>CM076994.1:27280000-29707500 GCA_039090855.1 Macrothele yani | reverse complement strand
GGTGTTTTGATGAAACAAATTATTGACATATTTTGGTTAAACAAAAAATAGTCATAATATGTTTCTTAATGTTCTATATGTTCCCGGAGGACCCCCTTTTTTTTCATTATATATTTTCTGCTATATATTAATTTTCTAGAAGGCATGTAGTAAGGTATGATATTTTTCTATATACCGTCGTTTTAACCATAAAGGGTGATTGTGGCGCCATCTGTTGATCTAATTGAAACACAAGTTATGCTTTAAGAATACAAGCATGGTTTTTATGAGCAGGGAACGATTTCTATTGGCTACTGTAACGGCGTGGGTGTTATCTTATTGGATGGCGAAGACACTTAACAGGATTGTAACAGGCAGCGTTGCCAATTTAGTTGATTTTCAACCAGATCTAGTTGATTTCACCCAGCACTTGGTTGGAAAATTTCTGATTTAGTGGATAGTTGAAAAATCTGGTTGACTGTCCGAAAAATTCAGTTGATTTCTAGTTGTTTTCATTATATTGCTTTCATTTGTCATTGTTTTCTATTTTTAAGTTGGAATCAACCGTAGCTACATTGCCAGAAATATCAAGTTTTTTCCTATGTTGAATTACCGTCGCCACAAGTGGTTATAACATTTTTTTATTGGAGGTTTAACGACCACCGTGAGCAACGCAATGGGCTATAAGCAGTCGCCCGTCCCTAATTTAGGGTCACTGGTTCCAGGGAAGGGAGAGAGCCAGTGCCGTAAGACAAACACAACATCCATACCTCACCGTGATTCGAACTCGGACCCCTTTCGGACGAATGATCAGAGGCCATCTCTTAGACCACTGCGCCACCGGGGCGGCCTTCCTAGAAATTTCGTATGGGGAAGTGGCATGTAGGACTTTTGTAATGTGAAGTATATAAAAAAAGAAAAATTTATAACTCTGCTTATGATTAGTAAGCAGTGTTGCTGTTTTAGTTTACCATTAGAGAAAATATAGAAAGTAAATTCATTAATTGACTGCTGAACCTTTTTGTCAATCGACAACAAACAGTAGTTGATTTCTTCCTTTATAGTGAAGGTGTGTATCCGGTGTAAATTCTTTTTAGTGCATAAATGCAAGCACACAAAAGACACATAATTTAAAATCCAATATGTTTCATAATTTATATTATCATCGACGGAAATTCTCAGAAGTAAACTTTATCATCGACAGATATTTCCAGAATGAAACTTTATTATCGTCCTGAAATTAAATGTTTTTAGTTAATATCGTAAATTAAATTTTAAATAATCCTAGTTTGCGTTTCTCTATAACATGATGATTGTAAACTACAGAAGTGAATACATATGTCAATTTTGAGCCATCAAAATGGATATAGAATTAGAGCAGTGAAGATCTGAATTGTACAAATTCCCTATCTTTTGTAATTTTTAATTATGAATGCAAACTACAGCAGTTCTTAAAAGTTTTAAGCATGTCTTTGAGTGCATAGAGCGGCAGTTTACCACTCAATAGAAAGATTACAGTACTAGCATCTTCATTTTTGGATTTACTTTTCTTTCTTACCTGGAGCATTTAAACTCGATGGCTACATTTACAGAAAACCATAAAACGATCAAAAACACCCCAGCGGCGGAGTGGTAAAAGATACTGTTTTTTTTTTTAAATAAAGGCTTAACGACCACTGTGAGCAACTCAATGGGCTATAAGCAGTCACCCGTCCTTAATTTAGGGCCACTGGTTCCAGGGAAGGGAGAGAGGCAGAGCCATAAGACATACACAACATCCATGCCTCACTGGGATTCGAACCCGGACCCAACTCGGACGAATAGTCAAAAGAAACCACCTAGATCACTGCACCACCAAGGCGGCCGCTGGTTTCTGGCCAGCCGCTGGATAAGGCATGAGTGATACGCCAGTTCTACGACACCAGCCTTTCGCCACAGCGGACGATCAAAGCCACTTAGTCAACCAAGTGGTCAAAGATGCTGGTTTCTGGCTAATATCCCAATAAAGCAAGCATAGTGCGTCCGTTCTACGTCGCCTGTTCTCCACCCCGGACGCCTAACTGCTATAGCAGAAAGATCAGCTTATTGTGGACATGAAATATCCCCCAACTCCCCACCCCCCAAAAATATCCAAATATCCCCCACCCCCACAAAAAATATCTAATAGTCATTAAAGATGGAATGCAGGGAGAAAGGAATAAGAAATTTTTTTTTAACATATTGCTTTCGAAAAAAGGGAAATACATTCCGTAAACTGGTTAGGAATATGGGCACAAGTCTTTCTAAAGTAGTACACAGTTCTCGTCTTTTTCTTAACACATCAAATCCTAAAATGTATATAAAGTACTTAATTCAATAGTCTGTCTAAGAACTTTGGGTTAATGGTCTGCAAGGAAAACAATAAATATATGCAATACCCTGTGGTACTATAATTGCAAAGATATGTACACTTTGTTTAACTTAGTTTTGTTTTTATTTATATCAAAAAACAGTTTGAATTATTACCTTGCTTTTAGTTGTTTTTTTAGTTGATTTTATTTATGAGTTAGCGGATTTTTAGTAGATTTTTCTGTTTGAGTTATTTGAATTTTGGTTATGGAAGTTGGCAACCCTGGTAACAGGGTGTTTCTCATTTCTGAGTGTGAACATCAAAGCGTTAGGACGTTCTTCCAGCTTGTAAAGAATCAATGAATTTTTCAAAGGAAGATATGCTGCTGGTGGAGGAAATGGATACCGAGAAAAATGAAGGTGATCTTGTCTTAAGAGAGTCCAATACAGGAAGGATTCGGAGATGATGAATTGAATCAACAAGGACCAAGCGGAGTTCAACCCAATAATAAGGTGTATAATTCAAAACTTTTAAAGTATTCCTTTGTAAAACTATCTGTACATCTGGAGAAACCGTATTCATTATTTTGTAAGACGTTATTAATCGTTGATTTTCCTAAACCGCTTCTTTGGAAATCTTTTTTATAAACCGTTTGTTTGGTAAAACATTATCAAGCATTCACTTTTTTTAAAACCCTTTTTATGTATAACTTTGTTACGCTTAATCGCAAACTCTTTGTAAAATTTAAAATTTTGTAAACTTTTTTTCGTAATGTTTTTTCTAAAAACTTTTTTTTTGTAAATGTTTTCGTGTAAACTTTTTTCTCAACGTTTTTGTAAAACGTGTATTCCCTTTTCAATTTTGTTTTCAAAATAATTTTTTTTGTAAATTTTTTCCTAAAAACTTTTGTTCGTAAAATTTTTTTCTGAAACTTTTTTGTAAACATTTTTCTAAAACTTTTTTCGGTAACGTTTTTATTTTCTCTCAGTAAAAACTTTTTTTCGTAAAGATTTTATTTTCTGTTAAAACATTTTCTAAAATCTTTTGCAAACTTTTTTTCAGTAAAACCTTTTTCGTAATGTTTTTTTTCCTAAAACCTTTTTGAAAGCATTTCGCCGACATGTTTTTTCCTACTTTTGCATTTTTTCTTGTTGTATTTTTTTTCACGGAAAATGTTTCTTCGTAAAATTTTACTTATAAATCATTATTCTTGTAAAATATTCAGCTATTTCTAGAAAAAAAGTGGACTGTTTTCTCAATTTCATTTTTTTTTCTAGAAACGTCCTGCACCTTCACATGATGATGATGATGAATCATCTATGAAATACGTCCTGTTAGAGAGAAACAGAAGACATAATCGTCGTTTCAACGCTCAAGAAACCAACTATGAAGATGTTATTACTGTGAAATTTCCCCGAGGGAACGGTCGACGTGCAGTCATCAACGTAACTGTGGACCGACTCAGTAAAAAAGTAAAAAATCCGTGATCCAGATTCCGAGTGGAATGGGTTGCGCCAGAGCCATTGTGGTAGGAAAGGCCATCTTGGAGAACCATCCTCAACTAAAAACCGTTAAGGCAGGAAAATATGCATTACAGAAAGCGATGGCGAGAGAACTTCATGAGAAGTCCGGAGTACCCTTAGACGCTATCTGTGGATTCGATGAAATCGCTAAATTTGAAAAAACTTTGGATATTCAAGTCTTTGTTGTTTCTTCAGACAACTTTAATAAAGTGAGTGCTATTTATGTTTCATTTATTTTATAAAAAGTTATTGTCAACTTTCTAATGTTTTCATTTCAAAAGTGTACGTTTTAATAAACATGCTTTTTTTTTCTCTCTCTTTTATTAGGTTGTCTACAAAGGAATTCCTAGGCAGACAAAAATTTTCCTATGGCTCCATGATGGACATTACGACTTGATCACCTCAATGACTGGATTTTTGGGACGTAATTACTATTGTGATGTTTGTGACAAAGGTTACAAAAATCAACAGTCTCATAAATCAACCTAGCCATAGCTCATGACTTTGAGGGAAAAGAGTATGTGAGGTCCACTGTGGAGTATGTTTTTCTGACACCTGCTCTTCAGGCTCTGGTCGTAAATGTGGTCAATGCAACCGGTATTGCCGATCATCAGAATGTTACGAAAGGTATCGTACAGTCACAGGAAAACAACCTCAATCGCCTTATGATCGGTTCTTCGAATGTCTGTTGTGTCACAAACTGTTGGACAAAAATGAAAGATCCCTGATCTTCATCGGTGTGGGGAGAAAAAATGCGTTTCCTGCAAGAAATTTGTTATTATGAGTGACCATTTCTGCTATTTACAACGTAAAGTTGCAAAGAAAACCTGTGACAAGTATCTCTTCTTTGATTTCGAAAGTGATCAACAGAATGGGGAACACATCGTCAACCTAGCCATAGCTCATGACTTTGAGGGAAAAGAGTACGTTTTTCAAGGATACGATGCTCTGGACCGCTTCTGTGAATTCCTCTTCTCCCCCACACATCAGGGTTATACGGCCATCGCACATAACATGAAGGGTTATGATGGGCAGTTTGTGCTAAATTATCTTTTGAAACAAGGCCTAAAACCTCACATTATTCCCAGTGGATCTATGATCATGTTAATGGAATTGACAGCCCTCAAGATCCGAGTGATCGACTCCTTCAATTTCCTGCCCATGGCTCTGGCGAGATTCCCCAAGACTTTTGGCTTAGACGAACTTAAGAAAGGGTTACTTTCCACATCTCTTCAATATAAGGTTCGTTTGTTTTTTCATTGTCATAATTTTTGTGTTAGTCTTTAAAAAATGTGACTTTGTTTTTAACATTTTGTATTATTTGATTAGATGATTTATAATTTTTCTTTTTTTTTCATATCTTCAGGGCAAATCAAGACTATGTTGGATCCCTTCCGGACACACGCTTCTACTCCCCTGATATGATGACGAGAGATAGTCGAGAGAAATTCCTGGAGTGGCATGAAAAGCGGAAGCAACAGCCATTCGATTTCAAGAAGGAAATCGTAGAATATTGTAGGTACGCATAATTTTTCAAATTTACCTTCCTTCTCTATGTTATTTTGATTACTATGTTTTTATTCGACAAAGAAATTAAATACTGATATATTTCTATCTTTCAGATCTGACGTAGATATTCTCCGTCGCTGCTGCTTGGAGTTCCGTCAGGAGTTTCTCTCAATCAACAAAGTAGACCCGTTCCAATATACCACCATCGCCTCTGCGTGCATGTCTACCTACAGGGCAAACCATATCCCTGAGAAGAACATCGCTCTTGTACCTACTCGAGGATACATCCGCAGAGTAAATCACAGCCAATCGAGTATCGAATGGCTGTCATTCATGGCTCATTCTGGGAATGTGTCGATCGAGCATGCACTCACAGGAGAAGGGGAGCGGCGAGTCCTGGGGTGCTATGTCGATGGATTCTGTCATGACACGAATACCATATATGAATTCCAGGGTTGTTTTTTCATGGATGTAGAAAATGTTACGATCCGGAAACTATTAACCCCATGTGTGACAGGCCTATGTGGGCCCTCTACAAAGAGGCGGAAGAAAGAAAAAGAAATTTCTGGATGCTGGTTACCAATATATTCAAATTTGGGACCATGAATTTGAGGCAATGAAGCAAAACAACATGGCTCTGCAGCAATTTCTAAAAGATCACTCTTTTGTTTCCCGTTTAAACCCAAGAGATTCTTTTTACGGAGGACGTACAAATGCTGTCAAGCTTTTTCATGAAGGCCGTATAAAGTACATTGACTTTACGAGTCTATATCCGTGGGTCAATAAATACTGCGAATACCCCGTGGGACATCCCGAAATAATAACTGACAACTTTTCAGATCTACATTCATATTTTGGACTGATCAAGTGCAAAATTTTGCCTCCCCGTGGACTTTAACACCCAGTGTTGCCATACCGCTCACAAAACAAGCTTACGTTTCCTTTGTGTGCCTTATGTGTGGATCAGCGGCTGAGTGAGACTTGTGTTCACAATGATGATGAAAGGTCCTTAGTTGGTACATGGGTGACAGAAGAAGTGAAGAAAGCGGTGGGATTTGGCTACAAAATCAGCCATTTTTGAAGTGTATCACTTTCCTGAGAAGTCCTCCAACTTGTTCAGGTCCTACATTAACACCTTTTTGAAACTAAAGCAAGAAGCTTCAGGATGGCTTTCTCATTGTACGTCAGATGATAGTAGGCAAAAATTTATATCTGACTACGAAGCCCACGAGGGTATTCTATTGGAGCCAAGTAGCATTTCGCTCAACCCTGGGAAACGTCAAGTAGCTAAGCTATGTCTGAACAGTTTCTGGGGGCGATGGGGTATGCAAGAGAACAAGACCCAACTCTCCTTCGTAACCGATATCAAGGACTTTAACAAGCTACTACAAGATGAAACCATAGAGGTGCGTAACACGTTTTTTCAGCAATTTTTGTACTATTTTTCTGATTACGAACACACTATGATTCAATGTTGTTGTTGTTTTTCAAAATCCCCAAATCTTATCATTTTTTAATTCTTTTTTTCAGGTGAAGGATCTCTATCTGCCCTCGGAAAACGTAGCAGCCCTGCAGTGGTGTTACAAGGCATCATTTGTACCCCAGACCGATCAGACGAACATCTTCCTGGCATCGTTTACGACTGCGCATGCCCGACTAAAATTGTATTCTTGGCTGGAAAATCTCGGTGAATCCGTGTTGTATTACGACACGGACTCTATCATATACACTTCAGATGGGACGAATGACCCCCTACCGGAGCATATCTTGGGGAATTCACTGACGAGCTAGGAGGAGACGTCATCTCTACCTTTGTGTCTGGTACGTAATAGTTTTTCAAAAGCGTATATTTATCTGATAGCATACTCTAATTATTTGAATATATGCTACTGGAATTTTTTAATGTTTCAGGAGGTCCAAAGAATTACGCCTATAGTACTATTGGAGGGCAAACCTGTTGTAAAATTAGAGGATTCACCCTTAACTACCAAGCATCTTTGCTCCTGAATTTTGACACAATAAGGAAATTTGTGAACCAGATGACTGGACAATCTGAAAAAGAGACAGGAGAAAGCTCTGTGGTTTTGAAGAACATACAAATTGTGCGAGACGGCAAAAAACGTAAAATCTATACAGCTCACGAAGAAAAAAGTATAGACTTGTATACGATAAACGTATTATAAAGGACGATTTTGTTACATATCCACATGGATACATATATATCCATTTTGTGACATCCCCTTATGTAAATATTTAAAATCAAAATAAATCCGATTTACTTAATATATGATGTCTTCTTTTCTGAAATTATTACACACAAAACTGAATTGTAGTTTAAAACCGTTTATTTAATAAGAAATCCACTGAATACATCTTTTTCTTGATTTACAGAGACTGGCCAACTTGCAATTTTCTTTTATAACGATGTTAAGTCTTCAGCGGGGATCCAGGTATTGAATTTATCAGGATAGCCTTTGTACTTTACAAAGTATTCATGTTTGCCTCTCCGCTTCCGTTTGTTCAAAACGTTTTCAATAGCAAAATTATCGGAGAGTTTCACTTTCTGAAGTTCTTCTGCGTAGAACGTACCATCAATTTCTTCACCCAGTAAATCTTTTACTTTATACACAGGTGGGGATCTAGCGATGCGTTGGGAAACATTAAATAATTCTTCTGACCAGTTCGTTTCATACCCCTTTTCAAACTGCAGTTTGATTTTAGATAACCTCACAGTATCACCTATATCGAACTTATACACTGTTTGAGTTTTGGTTATATCGCCATATAAGTTATTCCACACAAGTTTTTGGTTATTTAGGTTGACATTGACAGGCTCCATCTTAATACTTCGATGATATGGTGCATTATAACTACGTACCAATTTCTGTAGTATATTGATATATGTATACGTGTTTCGACTTGTGAAGTACTTCCACATTTTTGTTTTTAGAGTTCGATTGAACCTTTCTATTACGCTCGCTTTTGTCTCATTCTTGGTAGTAAAGAAATGGATGTCATTCTGTTTTAAGAATTTCTGAAATTCTCGATTTTTAAATTCAGAACCTTGATCTGTTTGCAACTTTAAAGGCTTGCGTTCTTTAAATATTTTCTTGAACACTTTAATTATGGATGACCCCGTCTTTTGCTTTAAGGGAATCACCCATGCATATTTTGAAAATATGTCGATACATGTCAACAAATCGACTAAATCGGACTGCCACTGGTCATTGATTCCTCCCACAATGACTCGATTTCTCGGAAAACGTCGTCTCACCGGCTTGTGGAGGGTATACGTTTTCTCTCCTTTCAGCCATTCCTCTAAGTCTTTTTCTTTATTTTTCCGTTTACAGCACGGTATAAGGCATTTACTCCACTGAAGCTTGCAGGATGAGACGGATCCAGAAATATCTTCTCCAGTAACTGACGATTCTCCATTGCAGCAACTGATTTGTACGGTTTCTACGGAAACAGTAAACTTCATGCTTACACTAGCACATAATAAATAAAAATGACACAAAATATTTCCATGCATGTGTTTTATTAAGACATCGGCTTGATAATAAAAACACATGTATGGAAATATTTTGTGTCATTTTTATTTATTATGTGCTAGTGTAAGCATGAAGTTTACTGTTTCCGTAGAAAGCATACAAATCAGTTGCTGCAATGGAGAATCGTCAGTTACTGGAGAAGATATTTCTGGATCCGTCTCATCCTGCAAGCTTCAGCGGAGTAAATGCCTTATGCCGTGCTGTAAACGGAAAAATAAAGAAAAAGACTTAGAGGAATGGCTGAAATTGGAGAAAACGTATACCCTCCACAAGCCGGTGAGACGACGTTTTCCGAGAAATCGAGTCATTGTGGAAGGAATCAATGACCAGTGGCAGTCCGATTTAGTCTATTTGTCCAACCTAAAGCAACATAACGAAGGATTTCGATATTTGTTGACATATATCGACATATTTTCCAAATATGCATGGGTGATTCCCTTAAAGCAAAAGACGGGGTCATCCATAATTAAAGTGTTCAAGAAAATATTTAAAGAACGCAAGCCTTTAAAGTTGCAAACAGATCAAGGTTCTGAATTTAAAAATCGAGAATTTCAGAAATTCTTAAAACAGAATGACGTCCATTTCTTTACTACCAAGAATGAGACAAAAGCGAGCGTAATAGAAAGGTTCAATCGAACTCTAAAAACAAAAATGTGGAAGTACTTCACAAGTCGAAACACGTATACATATATCAATATACTACAGAAATTGGTACGTAGTTATAATGCACCATATCATCGAAGTATTAAGATGGAGCCTGTCAATGTCAACCTAAATAACCAAAAACTTGTGTGGAATAACTTATATGGCGATATAACCAAAACTCAAACAGTGTATAAGTTCGATATAGGTGATACTGTGAGGTTATCTAAAATCAAACTGCAGTTTGAAAAGGGGAATGAAACGAACTGGTCAGAAGAATTATTTAATGTTTCCCAACGCATCGCTAGATCCCCACCTGTGTATAAAGTAAAAGATTTACTGGGTGAAGAAATTGATGGTACGTTCTACGCAGAAGAACTTCAGAAAGTGAAACTCTCCGATAATTTTGCTATTGAAAACGTTTTGAACAAACGGAAGCGGAGAGGCAAACATGAATACTTTGTAAAGTACAAAGGCTATCCTGATAAATTCAATACCTGGATCCCCGCTGAAGACTTAACATCGTTATAAAAGAAAAATTGCAAGTTGGCCAGTCTCTGTAAATCAAGAAAAAGATGTATTCAGTGGATTTCTTATTAAATAAACGGTTTTAAACTACAATTCAGTTTTGTGTGTAATAATTTCAGAAAAGAAGACATCATATATTAAGTAAATCGGATTTATTTTGATTTTAAATATTTACATAAGGGGATGTCACAAAATGGATATATATGTATCCATATGGATATGTAACAAAATCGTCCTTTATAATACGTTTATCGTATACAAGTCTATACTTTTTTCTTCGTGAGCTGTATAGATTTTACGTTTTTTGCCGTCTCGCACAATTTGTATGTTCTTCAAAACCACAGAGCTTTCTCCTGTCTCTTTTTCAGATTGTCCAGTCATCTGGTTCACAAATTTCCTTATTGTGTCAAAATTCAGGAGCAAAGATGCTTGGTAGTTAAGGGTGAATCCTCTAATTTTACAACAGGTTTGCCCTCCAATAGTACTATAGGCGTAGTTCTTTGGACCTCCTGAAACATTAAAAAATTCCAGTAGCATATATTCAAATAATTAGAGTATGCTATCAGATAAATATACGCTTTTGAAAAAACTATTACGTACCAGACACAAAGGTAGAGATGACGTCTCCTCCTAGCTCGTCAGTGAATTCCCCAAGATATGCTCCGGTAGGGGGTCATTCGTCCCATCTGAAGTGTATATGATAGAGTCCGTGTCGTAATACAACACGGATTCACCGAGATTTTCCAGCCAAGAATACAATTTTAGTCGGGCATGCGCAGTCGTAAACGATGCCAGGAAGATGTTCGTCTGATCGGTCTGGGGTACAAATGATGCCTTGTAACACCACTGCAGGGCTGCTACGTTTTCCGAGGGCAGATAGAGATCCTTCACCTGAAAAAAAAAGAATTAAAAAAATGATAAGATTTGGGGATTTTGAAAAACAACAACAACATTGAATCATAGTGTGTTCGTAATCAGAAAAATAGTACAAAAATTGCTGAAAAACGTGTTACGCACCTCTATGGTTTCATCTTGTAGTAGCTTGTTAAAGTCCTTGATATCGGTTACGAAGGAGAGTTGGGTCTTGTTCTCTTGCATACCCCATCGCCCCCAGAAACTGTTCAGACATAGCTTAGCTACTTGACGTTTCCCAGGGTTGAGCGAAATGCTACTTGGCTCCAATAGAATACCCTCGTGGGCTTCGTAGTCAGATATAAATTTTTGCCTACTATCATCTGACGTACAATGAGAAAGCCATCCTGAAGCTTCTTGCTTTAGTTTCAAAAAGGTGTTAATGTAGGACCTCAACAAGTTGGAGGACTTCTCAGGAAAGTGATACACTTCAAAAATGGCTAATTTTGTAGCCAAATCCCACCGCTTTCTTCACTTCTTCTGTCACCCATGTACCAACTAAGGACCTTTCATCATCATTGTGAACACAAGTCTCACTCAGCCGCTGATCCACACATAAGGCACACAAAGGAAACGTAAGCTTGTTTTGTGAGCGGTATGGCAACACTGGGTGTTAAAGTCCACGGGGAGGCAAAATTTTGCACTTGATCAGTCCAAAATATGAATGTAGATCTGAAAAGTTGTCAGTTATTATTTCGGGATGTCCCACGGGGTATTCGCAGTATTTATTGACCCACGGATATAGACTCGTAAAGTCAATGTACTTTATACGGCCTTCATGAAAAAGCTTGACAGCATTTGTACGTCCTCCGTAAAAAGAATCTCTTGGGTTTAAACGGGAAACAAAAGAGTGATCTTTTAGAAATTGCTGCAGAGCCATGTTGTTTTGCTTCATTGCCTACATCCATGAAAAACAACCCTGGAATTCATATATGGTATTCGTGTCAGGACAGAATCCATCGACATAGCACCCCAGGACTCGCCGCTCCCCTTCTCCTGTGAGTGCATGCTCGATCGACACATTCCCAGAATGAGCCATGAATGACAGCCATTCGATACTCGATTGGCTGTGATTTACTCTGCGGATGTATCCTCGAGTAGGTACAAGAGCGATGTTCTTCTCAGGGATATGGTTTGCCCTGTAGGTAGACATGCACGCAGAGGCGATGGTGGTATATTGGAACGGGTCTACTTTGTTGATTGAGAGAAACTCCTGACGGAACTCCAAGCAGCAGCGACGGAGAATATCTACGTCAGATCTGAAAGATAGAAATATATCAGTATTTAATTTCTTTGTCGAATAAAAACATAGTAATCAAAATAACATAGAGAAGGAAGGTAAATTTGAAAAATTATGCGTACCTACAATATTCTACGATTTCCTTCTTGAAATCGAATGGCTGTTGCTTCCGCTTTTCATTCCACTCCAGGAATTTCTCTCGACTATCTCTCGTCATCATATCAGGGGAGTAGAAGCGTGTGTCCGGAAGGGGTCCAACATAGTCTTGATTTTCCCTGAAGATATGAAAAAAAAAAAAAATTATAAATCATCTAATCAAATAATACAAACTGTTAAAAAAAAGTCACATGTTTTAAAGACTAACACAAAAATTATGACAATGAAAAAACAAACGAACCTTATATTGAAGAGATGTGGAAAGTAACCTTTCTTAAGTTCGTCTAAGCCAAAAGTCTTGGGGAATCTCGCCAGAGCCATGGGCAGGAAATTGAAGGAGTCGATCACTCGGATCTTGAGGGCTGTCAATTCCATTAACATGATCATAGATCCACTGGGAATAATGTGAGGTTTTAGGCCTTGTTTCAAAAGATGATTTAGCACAAACTGCCCATCATAACCCTTCATGTTATGTGCGATGGCCGTATAACCCTGATGTGTGGGGGAGAAGAGGAATTCACAGAAGCGGTCCAGAGCATCGTATCCTTGAAAAACGTACTCTTTTCCCTCAAAGTCATGAGCTATGGCTAGGTTGACGATGTGTTCCCCATTCTGTTGATCACTTTCGAAATCAAAGAAGAGATACTTGTCACAGGTTTTCTTTGCAACTTTACGTTGTAAATAGCAGAAATGGTCACTCATAATAACAAATTTCTTGCAGGAAACGCATTTTTTCTCCCCACACCGACGAAGATCAGGGGATCTTTCATTTTTGTCCAACAGTTTGTGACACAACAGACATTCGAAGAACCGATCACAAGGCGATTGAGGTTGTTTTCCTGTGACTGTACGATACCTTTCGTAACATTCTGATGATCGGCAATACCTGTTGCATTGAACACATGTACGACCAGAGCCTGAAGAGCAGGTGTCAGAAAAACATACTCCACAGTGGACCTCACATTTATGAGACTGTTGATTTTTGTAACCTTTGTCACAAACATCACAATAGTAATTACATCCCAAAAATCCAGTCATTGAGGTGATCAAGCCGTAATGTCCATCATGGAGCCATAGGAAAGTTTTTGTCTGCCTAGGAAGTCCTTTGTAGACAACCTAATAAAAGAGAGAGAAAAAAAAGCATGTTTATTAAAACGTACACTTTTGAAATGAAAACATTAGAAAGTTGACAATAACTTTTTATAAAATAAATGAAACATAAATAGCACTCACTTTATTAAAGTTGTCTGAAGAAACAACAAAGACTTGAATATCCAAAGTTTTTACAAATTTAGCGATTTCATCGAATCCACAGATAGCGTCTAAGGGTACTCCGGACTTCTCATGAAGTTCTCTCGCCATCGCTTTCTGTAATGCATATTTTCCTGCCTTAACGGTTTTTAGTTGAGGATGGTTCTCCAAGATGGCCTTTCCTACCACAATGGCTCTGGCGCAACCCATTCCACTCGGAATCTGGATCACGGATTTTTTACTTTTTTTTTACTGAGTCGGTCCACAGTTACGTTGATGACTGCACGTCGACCGTTCCCTCGGGGAAATTTCACAGTAATAACATCTTCATAGTTGGTTTCTTGAGCGTTGAAACGACGATTATGTCTTCTGTTTCTCTCTAACAGGACGTATTTCCTAGAGGATTCATCATCATCATGTGAAGGTGCAGGACGTTTCTGGAAAAATAAAATGAAATTGAGAAAACAGTCCACTTTTTTTCTAGAAATAGCTGAATATTTTACAAGGATAATGATTTATAAGTAAAATTTTACGAAGAAACATTTTCCGTGAAAAAAAATACAACAAGAAAAAATGCAAAAGTAGGAAAAAACATGTCGGCGAAAGGCTTTCAAAAAGGTTTTAGGAAAAAAAACATTACGAAAAAGGTTTTACTAAAAAATAAAACATTATGAAAAAGGTTTTCCTAAAAAATAAAACATTACGAAAAAGGTTTTACTGAAAAAAAGTTTGCAAAAGATTTTAGAAAATGTTTTAACAGAAAATAAAATCTTTACGAAAAAAAAAGTTTTTACTGAGAGAAAATAAAAACGTTACCTAAAAAGGTTTTAGAAAAATGTTTACAAAAAAGTTTCAGAAAAAAATTTTACGAACGAAAGTTTTTAGGAAAAAATTTACAAAAAAAATTATTTTGAAAACAAAATTGAAAAAGGAATACACGTTTTACAAAAACGTTGAGAAAAAAGTTTGCACGAAAACATTTACAAAAAAAAGTTTTTAGATAAAACATTACGAAAAAAAGTTTACAAAATTTTAAATTTTACAAAGAGTTTGTAAAATTTAAGTTATTAGTTATACGTAACAAAGTTATACATAAAAAGGGTTTTTTTAAAAAAAGTGAATGCTTGATAATGTTTTACCAAACAAACGGTTTATAAAAAAGATTTTCAAAGAAGCGGTTTAGGAAAATCAAAGATTAATAACGTCTTACAAAATAATGAATACGGTTTCTCCAGATGTACAGATAGTTTTACAAAGGAATACTTTAAAAGTTTTGAATTATACACCTTATTATTGGGTTGAACTCCGCTTGGTCCTTGTTGATTCAATTCATCATCTCCGAATCCTTCCTGGATTGGACTCTCTAAGACAAGATCACCTTCATTTTTCTCGGTATCCATTTCCTCCACCAGCAGCATATCTTCCTTTGAAAAATTCATTGATTCTTTACAAGCTGGAAGAACGTCCTAACGCTTTGATGTTCACACTTAGAAATGAGAAACACCCTGTTACAATCCTGTTAAGTGTCTTCGCCATCCAATAAGATAACACCCACGCCGTTACAGTAGCCAATAGAAATCGTTCCCTGCTCATAAAAACCATGCTTGTATTCTTAAAGCATAACTTGTGTTTCAATTAGATCAACAGATGGCGCCACAATCACCCTTTATGGTTAAAACGACGATATATAGAAAAATATCATACCTTACTACATGCCTTCTAGAAAATTAATATATAGCAGAAAATATATAATGAAAAAAAAGGGGGTCCTCCGGGAACATATAGAACATTAAGAAACATATTATGACTATTTTTTGTTTAACCAAAATATGTCAATAATTTGTTTCATCAAAACACCAAGGAAAACGTTTGAAAAGAAATCGGATTTAGAAGTATGTTACATACACATCAAAATAATGTGAATACATCGTTATGTCAAGTATAAATCGTCCCTTGAACATTCCAGAAAGTAATAAACCGACCTTCACATTTTGAATTCACAGATAAGAATTCACTCCCTACAACTAGTATAGCCGAATGGTTAGTGCACCTAATTCACTCCCTGCAACTAGTATAGCCGAATGGTTAGTGCACCTAACTTCTGAACAAACGGTCGCAGGTTCGAAACCCGCCGGCATGAGTTTTTTCGCTGGCTCTGAAAAAAAAATCCTCGAGACGTAACACCGTCCAAATTTATTTAAGCACCACTAGAAAATATAAACGGCGGAAAAATATGGGCTGAAAAAATTAAAATATGTCGAGGAAAAAAGATGGCGGCGGAAAATGGCGGGAACTCAGGACAGCGCCTAAAAGAGCTACACCGGAAGAGTGTTGCCAGATGAAAAAAAATTTAGCGCCAAAGTGGCCTACCTACTACTATCGTGCAAAAACAGCCTATGCTTACACCTGTAGGGTGCGTTTTAATAATTTATGTAGTGACTCTTATCTTAAACCGTTTTGTATTGCTATAGATCCAAATTAATAACGCATCTTGTTTTGTTTTTTTGTTGATTGGAGGTTTAGCGACCACCGTGAGCAACTCAATGGGCTATAAGCAGTTCCCGTCCCTAATTTAGGGTCACTAGTTCCAGGGAAGGGAGAGATCCAGTGCCGTAAGACAAACACAACATCCATGCCTCACCGGGATTCGAACCCTGACCCCTTTCGGACGAACGATCAGAAACCATCGTTTAGACCACATCACCTCCGGGGGCGGCACATCTTGTTTTTTAAACAGAAGATGAAAATTCCTACTAAGCCCCCTGTTTTTTTATATTACGCATTATGTCCTAAAAGAAGAGCATTTCTATGGTTAAAATATCTAAGTCATAATAATTTCTTACACCACCGCATCACTGGATTATTATTACTTAAAGATGTTTAGTGCATCTGGAATTTTTTAAAATGTTTTTCTATGCATCGAAATGTTTACTATAAACAAACATTTGACTAACTGACGTTAGATACGAACCGTACGTAACTTTTCCGACTTACGTACAAATTCTACTTATGAACAGACTTAGGAATGGAACTTGTTCATAATCCGGGGACTTGCTGCATATTTAAAGGGTAGCAATTTTTATGCAAGTGGAACATCGAGGTTAAAATTTGCCTTGGAAGAATGCATGACTGACTGGTAGATTATTTAACTATATGAGGGTTTTAACAAATGTGATGTGAGAAATCACATGGCTATCAGCGGCTAATGTTAATATACAAGATAATAGCGAATTTAAGGAAAGATTGTTTCTTAAGGTTTTCTTATGTGAACCATATCAAAGAGAAAATCTAAACTATCACATTTGTCTCACACACAATTCAAAATGCCAGGGTCTCGGAAGAGAAGACAACTATACAAGAGTAAAAATTATTCTTCCAACTACCTCTAAAAGGAAGGGGGATATGTATAAGTCAGATACCAATAGTTTTTTTCCTCCTTCAGCTGGGGGTTTGACGATCACCGTGAGCAAATCTGTGGCTATAAGAAGTTGTCCATCCCTAATTTAAGAACGCTGGCTCCAGGGAAGGGAGAGAGCCAGTGCAATCAGACAAACACGTATGTCTCACTTGGATTCAAACCAAGACCCTTCTCGGACAAATAGTCATAAGCCAGAGTTTAGATCATTGCACAACCATGGCATTTTCTTTTTTCCCATACGATTTTTAAATTTAAGGAAACCTTTAAAATTGGGACTACAACACTTATTGGACACCCCGGTGGCGCAGCAGTCTAAGCGATAGCCTCTGATCATTCGTCCGAAAGGAGTCCGGGTTCGAATCCCAATGAGGCATGGATGTTGCGTTTGTCTTACGGCACTGACTCTCCCCGTTCCGTGGAACCAGTGACCCTAAATTAGGGGCGGGCGAATGCTTATAGTCCATTGAGTTGCTCACGGTGGTCGTTAAATCTCTAATTAAAAAAAACAAACAAAAAAACTCTTATTGTGGAGCCATCATCGACAATAATGGTGGGCTATTCCATTGTTTTAATTTAAGGTCTAACGACCATTGTGAGCAACTCAGTGGGCTATTAGCTGTCGCCCGTCCCTAATTCAAGGCCACTGGTTCCAGGGAAGTGAGAGAGCCAGTGCCGTAAGACAAACACAACATCCGTGCCTCACGGGATTCGAACCCGGACCCTTCTCGGACGAATTGTCATAAGACAGCGCTTAGACCGTTGCGCCACCGGGGCGGCATTCCATTTGTCAGTAGCTAGTGATAAATATCATTTCTTCTTCTTTTTTTAATATCATTAATCAGACCGTTGAAATTACCCAAAAATGTTTTTTAACGTATTTTTTTTTATTTTATTAGTTTCAAATTAATTTAATTTAACTGTACAGCCATTTGTTATAGTCATGTCAATATTAAAATAAATACAAGTGAATGATTTCATGAACATATTGCTAAAGATTTATTTTTTGCTTTTTCAAAGAACATAACTTTACATATCAGGCATAACTTTTTTTAATTTTTTATAACTTTGCTTTATTCATATATCAAAAAGCATTTTGGTATGCTTCTTCGCCAGGCTTAGCAGTCTCTCCCTTAAAAAATAAGCACTTTTAAAGCACCCCACCCCACGTTCTTAAATGCCCTTACCAACAGCATATGAAACAATGACATGCCACTTACATAGATAGCTATGCAAATTGAAGTACGCAGATGAACTTTGCAATATTGTTTCCATATAGTTTAAGTTTGTAGGTGCAAAAAATTAGAATTTGTGCATTCTAAAAAGAAGTTCGGCTGGTCTGAGTTTTCCCGAGAGAATAAACAAATATGCAATAAAATGTATGCAAATTGTAAAACTGTAGTCAAAGTTATGAGTTCAATATTGGAATTTCGTTAATAATCATCTCATGGTTTAAATTGCAAAAGCAAAATTACTTGCTCAAGATTTCAATCTTGTATTTTATTTTCTCTTATTGTAACTTAATCATTTGCACATGCAAACAAGTCAGTAAAATAATGCAATGCATTGATTATGATACGCTTTCCAACATACCAAAAATCGTTACTGAAGTTATGAGGATAATGGCTGTGGAATAAATCTCGCCCCTGTGTCCTGACTTTTGACCCCATTTCGATTATATTAAACAAAGTAGGTTCATTATACCTCCGGAACAACATACTAAAGTTTTGTCGCAATAGAAGCATTTTTAGTGAAGTTATGACAATAATGGCTGTGCAATAAATCTCGCTCCTGTGCCCTGAACTTTAAAGCCATTTCGATTATATTCAACAGAACCGGTTCAGTATACCTCCGGAACAACATGAAAAAGTTTTGTCGCAATAGAAGCATTTTTACATAAGTTATGACGAATAAGAGCGATTGAATGGATCCCGCTCCTATGTTGTGACCTTTGAACCCATTTCGCCCATTTTCAAAAGGTTCGTCCCCAGGTGGTCCCCTACTACATACTAAAATTTCATCGAAATCGAACAATTTTTACGCGAGTTATCGTGCGTCAGACAGACGGACAGACAGACGAACAAAGCTGGAGCATATACGCTTCTTCAACCTACGGTTGGAAAGCGTAAAAAAGGTGTTATGAGAATGAAATATGAGTACCGAAAGACAATGATGGGACTTGTTAGGAGAAATTTGCTGAGTGTGTTTAACACATGGTCATCTAATTTCGGCAAATTAACACTACTGACAAGTTGAATCTCAAGGGAGTGCAGAAGGAAACAAGTTAGTGAAATCATGCAATGCATTGATTATGATACGCTTTCCAACATACCAGAAATCATTGCTCAAGTTATTTAATAATGGCTGCGGAATAAATCTCGCTCCTGTGTCATGACCTTTGACCCCATTTTGATGATATTCAACAGAACTGGTTCAGTATACCCCCGGAACAAAATACTAACGTCTCGTCGCAATAGAAGCATTTTTAGTCAAGTTATGAGGATAATAGCTGTGGAATAAATCTCGCTTCTGTGTCCTGACCTTTGACCCCATTTCGATGATATTCAACAGAACCGGTTCGGTATACCTCTGGAACAACACGATAAAGTTTTGTCACAATCGATTTATTTTTACGTAAGTTATGAAGGATAAGAGCGATGGAGTAGATCCCGCCCCTATGTCCTGACCTTTGACCCCATTTCACCCATTTTCAATAGGGTTCCTTTCCAGGTTGTCCACTACCACATACTAAAATTTCATTGAAATCGAACCATTTTTACGCGAGTTATCGTGCGGACAGGAGACAGACGAACAAAGCTGGAGCACATACGCTTCTTCAACCTACGGTTGGAAATCGTAAAAAATCAGGAAAACATTACGCACATAGGAAATGTGAAAAGTAGAGATGAGCATGGGCCTAGGCTATGACACAAAAAACACGGAAACGGATCCGAGCACGTCCAGGGTGTCCTCTTATATCAAATCTTCGACTAAAACCTGGGCCCGTACTCAGTTTGATTTTCCCTTTCATTATATGTATCTCACATCAAGGAAACAAAGATATCAAGAATTATGTACATACACAGCACAAACAACTAAATTGCTTTGTGAATCATTCAGTGCTGTAAACTTGTTCGAGGTCCGATCAAAAAGTTCCGAGACTAGACCGATATACAACAAAGTACTTACGTTATTTAAGTCTGGCTATTACCTCCCTCAAAGTAATCTCCTTGGGCAGAGATATACCGCTGCCAGCGTTTTTGCCACTGTTGGAAGAGCCGTGGATTTCTTAGTGGTTAGCGAGTCATACTGTCAATGGAGCGTCCCCAGGTTCAATCCTGGGCTGATCTTCCAGAGATGGTGTGATTTGCTAACAATCGGCCTCCGGGTTGGACCCCGGAGGCCGTCATTTAACCCTCCTGACTTTCTCTCACCACTCTTTGAGCAACATCGTACTTGTACGGTGGCGCTATCTACTGCGCTCTCACTTACAAACTGTTCTGTCAGAGTCGCTAGAATCTGTGGACGGAAGTCTTACATGAAAATGCCTGGTTGTCGCATGCCACTGTTGGTACGCTCCCTGGCATTCCTGTTCGCGAATCGTGTCAAGCACCGTCTGCGATTCGCAGGGGTTCTCGTCCACGGTTTTAAAACGGATCTCATCGACGGTTTCAAAGCTTCATCTTTGGGAACACAAAGAAGTCGGAGGGTGCCAAATTCGGCGGGCGAGGAAAGGTAGCCATGCTGTTCCTGCTGCAAAATTGGCGCGTTGTTAACGCTCTCTGAGCTGCTGCATTGTCGTGATGGAGCCACATTTCAGGTTGCATGTGACGAATGACGTCCCTAAGACATCGCAGTAAAAGGGCGGTGACGGCCCGTCCCTGGGGGGACGAATTCATGGTGCACAACCACACGAATGTCAAATTGTCGCTTAGGACCTGTTGGACCTTCTTCGGTCGTGGAGATGCCGGGATCTTCCACTGCGACGACTGTTGTTTGGTCTCCTGGTCGTAGCCATAGACCCAAGTCTCGCCCCCAGTGATGAACCGCGACAGAAACATTGGATCATTCACCACCTGCTGACGAAGATCTTGACAGAGTTCGACACGGAGCGCCTTCTGCTTGGGGTTCAGAACCTTTGGCACAAACGTCGCAGCAATGCGGTACATGTTCAAAACCGACGTCAGAATTTCCTGCACTATTCCGTGTGACACATTGACGATGGCAGCAATGTCTTGAATGGTTCTCCAATGATCCTCATGCAATATTTCCCTAATTTTGTCCGCATTTCTGGGAGTTTTGCTCGTGGACGGTAGCCCTGACCTCTCGTCGTCTTCGAATACCGTTCTGCTTCTCTTGAAGAGCGAGTGCCACTCAAAACACCTTGCACGACTCATTGCTTCATTGCCATAAGCCTGCCGCAACATTTCATGAATCTCCGTTCCCGATTTGCCTAGTTTGACGCAGATTTTGATGTTCGCTCGCTGCTCTAGTTTGCAGTCTATACGAAAATCGCAGCTGTGTTCTGCACGTGGTCACCAAATATTGTGTAGCACAGCTCTTGATTTTCACAGAATGACGCCACTTGGCACAATGACTGATCAAGGTCCCTGCCCTCGACTTTTGCTCAGGCATCCATGTACTGCTATCTGTTTGGGGCACTCTGTACCCGGTAGTCTTGAAACTTTTTGGAATCGCACGATTCATCATTTTTACATGATTTATTTATTCAGAGCAGCCAGAGTAAAGCCAAACCAAAGTTCCATGCTGTATTACATGCAGTTTTGCAACTTCTAACTTGTCAAAAAATTCAAATTTAATAACTTGCCAATAAAGGTTAACAGTTATAAAAAAAGAGAACATGTGGTTGTTTCACCAAATAATAAATAAAATAAATGCCAAAACCACTTATGTCCCGCTTGAGCTAAGTATGTTTCCATGTATTAAAAAAGCAACACGACCAACATATTTACGTTTACGTCAATAATTAATGGGATCTAAGCGATCAGCAGAACAGGAATATGCCATTCTCATGGCATGCAGGAATGACAGATTTTATAATACGTAATTATATAATGAAATTTAAGAGTTCAATATAGAATCATTATACTATTTTGAACAAAGGGAATGCATCACTTTTGAAAGAATGTTTCTTTTGTCAAGCGCCTTCCTTGTTACTGAAATTTCTGGGGTTCAAGACCGACACATTCACAATTGTTAGCAGCACGGTCTGTGTCTCTGAAGCATTCAGCTGTTGGTTATATTCCAAACCATAAACAGTTGGACTTACTTAAAGAACCTTCTTATGTTAACCTCAGTTCTATGGAACTGAATTCCTGCCAAACCGGAGATTACAACGTGGACCTAAGTTTGCGTATCCTGAGAAACCTCCTAATGACTTTTCACTTATTTCGCAAGTTGAAGCTGTTGCACAGAGCTTTCCGGAAGGTGAACAAGAAGCACTTCGGTATAAACTTGCCAACACTATACAGTGTCATAGACATCAATCTGAGCACCACCTTGATAAACTATTCATTGACGAGCGTAAACGCTTAATGCAACTTCGCGACAACCCGCTAGTAGTAGCAAGCTCAGCAGATAAGTCAAATCAGATAATTATTATAGACCAAGCTGAGTATCATCAAAAAATGCGTACAGCAATCTCTAAAACACCTGCTACTGTTATACAGTCAGATCCCACCCAAGCAACTATTTCTGCAGTTGCACGCTTCAAAGCCCTACAGTCGCTTCCTTTTTGCCGCCCCGGTGGCGCAGTGGTCTAAGGCGATAGCCTCTGATCATTCGTCCGAAAGGGGTCCGGGTTCGAATCCCGGTGAGGCATGGATGTTGTGTTTGTCTTACGGCACTGGCTCTCTCCCTTTTCTGGAACCAGTGACCCTAAATTAGGGACGGGCGACTGCTTATTGCCCATTGAGTTGCTCACGGTGGTCGTTAAACCTCCAATCACAAAAAAAAAAAAAAAAAAAAAATCGCTTCCTTCTTCCATAGCTTCAGCTTTAGATCCGCCTTGTGGTCCCAGAGACCCTGAGCTCTTTGGTCAACTGAAACTTCATAAAGCTGGGCATCCATTAAGACATCTCGTTTCCGCCGCCCCGGTGGCGCAGTGGTCTAAGGCGTTGGCCTCTGATCATTCGTCCGTAAGGGGTCCGGGTTCGAATCCCGGCCAGGCATGGATGTTGTGTTTGTCTTACGGCTCTCTCCCTTCCCTGGAACCAGTGACCCTAAATCAGGGACGGGCGACTGCTTATAGCCCATTGAGTTGCTGGCACGGTGGTCGTTAAACCTCCAATAAAAAAAAAAAAATCTCGTTTCCAGTGCATTTAGCCCTACCCGTCCGCTGGGGATGGCATTAGCTACATACTGAAGACCTCTTATTGCTAATTCAAGTTTTTCAGTCTCTAAATTCTAGTCAAGCAATAGAAAGTATCCGTCCATTTTTATATTATGATTTTAATTTTTTTTTTTTTTGATTGGAGGTTTAACGACCACCGTGAGCAACTCAATGGGCTATAAGCAGTCGCCCGTCCCTAATTTAGGGTCACTGGTTCCAGGGAAGGGAGAGAGCCAGTGCCGTAAGACAAATACAACATCCATGCCTCACCGGGATTCCAACCCGAACCCCTTACGGACGAATGATCAGAGGCCATCGCTTAGACCACTGCGCCACCGGGGGCGGCTTAAATTTGTTATGGCTTCGTTGGATGTGGAGGCGTTGTTCCCCAGTACTCCGGTTAATGTAGTCCATAATATCATTGAGGTATTTCGACATCTGAGATAAAAACTGTACTTTCCGCACTGAGACTGGTACAGAAGAGGTCATACTTTAAATATAACAATAATATTTACCATCAGAATAGTGGGGCACCCATGGGTTCCCCAATATCTCCAATTTTCGCTGAAATTTTGCTGCAATCGCTTGAAAACGACATCATTTCCTAATATCCTCAGCCACCGCTTTTATTTACAAGGTATGTGGATGATGTTTTGGACTCATTCTGTAGCTGATCTGGTTACATTTTCTGATTTCTGCTCTTCTCAGTATGAATCCATTAATTTTACCCTTGATATGATTGAAATAATTGTTTCCCTTTCTTGGATTTTCTGTTACAAAGGACCTCCTCTAATCACATTCAATATTCCGTTTATCGTCAGCCGTCTTCCAGCATTGATATTATCCCGATGTCCTCGTTCCACTCTCTAAGTTATAAATTTTCTGCTATTAGATTTTTACTACGCAGCCAAAATTAGGTTACGGTAACTCGAAGTTGATAAGATTAAATAGATTGCTGCACACCATGGTTATGAAATCTCTTTGGTAGACAGACTATATCGACAAATTAAAAACTCTAACCTTTCGACACTCAGTCAACGGACCCCCATGACCTCAATATGTGAGTTCAGTGCTGTATGTTCCAAGAGTCACTAACATTTTGAAAAATAAGTGTAAACCACTCAATATCGATATTCGTCTCAAAACTCGAAACATTTTTAGTTTGATTAGGAAGGACCGGGACCCTGTTGCATTGGAACACAGGTGCGGCATATACTCAGGAGGCCAGGAGCGTATGCAGAATTTTTTTTCGGGGGGGGGGGCGAAAAAATTGGAAGTTAATAAAAAAAGAAAAAAAAACATGTTAATAAAAAAAGGTATTTCTTTTTAGTTTTTTAGGTATATAACATACATATATACCTAAATTAAGCTGATAAGTACATATTAAAAAAAAAAACAGTGACAAAACAAATTTCTCCTTGATTAATAATGAAATTGATTGGACTCACGTAATTCTTAAAAACTGAGGTTTATTCTTCTAGGTATATTTCCGAATTTGTCAATGACTTCTTCATCTTCAACTTGAATGTCTCTATGAATAGATAATAAAGCTAGCCCATTCAGTCTTGACTCTGATGTACTGTTTCTCAAATAAGATTTCATTCGACGAAGAATGGAAAAGCTTCTTTCCATTGATGCTGTGGTTACAGGAAGAATTGCCAAGATGTGAAGCAAAATATAAATGTTGGGAAATAAGTTCTTATTGCATGATGCCAAACTTTCAACTGCGTTTTACGGGCGCACGTCTGCTTTTTCCCTTTCCCATTTTTTGATACCATAATTGATACTCGCTTTCTGTTACATCAAAATATCCTAAATTAGATTCATACATTTTCACTGCAGATAATATTTGGGAATAATCATTCTTCACAGCAAAAACTGGTAGAATGTTTTGTAACGAAGTTAGTGTTTCTTTTTGTGATTGAAACCTTTCATTTAATGATTCAATTATATCATCCACAAAAGGTATAAATATACTTCTGGAGAAATATTCTTCTGGAGTTGAATATGGGACATTGCATCAGTTTTTTTGTATACTGCATCTACGTGGGACTTCTTCCGCTACTTTGATGCCTACAGCCAATGTTTTTACATCATCATAAATTAAGCTGAAGGATTTTTCTGCTTCAGTTCTCATGCTGTTTAGCAGTGTAGTAACTTCTGATATTTTTTCTAATGCATCGACTAAGTCGATTTGCTTGTTTTGGAAGTTTTCAGATAGGTGGTATGTGACGGACAATATTTTACTAAGGACAAAAGTTGGCACTAGAAATGAAAACTGACATATAGAGTTGAGCAAAGTGTGTGCTTTGACAGATGATTCTGCTGACTCTTCTTGCGCAATCGCTTCTAAGGATGATATAATAGGATGCAGACCTTCTTTAAACATAAGAACGGCATCATGGCTTTGGATCCATCGAGTTTCACATAGAGTTTTCATCTTAACTTTTGGTTGTATGGGGTAGCAGCCGCTGGATACTTTCTTTCAAAACACTGGTACGTTTAGCAGAAGCGTGGGAAAATGAACATGTTTCTGATATAATTCCCATACAGTTCCTTATGCTTGGCATTTTGCTAGCATCCGACAAATATAAGTTCAAGGAATGGTACATGGAATGAGTATATATTGCTTCGGGAAATTTTTCTTTTCTAATACAGGCCTGCACTCCACGAAACTGCCATCGCATTGCTCCAGGTCCATCATACCCCTGCCCTCTCATATCGTTCAAATCAAAACCCAATTTCACTAAATTTTCCATTATTGTTGCAAAAATTTGAAATCAGAAACTTTTCTCATAACACAAATTTTGATTTAACATGCATATATAAAAATTATATTGGAAAGCACAGTTTGATTATTTAACCTTATTTTGACAGATAACAAAAAATGAAAGATTTCGGGGGCAAGGCCCATTCCCTTCCCCCTCGAAATACGCCCCTGCAGGAGGCACAGGATACTGTTTACATCGGTTCCACCAAAAGGTGTTTACGCACCAGAATGCCGCCCTGGTGGCGCAGTGGTCTAAGCGATGGCCTCTGATCATTCGTCCGAAAGGGGTCCGGGTTTGAATCCCGGTGAGGCATGGATGTTGTGTTTGTCTTATGGCACTGGCTCTCTCCCTTCCCTGGAACCAGTGGCCCTAAATTAGGGACGGGCAACTGCTTATAGCCCATTCAGTTGCTCACGGCGGTCGTTAAACCTCCAATCAAGAAATAATAAATAAGCACCAGAATAAAAGAGAACAAGTACAACCCAAAACTGGAAGCCTATCAACTGCTTTGTTTCGTTTGGTGGAGTCCGAATCCCACTTCCATAAGTGGGATGACATTTATACTATCCTGAACACACCAGGTAAACAATCACTCATGCTTTTTATGGAAAGTTTGTATATTACCTCACTTGGACATAGGTGTTGTAATGATTATGCATACAAAATGATGGCCAAACCATGGCCAAATGTGTTGGTTAGTAATTCTTCAAGTTGATGGGGTATTTGAAATTGTTTGTTTTCAGCAATGTTCATTCATAGATGGCGTGATTTATGTGTTTGTGACGTCGCTCAACAGTATTTAAATCAATGTTCTTCTCGTGATGTTACACTGTATCATCTGATGATGAAGACGATGTGTCTTCGAAAGATTTTATGAAGCGTATGGTGTGCTTTTATTTACGCTTTGCAACCGTAGGTTGAAGATGCGTATGTGCTCCAGCTTTGTCCGTCCGTCCGCACGATAACTGGCGAAAAAATGGTTCGATTTCGATGAAATTTTAGTATGTGGTAGGGGACCACCTGGGGACGAACCCTATTGAAAATGGGACAAATGGGGTCAAAGGTCACGACGTAGGAGCGGAATCATTCCATTGCCCTTATGCGTCATAACTTGCGTAAATATGTTTCGATTTAAATGAAAGTTTACTAGTTGGTAGGAGACCGCCTGGGGACGAACGTCAGGACATAAGATCAGGATGCATTCCATTGATCTTATGCGCCATAACGTGCGTAAAAATTGGTTCGATTTCGATGAAATTTCAGTATGTAGTAGGGGACCACTGGGGACGAACCCTATTGAAAATGGACGAAACGTGGTCAAAGGTCAGAACATAGGATTTTTTTTTTTTTTTTGATTGAAGGTTTAACGACCACCGTGAGCAACTCAATGGGCTATAAGCAGTCGCCCGTCCCTAATTTAGGGTCACTGGTTCCAGGGAAGGGAGAGAGCCAGTGCCGTAAGACAAACACAACATCCATGCCTCACGGGATTCGAACCCAGACCCCTTTCGGACGAATGATCAGAGGCCATCGCTTAGACCACTGCGCCACCGGGGCGGCGAACATAGGATTGTGATCCATTCCATTGCCCTTATCCCATATTATTAAGGTGGACTTCAAGTAATTTTGCTTCCTATACTTCCAATGGAAAAACTTTTCGACACATTTCCTTCACAATTATTGTGTTCCCAAGGATGAAAATTTGAACATCGATTAAAATAACTTCATATTATGACTTGGAAAACTTAATATTTTCTAAAACATAATTATATTAAAAATCAATAACTTTTCCTTTTGTGGTGTTGAAACCACAGAAAAGATGGCGCAACCTGTACTTTGATGACGTCAGTGGACAAACAAATGTTGGATTGCATAATTACGGTTATGGTTTAGAAAATATTAAGTATTAAAAGTTATGGAATGAAGCTATTTTAATCGATGTTCACATTTTCATCTTTGGGAACGCATTAATTGTGAAGAAAATGTGTACAGAAGTTTTTCCATTGGAAGTATAGGAAGCAAAATTATTTGACGTCCACCTTAAAGTATCAATTCTTGTATGTATGTACATTTTATTTTGAAAACGGCTCTAAGAATTTTGATGAAAGTCGTTAACCTACCGTTTTCTGGTACTAGAAATCGATTTAGCTTGGTCTCGACTTTAGGAGAATTCGTTTAGTGGGTTAAATAACCACCCCGAATTATAACTTTTTAGTGATGGCGTTGTTCCATTAATGTTACCAATGCTTAGAAATCTTATGACGTCACAATCTCGCCGCGTTTGAGAATGTTGGCGCGCGGTCACGCCACTGTCTCATTACGTCACGCGTTGTGTGTGGATCCTATTTAAGTTTTATGACGTCACACTCTTGCGGCGAGCAGATGGTCGCGATTCCCATCTGCCTCATTACATCACGCGTTGTGTGCGTATGTCCGCCCGCACGATAACTCGCGTAACAATCGTTGGATTTCGATGAAATTTTAGTATTCGGTAGGGGATTACCTGGGAAGAAACTCTATTTAAAGTGAACGAAATGGGGTCAAAGGCCAGTACATAAGAGCGGATCCATTCCACTGCTGCTATGAGTCATAACTAACGTAAAAAAAAGTTCGATTTTCGACGAAATTTTAGTATGAGGTAGCTGACGACCTGGCGACAAACCCTCTTGAAAATGGGCAAAATGGGGTCAAAGATCAGGACACAGGAGCGGGATCTATTCCATAGCCCTTATGCATCATAACTTACGTAAAAATGCTTCGATTGCGACGAAACTTTATCATGTTATTTCGGAGGTACACCGAACCGGTTCTGTTGAATATCATCGAAATGGGATCAAAGGTCAGGGCACAGGACCGAGATTTATTCCACAGCCATTATTCTCATAACTCGAGTGATAACTTGAGTAATAATTTCTGATATGTTGGAAAGCGTATTATAATCAATGCATTGCATGATTTTCCTAACTTGTTAGTAAAGTATTTTGACAATGGGGTACGTTGTGCATTGCATTTGTTTTTATCTTGTTCAGTCGACATTTTATTTTACTGTTTAAGTTATGTTGATGGTCGAGTTATCGTTGCTTTGACCAACTACTAAAAGTGGATTACAAACATTCAAGCATTTTAAACACGGATTTTTATGTCAGTCATCAGAAGAAGCATTCAGAGACAACAAATAAAAAAAATTCATATTCAGTTTAATAAAAGCTCAGGTCGCCGCCCCGGTGGCGCAGTGGTCTAAGGCGTTGGCCTCTGATCATTCGTCCGTAATGGGTCCGGGTTCGAATCCCGGTCAGGCATGGATGTTGTGTTTGTCTTACGGCACTGGCTCTCTCCCTTCCCTGGAGCCAGTGACCCTAAATTAGGGACGGGCGACTGCTTATAGCCCATTGAGTTGCTCACGGTGGTCGTTAAACCTCCAATCAAAAAAAAAAAAAAAAAAAGCTCAGGTCGCATAATTCAATATAAAAAGTTTTGGCCCGTAAACAGCACATGATACATCTGAGGAACATTTAATTCCATCCAACATTTTGCTGCATGAAATTATTACTTACATAAGAGTTTAAGAGTTCCCACATCGGAAATATATGAATAGGAATAACGTACACCCGTTATAAACTGCTAACAGCTTCAAGGCATTCATTTTTTTGATTGGAGGTTTAACGAACACCGTGAGCAACTCAATGGGCTATAAGTAGTCGCCTGTCCCTAGTTTAGGGTCACTGGTTCCAGGGAAGGGAGAGAGCCAGTGCCGTAAGACAAACACCACATCTATGTCTCACCGGGATTCGAACCCGGACCCCGTTTGGACGAATGGTCAGATGCCATCACTTAGACCACTGTGCCACCGGATTGGTTGGAGTGAACTTTCGTTTACTGTTTGGAGCAATTTTCTGGTTTGAGACCGCTTTGCAGTTACCGGGCGTGAAACATAGCGGCGGTCCCTGTTGGTGAGAATTGTTTTCCGGCCACAGTTACGTCACCGATTTTCAGTTGCCCGCGAGCTACACCACTATATGTAGATCTACTGGACTGTTCGCTTCGACACACCAACAAATTGGGCGACTTCATTCATTCTGTTTCCGTGCGCACTAGCAAACACGATGTCTCCTTTTTGCGCTCAATAACGCCTGTCTTACGACCCATGTTGCAGACTGAATTCAACTCACACGTTGCTCTTCACCACTGCACGAGACAGAAATGAACTTGTAGATCACGTAAGTGCCATTTATCTCCCAACATGGCTATCACGGCGTCCTCTGTGCAACCGGTAACTGCCAACTATTATTTCTGTTAGGGGCGACTAAAAATTGCTTTATCAACAAATTGACTATAATAGAATAATGACTGTAATGGAATAATGGAATTAAAAATATAGCTACCATTACTGCTGTCCCGTTTCTTTTTCTAACTCATCCACTCGCCTCTGGAGAATGTCTCTTTCTTCTATTACAGTCCTAAATGCAGTCTTATAGTATATTTCCCGCTGGTCCTTTGTCCTTATATAGTCAGCTGCTGTTTTTAGAATCAAGACTTTAGGAGCTTTCGGATTGTGCTTGACAGAAGGAACCAAACATCTTAAATCCTGAAACGAATTTTTCAGGTTGTCGCGCCGTATTTTTTCCCGTTCGTTGTGGTATCTCCTGTTGTCGAATTCTTGACCGTCAGATGAGAACCTACGACTTGTTCCTTCACCGGGTGAATTTGCTCGGCTTAAACGCGTGGCTGGCATTTGGTGAACACTTCTGCTCCTCCTTTTCACAGCAGAAGTCCGTGTGTCTGAAGCAACTGATTTATCGTTTGAAAACTTGCGCTTAAGAGCAGGTTTCTTTCCACGGCTCTGAATTGTGCTTGCTTTCGGAGACTGTACTTTGATAGCTGTAATGGTTACCACGTCTGTTTTATCGTAGTCTTTAGCTGAAAGGAGAGAAAATTAGGAAACAGTTAAATTAAATCGAAAAATTTATAAATTAAATACAATACGTTATGAACATCAGGATATTGTGTTTAACAGAAATCTGTAACATGTCTTGAGAAAAGTTTGTACAAGGAATTCACATTCTTTTTTAAGTTAAACTGACTATGCATCTGAAAGGGAGGGGTTTCCCCGTGATGTACGAGTGATCTGAGGTGCTGGCCTGTGGTCATTCTTCAGACATAGGTCTGGGTTAGAGTCCTGGATGATCCATGGATGGTGGACCTGATGACACAGGGCCTTCTCCGGGAACCATTGGCCTTAAATTAGTAATGCACAAATGCTAATAACCTTAGAAGTTACTCATGGTGTTCATAAATCCTAAGAGGAAAGGGAGAGGGCCCTCTTGATTTATTTTGAGCCTACCAATTCTCTGCAGGGGGAGGGGGGAGCTACCATACTAAATTTACCACCACTAATCCATGAAGTGACAGAACTTGACACAAAGAAGAAGCAACCATACCTAAGCCTGAAATTCTAAACTATACTTCGATTCACCCTAAGACGGCATTGCAGTTTAAAGGTACAAGAGGCTCACTGAGCCTTCAGGGACGGTCAGAGTTACGTGCATCCTCGTCACTCTCCACTGTATCCTGTTGTTAGCAGCTGTCAATCACTTTCCCCATCAACCCAGTTGCATCCTTGTCTCCCAAACACTAAATGCCTACGCATGCGTGTGTTGGTCTAATTTTAAAATTTAATTTCTGAAAATATATAATTTTTAGATTTGTCTAAAATAACTATATGTGCTTATAAGTAAACAGCTAGGATAATATAAAGTAGGACTCTGGGCAATAAATACGTTGGTTTTCACGGAAAATCTTGGGAACTACTTTCAGTCGCGGCGATAGGTTTCACGTACCTTCCCCTTCAGTGTCATCTTAGGGTGAATCGAAGTACACTGTTAAAAATTTCACAGTTAGATTATAAAACTACGGCTTGGCCCGTTTTTGTGAAAGCCCATGAAATTGCGGTCTGAACCCTAAATACTAAGCCCATAATCTGAAGAGCAACGCCCGTAAAAAAAAATACAACTTGGCCGTATTCATTTACGCTGTAATTTGAAGGGCATTGCCCATAAAAAAATAAGTTTGACCGTATTGAGCTACGCCATAATTTGAAGGGCTATACCCGAAAAATATAAGTTTGACCGTATTTACTTAAGCTGTAATTTGAAAGGCAATCCCTGTAAATATGAAGTTTGGCCATATTCAGTTAAGCCTCACGGCAAGTAGTCACCGACTTTTACATAAATGCATTTTTTGTGGAAGAGTGTGCAAGTAAATGCATGTTTTTTTGTGGAAGAGTGTGAGAGTGTGAAATTGTTGGATACTTACATTATAATTGAATCAATTCAGTTCTAAATGTGAGTAATGATATTTTCATTACTCACATTTTTTGTAGAAGAGTGTGAGATGTGAGTAATGATATTCTAAATGTGAGTAATGATATTTTCATTACTCAAATGCATGTTTTTTGTGGAAGAGTGTGAGAGTGTGAAATTGTTGGATACTTACATTATAACTGAATCAATTCAGTTCTAAATGTGAGTAATGATATTTTCATATCTTAAAATCAGGTTTATTACAATATGATAAATAATGACATCAGTTACACACAGATTTGTTTAACATTAGGCTTTACGAACTCTGTACACACAGTTGGTTGAACAATACTTACGTTTCTTTTAGACATGTTTTAATTGGAGAATTATTTCTAAAGCACAGTTGGTTGAACAATACTTAGTTTCTTTTAGACATTTTAATTTGCACATACGTACTTATGTAGTATTTGCATGAATGAATACAAAGGGCAGTTATGTAGTAAAGATATGTACAGGCATATTCTTGTATTTATATGTTATATCAATGACAAACAGAACTACGAACTGGCATCCGAGTACATTGCGTCTATAAGGGTATTCAATCCACAATGGTGTCAAAGTTGGTTTTTCATGTAGGTTTTGGCTAGTATTACATTTGACATAGGGTTGAATCATGCTTTTCCTGTTTTCACATTCACTGCCTTGTGTGCTAGTTCATTTTACATTCTACTGAGCACTGTGTTGTCAGTGTTCCCAGAACTTTTACTGTCTTGTTTCCTATCTCTAATTTTTAGATATTTACCTACTTTTCACATGTTTAGTAAAATTATGTCAAAAACTGGAAGTACTGCTTTTGAAAGATCACATTGCTTCCCCATAATTAAGGTATCAGAAAGAAAAGAAAAAAATACTTGAATGGAAATGAGAGCTTTTGAACTTGATAGGGCATAATTTCAAATCTCAGACCCCCACCCAAAGAAGAAACACTTGTTTAGACCCTGATTTTGAGTCATTGTAGAACCTTAATGCATATCAATATTTCTAAAATATTAGAAATGACTTCAGTGATTAAACCTGTTCTTTCATTGTTGTGTTGCCACAAGGAAACCATTTTGGAACACAAATTTTTTTTGGAAAGCTATTAAATAGTTGTATTTATAATATCTTGGCAATACCTGAAGATACTGAAACAATTTTTATTGATGTACAAATCAGGTGTTTAGTGACAAAGGAAAAGAACACGGCAGAATCTTTAAATTCCTCAAAAAACAATTTCATTGTATTATTTTGTACCAATTTCAGCACTATCATCTTAAAACATGAAATACATGCTTTGCATATTGAACATTTTGAATAGACCTTTAAAATAGGAATTACAAAACGTGTAAAAAAAATTTCATATTTTTTAACTTAAAAAAAAAAGTGGCTTCTGATTTATCTTAAAATATAAATTTTCCTGGGCATCCGATAGGTTTTACTACCTGGGTAGGTAAATAATTTATGTATATACCCAGCTGGGCATGTAACATTTCAGATATTTTCCAAGCCCTGCTTAAAGTGACACAGGTGAAAGATTTCACTCGCAGAAATTTAGAATGAAATCAATTTTTTTTACATTTAATTTTAATTACTACATTTGCAAAGCAAAGAAACTGTTCATGATATATTTTCACTGTCATTTTCTTGGCCAGCATTTAAAAGATTCAGTAAAAAAAGAATAACAGTCGAAACTCGTTACAATGAATTCAAGGGGGACAAAAAAAAATTTGTAGCAACGTATTGTTTTTAAAACATTACAAATTTTTCATTAAAAAGTTAGTATGTACTACAGAAATTTTCATTACGCATAAGATTGCAATGCTGTAAAAGTAAAATAGTGCCCACAGAGACACGCAAAGGTAATTTTTTTGTAATGGGAAGTTTTTGCTAAAGTAGTAATAATGAAATATATAAGCTTTAATTAATATGTATGTATGAAATTAAGTACTGTATATATTTTTACTTATACATATCAGAGTTTGAAAAATACCATGCCTGGGTCGTGTGAATCATTGACCTGGGCAGGTAAATAAATAATCTAGTTGCCCTAGGTACCAGACTGGGCAACTAAATCCAAAAATGAAGTTCAGAATATAATTTTCTACTACAAGAAAAACAGTCATCGCATGTCATGTTGCTTTTCACTGCTAATCACTGGAAGTTGTATTATTGTTACGCAGTGCCAAGGACAGAAGAATATCACTTATTTAATTATATTATGCTTTACGTCCATAAATTGGAAGGATATGTAATTTTGCTCCAAATGTTTAAAGTCAGCGACTGAATGCATGCCTCTGATGGAACTAGCCTCCTGTGTTTATTGACAAAGGGTTAAAACTTCATATTTTTCATATTTTAATGTATTTCATATTTTTTCAGATATTTCATATTTTAAACGTGTTTTAAAGATTTTTTATTGTAATATGGACCTGTGAGTCTGACACTGTGAAGAGAAGCTGCGATAGGCATAATGCATCGCTCCAGTGAAGATGTGAAGCTTTGGTCCGTTAAAAGCAAGGTTCGTTGCTGTGTGGAAATGACGGGTACAAGAGAAAGAGGACTTACGTTATTGGCAGAAGAGCAATAAATGTTGTAGTGATACGCTACAGAAAATAGGTCCACAGCAGCCACCCTTTATTTTGTTGTATCCTGTATGTTGTTGGCAGGAAAACCGGATAAAACCTCTTCGATTTGCAAAAGATACATATGAGTAAGATAGAAACTCGCGTGCGAACAAGCTATTAACAGGAGAACCAAAAGTGCAGAGACACAGCAAATCTGTTCAAACCAAAACCGAAATTTATAGTTCCCCAGTTTTCTGTACAACATAGAAAAGCATATTAGTACTTTCGGTAAATGTGTACTTCAGCGTCCTAAACTATTTCGTTGGAAAAATTTAACTGTGGGTGAAAAGTTCGATGCACACAATTTTTTAAGCATGCAAAATAATAGGGAAAGGTGAAAAATTATATTATTTTTAGATAAAAAAGGAAATAATTTTTCCGAAGTATTAACCTGCGAGTACGATGGTTTGTAGCAGGTGGTGCGGGAGGCTGAAGCGATGCTAACGGCCACCACGTGAAGGTGCTGTGCAACGGAGCGGAGTACGAGTTGGTAGCAAATGCGCGGAAGAATACGACAGGAGTAGGGTATATTTTTCGGAAGAGTGTCGTGTAATCGTGCGCAAAAGTAGTTCAAACCTGTTTTATTCATTTTTGAGAAAGATATGTGCAGAATGTCGTTATTAGTGGTTTCACAGTGTCTCCGAATGGAAAGAAATTAAGGAATGTAAAATAATTTATGTACGACAGAAGTTTTGAGGAAGACGTTTTGGTTCCGGTTGAACCCAAAGTTTTTGTTTTGGTTTCGAAGATGTGCACAGGTAGATGATTTCTTTAAGCACTTCATTTGCAGTTCTGCTGTTATTCAGTACATCGTAGCTCACATTTTTTTCCCTCGTGACATGGATATTTTTCAAAATAAACAATTTTCTTCAATTCATATATCGCACTATGGCAGGGAGACAGCTTCTTGTATTGTGGCGGATAATGAAATTTTTAAGCCCTGACGAAATCCGAAATGACTGACGATTTTGTACTTCCGCTTTCTCAAAATTACCCTTCAAAAAACAAAAACTTACAATGCTGCGCAAATTCAACCTCTTTCTTTCTGCGTATGCCTACAAGACTTTTCGATGACTACGTACTGCTAAACCGCTTCCTTCTTAATTCTTCCGCCCGTTACTTGCCCTTCTCAACGAAGCTTCCATTCACCGGACTTCACCTTGATGCCGTTGCCGCTCTCTCGTCCTATGCCTACCGCACGTACTCTTCCAAACCATCGCACTCCCAGGTAAATACTTCGGAAAACTTATTTCCATTTATCTAAAAATACTATATTTTTGCACCTTTTCCCATTATTTTGCATGCTTAAAATATTGTATGTCACACTTTTCCCACACAGTTACATTTTTCCGACGAAATAATTTAGACGCTAAAGTACACATTTACCAAACTTTCTATTTCGGATCAGGGAATCATATGCGAAAGAATGAAAAATTTCACAACGTCTGCTTTAAAAACAATTACAAAACATGAACAAACTATATTGTGTAGCATACGAGTATAACATGGTTCGCTCTCCTGGCAAGAAGGTACTTGCTTGGACTTGTAGTCATCCGCACGTGAATTGCACGGCGAAGCGAATCTTCCTTTCAACAAAGCAAATCTTCACATCGTTGCCGTAGTGATGTGTTAGGCCTCCCACAGCGTCGCACTCACAAGTCAATATTACAAGTTTCCGACAAAATAATTTAGGACGCTAATCTACACATTTACCGAATAATCTGCCAATGATGAAGATTGGAGTGCCATTTCAGGTGGATTCAGTAGTTTTAAAGAGTTTGTAGAAATCAATGAAAATGCATTATCGGGGAATTGAGGGATATTCAAGAAATAGCCAATGAAATTCAGGATGATGATGAAGAGACTTAACGAAGAATTAACAAAAGATCCCCAGACTGTCACGAAAGCAGTAGAAGCTTTGGAAACACTGTCACTACATACAACTCACCGATACATCTAATTGCCACACATTCCTGTTTAAACAAACTTGAAAAAGCTGTTTTCAATGAGAGGCAACAGCAGAAACAGTCTTCAATTTTACATAACTTTAAAAAGCCATAAATATAAACAAGGTATGTAATTAAAATTTCGAGATCATGTAATTTACATTTTTGAGTAATTTAAGCTTTTAAGTGTTAAATTTAACTAAGTAAATTCAATCATTGATATTTTTCTTATTTTCCATGTTATTCTCATGTTAATTACATTTTAAACTTAATTTTGGCTGGAATTACAATAACTTTTACTTATGTTGCGCTCTTATTTATGCGTGCTTTGGTTTGCGCTGACATATATGTGAAATATTACTGTATACATGTGATAATGAGGTGATTATAGATATAATTAAAAAATATATATTTTTTGGCTCTTCTGGTTTCCAATTAAATTTATGTGTTGAGTGGTAAAAGAAGGCACAGTGGAAATTTGCATATGGGGTTTGTATATATGCAGATTTCCATTGTTTGCTTCCTCCTGCTGAAAACTAAGCTAGGGGTACAGTGCCTAGAAGAATTAGTGTGTCGTGCTCCTTAAGATGTCCCTCACTGTTTTGTGACCAATCGTCATGAAATGACAGAGGGCGCTGGCATCGGAAGTTACGTTAGGATGCTTCATCGGCTTCATGTTATTCAATGGTGGGAAGTTTGTTTACCAAGGATTTGCTGCCTTACAAAACTTCAAATTTTCACAAAACAAAGGTTAGTGGAGGGAAATCTTTTTGGCAGTATCTTTGCTAACTCGTTGTAGCTCGATCATAACAGTAATACACTAGGTAATTCAACAGTTGATCACTGAAACGCAATAGGCTTATTCCGGTGTTAGTGTGCTAGTTTTATTCAACTGTGAACTGTGGATTGTTTATAACGAAATTTATTTCCGAAATTAGTAACTTTTTATTCGTGAAGATGTAGAAGTTGATCAAGTATTGGCAGTCACGCGTTAAACCTACTGTGTGGTTAAACTTAAGTGCAGTACTGAAATCGACTGCAACAGTTAGTTATAAGATCATAAGGAAATAATGTCAGCTGTGAAAGGACTGGTAAATTCTGCATTAGCAAATAATAAAAAACATAGAAAACGGAAAAGGCAAAGCAGCTGTTTTGTGCCAGGATGTAATACTGACTATAAATCCGGCAAAAATAAAATATCACTCTTTGCTGTCCCCAAAATGCCTGATATGTTGAGCAAATGGGATAAGGCAATTCCCAGAGCTGATAAGAAACTTGATGAAAGTTGTGTTGTATGTGCCTTGAATCTAAATTCATGGAGATGCATTATCGTTCCACTATTCAAGGTAAGGAAGTTCTAACATGCCGAGACAAACCATTACTCAAGCCTGACGCCATACCTACTATTTTCCCAAATTACCGAAATATTTAAGTATACCTTTACCAAACAAACGTTCTACAAGGATTACATCTTCTGTACCAGAAAAAAAGAGAAAATTGGAGGACAATCCTCATTTAATAGATACCAACACAAAAATGAATGAAGACCTTATTTCATTTGAAGAAATATGCAACGTTACTTTGCCAACAAAATTTTGGGTAACTGTTACATATGAAGAATCTCCAAATGTTGTGTGCTTTATGAAATGGAAAACATACTCGAAAGAACATACCAATCCTGATACCAAAATTGTTGTTGAAAAATGTTCAGAATCTGAAATTTCATGTATTGTGTACCATAAAGGTATAGAAATTGTTAAAGAGAAAGTAAATTCATGTAAAAGTTTGGAAACCATACTGGAAAAGGCCAATTCCTATCACAGCTGTCGTGGTGTTGGAACTCTTGAAGAATTTCCAGAAATACCTAAGCACAAAACAGGTGAGCAACTCCTTACTCGAAATAGGAAGTTTTGGCAAAACAGGAAATGTGTTGGTCATGTTAGTGAAAATGGAGCAATATGTTCAGCATGTCAGTACCAGCGCAAGCTTTTATTAAATCACAGATCTGTGTTAAAAAGACGAAGAAATGGTAGACCTGTTCTGACATGTGGAATAAAGTTAAAAATGGCACATCAAACTTCAAAGCGATTAAAACAACATAGTCTTTTTGAGAAATAAAATTAAAAACTTAAAAGTTAGAAACAAAAAAATATACATCTAATAACTTGACTAACAAGTTGAAATTTTTATCTCATAAGCAACAATTAGCCATAGGTGAATGCATTAAAGCTTCAGAGCGGAAGAGTGTAAAAGGTATGAGGTATGACAGCAGTTGGTTGTTAGAATGCATTATAATGAGAATGAAAAGTCCCCGGCTCTATGAGCACATGAGGTTAAACAAATTACTTATTTTGCCTAGTCGAACCTGTTTGAAAAAATATGTAAAATCATATCAAGCTGGTTATGGATTTAATAAGAAAATGTTTGAAACTTTGAAAGGTAGAACTGCTGAATTAAATTCTTTCGAAAGGCAAGGTTGCATAGTTTTTGATGAGATGAAACTTTCTGAGCACCTGCAACTAAAGTCAAGTGGGACTATTCAGGGATATGTTGATTATGGATTGTTTACACCTGCGGAGAAAAAACACGAGTTATGTGACCATGGTTTGGTATTTCTATTTCAGCCGTTTACTGGGGATTGGACCCAAATTTTAGCAGTATTTGCCACAAAAAGTAATATGAAAGGGGATATGCTCAGTAAATTTTTAACTGAAGCAATAATATTATCCGAAAAAGCTGGATTATTTGTGGATGGCATAGTAGGTGATGGAGCATCATGGAACAGATCCATGTGGCGTAAATTTGGCATTGGCGTGACTAGCGCAGGAGACATTAAATGCAAGGTGCCTCATCCTGTTGATGGACACAGATATCTGCACTTCTTTTCAGATTTTCCCCATTTAATCAAATGTGTACGTAATGCATTTTTAAAAAATGGATTCAGTCTTTTAGAAGGTCGAGTACATTCAGAATTTATAAAAGCTGCATGGAAGTTGGATCGAAATGCTCTTAGTTTAGAGCAATGCCAAAAATAACTCAAGCTCATCTTACTCCAAACAATTTTGAAAAAATGAAAGTTAACTTTTCATTTCAGATATTCAGTTTAGAAGTTCTTAAAGGCCTGTTTATTTATAAAGACCAAATAAGTTTTCAATACGGGGATCCAGAGCCAACTATTATGTTCATAACAAAAATGAATGCACTCATTGACATAATGACATCAAGAACTCCTTATAATTCTTTATACCTGAATAGCTCAAAATATGAGTTTCTTAAAGAGTTCTTGCAGTTCTTAGATATTTGGGAGATGCATGCCGAAGGTAATGGTTTCATCTCTGAAAGTACTGCTACAGTTTTAAAGGTATCGATTAGCAGCGCTTTATCCCTTGTTGAATACTTAACGCATAGTGCTCATTATTATTACCTTTTAACATCTAGACTAAGTCAGGATAAAATTGAAAACCTTTTCAGCATTATTTGCCAATGCAAAGGATGTAATGATCACCCCAATAGCACTGAATTTCTGACAATTGCAGAAATGCTAAGTTTTTATAACCTTGCTAAACCTCCAAGAGGTGGTAATGCTCCACCTTGTGTAGTAAATTCACTAATCAGTGTCCCACCAAAGGAACCAGAAGAATCAGCTCTTTCGGTTATTGATTCATTTTTTGAAACTGGAAGTCCTAATGAAAATTCTTCTGACCTTACGCGCAAAGAAAGCAGTTTGGAGCATAATATTCTGGTCCAGCAAAAGATATGTTCGTCTCATATATTATATTTCAGGATTTGTGGCTCGTGTTTTTAATAGAAAAATTGCGTGTGAAACTTGTAAAAGCCTTCTTCAACAGGATAAGGTGTCTATCAATAATGTTAATGCAGAATACACAAAACATTTTGATCAGGGAGGGCTGACATATTCGTCAAACAAACTTTTTGCCTTGATCTATGAAATTGAAGAAAAATTTACTAAGTGCTTCAGTTTTCTTGAATTGCACCGAGATAGCATTTTGGACATCATACAGGCTTTACGTGGTTCCACCTTGAAAACAGTTGGTTGCAAAAATCATGAAATAGAGATCACTAGTAAAGTTATTCAGTATTACATTATGACAAGACTTAATTTCTATTTAAAACAACAAAATAAGAATCGTTCATCCAAAAGGGAACGGCAAAAACACTTAAAAATGCGGAGGTGCAATTGATCCTGCAATTAACAGTTTACTAAATTCAGTTTCATATGCAAATCGTCAAAAAAACTTTTTGAGTCGGTCCATTAAATTTATACTGGAAATAGTAACTGAGAGAAGGCATTCAAATACAGTAATAATATAATTGTGATACTTCGGTTGTAATTGTGATTATACATATGGATTCCAAATACTGCATGATTAGTTTTATATCCCACCAACTTTTATATCTGTGCTGATATACACAGTCATAGGTATTCTGCATATAATACTAAACTTGCAACATGTTTCTAATTTCTGAAAGAAACCGAACAAAATTATTGTGTTAACATGTACTGCATATCGGATACTCATGAAGAAATGAAGCCTGTGCTGATACACATAACTAGGCATTCTTCGAACCAAGTTTGAAACAAACTGTTCAAGTGTAATTTTTTTATTTATTCATAACAAACTAATAGATTTAGATCTTGCATAATCTTACAGCTTTGTTTATTTAACTGCAACAGATTATGGTAAGCTTAACTATCCTAAAGATTCAGTAGTGTTAACTACCATTGCCTGCTACTGTATTTTCTTGTGGCTGTTAAAGGAAGAACATGAGCACAAATTTATTTCTCTGACATCAAAAGGAGATTATCAGTTAACTCTGCATCAGAGACAAGACTGTGTGAAAGTGCAATCAAAAGCAGGACCACAATTCATTATTACTTATTGCAGGGCTGGGAGTGAAATATGTGATCAAAAAGCAGAACATCTATTCAATGTTACATATTGAAAGGGGGAAATGTGCAGGTTGAATGGAAACAATCTTAGCTATGTACATTTTTTCTGGTCGTGTAGAAAATAGATCTGTGAAGGCAGTACAAGAAGAGGTAAGCATGAAACAAATTCATAATAATATTTTTTATCACAAATGTTTAAAACCAGCATTCTGTGTCCCACTATTACATGGAAGTTGGCCATGTATTCTAATAAAATATCACTGCCTTGAACTTTAGCTTTGAGTCACCCTGAAATTTCTGTGCTTAATCTTTTCAGTAACAATTTATTAAGAATTTAATTCTCCTGACATGTATGCACATAGGCGTAGTGTGACCAATTTTTTTTCGGGGGGGGGCACGGATAAGTGTAAACTGGTGTTTTCTTGGGTTGGGGGAGCATTTTCGAAAATATTTTTCCTGAAAAGGCACCTGTTCAGTTGCCATTGGTGCGAAACCTGTAAGGTGTGCCAGGATTTGTTGATTCACCTTAATGAATACAAAAAAGCAACTCCTTTCGAAGCACCTCATGCATGGCCATCTTAGGGGTGGTCCAACGGGGCTGGTGCCCAGGGCCCCTAACGCCCCAAGAGTCTTATGGGTTTACAAAAAGTTAAAATCTTTTACCACTCACCAGCAGGTTTTTTTATTTAAAGAAAAGAAGAAACACCAATCCAGAAAGTTGGAAGTTTTTTTGCCTTTTTTTTTTAAACCTTGCTCATAGCTTCGATTTCCCGAGGAGGCAGGAAGAAAGTTCGGGTGGATCTTTTGTGACAAAAATAAAAAACAAAGCCGGCATCCCTCCCGATCTTGAATGCGGGTGAGGCCTGAGGGCCACGCACAAATTGCATTTTTTTCGGAATAATTTTTTAACTTTTAAACCGTCATTTGTGTTATATATATGAAGAAGCGCATGTATGTTTATCACTAGGGTTTGCCCACCTGGGCTACTTTTATATTTTTTTTTACATCGTCGCTGTTTACACAAATAACTGATGGGGGCTGCATATCCGCATTTTCGTCCGGTGCGTCATGTCTGAAAAGGGCGCTGGTTGATATCTTTCTTCGGTTTCAATTTAATTTTCGTTTAATAATTTGTAAGATAGGGAAGAAATATTATATCTTTCCAGCACCCATTTTCTTGTAATTTGCTGAACAACAAAATGTGAATGCAATTTGGTACACTTCATGAAGTTCTACAATTTTTGCCATGTGCCATATTTCCAGTGATCGAAGTGGCACAGAGCTACTGCCGATATGGTCGACACCAAGATTTTAAATCGAAAGCCATTCTGCTTCAGTATGTTACGTGCTCTGCTGCTACACTAAAACTGTAATGTAACACCAGAGCACTTAACGTCTTTTCAGTCCCAGCTGCTAATCATTTTTCAATTTTAGCCATTAAAAATATCATTTGCTAATTTTTGCGTTAAAATTTGTGCTTTCAACCTAATTTCTTTACGTAGTTTGTGACGGGTTTATAATTTATTACATACCAGGATGGGTAAACAATGTTTTTTTAACTGCCGGTATGCTCACTTCCATTTTTGTTAACTACCAGTATGCCATACCTGCCCACTTCGAACACAGCATTTTTTGTTCAAGTGGTATTTCAAAAGTTACTGGATATTGAATATTGCTTCTCATAGGGGTAACATGGTAATAAAGTGGTCTAAGGCGTTGGCCTATGATCATTCGTCCGTAAGGGGTCCGGGTTCGAATCCCGGTCAGGCATGGATGTTGTTTGTCTTACGGCACTGGCTCTTTCCCTTCCCTGGAACCAGTGACCCTAAATTAGGGACGGGCGACTGCTTATAGCCCATTGAGTTGCTCACGGTGGTCGTTAAACCTCCAATAAAAAAAAACAAAAAAAACATGGTAATGGATATAATAATTCTGATACATTGTATATATATATCCATATGTTGTATATGTTCTGTATATACATAATCGGGGGCCTCGAAAAATATGACGGCCCAGGACTCCCAAAAGCGTTAAGACGGCACTGACCTCATGCTGTCATCTGATGATGAAACCCATCGTAAAGATGACTGAATGCTATTGCGCATGAATTTCTGCTGGAAAGCAGTCATAACAATGATGGCTATTACGTAGTGTTCCCTTCTGCTGTATATCACACTTTATGGCATTTAAAAGGAGAACGACTAATTAGTTTTTCCAATTTTTAAGTGGGGAGAGGGGGGCACATGCCCTACTGTGCCTTCCCCATGCTACGCCTGTGTGTATGCTACATTAATAATTTCCTTTTTTTTTAAGGGCAAAAATAGTTTACAAGGACTGCATAGAATTATCCCATTTAGACAGACTCCATGAGAACCTTCACTTCTTAATTTTTACCTTATTAAACTTTTTACTTAAGGTGCAAAACAATTTTCCTCTCTTCACTGCAAACCCATTTGAATAGCAAATTTAATCACATAATTATTATAAGGTGAAGAAAAGTAAAGAAAAATGTTATAATTATTTTTCTTTAAAAGAATGTCATCATATACATTCAGGTTTTGTATATTTACTTCTGTTCAGTATGATTCATTTTGTTTATCGTATCACAGGCAAAGTTTTTTTTAGGAATGATTTTTATAAATGGATTACAGTTGGTATATTATTAGAAAATAGACCAATTTTAAAAATAGTAATCGCATTTGTTGTATTCTATTTTTAACTCATTAAAAGGCTTCTTTTCAAAGCCACACTCTGCAACTAAATGGAAAGCATTAAGTTTCAATATTTATTTTGATCCCATGTTCTTACCAAGAAATTTAGTCACTCATTGCTCAAAAAATGAAGTACATTATTAAATAATTTTAAGTTTTTAGGTTACTGAATTTCAAGACCTATTCGGATTATTGGAATGCAAATTATAAAGCCCATGTCTCATTCAGAAAATATTTCCCCCTTTTTTTTCCGGTAAGGTTTTGAGGGGCAAAATATTTTATTTTTTTTAATTTTTACTTTATACTGTAAGTTGATGTTTCAGTGATTGTAAACTGCATATTGGTCTCCAGTGTTTTTGCATAATGTAACCCATGTATGACTCTAAAACTTCCGAAATATCTAACATTAATGTTGACGTTAGCACAATGCAAAGCTTAAATTAAACTACGATACCCTTATTAATGAATCTTGAGCACCCCGTTCGTTCTTTTTGGGGGGGGGAGGGGGGGGGGGTGAAAGAGGTGTGTCGATTATTTCGTAAATACTTAAGTTATCTGCTTATAAAATATCGTTCAAGGAGTACACATAATGCTGACGAGCTGGTTGTGTGTCATAGAAAGATGTGCATTTTCGTCGTCCTTCCTCCCGAAAAGCGACGTGACATCCGATCGCAGCGCCATCTACCGCTTTCATGATTGCGGGCAGCAAGTTTTATTGTGAGCACGACACACTAATTCTTCTAGGCACTGTACTAGGGGTGCCTATGAGTTAACTGAATATACCATAGTCACAAAATGATTGATAATTATATACTAAGGAATGTGAGAGAAATGGTATTCCTAAAAGCAATCAAAACCATGTAGCAGTCAGGGAGAATCACAAATGTGTTTCCTGAATGAAAATGTGACATTTCATCACATAAAACTTTTTTCCACCTCTAAATTGAGGCCATTGGTTCTAGGGAAGGAGAAAGCCAAAGCTGTTATGTTATGTAAAAAACAGGTTTCTTTTTTAAAGGTTTTAACGGCTAATGTGAGGAACTAAATGGGATATAAGCAGTCCCTGTCCCTAATTTAAGAGTCACTGGTTCCAGGGAAGAGAAAACGCCAGTGCTGTAAGACAAACACAACATCCATGCCATACCGGGATTCAAACCCGGACCCACTTGGACAAACAATCATAAGATGGTGCTTAGACCACTGCACCACCAGGGTGGCAAAACTAATGCCTCATATGGGACTCAAACCATATGTTAAATTGTGACTGCCAGCCAAAAACCTTGATGTACAACCAACTCTGATACCAGTATGGCTTGAACATCCTCTATACCAATGGTTCTCAAAGTGGGTTACACTAAAATAATAGGGGGGGGGGGCATATGCGGATTTGTTAGCAACCATACCGAGTCACATAGTGAACCAATTTTCAAAACAAAATTAATCTGAATTTATGGCTAGTGCTGGTAGGATGTGTGGTGAAGTTTAGCATATTTAGCTGAAATTTCTGAAAAATGAACTAGTGGAACTTCTCATTACAGTGTGAAAACAATCTGTTCTATGTTGAAAAAACAAAACACAAGCAATGACCAATAAACTTTATGAGAAAACCAAATTACAGGGAACAGCTCTGACCAATTTTCACAACTCAATTCATTATAAGAAAATGAGCAAACAATTGGAAACTTGATGTTAAACAGCTAATAATCGTCCCTCTCTGCACTCTCCAAACATTTACAAGGCAGTATTTCTCATTCCCACTGAATGAACTAGTTACTCATTCACATACAATGCAGAAATGTGTAATCTTCTATTGCCAAATAAAAAACTTATGAGACATCTTTTAACTCTGGTTGGTTTGAAAAGCATTTGTTCTTTGAAATCACTGACTAGTTTTTGGATTCCAATGGAAAAAGAATTTCCAACATTGTCGAGCACTGCCTTAAGTATTTGTTGCCTTTTACAACTACATATTTATATGAAACTAGTGTTTTATCCTTAACCACCATAAAAACTAAATATTGAAATAAGCTGGATGTTGAAGATAACTTGTTTGTACATAAGCAAGAAAACTCAAAATATTGATGAACTTTGCAAGAGTAAATGAGCTCATACATCTTACTGATACTAAACAGATGACTTGACCAGTTTTATTTGATTTTTTTTTTTAGCCATTAGTGCAATTTTTGTGACATCAGTGTATGTAATTTTAGCAAATATACGTTTGTATTTGTGTTTTTTATATATTTTATACCCACATAAACACACTGGAATAAACTTTTCATTAAAGAATATGCCTGTACATATCTGTACTCCATAGCTAATCTTTGTATTCATTGGTGCAAATATAATACTTCACAAGTTCTTAAGTACGTGAGTAAATGAAAAGAAGTCTTAAAAAAAAAAACAAAGTATTGTTCCGCCAGTTTGTGCTTTAGAAATAATTCTGTCGAAATTCAGGAGTTGAACACTATGCCGTAAAAAAAAAAAAAAAGCACAAAAGGGTAAGACAATATTTATGCGTGTTATATTGCAAAATGGAATTCATTTCAGACTACAAACATACGAAGAATGCTGCCCTACGTAATTCCCAAATCAGCATGAACAGATCGAATTTATTCGACATCCCAGTCAACGCTAGGTATATACCTGGCGATAAAGACTTGCACAGAAAGTAAAGCACTGTATCATATTGATAGTAAAACATATATGGATGTGAGAGTTATGCCCCTACACCAGTCAAATGAAATCTTAGCTACTACATAGATTTTATTGTGTGACAATGCTTCAGCCACCCTCGTTTGGTGGTGAAACTTTTAAAATTATATATATATATATATATATATGTACACAGTTCGTGAGCTTAATATCAAACAAAAATGTGTGTAATTGATTTCGTTACTTTTACATATCATAATAAACTTAATTTTAAAAAGTGTCTACTCACATGTTTTCATGGCGTATTTCCTGCACATGTTCGTGACTTCGTGTTCGTCAGTTAGGGATGGGCGATATTTATCAATATCTCGAAATATCGATATTTTTGTCCGATATTTCGATATGTAGTATTGATATCCAAGTTACGATATATCAGAAAATCACTATATCGGTGCGATATTCAAAATATCAGCCCATGGCTGATGTGATTTAACTTGTGGAATGAAATCTGTGTTCTTTCCTCTGGCATGTCACGAAAATTATGTTGCTTGAGGACTATCAAACTGCGATCTCATTATCGAGATTCACATGATATTATGTCACCTTCCGATTTCTAGAACTTTGCTGATGCGTAACATCACAGCCTCTCCTTAACAAATGTCAACCCCGCCTTCTCGTGGTACATCCTGTTCCCACTAAAGGGGCTCTGACGACCGCCAATAGCGGTGTAACTATACCATCGGGATTAGAGGAAATGCTATCCCACACTCACCAACCCGCTTGGCCAGCGTGGTGAGTTATGGCGAAACCCCTCCAAAATGACTCCACAACTTAAATCTTGGCCTTCTGTCTCCGGCAGCTGGAATGTACCTGGCCAAGGCAGCGGCCAGTGCGACATGAAGGCAGAGGGTGCTAAGAATCCCCGGAGGACCGGACTAGGCTGCCATCTGATGCTGACCTTGGCGACGTTTAACGGACGCTCCCTATCTTCTGATTCAAGGCTTCTTGAATTGGAAGAGGAACTACAAAGGATCAAGTGGGACATCGTCGGGCTAAGTGAGGTAAGGAGAAAAGGAGAAGATCTCATTGAACTGAAAAGTGGACATCTCTTCTACTATCGTGGGACAGATACTGGCAGAACTAGTGGTGTTGGATTTATAATAAACAAGAAACTGAAGGATAAAGTTGTAGAAGTTGAAAGTTCCTCTGACAGAGCTGCACGACTCGTTATCCAACTCTCGAGAAGATACCAGGCTCAGATTATTCAAAATTATGCACCCACCACAAGTCATGCTGAAGAAGAAATTGAAGAATTTTATGAGGAAATTCGTGATCTAAATAATAAAGGTAAGCAGTACTTGAAGATAATTATGGGAGATTTCAATGCAAAAATAGGGCAACGGCAACAGAATGAAACTTCAGTAGGAAAATTCGGTCACGGCAACAGAAACCAGCGTGGAAATACTCTCGTAGAGTTTGCAGAGGCAGAAGGGTTTTTCATCTTGAACTCCTTTTTCAAGAAAAAGCCACACAGGAAATGGACATGGAGACATCCAAATGGGACGACAAGTGAAATTGATTTTATTATGTGTAACAAAAAATTCGTCATAGAAGACTGCAGTGTGCTAAACAAGTTCAACACAGGCAGTGACCATAGATTGGTGAGATGTAAGATGCACCTCAACACTAAACTCGAACGTAGCAAGCTCATAAGACAAACAAAATGTATTGACATAACCAACCTTAAAAAACACCATAATACCTTCAAATTGGAACTGAAGAACATATTCTCTGCTTTAGAAGGCCTAACATCGGAAGAAGTGGATATTTCTGAAGTTAACAGAAAAGTAACCAAAGCTCTTATGGAAACAGCAACAAAATTAGCTGGGTCTAAGAACAAATTGCATGTGAACAAATTATCAGGAAAAACGAAAATGTTGATGCAAAAGAAGAGTGATGAGGACAACTAAAGAAGATGTGACTTCCAAAGTGGAATATATAGAGCTATGCAAGACAGTACGAAAAAGTATCACTGAAGACGTAAGGAAATTCAACTGTGAACTAGTAAGGAAAGCAATTGAAAACAACCAAAGCCTAAAGATAGCAAAGGGACATCTCAGTAAGGGGAAAAAACAGATTATGGCACTGAGAAAAGAAGATGGTTCTGTAACAAGAAATAGAGGCGAAATTTTGACAAGAGTGAAAGATTTCTACTCCAAATTATATGAAAGGGATGATACATGTACTCCAGACATCATGAAAGGTACCAGTACCAGAGTTCTTCCAGTCCTTCCAGCAGAAGTTGCACATGCAATCAAGAACATGAAGCGGGGAAAAGCTCCAGGAGAAGATGGAATTACTGTAGACATCATACAAGAAGCAAGTGGAGAAATCGAAACAGTACTCGCCCAAATTTTCACTCGATGCCTTAATGAAGGGAAAATTCCTGAGGATTGGAACAACGCTACAATGATCTTGCTACATAAAAAAGGTGACATTGAGGATCTCAGAAACTACAGACCTATCAGCCTCCTATCAGTAGTTTATAAAATCTTCACTAAAGTTCTTTCACACCGCTTGAAGGTGACACTGGACATGGCTCAACCGAGAGAACAAGCTGGATTCAGGAGTGGCTACAGCACAATAGATCATATCCACGTACTGAGAGAACTAATTGAAAGAGCGAGGGAATATGAACTTCCATTGTGCATGGCTTTTATCGATTATGAAAAAGCCTTTGATTCGGTGAAACCATCAGCAGTTGCAATGGCTCTGAAATCCTGCGGTATTGAAGATGCATACATTAATATTATTAATAACATCTATGAAAATGCAAGTGCAAAGATTCGACTGTTTGAAAATACAACACACATAAAAATTGGAAAAGGAGTGAGACAAGGTGACACCATATCTCCGAAGCTCTTTAATGCCACATTGGAAAATGTCTTTCAATCACTGAACTGGGAAAACAAAGGGATAAAGATTAATGGAGATTATCTAACCCACCTTCGTTTTGCTGATGACATAGTCATTTTTGCAACTATCCCATCAGAGCTACAGAGTATGATCCAGGAATTTGCTGACAAGAGTAAAGAAGTGGGATTAAAAATGAACTTTCAGAAGACAAAAGTGATGTACAATGCTTTTACAAGAAATGAAGATTTATCGATTGATGGAGAAAAGCTGGAGATAACAGACACGTACGTTTATCTTGGACAGCAGATGTCAAGTGAGGGTCACATTGGTGAAGAAATTAATCGGCGTGCAAAACTTGCCTTTAGAGCTTTTGGAAGAAACAGCATAATTTTCAAGAGCAATATGCCATTATGTCTTAAAAGAAAAGTGTTTGATCAATGCATCCTTCCAGTGCTTACGTATGGTGCAGAGACGTGGACCTTAGCTAAAAGAGACATACAAAGGCTGCAGACAACTCAAAGCAGCATGGAGAGGTGCATGCTTGGTGTAACCAGGAGAGATAAGAAGAGGAACACGTGGATCCGAAAAATGACAAGAGTGGAAGACATCATGATCAGAGTTAAATCCCTGAAATGGCAATGGGCTGGATATACTGCCAGAAGCACAGACCATCGATGGACAGCCGAAATTTTAGATTGGATTCCAAGGGACAGGAAAAGACCCAGAAGAAGACCACATGGAAGATGGGTGGATGAAATTCGAAAGTATGCGGGAGTGACATGGAGGAGACTGGCACAAGACACACCGTTGTGGAGGAAACTTGGGGAGACCTTCGTCCAGCAGTGGATTGATAATGGTTGACAATGATGATGATGATGACAAGGAAAAATATCTGCTGTGTTGAAAACCTCGATGGTTGAAAATTTTAACTATTAGTTGACAGTAGGCACCCAGAAAACAAATTTAACGAACGGTTGATAGCAGATTGTTCTTTTGCCTATGAGTATTATGTTTGAAGTAAACTGGCACTTTGACCAAAATTAAATACATACCAATGACACACAATTTGAAGTGAAGCATTTTTTTTTTTTTTTTTTTTTTTTTTGTTGGTGATAAAGTATGTAGATCTTAACAGCTGGCTAAGGAAATGTAAAACAGCTTTTCGAGAGTGTTCTTGATGTCTTACAAGTTATGTAGTATAAAGTTTGTTGTAATTCAGGCTATGTATATATCAGACGTAATTTTTTTTATCATCCTTTGATAATTATCTTGTTAATACATAGTGAAACTTCCTGAAGTAATTATATAATCTGGTAAAAATATGAGCATAACAACTTTCGTCTTGATCTGCTGATTTTTCCACACTTACAGCATGTTATTTCCTCTGATTGTATATTCGTTTTTTCGTTATCTAGGAGAGACAGGCTTTCATACATTAATTAGTAAATATATACTTGATGAATTTGGATTATGATATTTTTTATGTTTTTCATACATTAATTAGTATGGCTTTCATTAATTAATTAGTAAATATATATACTTGATTAATTTGGATTACAATATTTTTTGTTTTTATTTTCATAATCATATTTTAATGGAGGACTAATAATCGTTAGCATTTTTTTAAATATCTTTCTGGAAAAATAATTGCTTTCTATGAAAAGGCCATCACAAATTATTCGCACTCTAATTACTGTTTTTAACAAAAATGTCACTTGTAAACATATTATAAGCACTTTAATATTTTTGCTTATGCCATGGGAACTATTTTTGCTTATGCCATGGGAACTATTTTTGCTTACACCATAGAAGTAATTATATCTGTATACTCCATTAACATTGTGTTCTGTCTTAAACGATAAAAAAAATAGCAAACATTGTTCACACCTTCTGAAAAATATAAATGTATACAAAATGCTCTAAAAATTACAACAAAGTTTTTTTAAAGATTTTTTTCCATAACATTTCCTTGCAAGCTGATATAATGTTAACTTTGACATTTGCATCCCAATAAAAATAGTTATTCTTTCTATAATTCAGTTATTCCCATGTTAATTGATGGTTAAGATTCCAGTCTGCTGGGATTAATAAGTACTTTTGTTTTTTTGTCACTTATGCCATACTGAAGCTTCAACTTACCTTTTCTCGAAATGTTGGAAATACATATTTCTCATAATCTCACATTGATGAAAAACTCATGAAAACATTCCTTTGCAACTGGGATTTTTGGAAACTTCTTGGCAGAAACCATATCCCTGCTCGTCGAGCAATGCCCACACATGAAACAAGAAAATCACCTTTTGGGTTTTGGAAAGTATATTCAGCATTTCTGCAGATTACAAGCTCACTTCTGTTGCATGATTTTTTTATTTATTTTTGCATTAAAACTTTCTGCTATATATTTTTTTTTTATTTTAGGATCTGAAAAACAATATTTTATGCCTAGTTGTAAATGCATTTATGGCACCTCTATTCATAGTGATTGTGGAATAGCTTTTTTACGGGTCTTAATTTTATTAAAAAAATAGAACTAAAAACGGTGAATGGCGCGATTCGTAATAAATTCAAAACTATTGAGCAATGCGAACGAATAGAAGCTCGTATTTGGACCTCTTCATTAGGTGAAATTCCGGAAGCAGAAAAGAAAAATATTGATAATTGGTTAGCTAAAGCAGTGAGAGATAAAAACAAAAAGTTTAAGGAAAAATTGAAGATTAAAGAGAATAAGTGGTTGAATCCAAAGTTAATGTCTACAGCACCTGGCCCACAGTTAATACCATCCCCCACTAACAAACATGTCATGGATCTGACGGAGGAAGGAGTAGATGAAAACCTGATTAATCTCCTCAATAAGGGATATAATTATAACCTTTCCTCCGCAACACTTGATAAAAAACGTATACTGATTGATTTAGAAAGCATCTGTAGTAAGGTAGAAAGAGAAGATGAAAATACAGCAGTTACTTTAAGGAAAGAATTCTCAGACTGCTTCTCAAAATTTGTAAAAAAGCCAGTAAAAGTTGATTACAATTTTAATAGAAATGCCATTGCTGACCTTAAAAAATTCAAAGCCAATGATAAAGTTGTAGCACTGAGAGCAGATAAGAGCAAAGTTTTGGTATTGGTAGAAAAAGAGAAATATTACAATAAAATGGAAGCTGAATTGAGCAAGCCTTATTATGAAGAACTCAATGGTAACCCTATAGATCAAACTGTCAAAAATCTTAAGAAATTAATCAGCTCTTTAAGAAATAAAAAACAGCTTAATGAGCTCTTCAAAAACTTCTCCAAAATCCAGTCAAGAATTCCACAGATCTATGGTACGATAAAAGTTCACAAAGAAGGCCATCCAGTAAGACCTATAATAGACACTAGAAATTCACCACTCTCCAACATTAATTATTATTTACTTGGTCACCTCAGAGGTATGTTCCCTTCTCCTCCCTACCTACTAAAAAATTCCATGCAGCTAAAAGGAAAACTGGACAACTTGCCAGAATTAATTCATCCAGTAATGACAAGCCTGGATATAGTCTCTATGTATACCAACATTAACCCGGACCTCCTACTGGAATTCATTGCAGATGACCTTGCGGAAAAAATAGTATTCCATAATCACAATAAAGAAATACTACTTGGCATATATGAACTGCTCCTATTTTCCTTCAAGAATAATTTCTTCCAGTTTGGAAAGAAATATTACAGGCAAACTTCAGGACTTGCAATGGGTTCTCCACTAGCACCTCTGCTAGCAAATTATTATATAAGTAAACTAGAGGCAAAAATCCTTATACAACCCTCCTTGTTTGCTCTCTATGTAAGGTACATGGATGATGTCCTAATTATAGTAGATACTGTGGACCAATCTCTACCCTCTCAGATTCTGGAAGAATTTAACTTACTAGAGAATACCTTGTAGTACACCCTAGAACAGGAAAGAGACCATAGCATCAATTACCTAGATTTAACCTTGACCTCAAGAGAGGGGAAAATATTCATTCAGCTTTTTAGAAAACCCACCAACACAGGGAAGATGTTAGACTTCTGCTCATTCCACCCTGATTATATTAAATCGAATACGGCGAGACAATTTTTGGAAAAGATTGAAATCCTGGTCTCTTCAGCTACTCAGAAAGATCTTCACAAAGAAGAATTAAAGGAAATATTGGCAGAAAACAATTACCCCTCCCCATATGTTGAGAAAATATTTAAAAAAGTGCCAAAAAAGAAGCAGGAGAAAACCAACTTCAAATTCACCAGCAAAATTACGTACCACAAGGGACTTTTCGAGAACCTGAAAAGGATCGGAGCAAAATATAATATCAGGCTAGCTCCAGATCTTAATAACAAAATAAAGAAATTCCTGCCAGCTTTAAAGCAGAAAGAATTGGACATCCAATTGTAGGAAGGAGTAATTTACTGCATCGACTGTAACTGCAGACTCAGCTATATAGGAGAAACAGGGAGAAGTATTAAGGTCCGAATGAAAGAACACCAAGCAGCTATTAGGAACATTGGGAACAAAACAGGGCTAGACAGACATATACAAGCAAGTGGACACTCCATAAATTGGGACTCAGTGAAAATAATCGCCCACCAGTCAAACTTAGTAAAGAGGAAACTAGAAGAAGGGATCGAAATAGCAAGAAGAAGAAGTGCCACAATTAACGATAATTGCGGATAGACTCTTCCAATTGAGTGGCAGCAAATACTCCAGGGACATAGTCCTGATGACGAACTAGGCTTTAGTTCGAAAATTTGACAACCAACTTTGATGAAAAATAACCTCTATAAGACCCGTAAAAAAGCTATTCCACAATATTTTATGTGTTTTTCATATCACTAAAAATTCAGCTTGAGAGCTGCAATCTTGCATAAAGATAGTTTTAAGCTATAAAATGTAATAATAAAGGACAAATAAAATTGCTCCCTTTTAGCAGGAGAAAGCAGCTCTTGAAAAAAAAAATTCAGCTGATGTTTCTAAGAAATTATCTGAGAAAACTGGTAGGATTTTTATTCCCCACATTCACTGCCAAGCTTGTGTATTATAATTAGTTATTACCTATTACCAAAACAATTTTTTAAGGTAAAGAATATTTTTATGTCTTAAGAGACACATATGGTTGAGTCGTCATTAGACTATGTAAATGCTATCTGTGGAGAGTAGTTACTCAATTATATTTGCTCATGCTGATGAAACAATCCTGTTGGCAGAGAGCAAATGTGAGTTGCAGCGTATGTTGTCCCACATGTATGAAGTTTGTATGAATTTCAAACTTAGTATATGAAAGGAAAAACCCAAAGTTATGTTTTTGACAGATGAATTGTTAGTATTAAATCAAACAGATCAGTCTAAATGGCAAAGAGATTGACCAGGTAAATCAATTTACATATTTAGGAAGCATGTTTGACAGAGAAAACAAATTAGGTGGTGAAATTAGTAGGCTAGTAAATTCATCTTTGAAAGTCACAGCTGCTTCAGGAGGATTTTGAATAAATGATGAATGATAGGTTCTCAAAAAGTCCCTAATAGTTGTGTGTGAAAAAGTACAGTAATTGTTCCTACTCTGATGTGCAGCAGTGAAGGTGGAGTACTGCAGATGAAACACAGGAGTGATTTGTGAGCTGTAGAGATGTGTTACTTATGGGGGTGGGGGCAAGATATGTTTTGATCATGTGAGGAATGAAGATGTTTTGTAGATGAGTAGTGTGAAGCAAAATATTGTTTGTAAGGTGGGGACAAATATTCTTTGGTGGTTTGGAGAATGAGTGGTGAGATGATTACTAGGAGAATTTATTCTGCACAAGTGACAGGAAGAAAATGTAGAAGATCAAGGGAGGACCAGATTCAGGAATTCCTGCATGAGAAAAAGAGAATAAATGTGAAGTACAAATGGTCTTGTGTGTGATGGATGTCAGTGAAGCTCAAGTTGTGAGCTGAGATCACTGTAAATGCAGATGTTTGATACATCAAGAGTAAATAAAATGTATTTCCATCAGTTTTAAACTTTAATCCAGCAGATAAGCTCTCATCAAGAAACTAACCTATGATCTTAGAGGACAGCTTAGTGATATATATGCATGTAAAGAGAAAATCCCTCATCTACAGCAAGTTGAATATAACTAGAGGTGAGAAATCAGTACTTATTTTTGTGTTGTTTTGGTGTTAATAAGTGAAACATTAAATGCTATATCCCATTTGAGTTCAAAACTGTAAAAAAAATATTTAAATCTGCTGACTTCCTTAATTTTAAGGATAGACTCCACCAATGAGCATTTAAAATGTAAAAAAAAAAAAAAATGATATGATATCGAAGATAGCTCCTCAGGTGTTTTAGACTTGATAAAGAATACTTCAGATATTTATTGTGTACAAGTTTTTAATGGAGATGAGAAATCCAAAGAAATGGACTGAGAACTGGAAAAAAATGCTTGAAGTGAAGTGGTGTGTGTGTGTGTGTGTGTGTTGATCTCCATGAGCATCTAAAGTTGTTCCCGTATGTGTAGAAGCTTGATTCACCATAAGCAGACACATGTCCCTAATTTAGGGCGAGTGGTTCCAGGAAAGACAAGACAGGAACAACTTCTTTATGTATTTTACCACTTGGTAGGCACATTTTCCATGATTATTTAGATACTGAATAGTTTCCATGACATTTAATGAACATTTCATGACTGAATAGATTTTATTCATGACATTTAATAAATAGATTTCTTGACTGAATAGATTTCATGACATTTAATTGCTAAAACCTGGAAAGAACGACATCTTTGTTTATTCACTGACGCCACATATTTGGAGGATTTTCACATTTAATGAACAGTGCTTCTTATTTTGAAAATTTGACTGTTTTCTAGCAGTTTCTGAGGAAGAAGTAATCTTTTTGTATGAGAATTTTCCTGATATTGATGCTGAATCAGTTGTAGCAGGTATAAAATCACATACAATTTTTGCAAACTTGATCAAATGTAAAACCGATGGGCGCAATGCAAGGTATTCATATAATCTGAGCATTGTTTCAGCTAATATATTAATATAGTATTTAATGGTAGTCTAAGAACTCCCTTCCTACAGCTAGTGTCAAACATTTGGCACAATGTATTGCCTTTTAATCAAACCAAGAACCCATATTTATGAGTACAAATGCAATTTTTACATTGCACATTTATTAGATTTTAGCAGGAAAAGAATTTTGAAAAAAAGTAACTTTGTATACTGTAAAGAAACACTAGAGAAATCAAATGAGGAAGAGCACTGCACATTAAAACTTTTCTGGACAACAGAATTTTGTTAATGCCATTCCGTTTAAGAATAACAGTTTTCACAAAAAAAAAAAAAAAAAAAAAAAAAATGTTCACAGTTTTTATCAAGAGAGAAATAGACATAATGACAAAATGGATAACACTGGGCAAATTAGGCCGAAACCTGTTAACAAGGTTTGTTGTACTTTGCAGTTTTTTTTGTTTTTTTTTTTTACAAAAAAAATATATATATATATGTATCTACAGTGTATATGCACACTAACTTTGAAATAAAATATTTTCATGTATGTGTGCAAACTTCTTCAAAATTGCATTAAAAGCTCTAGCCATTTACCTCTCAACAATATTATGACTTTGCAGAACATTCTGCATTAGAAATTGCAATAATATGCTGTGATTACAGGCTAAGGGGGTAATGTTTCAGACAGAAGTAACCCAGTGATTTTGTTTTAGGCATTTTACTCCGCTTTTGTACTTAAATAAACATTTCGAATAATGGAAAAACCTTAACATGTGTAGAATAATCAAATCAATGAGACTTATTTACCCAATTGCCTGTGGTTTACTGGTCTTCTATGTAGCAAAATATTTCTGCCACAAATTCCATTTCAAGTGTGTTTTTTTATTCATATATATTCTTTAAAAAGATGTTGAGTGTGCTTAACAGGAAAGTTGACATCTTATTTGCTTACTTTCAAATGATAACCAAAACCTTCAAATATCGTTGGTGACAGTTGATACTATCCACAGCCACAGCCCCCCCCCATTAGTGGAAGGGGAGTGCAGATGTTATATAAACACAAAAGTGCACAACACTTTTATGATTGCTTTTTTGACTAATTTTGTCTCGCTGTATCAACAATCTTGCATAGGTAGCAATGTTAAGTACAGAGAATCATGATAACATGTTTTGTTAAAAAAACAGTTTCCGCTTTTATGTTCTGTAAATTTATGTGACAACTTCCTGCCCTTTGGCCACTTTCATCCCATCTGTGCTCTGCCCCTTCATTAAGAAATGCAACAAGGGGCATGCATATATAGATTTTTTCTGAGGGCGTGCCAATGAAATGAAAAAAATTAAATCCACCAGGACAAAATAAAAGAATGAGAATAGAAAAAAAAAAAAAAATTTGTAACGTAAATTAATAAATTTTTTTATTAAATTACGCATTTTTTGTTTCCAATGTAAGACACATTTTAACAATAAATAAAACACATTTAAACACTTTCGGGGGGGGAGTGGGCATAAATATATGCCACCTTACATTACATAAATGTATAAAATATATAATATAAATACGCCCTTACATTACCATGGCTACGATGTAAACAACCCTGATGTTGGCTTTCCAGCTCAGCATACAAGATATATTTTTAGCGAATTTTTATGAATTATAAAAACGTAAAATGTTAATTCCGCTGTCGAAAATATTTATTTACGTAACAAAACAACGTAAAAGGGTGAAATAAAATTACTAAGTTTTTAACGAGTTTTAAAGTCGTAAAACCCATGGCGTCGGTCTTGTAAAAAAACGTTAAATATCAATTCCGCTATCGGAAATAATTATTTACACAACAAAACGACTGAAATGGCAAAATAAACGCACTACGTTTATTTCCAAGTACAGCGACCGTCTTGTAAAAGGTACGAAGTTAGTAATATGCAGTACTTTTCTGAGATATCACTATTTTAATGGTATTAACAAAACTTGATTGCAGCTATATTTTCAAGCTGCAGGATAATTTAGTACTGGCTGAGATTTGTGCGAACAAGCCAACAGCCAATTAGTCCGAAGTTCCCAATAGCCAATACTTAGCACAACATTGGATCGGATTCAGTGATAACCCAGATGCAGTATGCAGTGAATAAACCGAAATATCAGTCTTATTGAGATCAGAAGTATTGAAAAATATCGAAAAATCAATCCGATATATTGATCTTTAAATACAGATATTTTCGATTCAATATATCGGTCTCAGAAATATTAAAAGATATCATACTTTTGAAAATATCGTCCATCCCTTCGTCTTGGTAAAAAAACGAGCATCCACCGTAAAATCACGTGACGACTCGCTGACCAATAGCAGAAAGCGACGCATGCCACATTCCTTTTCTGTCATTATCGTTCATTGGCTAACCCGTACCTCTTAGCAACGCCCGTAAAATTACGGTTTGGAACAGTTGTCCTACATATCCATGCCCGTTAAAATATGGGCATCGCCTTGAAACTGCAGAAACGAGCCTTGATCGTAAAAATACACGGGCAACAAGACTTTTTTTGCGGGAATTTTTAACAGTGTATAGACCTAGCTATCAAAATGCCAGAAGTTCACCTTATGCTATTAGACAACTCACTAAATAAGTTACACTGATACATGAAGTTACCATTTGGACAGCACCTTGTTAAGTAAAGAACAATTATATTGACAGGAAGCTGCAACACACTAATTCTTTAAAATCGAAAAACTTGATCCAATGCACCACATTTCTGGTCACACACAGAACAGGAACAAGCTTATCTATAATGCTTTCATATTTCTTCAAAGCTGAACTATAAAGCTGAACTACAAGGACCCACAACGTGCTGCATTTTTTTTTCTTTAGCAGGAATGCATTCTACCTGCCACTGCCAACCCCTACAAAACAAAAATCAGTTCTAAGCAGTTCAGCACTTTTAGTCACAGGAATTTCCTGGAATTTAAATATCATTTGTACACTAGAGAGCAGTATTACCAACTCCCACAAATAAAGCAAACGAAACGGAATTTCTGATCTACAGGTAATTGGGACACTAAGTTTTGTACATCAACATTTTAATATTTAAATTAAACTTAACCGAATTTTACCTTACAGATACATAAGTGACAGTTTTAGAATTACAAGATTCCATATTTGCACAAAATGCATTTAAAAGTAAATCATTTTTTAAAAAAACGACAATAAGTACATTTAATCCTTGTAATCTCCACAGGGATGATATTTTCGATTTAATTTAACCCTTTCCTAATTTTCTCTTCCCTAGGGTGTGTGAGCCCTAGAGCAAATGGTTTGTCAGGGGCCCTGCTTATATAAATAATTTGATTAAAATGTATTACCAAATTCATGGGTCCCACGCGAGGTATACTGATCTGTTGGTGATTTAAAATAATGGTTAGAGATGAGATACTTACGTATTTGTTAATTGTCCCATCAGCGCTTTCTCGAACTGTTTAGGCCGTAGGCACTGGAATAATCTCTTTCATTGTTGACCATGGTCTGTCTAGATTTTAGTTGCACTATATTGACAAAAATAACCGGACACCCCTTCAAAAGCAAACGAACGGATCCGCTGCGTTGTTAAGATGCGCGGTACATCTGCAAACGGTATAAAAATAAACCTGAAGCTGACCGCGATCATATCTCACTGTGAGGTTGAGTGAAAATGTAGCGGCTGAAGAGAACTGACTTTGAGAAAGGAAAGATTGTTGGGTGTTATATTAGTGGGTTGTCCATAAGAGAAACCGAGAGGCGTTTAACTATATCCAAGTAACTGTTCTGGATGTACTGAATAAGTGGAAGACACATGGCGTGTCTGAAGCAGCAAAACGTACCGGCAGACCAAAGAAAATCAGTGATAGAGGACGTCGAAGCCTCAGGAGAGTCGTTACAGATAATCAACGGAGTACTGCACAAGACGTCAGTGTATTAGTATGTAACAATGCTGGAACCTCGGTATGTGCACGTACCATTCGCAGAGAACTTCATTCCATGGGTTACCGTGGTCGTGCGGCTGCTCATAAGCCTTTTATCTCTACCCGGAATGCTACTCGTCGTTTAGCATGGTATAAAGAACATTTATCGTGGACCGAAGTTCAAAGGAAACAGGTCCTTTGGATTGATGAATGCAGATACACGATTTATCAGTCTGATGGCCGTGTGTGGGTATGGCGGCAGCCGGGGGAACGCTATTCACCACAGTGTACTGTTCCTACGGTGAAGTTTAGAGCTGGAAGTGTACTCGTGTGGGGGTGTTTTTCGTGGTATGGTCCCGGCCCATTTGTTACCGTGGACAAACCTGTTAACCAGCACGTCTACCTCGATATTATGGACAATTACGCCCTACCAACTCTGTGGCAATACTATGGAACCTAGCTTGTTGGTACCAGTAGGATAACGCACCGAGCCATAAAGCAAGGACTGCTACAGCGTGGTTTGATGGTAAGGTATTTCGTATCGTGTGTGGACTGGCCAGCACAGAGCTCTGATCTTAATCCCTTAGAGAACCTATGGTATGAATTATAGTCATAAGATAAATATATAACTCATAGTCATAAGATAAATATAACATTTAAAATTCATACATTAATCACAAGTTTATCCTAGAAAATTTTTGTCGCCTTCTTTTCAGTAAAATCATTGTTGTAATCCTGATTTTCACATAATGTGCCATAAACTGATAATAATGCCAAGCTAGATAAGATTTCTGGAGTCACTGTAGTTCCAAGAGTGTTTTTATGAATTTCAGTTTAGAGAAAATACATCTTGCTAAGTCAGTAACAACCGGAATTGGCAGTAAATTCATAAAGCAATAATGAAATTTGAAAATATTTTTGGTGTACAAATAAGGTTTAAAGCGTTTTTTGTGTGACGTATACCGCTAATTTACGTATCCATACCAGCCAACTTTGGCAAGAGCCTTGCCAGTAGTAATTAGTATTGTTGCGCAGCATACACAGACGCAGGAGAGGGGGAACATCGTGGGAAGGGGCGATTACGGAAGAAATCTTCGCTTCGTCCGACTTCTTGGAATTTTCCTCCTATTTTCAAGCTGAAATACAAATACTTATGCAGTAAAATTTTATTTAACAATAATACTGGATAGAGGTAACATCGCGAGAAAAAGACATTACGATTACGGAAAAAATCTGAACTCTGTCGATCTTTCGTCTTCGAATGTTTCGTAAAGATAGAATTCCGTCCTCCGAACACCCCCCTCTCCTCCATATTTCCGTTCACTTGAGCGTCGATCGCGTAAACGACCAACATAATAATAAAAAAGGCGGAATTCCTCGAATTCGCGGAAGAATCTTATGCTTGAAGATTACAGGGAAATTTTCGCGGCATCTAACTTCCGTTTTCGCAAATTGTTGACTACAGTTTCAAGCTGAAATACAAACATTCATACAATAAAATGTTATTTAACAAGAGTACTGGACACAAAGGCTACATCTGGAGATAAAAAAACATTACGATTACGGCAAAATTTTTTACTCCGTTTATAACTATCGTTTTCGAAAGTTTTAAAACTCGAAATGTCATCTTCACACGGAAAACGCACACCCCCCCCGCCCCGACAAACCATTTTCAATCGTTTACGCGCAGTGGGAAAGATTCAGAAGGAAGGAAATTGGGTGCCACATGACCTGATCCAGAGGAACAAAGATGAGCAGCGTGTCATGAAGTGTCTGAATCTGTTGAATAAACAATACAGAATGGAGAAAAGCTGGACATGACAGACACGTACGTTTATCTTGGACAGCAGATATCAAGTGAAGGTCACACTGATGAAGAAATTAATCGGCGCACAAAACTTGCCTGGAGAGCTTTTGGAAGAAACACCATAATTTTCAAGAGCAATATGCCATTATGTCTTAAAAGAAAAGTGTTTGATCAATGCATCCTTCCAGTGCTTACGTATGGTGCAGAGACGTGGACCTTAACTAAAAGAGATATACAAAGGCTGTAGACAACTCAAAGTAGCATGGAGAGGTGCATGCTTGGTGTAACCAGGAGAGATAAGAAGAGGAACTCGTGGTTCCGAAAAATGACAAGACTGGAAGACATCATGATCAGAGTTAAATCCATGAAATGGCAATGGGCTGGACATACTGCCAGAAGGACAGACCATCGATGGACAGCCAAAAATTTAGATTGGATTTCAAGGGGCAGGAAAAGACTCAGAAGAAGACCACATGGGAGATGGGTGGATGAAATTCGAAAGTATGCGGAAGTGACATGGAGGAGACTGGCACAAGACAGACCGTTGTGGAGGAAACTTGGGGAGACCTTCGTCCAGCAGTGGATTGGTAATGGTTAACAATGATGATGATGATATATACATAGGCAAATATTAATTAAAAATAAAATAAAATGACTAAATCCCTCGCATTAATGACAAAAAAACGAAATTTCATCGTCCCGGAATTCGTTTTACGATGTACGTCAGTCACATTGGCGAACATCTGAAGTTCAGTTGTTAAAGACGCGAGTTACCTGTTAAGCCCCCTTAGACGTCGGGGGTTCGATCCTAAAATCAGCGGAAGGATTACTTGGGTAAGGGCTGAACAGTACAGGGTCGTCGATCTTGCGGAATTTCAGCTTAAATACGGGAAAACCTGCAATGGATTTTTTCTAAAACAAACGGAATTTCTGTCTACGGAAACTATTACAATAAACGGGTACTTTTAAAAATGGAAGTTTCTGAAAACGCGAATAGCTTCCGGCAACTTTGCTGCACGCTATTTTCAGAAATTTTCCGTGAATTGACACCATTTATTTTTTACAGTGTACCTGTCCAAAAAAGATTAACTCACAGCAAACATTTGAATAAACACTCTTTCATGTTGTTTCATATTACTTTAGAAAAGGGTAATACAGTCATTCAAACAATATAACATTCAACTTTTCTTCAACGTTTAAACACCAGTATACACTATATTGACAAAAGTCACCGGACACCTAGAAGAGAAACATAACATAGCATTTATTGACATACATTAGTATGGAGTAGGTCCACCTTTGTCCTTAATGCATGCACTGACTCTTCGGGACATGCTATTCGACAAGGTTTTGGAACACAGCAATAGGTATGCGCTTCAATTCAGTACATAATGCTGCTGCTAACTGTTGCTTAGTAGTAGGCCTTGGTTCCAAACTTCTTATGCGGCGCCCTAATGGGATTAAGATCAGGGTTCTGTGCTGGCCAGTCCACACACGATACGGAATTATCGTCAAACCACGCCGTAACAGTCCTTGCTTTATGGCTCGGTATATTATCCTGCTGGTACCAACAAGGCTTGCCACAGAGTTGGTAGGGCATAATTGTCCAGAATATCGAGGTAGACGTGCTAGTTAACAGGTTTGTCTACAATAACTAACGGCCGGTACTATACTAAGAAAAGCATACCCACACGAGTACACTGCCAGCTCTAAACTGGACCGTAAGAACAGCGCTCCCCCAGGTGCTGCCATACCCACACACGGCCATGAGACTGATGAATCGTGTATCTGGATTCATGAGTCCATAGGACCCGTTTCCATTGTTCTACGGTCCACGATAAATGTCTTTACATCATGCTAAACGACGAGCAGCATTCCGAGTGGAGATGACAGTATTATGAGCAGCCGCACGACCACGATAACCCATGGAATCAAGTTCTCTGCGAATGGTACATGTACATACCGAGGTTCCAGCATTTTTACTCACCTGTACACTGAGGTCTTGTGCAGTACTCCGTCGAATAGCTGTGACGACTCTCCTGAGGCTTTGACGTCCTCTATCACTGATGTGTCTTCCACTTATTCAGTATATCCAAGAATTGGGTATGTTTAAACGCCTCTCGGTTTCTCTTATGTACAGCCTATTAATATAAGTTATATAACACAGAACAATCTTTCCTTTCTCAAAGTCAGTTCTCTTCGCCGCGACATTGTCCGTCAACCTCACAGTGCGATATGATCGCGGTCAGCTGCAGGCTTGTTTTCATACCGTTTGTAGCTGTACCGCGCACCTTAGCAACGCGTTCATTTGCTTTTGAAGGGGTGTCCGTTGACTTTTGTCAATATAGTGTATGATGCAGATAAATTGATAGTAGTTCTGAAATCGACATAGCAGACAAGTGAGTTGTTAATAGATTTTACTCCCGAAATTTGAATTTTAGGCCTGTTTATTCTGAAGCCTTCATAAAACAAAATTTAGAAACAAAGTTTAATAACATGCATTTAGAAATACAGAAAACCAGGCGAAATTTAGGAAGAAAGCCTGTATTACAATCAGTATGAAAGATAAAGAACGCAGAACAAAGTCCTAAACTAAATCTGCATGCAAGAGTTGAAAGTGTAGATGAAAACTTCAATAAACCAGAAAAAATCTCACCTGAAGAACCGGCATTCGCCAATGACTCGCTTTCGAAACTCGCACTTGAGGTTTGCTCTGCCTCTGGGTCGGAACAGCCAGTCATCTTGTAATAACAGTTATAATTATGTGGAGTGTCTGGAAGTGGAGTCGATCGTTGCTGATTTGGCAGCACTGGCCATAGAGGTTCGTCACAGTTGTGCGCCAGTGGCAGAGTGTGCGCAGTCGTCTCAATCTTCGGCCGTATCACAGTTTCCGGCTGTGTCCCACTGGACTGTTCTGCTGGAAATATGGGAATACATTCGAGGAAATCACAGGCTGCACCACATTCTCTCAGGCACTGATCTTTCGGCTTCCCTAAAATACAATCACGTTTTGGTTCGTTTTTAACTTTTGCAATATCATATGGCGATGGCGCAAGTTCAGGAGTATAAAACGACTCCTCAATCTGTAAATCATGTAGATTTTCATCACATTCATCAAAAATATTTGAAGCACGAAATTCTTCCAAACTGAATGAATTGTATGCATCACCATCATTGAAAGAAAACATGGTTGCATAGATCAGGAGCACTTGGCAATACAGAAAGACCCTGAGGGAGAAAAAAGATTAGCACAGTTGATTATGTACATGTTGAATTCAGCATTAATAATACTAAGACAGAAGTTTAACTCATGCTCATGTTATGACAAATGTAATTGGAGGAATGCAAATATTTTTATTTTCGCTCAAATCTTGACTTCTAAAAGGAAATATTAGTTTCAGGGTTGTTGGTATACTATCAGATAAGTATTAAACAAGTTAGTGAAATCATGCAATGCATTGATTATGATACACTTTCCAACATACCAGAAATCATTACTCAAGTTATGAGGATAACGGCTGTGGAATTAATCTCACTCCTTTAATTTGACCTTTAACCCCCTTTTCCCCATTTTCAATAGGGTTTGTCCCCGGGTGGTTCCCTACCACATACTAAAATTTCATCGAAATTGAACCATTTTTACGCGAGTTATCGTGCTGACAGACAGACAGACGGACAAAGCTGGAGCATATATGCTTCTTCACCCTACGGTTGGAAAGCGTAAAAAATGTATTCAGAATGAATTTTTATTTCACGCAAATTGGTAATTGCACATGTTATACCAACGGCGATTTGAAGATTCCATTTACAGTCAACGCTGTCTTATTCAGGGATGAAGATACACTCTTAAGGGAAGTGATGATGAATTTTTGTAATTTTCATTGGATACAACAGTGAATATTTACTAATGGGTCATTCGGAGTCAGGTGAACCAGTGAAATAGCCATTCCCAACATCACCTTTCTTGATCTCTTTGAAATTTTGGGTAGACTTATGCATAAATTACCAATTTTAACTGTCAACCTTGAGGGCTTCAAATTACGTGACCTTGAATATTAGAACAGCGTGACCTTCGGACAATCTTCGAGTAATTGTATCTTGTTACGTAATTCGGATAGAAGATTGTCTTTCTAAATTATTATATATGAGCTTTCAATATCGTGTGCTGAAGAATTTTGTGTAATGTAGACTTATGCATAAATTACCAATTTTAACTCCGTCAACCCTAGGGGCTTCAAATTAAATGACCTTGAATATTAGAACAGCGTGACCTTCGGACAATCTTCCCGTAATAATATCTCGTTATGCAATTGGGATACAAGATTGAAGTTTTTGTCTTATTAAAGAATTTTATATGAGCTTCCAATATCCTGTGCTGAAAAATGATAAAAATTCGCTGGCCTTATTAAGGTCACAAAAATAACCTTTGACCTTAAATATCTGAAAAAAACATTTTAAAAATTTTGAAAAAAATAAAAAATAACGCCGCATCCTTAAAGTGTTGTTCAGCAGTATTCTAACTTTCAACATTGGAACCACTATGGAATCATCATATGTTACACATTTAACTGAAGTAAATCTCAACCAAAAATTCTCCAAAACTGACGAAATCATATTTTGCAAGTGCCTGACAATTAATTAACAAGTTTAACCTGATATATTTATAAAATACAGTGTATCCACCATATGTTACAATAAATGCATCATTCTATTGTTCGTGTTGTGTGTGTGTGGGGGGGGGAGAGACTGCCGGGTGTTTATACACCCCCAACAGTCTTTCCCGCTTGCACATTATACAATGAACCGTGCTGTTGCAAGAACATTGAAATGTGAAAATGTGTTTTCGTAGCAAAGTGTGCGGATGGCTTTTAATGGCACAGGATTACAAATTCCCTAATTTTTCCAGGTAAAAGTTTTTTAACACCAAATCTTCCTTCTTATATTTTGCTTTTTTCACGGGGTGGCATACATACCTTACTATCCCTTCGAAACCAGAAGCACCTTGATTTTTGACCAATAGCAGGTTTAGTTTTCAGTTTGGTTTCGATTTTCATTACTAATTCCAGTTTGCTTGTTTTTTATTTTCATTAGTCAAATGCAGAAATCAGCTGCAGCCATCTCATCCTTATGGTTTCGTTCTGTTACTTGTGACAGGAAGTCTATTTTGTTATCATCTTTTTTCTTTTTTACGCTTTCCAACCGTAGGTTGAAAAAGCGTATATGCTTCAGCTTGGTCCGTCTGTCTGTCCGTCCGCACGATATCACTCTCGTAAAAATGGTTCGATTTCGATGAAATTTTAGTATGTGGTAAAGTACCACCTGGGGACGAACCCTCTTGAAAATGGGCGAAATGGGGTCAAAGGTCAGGACATAGGAGCTGGATCCATTTCATTGCCCTTAATCGTCATAACTAGAGCAACCCAAATGCATAAAATGCATTTCAACCCCGGAGACCCTGGGTTGCTATATTAAATAAGATGATTATACAAACTATGCTGAGAAAGTATTTAAACCTGGGTACCCATTTTGCATGAAATGCACAAAATGCATGATTTGCCATCAATATGCATAAATTTTTCATCAATTTGCATTACATGCATTTTCCGCTCCAAAATACATAAACTACATTTTTCCAAGCAATATCTGGCGTTCAAAGTTTCTTATTTCATAAAATTAAGGTGTGCGCCGATGACAACGCGACCGGCGACGCGACGCTGCGAAATGGAATTTTCTTCTGCGGCAGCGGCGAAGGGAGGGGGGGGGCATAGCTGAGTGGCGTTTTAGGTTTCATTGGATCGGTTGCGAGAGTGTGAGCTGGGAATCTGCTGAGATGACGCAGTTCAGGTGCCAAAGTCCAAACTTCTCTGAGTTCTCTTTCTATTGCAGCATTTTTTTTTTTTATTGTGCCGTCTGAAGGCAGCGCACAAGCACATTTTCTTCCGGCGGTGTGCTAAAATTTAGTCAAAAAGTTTACCTAGTCGTCAAAAATGGGAAAAGACAAAGTTACAGCGAGATGTCGTCTTCTACAGTTTTCAAGAACTGGACTTGAATTGAAATCGAATAATCTGTGGTGCAAGTACTGTTTAGAAGTTGTCGATTTCACAAGAAAAACTGTCGTGTATGCCCATATCGCAAGTGGGAAACATTTGCGGTGCAAAAAAGGACACACCCATCAAGAGACTTTGGAAGAAACCTTTAACCGCCAAAATAGCAGTACACAACAGTGGGAGGAAATGGCGTCGTATTTCGTTGGTGCCCAGATTCCGTTGCACGTATTTCGGAACGAAAAGTTTCGTCAGTGGATGAAAAAACGTCCGTAATGGCCACTATCTCCCTTCTGAGACCACACTCAGACGGATCCTCCCTCAAGTAAGGAACTCTGACCTCCAAGAAACGAGGCGCCTATGCAAAGATCGCGATGCTTGTGCAATATTGACGAAACGCAGGATTTTCTTACTCGGAAAATTATAAACGTGTTGCTGACTTCACTGGGGAACCACTCAAGGCCAAGAGTGGTCGTTTCAAAAATCGTAGACAAGTGCAACGCAGATACTGTCATAGACGACCCTCACTGATTTGGAGACCACAGGCGTCAATAGAATAAATCATCATCAGCAGCATCATTGTCAACCATTATCAATCCACTGCAGGACGAAGGTCTCCCCAAGTTTCCTCCACAACGGTCTGTCTTGTGCCAGTCTCCTCCATGCCACTCCCGCATACTTTCGAATTTAGTTCCTCTTCCAATTCAAGAAGCCTTGAATCAGAAGATAGGGAGCGTCCATTATACGTAGCCAAGTTCAGCATCAGATTGCAGCAGTCAGTCCGGTCCTCCGGGGATTCTTAGCACCCTCTGCCTTCATGTCGCACTGGCCGCTGCCTTGGCTAGGTACATTCCAGCTGCAGGAGACTGAGAGCCAAGGTTTAAGTTGTAGAGTCATTTTGGAGGTGTTTGGCCATAACTCACCACGCTGGCCAAGCGGGTTAGTGAGTGTGGGATAGCATTTCCTCTAATCCCGATGGTATAGTTATACCGCTATTGGCGGTCGTCAGAGCCCCTTTATTGGGAACAGGATGTACCACGAGAAGGCGGGGTTGACATTTGTCAAGGAGAGGCTGTGATGTTACGCATCACCTGACCTTAGGGGTGTATTCCACGGACAATGCCCCCTACATGTATGCTGCTGCAAATCGGTTGAAAGGCGTTTGCAGCAGACTGTTGGGCGCACGTTCTGCAACTAGCCTGCGAAGAAATACGATCTTCGCCCAAAATCCTTGATCACTACATCGCATGCGTCAAGTCTGCTTTGTCTAAGGTTCCAGTTAGACGGCAAGCTCTACAAGACTGTCTGCGCGCTGCCAGGAAAACCCAATACTTCCGCCCTCTCCAGTAATTACCCGTTGGAGATCTTGCTTCGAGCCGCCAAGTACCATTCCGAGAACGTTTAGGTAGAAGTGCAGTGGGTAGGAGCTTTTGACGACGACAGTCTGGCCGAAGAGGAACTGAAGGAGCTGCTCTGCAATCCCACCTTGGTTGAGCAAATGCAGCGAGTTGCATTGGTTGCCGTCGATTTGGACGTTGTAATCAAGAAGCTGGGAACTCGTAGAACCCATTCCTCGGAGATTTGGTTGCTGCTAGCCTCGATCCAGAACCTCTTGCAACGAAGTTGCCTCCCGTGCTCCAAGCTGCAGGCCTACCTAGACGGCAGGCACCCTAGTGCTCAATTCTGGAAAGAAGTACAAATTTTTGATCCTCGCAAGTATTGTCCAGAAGTTGTGGGACTGTCTCTGCACCCGGAACTGCAACGATTTTCACTAGAAGATATACCAGCCCGAGAGTTCTCACTCTATACACTGGAGAAAGGCAAGTCGACGAAAGAAGTATAGATGCGGTGTTTTTCTGGAGAAAGATGATCAGGGACTGTCCCCTGTTAAGTGACGCAGCACTGAAGGCGCTTTCCGTCGTAGCAAGCACTGCTGACGTTGAAAGAAGCTTCTCCTATCACAAAATACTACTATCTGCTGATAGATCCGGATTTACCGAAGCGAACCTGAAGGCCCATCTTCGGGTGACATTTAACGGAGCAGCTGAAGAGTTAGAATCAGAACTTTTTTTTTTTTTTTGATTGGAGGTTTAACGACCACCGTGAGCAACTCAATGAGCTATAAGCAGTCGCCCGTCCCTAATTTAGGGTCACTGGTTCCAGGGAAGGGAGAGAGCCAGTGCCGTAAGACAAACACAACACCCATGCCTGACGGGATTCGAATCCGGACCCCTTACGGACGAATGATTAGAGGCCAGCGCCTTAGACCACTGCGCCACCGGGGCGGCGAATCAGAACTTAAACACATCGCTGCTCGGGATTCAGATTCTGAATAAATGGTGAGCTCATCCTCTAATATTTGATTTTTAACACAGACAATTTGTTTAAATACTGTAGACAAGGCCTAGGCATTAATTAAAGGCATTTTCAAAATTCATTATTCAAAATTTACCTTTTTCTCACATAAACATAATAAAAAAAAAAAACTCTACCAAGTACAGCATGGGTTTTCTACTAAATTTACATGTATTTAAACGCAAAATGCACACTATGCATAATTTTTGGATTTGAAACGTATAATGTCTAGATTTTATTTGCACAAAGTTAGTTGCCTAAGTCATAACTTACGTAAAAATGATTCGATTTCGATGAAATTTTAGTATGTGGTAGGGGACCACCTGGAGACGAACCCTATTGAAAATAGGCGAATTGAGGTCAAAGGTCAGAACATAGGAGCGGGATCCATTTCATTGTCCTTATGCGTCATAACTTACCTAAACATGCTTTGATTGAGACAAAACTTTATCATGTTGTTCCGGAAGTATACTGAACAAATTCTGTTGAATATCATCAAAATAGGATCAAAGCTCAGGGCACAGAAGCGAGATTTATTTCTCAGCCATTATCCTCATAACTTGACTAAAAATGCTTCTATTGCGGCAAAACTTTAGTATGTTGTTTCGAAGGTATACTGAACCAATTCTGTTGAATATCATCGAAATGCGGTCAAAGGTCAGAATACAGGAGCAAATTTATTCCAGAGTCATTATCGTCATAACTTGAATAATGATTTCTGGTATGTTGGAAAGCTTATATAATCAAGTCATTGCCTGATTTTACTTGTTCTTTCTATTTTCTCTTCTGATCTTGAAAGGTATTAAACCAAAGATACGTTGCAGGTAAATTAATAATTTCTTTAAAAAAAAAACAGAAAAAAAAACCCCGACATAATGTTGGTATATTTCTGGGAAAATCGTTACTGTGTTTTTTCCCCCTGTTTAAACGTTATGATGTCACATTTAAGCCCTGTGTTGTACCACTTATCAAGAAAAGGCACACTGTCTGAAAAAGAATATACACCCTGTTTATCCGAGGCGACGGTTAAACTTTCTACTTATAAAAAGAAACTGCGAAAGTAAAACAAAATCTTCCAAAGCAACATATTACTGTGAACTTCGAAACAGTTGGCTCGCGCCCTTGCTAATGACGTCACGCATATGCACAGCCGATTGCTTGAGAACTGGTTACCACCGTAACCAAACTGCATCTCGCAAGGAATGCTGGGTAGAACCCTGGATATTTTCATAGCCCACTGGAAAGAAGAGGTCCAGAAACGAACAGCTGCATGTCACTGAAGTCATGTGACCAACTGAGTCCCAGCTACCGTGTGTGCGTCGGCTCAGCTATCAGTAATGTGCTGATGGGCTCAATCGGAGTAGGTGGAGAATTTCATAAAACGTGCGCTGAGGGAAACTTCGAAGGTTGTGTTGCAATATCTATAAAATGTGCTAATATTTACTTGACAAATTACTTTGAAAGTTTTACACAAAATGAAGGATATGCTAATGTTTAAACGAAACTAACAAAGTATTTGCGAAGTTTTCGCTTAGAATTCCAGCTGATGAGAACTTTGAAATTGCCGCACATAGTAAATGAAATATGCTGTTGTTTTGTTAATTAATTACTTAAAAAGTTGTGGCACGAAATGCGAATATTTCAATGCTTTTGATGCCATATTGGATGTCTGCATCGATTCCATGATGGCGGCTTGTTTGCAATTTCTGTTTCGCTCTTGGTGAACTCCCTGTTGGATTTTTGTTGAATGTTTTTCAATTTCCTTCTATTTTTATTGAAGGACTTTGATCCGCCGCAATTCTGGAGGTTCCGGCGTCGGTATTTTTAGTTCTGGCCTGTACCTATAATGTTAACATTACCGGTGTGCGATGTCAGTGTGTTCCTCATTCATGGATTACTCAAGGAAGAAGACTTTTAAGTACTTTATGAATTTAATTTACTTGACTTGAACATATTTCCTGAATTTTTTTTTACTGTCGTTATTTTTTGGAAGGGCGGACTTTTGTAGTTTGAACTTATAGCACTTAGTAAATCTATCACTAAGGAAAACAACAGGAGTGCAAAACACATTTCTGTAAGATGTATACATCTTACGGAAATGCTAAGCCGTTAAAGAACTGAGATAGTTTTGCTAACAAAGCATACGCATAAAAATTATTTTTTCAATGTATATATATTAACTAAACTTTGCACGTTATATTACATAAAAGAAATCTTATCTGTATATCAGTAACAGCAGCAGACAGCTGGTAGGAGTAAAAAATCCTCTTCCTTTTTTTTTTTTTTTTTTTTTTTTGCAAAAGCGCTCTGACATTTTCTTCTGTTGCAGTGGTAAATGAACATAATATTTATGGTTTTTTTTTTAATGTTTTTGAAAATGAACATAATATTTCTGTTCATTTACCACTGCAACAGAAGAAAATCTTCAAGATCTTTGAATACCAGAGTGAAGGAATACATGTACAATGTCCGAGTGGGTGCCAAAACAACCGCTCTCTCCCGATTAGTTGACTCTGGAACCCATGTACCAATCTGGGCAGAAGCGGAGATCCTCACCACACCAAGTAAGAAGTCTCAATTAACATTTACTGAAAGTTTATTTATTGCATGGAAGGGGCATATGTGTTGTAATGACTCTGTTCCATACGTCATATCTAGACCGTGGACATTTTTATTTACTGATTACAGTGCACATGACCGTCCAATTTAATATGTTACTGCTTGACGCAATCATTATTGTTTTGTAATCGATTTGTTTTTGTTTACACACCAGATGGCAGTTCGCAAATTGCGTCACTGGTTGAAATTATAAATTGTCTGTATCCAGCCCATACTACCTCTTTTTTATGTATCTGATGATGGAACCCGGTGCGGGGTATCCGAAAGATCTTATACGTTTTGTTTTTATGCTCGGTGTATTTTAATTAAACGTAACCGGAGGTTCCACGGTGAGCCCTGGTTTTGATCGGCATTCAGTTTATTAGTATTGCTGAAAGATGTGTGGCAGTTTACAGTGAAACGTTTGTTCTGGTGGTATTTCCTCCGGGGGTAATTTTTACGGCTTTTCAGTTTTCGGGGATATTTTTTACCGCTTTTCAGTTTTCGGGGTATTTTTACCTACATCCCGTCAGTATGTAGGTTTCGATGGACTAAAAATAAGCGCAAAAACTGCACTGCGCAAATCATTTCCTTAGAAAGAAGCAGATTATATCAAATGTCTTTAAATTCAAATTATGAGGTAGGACGACAAAGTGTTAATATTAGCAATTTTTTTCATAGTTTTCCAGATGAATGAAGACAAAGAGTTAATATTAGCAATTTTTTCATAGTTTTTTTAATTTAATGGTTCGGAACTAATCAGTAATCTGAAAGGATAACGATGTGTCATGTTCCAGTTTTTTTCGGGTTTTTTTGGAATATGTAAATATTGTGTGCAAGAATACCTTGTTTTAATGTAGTAGTGGATTAAAAAGTTTTTAATTTCTAGCTAAATCCTTGAAATTAGCAGACCCCAATTTGCATATAATAGACATAAAACTATACGAGGCAATAGGCAAAACAAATTGCCTACTCGAGATTCGAGATAAAAAGAAAATAAAGTTTATGTTTTATAAATTTATTAGGAATAATTGCCGTACTCCTAATAAATTTATAATTAGTAGTATTTTAACTTGCTCCTAATTATAAATTATGATTATTTTAACTTACTGCAAATTATAATTTAGGAGTATTTTCCCTTAGTCCTAATTATAAAGTAGGAGTATTTCAACTTACCCTTAATTATAAATTAGAGTAGGTTAAAACTTTTGGTGAAAAGTCTTTATTAGACTTTTCACCTAAAGTTTTAAACTTGCCCTCGGATTTTCAACAGAGGCAAAATATTGTCACACAGACCCACCCTTAAAAAAGTCTGAATAAGCGCCAAGCGCCTGTTGGAATTTGCACCATACAGGTGCGAATTCCTCACACAACTCACAATCAATATCACCAATTCACCATGATCTCACAACTAAATTCAAAATACTTTTATGTGAAACAAGCCAATGGCGCATTCCCCCAAAATATCAAATACCTGTTCAAAAGGATTTTTAAAATGGACTTACATTTATTGATTTTGCACCCGTCTCACGTTTCCTTTTGCTTGTAAGTTTCTCAATTCAGCCTTCAAAGATCAAAATTCTTCTCTGATCACGGAAACGATCTCGAAAACACTCCACAAAAATTGCACTTTTGTAAGCACGCATAAAGCACCGAAGTAAAACTGGTGAAGTATTTGAACACAGGCTACACAGTCGCAGTACGAATACGACGATGGACAATTGGACATGGAAGTGAAGATTGGGGTAAAGCATTTCCCCTACCCCCGGCCACCCACAAACTACAATGAAGATTGTTTCCTTCATGATTCCCAGTCCAGATAATACGAAACCCAGATGGAGTAGGAAGCGGGCGCGGCAGTGATGAAAGGTCTTTACACTGGGAAAAACAGCTCAAGGCCCCACCCTTAGTCCGAGAAAGTGTCTCCAGTGATGCCACACTTCAGACTATTGCTTTCAGCAGAAACGCACTTGCCGATTGATGGATTGAGCTAAGAAAAGCGGAATGTTTGATAGGCGATAATATAACACTAATTGTTCAAGAACTACATAAACGGTGAACACCCGTTTCCCCTAAACACGTTTTATCCAATCGCGTTTCCCCGAAATCGCTTTTACCCGAATTCCCATTTCGCCTAATTTCGTTTGCCCTAATCTCGTTTCCCCTCATTCACGTTTGCCCTAAACACATTTACCCCAATTGTGTTTCCCCGAAATCGCTTTTACCCGAATTCCCATTTCCCCTAATTTCGTTTGCCTTAATCTCGTTTCCCTAAATCTCGTTTGCCTTAATCTCGTTTCCCCTAAATCTCGTTTCCCCTAATTCACCTTTGCCGTAAACACGTTTACCCCAATCGCTTTTACCCTAATTCCCATTTCCCCTAATTTCGATTGCCCTAATCTCGTTTCCCCTAATTCACGTTTGCCCTAAACACGTTTACCCCAATCGCTTTTACCCGAATTCCCATTTCCCCTAATTTCGATTGCCCTAATCTCGTTTCCCCTAATTCACGTTTGCCCTAAACACGTTTACCCCAATCGCTTTTACCCGAATTCTCATTTCCCCTTATTTCGTTTGCGCTAAATCTCGTTTCCCCTAATTCAAGTTTACCCTAAATATATGTCCGTATCAAAGTTTTCCCTAGAAACGTTTCCTGTATCAGGTTTGCTCTAATTCTCCTTTGCCTTTATTCGCGTTTTCCTAAATTTATTTTTTCCCTAATTCATGTTTGTCCTGATTCTCGTTAAGCAAAATAAAACGTTTCTTTTATCGTCAAATTTAGGAAAATACATGTATTATTAATCATCATCATTAACCATTATCAATCCACTGCTGGATGAAGATTTCACCAAGTTTCTTCCACAACGGTGTGTCTTGACCCAGTCTCTTCCATATCAGTCCCGCATGCTTTCGAATTTCATCTACTCATCTCCTTTGTGGTCTTTTGGGTCTTTTTCTGTCCCTTGGAATCCAGTCTAGAATTTCGGTTGTCCATCGGTGGTCAGTTCCTCTGGCAACATGTCCATCCGATTGCTTTTTTTAGGGATTTCACTCTGATCATGATATCCTCCACTCTTGTCAATGTCTTTATCCGTGAGTTTATCTTCTCACCTCTCCTGGTTACACCAAGCATGCTTATCTCCATGTTCTTTCAGTTAACTGCAGTCTTTGTATGTCTTTTTTAGTTAAGGCCCACGTCTCTGCTCCGTACGTAATCACTGGAAGAATGAATTGATTAAGACATAATGGCATGTTGCTCTTGAAAATTGTATTGTCTTTTCCAAAAGTTCACCATCCAAACAAGGGCGGGCCAATGGCATTTGCCGCTCCTTGTATTCATTTTTACATGAAATAAATACCTTTAGCAATAACGTTTTCTCTTTTTTGTTTTTGTTTGTTTGGAGGTTTAACGACCGCCGTGAGAAACTCAATGGCCTATAAGCAGCTGCCCGTCCCTAATTTAGGGTCACTGGTTCCAGGGAAAGGAAAGAGTCAGTACCGTAAGACAAACACAACACCCATGCCTATTCGGGATTCGAACCCGGTAGACGAAACCCGTCGGAATCGACGATTATCATTTTTTTGTTTTACCGAAAAAAATTAACTCATTGAGAAGTTTGTTTACATCTTTACATAATGGGAAACGTCTTACGTACGTGAATAAACTGCATCGAATGAATGTTAAATTGTATGCATACATCACACAGTCCAATGGCACAACGCAATCAGGTCTTCGAGTGTTCGCTGTTCCGATAAGAACTTTCAAACAAATTCCTGCTAGCGTTGTTTTGCACAACGGTTCGCTAAGAAGAGAGACTTCGGACTTTGGACTATCTGAGTCCCTCCATACTTTCGCCTGCAACAGCGCGTGAGTCAACCGCAGCCGATAGGATGTCAACCGCACGCTTCTCCCATAGACTTTACATGGGAAATTTGCCGCCCCACAACGCCCGAATCCTTGCCCCACTCTCATTTTTCTCTTCGACAGGCACATCTACATGGTAAGACCTTTATTTTGATACCTCAACCGTATGTTTACGTTCAGCTGTTCTCACACAACTGGTCTTACAGTAAAAACCTTATAGAATTATTATATAAATAACCACGTACATTTCTTTAAACTTTTGCTGGCATGGTGGTCGACATCATCTTTCTTTCTTTCTTTCTTTCTTTGATTGGAGGTTTAACGACCACCGTGAGCAACTCAATGGGCTATAAGCAGTCGCCCGTCCCTAATTTAGAGTCACTGGTTCCAGGGAAGGGAGAGAGCCAGTGCCGTAAGACAAACACAACATCCATGCCTGACCGGGATTCGAACCTGTACCCCTTACGGACGAATGATCAGAGGCCAACGCCTTAGATCATTGCGAAACCGGGGCTGCGGTCGACATCATCAACAGGAAGGGAAAGAATAATTATCTTGAGATATCAAGACCCACCGTTTTATTTCGGTTAACAAAAAAAATTAGGCAAACGCGAATAAGGGAAAACTTGATACGGGCAACCATGTTTAGGGCAAACATGATTAGGAGAAACGAGATTTAGGGGAAACGAGATTAGGGCGAACAAAATTAGAGGAAATCGGAATTCGGGTAAAGGCGATTTCGGGGAAACGCGATTGGGGTAAATGTGTTTAGGGCCAACATGAATTATGGGAAACGAGATCAGGGCAAACGAAATGAGAGGAAATGGGAACTCGGGTAAACGCGATTGGGGTAAACGTGTTTAGGGCAAACGAGAATTAGGGGAAACGAGATTAGGGCAAACGAAATGAGGGGAAATGGGAATTCGGGTAAAAGTGATTTCGGGGAAACGCGATTGGGGTAAACGTGATTAGGGCAAACGGGAATTAGGGGAAACGGATAAGGGAAAGTGAGGCTACGCGAGATAAACACGAACCCCCTACCCCATAGAACTGATTTCAAAATTTAAAAATCACTTGAATGCAAAAGGAAAAATGGAGTGGACTGTCCCTGCCTTTTCTACACACATTCACACAACTATTTGTTGTTGTATTTGTGTAGGATCATTCTCCTCACTCTTCCCACCCCCACCCATTAACCAGTCGTAGAACAGAGCAGAAAAAATCAGGAGCACAGGGGAGGTTCTTTCCCCAGTACTATTTTCTTTTCTTTTTCTTTCCCTTACCATAAAGCTAAAAATGCTAATTAAAAACTGCTAAAACGCTAGAAAAATAAGCAGCATTTCGCTTGTTTTTTAAACAATTTGAATTTTTTTATTTTCTGTTAAATTAAATGAACTTATTTTTTCGGTGCTAAAACTGGAGGGGCAACACCTACAGTCTGCCCCTCCACTTAGATTTCTGATGGGGGAGGGGGGCCTTCCCCCTGCGATCCCTTCCCCTTCCCTGTTGGCACGTCCCTGCTTGAAGATTATGTGCGTATTACTCAAAGCAGCTTGAGTGACCAACACGTTCATAAAACCATCATAGACGAATACAAGAGCTGTAGTGAAAATGTAGAGAATCTTACCTTGCACGACTACGGTAGGCAATATACAATGAGAAGTGGACACTAGAGTAAGAACAGAATACAGCGTATTGTTCAACTTGTACCTCAGGTTTAATTCGGTAAAAGCGACATTGCTGATGAAATTTTTTGCAAACAGCGGCTAATGCTGTTCACTTCTTGGCGGGATGAAGCCACGCTAAAAACACATTCCACGTGGAAACTCTCCTACGATCAAATGCGTTTGAATATGTGGGAATTACCCGAAGATCCAGAGGTCCATTTGAGTTGCTCACGGTGGTCGTTATCTTATTGTATTTTGGCCTGGGGTCAGACAACGGATGTTAATGTAATTAAACCTTCAGTCAAAACACACACACACACAAAAAAAAAAAAAACGAACCTGGACTATGTCTTTACTGAAGTGGCTGAATGAATTTCTCAATCAAATAAAGTTCACATTTGTTGTTTCATATGAGTTTATTCTTCTCAAAAAAAAAAAAAAAAAAAAAACTAACCGTCGATTTCGACGGGTTTCGTTCGTCTAGTCTGTTATTAATGCCCGTTGACTGTTTTTCTGTTTCAATTCATTTTCAAGTTTTTAAAGTGAGAAGCGACGTTTGGAAACAATACAGGATAAATAAATGAAGTATACAACTTCAGTATGCTATTGAAAAAAAAAATACAATAAATAAGTTTTTCTTAATGTCAGAACACATGGTAACTGTGAAAGTTTCTTTTTTTTCTCAGTAGGTCTCCACGTGTACTGCGTTGTTTACTCGCAGGATGTCTAAACGATAGTCCAGTTCCACTCATGCAGGCTGTAGAATGTCAGGTGTTGCAAGGAACAAGGCTGCAGTAACGCGTCTTTGATCTCAGTGATAGATATAACCTTTTTCTTGTAAACAATATCCTTAATAAATCCCCAAAGGAAAAAGTCGATAGGGTTATTATCAGAAGAACGGGGTGGCCACGGACCATGTCGTCGGACTCCCACGTCCAATCCAACGCCCTTGAAAATGGTGGTCTAAAGATTTGCGTACATCCAAAGGCCACTGCGGAGGCGCTCCATCTTGCTGGAAAATAATATCTTGAATATCCTGGAGTTGGGAATTGTTCTAACATATCCAAGTAAGTTATGCCAGTAACGGTGGGTTCAGCGAATGAAACGAGCCCTATCACTCTGTATTCTATTATAGACCAGCCCAGACATTCGGGCTGTCTCTCCCGTGTGCTATACGTGGGGATTTTCCGTGTCCTAGATTCGGCAGTTATGTCAGCTAACTCTGCCAGAAACATAGAATGTCGACTCATCGCTGAAACAGATCAGTGACAGGAGTGTGGGATCTTCGTCAGTGCGATTAAGCATGTCTACCGCAAATGCTTTTCGACGTAGCTGATCAAGTGGGCGAAGTTTTTGCTCTCACTGCACTTCATTCGCACATAGGCGGAGGCTTTTATGCAGAATCTTGTGAACTCGCGGTATTTCGAGTTCACGACTGGGAAAGCGGACGGACTTCTTCTGGCTCCTAAGATAAGCCTTACGTAGGTCTTCCACCTTTTCGTCCGAAATGGAAGATCTCCCAGTGCTTTTGTCTTTCTAGATACTTCGTGTTGCTTCGAATTTATTTACCCATTGTTCGATTCTCTTTCGTGTCAGCGGCTGTCTGTTGTACTCCGTTCTGAACTTACCCAGAACTGTTGTTAGACATTTTTACTCCACAAACCAAAACACACACACTGCTTTCTCCACTGGGGAAGCCATGTTTGTTGTATTCCGCGTTTGACGAGATTTTTCATTACGTGAGACACCTGGCGCCCTCTATCATCTGACTTAACAAACTTTAACGCTTGCCACGACTCACGACGTTTAAAGTAAGTTTTTCTTAATTCTATTGAATTTTTTTAATAGCGTACTGCAAGTTGTGTACTTCATTTATCGACACCCGGAATATTATGGCGTACTACAGAAGTGAAACGCATGCCAGGACGACAAAGTTGCAGAGATAAATTCCGTCGGTGTAGCTTAATTGGTAAAACAATCCGCTCCGGAGCAGAGCTATGCGGGTTCGATCCCAGTCATCGACAAACTTGTGAGTTTCACAATATACGATTCAATACTTTGGATCTCTCTCATTAGATGATTTTGGGTACGAATTTAGTACTTGGCAGGGACGACCTAAATTATGTCTATTAGCCTACGCAGTGGTGGTACAGCTGCATCAATATGGAAATTCCGCCCCCCCAGTCACTGCGAAATGCTAAATTTGCGTAAAATTGAGCCAGATCCGCGTCAAAAGTATAGTTTCCAATTTTGAATTTTATCAAAGAATCACTTCAGCCTGAGTTCTGAAATCCTGCAGCAGTGGCCCGTTCAAACAAAATCTAGGTCTATTTCTGGACCACTGGCAAAATTCGAGCTTTAAAAACGTATCCCTCCTAAATTTACGTGCGTTAGAAGATAGATCCTTCACAGAGTTCAGAAAATTACAGTCGAATACCTCATACTTTCTGGAATATAACCACTTTATGCACACGTGAATTAGTTGGCCTACGTAAGGAATTAGAATCTTATTTTGCATATCGCCGATTGTTACAAATCAGGCATAAGATTCTACTGTAGCTTGCCGAAATTGCGCTCTGTCCGTCATAATTTGGGTAAGAGCTTTAAAAACGTATCCATGCTTTAAAAACGTATCCTTCCTAAATTTACGTGCGTTAGAAGATTGACCCTTCACAGAGTTCCGAAAATTACAGTCGAATACGTCATTTTTTTTTTGGTAATATAATCACTTTATGCACACGTGAATTAGTTGACCTGCGTAAAGAATTAGAAGCTTATTTTGCACATCGCCGACTGTTACAAATCAGGCATAAGATTCTACTGTAGCTTGGCGAAATTGCGCTCTGTTCGTCATAATTTGGGTAAGTCTCGAGATCGATGCAAAACTAAAGAGAAATATCTGCGTTGTGGGATAAAAAAAAATGCTGGATATTTCTTAATTCATATGAAGTTTCCCCAAGGAATTTTGTAAAATGTTTTTGCTCAGGCTGGAGGCCCTCTTAACCGTGAGCCCTGGGTGGTGTGGCTGCTTACACGTTTTTGTGCACCAGCGTTAAATTGGCGAGTGATTTCTTGCACTGTGGCCCGTCTATCCGCTGTTACAATGCGAGCTAGCCGACGATGACCCCGCTCATCCACATGCTGTTGTCCACGGCAGTTGGCCCTTGCAGGGATGGTTTTACCAGATTCGATGTACTCACGGTGCACCCATGACACAGTGGCTCGTGAAAATCCCAGTGCCTGCACGACTTCCGAGGTGGAGTGACCCATTCGCCAGGCCCCGACAATTTGCCCACGATCAAATGCGCTTAGATCCTTCGTCTTACCCATTCTGCGTCCGACACTCTTACTGATTCCCGTCGCATCACTCCTTATATTGTCGGATCGCTGCGTTCGTCATGTCGTTTTCGTTTACAGGGCCGCCCACAGCGCCACATTTGCATAACGCCAGCTGTCTCTATTTCAATTGCTCTTCAGTGTAGCCTATGTATATATACATATATATGTATGTATGCATACAATATGTAAGGTGCGTCGCATAAATATAAAGACAGTCGACTTTGCGCCGTGAACGCAACGCGAATATAGGTAGGAAGCTGAAGCGGTACCTAATTAGACATAACCGGATTGTGTGAAAAGAACACCACAAAGTGAAATAGTGTAATTTTAGGTGTCTCATAAATATAAAGACAACTATGTAAAGTAGCCACATGTAAATGAGATGTACAAATTAGCATGTTGTACGCACGCGCATGGGACGTAATTCGGTCCAGCATACAAAAGCCAGCGGACCTGTCGTCAGATATTCATTTGCCGAAATGCCACGCAACAGTCAACTTTCTAGTGAGGAGGTGCAGACGTTTTGGAGACTGAGATCAAATGGATTGCCTGTAGCGAAAATTTGTAAAGCCATGGGGAGGAGTAGGGCACTCATTTACAAGACTTTATCGAAACGCGGTGCGTCAACTTCCAGAAAACGGCCTGGGAGGCCTCGAATAACAACCAAACGAGATGATCGTGCCATCATGCGTTTAGTTTCCTCCCAAAGGTTTTCACTACGTCAAGTTTCTTGGACTGTTGGTGTCACCATCTCAAAGGACACAGTTCATCGATGAATTACGAAAAGTCACAACATTGTGCTCCGTAAAATGCGCCGTCTGCCAAACTTCACGCGACGCCACAATTAAGCTAGATTGTTATGGGGAAGCAGCCACATACACTAGACGGACGGCTGGATCACAACTATGTTCTCCGATGAGAAAAAGTTTAACCTGGACGGCTCTGACGGTTGGAACTGCTGTTGGCATGATTTACGACGCGAGCCACGCACCTTCTTCAGCAGACAGAAATAAGGGGGATCTGTGATAGTCTGGGGAACTTATGCGTTCAATGGGACAACGGATATCGCTTTTCTGCATGGCAGGCAAAACTCCGAAACGTATCAAGACATGCTCACCAGCCACCTTCTACCGTTTGCTGAAACTCTAGCGGGTGTTGATTCTCTGCTCCAGCAAGACAATGCCTCTATCCATCGGTCTGCATCAACGAAAAGCTGGTTTAACACTCATCATGTGACCGTAATGGATTGGCCAGCACTCATCCAGATCTGAACCTTATCGAGAACCTCTGGGTTATCCTAGCTCGTGATGTGTATGCGAATGGACGGCAGTTCTCAAGTGTGGTGGCATTGAAAGAGCAGATTGAACGAAGCCGGTACGCACTCCGCCCAGAACACTTACATCACTTATTGGAACAGCATGCCCAATCGGGTTTTCAGTGTTTTTCGGAACAACGGCTCCAACATTCGTACCGGAGGTGCTCATAACTAGTAAGTCTTTATATTTTTGAGACAGCGTATTTCTGTCTTTTTTTCTTGTACTTGGCGTTGGAATTGTTATGATTCCGTCAAACTATTGTGCAGCTGCGTGTCCTATGCTATTTTTGCTATAAATATGAGGTGTACATTTCAGCTCGTTGTTTCTTTTTTATTCGAGAATTTGTTCTGTCTCTATATTTATGCGACGCACTTTATAAATATGAATATATACAGTGCATAAGATAAACAGATATACATTAAATAGATAGATAAAACAGTTGACATACGGGGCTTTGGGGGCGACTTTAGCCCCAAAGCACCCCTGTGGGTGCGCTGGTGTACGGTACAGACAGGAGATAGGTGCTAGCAAAGGATTTTTGTTTGATTTTGTTCGTCAGATGAATATGTGCAATAAATTACGAGATTTACTTAACAAAATTAAGTAAATCTGGTAATTTATGGTGTCGCAAGCCATGAATTTACCCAACTGTTAAATTCATGACTTGCGGCTTTTATACGACTTATGTACATGCTGTTTTTTATCTAACGAGATCTGCATCTGATTTACTACTTATTGGGCCTTATGGTTATACATGCGTTCTGGAACTGCAGTTCTGCAAAATTTATTTCAGCTGCAGAAAGAAAATATTTCGATTTGAAAGTAATTATATAAAAATTAATTTTCGCACTCTTTAACTTCTCTCACTTTAGAAATTTTCTTTGAAATTCTTGTAATTCTAGACATGATCACTTTTTTTTTCAAGAGATTTTTACGCAATTATTTTACTCCTTGATAGGTAAGTCATGAAAAAGAAATAATTATTTGTTGGTGCATTTAAATTTGCGTTTTCACTAAACACGAAGAAGCTTTTACAAATTCTGAATTCAGTTATCGCAATAAAATTCATAAAAATGGAAAAAAAGTCTTCGACAATCTCTCAAAAAATGTATATTGTCTGCTGCTTCTCAGCAACGGAAGTAATTTTGTTTCTACATTAGATTGTACTAGGGGCCTGCGATCCAGGAAAATGGGTCAAATATTCCTAATTATTTCTCAATACAAAAAACTACAACGATTCGAAAATTTAAAAAAATGATAATTTAAACGCTAAAGGCTGATTGATGCTTGCATACCATATTTTCAGGAATGCAATCCCTCAATAATTTTTTCCCAAAGGTGGGCAGTAAAAAATAAAATAACTTCCAGGGCCGTTCATGTATCGCCAGTCATTCACTGGAACTATAACAGGTGGATAAAAATGAATTTTAGGGAAAGAAAAATAGTTGATCAAGGTGGAAAACCTGCAAGAAACAAAAGATTGACCAGCGGTATTCCCGAAAATCTCGGGATAGCACCGCAAAAAAACACATTCGAGACCCTTTTGCGAAAATCTATTATATTTCAAGTACTGAATTTTTTTAATTCCATATTATTAACTGAATTTTATGGGCGTTTTAATAATTCCAATTCTTTGGAACCTACAGCTGTTTTTCGTAAAACCAAAATTATTTCACTTTACACCATGTAGCACAACACAAATTTGCATGTTGTAATTTAAATGATTTCCCTAGTTTTGCACCAATACAAATTACTGCAAAGCACTTATGCTAAAGTTTATCATACACAAATTTTATTATTTTAAGGAACTAAGGCTCCTCTTTGAATTGACCCACGATCATGCACATTAAACATATAACTGCCGCGTGACAGTGTCTAAGGACCTTTTCCGATTTATGCATGAAAATACAGAAATAAGTAAGCAAATAAATAAATAACAATTAAGAATTACGGTACAAAAAAAAAAAAAAAAAAAGCAAAATTTCTTAGATAATTAACATTTGAATACAAAAACACGTTTAGCACAGTTTCACGTTAGATTATTCACATTTGAATGCAAAACACATTTAGTTTTTCTCACACGTTTACTGTTCCTGAAATCAAGAATGTCAAAATATACCATTGTTTTTTTTTTGTTTTTTTTTCAAGCTTGAATTTAGCAAATATAGCAAAGAATTTAAGAGGATTTCTTGTTTCTTTAAACTTCGATTATCTGTGTAAGGGATACCTTCTCACCTGTACTTCAACCTTTCCAACCCGTGAGCAACCGAGCTGATATATCGAATTAAAATGAATGACACGGCAGCCCCAACTCAACCCTCCTTCAACATGTACGGCGTCAGTGTCGAGTTCAGACTCAATTTCAAGAGGTCGAGGCCAAAAACTATGATTAACCTGTTTATCATACATGAGATTGATGAAGAAAAAAAAAAAAAAAAGCTGAACTTTTTGACAGGGTAAAACACGGTAGAACGGCGTGAAAATAACTCAGCATGAGTCAAACAGAATTGCTTATATTTATTTATGTAAATATTAAACTGGATCACATCACCCTATTAAAACGTAAAATTACTGATGTTTAACTGCAACACAGGATAGAGGAAGCATCACGAGGGGGAAGAAATACAATTGAGTGTGACATCTTCGCTTCTTCCGACTTACGTTTTCGGAAATTTTTACACCATTTTCCTGCTCAAATACAAATACTTATGCAATAAATGGTTTTTAACAACAAGACTGAACAGAAGAATATCGTAAGAAAAACGAGAAAGATGAAACCGAATTTTCGGTCGTAATCAGCACGTCTTCTCAATTATTTCTGACGCGAATTAAATTTATCAAATTATTTAAGGTAAATGTAACCGGTCAGTAAAAAATCAATCCATAGAACATCCAGAAATGGAAACAGCTACTCACTGCCCGCAGCGGCTAAAAAGAATGTTACGACAATTAACATATGTTGCACTACAAGTTTCTTACAGCAGAAGGAAGGTTATCGGGGACAAACAGTTTTTCAAATCGAACAGTTAAAAGATGAAATATACAAGGAAAATACATCTACGCATCGTGGTGGAAAACCTATACACTACTTTGAGCAGGAGTTATTCTCAAAAAGCGGTTCGAGGTTAACGGTATCGGTCCACGAAATAATTATTTTCAATTGAGTTTTTAGAAGCTCAGATCTTGATGCAAATATATCAGAAGCAGAAATAAATACTAACGCCCTTGGTGGCCAAATCATTCCTTAACATAAATTAGAAGTCACATGCAAAACATTTCCTATGGGAAGCTGTTTCCGATGATGGGGAACATTTTTCAAATCGGACTTTTAGAGGCAGAGATATCTGGGAAAAAGCAATTTACCTTTACGCCCCCTAGCGGAAAATATATGCATCACTTCAAAAACGAAACTGTGCCTAAAATAGTGTTCGTTATGAATGGCATGGAAGATTTTTTTTGTACCGGATATTTAGAAACAAATACATGCAATAAAATGTATTTTGAATTCCATATCGACTGCATTAAAGCCCTCTAGCGGCTAAGTTTGGCATGCGGGAAAAAACTGGAATGCAAGGACCATCATTCTCACATTTAAAGCTTCACAATGCAAAAAGAGTTTCAAATCGGACAAATGGTTGCAGAGATATGGTGTCCACAGAGGGACAAACCGTTAACATAAACAAATTCTTTTTTTTTTCAAAACACGTGCTAAAAATTACAATTACCGGAAAAATGTTCACTCCGTCTATTACGGATTTCGAAATTCCTTCCTCCAACGGGATCCCCTTAACCCCACAGCCATCACCAACAATACCTCCTCCACCACAAATTCTGTCCAATTACACATCAATCTGGAAGGCCAAACAAATTAAATAATTTCGTTCCTAAAAATTACAAGGAAATTCTCTCGCCGTTTAACTTCGGTTTTCAGAAAATTTCCAAGCAACAAAAGGTAGAAATAACAGAAAAATAAAAAAAATAAAAAAAAAAAAAAAAAAAAAAAAAAGAAGGAAAGGAAGAAAGCGGGGAGGAGAAACTGACAATCTTTAACTAATATATATCTCTTCTACCTAAAATAGAGCGAGAAAGAAACCACATCTAGCTCAGGTACTGCAGAAATTGCAATGATAAGCAGGATCAACTACACTGTACGGCCCTTTTAATTCTAGAATTTTACTTTCATTCTCAAGCTGAAACAAAGATTTATGGAATAAAACGATATTTAACAACAACACAGTACAAAGGGAGCATCGCCAGGAAAAAAACAACAACAACAACAAAAAAACGATTACGGGAGAGATTTCGCTCCGTGCTACTTTCGTTTTCAGAAAATTTTGCCTGTTTTCAATCTTCAATACAAAAATTTACGTAATTAAATGATATCTAGGCAACAATATAGCGCAGGGAGAAACTCAGCACACACACAAACAAGTTAGTAAAATCATGCAATGCATTGATTATAATACGCTTTCCAACATACCAGAAATTATTACTCAAGTTATGAGAATAATGGCTGTGGAATAAATCTCGGTCCTGTGCCCTGACCTTTGATTCCATTTCGATGATTTTCAACAGAACCGGTTTGGTATACCTCCGAAATAACATGATAAAGTTTAGCCGCAATCGAAGCATTTTTACGTAAGTTATGATGCATAAATGCTATGGAATAGATCCCGCTCCTGTGTCCTAACCTTTGACCCCATTTCGCCCATTTTCAATAGAATTCGTCCCCAGGTAAGACCCTACAACACACTAACATTTCATCCAAATCGAAACATTTTTACATAAGTTATGACGCATAATGGCGATGGAAGTGATTCCGTTTCTATGTCCTGAACTTTGAATCCATTTCGCCCATTTTCAATAAGGTTTGTCGCCAGGTGGTTTTCTACCACATACTAAAATTTCATCGAAATCGAACCTTCTTTACGTTAGTTATGACGCATAATAGCAGTGGAATGAATCCCGCTTCTATGTACTGGCCTTTGACCCCATTTCGTTCACATTAAATAGGGTACCTTCCCAGGTGATCCCCTACCAGATACTAAAAATTCATCGAAATCGAACTATTGTTACGCGAGTTACTGTGCGGACGGACACAATCACACAACGCGTGACGTAATGAGGCAGATGGGAATAGTGACCATCTGCTCGCAAGAGTATGACGTTATAAAACTTTAATAGGATCCACACACAACGCGTGACGTAATGAGACAGATGGCGTGACCGCGCACCAACATTCTCAAATGCGGCGAGATAGTGACGTCATAAGATTTCTAAGCATTGGTAACATTAATGGAATAATGGAACAACGCCATCACTAAAAACATTATAATTCGGGGTGGTTATTTAACCCACTGTACGAATTCTCCTAAAGTCGAGATCAAGCTAAATCGATTTCTAGTACCAGAAAACGGTAGGTTAACGACCTTCATCAAAATTCTTAGAGCTGTTTTCAAAATAAAATGTACATACAAACATAGAAGAATTGCTACTTTAATGTGGACGTCAAGTAATTTTGCTTCCTATACTTCCAATGGAAAAACTTCTGTACACATTTTCTTCACAATTAATGCGTTCCCAAGGATGAAAATTTGAACATCGATTAAAATATCTTCATTTTATAACTTGCAATACTTAATATTTTCTAAAACATAACCATAATTATGCAATTCAACATTTGTTTGTCTACTGACGTCATGAAAACACAGGTCGCGCCATCTTTTTTTTCTGGACAATTAATGCGCTCACAAGGATGAAAATTTGAACACTGATTAAAATAGCTTTATTTCATAACTTGGAATACTTAATATTTTCTAACCCATAACCGGAATTATGCAATCCAACATTTTTTTGCCCACTGACGTCATCAAATTACAGGTCGCGCCATCTTTTCTCTGGTTTCAACACAACCAAAGGAAAAGTTATTGATTTTTAATATGATTATGCTTATGTTTTAGAACATATTAAGTATTCCAAGTTATATTAAGAAGTTATTTTAGTCGATTTTCAAATTTTCATCCTTGGGAACACATTAATTGTGAAGGGAATGTGTACAAAAGTTTTTCCATTGGAAGTGTAGGAAGCAAAATTACTTGACGTCCACCTTAATAATATGGGATAAGGGCAATGGAAAGGATCGCAATCATATGTCCTGACCTTTGACCACATTTCGTCCATTTTCAATAGGGTTCGTCCCAAGGTGGTCCCCTACTACATACTGAAATTTCATCTAAATCGAACCATTTACGCAAGTTGTGACGCATAAGGGCAATGGAATGCATCCCGATCTTATGTCCTGACCTTTGATCCCACTTCACCTATTTTGAATAGGGTTTGTCCCCAGGAGGTCTCCTACCACATAGTAAACTTTCATTGAAATCGAACCATATTTACGCAAGTTATGACGCATAAGGGCAATGGAATGATCCCGCGCCTACGTCGTGACCTTTGACCCCATTTGTCCCATTTTAAATAGGGTTCGTCCCCTACCACATAGTAAAGTTTCATTGAAATCGAACCATATTTACGCAAGTTATGGCGCATAAGGGCAATGGGATGATTCCGCACCTACGTCGTGACCTTTGACCCCATTTGTCCCATTTTCAATAGGGTTCGTCCCTAGGTGGTCCCCTACCACATACTAAACTTTCATCGAAATCGAACCATTTTTACGCCAGTTATCGTGCGGACGGATGGACAAAGCTGGAGCATATACGCTTCTTCAACCTACGGTTGGAAAGCGTAAAAAAAGCGATTTTTTTTTTTTTTGATTGGAGGTTTAACGACCACCGTGAGCAACTCAATGGGCTATAAGCAGTCGCCCGTCCCTAATTTGGGGTCACTGGTTCCAGGGAAAGGAGAGAGAGACAGTGCCGTAAGACAAACACAACATCCATGCCTCACCGGGATTCGAACCCGGACCCCGTTCGGACGAATGATCAGAGGCCATCTCTTAGACCACTGCGCCACCGGGGCGGCAAAAAAAAAAAAAAAAAAAAAAGCGATTACGGGAGAAATCTGTGCTAAGTCCAACTTCAGTTTTCAGAAATTGTTGCCTACAGCTTCAAACTGAAACACATTTAAGCCACAAAATCAAGGCCGGCTGGACCATAAGAGCAACATTGATGGTCGCCCAGGACTCCGCAGTTTAGAGAGGGGGGGGATTTAATTTCTGCAGAATTTCTTTTACAATTATTATTATTATTTTGAGTTTTGGGCGTGAAGCCCTTAAAAATATACAAATTTTTTCTTTCAGTTTCAAATGCTCCCTTCTCCCTTTCGGAAGTCGTACTGGTACTGAGATCTGCTTATTGTTACCATTTCAATATTTTCCGCATTCATAAATTAGCAAATTAAATTTCATCATTTCGTGAACCCTACTTTTATATACTGAAGGATTCCTGTGCAAACCCGACCCTAAAATTTAAATAATAAGAACAATATCAGACTTGGTTTCGTATTACATATGGGGGTCAATTATCCAATGACTTTAAAAACATTACTAGAAATTAAAGAAACAAAAAATCATATTTGAGCGCATATGAAAGTTCAAAAGTCACTAATTTGTCAGTTACTCTACTTTGCAGTAATAATCAATCACTGAAATATATGTATCAGAGGGAAAAAAACTATTTATACGAATTTATTTTAGAGTGATCCTTATTATTTTCTTCATAAAAATATTCGCTACTCAGGTATATCTTTTTATCGTTTTCTGACGAAATTTTTACAACAGTCACACACACGCACACACAATATAACTACTACTTCCCTCCCCCTCCTTCCCCCGGAAAGAAAAACGTAGATTTTAACACTTTTTACTCTCTCTAGGAAGTTTCAATCTATAGTATGGTTTTTTCCTTCAGTTTAAAGCAAATACTTTTTTGAGATAATCACTTTGTATTTCTTTCAGCTTAAAGCAAATACTTCCTTGAGATAATCACTTTGTATTTAGGATAGTTTTTTTCCTTCAGATTAAAGCAAATATACTTCTCTGAGATAGTCACTTTGCATTTAGGATAGTTTTCGTGTGTATTCTTTTCGGACATTTTTCAGGTAACTACTTTATTAAAATACGAGACTTATTCTGGTGCCCACAATAAAATTTCGCCTTGAACCCGGCAAAAGTTGCATCCGGCTCTGCATAAAGTGACTTTTTAAAATAATATCGACAGAGGAAAACACCTCGCGAAAAGAAATCACGCTTACGACAGAAATCATCAGTCCGTATAACTCTGTTTTCGTAAAGTTTTGAAAGACGGAATTCCGTCCGAAGACCAAAAACTTGCATCCATGATTTGGGAATCTGCAAGAGAGAATTTAAAATGGCTCTGAGAGTGATGTCGTTTTTGTCTGCAGGACCAAAACAGAATCTGCGATGTACGTCGCCCGTAGCCGCAATTGATGAGTACAGCCGCCCCATTTTCTTTGACATTTTGAAGACCAGAACGCAGTAGTTTTTGAAAAAATGTGTAGAGGACGAATTAACACTGCAGGCTTAGGATTGATTTTCTTTTGACGTCCCCCTTAAAGGGATTGCCGACCTTACCAAATGGGCCTGTTCAAGTATATTATGGCGTCAACCTGCTAACCAAAAACATAACGATTAACAACGACCACTAGCGCCTAATTTAATCGTGGTCTACACAATATGAAATTATATTCCTGAACATCTAAGGCACATTTAATCTATATGTGCCGCTTATGCTGCGTAAATACACACTGAATGAAAAAAATGCTTGTTAAAGTTAGTTATCATTGCAAACAAAGGCTTACTTGTTAGACTGTGGCGTTCCAAAAGTAATCAACAGACTGGGGGCGCACACGACCAAGGCACACGACCTCCTAACTCGACAATAAACTTCAATTCTCCCTCAGCAGGAGAGAAGTGTGCCCGGATGGTCACGTGGAACATCAGATCCAACCAATCCGAGTCTTCCTGTGGGGGACTCCTCTTAACAATAGTATCCATACACCCATGAACGTGATTCAAAATTCTCAGGTTCTAAATTTCCGCCTTATTTGCTACAAAATAATCAACTAATGACCGTCAACCGCTACTGTATGCAATAAATTTGCGGTTGACGCCATATTTTATTCTTATTGGGCGACATGCTGGATATTATTGGAACTAATTTTTGAACAGCACATGAAAGGAATTCTAGTAATATTTCATTTTGGCGGAAAATGTAAAGACGGAACATTTTTTTTTTTATTTTGTAGCGAGAATTTTCGGATCCGCTGGCGGCGTTCACGCTGTGTAAAAACTGCCAGCGTATCCAAAAATTCTACTTACTCGGGGATTTATCCACATCCGCTAACAACTCTCCATTTGGAGGTGTGTAAAACACACACACATACACAAAAAATATATACATATACTTATTTTGTTTGTATTAGTCTTTCCTATTGAGTTCCGTTACTCGAATCTCCGAGTTTAAAATTTCTCAAGGGCAGTTTTTTAGACCTTGTGTTAGGAACTGCATTCCTAGAACCACTTCAATTAATTATTTAATTGTATTAATCGTTTTTATTGTCTGCAGCACACTTATCAACAGCAGTTCCCATTTACACGAATTCCCCAGCTTTAACTTGAAATATCTACCATAGTGCAATAAATAATTTCTGTTTTTCTAATTTGAACTCTATGTATATACAGTCGGGCACCGGACACTTGGGCACAAAAGTTTAGGGGCCTTATAAAAATTGACGTTCCTTAGCTCACCGATGAGAACTGAGTCGAGAAAACGTTCCCAGTAAGACTTTTGTTTTCCAAACTTCAATCATAATTGAATTTGGGAAAACAAAAGAACATCCGTGAATATACTAAAAAAAAAAAAAAAAAAAAAAGAGAGAGAAAAGAAAAACTTACTTTGCACATTCCTTTAACCTACGGGTTTCAACGAAAAAAGCAATTACAGTACAGCAGAACTCATACTATGTTCGAGACTTTTTACTAACGTTGGACTTTTACTTAGGCACTAAATATTTAAATGACATGCCAAGTTCTTACTATTTCTCTTTTACTTACTTAAGCACTAAATGTTAATTACTAAGCCTCATCCGAGCGCCATTTTGACAATTACATGACATGTCAAGTTCTTAATATTTCTCTTTACTTACTTAAGCACTAAATGTTAATTACTAAGCCACATCCGAGCGCCATTTTGACAATTTTCATGACTTGTCAAGTTCTTAATATTTCTCTTTTACTTAAGCACTAAATGTTAATTGCTAAGCCTCATCCGAGCGCCATTTTGACAATTTTCATGACATGTCAAGTTCTTACTATTTCTCTTTTACTTACTTAAGCACTAAATGTTAATTACTATGCCTCCTCCGAGCGCTATTTTGACAATTACATGACATGTCAAGTTCTTAATATTTCTCTTTACTTACTTAAGCACTAAATGTTAATTACTATGCCTCATCCGAGCGCCATTTTGACAATTACATGACATGTCAAGTTCTTTTACTTACTTAAGCACTAAATGTTAATTACTAAGCCACATCCGAGCGCCATTTTGACAATTTTCATGACTTGTCAAGTTCTTTATATTTCTCTTTTACTTAAGCACTAAATGTTAATTGCTAAGCCTCATCCGAGCGCCATTTTGACAATTTTCATGACATGTCAAGTTCTTACTATTTCTCTTTTACTTACTTAAGCACTAAATGTTAATTACTATGCCTCCTCCGAGCGCCATTTTGACAATTACATGACATGTCAAGTTCTTAATATTTCTCTTTTTCTTACTTACTTAAGCACTAAATTTTAATTACTATGCGTCATCCGAGCGCCACTTTGACAATTTGCATTCGGTCGATGTCCTAACGTTCACCTTTTAACTCAAGGTAATCTTATTGTGCTTCTTTCTGAGGTACGAAATATCAATTCACAATCTCTAGCCCAAGGCTTTTTGAACAGTTTTAATTATAACCATGTCATATTTATAACGTTTACCTATTAAGTCAGGGTATTAATAATAATGCGCTTTTAATTAAGCAGTAAACATTATTTCATAAGACCTAGGCCTAGGCCATTTCAACAGTTTTTATTCTGCCGATGTCATATTCATAACGATTGCGTATCAACTCAAGTTATTAATATTCCGCTTTTACTTAGACACTAAATATTGTTACACAGACCCTTTTAATAGTTTTTACTCAACCAATGTCATATCACAACGATTACATATCAATTCAAGTTAATATTATTGCACTTTTACTTAAACACTAATTATTATTTCAGAGGCTCTAAGCCGTTTAACTGTTTTTATTCTAACCGTCATATTTTTGAGGGTACGTATCAACTCAAGTTCAGAATATTGCACTTTTATTTAAGCACTAAATATTATTTCACAGGCTCTAGGCCTAGGCCTAGGCCTTTTTGCACGTCTTTTGTAAAAAAAATCGTGCTTCTGTTATTGGTTTGTCGGCCCGTCCGTCTGTCCCCACGATATCTCTAGAAATTATTAGTCCGATTTGAAAAATTCTTTTTGCATTGGGAAGATTGAAATATGCAAATGATGATCCTTCATTTCGTTTTTTTTTTTACGATGTACAATTTCGCTGCTAGAGGGCGTAAATGCAGATGATGTCGAATTCAAAAATACGTTTTATTCCACATATTTGTTTCTAAACATCCGATTAAAAAAAAAATGCATCTTTTGATTCCATTTATGTCGAAGAGTATTTTAGATATAGTTACTTTTTCAAATTACGCATAGATTTTCCGCTAGGGGGCGTAAAAGTAAATTACATTTTCCCCGATAAAACGTCTTCTAAAACTCCGATTTGAAAAAGTTTCTTCAGCGGATAACTTTGGCCACCAGGGGGCGTAAGTGTTAATTTTTGCTTCTGATGTATTTGCCATAAAATCGGAGCTTCTAAAATATCGATTGAAAAAATTCTTTCGTGGACTCAAGCCACTCACATCGATAAAATTTTTCGGAATATTTTCTTCTTAAAATATTCCACAGTTTCTCCGCCAGGGGGCGTATCTTATTTTGTCAATATCTCTACTTCTAGGAGTCCGATTTCAAAAATTCCTTCTTTGTTGGATAGTGTTTTTCGTGTGACATGTTTTTCATATAATTTCAAAATTTTCATGTAATTCATAGACTTTCCGCTAGGGGGTAGCGGTAAATTGCGTTTCCCCCTATATCTCTGCTTCTAAATCTCCGATTTGAAAAATTCTTTTTGCACCGAATACAGCTCCTGATGGGAAATTATTTGCACATAATTTATAATTTTTGTAGGAAATGGTTTGGCCACCAGGTGGCGTAAGTTTTAATTTCCGCTTCTGTTGTATTTTCAGCAAAATATGAGCTTCTAAATTCTCGATTGAAAAAAACGTCGTTTACAGACTGATACTACTCATGTCGACAAACCTTTTAGAAACATTTTCTTCTTAAAATAGTGCATGGTTTCTACGCCAGGGGGCGTAGATGTATATCTTATTTTTGTCAATATCTCTACTTCTAGGAGTCCGATTTGAAAAATTACTTCCTTGTTGAATAGTGTTTCTAGTGTGACATGTGGTTCATATAATTTCAAAATTTTCAAGTAATTCATGAACTTTCCGCTAGGGGGCGTAAAAGTAAATTGCGTTTCCCCTATATCTCTGCTTCTAAATCTCCAATTTGAAAAAAAATTTCTGCACCGCATACAGCTCCTGATGGGAAATCCTTTGCATATAATTTCTAATTTTTGTAAGAAATGGTTTGGCCACCAGGTGGCGTAAGTCTTAATTTCTGCTTCTGTTGTATTTGCAGCAAAATATGAGCTTCTAAAATCTCGATTGGAGAAAAAGCCGTTTGTTGACCGTTACTACTCATGTCGGCAAACCTTTTAGGAAAATTTTCTTCTTGAAAAAATGCATGGTTTCTACGCCAGGGGGCTTAGATGTATATCTTATTTTTGTCAATATCTCTACTTCTAAGAGTACGATTTGAAAAATTCCTTCTTTGTTAGATAGTGCTTCCGATGCGAAATGGTTTTCCTATAAATTCAAAATTTTCCAGTAAATCATAGACTTTCCGCTAGGGGTTACAAAGGTAAATTGTGTTTTCTGCGTTATTTCTGCTTCAGAAACTCCAATTTTAAACATTCTTCCTGTGTCGCATACAAGACCTGATGGAAAATATTTTTCACATAACTTTCAATGTTTGGTAAAGAATGGTTTAGCCACCAGGGGTCATAAGTGTTAATTTCTGCTTCTGAAGTATTTGGTGCAAAATCTGGGCTCCTGAGTATTTTACAAAATCTGGGCTCCTAATTTAATCGTGGTCTACACAATATGAAATTATATTCCTGAGCATCTAAGGCACATTTAATCTATATGTGCCACTATATGTGCGTAAATATGCACCGAATGAAAAAAAATGCTAAACAGCGATACAAAACAAAAGTTAGAGTTAGTTATCATTGCGAATCCAGGCTTACCTGTAAAGCTGACACAAGAACGCGCGGGTAAATCTGTAACAAGATGGAGGAGACGATACTGATCTGCTAACGTTCGACGAAACTTTCAAGACTCCCGCCCCACAGGAGAGACGGACAGGAATGATTCCATATGGGAGTTTTACTGCGCATGCTCACGGACGATCCGCCCACGTCCAAATTCCACCAATAGTCGTCTGTTAGGGGGCTCACCTTAGCAAGAGTATCGATACACCAGTAAACGTGATTAAAATCGCACTTTCGCAGGTTCTGAAGTTCCTCCTTATTTGTTTCAAAACAATCAACTAATGTCCGTTAACCAGAATATTTATATATGTAATGAAGGGTCACATTTTATTTTCACTGGCCCAAATATTTTTGGGACTAATTTTTTAACAGGAGATGAAAGGAAATCTAGTAGGATCTAATTTTGGCGGGAAGCGTAAAGACGAAGAGACATTTTTTTTTTTTTCAGGTTCAGCGAGAATTTTTTGATCCGCTGGCGGCGTCCATGTTGTGAAACGCTGCCAGTGGATCGAAAAATTCTACTTACTCGAGGATTTATCCTCACATCTCCATTTGGTGGTGTCTAAAACACATACGCACAGAAGTATACATATACTTTTATGTTTGTATTAGTCTTTCCTATTGAGTTCCGTTACTAGATTCTCCGAGTTTAAAATTTCTCAAGGACAGTCTTTTAGACCTTGTGTTAGGTACTGCATTCCTAGAACCACTTTAATTAATTGTATTCATCGTTTTTATTGTCTACAGCACACTTGCCAACAGCAGTTCGCATTTAAATGAATTCCCCAGCTTTAACTTGAAATATCCACCACAGTACAAAAATAATTTTGGTTTTCCTAATTTGAACTCTATGTATATAGCAGCCATATTCCCTTTTTCCCCCTGTTTGATTCATATGTTTAAAGTCAGTCATCCAATCATAAAGCATATGTGTTTTTTCATTTTAGTCAGCTTCAGATTTTTTGGGTGGTAGGGGTGTAACGACAATGTGAGCATCTCGGTGGGCTATAAGCAGTCGCCCCTCTCTAATTTAGGGATGCTGTCCTTAGAGAAGGGGTCATTCCGTGCCGTCAGCCGAACACAACAATACATGCTTTACCGCGATTCGAACCCGGACCCATCTCGGACAAATGGTCAGAAGTTAGACCACTGCGCCACCTAGTTTTGGGAGGGGGCGGCCCAGGTTCGAGTCGCGAATGAAGTATGTTTGGACAATATGAGGGTATAAGGGCGTAGTAATGGTAAAACTGGTCGCAATTGTGTTCCTGTTTTAAAACTTCTAAAAATTTAAACGCAAATCAGCATTTAAGGTTAAGAGAGTATTATAAGGAAAATTTCCTTTTTTTTTTTTTTGGTTGGAGGTTTAACGACAACCGTGAGCAACTCAATGGGCTATAAGCAGTCGCCCGCCCCTAATTTAGTGTCGGGCCGCGTGTGGCCTAGTGGTCAGTGTTCCTGACTGCCATGGATATAACCTCAGGTTCGATTCCGGGCAGGTACGAACACTCGAACCACTAAATACCCGCCGTGCGTCGGATGGGCACGTTAAGCCGTCAGACCTGGGTACTGGCTCCTGGTAAAAAATAAGGACATCTTGTTCCCCCTTTCTACCTCGCTTCCGTGTGATCGGGCCCTATAGCCCAATCTCCTAGCTTCCTATTTCTAAGGGTTGTTTATGACCTAGGATCAGACACTGCCTTCCTAAAATCATCTACCTTAAATCTGATCTAATTTAGGGTCACTGGTTCCAGGGAAGGGAGAGAGCCAGTGCCGTAAGACAAACACAAAATGTATACCTCACCGGGATTCGAACCCGGACCCATCTCGGACGAGTAAAATTTCCTTAGTATCAGTGATGGCAGAAATAAATGGCCAGTGTTACATGAATTCAGCATTAAACTCATATTTCAAAAACATATGCACGATTAATTATTGAAGATGGTACTTGTCAGCTGAACGCATAAACGCCAAAAACATCTATCGAGAATCAATGCAGTTTTCTAGAACAACACGCAATAGAGAGAGAGAGAAAACTAACGTTTTTTACAAACACGCAATAGAGAGAGAAAACTAACGTTTTTTTTGTTTTTTTTTTAAGTCCTTGTCAATTTTACAGTCAACAGAACAACAAATCTGTTGAACATCGGGGAGCTTTATAGCGATAATGAGTCATCAGCACGAAACAGTCTTCTTGTGCTCTGTTTAACGACGCAAAGAAATTCCTTGAGGAGGGAACATGGCGGAGCCATTAAAAGTAACTGGTTGTATTTCAGCACTTCCTTTTTGTTGTTACTGTGAACGTTAACGACCACAATAAGAAACTCTAAGGCTATAAGCAGTCGCCGGTCTCTAATGTATGGCCACTGGTTCCAGGGAAGGGACAGAGCCAACACCATCTGATACACACAAACACACCATCCTGCCTTAATTTGGACTCGAACCTGAGCTCGTCTCAGAAGAAAGGTCAGAAGTCAGCTCCTCAGACTGTTTAGTCATCGAGACGGTTCTGTAGTTTTTCGTTCACGCCTATTAAATAATGCCACAGTGGCAGGGTTGTCTACCCACCTATCCACCCAAAAAAACCCGGAAGGGTTTTTTTTAAACCCTTTTTAAAAAACCCAGTAACCCACTTTGTTGTGGTTCTACTGTTCTTTTTTTTTTTTTTAAACTGGAGTATACTTTGGAGTTTTACTGCAATTTTGTGATATTTTCTACAAAGAGTTTCAAAAGCAACATTTTAAAAAGGGGAAGCTTGGTGCTCAAATTGGCCACTGGTTCCAGGGACAGAGCCAACACCATCTGATACACACAACAATTTGTGGTTTTACTCAAATTTAATTAAACATCTCAGAAATATTTTATGAGGGCTTAGAATTTGATCAAATACCAGTTTATAGATTGCAGTGAATGGTGTGTAAAGTATCTTAACCTTTGTGTAGATTTAAATAAAATTCCTTCAAGACTTCATAAAAAAAAAATATATTTTTTTCTTAAACAATAGGTAAATTGCACGGATTTTTCATTAATGTTTAATCATTTAAAATTTTAATGAAAGGATATGCAAACCAAATAGAACACCCCAAAAACCGTCGAAACCCCATAAACCACAATAAAACCCATCCGGGTTGGGTTTCTTTAAAAAAAGCCCAGGTTTTTTTCAACCCTGCTCAGCGCACTCTTGAAAGTGAGTGTCCACTGAATGAGGCTGCTTTTAAGATCACTGTAGTGATTCTCAGTTATGGGGGGGGGATACATAGTTTTACGATCACTTTGTCAATCTCCAGTCCTCTTCAAATTTTATTTGGCAGATTTCTATTGTGTTGTATCTGATTCTGGCAGACTGGAGATCAATTATTATTTCCATGACGCGGATTTTAAATTACTTTTGTCTCTGATCCATGCAACAAAAAAGCCATAGATGCACTCCAGTCTGCAAACTTCATCTTCTTGCATTAAAATATTTTCCCTCTCTTTGACGTCAAGGAGAGCTTTTTTTCATTTCATTTTTTAAGCACGCGGAGCAAGTGGTGTACACAATCTTATACAGCTCACCAAAAACGAAAGTGGGATGAGTAATTTTTCTGACAAACTTTGGGTAATCACCCCCTATCACATTTTTTTTTCAATTTTCACGGCCGTACCCAGCTAGATTTAAAAGCATTTTCCAGATGCCACCCCGCCCCGGTGGCGCAGTGGTTTAAGCGGTGGCTTGCGATCATTCTCCCGAGAAGGGTCCGGGTTCGAATCCCGCTGAGGCATGGATACTATATTTGTATTACGGCACTGACTCTGTTCCTTCCCAGGTAGCACAGCCTTGCAATTTAAGGCAAGTCCGACACTGAGCCACCGGTTTTTAGGAATAAAGTGCTGAACCTACGTTAAATTGCAAGACTGTGCTACTTGGGAAGGATCTGTGTCAATTGTAGTCCTACTTCGCTAATTACTCATTGCCCAACCACTATGTGTGCCCACCCACACCATTTTTTTTATTTACATATTCCATCAGTGCCGGATTAAGGCCTTAGTGGACATCTGGACTAAGGCATGTAAGTAGACCCTTAGGTTAAGGCATCTGACTGGACCCCCAAAGACCTTATGACTGAGTCATTATGAGTCCGTTAAAACACGAAATTGCCGCCCCGGTGGCGCAGTGGTCTAAGGCGTTGGCCTCTGATCATTCGTCAGTAAGGGGTCCGGGTTCGAATCCCGGTCAGGCATGGATGTTGTGTTTGTCTTACGGCACTGGCTCTCTCCCTTCACTGGAACCAGTGACCCTAAATTAGGGACGGGCGACTGCTTATAGCCCATTGAGTTGCTCACGGTGGTCGTTAAACCTCCAATCAAAAAAAAAAAAAAAAAAAAAAAGCACGAAATTGTAGGAATATATATATATTTTTTTCATTTTGATTGAACGTTTAGGCCACCGTGAGGAAGTCGGTAGGTTATACGAAGACGACCGTTCCTAATTTAGGGATACTGGTTCCCGGGAAGGAAGAGAATCAGTGCCGTAAGACAAACACAATATCCATACATCACCGAGATTCTTACCCGGACCCTTCTCATTGATATGCTTGTAATAATTAATAGGTACCCAGGTGGCACAACCTTGTAATTTAATGTAGGCCCAACATTGAGCCACCGTCTGTTAGGAATAGAAGACGGTGGCTCAGTGTTGGCACTACGTTATATTGCAAGGCTGTGCTACCTGTGAAGTGCGTTCTTGAAACTAATAAATCATCCGCAGAGTTTTCTGTTGTCACTGTATTTTTCATTGTTCTCACAGGAACATGAGTGGCAAGCTTAAGAATCCTCGATTTTGTCTTGAACTTCCACCGCCGCCCGGTGGTGCAGTGGTCTAATCGATGGCCTCTTGATAATCCTCCAAACGTAGGACGGCTTCAAATCCCGGTGAGGCATGGATGTTGTGTTTGTCTTACGGCACTGGCTCTCTCCCTTTCCTGGACCATTGGCCCTACATTAGGACGGGCGACTGCTTATAGCCCATTGAGTTGCTCACGGGGGTCGTTAAACCTCCAATAAAAAAACAACTTCCGGTCTAACATTAAATGAAAGTAGAGAGGCGTGGATACCGTCTCGGTGGCGCAGTGGTCTAAGCGCTGGCTTGTGACCTGAGAAGGGTCTGGTTAGAATCTCGATGAAACATGGATATTGTGTTCATCTTACGGCTCTGGTTCTGTCCCTTCCCTTTAGCCAGTGGCTCTAAATTAGGGATGGGCGACTGCTTATAGCCCATTGAGTTGCTCACGGCAAGCGTTAAAATTACAACCCAAGAAATTATCTAATAGCGCGTACAAACGCAGAAAACCTGGGGAGGGGGGAGGCTTAACACAGAAAAAATAAAATATAAAGAATTTCTAGTACGATCCGGAGGTTTTCAGCGTTTACCCATAACAGGTGATCAAATTCTCTGCGGGCATATGCTAACGCAGAAAATCTGTCGGGGAAGGTTAGTCCTTGACAGGTTTTTGCTTTTGCACGCGCCGCCAGATAATTTGTTGGGCTGTAATTTGTAAACGCCGAAAATACCCTGAATGGGTTACAAATTCTTTACAATTTATTATTTCGGTATTAACCCCCTCCGACAGGTTTTCTTAGTTACACCAATGTTTTGAGTTGTAATTTGTAAACGCCAAAAATCTCACGACTGGGTTGCAAATTGTTTACCTTTGTTTTATTGTTACGGTCTAAGTTAGCCCCCACCCCCGACAGGCTGCGTTAGTAAACAGTGTAATAAATGCTTAAAATCTTACTTTTGAGATACATATTTTTTACGTTTTATATTTTCGGTCTTAAGCCCTTCCCTCCCCGACAGCTTTCCTGTGTTTGCACGTGGCTTCTGATAATTTGTGGAATTGTAGTTTGCAAACGCTAGAATATCTCCGGATCGGACCAGAAATTCTTTATAGTTTTGGTATTACGCCTCCACCCCATCCTCTCCGGACAGGTTCCGTGCGTTTGTACGTACCCGAAGAGAATTTATTGAGCTGTAGTCTTTAAATCGTGAAGTTCTTTTGTTGAGTTGTAGATTGTAAACATTTTTTTTATGAAGAATTACATTAAATATTGCAATTAGGAAAATACGAAAACTTTATGTTACTCAGATAACCAACCTCTGATTTTAGGGGGCCGTTTAAAAATTGCGCGTTTTCTAAATACGAAGCGGTCGAAAACGCAGTTTTTATACGGCCCCCTACAATTTTTGTGGCCAGTTCACCAACACCCATTTTCTTTCATTCGCTTAACTTCCCCCACCTCAAGACTGTTTGTACTTCATCATAAAATGAGTATTGTGTATTAACTTTGTAAAGGACAATTTATATTTGAGCACGTTTTTTAACCTTATGAATAAATATAACAGAACTTATGGTACTAACATCCCCGTTCCCCCAAAGTTTGCAAATACTCAGTAATATCAGTAGTGAAATATAGCCATAAATCCAGCTGTTCTTTCCATGTAATATAACCACAGAAATTTGAAAATTTCATTGTTCTGGAAAGGAAATCGAATCCACATCTCCCGATTTGCGCTCGGGTATGATGCAAATTCTGTGGTTATGTCACATGGAAAGAACAGCTGGATTTAAGTCTATATTAATTATTCCATGTGTTTCCAACTTGATATCAATACTGAAAATTAAAACATTAAACAACCACCAGTTTCCAAGTATTCCTCTCTCCACAAGGTATGAGAGAAGAAATTTTTATGCAGTTTGATAGAATAGTTTGAATACTCAGAATTTTTCAAGGTACTGTCAGAGATTTACTGGATTGCTTACTGAGGTCACCCAATTGACATTTCTCTTTCTTTATTTTAGACAGGCATTTTGATTCAGATATTTATCCATTGCCTGCTTCATGTTCACTGTTCAACAAAGTTGACCTTTTAGATGCTTCCTGTCCTAATGCAATCGGATTAGTTCCTTACCTTTGGTGCAGGGCTTAGCCTTCGGTGTGTGTGTGAGTGATTAATGGGGGTGAGTTTTAAACTGGAGATCCCTGGTGGAATAAAATCCAGAGCATGCCTTCACCAACTCTGCAGTAACAATGGAAAGATCGGGTGAGTGGATTTTGTCGTCCTCCGTTATTTCTCAGAAGAGGCAGGCACATATCATGTCTTAAGCTTAGCTTTAGGAATGTGAATCACACTCAGAAAATTAGTGCAATGTGTATATTTTTGGCCTGACCCTTGCAAACAAGTTAAAACAGCTTCAGTGAAATACCTGATAAGCACCACGTTCCCGGCATTTCTGGGCAAACTTAACCTGGAAAAACCGATTCACCGAAAAGATGTGGTTTCTCTGTATTTCTCCTTACTGATATTGTTCTGTATGCCGCTATGACAGGAGACAGAATAACAGTATACTTCGCGCTAATCGTGTTGTCAGCAAATTTAACCCCAGGAAACAAATGAGTGATCACCCCCCCTCCTTCCAGAAACATTTAGCTGTCCGCTTACCTCTTAAATATCCGCCGGGAATTCCCTCTTTCCAATGCACATGGCGACATACAAGTGAAAATAACATCGCCAAAACGCTACCGAAATTAAAAATATCATGTTTCTTTTTCAGTGTGCGTACTCACAGCATTTGAAAGAACTATGTACTCTTTAACCACAGTTCAAGCTCGAAGACGAGATTTTAGACTGAAACCATATTATAAAGTAGAAGTAAACATTCCGTACCTTCAAAGTCGTGATCACGTTATCTGGTCCTTTGCGGGGTTCGGAAAACTGGCCACAAAAGCTCTAAGGGCCGTATAAAAACTGCGGTTTCTTGGCCACTTCACTTACATAAATTGATGTGTACCTGATATGCGCGACAATTATCACCTATAAAATGAGGATTGAATTGGGAACTCCAAATAAATTTCTCTTATACTAAGAGAAAATGATATGCAATTAAGCGATAATTGTACTTTCATTTAAGGAATAAATTGCTGGAACAGTAGATTTTTGTGTTCGATGAAACAAAGGAATTACAGCATAACTGATGCTACTTTCAGAAAAGGGTGATAAGGTGGGATTTTTTAACAATGTTTCGCTTTTACTTAGGCACTAAATATTAATCCTCAGATCTTAGGACTAGGCCATTTTAATAGTATTAAATCCACCACTCTGATATAACCGTTTATATATCCCTTAAAGCTATTAATATTGCTCTTTTACTCAGGACATAAAATATTAATTATTGGGCCAGGCCCTTTTAGCAGTATTTATTCTACCGATGCCATTTTCATAATGTTTACATAAGTTAATAATATTGGGTTTTTACTTGGGCACCAAACATCTAATAGACGCTAGGCTGCTTTAATAGATTTTGATCCGCCGAACTAATATATTCATAAAGTTTACATAACAAGTCAAGTTAATAGCTTTGCGCTTGTACTTGTGCATTAAATATTAATACATATACCCTACGCCTAGGCTTTTTTAACAGAATTTTTACCCGCCCGATGTTATATTCATAATGTCTACATATCAAGTCAAGTTAGTAATATTGCACTTTTACTTTGGCACCATACATTAATTAATAAGTCCTAGGATTAGGCATTTATAACAGTTTTAAATCCACCACACTGACATTTACAACGTTTACATGACATGTCAAGTTATTAATATTGTTATTTTGCTTTGACATAAAATATTCTGATTACTAGGCCTAAGCCCTATTAATTAATATTGGAGCCTGAGTAAAAGCGCAATGTTATTCACTTTACTTGTTATGTAAACGTTATGAATATGACATCGGTAGAAAAGGAGCCCTGTTAAACGGGATTAGGCCTCCCAGGTAGCACACTTACATTGGTTCTGTGTAAAACATATATTCGGTAAGACACATTTGTTCTACGTAAAACAACGTTCGCAAAACGTATGATTATTACCATGGGCGTGTCGGTGGCCTGGAAGGAGGGCGTTTATATAACATTGTGCCAGTATCAGAGAAGCATGAATGTCTATGTAACACTGTGCCAGCATCAGAGTTGAAAATGGGTCAAATTTTTTTGACCCGGACGTCACAAAATTGGGCCCGACCCGGATAAATCTGCTTTGAACTCCTATACACACATATATATATATATATATGAAAAAGCCTTTGATTCGGTGAAACCATCAGCAGTTACCACGGCTCTGAAATCCTGCGGTATTGAAGATGCATACATTAATATTATTAATAACATCTATGAAAATGCAAGTGCAAAGATTCGGCTGTTTGAAAATACAACACACATAAAAATTGGAAAGGGAGTGAGACAAGGTGACACCATATCTCCGAAGCTCTTTAATGCCACATTGGAAAATGTCTTTCAATCACTGAACTGGGAAAACAAAGGGATAAAGATTAATGGAGATTATCTAACCCACCTTCGTTTTGCTGATGACGTAGTCATTTTTGCAACTACCCCATCAGAGCTGCAGAGTATGATCCAGGAACTTGCTGACAAGAGTAAAGAAGTGGGATTAAAAATGAACTTTCAGAAGACAAAAGTGATGTTCAATGCTTTTACAAGAAATGAAGATTTATCGATTGATGGAGAAAAACTGGAGATAACAGATACGTATGTTTATCTTGGACAGCAGATATCAAGTGAGGGTCACATTGATGAAGAAATTAATCGGCGTACAAAACTTGCCTGGAGAGGTTTTGGAAGAAACAGCATAATTTTCAAGAGCAATATGCCATTATGTCTTAAAAGAAAAGTGTTTGATCAATGCATCCTTCCAGTGCTTACGTATGGTGCAGAGACGTGGACCTTAACTAAAAGAGACATACAAAGGCTGCAGACAACTCAAAGCAGCATGGAGAGGTGCATGCTTGGTATAACCACGAGAGATAAGAAGAGGAACTCGTGGATACGAAAAATGACGAGAGTAGAAGACATCATGATCAGAGTTAAATCACTGAAATGGCAATGGGCTGGACATACTGCCAGAAGGACAGACCATAGATGGACAGCCGAAATTTTAGATTGGATTCCAAGGGACAGGAAAAGACCCAGAAAAAGACCACATGGGAGATGGGTGGATGAAATTCGTAAATATGCGGGAGTGACATGGAGGAGACTGGCACAAGATAGACTGTTGTGGAGGAAACTTGGGGAGACCTTCGTCCAGCAGTGGATTGATAATGGTTGACAATGATGATGATGATGATATATATATATACAGGGTGTTCAAAAGTCTCTCCGCAGTGGGTATCTTAAGTTATACGAAATCAAACAAATGTATTATAGGAATGTGTAATTTACTCACTTGCAGATAGTATTGAAACTGTCGTCCTTCATTTGCAAGACAAGTGTTTTACACATATTTTCAAACACATCTGCGGGTGTCAGAAAGTCCCACAGCAGTAATATTCAGACTCTTCCACTTTATTTTCATGGCGCTTCAGTGAAATGTTTTGAATTAAGTAACTTGTATATTTAATTTTAGACTTTGTTGTTATATTGATAACAAGCTTCAGAATATGTTTCAAAGCAACACCAATTTTCAGAAGCTTATGATGAGTTAAAAGTTTCTAATATGTGGGTGTTGTTTTCATCATAGCCCCTCGGAAGGAAGGACACACTTCCTTCTAAGGACAACACTCTTCCTTTAATTTGCATGACAAATAATTTTTCATTCCGCAAGCACCAGTATCGAGCACAAAACTCCAGTGAGCACTTCTCTTTGGAAATTTTTCTTTTTCTTTCTTTTCAAAAATATAACGGAAATAAAACTGGTTTGAAATCGGGTCAGGAACACGCCGACCCGACCCGTTTGACTCGCAAGAAATTGTCGACCCATCAATCAGCTGACCTGTTTCCATCTCTGGCCAGCATTAAACCAATGTTTCATACAACATAAATCCTTCAACCTTGAGCCATCATTAGAATAACATTACAGTGCACAACATTAACATCATTTGGATAACATTGTGCCAACATATTTTACATTAAGCCATCACTCATATAACGCTGTGCCACCGTTACAACGACGAGCAAACGTCTTTCTAACATTGAGCTAGCGTATCACACAATGTTAAACCATCATTTGGATAACATTACAAGATTTTTTAATAATAATTTTTTTCCAATTCAAAAAATGATTTCAATATTAAATTTTTTTATAAATTTAAAATAGTGAAATCATTATATTGATACAAAACTTCATTTTACAAAAATATAGCTAGGGACAAAAACTAGGATTAGATTCCTTACTATTCTTAGCCCAAAAAGATAATATCTTTCAGGGAAATATTTACCCTTTTTGCATTAAGTCATCAGTTATACAACATTGTGTAACTCTTACAAAGGCGAACCAACGTCTTTATAATATTATGCCAGCATATCACCAACGTTAAACCATCATTTGCATAATATTCTGCCAGCATATCCCCAAAGTTAAACCATCATTTGCATAATATTACGCCAACATCATTTACATTAATCCACTCATGTAACATTGTGTCACCGTTACAGCGACTAGCCAACGTCTTTGTAACGTTGAGCCAGCGTCTCACACGACATTAAGCCATCTTTTGGGTAACACTTTACCAACATTTCTCCAACAGTAAGCTATCACTCAAACGACATGGAATGGAGCCATTATTATAATGCTGAGCCATCATTTTCATACCATTGGGCCATTAATGTGTACTGTAACATTCAGCCAGCTTTCCTATAACACTCAGTCAAATTTTTAATGGAAGATGGCGAATGTCCAATGTTTGCAATAGTTTTGTTATGTCGCAATCTTCGTATTTTAAGCGCTACCTTTTTTACATGAAAATGTCACAACGTAGTTTTTTTGTTCTATATTGTATATGTTCAAGTGTATTAATGAAAAAGCATGGTTGCGTAAAATTTGATGAGTAGGAAATTAGCTATGTACAGTTTACATAGATTTTTACTTGCATGTACAGCAAGAAATGTTACTCATTTTTGTGTATATGGATGTAGTAACTTTTTTAATAGTCATATGGAAGTGATATTTTGCTACGTAGCATACTGCGATGATTACAAATACGGTAAGACCATGCTATAACAAATCATAATAATTCCTTAGCTCATGAAAGGAATGCGGGATTACACCACACAATACAAATTTTGAAGATGACAATCCGTTTTTTTTTGGTGTAAATATGGCAAGGATGGTGAGTCGGCTAATATCCGAAATTTTGAAAATTCCGTCGTTTTGGATCTGGAATCGAACCCATGTCTCCCATATAGCGCCCGGGTAGGCTAACCACTATACCACCCAGAACGACCAAGCCTCAAGTTCCCAATTAAATGCATACCCGGGCGCTATCTGGGAGACGCAGTTCGATTCCCGCTCCATGACGACGAAATTTTGAAGTTTTCGGATATTAGCTGACTTAACATCCTTGTCATATTATAACGAAGTAAATTTCTCCGTCATTTTTGGTCTACGCCGGGATTCGAACCCGAGGCCGCTTATTCCGGAACAAGTCGCTCTACCAACTGAGCTACGCAGACGATTATTCTGATTCCTATCTGCCTTTATGTCGTGTGCGTCCTGCTGGCAGGTACGTCACATATCCCCCCCCCGAAAGAGGGCCGGGGGCATGGCCCACGGGTCAGCCGTGACCATGAATCGTTGCAGGCAGCCATCCACTGTAGAACGTGCACTTGAGAACTCCCAGTCAATCTGCTGTATGGAATGCAACATCACACATTTTTATTTTTCGAAGCGCTGGAGAAGGAATTCTCTGATTTTTCCTGTCTCGCGGTGTGGAATTAACATCACACCAATGCGAGATTTTGAACGGCCGGGTCATCCGGATAGTTCGGGCGCCATTATAACGAAGTAAATTTCTCCGTCATTTTTGGTCAACGCCGGGATTCGAACCCGAGGTCGCTTATTCCGGAACAAGTCGCTCTACCAACTGAGCTACGCAGACGTTTTTTCTGATTCCTATCTGCCTTTATGTCGTGTGCGTCCTGCTGGCAGGTACGTCGCAATATTTACAACAAAAAACGGATTGTCAACTTCAAAATTCCTTAGCTACTTACCACCCATTTTTCTGATCTCAAAACAAAAATACTTCTGGAAATAATTGTCGGCTGGTTATAACGAAAATTAAATATAACAAAGCATAAAACAGGTTTTTCCAAGAATATTAAAATATTGAAAAAAATAATGGGGATGCCTTGCAGTCGGAAGTTTGCTTCTCCCTCCCCGCAAATTTTGATTTTGAGTGAAAATGCAGGCATGGGAAGTCTCAGGTGTAAACGTAACTAAATATGGTATACTTCAGTGGTACAATAAAAAAGTCTTAATGTTACACGTGCTTGCATTGATGCAACACGCAAGTTTCTAAGTCAAGTGCATAACGTATGTACATAGAACTTAAATCAACTAATCACCACTATCTTAGCCCGAATAGTGTTATTGACTATATTTTCCAGCTAAAAGACTTTTGCATCAATGACCAAGATAATAATAAACCAAGATAATAATAATACGTATAGTTTGTCAATAAAATAATCTTTTCAAATTACTAAATTATACACTCATACATTTCTTAAGATTTATGACGAAGTAAATTTCTCCGTCATTTTTGGTCTACGCCGGGATTCGAACCCGAGGCCGCTTATTCCGGAACAAGTCGCTCTACCAACTGAGCTACGCAGACATTTGTTCTGATTGCTATGTGCCTTTATGTCGTGTGCGTCCAGGTACGTCACATCTCCCCCACGAAAGGGGGCCGGGGGCATGGCCCACGGGTCAGCCGTGACCATGAATCGTTGCAGGCAGCCATCCACTGTAGAACGTGCACTTGAGAACTCCCAGTCAATCTGCTGTGTGGAATGCAACATCACACATTTTTATTTTTCGAAGCGCTGGAGAAGGAATTCTCTGATTTTTCCTGTCTCGCGGTGTGGAAATAACATCACACCAATGCGAGATTTTGAACGGCCGGGTCATCCGGATAGTTCGGGCGCCAATTAAAACGAAGTAAATTTCTCCGTCATTTTTGGTCTACGCCGGGATTCGAACCCGAGGCCGCTTATTCCGGAACAAGTCGCTCTACCAACTGAGCTACGCAGACATTTGTTCTGATTGCTATGTGCCTTTATGTCGTGTGCGTCCAGGTACGTCACATCTCCCCCCACGAAAGGGGGCCGGGGGCATGGCCCACGGGTCAGCCGTGACCATGAATCGTTGCAGGCAGCCATCCACTGTAGAACGTGCACTTGAGAACTCCCAGTCAATCTGCTGTGTGGAATGCAACATCACACATTTTTATTTTTCGAAGCGCTGGAGAAGGAATTCTCTGATTTTTCCTGTCTCGCGGTGTGGAAATAACATCACACCAATGCGAGATTTTGAACGGCCGGGTCATCCGGATAGTTCGGGCGCCAATTAAAACGAAGTAAATTTCTCCGTCATTTTTGGTCTACGCCGGGATTCGAACCCGAGGCCGCTTATTCCGGAACAAGTCGCTCTACCAACTGAGCTACGCAGCCATTTGTTCTGATTGCTATGTGCCTTTATGTCGTGTGCGTCCAGGTACGTCAAATCTCCCCCCCCGAAAGGGGGCCGGGGCATGGCCCACGGGTCAGCCGTGACCATGAATCGTTGCAGGCAGCCATCCACTGTAGAACGTGCACTTGAGAACTCCCAGTCAATCTGCTGTGTGGAATGCAACATCACACATTTTTATTTTTCAAAGCGCTGGAGAAGGGATTCTCTGATTTTTCCTGTCTCGCGGTGTGGAAATAACATCACACCAATGCGAGATTTTGAACGGCCGGGTCATCCGGATAGTTCGGGCGCCATTATAACGAAGTAAATTTCTCCGTCATTTTTGGCCTACGCCGGGATTCGAATTCGAGTACGCTTATTCCGGAACAAGCCGCTCTACCAACTGAGCTACGCAGACGATTATTCTGATTCCTATCTGCCTTTATGTCGTGTGCGTCCTTCGGGCAGGTACGTCACAGATTTAAATGTGATAAACTCTCGTTGCACCGTGATGTCTGAGCAGCTTTACAACATGCATGTGTTTGGTAGGTAATCCTGGTGTAATACATACATGAGATGAGATTCTTCCGCGACTTTGCCGAATTCCGCTTGGGGGGGGGGGGTCGTCATTCTCGAGATCAATGCAGAACTGAAAAGAAATGGGTCGGGCGGGGGATTAGGGCGGTTTCGTGTTCCGTCTGGGGATGGTATTTCGTCTTTTAAAACTTTCGAAAACTGAAGTTAAACAGAGTGACGATTTTTTCCCGTAATCGTAATTTCTTTTTTCTCACGATGTTACCTGTGTCCCATTAGTGTTATTAAATATTATTTTATTGCATAAATGTTTGTATTTCAGCATGACACTGTGGGCAACGATTTCCAAAAACGGAAGTTAAAACGGCGCGAAGATTTCCCTGTAGTCTTAAATTTCCCTGTATTCGAAGAATTCCGCCATTTGCATTATCATTTTGGGCATTCTCGAAATCAATGCACAACTGAGCAGAAATTTTGGGGGTAATGGCGTGGGAGGGGAATTTGGTTTTCGTTTGACGATGCGATTCCGTCTTTCGAAAACGGAAGTGAGATGCAGCGAAGATTTCTCCCGTAATCTCATTTTTTTTTTTTCGCTCGCAATGTTCCTTCTGCCCGGTATTGTTCTAAAATATCCTTTTATTCCACAAATACTGTATTTCAACCTAAAAATAGAGGAAAAAAGTTTCCGAAAACGGAAGTCCGTCGGAGCGAAGGTTTCTTCCGAAATCGCATTATTTCTCCTTCCCACGATGTTCTCACTATCCTGTGTTGTTTTTAAGTGTTACTCTCCCCCCATAAATGTCTGCACTTAAGCTTGATAAGGGAGAGGAAATTTTCCAAAAACGGAAGTGACGGAAATTTGTTAGAATTGATCCATGGTGTTGAAAAGTATTCATATTCTGAAAGTCACACCATTTATCAAAAGTAGTGAAAGCTTTGATATCATGCATTCGTGGTCCTCAGGCTGAAAGTTCTTTCAGCACGATGGATAAATTATTGCCATCTGAGGGAACAAAAGGGGATGGGGATGGAAAAGTGTTGAAGAAATAGGAAGGGAATTATATCAACAGGAAGAAAAACTAAGCAAAGATTGCTGTGCAGCTGCAGAGTCAACAAAAGACAAATATGGCCATGGAACCTGCTGAGAAGAAAGCAACACAAGAGAAAAATTAAGCTGATGTTCTAGCAAGTACTATGCGTGTGTGTGTGTGTGTGTGTGTGTGTGTGTGTGTGTGTGTGAAGCAGTGTCTTTTAAAATCACTTTAGTTTGTTTTGAATTCAGTAATTTTATATTGTAAATACAGCGAACAATTCCATCTTGCTCGTGCTGCTTTTATATTCACACTTTCTTGTCGCATGTTCTGATTTTTTTCGCCCGATTGAAAAATTCAGCTTTTTGTTCCTCGGTCAGTCTCATGTATGGAATAATAACATTGAGAGATAGAGAATCATGTTCAATGGTCCTGTGGGACATAAGTAGTTGTATCTAAACCTTCCCTGTAGGTTTAAAGCTGCAAGAAATTGCTAGGTGTAATGAAAAGAAAATCATACTTAAAGTACACAACATTTGCAGAGGACTGAACTTAAATGATACTTGCATCATGAAGCAGCTTCTTGGTTAAGCAACATGTACATTGCCAATCTGCTATCACCTGCATTATGAAGCAATGCTGAGAAACTGCAGAAAGCCATGTAAGTCCATTCATGAAACCTAAAGTTAATTGTTCACTATCTTAACCCAGGAGCGCTATACTATATTTTAACAAAATTACTTTCGTATGGGAAGAAAGCTGTAATACTGTATTATACACGGTTTGTCAATAAAATATTTTTTTCAGATTACCAAATTTTACACACAAGTTAAAATCTGTGTATTGTGATGTCCGGACAGCCACCACATAGTCCCAACCGAGAGGCGTTTAAACATACCCAAATCAACTATTTTAGATGTACTGAATAAGTGGAAGACACATGGCGTGTCTGAAGCACTAAAACGTACCGGCAGACCAAAGAAAATCAGTGATAGAGGACGTCAAAGCATCAAGAGAGTCGTTACAGCTAATCGACGGAGTACTGCACAAGACATCAGTGTATAGGTGAGTAAAAATGCTGGAACCTAGGTATGTACACGTACCATTCCCAGAGAACTTCATTCCATGGGTTACCTTGGTCGTGAGGCGCTCATAAGCCTTTCATCTCCAATCGGAATGTCACTCGTCGTTTAGCATTGTGTAAAATACATTTATCGTGGACCATAGATCGATGGAAACGGGTCTGATGTATCCAGATACACGATCCATCAGTAAGATGGCCGTGTGGGGGTATGGTGGCAGCTAGGAGAACGCTATTTACCACAGTGTACTGTTCCTACGGTCAAGCTTGGAGCTGTCAGTGTACTCGTGTGGGGATGTTTTTCGTGGTAAGGTCCAGGCCCATTGGTTATCGTGGACAAACCTGTCAACCAGCACGTCTACCTCGATATTCTGGACAATTATGCTCTACCAAGTCTGTGGGAATACTATGGAACAGAGCCTAGTTGGTACCACAGGATAATGCACCGAACCATAAAGCAAAGACTGTTACGGCGTAGTTTTACGATAATTCCGTATCGTGTGTAGACTGGCCAGCATAAAGCCCTGATCTTAATTCCATATAACACCTATGGTATGAATTAGAGCTTCGCATAAGAAGTTTGGAACCAAGGCCTACTACTAAGCAACAGTTAGCGGCGGTATTATGTACTGAATGGAAGCGCATGCTTATTACGGTGTTCCAAAACCTTTTCGAAAGCATATCTTGAAGGGTCATTGCATGCATTAAGGCCAAAGGTGGACTGACACCGTACTAATGTATGTTAATAAATGCTACGTTATGTTTCTCTTCTAAGTGTCCGATGACTTTTGTCAATATAGTGTATATTTCTATGCTAAAACATTTTTGGTTCTAACAATTTTCTTTGTGTCATGCGCTTTTTTTCTTTTTTTCTTCTCTCACTTGGATCGTTAGATGGAAACCACATTCAAGTCTTATGTGGTCAGTGAGTGCATGGAGAATAGCTTAGATTGTCGCCAGAAAATGAACAATTATTAAAAATAAAAATAAAAATTAATAACCCCAAAGCAAAATTCGTGACGTTTTCATGACACTTTTCTAAATTCGCGACTTTCATGACCAACAGACACCCTGTTCTTCATCATTTTTCTTCCCCCAGATGACAATGATTTATCCATCATGCTGAAAGAACTTTAAGCCTACGGACCTTGAATGCATGATATTAAAGCTTTCACTACTTTAGATAACTGGTATAACTTCCAGAATATGAATACTTTTGAACACCATGCATCAGTTGTGACATATTTTCAAACATCGTCACTACCGTTTTTTTGTTTTTTTTTTGGAAAATTTTCCTTCCGTTATTAAGCTGTAGTGCAAACTGTTATGGGAGAAAATAAATAACATTTAACAACAACACACGACAATGAGAACATTACGAGAAGAAAAAATACGATTACGGGAGAAACATTAGCTTCGACCGATTTCCGTTTACATTAACGCTTACCTCCAGTTTTAAGTTAACATGCAGTATTTTTGGAATAACACGATATTTAAGGACAATACTGGGCAGAAGAAACATCGCGATTACGGGGGAAATCTTCGCTGCGTCTAACTTCTGTTTTTGAAACTTTCGAAAACGGAAGTTAGACGTTTTCGAATAACGAAATTCCGCCATCAAACGGAGAACGAATTTCACTGCCCAACCATTCACTTCAAAATTCTTGTTTAGTTGTGCACTGATCTCGATTGCTCACACTTTCATACTGAAATACAAACATTTATGCAATAAAATCATATTTAACTACAATAGAGGACACGTGCAACATCGTGAGAAAAAGAATTACAATTACAGGAAAAACCTTCACACCGTGTAACTTCCGTTTCGAAGTTTTGAAAGACGAAACACCGTCTTCAGACAGAAAACGACCCTCTCCCCCTCCCACAAATTCTCTCAAGTTCTACATCGATCTCGAAAATGACTCAAATGATGAAAAAAAAAAAAAAAAAGCCGAATTTTCAGGAACATGCGGAAGAATCCCATGTATTTATAAGAATCGTATTGAAAGTAGACGACAGTCTGCAGAATGACGACCTATTTTGCAGATTGCCATTTACTTTCAATATGATTCTTATCCATAAAAAAATAGCAAATATATATATATTTTTTGAAATTACACTGATAAATACAACGCAAAAATCTGAAAAGAGAAACCACTTTGTTTTTTAAACATGAATTTGCATTTATTGAATTAAAATAATTATCAATGATGGTGAGATGATGGCCAGAAACTGCACTTCTTACGCCTGACAGGGTAACTGCAGGATATAAAACTGGATTCTAACAACTGCCTCTAAAGCGGAAACACAATAATAGAAATCATTAAAAAATCCCTTAATACATAAAAATCAAAAACATACATATCTAAATATTGCACATATAATTTAGCAGCACGCAATACCACGATATTTGAAGAAGTTTTAGGAAGGGAGTGTCTGACCCCAGGTCTGAAACTACCCTTAGAAATAGGAAGCTAGGAGATCTGAGTCAGTGAACTTAATAGGAAAGATAAACAGAAACATGAGTGAAAGGAGAGTGTTGTGGTTCTCTATGATGTTGTGTGGAACCAAGCACCACACAACATCACAGAGAACCACACCACCACCCGGCCGCCGACGTCACCGGGGTGACTGAAAAACTCACAGAAAGCAAATCCAAATGCCCGAGCAGAATCCATTCTCAACATCTTGATTTCAATCTGAAAAAGAAGGAAGGGGGTCCGTTTAACACCCACTATTGTTCACATACTTACTCTCTCTGTCATAGGGAGTCAACGTTCGCCACCTTAGTCCTGGGGTACCTATAAGGAATTCGCTGGGATTGTAATCAACCGCGTCCCTAACAAGTCCGTTACGGTGGGTTTCCGCTTTCTTGAAGAACTTCTTGGCGAATCTGGTGGAAAACTCGTGTAACTTCTCGATTCCAAGTCTGTTCCTCAGGTTTTGAAGTGGGGTCCAATGGGGAGCCCCAGCGATCATACCAAGTGCTCGGTTCTGCACCCTCTCGATTCTCTCTCGCTGATTCCTACTAATACCTATACAGATGGAAGTGGCGTAGGTATAAGCACCGGCCTGAAGACCGTCTTGTACAGCAGTACTTTGTGTCGTCTTGTAAGGAAGCTTCTCCGGTGGAGTAGTGGAGCTAGCTGCCCAAGTCATTTTGTAGCTTTATTCGTGTGGTAGCTGGTGTTCGCTACCCACGAAAGTCGACAATCCAGTTGGAGCCCTAAGTGCTTAGTGGAGGTAGCCCAAGAAATTGTCTTTTGAAACATAACGAGTTTCGGTACTTCTTAAAGAGATCCAAAATAACAACAGCGCACTGCTCTTAGACGGATTAATCTTGATCCGGCAGTCCGTGAAGTAGGTTTCCAGCTGAGAAAATCCTGGAGCATCACTGCTCTGCTTTTGTTCAGGATCTGATGACAACAGCTGTATCATCTGCGTACATCATGGCCTTGTTTGGGTTTGGGTAAGTCGTGCAGATAAATGGAGAACAGCGTTGGTCCAAGAACGGAACCCTGAGGAACGCCAGCCCGAATCTTCTTTTCAGAAGAAAGCTTACCGTTAATCTTATCAGTGAAACTGCGACTGTTGAGGTACGAGCCAATCAGCTCAACAGGTGGGCGAGGGCATCGAAATTCCTACAACTTGTATAGGAGTCCATCATGCCAAACGAGGTCAAAAGCCTTGCTGATGTCCAGGAAGACAGCAGTGGAATACTCGCTTATATCTCGTCCTTCAGAAACGAATTCCGTAAGTCTGATCAACTGGTGGGTCGTAGCATGCTTCGCCTGGAAACCACGCTGTTCTTCAGGAATCACACCATTAGCTTCACAGAACTCAAGAAGCATAGAGAGGATGACCCTCTCCAGGAGCTTATCCAGGATGGGCAAGAGAGATATTGGGCGGTAGTTCTAAGGTAAGGTATTATTAGTTCCAGGTTTGGGCAACACCACTACCACTGCCTTTTCCCAGTTACTTCAGCCGGAGAGCCCCATTTAAAAACTCTACCAGTACCAGAATCCAGCTTTCAGGGAGCAGTTTAACAGGTCTTACCGAAACCCCATCTTTTCCGGGAGCTTTCTTTACCTTTAGCTTTTTGATGTTTCGAGTTACCTTGAGGTAACTAACAGGCTAGATGACCTCGTCTGTATCATCAAGATCGTATGTAGCTAAAGCCTCAATGACCCTATCCGCGTGGCTAGGATTTTGGAAGTCATAAGGTGAGAACTGCTCCTCCAGGGCATAAGCAAGGATCCAAGCCTTCTCGTCATCACCGTACACCAAACCCTGTGGACCGAGAATGGGAGTTATGACAGTCTTATGACACCGAAGTTTTAGAAAGATGTCCCACACATCATCCTGACGAGGTTGACCCGCGTTGAGAAGGTACTTGTTCCACTGGAGTTCTGTGAACGCGCGGATTTCTGCCCTGACGAGATCGTGACACGAGTTATAACGAACCCTGTCGTCAGCTGATCTCGACCACTGCCAGATCCTCCGGAACTTGTTCTTCTCCCGGATCATCCGGACAATACGTGGAGAAAGTGCGTAAGGGTGTCCGGCAGGAGCTGGGGGGGAGGCTTTCTGCATCGATCCAAGATTGCCTGTATGCAACGACTGCGTTCCTCCACCGCACTGTCGACATTCGAGCAAGTACTAAGGTCCACTGTAGGTGGATCAACCTGAGAAATAATTTCCTGGAACAATTTCTAATCAGTAAACATCATCGTCCGCCGGGTGGCTGCGAATCCGTTCAATCTCAGTAGGACTGGGTCATGATCAGGGTCAAGCCCAGAAACCACAAAGACCTGATGAAAGTGCTTCGCAAACTGGAGGACAGCAAAGTCAATGACATCGCCAACCCCGTGTGACGGGATACAAGTAGGATGTACTGGACTTGCAACTGTAAGATCCAGCTTGTCAATGTATTGCGGTAGTGCCACCCCAGCACTATTAGTTGAACGACTAAACCAGTCAGGATGTGTAGCATTCCAGTCGCCAGCCACTACAGTGGGGATAGGGTCCTAGAGAGGATGTCAAGATCATGGTCAGAAGGTACCTTCCATGGACTGTTATAAACGGAAGCTAATTTAATCAAGCCTGAGCTTGTTTCTAGCTTAAGAGCCAGGCCTCAATATCCTTGATATCCTTGAAGGGTGCGATGAATGCACTTAAACCATTTCTGACTAAAATGGCATTACTTCCTGCAGCGTGCCTGTAGAGCGCCGGATCTCTGTCCTGCCGGAACACCTGGTAGTTCGCAACACTGACTCGCTTGATCCTAGGTGTGAGTTTGGACTCACAGATAAGAGCAACGTCGATGTTATGATCTTACCTTGCAAGTTCATTCCTGATGCCGTTCGCATTCCAAAACATTATGTTAAGACTGTCCATAAGGCGCTACTAGGCACAAGAGCTCAGGCTTAAGCCGCCAGGTAGGTAACCAGAATCCGTTTGAGGACAGCTGGATCATTGCGCTCCACAAGCTCTGAGAGCAACTTTTGATCCGTGGCATCGGTAGTGGCAGGGTGGAAAGCCACTTTTGTTACCGCATGAGGGGCAAGGATAACTTTTGTTAGTTGACCAGCAGTCTTGTTTTGGTTATTTTTGCGTTTCTTTTCTCCTCTTGGAGCTCGTAGCAGAGGTAGAAGGCATGGAAACAGCTGGGGGATTCTCCTTTACCGGATCGGGGTCAACAGCAGTAGGTTTAGTAGGGGCTCTACTTTTTGCTGACAACTTCTGCTTCGGCTCTGGTTTCTGCATGTTGTTTTTCGACAGCTTACTGGCAAGCTGCTTGTAAATGGGGCAACCATGCCAGTTAGCCCATGTTCACTACTGCAATTGAGACAGAAACGCTGTGTGTCCTTGTCAGCCGTGCAGTCCCTGCTGCAATGATCCTTGCTGCAGTGTACACATTTTGGCTTCTGTCTGCAATAGGACATGGCATGACCAAAACCTTGGCAGTTGAAGCACTGCTGTATCCTGCACTTAGTTCGGTAGACGTAGGGTTCAGCCGAGATTCAAGCCCCAAGGAGAGATACCAACCGGAAGATGTTCCTGCTTTAATCAGTGTTAACGAGCTGATCTATGACAGGTGGGAGGCTCTGTTTGTGGCTGTTTTGAAGCCGCCATATCTTTGTGAAAGCAAAGGAGTCCTGCAACTGTTCCCTGATGCTATCGACTGGGACACCCAATCGCAGTCCTTTAATGACAACCCGGAGCGGTTTTTCTGTCGGCAGGGTGAAAGTGAACAACCCACCCTTGCAGTTTTCAAGGAGAGACGTCAACCGCCGATGATCGGCGAGTCTTCACTTTTATGGTGGTACGGTCCCCCACCATTTTTACCGACGCCGTCCCCTCAAGCTCTTTTTCTATTCTCTCATAGATCAGAGGCCAGTTGCTAATTCCTTTGCAAACCACCGGTGGCACCCCTTTGGACACTTTAGATGGCAAACATGTCTCGTGGTCTTTGGTGGCCTGTACCTGTTCCGCGATAACGGAGATGCTTGAGTTGACCTTTTGCATCTCTACGCATAGTGGATCCGACAGGTGTTCAGTGACGGCCTCGGTTAGGTCAGCCCATTCCCCATTTTCGATGGGTGAGGGAGACCTTTCCTTCCTTGGCCTCTTGACGCCACCATTTCTTTTAGCAGGAGCATCAGAGCAGGTTGGCTCAGTCAAAACTTTGGGCTTTGCTGTACCATTTCTTCCCAGCACCGTCAACCTGCTTGGAAGTTTTCCGGATGCTTTGGGTTGGGAAGGGTATTTAGCTCAAAGCTCAGCATAGGTGGCCTATGCTCTGGATCAGAGACTTCGCTGCCAGACCTCGGCTCTTCCGCAGGATTAAGGGAGACATCCTGTCCTGAGTCGTCACTGCCAGTTGCGGAATCATTCGACTCTGTAGACTCGTGGAACCCACTTGGTCTGCCAGTTGTCTGAATCACACGAACAGGGTGTTCCGAGCTAAAGGCTGAACTCCACAGTAGGTCCTCTTCGCTCATGGCATGTGCCATCTTGCCCTTCTGCTGAACTCCTTCTGCTAGAAGTACTCTACTCCTTCCGCAGAGGGAAGCCAGGATGGGGCTCATCAGACGACAACAGTCCGAGCTTTCATCCAGGGAGGAGAGGAGGTCCTTAGTTCACGATAACAAGGGCACTCGCTGCTCTCTGGCTGCAGACAGTTGAGATTCGCCCAAGTGAGGTCATCGTCTCTGAGTTGAGTTGTTTTAAGAAGCAGCCATATGTGAGCAAAGTACAAAAGAAATCACAACTTCAGAAAATAAAAGCACTGAAATAGACCTAGACCCTAACAAAAGCTAAAATCTTTTCAACAGGCCTAACTCTAAACTAGAAGTTTGAGCTCTACTTTAGAACCCAGTATCTGAAACCCAGCCCAGCCGCCCCGGTGGCGCAGTGGTCTAAGGCGCTGGCCTCTAATCATTCGTCCGTAAGGGGTCTGGGTTCGAATCCCGGTGAGGCATGGATGTTGTGTTTGTCTTACGGCACTGGCTCTCTCCCTTCCCTGGAACCAGTGACCCTAAATTAGGGACGGGCGACTGCTTATAGCCCATTGAGTTGCTCACGGTGGTCGTTAAATCTCCAATCAAAAAAAAAAAAAAAAAGAAACCCAGCCCTAACGCTACAATACTGCAAAAATGTACTACGGCACATAATGAACTACGACAAGATACACTACTGCTTAGCAGCAAAAATACACTTAGGAATTTATATAAGCACCCATCCAACACCCCCCCCCCCCCCGGACACACACACACTGCTCTAACAGCTCCCCTTCCAAATTTCTGCAGACCCCTCCATAAAAACATACCTGACTACACGTCCAAACGATGGTATAAGTCAGTTGTCAACAGCAATTAGCATTTACATAAATCCCTCAGTTTTGCACATTGAAGTATTTCCTGCCATAATTGCTTTATTTATAGTTTATGCACACAGAAGTCAAATATCTCCCTTTTTTAATGTTTCTCACTCAAAGTTATTAATTGCAGCCACAAAGCGAATGTGCATATTATGTTTTCCTTTTTAGGTCTGCTACAGATTTTGCAGATATACTTCTGAATAATTACAAGATGCACAAATATTCTGAAAACATAAATAGCTACTGTTTCAGCAACTCATGTAAATTCTTAGCTGCATTTGCCTTGTTTATGGAAGTATTTAGTCATGCGAAATTAAAAATAAAAACAGCACAAAAACAAAATAAGGATGTGCATTTTTGGAAAAGATTTCCTGTTCTAACTATTATTAACTATATTTTTTTTTTCAAGTTTACCACAATTTTAATCCTAAGTCTGAATCCTGGGATTTTACTATACAAATTCTCAGCCTTCGAAATTATGCTTTCATCCAACACCTCTCCCCAAAACTTTCTCAACACCTTCCTTTAACTTGAAATTCTTGGATAAACCCCTGCGTGCAGTGACATAAAGCAATCAGACTAACCCCCTATGCAATTTGTGGAGCAAGTGACCTGATAAATGTTAAAATCTGGTGAACGATATGAAAAAGAAGTTAAGAAATCGCAATGTGCAAATTTTACTATTTTTACTAGATAGATTATGTACTCTCTAGATGAATCAATGTTTTAAAAATTGCTAATTTTTCCCACAGTAAAGGAACATTTTAATTTTGGAAGTACCTCTGTGAACCAATCAGTATAGACTTAGCAATACAAATTTTTGCAATTCAAAATATCCAACAGAGTATGTGACATAATTTCCTGAGATCAAATATGATAAGAAAAAATGTGAAAATCCTTGAAAGCCGGTTTCTTCAAATGATCTGAAGAATATATTTGTTAATGCTATATCGAAGCACCCACTTTCCAAGCTGCCACAATCTGTCTTTTCTCAAAGTCAGATAAATCCTTTCGTTTACCCATCACGCTCCGAATTTTACTACCTACTGATCCACTCACACCTTGTATAATATATACAAGTTCAGTCGACTAATCGCGCCCTCCCAATCACATGGTCAACGGGCCTCTTCAGTTTTGATGGTGATAATTATTCTGTAATCAGTCGGTATTTGCATGTGTAATATATATATCATAATCATCATTGTCTACCATTATTAATCCACTGCTGGAAGAAGTCTCCCCAACTTTCTCCCCCAACAGTCTGTCTTGTGCTAGTCTCCTCCATGTAACTTCCGGATGCTTTCGAATTTCACCCAATCATCTCCCACGTGGTCTTCTTCGGGGTATTTTCCTGTCCCTTGGAATCCAATCTAGAATTTCAATTGTTCATCGGTGGTCTGTTCTGACAACAGCCCGTTGTCATTTCAGGGATTTTACTCTGATCATGATATCTTCCACTCTTGTCATTTTCCTTATCCACGAGTTCCTCTTCTTATCTCTCCTGCAAGCATGCATCTCTCCACGCTTCTTTCAGTTGTCAGCTGTCTTTGCATGTCTATTTTACGCTTTCCAACTGTAGGTTGAAGAAGCACATGTGCTTCAGCTTTTACCGTTTGTCTGTCCGTTCGCACGATAACTCGCGCAAAAATGGTTCGATTTCGATAAAATTTTAGAATGTGGAAGGGGACCACCTGGGGACGAACCCTATTGAAAATGGAAGATATGGGGTCAAAGGTCAGGACATAGGAGCTGGATTCATTCCATCGCCCTTATGCGTCATAACTTACGTAAAAATGCTTCGATTGCAACAAAACTTTATCATCTTGTTCCGGAGGCATACTGAACCAATTCTATTTAATATCATCGAGATGGGGTCAAAGGTCCAGGACCCACGATCGAGATTTATTCCACAGCAATTATCCTCATAATTTGAGTAATGATTTCTGGTATGTTGGAAAGCGTATCATAATCAATGCATTGCATGATTTTACTAACTTGTTTAGTTAAGATCCACGTCTCTGCTTCGTACGTAAGCACTGGAAAGATGCATTGATTAAACACATTTTTTAAAAACGTAATGGCATATTGCTCTTAAAAACTGTGCTATTTCTTTCAAAAGCTCTCCAACCAGGATTTATACGTGGATTAATTTCTTCATCAGTGTGACCTATGCTTGATATCTGCTGTCCAAGGTAAATGTAGGTAAATACGGTTACCTCCAGCCTTTTCCCATCAATCGATAAATCTTCATTTCTTGTGAAACACCAGTTTTGTCTTCTGAAAGTTCATTTTTAATACCACTTTTTTACTCTTGTCAGCAAGTTCCTGTATCATATTCTGCAGTTTTGAAAGGGCAGTTGTAAAAATGATTACGTCATCAGCAAAACGATGGCGAGTTAAATGATCTCTATTAATCTTTATCATTTTTTTTATCCAGTTCAATGATTGAAAGACATTTTGTAATGTCGCTTAGACCGATGCGCCACCCTGCTGGTCAAGTTTCAAAAGCGAATAATAATTTTTTTTTTAGGAATTTCAGAACAAAACAGTAAAAACTCAGGACTTTTCGAACATGAAAAAGGAAATCAAGAATTTTAGTACAAATACACCAGCTTTATTTTATTTTGTATAACAAATGTTCCTCTTTGGTTATAAAATATTATTTCCACGGATATAGATATTAATGTTTTTACGATGCTTTAAATTGTCCACTGATATCATCAGTGTAAAGTTTAAATGCCTTTATTATGTCAACACCTTACCCTTTACAATGCATCATCATCATCATCATCATTGTCAACCATTATCAATCCACTGCTGGACGAAGGTCTCCCCAAGTTTCCTCCACAACGGTCTGTCTTGTGCCAGTCTCCTCCATGTCACTCCCGCATATTTACGAATTTCATCCACCCATCTCCCATGTGGTCTTTTTCTGGGTCTTTTCCTGTCCCTTGGAATCCAATCTAAAATTTCGGCTGTCCATCTATGGTCTGTCCTTCTGGCAGTATGTCCAGCCCATTGCCATTTCAGGGATTTAACTCTGATCATGATGTCTTCCACTCTCGTCATTTTTCGGATCCACGAGTTCCTCTTCTTATCTCTCCTGGTTATACCAAGCATGCACCTCTCCATGCTTCTTTGAGTTGTCTGCAGCCTTTGTATGTCTCTTTTAGTTAAGGTCCACGTCTCTGCACCATACGTAAGCACTGGAAGGATGCATTGATCAAACACTTTTCTTTTTAAGACATAATGGCATATTGCTCTTGAAAATTATGCTGTTTCTTCCAAAAGCTCTCCAGGCAAGTTTTGTACGCCGATTAATTTCTTCATCAATGTGACCATCATTTGATATCTGCTGTCCAAGATAAACATACGTATCTGTTACCTCCAGTTTTTCTCCATCAATCGATAAATCTTCATTTCTTGTAAAAGCATTGAACATCACTTTTGTCTTCTGAAAGTTCATTTTTAATCCCACTTCTTTACTCTTGTCAGCAAGTTCCTGGATCATACTCTGCAGCTCTGATGGGGTAGTTGCAAAAATGACTACGTCATCAGCAAAACGAAGGTGGGTTAGATAATCTCCATTAATCTTTATCCCTTTGTTTTCCCAGTTCAGTGATTGAAAGACATTTTCCAATGTGGCATTAAAGAGCTTCGGAGATATGGTGTCACCTTGTCTCACTCCCTTTCCAATTTTTATGTGTGTTGTATTTTCAAACAGCCGAATCTTTGCACTTGCATTTTCATAGATGTTATTAATAATATTAATGTATGCATCTTCAATACCGCAGGATTTCAGAGCCGTGGTAACTGCTGATGGTTTCACCGAATCAAAGGCTTTTTTCATAATCGATAAAAGCCATGCACAATGGAAGTTCATATTCCCTCTCTCTTTCAATTAGTTCTCTCAGTACGTGGATATGATCTATTGTGCTGTAGCCACTCCTGAATCCAGCTTGTTCTCTCGGTTGAGCCATGTCCAGTGTTACCTTCAAGCGGTGTGAAAGAACTTTAGTGAAGATTTTATAAACCACTGATAGGAGGCTGATAGGTCTGTAGTTCCTGAGATCCTCAATGTCACCTTTTTTATGTAGCAGGATCATTGTAGCATTGTTCCAATCCTCAGGAATCTTCCCTTCATTAAGGCATCGAGTGAAAATTTGGGCGAGTACTGTTTCGATTTCTCCACTTGCTTCTTGTATGATGTCTACAGTAATTCCATCTCCTCCTGGAGCTTTCCCCGCTTCATGTTCTTGATTGCATGTGCAACTTCTGCTGGGAGGACTGGAAGAACTCTGGTACTTGTACCTTTCATGATGTCTGGAGTACATGTATCATCCCTTTCATATAATTTGGAGTAGAAATCTTTCACTCTTGTCAAAATTTCGCCTCTATTTCTTGTTATAGAACCATCTTCTTTTCTCAGAGCCATAATCTGTTTTCTTCCCTTACTGAGATGTCCCTTTGCTATCTTTAGGCTTTGGTTGTTTTCAATTGCTTTCCTCACTAGCTCACAGTTGAATTTCCTTACGTCTTCAGTGATACTTTTTCTTACTGTCTTGCATAGCTCTATATATTCCACTTTGGAAGTCACATCTTCTTTAGTTGTCCTCATCTCTCTTCTTTTTTTCATCAACATTTTGGTTTTTCCTGATAATTTGTTCACATGCAACTTGTTCTTAGACCCAGCTAATTTTGTTGCTGTTTCCATTAGAGCTTTGGTTACTTTTCTGTTAACTTCCGAAATATCCACTTCTTCCGATGTTAGGCCTTCTAAAGCAGAGAATCTGTTCTTCAGTTCCAACTTGAAAGTATTATGTTGTTTTTTAAGGTTGGTTATGTCAATACATTTTGTTTGTCTTATGAGCTTGCCACGTTCCAGTTTAGTGTTGAGGTGCATCTTACATCTCACCAATCTATGGTCACTACCTGTGTTGAACTTGTTCAGCACACTGCAGTCTTTCGATGACGAATTTTTTGTTACACATAATAAAATCAATTTCACTTGTCGTCCCAATTGGATGTCTCCATGTCCATTTCCTGTGTGGCTTTTTCTTGAAAAAGGAGTTCAAGATGAAAAATCCTTCTGCCTCTGCAAACTCAACGAGAGTATTTCCACGCTGGTTTCTGTTGCCGTGACCGAATTTACCTACTGAAGTTTCATTCTGTTGCCGTTGCCCTATTTTTGCATTGAAATCTCCCATAATTATCTTCAAGTGCTGCTTACCTTTATTATTTAGATGACGAATTTCCTCATAAAATTCTTCAATTTCTTCTTCAGGATGACTTGTGGTGGGTGCATAAGTTTGAATAATCTGAGCCTGGTATCTTCTCGATAGTTGGATAACGAGTCGTGCAGCTCTGTCAGAGGAACTTTCAACTTCTACCACTTTATCCTTCAGTTTCTTGTTTATTATAAATCCAACACCACTAGTTCTGCCAGTATCTGTCCCACGATAGTAGAAGAGATGTCCACTTTTCAGTTCGATGAGATCTTCTCCTTTTCTCCTTACCTCACTTAGCCCCACGATGTCCCACTTGATCCTTTGTAGTTCCTCTTCCAATTCAAGAAGCCTTGAATCAGAAGATAGGGAGCGTCCATTGTACGTTGCCAAGGTCAGCATCAAATGGCAGCCTAGTCCGGTCCTCCGGGGATTCTTAGCACCCTCTGCCTTCATGTCGCACTGGCCGCTGCCTTGGCCAGGTACATTCCAGCTGCCGGAGACTGAGGGCCAAGATTTAAGTTGTAGAGTCATTTTGGAGGTGTTTGGCCATAACTCACCACGCTGGCCAAGCGGGTTGGTGAGTGTGGGATAGCATTTCCTCTGATCCCGATGGTATAGTTATACCGCTATTGGCGGTCGTCAGAGCCCCTTTAGTAGGAACAGGATGCACCACGAGAAGGCGGGGTTGACATTTGTCAAGGAGAGGCTGTGATGTTACGCATCACCTGACCTTACATCCCATACTGTGATTTAAAGTAACACTGCGAATATATATTCCTTTTATGCTGCTGTTTGAACAGATTTCACATTTTCCCTAACATTAGTTTCTTTCTCAGACGTATTTGTCACGATGTGTTGACCCCAGCAGGTCATTTTTTAGTTCCCTAAAAATTGTCATGCGTTTCAATTGCTGCATCACAATTTATGGCAAATTATTACTTTTGGATAATTACACAAAAAATGAAAATAGTCCAGTTTTTATGAAACTCAACAAATTTATGGTGTTGAGTGACACTGAATTGAAATTTTAAAAATCGTGCACTAATAAATCATTTTAAAGCCAGTAAAAAGACGCCATGATTTCTTTCTTTTTAGCAGTAGCAACATTTGCTAGTGGCTTTATTTTATACTAGCGAATTTCATTATCTACTAGCTAAAGTTTATAAACATTATACAAAAGAAGCTTTAAGATGTCTCCTTCCATTAGTCAATAACGACAAATTTTGATTTCACCCCTGTAACTGGCACATTGTAATGCTGAAAAGATTACAAATATTTAGATAGAATTCACCTTTTAATTATCAGACAGATTAATTCTAGCAATTTAATTCGAATGCAAATATTTAAAAAAAAACATTTTTTTATTTAACTTAATTCACAAAATTCAAGAACACCATTCAAAATCTTAAATGATTTTCCGTATGGTTTACAATCTGGGTTTCGAGCCTTTCATCATACCACTTTAAAACAGCAGGCTTGGGGTCAAACTTGTCTTCGGACGGATCTTCAACCTCAACACTCAGATAGCATTCCATGTTTGTAAGTTTAAACTGCCCCTCCAATCACCTGGGTTCTCTTCATGAAACTGAACCCAACCTCACATGCGGAAGTAGATAAGGAAAATATACTGGATATTTCTACTGGTGCCAAAATGTTTTTATAATATTTGTACTTGTCAAGAAACATTCGTTTCCAGAAAGCAGTTCTTTCTTTTTTACGCTTTCCAACCGTAGCTTGAAGAAGAGTATATACTCCAGCTTTGTCCGTCTGCAGGATAACTCACGTAAAAATGGTTCGATTTCGATGGAATTTTAGTATGTGGTAGGAGACCACCTAGGAATGAATTCTATTGAAAATGGGAGAAATGGTGTCAAAGGTCAAGACATAGGAGCGGGATCCATTCCATTGCCCTTATGAATAACTTACGTAAAAATGCTTCGACTACAACAAAACTTTATCATGTTGTTCCGGAAGCACACTGAACTGGTTCTGTTGAATATCATCGAAATTTGTTCAAAGGTCAGGACACAAGAGCGAGATTTATTCCACAGCTATTATCATCACAACTTGACTAAAAATGCCTTTATTGCTGCAAAACTTTAGTATGTTGTTCCGGAGATATACTGAACCGGTTCTGTTGAGTATCATCGAAATGGGGTAGGTTGAAGAGGAAACAAATTCAACAGGCATTATCCTCATAACTTGAGCAATGATTTCTGTTATGTTGGAAAGCGTATCGTAATCAGTGCATTGCATGATTTTACTAACTTGTTATATGTCAGATTGGTAATTATCTTTATCATCGCTTTTCATTTGAAAGAATTCTCCAGGCATATTTCCCAGTTCAACCTTGGCCCTTGTTAAAGGCATTTGAAAATTCTCTATCAAGGATTTGAAATCTCGAATCCCGTAACTTTGAACCGTGTCTACGTCGGGGTTCGGACATTTGGGCACACAAGTTTAGGGGCCGTACAAAAAATACCATTTCTTAGCAGTCTGATGAGAACTGAATCGAGAAAACGTTCCCAGTAAAACAAATGACAATTACAATTGAACTTGGGGAAAGAAAAGTGCATTCGTGAATACCAAAAAATTACATAGCACACTTCTTAAACCTGCGGGTTTCAAGGAAACAAAACAATTACTGTGGAGCTCATACTATGTTCGGAAAAGGACGACAAAGTGGGATTTTTTAAATAATTCTGCACTTTTACTTAGGTCCTAAATATTTACATAACATGTCAGGTTATTAATATTTCCCTTTCACTTACTTAAACATTAAATATTAATTACTAAGCTTCATCCGAGCGCCATTTTGAGTTTTTATTCAATTGATACCTAACGTTTGCTTATCAGCTAAAGGTAATCATATTGCGTTTTTTTCTGAGGCACGAAACATCAATTCACAATCCCTAGGCCTAGGCCTTTGCAACAGTTTTTATTATAACCATGTTATATTCATAACGTTTACCTATAAGTCAAGGTAATAATATTGCGCTTTTACCTAATCACTAAATATTATTTCATAGGACCTAGGCCTAGGGCCTATGAATTAATATTTACAACTAAAGTGAAAGCACAGATACTATTAACTAACTTTGATATGTAAACGTTGTGAATATAATATTGGTACAATAAAAACAGGTAAAAGGGCCTAGGTCTAGGGCCTATGAATTAATATTTCGTGCCTAACTAAAAGCGCAATATTATTAACTTGAGTTGATGTGTAAACGTTGAGAATATGATATTGGTAGAATAAAAACTGTTAAAAAGGCCTAGGAGTTAATATTTAGGGCCAAAGTAAAAACGCAATGCTGTTAACTTGATTTGATAAGCGTTATGAATATGATATGGCTATAATACAAACTGTTGAAAAGGCCTAGGCCTAGTAATTCACAGGCGCGACCTGTGAAATTACTGCATGACAACGCTGGGCCGCATGTCGCGAAATGGGACAAGGAAACGTTGTTGACGCTTGACTGGGAAGTTTTGGAGCACTTGGCGTATAGTTCCGACTTAGCCCCTTCAGACTATCATTTGTTCCGATCGATGCGTCTCCTGTACGGTTTCGGACATGTGACTAAGTGCAAAAATATGTTGACGACTTCATGGCGTCACACGACGAATAATTCTTTGTGGCTGGAATACGTCAGCTGCCCGACCGATGGCGGAAGGCGATAGATAATGGCGGTACATATTTTGATTCGTAAAGGTATTGTTGTTTACTCTCTAATTACATGTTGCCTTGTCTTAAAACGCTTCAAAACTTATTTGGAGACCTAATATTTTACATATGCCCCGAGGCATTCCTCAGTTTTCAAAATTATTTCTCCGAAACCATCAATCAGCAAATCTTTTTCTTTCTCGGTCACCGATCGCAGAAATTGTTACTCTCAGGGTTCAGGTGAAACTGACACACTTACATACAAATATTTGTAAACTAATGGAGGCTAGAGATTTGCGATATTTCCCTACTTATGATTTGATTACTGTTGTCGAAAAATCACGGGTAGCGCCTGCTACTTAAAACCGTACGTAGCCGCCCCGGTGGCGCAGTGGTCTAAGCGATGGCCTCTGATCATTCGTCCGAACGGGGTCCGGGTTCGAATCCCGGTGAGGCATGGATGTTGTGTTTGTCTTACGGCACTGGCTCTCTCTCCCTTCCCTGGAACCAGTGACTCTAAATTAGGGACGGGCGACTGCTTATAGCCCATTGAGTTGCTCACGGTGGTCGTTAAACCTGCAATTCAAAAAAAAAAAAAAAAAAAACCGTACGTAAGAGTGATCGTTCGGACAACAGCAACGCGTTCCTCACTCTGTCGCTGCTAACCAGTACGCTCTTCGTGATATATCACAGCGCCGTGTTAACTACTACCAAGTGAATTTTGCTCGCTATCGGCTGTTGTGATTTGTACTTCCTGCTACCAGTAGTAGCCGGCGGCTGTCTGTTCTTCGTGATACTTTCACAACGTTGTTAGCTGAATTTATGAATTCGCCGTTACTTCGCCCTCGGCGAGTGCGCTTCGTCACAGGTGATCGAAATGACTACCCGTAAAAAAACAAAAAAACCCCTACTGTTTCGAAACGTCCGACAGCCCATTCTTAGATTTCGTGTACACGGTTAGGTTCTTGTTTTACGAAACACAAGTTTGTCCGCTATCGAAACCGCGCACCCTCATTCCAGAGTAGGAATGGGCTTAACAGTGACTGTGACGTACCTGCCAGCAGGACGCACACGACATAAAGGCAAATAGGAATCAGAATAAAACGTCCGCGTAGCTCAATTGGTAGAGTGACTTATTCCGGAATGAGAGGATCCGGGTTCGAATCCTGGTGTGGACAGAAATGACGGAGAAATTTACTTCGTTATAATGGCGCCCGAACTATCCGGATGACCCGACCGTTCAAAATCTCGCATTGGTGTGATGTTCTTTCCACACCGCGAGATAGGAAAAATAAGAGAATCCTTTCTCCAGCACTTCAAAAAAAAAAAAAAAAGTGGGGGGAGATGATGTAACGTACCAGGAGATGTGACGTACCTGCCAGAAGGACGCACACGACATAAAGGCAGATAGGAATCAGAATAAAACGTCCGCGTAGCTCAATTGGTAGAGTGACTTATTCCGGAATGAGGGGAACCGGGTTCGAATCCTGGCGTGGACAGAAATGACGGAGAAATTTACTTCGTTCCCAGCAAAAACACAAGTGCTGGGAAACTGCTGGCCACCAGTGATGGGTCACTGCTGGCTGAAATCTGCCGCTCACGGCCCGGTAGTGGTCCGTTGGTGGCAGCGCTATCAGTTGGCGTGCCATTGATGGCCCTGCAGCATCACCGTGAATTGTGGGCCTCCAAGCAAGTGCCACTAGTGGCCCGTTGCTGGCAACCAATGCAACCCCCCAACAGCAGGTGGAAGCATCGGGACTGCGCATGCGCAGAAGCAACACTTGCTGTGTCTCTCATGGTACCAGTTAGTTGAAGACGACGCTATCGCCATCATGTTATTTTAGTGGATGTTAAGAAAAAAATCCATATGTGGAGAGGCGAATTAATTTCCTAATGAAATTTTACGTCGACGAAGATATCAGATTAAGCCGTGAAATACTAGATTACAGCCATGAAATACACCCACTATATTCCCATGAATAACAATTCATGGAATGGAGTGGATGAATAACAAGAAAAAATTTGAAACCGCTTGAAACACATATCCTGGAAAACCATTAAAATAGCGTTTGTTGGGGAAAAAAAGAATTTTACGTGTACAAAATTTATTAATTATTTGAAAGAAAAAAAAAAAAAAGCAACGCTATGTGGTGTATTCATCCATGGGTTAAATACACAAGACTGGGAGGAATTCGCTTCAAAAAGTAACGAGAAGTAAAATAAAATATCTTTTACTCTTTAAAACAAATGTAGCTTCGGACAACGGAAAGGAAAGGAACAACGTTTAAAATGTAACAGAGTGTGACATGAACCCGGGTAAATATATATTTATTCAACAATCTCTTTTCAAGACGGCAAGGACAGTACCAAACTTTGGAAAGCGACTCTAAGTATGTACACGCCTTGAAAATGAGCGAAGTTCCCTTAAGGTAAAAAAAAAAAACTATCGTTATGTTGAAAAAATTAATTTATCAATTCTTTGAAACTGACTTTTATGAAAAATATCTCGCAATATTATAAAATGAAAGAGGGAAGCATTCGATTACAAATTGCATACCAAACAGATAGCTTCCAGCACGTACAAACGGTGATTTTCCGGTCTGTCGAGAAAATTTCCCCAGCAAAGTGCGTTAATTCACAAGCTTCGTAAGGGTAGAAAAAAAAATTAGAGCTTTAGGAAACTGTGGTTATCCTTGCTTTTTTTTTTTTTATTATTATTGCTACTACTGGGAAATTGGCGGACAAGATTCGGCAAGCCACCAGTTACGTCACGTGGTTGCTGGCTGCCACTAACGGCCCACTAGCGGACCACATTAGGCTAGCCATCATTTCTGGCAAGTACTTGCAGGGCCTTTTTACTGCCTGTGATGAACCACTGATGGCCCTGTTGAGGCATATGACAACTGATGGGGGGCCAACTGTTGGCCTGAACTGCTGGCCCTTCTGTTGGCCGCCCGGACATTTTATTGACGGTTCGGCAGCGTCAACATAGTGCTGGGCCATTGCTGGCAGTGATGGCTGCCAGCAATGGCCCACTGCTGGCCCAGCAATACTGTTTTTGCTGGGTTATAATGGCGCCCGAACTATCCGGATGACCCGACCGTTCAAAATCTCGCATTGGTGTGATGTTCTTTCCACACCGCGAGATAGGAAAAATAAGAGAATCCTTTCTCCAGCACTTCAAAAAAAAAAATAAAAAAAATAAATAAAAGGGGAGATGATGTAACGTACCAGGAGATGTGACGTACCTGCCAGAAGGACGCACACGACATAAAGGCAGATAGGAATCAGAATAAAACGTCCGCGTAGTTCAATTGGTAGTGAAACGTCCGGAATGAGGGAATCTGGGTTCGAATCCTGGCGTGGACAGAAATGACGGAGAAATTTACTTCGTTGTATGACTTTTCGGTAACGTTCCAAAAAAGTAACCGTGACAAGTAACAGTGGCAAAGTCACTGTTTGTGACAAGAACGAACACCTGTACATGTATGCTCAAATTAGTCATGTGGCGAAATCGCAATCCACAGGAATGTTTCTGTAATCGTTACTCGGCACATTGCTTCGCAGTTCTCGTTCTGTGTTCTCAAGAAGATTCGTGTTCGTGCTATTTACGATATTTCCACTGACAGACTAATTAGGCACTTGTATTCTTAGTTACTATTCATAGGCATTTTAGTTAGTTTTCATATGTCTGATCATATGTAGAGAATTTTAGGAAGGGAGTGTCTGACCCCAGGTCTTAAACAACCGACATAAAAGGCAGATAGGATTAAACAACCCTTAGAAATAGGAAGCTAGGAGATTTGGGCTAAAGTGCCAGATAGGAAAGGGACACAGGAAGCGAGATACAAAGGGGGAGGAAGACGTCTTTGTTTATTACCGGGGAGCCAGTACCCGGGATCCGACGGCGTAACGTGCCCATCCGACGCACGGCGGGTATTTAGTGGTTCGAACGTTCATGCCTGCACAGGATCGAACCTGAGGTTATCTCCATGGCAGTCACGAACGCTGACCACTAGGCCACCTGCGGCCCGTTAGTTTTCATACGTATTTTAGTTTCTCTTCATAGGTAGGTAACGGAGATACATTAAATATGGAATCTCTTAACTCCCGCCGAAGAGCAGATAGTAGTCAAGCTCGTACATGAAAATTTTTCAAGTGGGAAATAAATGAATTATTTATAATTCATTTATTCGGCCTGTTGGTCTGTAGACATACCTAAACACAAAAAAAGATTTTTATTCTGGTATGTTTTTAGCCAATAATTGCATATTCCTGAAATTTTGTGCTCCAGCCCTAAAATAAAAATCTTGGCGCTCTAGAACTCCATTGAAGGGTGGTTTGAGTGCACAATAGCATATATAAATGTCACTTAAAATAAAAAAAAAAAAACATCGTCAGAAAAATAGCTTTAAAAGTGAGATTACTGAGTGAAAAGCTGATAAATATCTATATTTAATATAAGTGATTTTGGAGCGGTTAATAAAACTAGCTTGACTTGATTTAGGAACGCTTAATTTGTAACGTACCTGTCGTACCACGAAATTAGCGTGAATTTGGAACAATTCAGGAACCTAAGTGTTCTCGTGATTTTGGAACGGTGATTTTTTCCGCTGATCGCAAACCGTGACAGTGACATTTTAGTAACGTTACAAAGTAACCGTGACGTGATTTTGTACCCACCTCTACTCCAGAGTAAGTTGCTCTCCCAACAAAGCTACACAAACGGAATGTACCGCTGCTGATTTGTCGCCTTGACACGTGGTATGCCTTTAGAAACCTAATTGAAATTTAAAATTTATCTCAGAATTAGACTGGAAATCTGTAAAATAAAAATACAACTGTGTGCTGGATATCTACACTGCTGGCCACACAAAATGCAACACCAACAAGGAAGCATCCGATTGGCTTGAAATTCGCAGCATGCGTCGCCCGCGAGAGAACATGCAAACGATTAGCATTGCAGGGCATATGCAAATCATGTGCGCCCGGCACGCCACCGAGAAGCACTATAAGAAGGGTGCACAGAAGGCAGGGTGTAAGTAGTGGAAGTGTGTTGTGCTGCCAGACCTGTGCGTGGGAAGCTTCCTGATGCCTCGTCGCAGAATACGGCAGTCATTCCAGCACGTTTCGGAGTTCGACAGAGGACGAATAGTGGCTTATCGCGACAGCGGTTTATCGTACCGAGACATCGGCGGCCGTGTGGGACGACATCCAGCCACAATGAAGCGAGTATGTACTCGGTGGGTGCAGGAGGGACGGACGGACCGACGTGAGCGATTGCCGCAGCTGCGGCAGACCACAGAAGGAGAGGGCTGGCATGTTGTGCGGCGGGCATTGACGGGTCGCACCGCCACATCACGAACGTTAGCCCTGGAATTAGGGTGTGTTGCGCAACAACCTGTGTCAGCACGTACCATTCGACGTCGTCTGCAGGAGCGGGAACTTGTCGCACGGCGCCTATTGCTCCGATTACCATTGACGTTACACCACCGGCGAGTGTGGCGGTAGTGGCCCGTTGAACGCCGCACCTGGACTACGGAATAGCACGACATTGTCTTTTCCGACGAATCCCGCTTCTGCCTGCAACACCACGATGGTCGGATCCGCGTGTGGCGGCACCGCGGCGAGAGACTGTATGACGCCTACATTATGCATCGCCATACCGGTCCGTCGCCTGGCGTTATGGTTTGGAGCGCAATTGGATATGACACCCGTACCCTTCTGGTACGCATCGCCGATACACTCAACAGCCACCACACCATCTCCGACGTTTTGGAGCCTGTACCTGCAGGACCTGCTAGCGGCCACGTTGCAACAGGACAATGCGCGTCCGCACGTGGCACGCATCGTGCAACAATGCTTCACGGCCCACCAGGTGTCACTGCTGCCGTGGCCCGCCTGTTCTCCCGATATGTCGCCCATCGAACACGTTTGGTCGCTGATCGGCAATAGAGTGGCCCGGCAAGCACCACCCGCGGCTACGCTTGATGAACTGTGGCAACGTGTGGAAGCTGCCTGGACCGACATACCCCAAGCCCACATCCAAAGCCTCTTTCGTTTGATGCCGCGGCGTGTAGTGGCCGTTATTGCCATTCATGGGGGCCACACGAACTGTTTATGTCTGCGTGATCCGCAAGTCGCACGGGCCTGCAAGCTCAATCGTTTCATCTTTGTATCTGTTGTTATGTGTCCAGTGAATCTGGCTTTGCTATCTCGTGTCCTTCTTGGTGTTGCATTTTGTGTGGCCAGCAGTGTAAATCAAAAATTTAAAAAGAAAAATAGGGTTAAGTTTATTTTTATTTTTATTTATTTTTTTTGTTTTTGACATTCACACGGCTGTTCGGCTCCAGTGTACTAGTGAAATACTGTTTATATTATTTCCTCTCAAATCGGCATTAAGGCCCTGTCCACACTTCTGACGTTAATTATTAACTGATAATTTAGTTTTGTACAACTGAGGAACTGTTGGTACTGAATGCAAAATAAGTCTTAATGGCACAGACTGACCAGGTGAATGAGTTTGTATATTTAAAAAGTATGTTCGACAGAGAGAACAAATTAGATGGCGACATCAGTTGGCGAGTGAATTCTATAAAAGTCAACTGCTTTAGGAGGATTTCACAGGAATGATGGGTTCTCAAGAAAATCCCGAATGCCTATACAGGAAAGTGCAATTCTTCCTACTCTGATGTATGAAACCTGGGTACTGGAGCATTATTTCTTTCAGGAATACATCCTGGGGGGCGAAACCCTCCAGGAAACAACCCCTCCCCCCACCACCACCACCACCACCCGAGCCATTTTATATGTTACCGAACCAGATGTTAAAAAATTCAGGCTATAACGAAAACGAAAGTTTCTTTTTTTTTTATGCTACAAATATTTCTCCAATTATGATTTTTTTTAATATTTGTTCATGTGTTATATCTTTATTTTGCTAAAAAGTGTGTTAAGACGCATGCCATTCTTCAAAATACAGTATAATAAGTAGACTAATCATACTTCATAGTCAGGGAATCGCGATTCAGGATCAGGAATGTGTTGAATGCGTTTTAAAAGATAAGAATTTCAAGCCATTCAGTGAAAGTGATTAAATCAATAGTGCATTTTGAACTTCATGGATTATTTCCTATGCTGCAGTTTTTATATAAGTACTAAACCATTTGTAAACTACTCATCCCAACTGATGTTTTTATTTTACAATTTTAATTTCAAATGTGCATTTTAAATTGTAATTATTAGATCACGTGAAATAAAAACTGTTTTACGGTGCTGCTGTATTTTGAAAGTTTTGTTGGTGAAAACAAAATAATTTTTATAGAAAATTCGGATGATGAACTTTACATTTTAACCTAGTTTCCACTTATGTGGTAGCATTTAGATGATTATATATTTTTATTTCGCGACTGACTATATTCAGAATGAGATTTTGTGGGTGTAGTTCAATTTGCAGTATTTTGAAATCTCCCCCTGTTAAGCTGGAGAAAAAGTTTGTTCTTGAAGAAGTAATTAATATTTGTATATCAATTACATATAAAATATGGTACTAAGAAGGATATTCAGTATATATATGACAAATGGAAAACTTGCTCCTTCTAAGGTTCCATCTCCCCAGTCCAATAAGTCATGAAAGAAACACTGCATAGTAGTCGTTTGTGAAAGACATAGGATTGTAAACTATGATTCCCATCACGGCTAAAAATCCCTGTTACTTTTGAGTAGCAGTCATAGTTTGCGTCGTGATCACCAAGTAACAGTTAAGCTCGTCTCTAGTGGAGACAACCCAATGGTGACACGCATTTCTCAAACGTCGTACACATTCCTGGCGTTCCAGATTTTCAATCCTGTAGGAACATGACTGAGTATTCTGATCTGGAATTTACAGGTGGTATTAGTCACTAAAGGATTAAAGGATTCTTTTGGTCCGGAATTTTCCCTACGTCCGACCTAAATGACATTAAACCCCTGCTGCGGGTTAATAACAAACGACTCCCTAAAACATGTTCTCCTTCGCTCCCCAGTCCCCATCCAACTTTTGTTTTTATCACTTAAGATATCCGACTACATTCGGGGTACTTTTTTTTTTTTTTTTTTTTTTTGCAAAAACGCGAGAATGGGTATTTTTATTATGTTTTTAAGAAGGTTAACACACAAAAACACATAACGATGAAAAATCACATAACAATTTCAAGAAATAGGGAAATTTTTGAAATAATTTAACGAAATTTGCCGTTTATCGTAAACGCTCTGAATTAAAAAAATTATACTATATATGATAGCCCTTTTTCATCAGCATATGCGTATGACTATCTATACAATTAACAAAGAGTTAAGTGATATATACACTGCTAAGATACAGCTATTCATTTATGCATTAGCGTGAATTTTCGATAAATTTCTTCCCTATTTTGAATGTAAATAGCTAGAACTTAACTTTGATCTTACATACGGCAAAACTTTTAGTTCATTGCATGCACAACAGCGGTAGAAAGATGTATACCAAGTTTCATCAACATATCTTTTTAAATTATCAGTTTTTTCGTAGTGAGTCGGGACGAAAATCTCAATTTTCAAAAAACGCGTTTCAAGTTTAAAATACAAAGTTTTTAGGAACTAAGCTGCATCAAATAATTGTAACCGAAGTGTTGCCTGATCTGTAAAACCTTATAAACATAAATATTTGCCAGTTTTAACTGTAATTTTATGGAAAAATAGTAAGACAAATCTAATTATTTCTCAACTTCAGGCCTTTGAAGTGTCACTTCCGGTTGTTTTGACAGCTGAGTTTTGATATTAAAATTGCTATAACTTTGCATCTATTCACCATAGGCAAGAAACAACGGAAGTTTTGAAATCTCAAAGAACGGGGTTTAAAATGAAAGCTTTTCAAAGTCAATGGAACCGGTATGGAAAGTATCTGACTGAAGAAAGATGTTTTTAATCCTGCAGATATTGCTGTAAACGGAATCATGAACTTACGCCCTCTGGTTGAAGACTTGTGAGTTAAGAAAAATGTGAACTTATATGAGAAATCTTTCACTCTTGTCAATTACTGTAGACATCATACAAGAAGCAAGTGGAGAAATCGAAACAGTATTCGCCCAAATTTTCACTCGATGCCTTAATGAAGGGAAAATTTCTGAGGATTGGAACAACGCTGCAATGATCCTGCTACATAAAAAAGGTGACATTGAGGATCTCAGGAACTACAGACCTATCAGCCTCCTCTCAGTGGTTTATAAAATCTTCACTAAAGTTCTTTCACACCGCTTGAAGGTAACACTGGACATGGCTCAACCGAGAGAACAAGCTGGATTCAGGGGTGGCTACAGCACAATAGATCATATCCACGTACTGAAAGAACTAATTGAAAGAGCGAGGGAATATGAACTTCCATTGTGCATGGCTTTTATCGATTATGAAAAAGCCTTTGATTCGGTGAAACCATCAGCAGTTACAATGGCTCTGAAATCCTGCGGTATTGAAGATGCATACATTAATATTATTAATAACATCTATGAAAATGCAAGTGCAAAGATTCTGCTGTTTGAAAATACAACACACATAAAAATTGGAAAGGGAGTGAGACAAGGTGACACCATATCTCCGAAGCTCTTTAATGCCATATTGGAAAATGTCTTTCAATCACTGAACTGGGAAACAAAGGGATAAAGTTTAATGGAGATTATCTAACCCACCTTAGTTTTGCTGATGACGTAGTCATTTTTGCCTCTACCCCACCAGAGCTGCAGAGTATGATCCAGGAACTTGCTGACAAGAGTAAAGAAGTGGGATTAAAAATGAACTTTCAGAAGACAAAAGTGATGTTCAATGCTTTTACAAGAAATGAAGATTTATCGATTGATGGAGAAAAACTGGAGATAACAGACACGTACGTTTATCTTGGACAGCAGATATCAAGTGAGGGTCACATTGATGAAGAAATTAATCGGCGTACAAAACTTGCCTGGAGAGCTTTTGGAAGAAACAGCATAATTTTCAAGAGCAATATGCCATTATGTCTTAAAAGAAAAGTGTTTGATCAATGCATCCTTCCAGTGCTTACGTATGGTGCAGAGACGTGGACCTTAACTAAAAGAGACATACAAAGGCTGCAGACAACTCAAAGATGCATGTAGAGGTGCATGCTTGGTATAACCACGAGAGATAAGAAGAGGAACTCGTGGATCCGAAAAATGACTAGAGTAGAAGACATCATGATCAGAGTTAAATCCTTGAAATGGCAATGGGCTGGACATACTGCCAGAAAGACAGACCATCGATGGACAGCCGAAATTTTAGATTGGATTCCAAGGGACAGGAAAAGACCCAGAAGAAGACCACATGGGAGATGGGTGGATGAAATTCAAAAATATGCGGGAGTGACATGGAGGAGACTGGCACAAGACAGACCGTTGTGGAGGAAACTTGGGGAGATATCTTCGTCCAGCAGTGGATTGACAATGGTTGACAATGATGATGATGATGATATGAGAAACATTTCGCAGCGGAAACGGTCTTCAACAAAGAAATAATTTTTCAAATCGGACTCTTAGAAGCAGAGATATGGCTAAATATAAGATATATATCTATGCCCCCTTTCGCAGACACCATACATTATTTTAAAAAGAAAATGTTCTTAAAAGGTTTGTCGACGTTAGTAGTATCGGTCTGAGAGATGATTTTTCCATCTAGAACTTAGAAGCTTGATTTTTCTGCAAATACGTCAGAAGCGGAAATGAAGGCTTACGCCCCATGGTGGCCAAACCATTTTTTGCCAAATATTAAAAATTATATGCAAAGGATTTCCCATTAGGAGCTGTATCTGGTGCAGAAAACATTTTTCAGATCGGAGTTTTAGAAACAGAGATATTGGAAGAAAGGCGATTTACCTTTACGCCACCTAGCGGAAAATCTATGAATTACTTGGAATTTTTAAAATTATATGAAAAACATATCGTTCTGGATGCTCTATCCAATAAAGTAAGATTTTTTTTTAAAAATTGGACTATCAGAGGTAGAGATATTGACAAAACTAAAATATACATCTCGCCCCATGGCGGAAAAACCATGCAATATTTTAAGAATAAAATATTCGGAAAAGGTTTATCTACGTGAGTGGCATCGTTCCGCGAATGATTTTTTCAATCGAGCACTTAGAAGCTCTGATTTTATGGCAAATACATCAGAAGCCGAAATTAACTCTTACGTACCCTGGTGGCCAAACCATTCTCTACCGAAAATTAGAAATTATATTTAAAATATTTCTCATCAGGGCCTGTATCCTCTGAAGAAAAAAGTTTTTTCAAATCGGAGCTTTAGAAGTAGAGATACCAGGGGAAACGCAATTTACTTTTACGCCCCTAGCGGAAAGTCTATGCGTAATTTGAAAAAGTAACTAAATCTAAAATAGTCTTCATATAAATGGAATCGAAAGATAATAGCACTTTTTCAATCCGATGTTTAGAAGCAAATATATCGAATAAAATGTATTTTGAATTCCATATCATCTGCATTTACACCCTGTAGTGGCGAAATTGTACATTGTAAAAAAATGAAATGAAAGACCATGATTCGCATATTTCAAGCTTCCCAATGTAAACCGAAGTTTTCAAAGTGGACTAACAATTGCAAAGATATGATGTATAGACGGGCAGACAAACCGATAACATAAGCACGATCTTTTTTACGTTTTCCGACCGTATGTTGAAGAAGCGTATATTCTCCAGCTTTGTCCGCCTGTCTGTCCGTCCGTCCGTCGGCATGATAACTCAATAGTTCGATTTCGATCACATTTTAGTATGTGGTAATTTACCACCTGGGGACGAACCCTATTGAAAATGGGGGAAGTGGGATCAAAGGTCAGTGCACAGGAGCGAGATTTATTCCACAGCCATTATCCTCATAACTTAACTAAAAATACTTCTATTGCGACAAAACTTTAGTATGATGTTTCGGAGGTATTCTGAACCGATTTTGTTAAATATCATCGAAATGGGGTCAAAGGTCAAGACACAGGAGCGAGATTTATTCCACAGCCATTATCCTCATAACTTAGATTTCTGGTATGTTGGAAAGCATATCATAATCAATGCATCAAATGATTTTACTAACTTTTTTACAAAAAAAGTGCTAAAAAATTCCGGACTCTCGCTGGCACGTGCCTGTAGTGGAAGATTTTGCATTCTTCTCTTTGATTAAAGAAAAACGTTTCGACTCACACTGGTCAACAAGCAAAATATGTCCTTTATCTAAATAGTTAAATCTTAATAATTTTGTGGTTTTGACCACGAATACAACATATAACTTGAATCTTAGCTCTAGTTTTCATGACACACTGCTAAACAATCAAAATGGAGAACGACAAGAAATTAGAGATATGTTTTTTTATTTGTTACAAAACAAATACAAACGCACTCTTAATGAGTAGTTTAATTTAATTGGAAATTTCACTGAATATTTCATTTTTTCAATTTGTTTAAATTTATGTAAACATGTATTTGTGATTTTATGACATAAGCTCCATTTCATAAACTTCAGGCAAGTTAAATTTCTTTGTGCTCATATTTAATCTTTTTACATGTAAAAATTTACAAATTAAACGGGATACAAATTCTTGTGTAAAAATTTTTGACCAGTGTAATCATAGCCAGTGGTGTAGTGCGACCCGAACTGTGTGCTTCATTGCTTGTTTTTCTAGCCGGTACATATTCTTGTAAACCTTATACAGCATAACCTGTTTTCTTCTTAAAACGCGAATACTTTTCCAATAAAAAAAGTACAGCACAAAAACTGCACAGTTAGTGGAATCAATGTTCCGATGTTTGTTTGAAAGTAAAGTTAGTCTCTAAATCCCTTCTCATTCGGCAGTCTCTTGAAACTCCTTTCTGTACTGTTTACATGGACGTTGAGGTGGGGATATTGCAGTGCGGAAATTATTATAATTGGGAATTTAATTTATCTAGTCATTATTAAAGTTGTGAGTGTCAGTGAATTTATTCTAGTTACGAGTAGCCCTTAATTATGCTGAAGCAGAGGAGATCATTTTTCTCTCTGGAACCTTAGGCCCGTTTCACACAGGCGAAAATAGATCCGTCGAAACAATAAATCTTCAAACCGTTTTGCCCCTCGTTTTCAGGCTAACTACAGAATTGTCCGTGCTGTACTCAAACCGGCCCATATCCAAATATCTCGAGATCTAAGACTCCTAGTAATAAATTACATCCACCATTGTGTTCTAAATTAACATCCGCTTTCAACGACATCTCTCGAGACGTTTACATAGGTATTTCTGCGCCAGAAGGAAACCACAGAATATTGAATCCCTTGCTCTCTCTCTTTCTCCTCTCAATTTTACTCAGATCTTAAGTAGTGATTTTTGCGCCCTCTCCTGAGCTGCGCCCGGCTCGCCCCGCCTGCCCTGTCCTAGCTGTACCTCTGGACATCTCACTCTATAACATGGGGCTGATTTTAGTTTTTGCGCACCAAAACGGCCCCAACATTTTACTGTTTCTTTACCAAAATGGTGAAATCTTATTCCTTGAATGCCAAAATGTGTAAATCTGGAAATCTGATTTCTTTTTTTTTTTTTTTAATTGGAGGTTTAACGACCACCGTGAGCAACTCAATGGGCTATAAGCAGTCGTCCGTCCTTAATTTAGGGTTACTGGTTCCAGGGAAGGGAGAGAGCCCGCGCCGTAAGACAAACACAACATCCATGCCTCAGGGGATTCGAACCCGGACCCCTTTCGAACGAACGATCAGAAGCCGCCTAATCCTATTTAGCTATAAATAAAAGCAAATGAAAATCATTTTATTCCTTTTCTTAGCTTTCTCTTGAGAAGAGCTTTAAATTAAATATGAAATCAACAGGGAAGAGCAAAAAAAGTTGCTCATTTGTTGAATTCTCTTCACTAATTGAAAATCAAAGGCTTGGATTTCCAGCGACCAACATTCATTTTTCAAATTTGTGTAACAGGTAAAAAATATAATTTTTTTGTTTTTCGCCAGTGGGTTGCTTACCTTTTGTCACAATGGGCAAGAATATATTTCATAGTTTTGAATTCATATGCAATTTTGCATTTTGTGTGTGATAAAGGTATCAAAGCAAAAAATCTATTACACAGAAAAAAAAAGCAATAAATTATTGCGTTGATCCTTCTTTCATGAGTTTAGTAATGGAAAAATCAAATAACAGCATTACATGTATAACGTTTAAATTAGATACATTTTATTTGAAACAATTATTTATCTTAATTTGAATATATATTGCACATGGTTCAACCAAAAGTGAAAACTGAGATATATTTCTAACTTTCCTATTTTCATGTTCAGGAACCAGAAGTTTTGCGCAAAAGTTTAAAGTCTTTCCATCTGAAATTAGGCATGAATATCCTAATTGAAATCATACGAAATTTTGGTGGAATGTAACAGAACCTCTCAGATTTTATTTACATCTGAATTTTTAAAATCTTTTTATGTATCTCCGGAAAGCAGCAGTCAAAATAATTTGTAACAAAAATAAAATAAGAAATGGAACAAAATCCAGGAATTTCCCTTTTCTTAATCTTTTTTCTCTCTCAGGAACAAAACACTGCACCGTGACCTTTGAAGAGATCATGGCGCAGTGCAGATAGCTGGGAGTGACTCAATAAGGTGGTGGAAGGGGTGTCGTCGCATTAGAGACCGGGTTTGAAATGGTAGCATATGCGGCCGGCGGGGGCAAAGAGCAGTGGGGGAAAAGGAGGCAGGAAGGGTGGGGTGAGGAGATTTGGTGGTGACCACCTGGGGTCTTCCAAAGGTCAATGCGACCGGGGTTGAAAAGGTCAGATGGTAGGTCGTTTCCAGGGCTTAGTTACAAGGGCTGGCTCATCGCTTTGTGTTTCTGTTCGTTGAAGTGGTCCTCGCCTGTGCCGCTCAGTGACGTCATGGGGATGCATGTCACTTGTCAGTGCGCAATGTAAAACGCTTGGTAGATGCTGTTTAACCACGTTTGTTGCATTCGGATTAGTTATCTGCTGTTTATTTGGTTGTATTTCTGACATTGAATTTTTTATTTAATATCTTTAGTACATCGTTTTCGTACAATGGCTTCTTGCGCTGTTGGTTGCTACGTGCCGAAATACCTGCAGGTGTACGAAACATAATTTTTCACTGTTTCCCTCGAAACAATCCAATAGTTACAAAAGACTGGGTTAACAGGTGTTGCAGAGCAGATTCTTTTAGTTAGAAAAATACCAGGATTTGCAGTGAGCACTTTTTAAATACTAGAGTAAGTACGAAGACGATATGATTAATCGCCCGCTTGGTTTACCAATGAAAAAAATATTGAAATCGTCGGCTATGCCACCAGTCAATTTACCGAGATCAAACGTTGAAAATGTGTGCACTGCAAGAGGTGAAATACAAAGAAAGAGAAAAATACGGCAGGATGCTTTTGATAGACTTAAAAATTTTAGTCCCAAAGGAAGGTATTTTGCAGAAAATGTGGCCCCAATTCAACCTGCATGAGATGAAGAGACAATTTTCTGCGTGAAATGTGATATGTTCCAAAAAAAAAAAAAAAAAGTACATTTTTTAAATGACAATTTGTCAATAACGGAAAAAGAGAAACTTTCTGAAAACAGGTGAAAAAAAAAAAGGGGGGGGGGGGATATTTTAAAGAGCTTTTCTAGAAAAACCAGAAGATGGAATCGTTCGCGCCGGCTTTTATTGAAACAAATCAGAACTGAAAATTAAGGTTTAAAACCAAAATACGAAAAATAAAAAAATTGAAAAAAAAAATGACAAATGCTTTCGAAACATACTTACAAAAATACAGGTAACCTCTTGTAGAGGGTAAAAGTCGAATTAAGTGGACACTTGAATATCCGAAACGTTTCACAACAATTACGTAGCCGAGGTTTGAAGAGACAATCTTTTTGCGTGAAATGTGATACGTCCCCCCCCCAACGAATTTTTTAAATGACAAATTGTCAATAAGTGAAAGAGAGCTTAAATTTCTGAAAACAGGAAAAAAAAAAAAAAGATATTTTAAAGAACTTTTCTAGCAAAGCCAGAAGATGGAATCGTTCGCGCCGGCTATTATTGAAACAAATCCGAGAACTGAAAATTAAGGTAAAAAAACGAAATACGAAAAATCAAAAAGTGAAAAAAAAATTACAAATACTTTCCCCAGGTTGCAATATTATGTTGGACCAACCGTGGGCTTTCAACGGTCGGCCCAGCGACGAGGCGACTCGGCGGCCAACAATTAGATATGTGTTGGTTCAACGGTTGGACCCACATTGGAAAACTGTTGCAAACAGTTTTCCAATGTGATCATGTGTTCTTAGACAACCATGGTTGGTCATGTGTTGTTGGACAACCATGGTTAGTCATGTGTTTTTGGACAACCATGGTTAGTCATGTGTTGTTGGACAACCATCAGACAACCGTTAAGTGGTCATTTGTTGATAAATGGTTGGTCATATGTGGTTGGAAAAACCGTTGGCCAATCTTCGATAAACAACGCAACGCTTCGCCCAACGCTGCCGACGCAAAAATATCATTGGGCCAACCGTTGGCCAATGTCAGTGTGCTACTTGGGTCGAAACATACTTACAAAAACACAGATAGCCTCTTTTGTAGAGGGTAAAAGTCGAATTAAATGGACACCTGAATATCCGAAGCGTTTCACAAAAATTACAGTAGCAGAGGTTTTGTTATTAACAAAAAAGCATTATTTTCGCGTTTAATGGAAGACACATATATAAAAGGAAACAATCAATGACATATTCTGCTTCACTCCTTTTGCTTCGTTAAATCATTTCACCATTTTGTTTCATATTCGGCAGCTCAGTAGTTGTTTGTATTTATCATCAGAGTTCCCCGCACAGAGCAAAGCAAACGCGATTCCTAACCCTCAGGGATGCATCCCAGCTACGTCACCAGCCGCAACTTCCGGGGATAACTAAAATCTGCCGTATGAGCCAGCCCTTGTATCAAGAGCCCTGTGTCGTTTCCTGGGTGGGTTCAGGGTCGAGCAGATCACTTTTGTAAGAATTAATTGAATAAACAATTTTCGCACTCTTTAATTTCTCCCACTTTATATATGAATTACCATTGAAATTCTTGCAGTAACAAACATTTTAAATTTTTTCATCGATGTTTTGATGCTTTTGTAATTACTTCGTTTTTCACATTCTTGAAAAAAAAAAAAAAAAAATAGGAACATTTGGATTTCCTTTCTTACTAAGAGCGAAGAAACTTACAATTCTGAATACATCTATCGCAATAAAATGCGCACACGTATGGAATAAAATTTCTGGCAGTTTGTCGTAGAGCAAATACTATGGCTATTGTTTGGGAAGAGGAAGTGTTTTATTTTTTATATACAGATCAAGTTTTACTAGGGGTATCTTCAGCTGCAATCCCGAAACATGAGTAAAACCTTATTTTCTAAATGCAAACAATACAATAATTATCAGACTTTTGCTAAAAAAGGTTATTAAACAGGAAATGGTGATGTCAGCATACCGCTAATTTTAGGTTTGGGTCACTTGAATATTTTTTTGCAAACAGTGAGCTGCAAAAAATCTGCTTCTAGGGCTGTTTATGGATCGCCAGTCCGATACTCAGCGTTCGTATGAAGATCTGAAATTTACAACAGCTATTTCTGCAGATTTTTTATGAATAATAATTCCGGTTACTTGTAAAATAATCTATGAGGAATTAAAAGAGCAATATATGAAGGTAAGAATGTTTTCTGGGGAATGATATTTTCTAACCAATTGTTATTATGTGTTTGTAATAAAATTAGAGCATAAATTAGCTATTATTAAAAATGACAAATGAAATAAAGCCATATTATTATTATTTAATGTTTTCTGGAGATCTAAAATTCATGTGGGAGAAACCGCGAGTCACCAGACACACATGTTGAAAACACTGAAGTTCGAGGTATTTGCTTACATATTTAGGAATTGAAGACTACCTTGTTAGTATACAAGTGCAGAATAAGAAAAAGCACATTTGTATCAGAAGTACGTACTCAAACCGAAACCTCAACTACGTGAGTAATTTTTACAATAAATGGCATATCTCTCGGTGTGACGTTCACAACTAAGATAGTTTTGTTCAGTACAGCTCATTTGTTTCTCTACACCTAAGGGTTATCAAAGGTATGAGGAAAGAATGCCTACAAAAAAAACCCGACCACTTCTCGAAAATAGGGGAAATGCCCACATCTGGAAAATAGAAAAATATGCCAACCGTTAAATGATGTTTCGTTACGTCTCTTAGAAGCACGAGGTCGTTTTTAATTTAACGAAGAAAATCCTTAATTTCAGCTGAGCAATCGACAAAATTAGTCAGCATAATTCCCCTGCTTAAATACACAACGTTACCTTGAATTAGAATGACATCGTATAGTGTGTTCCCAAAATAGCAGAACAAACTCATTGTTTGAAGAAACACAATAATCTTAACGTGTAAATAGGGAAATAAAATATTATAAAGAGCCAGTAACTATTTTCCCTTTTGGGATACAAAATCGTGGATTTATGAATTGATATTTTCAAAATACCTTGCTATGTACCAGAGCCTATTTAAAAGGGGGATAAGGGGCCCGTGCCCCGCATTATCAAGGGGCCCCAGCATTATGCAGGGTGCTTGAAGAATTGACAGAATTTTCGAGGGGTTTTTTTTCCAGATGAACAGCAAAAACTATAAGAAACTGCCTTGTGAAAAAAAAATTATATTTCTTTCTGCTTTTTTTAGGAGTCCGCAAGAAATATGGTCGCCCACAGTCCATCCTCAAATCTTTCGAAAGCATTACAGAAGTTTTATGTACACATCTGTAATTGGGAGAATTTTCATACATTAAGAATTCGTCTGAATCATAATAAAGACATCAGGTTCATGTGCGGAATGATTTAATCATAAATGTTTTAGTTAGTAGCAGTCTTAAAAGCACGATGCCGCCCCGTGGAGCATAAATAAATAAAAGCACGATAATTAAAACAATACGCAAGCTTCCGATGAAGTGAATAACTTATTTAATGTACAAGTTAAAAGATTAAAAAAAAGCCCTAAGAACTTTCGATCTTCCTAAACTTCTTATGGCTTCATTTTTAATCTTTTAACTTATACATTAAACAAGTTTTTCACTTTCTCGAAAGCTTGCGTATTGTTTTAACTTTTATGATTGAATCAGGATATTTGTATATTATTTCCATTTTTGCCCTCTACTTCGATGTAATTTCAACAAGCTGAACTCACCCGAAGGGAGGTGGTTAAACAGAACTGAACCGCGTAGCCTCACTTCCCCTAATCCATTTCCCCTAATTCCCGTTTGCCCTAAACACGTTTACCCCAATGGCGTTTCCCCGAAATCGCTTTTACCCGAATTCCCATTTCCCCTAATTTCGTTTGCCCTAATCTCGTTTCCCCTAAACCTCGTTTCCCCTGATTCCCGTGGGCCCTAAACGCGTTTACCCCAATGGCGTTTCCCCGAAATCGCTTTTACCCGAATTCCCATTTCCCCTAATTTCGTTTGCCCTAATATCGTTTTCCCTAAATCTCGTTTCCCCTAATTCGCATTTGCCCTAAACACGTTTACCCCAATGGCGTTTCGCCGAAATCGCTTTTACCCGAATTCCCATTTCCCCTAATCTCGGTTCCCCTAATGCGCATTTGCCCTAAACACGTTTTCCCCAATGGCGTTTCCCCGAAATCGCTTTTACCCGAATTCCCATTTCCCCTAATTTCGTTTCCCCTAAATCTCATTTCCCCTAATTCACGTTATGCCCTGAACACGTTTACCTCAATGGCGTTTCCCCGAAATCGCTTTTACCCGAATTCCTATTTCCCCTAATCTCGTTTCCCCTAAATCTAATTTCCCCTAAACACATTTACCCCAATGGCGTTTCCCCGAAATCGCTTTTACCCGAATTCCCATTTCCCCTAATTTCGTTTCCCTAATCTCGTTTCCCTAAATCTCGTTTCCCTAAATCTCATTTCCCCTAATTCACGTTATGCCGTGAACACGTTTGCCCCAATTGCGTTTCCCCGAAATCGCTTTTACCCGAATTCCCATTTCCCCTAATTTCGTTTCCCTTAATTTAGTTTCCCCTAAACCTCATTTCCCATAATTCACGTTATCCCTGAACACGTTTACCGCAATGGCGTTTCCCCGAAATCGCTTTTACCCGAATTCCCATTTCTCCTAATTTCGTTTGCCCTAATTTCGTTTCCCCTATTTCACGTTTGCCCGTATCAAGTTTTTCCTAATTCGCGTTTTCCTTATTTCGCGTTTGTCCTAATTCATGTTTGGTTTTTATTAACCGAAATAAAACGGTGGGTCTTGATATCTCAAGAGAATTATTCTTTCCTTTCTTGTTGATGATGTCGATAACCATGCCAACAAAAGTGTAAAGAAGTGCACATGGTGAGGACCATTATACGGTTAGTCCTTAACGCAGCCATTGTATCTGTCACGACCCCCCCTTCCGCTACCCTTCCTCACAGATAAAGTACTACATCGCATTAAACTTTTATTAAAGCAAGAGATACTATTGAAAAGCATTCGCTAGAATTGTGAACGCAGAAGGCCCACTTTTTAAGAGTTCTTAGCGTACTAGACCCCTCCCTTCTCCCCACCGTACGAGACTCTAAGCATGAGCCATGGAAATGCCTTTTGCTAACTGAGTTCCCCCTTAACAGTAGACGTCAGTTTGTCCTGTTTGAATGTTTTCTCAGTTAGCACCATCACTGATTTGGTGTAGGAGAACTGGCCATCGGTGAACTGGCCACAAAAATTTTAACAGGCCGTATAAAAATTGCGTTTTCGACAGCTTCGTGGCCACGTTCTTGGAAGTTGGTTATCTGAATCACATAAAGTTTCCGTAATTTCGTCTTTTCTTAATTGCGATTATTAATGTAATTCTTTAAAAAAAATGTTTATGATCTACAACTGAACAAAAGATTTCAGGATTTACAAACTGCAAGTCTGCAATTAATTATCTGAGGGCATGTGCTGCCTCACGAAACCTTTCGGGGGGGGGGGGTAACACCAAAAGTGCGTATAAAATATAAAGCATTTCTGGTCTGATCGGGAGATTTTCAGCATTTACAACCTACAAGTCAACAAATTATCTGAGGGCATGTGCTGCTTCAGGAAAACTGTCTCTTGGCACACGTATACAATGTTAAGTTAAACGAAATTTGTTTTGGATTTCATGGATTTTTACACTGCCTGAAAATAAACATCTTTCCTTTTCTTTCTGTTGAACTTGAAATCCAAAAAGAATAAAGAAAAATTTTTGTAATTAAAAAAAAAAAAATTACAATGCCCCCTTTTTCGTTCCTGAGAATTGATAGCGACAATAAGGTGCACAAAATCCTCTTTTCAAATTTTTACTGTCTGTAGCAGTGGCTTACGCCGATAGATCGTTTTCCAAACTTAGAAATATGAAAAGTTACTTCTGATTAAATGTGAAACAGCGACGACTTTTTTTTTTTCGTTTGTAATTAAAACAAAATTGCTACAGACTTAGACAATTTGGACATTGTTATAAAGTTTGTAACAAAAAGAAAAACAAAAGCTACAAAAGTTAATTTCACCTGAAACTACGTTTGTTTGTGTGCTTTCTTAAAGCTTTAGTTTTTAATTTATAGGTAAAATAATTTCATTTATAATTTCATTTAATACGAAAACCAATTATTTCGAATTCTACTTTCAGTTTTATACAATTTATTTGAATATGTACCAATAGAAGATATTTTTCGGTTAGAATAGTTCAAGAGACGCCCGTCATGTTCAATGTTATATATATACAAACTTAATTTCTGGATATTCATCACTGCTGCGTTGCGCGTCATGATCTTCAGAATGTGTGTTAAAAAATTTTGTTTTAAAATTCGGTTTTAAATTTTGTCCTTAACTCTGCTTTTGGGTTACCCTGGGTCATACTCTGCAGCTATATATATATATATATATATATAGGGATGTAAGGTCAGGTGATGCGTAACATCACAGCCTCTCCTTGACAAATGTCAACCCCGCCTTCTCGTGGTACATCCTGTTCCCACTAAAGGGGCTCTGACGACCGCCAATAGCGGTATAACTATACCATCGGGATTAGAGGAAATGCTATCCCACACTCACCAACCCGCTTGGCCAGCGTGGTGAGTTATGGCCAAACCCCTCCAAAATGATTCCACAACTTAAATCTTGGCCCTCAGTCTCCGGCAGCTGGAATGTACCTGGCCAAGGCAGCGGCCAGTGCGACATGAAGGCAGAGGGTGCTAAGAATCCCCGGAGGACCGGACTAGGCTGCCATCTGATGCTGAACTTGGCTACGTATAATGGACGCTCCCTATCTTCTGATTCAAGGCTTCTTGAATTGGAAGAGGAACTACAAAGGATCAAGTGGGACATCGTGGGGCTAAGTGAGGTAAGGAGAAAAGGAGAAGATCTCATCGAACTGAAAAGTGGACATCTCTTCTACTATCGTGGGACAGATACTGGCAGAACTAGTGGCGTTGGATTTATAATAAACAAGAAACTGAAGGATAAAGTTGTAGAAGTTGAAAGTTCCTATGACAGAGCTGCACGACTTGTTATCCAACTCTCGAAAAGATACCAGGCTCAGATTATTCAAACTTATGCACCCACCACAAGTCATCCTGAAGAAGAAATTGAAGAATTTTATGAGGAAATTTGTCATCTAAATAATAAAGGTAAGCAGCACTTGAAAATAATTATGGGAGATTTCAGTGCAAAAATAGGGCAACGGCAACAGAATGAAACTTCAGTAGGTAAATTCGGTCACGGCAACAGAAACCAACGTGGAAATACTCTCGTTGAGTTTGTAGAGGCAGAAGGGTTTTTCATCTTGAACTCCTTCTTCAAGAAAAAGCCACACAGGAAATGGACATGGAGACATCCAAATGGGACGACAAGTGAAATTGATTTTATTATGTGTAACAAAAAATTCGTCATAGAAGACTGCAGTGTGCTAAACAAGTTCAACACAGGTAGTGACCATAGATTGGTGAGATGTAAGATGCACCTCAACACTAAACTTGAACGTGGCAAGCTCATAAGACAAACAAAATCTATTGACATAACCAACCTTAAAAAACACCATAATACCTTCAAGTTGGAACAGAAGAACAGATTCTCTGCTTTAGAAGGCCTAACATCGAAAGAAGTGGACATCTCTGAAGTTAACAGAAAAGTAACCAAAGCTCTTATGGAAACAGCAACAAAATTAGCTGGGTCTAAGAACAAGTTGCATGTAAACAAATTATCAGGAAAAACGAAAATGTTGATGCAAAAAAGAAGAGAGATGAGAACAACTAAAGAAGATGTGACTTCCAAAGTGGAATATATAGAGCTATGCAAGACAGTAAGAAAAAGTATCACTGAAGACGTAAGAAAATTCAACTGTGAACTAGTGAGGAAAGCAATTGAAAACAACCAAAGCCTAAAGATAGCAAAGGGACATCTCAGTAAGGGAAAAAAACAGATTATGGCACTGAGAAAAGAAGATGGTTCTGTAACAAGAAATAGAGGCAAAATTTTGACAAGAGTGAAAGATTTCTACTCCAAATTATATGAAAGGGATGATACATGCACTCCAGACATCATGAAAGATACCAGTACCAGAGTTCCTCCAGTCCTTCCAGCAGAAGTTGCACATGCAATCAAGAACATGAAGCGGGGAAAAGCTCCAGGAGAAGATGGAATTACTGTAGAGATCATACAAGAAGCAAGTGGAGAAATCGAAACAGTACTCGCCCAAATTTTCACTCGATGCCTTAATGAAGGAAAGATTCCTGAGGATTGGAACACCGCTACAATGATCCTGCTACATAAGAAAGGTGACATTGAGGATCTCTGAAACTACAGACCTATCAGCCTCCTATCAGTAGTTTATAAAATCTTCACTAAAGTTCTTTGACACCGCTTGAAGGTAACACTGGACATGGCTCAACCGAGAGAACAAGCTGGATTCAGGAGTGGCTACAGCACAATAGATCATATCCATGTACTGAGAGAACTAATTGAAAGAGCGAGGGAATATTAACTTCCATTGTGCATGGATTTTATCGATTATGAAAAAGCCTTTGATTCGGTGAAACCATCAGCAGTTACAATGGCTCTGAAAACCTGCGGTATTGAAGATGCATACATTAATATTATTAATAACATCTATGAAAATGCAAGTGCAAAGATTCGGCTGTTTGAAAATACATCACACATAAAAATTGGAATGGGAGTGAGACAAGGTGACACCATATCTCCGAAGCTCTTTAATGCCACATTGGAGGGTGTTTTTCAGTCGCTGAGCTGGGAAAACAAAGGGATAAAGATTAATGGAGATTATCTAACCCACCTTCGTTTTGCTAATGACGTAGTCATTTTTGCCACTACCCCACCAGAGCTGCAGAGTATGATCCAGGAACTTGTTGACAAGAGTAAAGAAGTGGGATTAAAAATGAACTTTCAGAAGACAAAAGTGATGTTCAATGCTTTTACAAGAAATGAAGATTTATCGATTGATGGAGAAAAGCTGGAGATAACAGACACGTACGTTTATCTTGGACAGCAGATATCAAGTGAGGGTCACATTGATGAAGAAATTAATCGGCGTACAAAACTTGCCTGGAGAGCTTTTGTAAGAAACAGCATAATTTTCAAGAGCAATATGCCATTATGTCTTAAAAGAAAAGTGTTTGATCAATGCATCCTTCCAGTGCTTACGTATGGTGCAGAGACGTGGACCTTAACTAAAAGAGACATACAAAGGCTGCAGACAACCCAAAGAAGAATGGAGAGGTGCACACTTGGTGTAACCAGGAGAGATAAGAAGAGGAACTCGTGGATCCGAAAAATGACAAGAGTGGAAGACATCATGATCAGAGTTAAATCCCTGAAATGGCAATGGGCTGGACATACTGCCAGAAGGACAGATCATCGATGGACAGCCAAAATTTTAGATTGGATTCCAAGGGACAGGAAAAGACCCAGAAGAAGACCACATGGGAGATGGGTGGATGAAATTCGAAAGTATGCAGGGGTGACATGGAGGAGACTGGCACAAGACAGACCGTTGTGGAGGAAACTTGGGGAGACTTTCGTCCAGCAGTGGATTGATAATGGTTGACAATGATGATGATGATGATGATGATATATATATATATATAGCTGCAGAGTATGACCCAGGAACTTGCTGACAAGAGTAAAGAAGTGAGATTAAAAATGAACTTTCAAAAGACAAAAGTGATGTACAATGCTTTTACAAGAAATGAAGATTTATCGATTGATGGAGAAAAGCTGGAGATAACTGACACGTACGTTTATCTTGGACAGCAGATATCAAGTGAGGGTCACATTGATGAAGAAATTAATCGGAGTACAAAACTTGCCTGGAGATCTTTTGGAAGAAGTAGTATAATTTTCAAGAGCAATATGCCATTATGTCTTAAAAGAAAAGTGTTTGATCAATGCATCCTTCCAGTGCTTACGTATGGTGCAGAGACGTGGACCTTAACTAAAAGAGACATACAAAGGCTGCAGACAACTCAAACATGCATGGAGAGGTGAATGCTTGGTGTACCCAGGAGAGAAAAGAAGAGGAACTCGTGGATCAGAAAAATGACAAGAGTGGAAGACATCATGATCAGAGTTAAATCCCTGAAACGGCAATCGGCTGGACATGTTGCCAGAAGAACGGACCATCGATGGACAGCCGAAATTTTAGATTGGACTGCAAGGGACAGGAAAAGACCCAGAAGAAGACCACATGGAAGATGAGTGGATGAAATTCGAAAGCATGCGGGAGTGAGACGGTGGAGACTGGGGCAAAACAGACCGTAGTGGAAGAAACTTGGTGAGATCTTTATTCATCTAGCAGTAGATTGAAAATGGTTGATGTTGATGATTAAATATACATATATTTTCCTGAATTTGACGAAAAAAAATTACATACAACGATTTTTTTCCTGAATTTCACGATAAATCCGACTTTTCCCCCTGAATTTTGGCGATAAAAGAAACGTTTTATTTCACTCAACGAAAATCAGGACAAACATGAATTTAGGAAAATGCGAATGAAGGCAAAAGAGAATTAGAACAAACTTGATACAATAAACGTTTTTAGGGGAAACTTTGATATGGACAAACGTGTTTAGGGCAAATGAGATTTAGGGGAAACGAGATTTAGGGCAAATGAGATTTAGGGGAAACGAGATTTAATGCAAACGAAATTAGGGGAAATGGGAATTCGGGTAAAAGCGATTTCGGGGAAACGCCATTAGGGTAAACGTGTTTAGAGCAAATGCGAATTAGGGGAAACGAGATTTAGGGGAATCGAGATTAGGGGAAATTTGAATTCGGGTAAAAGCGATTTCGGGGAAACGCCATTAGGGTAAACGTGTTTAGAGCAAATGCGAATTAGGGGAAACGAGATTTAGGGGAACCGAGATTAGGGGAAATATGAATTCGGGTAAAAGCGATTTCGGGGAAACGCCATTGGGGTAAACGTGTTTAGGGCAAATGCGAATTAGGGGAAACGAGATTTAGGGGAAATGAGATTAGGGCAAACGAAATTAGGGGAAATGGGAATTCGGGTAAAAGCGATTTCGGGGAAACGCCATTGGGGTAAACGTGATTAGGGGAAACGGGTGTTCACCAACTGAACTGGTATCCATTTTTCAACCCTGCCTTTTTACATTTTCTTCCTATCACTGATTCGTCCATGAAACATGGAATACACACCTTAATACGTCAGGGATATTTTTATGGCTTCCTCATTTTGGGAACGTTTTCTCCTGTGTATTTTTATTCATCCACCCATAGTGAAATCCTAGATGTGCCACTAATACTGGGGGCCTAAAATACTGTCCCCATTCCTTCTTAAATGGGCTCTGCTATGTACAGACTTATTACTCTGTTTCACATTCCCCGCCTTCTATAACCTATGCGATGCTTTGTTTATGATGTGGAAGTTCTTTTGACTTTACCACGAATCTTGAGATTCAGTTTTAAAGCTTAGTGAAATGTTGTGTTCTTTTTCACGCGACATTCACTAAACAGAATGGCCTTAGGTATATTTACTGTTCGTGGGTGAGCCATGTACTTGTTCCTTCGAAAAATGAGTCTCTTCTACTATTTTTCTATACGATGCCCTTGTAACGCTTGTTAATGTTGTGACTAAGCAGTGGAAACGTTGTGACTAGTTTTGTCAATTGCGTAGTTGCAATTAAGATATTTCTTCATGATATTAAGAAAGACCCAATGTTTAAAACAGACTTACCGAAACATCAATCAACAGCTGGCACACACACACACACACACACACACATATATATATATATGTATATATATATTTTATTTTCGAGATTAAGCATTTTTAGCACGTCTTTTGTAAAAAAAGATCGTGCTTATGTTACCGTTTTGTCCGTCCGTCTGTACCCGCGATATCTCTGCAACTATTAGTTCGATTTGAAACATTCTTGTTGCATTGGGAAGCCTGGAAATATGCGAATGATGATCCTTCATTTCGTTTTTTTTTTTTTAGGATGTACAATTTCGCTGCTAGAGGGCGTAAATGTAGATGATGTTGATGTCGAATTCAAAAATACGCTTTATTCCACATATTTGCTTCTCAACACCCAATTGAAGAAATTATTTTATCTTTCGATTCCATTTATGTCGAAGAGTATTTTGGATACAGTTACTTTTTTCAAATTACGCATAGATTTACAGCTAGGGGCGTAAAAGTAAATTACATTTTTCCCGATAACTCCTCTTCTAAAACTCCGATTTGATTTTTTTTTTTACTTCAGCGGATACAGCTCCTGATGGAAAATACTTTGCACGTAATTTCTAATTTTTGTAAAAAATGGTTTGGCCACCAGGTGGCGTAAATCTTAATTTCCGCTTCTGATGTATTTGCAGCAAATTATGAGCTTCTAAAATCTCGATTGCAAAAAAAGTCGTTTGTTGACCAACACTATTCATGTCGACAAACCTTTTAGGAATATTTTCTTCTTGAAATAATGCATGGTTTCTTCTACACCAGGGGACATAGAGGTATATCTTATTTTTATCAATATCTCTACTTCTAGGAGTCCGATTTGAAAAATTCCTTCTTTGTTGGATAGTGTTTCCGATGCGAAATGTTTTTCCTATAAATTCAATTTTTAAGTAAATCATAGACTTTCTGCGTTATTTCTGCTTCTAAAACTTCGATTTGGAAAATTCTTCCTGTATCGCATACAACACCTAATGGAAAATATTTTTTCACATACTTTCTAATGTTTGGTAAGGAATGGTTTGGCCACCAGGGAGCATAAGTGTTATATTCTTCTTCTGCTGTATTTGTAGAAAGTCTGAGTTCCTGAAAACTCGACAAATTTTTCCTTCCCTGGACCGATACCGCTCATATGGAAAAACTTTTTGAGAATACTTTCTTCCTAAAATAATGCCTGGTTTTCCAAGCAGGGGACGTAATCTTATTTTTGTCGATATCTCCCTTTCTAATAGTCCGATTTGAAAAATTCTTTCGGTGTTGGAAAGCGTTTCCGATGCTAAATGTTTCTCATATAAATTCATGTTTTTCTAAACGCACAAGTCTGCAACCAGAGGACGTAAGCTCACGATTCCGTTTACAGCAATATCTGAGGGATTAAAAACGCGATTGGAAAACTTATTTCTTTCGTCAGATACTATTATCTTCCATACCGGTTCCACTGACTTTGAATAGCTTTGATAAATATAATTTGCGTGAGAACGGATTCAAAAGACGTGCTTATTACACCCAAAAATTCGGATTCAAAAGACGTGCTTAATACACCCGGAAACGCTCTCGAACACTTTTCATGGTTTTCCCACCCTGACTTTTTTTTTTTTTTTTTTTTTTTTTTAATTGAAGGTTTAACGACCACAGTGAGCAACTCAATGGGCTATAAGCAGTCGCCCGTCCCTAATTTAGGGTCACTGGTTCCAGGGAAGGGAGAGAGCCAGTGCCGTAAGACAAACACAACATCCATGCCTCACCGGGATTCGAACCCGGACCCCATTCGAACAAATGATCAGAGGCCATCGCTTAGACCACTGCGCCACCGGGGCGGCCACCCTGACTTTACGTTCCCTGGTGGGAAAACCATGCATTATTTTAGGAAGAAAGTATTCTCAAAAGTTTTTTTCATGTAAGCGGTATCGGTCCAAGAAAAAAAAAAAATTATAGTCGAGTTTTCAGGAGCTCAGATTTTGCTACAAATACATCAAAAACAGAAATTAACACTTATGCGCCCTAGTGGACAAACCATTCTTTATCAAACATTCGAAATTATGTGAAAAATATCTTCCTTCAGGTCTTGTATGCGATACAGGAAGAATTTTTCAAATCGGAGTTTTAGAAGCAGAAGTAACGCAGAAAACGCAATTTACCATTGTGCCTCTAGCGGAAAGTCAATGATTTACTTGTAAAGTTTGAATTTATGGGAAAAACATTTCGCATCGGAAATACTATCCAACAAAAGAATTTTTCAAATCGGACTCTTAGAAGTAGAGATATTGACAAAAATAAGATATACATCTACGCCCCTGGCGTAGAAACCATGCATTATTTCAAGACGAAAATTTTCCTAAAGGGTTTGTCGACATAAGTAGTATCGGTCAACAAACGACTTTATTTCAATCGAGATTTTGGAAGCTCATATTTTGCTGCAAATACATCAGAAGCGGAATTTAAGACTTACGCCACCTGGTGACCAAACCATTTTTAAAAATATAGAAATTATGTGCAAAGGATTTCCCATCAGGAGCTGTATCTGGTGCAGAAAGAATTTTTCAAATCGGAGATTTAGAAGCAGAGATATAGGGGGACACGTAATTTACTTTAAGCCCCTAGCGAAAAGTCTATGAATTACTTGAAAATTTGAAATTATATGAAAAACATGTCACACAGAAATCACTATCCGACAAAGAAGGAATTTTTCAAATCGGACTCCTAGAAGTGGAGATATTGACAAAAATAATATATACGAATACGCCCCCTGGCGTAGAAACCACGCACTATTTTAAGAAGAAAATGAATCTGAAAGGTTTGTCGATATGACTAGTATCGGTCAACAAACGACCTTTTTTTCTATTGAGAATTTAGAAGCTCATATTTTGCTGCAAATACATCAGTAGCGAAAATTAAGATTTACGCCCCCTGGTGGGCAAACAATTTTTTTTTTAGATTAGAAATTATGTGCAAACAATTTCCCATCAAGAGCTGTATCCGGTGCAGAGAGAATTTTTCAAATCGGAGATTTAGAAGTAGAGATATAGGGGGTTACGCAATTAACCTTTACGCCCCCTAGCGGAAAGTCTATGAATTACTTGAAAATTTTGAATTTATACGAAAAACATGTCACACTGAAGGCACTATTTAACAAAGAATGATTTTTTCAAATTGGACTCCTAGAAGTAGAGATATTGACAAAAATAAGATATACATTTACTTCCCCTGGCAGAAAAACTGTGGAATATTTTAAGAAGAAAATATTCCGAAAAGGTTTATCGATGTGATTGGCATCAGTCCACGAAATAATTTTTTCAATCGATTTTTTAGAAGCTCAGAGTTTATGGCAAATACATCAGAAGCAAAAATTAAAACTTACGCCCCCTGGTGGCCAAAGTATTCTTTACCAAAAATTTGAAATTATGTGCAAAAGATTTTCCATCAGGAGATGTATCTGCTGAAAAAAAATATATTTCAAATTGGAGTTTTAGAAGAGTTATCGGAAAAAATATAATTTAGTTTGACGCCCCCTAGCGGGAATTCTATGCGTAATTTGAAAAAGTAACTATATCTAAAATACTCTTCGACATAAATGGAATCGAAAGATAAAATAATTTTTTCAATCAGATGTTTAGAAGCAAATATATGGAATAAAAAGTATTTTTGAATTCGACATTATCTGCATTTACGCCCTCTAGCAGCGAAATTGTACATCGCAAAAAAAAAAAAAAAAAAAAAAAACGAAATAAGGATCCTCACTCGCATATTTCAAGCTTCCCAATGCAAAAAGAATTTTTCAAATCGGACTAATAGTTGCAGTGATATCGTGGGTACAGCCGGACAGACAACCCGATAACATAAGCACGATCTTTTTTTACAAAAGTCGTGCTAAAAAAACAGATGAAATATAGATTGTAAATAAAAATATTTCAATAAGTGCTGACCTCTGTGGAATATTATTCCATTTGATTTGCGCAATTATATGCCACACAAGAAGCTGGCATAAAGCTTTTTACTGATACAAACTACAGTACTCCCATTGAAATCAATGGCAACAAGAAAAATGACACTGAATTTCGGGTGTAATAAGCACGTCTTTTGAATCCGTTCTGAGGCAATTTAAATTTATCAAAGCTATTCAAAGTCAATGGAACCGGTATGGAAGAATAGAATCTGATGGAAGAAAGAAGTTTTTCAATCGGGTTTTTAATCTCCCAGATATTGCTGTAAACGGAATCCTGATTAGTTAGTTAGTTAATTGATTTTAGTGGCGCAAGGGCCAGGCTTGGCCAAAGAGCGCCAGACACAGAACCATCAGCCAAAGATCCCAAAAAGCGGGGTGAAATGATTAAGAGCAGACAGGCCCGGTAAAAGTTAGAAAAGAGGATGATGAAAGATGTTGTGAAGACTAGTTAGTTTATTAGGTTTATATATAACTTTATTAATTTACCATTATAATATAACTTTTTTTTTTTTTTTAAATAAGTTTTAAAACGTTAATCTGTTTTAAAAAGGAAAATACTGCGAAAGTGTCGCAGTGGTCGCCCAAAAGCTTTTGAAGCGTAGCTGCGTCCTCGTCCAGCAGATGAGACTGAAAATAGTGAAACCGATGATGACGAAAACGAACACAACTGCACAAAACATGAGAGACGGTGAGTAAACAGTCGCACGCCTCACACATTGGGGCAGCGTCGCCACACAGCAAATAGCTATGCGTGAAGCGACAATGCCCAATGCGGAGACGCGCAAGAACAACTTCTTCCCTACGGTTCCGGCGACACGATGATTTCCAGACTCCAAGGATGGGTTTAACACGGTGCAGTTTATTCTCCACCTGTTGGTCCCACAGACTTCGCCACGTTCGTCTGATATGATCGTGAACAAGAAAGCGAAAATCACGGTGGAACAGTGGCAAGGGTGTGACGACCAAAGAAGAGGCAGATCTAGCAGCAGCGTCAGCAGACTCGTTCCCTGGGATCCCAACATGCCCAGGAATCCAGCAGAACCGAATCTGGACATCAACCTCGAGCAAAGAACGAAGAAGTCTCCGTACGGTAAAAAGAAGTGGGTGGCCAGAGAAATCCAAAGATGACAATGATTGCACAACACTCAACGAATCAGTGTACACAATAGCACGCTGATGAGAGCTCGACTGCACGTGAACAAGTGCAAGATACACAGCATGCATCTCCGCCGAAAACACCGTGGCCTCGGCAGGAATGCGGGCAACAGAAACTTCGTCAATGCAGACGGCGGCGCATCCAACGACACCAGCCGCCTTAGATCCATCGGTGAAAACAGGAATAAAGTCTGCATTGACGTAACAGTGTTCGGCGAAGAGCTGCTGGTACACTGACGCAGGGGTTGAGGACTTGTCAAAAGATGTAAAGCTGGTATCAACCATGACACCAAGAGGGTGCCATGGGGGATCCTCAAAGCCCCTGGTCTCTCCAACGAGTGACAAGTCGAGCCCTGCATCACGAGCTACGGCCGCCATACGAAGACCGAAGGTTCGAATGCACGAGGGACGGGTCTCGAACAAACGAGCATGCTGGGGATGAAAAACTGCATCGTGTAAAGTATGTTCTGAGAGAGATCTAAGTTTCAGGTAAAATTGAAGAGACAGCTGCAGACGGCGTAAATGAAGCGACGGTTCGTTCGCGTCGGCATAAAGGCTGGGAATGGGTGACGTGCGAAATGCTCCCGTACAAAGACGCAGCGCTTGATGGTGGATGGTATCCAACGGCCGGAGAACGGAAGGACGCGCAGAGCCATACACCATACAGCCATAATCCAGTTTAGACCGAATGAGAGAATGGTAAATACGGAACAAGGAAGTCCTGTCTGCACCCCAGGAGACTGAGGCGAGGATCTTGAGGATGGACAAAGCTCTCAGACAGGAAGTGCGGAGTCGTCGAACGTGCGAGCGAAAGGTGAGCGCACGGTCGACGGTCAAACCAAGGAACTTGGTTTCCGGCAAAACTGGAATGGCTGCATGGTCCAAATAGAGTTCTGGATCGGGGTGGAGGCCACGCCTCCGGCAGAAATGGACACACGCTGTCTTTTCAGCAGAAAGAACGAAACCATTGTTGTTAGCCGCTTTAACTATCTGGTTAATTGCAGACTGCAGCTGCCTTTCAATGAAATGCATGCTTGATGACGAGCAGAAGATGTGAAGGTCGTCAACATAAATGGTAGTCGAAACCGTAGGAGGAAGATTTTTAAGCAAACAATTAATGCGGAGGATGAACAGAGTCACCGAAAGAATGCTGCCTTGAGGAACACCTTGTTCTTGATGGAAGAAGGCAGAGAGCGTTGTACCCAGGCGCACCTGGAACACACGGTTACGAAGGAAGTTGGCAATGAAGGTTGGCAGGTTTCCCCGCAACCCACTCTCGTGGAGGTCACGGAGGATACCGTGACGCCACGCTCTATCGTAAGCTTTTTCGATGTCAAAAAAGACAGACACCAGGTGCTGCCTACGCACGAATGCCTCTCGAACAGACGTCTCAAGGAGCAGGAGATGGTCAGGAGCTGAACGATGACGACGGAAGCCGCTTTGTGATGGCGACAGAATTTGATGTTCTTCTAGGAAGTAAATTAGCCTAGAATTAACCATGCGTTCAAGGATTTTGCACAGACAGCTAGTGAGGGCAATTGGCCGATAACTAGAGGGAGACTTGGGGTCTTTGCCAGGCTTGGGAAAAGGTAAAACAAAAGCTTTTCGCCAGGAGTCCGGGAAACTGTGCTCCAACCAAATGCGGTTGAAAAGCACTAACAGATTCTCGAGAGACGACTGCGAGAGATGACGGATCATGTCATAGTGGATGCCATCGGGACCTACAGATGTTGCACCGGACCGATGCAGAGCCACTCGGAGTTAAACCATGCTGAAGGGGAGTTATACTCGGTGTTATGAAAAGGCGCAAAGGAGAGTCTTTGGCGCTCAGCAGCTGGTCTAGTCCTCTGAAAGGAGAGAGGGTACGCCTCAGAACTGGAAACAGAGGCAAACGCCCTACCCAAACAATCCACTATCTCCCCGACTTCAGCATACGTGCAGCCGTTACTCTCGAGAATAGAGATCTGATGGGAACCACAGTTTCCCCGAATCCTACGAATTTTTTCCCAAACAGTTTTTGAACTGGCACGTGAATTGATCGATGAAACGTACTTCATCCAAGACTCCCTTTTGCTTCGTCGACGCACCAACCGAGCGTAAGATTTTGCTCTTTTAAATTCAACGAGATTAGCATCGGTTGGATAACGCCGAAATGTACACCAGGCCTTATGTTGAGCTCTCCTAGCCGCTGTGCAATCAGAGGTCCACCAAGGTTTCGGACGTCTTGGGAGCGTCGTTGAGGTCTTTGGGATAGAGAGATCCGCTGCCTGAATGATACACGTGGTGACATCAGTAACAGTTGCATCGATTGACCCTCGGGTCACCATGACAGAAGGTATCACTGCGGACGATGTGAAGACCTCCCACTTGGCACGATCCATCCTCCATCGAGGAGGGCGGGAAGCAGAAGATGGCACGCTCTCATTATAGCCAAGTACAATTGGAAAGTGGTCGCTCCCATGGAGGTCGTTGCACACCGTCCACGACCAGTCAGCAATAACTGATGGTGAACCCAAAGATAAATCGATCGCACTGAAACTTCGTGTAGGCTCGTGGAAATAAGTGTCAGCTCCGGTGTTAAAAAGGCACAGGGAGGTCGAGGACAGAAGAGATTCGATCCTACGGCCTCGTACGTCTGTTCTGACACTACCCCACAATGGATTATGATTATGATTCTGCGTTAAGAAAAACATGAATTTATATGAGAAACATTTCGCACCGGAAACGCTATCCAACATTTTACATGGTTTTCCCACCATGACTTTATTTCGCTGGTTATTTGTCCGCTGGTGGGAAAACCATGCATTATTTTAGGAAGAAAGTATTCTCAAAAGTTTTTACATGTGAGCGGTATCGGTCCAAGAAAAAAATTAATTATAGTCGAGTTTTCAGGAGCTCAGATTTTGCTACAAATACATCAGAAACAGAAATTAACACTTACTCGCCCTGGTGGGCAAACCATTCTTTACCAAACATTAGAAATTTTGTGAAAAAATATTTTCTACTAGGTCTTATATGCGATACAGGAAGAATTTTTCAAATCGGAATTTTAGAAGCAGAAATAACGCAGAAAACGCAATTAACATTTGTATCCCCTAGCGGAAAGTCTGACTTACTTGAAATTTTTGAATTTACAGGAAAAACATTTCGCATCGGAAACACTATCCAACAAACAAGGAAGTTTTCAAATCGGACTCCTAGAAATAGAGTTATTGACAAAAATGAGATATACTTCTACGCCCCTGGCGTAGAAACCAAGAATTATTTCAAGAAGAAAATTTTCCTAAAAGGTTTGTCGACATGAGTAGTGTCGGTCAACAAACGACGTTTTTTGCAATCGAGATTTTAGAAGCTTATATTTTGCTGCAAATACATCAGAAGCGAAAATTAAGTCTTACGCCACGTGGTGGCCAAACCATTTTTTACAAAAATGAGAAATTACGAGCAAAGGATTTTCCATCAGGAGCTGTATCCGGTGCAGGAAGAATTTTTCAAATCGGAGATTTAGAAGCAGAAGTATAGGGGAAAAAGCAATTTACCCTTTCGCCCCTTAGCAGAAAGTCTACGAATTACTTGAAAATTTTGAAATTATATGAAAAAAATGTCACACTGGAAAAACTATCCAACAAAGAAGGAATTTTTCAAATCTGACTGCTAGAAGTAGAGATATTGACAAAAATAAGATATACATACACGCCCCCTGGCGTAGAAACCATGCATTATTTTTAGAAGAAAATGTTTCTAAAAGGTTTGTCGACATGAGTAGTATCGGTCTACAAACGACCTTTTTTTTATTGAGAATTTAGAAGCTCATATTTTGCTGCAAATACATCAGAAGCGAAAAGTAAGGTTTACGCCCCCTGGTGCGCAAATCATTTTTTTTTTACAAAAATTAGAAATTATGTGCAAACAATTTCCCACCAGGAGCTGTATCCGGTGCAGAAAGAATTTTTCAAATCGGAGATTTAGAATTAGAGATATAGGGGTAACGCAATTAGCCTTTACGCCCCCTAGCGAAAAGTCTATGAATTACTTGAAAATTTTGAATTTATATGAAAAACATGTCACACTGAAGGCACTATCCAACAAAGAAGGATTTTTTTAAAATTGGACACCGAGAAGTAGAGATATTGACAAAAATAAGATATACATCTACTCCCCTGGCGGAGAAACTGTGGAATATTTTCGGAAAAAAATATTCTGAGGTTTATCGATGTGAGTGGCATCAGTCCACGAAAGAATTTTTTCAATCGATGTTTTAGGAACTCAGATTTTATGGCAAATACATCAGAAGCAAAAATTAAAGCTTACGCCTCCTGGTGGCCAAAGTATTCTTTACCAAAAAGTAAAAATTATATGCAAAACATTTTCCATCAGGAGATGTATCCGCTGAAGAAAAAAATTCAAATCGGAGTTTTAGAAGAAAAGTTATCGGGAAAAATGTGATTTACTTTTACGCACCTAGCGGAAAATCTATGCGTAATTTGAAATTGTAACTATATCTAAAGTCTTCGACATAAATGGAATCGAAAGGTAAAATAATTTTTTCAATCGGATGTTTAGAAGCAAATCTGTGGAATAAAACATATTTTTGAGTTCGACATCATCTGCATTTACGCCCTCTAACGGCAAAGAAATTGTACATCGCAAGAAAAAAAAGAAAAAAAAACGAAATAAAGGATCATCGTTCGCATATTTCAAGCTTCTCAATGCAAAAATAATTTTTCAAATAGGACTAATAGTTACAGAGATATCGTGGGTACAGGCGGACAAACCGATAACATAAGCACGATCTCTTTTTTACAAAAGACGTGCTAAAAATCAACTGCGAGTGCAATGCCCGTCATAGCGATGGCACCGGAACGTTCAAAATCTTTCACGTCCGCTGGGCTTCGGCCAATAGGGCGAGCACTCTACTTACTTCTATCTCGTTGGGCTCAACAGTGACTTCTAAGTAACGTTCCAAAAAGTAACCGTGACAAGTAACGGTGACAAAGTCACTGGTTGTGACGAGAACGAACACCTGTACCTGTATGCTCATATTAGTAACGTGGCTAAATCACAATCCACAGGAACGCTTCGCATTTCTCGTTCTGAGTTCTCAAGAGGTTTCGTGTTCGTGCTATTTCCGAGATTTCCACTGACAGACTAATTAGGCACTTGTATTCTTAATTACTTTTCATATGCATTTTTAGTTAGTTTTAATAGGTATTTTAGCTTCTTTTCATAGGTAAGTAACGTAGAAACATTAAATATGAAATCTTTTAACTCCCAAAGAGCAGATAATAGTCAAGCTCGTATATGAACAATTTTCAAAGGGAAGATAAATGCATTATTATTTATAATTCATTTATTCGGTCTGTTGGTCTGTAGACAGCCCTAAACACCCACACACAAAAAAAAAAGATTTTTATTCGGGTATATTTTTAGCTAATAATTGCCTTTTTCTGAAATTTTGTGCTCCAGCCCTAAAATAAAAATCTTGGTGCTCTAGAACTTCATTGAACGTGTTTTGGGTGCAAAATAGTATATATTAATGTGACTTAAAATAAAATAAAAAAACCAACACTGTCAGATAAATAGCTTTAAAAGTGAGATTACTGATTGAAAAACTGAGAAATATTTATATTTAATATCAGTGATTTTGGAGGGGTTAATAAAAATAGCTTGATTTAAAAGTGAGATTACTGAATGAAAAAACTTGGAAATATCTATATTTAATACCCAGAGATTTTGGAGTGGTTAGCGAAAGCAGCGTGAATTTGGAACAATTCAGGGACCTAAGTGTTCTCGTGATTCTGGAACGGTGATTTTTGAAACTGATCACAAACCGTGACAGTGACATTTCAGTAACGTTACAAAGTAACCGTGACGTGATTTTGTACCCACCACTATCTGGTAAATTAGTATATCAATATGGTGAAAAAACGTTGTGATTTTAAGGATTGTTGAATTACACAGGAGTACAAATTAAGCTCTTTTCATAGGCGCCAACAGGAGCCCCCCCCCCCCCCCGTAGAATTGTTTTTCCCTTTATTTTATATATTACTTTTTTTTTTACACTCACAACAGAACTGGACCACAAGGAAAGGTGGAGTTTGGGGCGTTTAATTTAATATCCCAATTTTATTGGAAATTTGGAATTGGAAAACGATAACGTGAAAACGGAAATCCTAGTAAACCGTAAGGTAGTACGCCCAAATAAGTTCCGCTCGGGGTGGTGTGTGCTGAACTTAAAAGGCTTGCCGTGGCCCTGCTCGACCCTCTTCGTTATTTTGAAAACAGTTACCAATGTACATGACTATTACTAACATGCACTTTCTTCAAGAGCAGCATCAATTAATAATAATAATAATAATAGTAGTACTAGTAGTGTTGTAAGTAATTAAGTAGTAGTAATAATCTTTCATTTTCACGAATTACTGTTTTCTACATATTAGCCAAACCTTAATTAATTATACAGGATCCCCCTTGAAAAATTTCCTGCAGGCGCCCACGGCCCTTTTCGATTTCCAAAGCAAAAAGATAGGCAAGTGTATCTTTGGTATTTATTTCTTTTGTAACAGTTACTTGTCATTGTTGACGAATTCACTTGGAGCATGTGTGAAGCTGATAGTATTGAATCCAAATTGAATCTTATGAGCTTATTTCGAGAAGCGAAGGTTGCTGTAGAAGTTTTGTCCGCAACAGGAATAAACATTTTTCAAGAATCAAAAAGAGTAATTGATAAAGTATAATAACTGTAATACACACGTGACCCTAGCTCCGCGTCGGCAGGCAGGTGCTCCCACAATGCATTGCGCGCATTCTGTTTTACCCTCTGACCGCTGCTTCAATTGGCGCTGCAAGCGGAGAATTCTTGAATCTCGAGGCTCTCGTTTTTAACTGAAGTTCCCTCGCTTTGTTCCCATCTGAATCAATCAAAGAATTATATCTACAGAAATACGCACCAAATATAAAGTAAGAAGCATGAGCTATTCTAAATCATGCAAGCTGATTATTTTTGCGAAACAGACTGTTTCTTTGAAAAATGCAATAATTAAGGAGTGGCAACTGGGTGTAGGAGAACGGGCCACAAAAATTTTAAGGGGTCGCATAAAATATTCGGTTTCGACCGCTTCGCGACCACGTCTCCAAGGGTTGGTTATCTGAATCACATAAAGTTTCCGTAATTTCGTATTTTCTTAATTGCGATATTTAATGTAATTCTTTGTAAAAAAATGTTTATAATCTACAACTCAACAAAAGAATTCTCCGCTTTGTCTTTGGCCAGAAAATCGTGGAAATGTTTAAATTTCTTATTGAAAATGAAATATTAAAAAAACTGTTTTGTAAACAATAGATGCTCAAGTAGTAGGAAATATAAGCACACGATATTTGTTTATTCAGGACAATTTTATGGCAGTGAATCGCACCAGGTGGCAACCCTATCTATGAGGCCAATTGTATCAGGTTCAGCGACAAAATACACTCCTGTGGCTCATTAATAAAAAAAAGAAAAGAAAAAGAACCTCCCTCCTGCATTCCTTCGATGAAATATTCTGATTAAAGAATTCTACGTCCGGAGAGTTAGTTCGTAACGCGGTTGACAGTACATCCAGTCACACAACTCAACCTGCTGGATACAACAATACAAGGGATTAATGAGCATGCAGTCTCCCTGTTCCGCACCCGGTGATGACCAATTAGTGTCATCCCCGAACTGTTGAATATAATCACGGCATTTTTCTGTAGCGATTTTCCGCAAAAACTACGTCATTTTTTTTAGTGTACAGCTGTATGTACGAAAGAATAACCAAGGAAGAAATGCCCACTTCTCGAAAATTGAAAAATACATGGGCTGTGACTCATGCTTTCTTGTCTTTTAGAAACATGTTTTTTTTTATATATATATATGATTTCATGAAGAAATATCTCAGTTTCAAAGGAGCAATTGATAGAACTCAGAACATTTCCCCTGTTCAATCACATAACTTTAAGTAGCATAACTGTTCGCAAAATGGCACAAGAGGCTCATTGTTGGAAGGCGCACGTGGTCATCCACTAACAGTAACTATGCCTATTTAGCGGCGTATTATATATATATATATTTCATTTTCTTGACCATTAAAGATTTTGGGTTTACTCCCTCTTGGAGTTTCTTTTCTGCGGAAGGCTTACACCGATGAACCAAATCCAAGGACAACACACCTCTCCATAAGAAATTTCAAACAACGCTACTGTACGGTGTGAGGATGCACCAGAAAAGTCCTATGCCTAGGGACTTTTTAACCGTTTCACGTTCAATGCCTTACTGACTCTTGATAATATTTTATTCGATGTTTTCTCATTTTAATATTGTTCTGTTCCTACTAGCAATGAGCTTCCGCCATTTTGGGAACATACTTATACGATGTCCTTGTAATTCTAGGTAAGGTTGCGTGCTTGAACAAGGGAAATGTTCTGACTAGTTTGGTCGCTTGCTTTGCTAAAATTTTGATTTTTTTCGTGAAACTAGAAAAGACCTAATTTTCCTAACAGTCGTAAGAAAACATCTATCAACAGCTGGCGTATTTTCCTATTTTCAAGATGTGGAACTTCTGCAGTGCATCTGGGAATTCCGCAGAGATTTATTCTGAAAAGTGGGCATTCATTTTTTATACCCTACAGCTTCTCAAATGAGAAGCTGTACTTAGTAGAAATTTACTAGCTGGATTCATAAGATTCTGAAATCTGAGAAACCTAAATTTTAATTCCGATTCAAAACTAAGTTTAATTTGAGAAAACTGGATTCATAAGAGAAATCTGAGAAACTAAATTTTACTACGACGCGATTCGAAGGAAAAAATGTATGATCTAAATTTTGGTGATGTATCTTAATGGCAGAGGGGTTAGGAAATTAGCTTCTCGTACCAAGGATATAACCTTTAATTGTTAGTATAAGGTTCTGCTTTTCTCAATCCTTTGGGGCCAGTAACCCAGTATTTGGGGTGTAACACTCTTCACAACTTATGAACACTGGGGTTGTTAATACAAAATTTTGATTTAGGGACAGACACAGGATGTTCTACCATTTTCATTCTGAAGGAAAAACATTGTTTGATCACGTGGCAGTGATGTATTCAGGCATCTTTTTGGGGTGCTTTGCCCCCTAAAATCCATGAACGCCCCTTCCTCCGTCAGTTTTTGGGTGACCTCCACTTATATTTAGCCTAATTATTTTCGTTTACAGCTGAATATATGGAGAAATTAATTAAAAAAGCTTAATGAGGGAAAATATTGTAATAATAATAATAAACAACCACATGGACTTCAATCTGAAATTTCTATCATCCTTCAATGAAACATTAAACTGTCCTCGCTGAAGGGGCAATTTTTTCAAGCACTGACAACTCGGACTACTTCCGCAATGAAAACCTAATTCCACAGAGTAGCGATGTTTGCATTGCAAATATCATCATATTTTAGAAGCTGGCATTCAGCTTCATTTCAGTCTTCTGGATGCCGACTTTCCATGTATACGATTAAGCCTCAGTGTAACTAACGTGACTTTAGTGCTTCTAATACAATAAAATATTTGCTACCTAATTCCACAGAGTAGCGATGTTTGCACTGCAAATATCATCATATTTTAGAAGCTGGCATTCAGCTTCATTTCAGTCTTCTGGATGCCGACTTTCCATGTATACGGTTAAGCCTCAGTGTAACTAACGTGACTTTAGTGCTTCTAATACAATAAAATATTTGCTACCTAATTCCACAGAGTAGCGATGTTTGCACTGCAAATATCATCATATTTTAGAAGCTGGCATTCAGCTTCATTTCAGTCTTCTGGATGCCGACTTTCCATGTATACGGTTAAGCCTCAGTGTAACTAACGTGACTTTAGTGCTTCTAATACAATAAAATATTTGCTACCTAATTCCACAGAGTAGCGATGTTTGCACTGCAAATATCATCATATTTTAGAAGCTGGCATTCAGCTTCATTTCAGTCTTCTGGATGCCGACTTTCCATGTATACGGTTAAGCCTCAGTGTAACTAACGTGACTTTAGTGCTTCTAATACAATAAAATATTTGCTACCTAATTCCACAGAGTAGCGATGTTTGCACTGCAAATATCATCATATTTTAGAAGCTGGCATTCAGCTTCATTTCAGTCTTCTGGATGCCGACTTTCCATGTATACGGTTAAGCCTCAGTGTAACTAACGTGACTTTAGTGCTTCTAATACAATAAAATATTTGCTACCTAATTCCACAGAGTAGCGATGTTTGCACTGCAAATATCATCATATTTTAGAAGCTGGCATTCAGCTTCATTTCAGTCTTCTGGATGCCGACTTTCCATGTATACGGTTAAGCCTCAGTGTAACTAACGTGACTTTAGTGCTTCTAATACAATAAAATATTTGCTACCTAATTCCACAGAGTAGCGATGTTTGCACTGCAAATATCATCATATTTTAGAAGCTGACATTCAGCTTCATTTCAGTCTTCTGGATGCCGACTTTCCATGTATACGGTTAAGCCTCAGTGTAACTAACGTGACTTTAGTGCTTCTAATACAACAAAATATTTGCTACCTAATTCCACAGAGTAGCGATGTTTGCACTGCAAATATCATCATATTTTAGAAGCTGGCATTCAGCTTCATTTCAGTCTTCTGGATGCCGACTTTCCATGTATACGGTTAAGCCTCAGTGTAACTAACGTGACTTTAGTGCTTCTAATACAACAAAATATTTGCTACCTAATTCCACAGAGTAGCGATGTTTGCACTGCAAATATCATCATATTTTAGAAGCTGGCATTCAGCTTCATTTCAGTCTTCTGGATGCCGACTTTCCATGTATACGGTTAAGCCTCAGTGTAACTAACGTGACTTTAGTGCTTCTAATACAATAAAATATTTGCTACCTAATTCCACAGAGTAGCGATGTTTGCACTGCAAATATCATCATATTTTAGAAGCTGACATTCAGCTTCATTTCAGTCTTCTGGATGCCGACTTTCCATGTATACGGTTAAGCCTCAGTGTAACTAACGTGACGTTAGTGCTTCTAATACAAAAAAATATTTGCTACCTAATTCCACAGAGTAGCGATGTTTGCACTGCAAATATCATCATATTTTAGAAGCTGACATTCAGCTTCATTTCAGTCTTCTGGATGCCGACTTTCCATGTATACGGTTAAGCCTCAGTGTAACTAACGTGACTTTAGTGCTTCTAATACAATAAAATATTTGCTACCTAATTCCACAGAGTAGCGATGTTTGCACTGCAAATATCATCATATTTTAGAAGCTGGCATTCAGCTTCATTTCAGTCTTCTGGATGCCGACTTTCCATGTATACGGTTAAGCCTCAGTGTAACTAACGTGACTTTAGTGCTTCTAATACAATAAAATATTTGCTACCTAATTCCACAGAGTAGCGATGTTTGCACTGCAAATATCATCATATTTTAGAAGCTGGCATTCAGCTTCATTTCAGTCTTCTGGATGCCGACTTTCCATGTATACGGTTAAGCCTCAGTGTAACTAACGTGACTTTAGTGCTTCTAATACAATAAAATATTTGCTACCTAATTCCACAGAGTAGCGATGTTTGCACTGCAAATATCATCATATTTTAGAAGCTGGCATTCAGCTTCATTTCAGTCTTCTGGATGCCGACTTTCCATGTATACGGTTAAGCCTCAGTGTAACTAACGTGACTTTAGTGCTCCTAATACAATAAAATATTTGCTACCTAATTCCACAGAGTAGCGATGTTTGCACTGCAAATATCATCATATTTTAGAAGCTGGCATTCAGCTTCATTTCAGTCTTCTGGATGCCGACTTTCCATGTATACGGTTAAGCCTCAGTGTAACTAACGTGACTTTAGTGCTTCTAATACAACAAAATATTTGCTACCTAATTCCACAGAGTAGCGATGTTTGCACTGCAAATATCATCATATTTTAGAAGCTGGCATTCAGCTTCATTTCAGTCTTCTGGATGCCGACTTTCCATGTATACGGTTAAGCCTCAGTGTAACTAACGTGACTTTAGTGCTTCTAATACAACAAAATATTTGCTACCTAATTCCACAGAGTAGCGATGTTTGCACTGCAAATATCATCATATTTTAGAAGCTGACATTCAGCTTCATTTCAGTCTTCTGGATGCCGACTTTCCATGTATACGGTTAAGCCTCAGTGTAACTAACGTGACGTTAGTGCTTCTAATACAAAAAAATATTTGCTACCTAATTCCACAGAGTAGCGATGTTTGCACTGCAAATATCATCATATTTTAGAAGCTGACATTCAGCTTCATTTCAGTCTTCTGGATGCCGACTTTCCATGTATACGGTTAAGCCTCAGTGTAACTAACGTGACTTTAGTGCTTCTAATACAACAAAATATTTGCTACCTAATTCCACAGAGTAGCGATGTTTGCACTGCAAATATCATCATATTTTAGAAGCTGGCATTCAGCTTCATTTCAGTCTTCTGGATGCCGACTTTCCATGTATACGGTTAAGCCTCAGTGTAACTAACGTGACTTTAGTGCTTCTAATACAATAAAATATTTGCTACCTAATTCCACAGAGTAGCGATGTTTGCACTGCAAATATCATCATATTTTAGAAGCTGGCATTCAGCTTCATTTCAGTCTTCTGGATGCCGACTTTCCATGTATACGGTTAAGCCTCAGTGTAACTAACGTGACTTTAGTGCTTCTAATACAATAAAATATTTGCTACCTAATTCCACAGAGTAGCGATGTTTGCACTGCAAATATCATCATATTTTAGAAGCTGGCATTCAGCTTCATTTCAGTCTTCTGGATGCCGACTTTCCATGTATACGGTTAAGCCTCAGTGTAACTAACGTGACTTTAGTGCTTCTAATACAACAAAATATTTGCTACCTAATTCCACAGAGTAGCGATGTTTGCACTGCAAATATCATCATATTTTAGAAGCTGGCATTCAGCTTCATTTCAGTCTTCTGGATGCCGACTTTCCATGTATACGGTTAAGCCTCAGTGTAACTAACGTGACTTTAGTGCTTCTAATACAACAAAATATTTGCTACCTAATTCCACAGAGTAGCGATGTTTGCACTGCAAATATCATGATATTTTAGAAGCTGGCATTCAGCTTCATTTCAGTCTTCTGGATGCCGACTTTCCATGTATACGGTTAAGCCTCAGTGTAACTAACGTGACTTTAGTGCTTCTAATACAATAAAATATTTGCTACCTAATTCCACAGAGTAGCGATGTTTGCACTGCAAATATCATCATATTTTAGAAGCTGACATTCAGCTTCATTTCAGTCTTCTGGATGCCGACTTTCCATGTATACGGTTAAGCCTCAGTGTAACTAACGTGACGTTAGTGCTTCTAATACAATAAAATATTTGCTACCTAATTCCACAGAGTAGCGATGTTTGCACTGCAAATATCATCATATTTTAGAAGCTGACATTCAGCTTCATTTCAGTCTTCTGGATGCCGACTTTCCATGTATACGGTTAAGCCTCAGTGTAACTAACGTGACTTTAGTGCTTCTAATACAACAAAATATTTGCTACCTAATTCCACAGAGTAGCGATGTTTGCACTGCAAATATCATCATATTTTAGAAGCTGGCATTCAGCTTCATTTCAGTCTTCTGGATGCCGACTTTCCATGTATACGGTTAAGCCTCAGTGTAACTAACGTGACTTTAGTGCTTCTAATACAATAAAATATTTGCTACCTAATTCCACAGAGTAGCGATGTTTGCACTGCAAATATCATCATATTTTAGAAGCTGGCATTCAGCTTCATTTCAGTCTTCTGGATGCCGACTTTCCATGTATACGGTTAAGCCTCAGTGTAACTAACGTGACTTTAGTGCTTCTAATACAATAAAATATTTGCTACCTAATTCCACAGAGTAGCGATGTTTGCACTGCAAGTATCATCATATTTTAGAAGCTGGCATTCAGCTTCATTTCAGTCTTCTGGATGCCGACTTTCCATGTATACGGTTAAGCCTCAGTGTAACTAACGTGACTTTAGTGCTTCTAATACAATAAAATATTTGCTACCTAATTCCACAGAGTAGCGATGTTTGCACTGCAAATATCATCATATTTTAGAAGCTGGCATTCAGCTTCATTTCAGTCTTCTGGATGCCGACTTTCCATGTATACGGTTAAGCCTCAGTGTAACTAACGTGACTTTAGTGCTTCTAATACAACAAAATATTTGCTACCTAATTCCACAGAGTAGCGATGCTTGCACTGCAAATATCATCATATTTTAGAAGCTGGCATTCAGCTTCATTTCAGTCTTCTGGATGCCGACTTTCCATGTATACGGTTAAGCCTCAGTGTAACTAACGTGACGTTAGTGCTTCTAATACAACAAAATATTTGCTACCTAATTTTTAACAATAGCAAATTATCAGAAATTGCTCCCATAAAAAGTTTTTTCCCCCTGGTTATGGCTGGTTTACACTCTGTGACAAAACAAAAAAAATATAATTAAAAATCGAGGCACCTCAAACTGGCATCCAAAGCGTTAGTTTTTTGGTTTTGGTTTTTGTTATTCATACTACTATGTACTACTACTCAAAATAATATAAAGGGGCTGAAACCAAACGGCAGAGGAATTGACCGTACGTTTTCGGGTATAACTGTAATGATTCCTTAATAATCAGAAACAGGCTTGTTGTAAGGATAGGACATTTTTACCACTCCTAATATCGGGGGGGGATTTTCTCCTAGTAAGGAGAGGACCTCCCCATGGTGAAATTGGTGGTGCGTTACTGAATTAAAACCAAGGTATAACATTTTTATATTTTCAATCACTGATATATGTAGAATACTTGGAATATTCATTTGCGATATACGAGCAGAAGAAAATTTTGATACTCTAAAATGTATATATATATTTATGTATACTGTATTTAAATAACAAAATTGTGATTATATGTATATATTCAGTCAACAAGTTTCAGCCCCTCAAAATTTGTAATTGCCGCCTGCCCCCGGAAAAAAAAACGCTGAATACAACACTGCCATGTGGGCATCCGTAAATCATTCACACAAAAGAATAAAAGCTACATCCTATTTTCTTGCGCAAGACTTCTCGTGTGGGATTTTTGCTTCTTAAAAGTAGTGCGCCTTTATTTATCTATGTTTCGGTGCACATGCGAGAGCACCACGAAGATGAATTATTGCAGCCGTGGGGCACCATTTTCCTTTAATAACAATAGAAATTGATGCTTTTTATTGGGAGGGCATATTTATGAACTTCTGCAGTGCATCTGGAATTCCGCAAAGATTTACTTTAAGCAGCGGGGCCAGGTTTTTCTGCGTCCTATAGCAGATGATAAAATTTTCTGCTTCAAGTGATTTCAATGTAAGGAATCGCCATGGCTTCATTTATTTCAAGAGTTATGTATTCAGCAAATAATAACAAAAGAAGTACTCTTTTTTTTCGATATTCAGCATTACTCATTTGATAAAAAAACGTAATTGCTAACCCTCTGTTGTATTTGACATGTTCTTGTGATATGTGGTAAATGTTTAAAACAATTATCAAAAATAAAATAAATAAAAATACAGAAACGTTTAATCTCTAGCGCCTTTATTTATCTATGTATTTTTGCGCTTTTTGAGTAAATAAACGCTTGGAAATAAAATCTGGATATTTTTATAAAATCACAGGCTGAATAATATTTATATTCAGCAAAAGAATGTATTTCTGTTATCTTCGCAATTGCATTTGCTGATGAGAAATTACAGTTGCGTTTTAAAATATACGTCGAAACTTACAGTTTATCTTCTTGTCCATTTTTTTATTTTTCTCCTGACAATGGAAGAAACGTACCTGTCCCACGTCTAATTTCTTCACGCATGCCCCCCCCCCCCAATAAATTGGCGGAGTCGGCGCACTCGTTCCAGGGAAATGAGAGAGCCAGTGCTATAAGAATAAGTATAAAAGACGTATACCACGTGGTCCTAAACCAACGCGGTCCTAACTGTTTTATTTCTCTGTTGTTGTTTTTTATCTTCGTGGTCTTAACGATCCGCTTTAACTGTCTAATCGTCTTATGTATTCAGCAAATTTAATTTGGATTTAAAATCCTATATTCATTTAATTCTTATTGCTAACTTCAGGTATATACATTTTTTCAATGCTCGATGTTTATAATCCAAAATTTGATAAGCATTTATTCACGTCTTTTCCCCATTTAACATCATGCGACTTTTACTTAAGCTTATATTAAAATTTATGAAAGCACTTACCTGTCAACCGAAACATCAATAGCGCTGCTCACCAAGGCAGGAGTTTCACGTGTTGAGAGACTAAGTTGAAATATTTCTTCAAAACCTTCATGTTATGGAAAAATCACGGAGTCCATTCTTTTTGCAATCTATTGTATTGGCACAATGTCCTCGCTTAAAGAATAATCCAAAATATGATTAACGTAATCATGAGAAATAAATCACACATGCTATCGGCTCAAGATGAAGGCATATAGAGGAATCTTTAGATATATCGATATATCTCACGTGCGCATGGTATATATAGCCACGATGTCAGCCTCCCATTGGCTGCTAAAATGACGTCGGTGTGAGCTAAGGAGGTTAGAACGGAGCCGGTTAGAATAGATGGAGTACGAGGCTGACGAGAAAGACAGGCTACGGTGCGAAATAGTCACGTGCACAACTTAGTGCTGTCTTGGCGACATTGACTTGGCGTCAATCGGTTGAACAGCCATTGCATCGTTTGTTCACAGTTATTTTGTATTGAGTGAGTGTTCCGTTTATTGTCATTTGGATACACGTATAGTTTTGTGACGTAGGTATTTTTATAATTCGAAGATAAGGTTAATTCTTAGTAAACGTTTTATTTAGTTTTAGTGATAGTTATAGGTATACTGAGTAGATCTTAGTTTCACACGTGTTGAAATCTGTTCATGTCTCGTGAATTGTGAAGTATAAAGAAGTGAGTTATTCTGTGGTGTTGAATTCTTATTTCAAATAGAATAATTAATATTTTTTACCAATGCCGATTCACATAGAGCTTGAATATTACCAGAAATCAGGGCAACTTTTCAGGGAATTAGCCTTCGTAATTTGTATAACATTTGCATCTCCAACAATCGTTAGCCCTTTCTTTACGAAATTAATGCTTGAACTGTTACATTGTAATGTGTCTCTGAATTAAAGAGGACATTTTTTAATTTCGTAACTTAATGTAACTGTGATATAGCATTTGTCTGATTGAATTTACTAAAGCTGTCTGAACAGTGTGGACAGATTATGTTGAAAAACTGCATGATCAATTTTATTCTAACTGTACAAAACATAGGGAACTACTTTCGATTAAAAATTTCATATCTAGTTCGTTCTTCACTTGTATTAAAAGGTATAATTATTTTTAGAGGAATTGCCATACCACGATTTCGCAGTGTTAGTGGCTGCAAGTCAAATTATAGAAGTGAAAAGGAGACTTACAACTTTTGCCATACCAAAGTAATGTATGCAGCAGATTTTGTATAATACAAACTTTGTCTTATACAAAATCTGCTGCATACGTTTAAACAAAGTTCTGATTTTAGATTTTTTTATTCATTTTCTGTTGAATCTTTGTGTATGAGTAGCTTGAAAATTAAATAGGAAAACATAACTCCTCAGCTGCAAAATACTCTTGAACAACTTAGTAAAAGCCAAACATGATAACCGAAATGATTTGAAATCGCGTGAAAGAAAAATTAAGAAGTTGAAAGTCAGAACGCTTAGTTTTCCGTGTCTTTCCTTAGTGCATAGTGTGCACAAAGTCCTGAGATAGGAAAAAGAGTTCAAACTTATCAAATATTTTATATGCATATAAAGTGTTTAGCCAGGTTGGTTAAAGCATTGAAATGTATTTTTCTTCTGTAGTAAATGCAGATAACATTTCTGAAAAGTTATCTTTGAAACTAGAAAGTAAAGATATGTCATATTTGGTTTCATTTTATTTGAAACTTGTTTGTCATTTGGATACACGTATAGCAGTACTTCAGTTAGCGTCTCGTAACATATTTCCGATCATTTTTCTGCTTCATCACATATTATTCACATAGTGATGCTGAGTGGTGGTGTCATTATGTACTGAAGATTTGTATTTAATTTTTGGTGGTGTCTTTTTTTTTTTCAAATTGGAACTAATATTGTTTGTGCAGTTGTTGCCCGTGTTACACAATGTGCCTGTGATATACCTTTTTTATATTCTCCTATCCCAAGATATGCATCTTAATTTGCCAAGCCATTTCACAGCAAAATGGGCCAGAGGTCCTCATTTTAATAGCAGTTTTGATTTCATCAGTCCAAATTCATTTGAAAATCTATGGACTATTTTCTTTCCGTGGAAGATGATGCTGTACTCTTTCATGTCATGGGGTCTGGCTAGTCCCTCAAAGACACCATACCCGTACGAGTTCCATGTCACTTATTTCCAGATTAATAAATGTTAGCAGTAATATTGTAGCATTTTTGTTTACGTTTTAATACTGTACTAAAAAATTCCAGGAAATTTCTCATATTTTTCATACTTGCCACTATGACTTCATTGCCATAAAATTTTTGATAAAAACACCTGTGTGAAGTTAACTGAAGTGTTACTGTGTGTGTGTCAGAGCTGAGTTCGGGCTCAATTTTAAGAGCCCGAACCTGAAGTATGTCAGCCCGATTGAGCCCGAAAACTATGATTAACCTGTATAGGCATTAAAAAGTTTTCCAGACTTCCACTCTTTCCTACCCATGCAATTAACCGATGTCTTTCTCAACTGCAGAGTGGGTAAGGGATGTTTCTATAATTTCTTTAACCATTCATTTCTTCCTGAAATGTTTTTTTTTGGGGGGGGGGGTATCAGGAAACATCTTGAGGCACAACAAACTATGTCGCATGTTGCTCAATAGAATTAGCAGGGAGCTGCCCCTTTGAGGTAGGGAGCAAAATTCCATCAGCTTACTATCTATACTTCTTAAAACTTATCCTTGGCAGAAATCCTGTAATTCATGGCATATGGTATTTTGTTATCCAAGCCCGGAATGGATAGCCCTGCAGAATTCCTACTCCCCATTTAGACCCAGTTGCTTAAAAATTTTCTTTAACAACTTGAAAGTGTAAAAAAAGCCTCGTGTGCTAAATCATATAAAATCACATTAAAAGAAAAAGGAAGAAAATTCTTCCCCTCCAAGCTCGAACTCCAGTAAGTAATACGCAGCCAGCACCTGGTTCGGGTTCGGCCCGTCTCAGCACTGGTGTGTGTGTGTACTAGTGCTTAGCTTGACATTTATAGTAGGTATATTGAAAGTAAAAATTTAATTTTACCATAATGAGCAAATTTGGCTTCGAGTAAAGAATGTTAGCAAAATGTATAAGTTCCCTAGTGCTATGAAAAATTAACCAAGTGTTATAAAAAATTAACCAATTCCTTTAGAAATGTGTGGGAAATAATTATTTATACTGTTGAAATGTTGTCTAATCCAAAATGTGTTATCAAATATGTTTTATAAAAAAGTAGATCACAGTTAGGTATGAACATTACAAAAGTAGATTTTAGGTAAAGAAAATAATGGACACAACTCATACATAAAATATTCAGATTGTAACACATACTGGAGGATCTAAAGCTGAGATAATTTTGATGTAACTTGTGATGATTCAAACTATTTGAAACAGATGTCTTAATTTCTGCCATTGGTTAGCAAGAATTCTTTATTTATTTTGTTGTATGTATCTATAACTTTGTTGCAGATGCTATCACATAAGGAAAGTTAGGGTAAACAATCTGAAGCTGAATACAGTTGCAGCTTGTGATGACTTCCTTCTTTCAAACTATTTGAAACAGACATTTGAGGTACATTTATGTAAAAAAAATGGACCCATTTGTTTATTTTTAATAGTATTTTTTACTTCGTTCCGCTTGAAGATACAAGACAAATTGATAGTCAATAGGTAAGTTGATACTTTTTCCAAATGTAGTGTTGATGCTAATTTTTAAAGCAAACTAAAAATTTGATTTCTGAATTGCAGCAAAGTGCTTTAATAATATTAGGGTGGATCAAAAAGTTAGTTACACTGTTGAATAAAACAAACAAGCAAAGATATACTCAAGGGATGTATGTTGGTTTAAAGGTACAACATTAATTCATTTTTCGACATAGGCGCCTAAGGACTGTAAACATTTATCGGAACGTGCGATTAACTTTCCCATACCTGTACAGAAAAAGTCCAGTTTGGTGCAACTAGTTAAGGACCGCACTTTTCACAGCCTCATCGGTTGGTAATCATTGTCCACTAACGTCCTGTTTCATTTTACCGAACAAATGGTAGCCGCATGGGGATAAGTTGGGGCTGTAAGGTGGACGTTGCCACACCTCCGACTTGAATGCCTACAGCAATTCCCTTTGTTTTCCGTGCTGTGTAGCGTTGTTGGGCAGCAGAGTGACACCTTCGCTCAACTTACCCCGGCATCTGTCCTTAATTGAATTTCGCAAATTTAATAGTTTTTGGCAATATGAGTCACTATTGATGGTCATCTCTTTTGACAGAAATTCTGTGTAAACAACAGATTCACAGTTGCCATGACCTCTCCCGCAGACAGAGACAGTTGGACTTTTCACGTCTTCCTTGTTGGAAAGGTGACATGTTTCCATTCCATTGACGATCGTTTGATTTCAGTTACGTTAACAGTAAATATGTGATTTCAGATTACTTATAGAGATATATATATTTCCCATGTATAATAAGAAGAAATATTTCTTCCCCAATGTTTACCTGAATAACTGGGAATTTGCTAAGCATCGACCTGACTCTAAATAGCTGAGCTACGATGAAGCAGGGCTCACTTTGACTGGCGAAAATCTGAGATTATTCAGATTAAATCACTCGGATGTTTGGGACTTCCTCATCCTGGATGGTGTAACGGTAGCATGCTCGAATGGAAATCGGGAAATGCAGGTTCGCTTCCTGCTCCATGGCGATGAATTTTTCAAATTTTCTGGTATGAAAGAGTTAGTCAGTAGCGCTAAATCTGCAATTTCAGATTGCTTATTGGCTCATAATACAATTAAATTTCTGTGAATGGTGAGCAAGAATTCTGTTTACTGAGCTATAGTTTGAATTAAATTCTAGTATGGAAATAGTTTTTTTCAATTTTTGGCTTACCTAACAGTGTTCAATTATAGTAATTGTGAATTTACAAACGAAAGGAAAATTTAATAGTGACAAAAATGAATAATTTTATGAAAAAAAGTTCTTGCATTAATTTTTCACAAAACAATGAGAGCATTTTTTGTGACAGTATCCTTCATTCGACTTTTTTTCAATTACCAAGAAAATAGCTTGTGCCAGAATGTGTTGTCACATAATTTTAAAGTGTTGAAATATATACAGATAAGGATTAATTTTTTTCTTCCCCCAAGTAGAAATAAGTAAAATAAACTAATGCACAGACATGATTTGTATTAAAAGGGATCCTAAGCATTTTTTTAAGAAGGAATTATTTCCAAATTATGTACTTTTAGTGTACAGAAGCATTGTCCTAGAAATAACCCCATTAAACAAAATACATGCAATAATATCCAAAAATTATTTTTTTCCAGAACAAGAAAAAAATATAACTTTTTTTAATTTAGTAAGGAACGTTTTAGCCAGAGATATGTATATGAGGGAACACTTTTTCTTCGACCTCAATATGATTTCGCTTGACGTTTTCCGTTTGCTATTAATATTCTGTACGCTATTTATTAAACGAATTTGCTTTTCATTGTTGCTAGAAAATCATGAAGGCAAAAAGAAAAATAAATGAACTACACGGACAACGAAGAAAATATAGTTAATTTCATTAAATCGAGCAACAAAACTTTCGAATATGTCTCTTGATACGATTTTGCTAAAGGAATGGCTAAACGCAAAAATCCACACTACACGGAAAACGAAAAAAATAATTCAGTAGTGTTAAACGATTAAGTTCAGTAGAACTCACATTTTAATAATGTTCCTTTTGAACGTTTTATTCTCTAATAGTTTGAAATTAATATGCAATGATTAGATGTGCCACCTTATATTTGCTGCGTGTTGGAAAAAATAGCTCTCTACTCGGTCACCGTTTGCTCTCGGCAGCCCAAGCAGAGGCAACAGCACTACCTTGGTCACGTGACCTTACAGATTCCCTTCCGCACCGAAGCCTGTCTTTCTCGTCAGCCTCGGATGGAGTAAGGGTGACGTCACAAACTTGAAGTACTTTGAGCAGACGACACGGAGCTGACGAGACGTTCCTAGTACTTTTAAACCGTTGCGGGAAAGAAATAGACCGTCATCAAAACATTTATGCTTCTTTTAAAATGGATTGTGCTGTGCCTTTGAATGTGTCAACTCATCAACTAAAGCACCTGCTGGTGTAACTTTTCATAAGTAATTGTGCATAGAATATTAATTTTTCTCTAAATTATAAAAAAAAATTTTTTTGCAAGTCTTTGTAGTTTGATCAAGAAACTGCCGGTTCTGAAACTGGCCAAATTTTAAGCAAATCAGAATTTAAATTAATCTTCCCCTCGAGAAATTGTCCGCAGTAATGTTCTCATTTACTAATAATTAATATATCTTAAACATTTGTGTTATTTTTATGCTTAATCATACTGATGTATGGGGATCTAAACCCGTGCTGACGGCAAAGAAGAGTGCGTCGCTGCAAAAAACTTTTGAATTTTCTCGGCGGAGATCTCAGACATGCGTGCATATAATATGATGAACGCATGTTTCATATAAAGCGATAAATTCGTGATTTTACTTTTAGTGTTCTATATGCTACCCAGCAAAAACACAAGTGCTGGAAAACTGCTGGCCACCAGCTGGCAGTGATGGGTCACTGCTGGCTGAAATGTGCCGCTCACGGCCCGGTAGTGGTCCGTTGGTGGCAGCGCTATCAGTTGGCGAGCCACTGATGGCCCTGCAGCATCGCCGTGAATTGTGGGCCTCCAAGCAAGTGCCACTAGTGACCCGTTGCTGGCAACCAATGCAACCCCCAACAGCTGGTGGAAGCATCGGGACTGCGCATGCGCAGAAGCAACACTTGCTGTGTCTCTCATGGTACCAGTTAGTTGAAGACGAGGCTGTCGCCATCGTGTTATTTTAGTGGATGTTAAGAAAAAAATCCATATGTGGAGAGGCGAATTAATTTCCTAATGAAATTTTACGTCGACAAAGATATCAGATTAAGCCGTGAAATACTAGATTACAGCCATGAAATACACCCACTCCATTCCCATGAATAACAATTCATGGAATGGAGTGGATGAATAACAAGAAAAGATTTGAAACCGCTTGAAACACATATCCTGGAAAACCATTAAAATAGCGTTTGTTGGGGAAAAAAAGAATTTTACGTGTACAAAATTTATTAATTATTTGAAAGAAAGAAAAAAAAAGCAACGCTATGTGGTGTACTCATCCATGGGTTAAATACACAAGACTGGGAGGAATTCGCTTCAAAAAATAACGAGAAGTAAAATAAAATATCTTTTACTCTTTAAAACAAATGTAGCTTCGGACAACGGAAAGGAAAGACACAACGTTAAAAATGTAACAGAATGTGATAATGAACCCGGGTAAATATATATTTATTCAACAATCTCTTTTCAAGACGGCAAGGGCAGTACAAAACTTTGGAAAGCGACTCTAAGTATGTACACGCCTTGAAAATGAGTGAAGTTCCCTTAAGGTAAAAAAAACTATCGTTACGTTGAAAAAATTAATTTATGAATTATATGAAACTGACTTTTATGAAAAATACCTCGCAATATTATAAAATGAAAGAGGCAAGCATTCGATTACAAATTGCATACCAAACAGATAGCTTCCAGCACGCACCCGAGTCTTGTGAGTTAGTCCAGTCGGTAGCGAGCGCGGCTTCTACGTAAACGGCCCAGGATCGAATCTAGTCAGATGCAAACAGCGTTTTTCCGGTCTGTCGAGAAAATTTCCCCAGCGCAGTGCGTTAATTCACAAGCTTCGTAAGGGTAGAAAAAGAAATTGTAGCTTTAGGAAACTGCGGTTATCCTAGCTTTTTTTTTTTTTTTTTATTATTGCTACTACTGGGAAATTGGCGGACAAGATTCGGCAAGCCACCAGTTACGTCACGTGGTTGCTGGCTGCCACTAACGGCCCACTAGCGGACCACATTAGGCTAGCCATCATTTCGGGCAAGTACTTGCAGGGCCACTGAAGGGCCACTTGTGGCAGCTACTGCCTGTGATGGACCACTGATGGCCCTGTTGTGGCATATGACAACTGATGGGGTGCCAACTATTGGCCAGCTGTTGGCCTGAACTGCTGGCCCTTCTGTTGGCCGCCCGGACATTTTATTGACGGTTCGGCAGCGGCAACAAAGTGCTGGGCCAGCAATACTGTTTTTGCTGGGTAATAAGTTTCAGCAGCGTACCCAGAATTTTTTTTATAGGGGTGGCCCAATTTATTGAAGATGTAAATAAAAACAACTGTAGGTAACCTTTCCCAAAGCAATTGGAAAGCGATAAAAATATATCCGCCGTATTAAAGTGAAAATACATATTCAGAAACATATGCAAATATATTTAAAATTCCCATTGCTGGTAAAATATATATTCAGAAGCAAACGAAAATATATTTAAAATTTCCATTGTTGATAAAATATATATTCAAAAACACATACAATTATATTTTAAAATAAGCAGCCAATACAAAGAACGAAGGATCAAATGATACCTCATGGGGAGGTTCACCACCACTGAGTTCCAGTAAACGTTTAAACGAAATTTTCATTATGATAATTTTAAAATGCAAAAAAAAAAAAAAAAAAAAAAAAAAATCATTCGACTGCTTATTTTTCTAATAAGCGCTGCTGCTCATACCTTCTTAAGAGTTTGATTTCGCAAGGTTAGGACTCATAAACTCATACGTAAAAAATATTCTCAAGGGCAATGTATGCGCATCTGAGGATCTTAGGAAATTTCCACGCACACACATACAAAAAATTCACTTTAATATTAAGTACTTGTGTCAAGAGGAACTCGTAAAAATAATGTGCTGTTATTTATAGTCGGTTTGTTAGGTTTGCGAGTGAACAGGAACTTTAAGGAGTCCATAGAATTGAGTTTAACAGTATTAATTGATTCAGTTTGATACAGAGATTTCTGTAAAGCACAATAAGTAGAAAATATTACGTTAGCTATTTGTGACCTCGGTGACGGAAGCTCATACTCTTCTGCAGTTGTAAAAAAACTAAAACAAAGTTCGAAAAACATCAATAAAATTGCATCACAGCAAGCCTAAAACGTTTATTATATGTTACCTACACTGCTGGCCACCCAAAATGCAACAACAAGAAGGAAGCATCCGATTAGCCTGAAATTCGCAGCATGCGTCGCCCGCGAGAAGACATGCAAAAGATTAGCATTGCAGGGCATATGCAAATCATATGTTCCCGGCACGCCACCGAGAAGCACTATAAGAAGGGTGCACAGAAGGCGAGGTGTACGTAGTGGAAGTGTGTTGTGCTGTCCGACATGTGCGCGGGAAGCTTCCTGATGCCTCGTCGCATAATACGGCAGTCATTCCAGCACGTTTCGGAGTTTGACAGAGGACGAATAGTAACTTATCGCGATAGCGGCTTATCGTACCGAGACATCGGCGCCCGTGTGGGACGACATCCAGCCACAGTGAGGCGAGTATGGATTCGGTGGGTGCCGGAGGGACGGACGGACCGACGTGAGCGAATGCCGCAGCCGATGCACACCACCGAACGAGAGGACCGGCATGTTGTGCGGCGGGCATTGACGGCTCGCACCGCCACATCACGAACGTTAGCGGAGGAATTAGGGTGTGTTGCGCAACAACCTGTGTCAGCACGTACCGTTCGACGTCGTTTGCAGGAGCGGGGACTGGTCGCACGGCGCCCATTGCTCCGATTACCATTGACGTTACACCATCGGCGAGTGCGGCGGCAGTGGGCCGTTGAACTCCCCGCCTGGACTACGGAATGGCACGACATTGTCTTCTCCGACGAATCCCGCTGCTTCCTGCAACACCACGATGGTAGGATCCGCGTGTGGCGGCACCGCGGCGAGAGACTGTATGCATCGCCATACCGGTCCGTCGCCTGGCGCTATGGTTTGGGGCGCAATTGGATATGACACCCGCAGCCCTCTGGTACGCATCGTCGGTATGCTCAACAGCCACCGCTACATCTCCGACGTTTTGGAGCCTGTAGTCCTCCCTTATCTGAAGGACCTACCAGCGGCCACGTTTCAACAGGACAATGCGCGCCCGCACGTGTCACGCATCGTGCAACAATTCTTCACGGCCCACCAGGTGTCACTGCTGCTGTGGCCTGCCTGTTCTGCCGATATGTCGCCCATCGTACACGTCTGGTCGCTGATCATCAACCGAGTGGCCCGGCAAGCAACACCCGCGTCTACGCCTGATGAACTGTGGCAAAGTGTGGAAGCAGCCTGGACCGATATACCCCAAGCCCACATCAAAAGCCTCTTTGGTTCGATGCCGCGGCGTATAGCAGCCGTTATTGTCAGTCATGGGGGCCACACGAACTATTGATGTCTACGAGTTCCGCAAGTCGCACGGGCCTGTGAGCTCAATCGTTTCATCTTTGTATCTGTTGTTATGTGTCCAGTAAATCTGGCTTTGCTATCTCGTTTCCTACTTGGTGTTGCATTTTGGGTGGCCAGCAGTGTATAATCGCTAGCTTTTTTACTGTTCCACATACTGAAATGTAAAGATATAGATCGAAAAAGGCAGCCACATCATCACTATTCAATGTGATGTTATGATTTCAGTCGTCTCGGCGAAGTCTGTGATGTCAGAATCGTGACGTTTTGCTGGCTTCATTTAGATCACACGAGGGGAACGGCGGACCCTTACCGTTACCTCCGAGATCTTGAAGGCCTATCATGTCGTGGCGTCATTTTCAGTGACGTCACACCTTGTGGATCTACTGATCAAACAGTCCGTGTCAGCATTACCACGCTACGCTTAACCGTGTGACTTGTGATTTTTATGGTTGTCCATGCTTCCGTGAAATTAATAGCGTTCCTTTCCTGTAGTTTGCTTCAACTAGCATTTTAATTACAGTTTTTATATACCGGTTATTGAATGAGATAAGTATTTGGTTATGTCACATCCGTGTTGTGTGCCCGGCTGACGTGGAAATTACACAACAGGACCCAGAGTTCGTGTGTACTGATTTCCAAAGACCAAGATTTGTGTTCTGTGTGGATTAGTGCCGTTCAAAGGAATAACTTCACACACTACACAGTAAGGTATAACATTTTTAATTGAATTTAAATACAGGTCCTTACTTAATAACACAAGACCTTAGTTAATTAATTTGGTCAAGCATTTGGAAAAAAACACATTTTAGCAAATGGTTATTGTTGAGGTCTACTTTAAAAGTGGTATAGCCGCTACGGTGGCGCAGTGGTCTAAGCGATGGCTTATGACCATTCGTCCAAGAATGGTCCGGGTTCAAATCCCGGTGAGGTATAGATGTTGTGTTTGTCTTACGGCACTGGCTAGCTCCCTTCCCTGGAACCAGTGACTCTAAATTAGGGACGGGCGACTGCTTATAGCCCATTAAGAGTCTCACGGTGATTGTTAAACCTTCAATAAAAAAAAAGTGGAATATTATTCTACATGCCTACCGCTTATTACGGTAAAAGTGTAGGCTTCTTTATTCATATTCATCTTCTGCCGGAATAATATATATCATCATCATTGTCAACCATCATCAATCCACTGCGGGATGAAGGTCTCCCCAACTTTCTTCCACAACCGTCTGCCTTGTGCCAGTCTCCTCCATATTACTCCCGCATACTTTCAAATTTCATCCACCCATCTCACACGTGGTCTTCTTCTGCGTCTTTTCCTGTCCCTTGGAATCCAGTCTAAAATGTCTGCTGTCCATCGATGGTCTGTCCTTCTGGCAATATGTCCAGCTCATTGCCATTTCAGGGATTTTACTCTGATCATGATGTCTTCCACTCTTGTCATTTTTCTGATCCACGAGTTCCTCTTCTTATCTCTCCTGGTTACACCAAGCATACATCTGTCCATACTTCTTTGAGTTGTCTGCAGTCTTTGTATGTCTCTTTTAGTTAAGGTCCATGTCTCTGCACCATATGTAAGCACTGGAAGGATGCATTGATCAAACACTTTTCTTTTAAGACATAATGGCATATTGCTCTTGAAAATTATACTGTTTCTTCCAAAAGCTCTCCAAGCAAGTTTTATACGCCGATTAATTTCTTCATCAATGTGACCCTCACTTGATATCTGCTGTCCAAGATAAATGTAGGTATTGGTTATCTCCAGCTTTTCCTCATCAATCGATAAATCTTCATTTTTTGTAAAAGCATTGTACATCCCTTTTGTCTTCTGAAAGTTCATTTTTAATCCCACTTCTTTACTCTTGTCAGCAAGTTCCTGGATCATACTCTGCAGCTCTGATGGGGTAGTTGCAAAAATGATTATGTGATCAGCAAAACGATGGTGAGTAAGATAATCTCCATTAATCCTTATCCCTTTGTTTTCCCAGTTCAGTGATTGAAAGATATTTTCCAATGTAGCATTAAAGAGTTCGGGAGATATAGTGCCACCTTGTCTCACTCCCTTTCCAATTTTAATGGGTACTGTATTCTCAAATAGCGGAATTTTTGCACTTGCATTTTCATAGATGTTATTAATAATATTAATGTATGTATCTTCAATACCGCAGGATTTCAAAGCCATTGTAACTGCTGATAATTTCACCGAATCAAAGGCCTTTTCATAATCGATAAAAGCCATGCATAATGGAAGTTCATATTCCCTCGCTCTTTCAATTAGTTCTTTCGGTACGTGTATATGATCTATAGTGCTGTAGCCACTCCTGAATCCAGCTTGTTCACTCGGTTGAGCCATGTCCAGTGTCACCTTCAAGAGGTGTGAAAGAACTTTAGTGAAGATTTTATAAACCACTGATAGGAGGCTGATAGGTCCGTAGTTCCTGAGATTCTCAATGGCACCTTTTTTATGTCGCAGGATCATTGAAGCATTATTCCGATCCTTCATTAAGGCATCGAGTGAAAACTTGGGCGAGCACTGTTTCAATTTCTCCACTTGCTTCTTGTATGATGTCTACAGTAATTCCATCTTCTCCTGGAGCTTTTCCCCGTTTCATGTTCTTGATTGCATGTCCAACTTCTGCTGGAAGGACTGGAAGAACTCTGGTACTGGTAGCTTTCATGATGTCTGGAGTACATGTATCATCCCTTTCAAATAATTTGGAGTAGAAATCTTTCACTCTTGTCAAATTTCACCTATTTCTTCAAACAGAACCATCTTCTTTTCTCAGAGCCATAATATATAAATAAATAAATAAATAAATATATATATATATATATATATATATATATATATATATTTATTGAAACGGCCTGCTGCTTGGCCTTAGTTCCCTAACAAACGCGCAAAGATACTAAGTCTTTCTTTCTTTTCTTGGTATCTTTGCGCGTTTGTTAGGGAATTAAGGCCAAGCAGCAGGCCGTTTCATTGTTCTTGTAGTCTGCGCTGTGTTTTCAATGTAGTTAAGGTCTTAATAACTACTTAATTATGCACTTAAAGCACTTCTGAAATACTTTGTACATATTGCAAGTAATTGTTTATGTCACATAACCTTCATAAAGCATTTCTTTAGTTTATTATTGTCTTTATTTTATTCTCGTTTTTGTGTAGTCAGAAGTTGTGGAGTATGGGGTTTTTATAATCCAGTTTTCTTTCAAGAATCTGTGCTTTAGAAAAAATTAATATCTCCTTTTTTATTGCAATGTTAAGAATTTGTAATACTTTTGTATTGCTATTCAGGTTTGAATTCTCTCTCAGGCGAACTTGGCAATTTGTTATTGCTGAACATTATTTCTGATTCATTATGTCACTCTTGCAACTTGAGTTTTCTATAATCATCTTCTTTCTGTTTAATAGTAAGAGATGAAGAGCATGGGTCGGGCCAGGAAAGTTATGGATGCAAGCTAAATTGTTAATTAAAGCTTGGTCATACAACTCTGCGGAGGTCATGACATATATATATATATATATTTTAAATTTTTTTTTTGGTGGGTTAATTACTTGCATCTATGACTTTTCAGAAACCCATTTCCAAATAGGTCTTTGTGAAAGTGAGAAAATGCAGAGTTTTTGCTGGTCCTTGATAAAGCTAAGGCTCAGTATTCTTGACACTTTCTACATTCAGTTGTTCTATTTTTTCTCTTTTTACCCACACCGGTCAATACATAACCTTTTCTATGTTGTACTTGGTATGAGTCAAAAATTTTTTTTGCTTCAGTCTCTTCTTAATAGAATATATATATATATATATAGTTGTGGAATCTATATATATATATATATATAGTTGTGGAATCTATCTATATATATATATAGTTGTGGAATCTATATATATATATATGTAGTTGTGGAATCTCTCTCTCTCTATATATATATATATATTCTATTAAGGGGATGTAAGGTCAGGTGATGCGTAACATCACAGCCTCTCCTTGACAAATGTCAACCCCGCCTTCTCGTGGTGCATCCTGTTCCCACTAAAGGGGCTCTGACGACCGCCCATAGCGGTATAACTATACCATCGGGATTAGAGGAAATTCTATCCCACACTCACCAACCCGCTTGGCCAGCGTGGTGAGTTATGGCCAAACCCCTCCAAAATGACTCCACAACTTAAATCTTGGCTCTCAGTCTCCGGCAGCTGGAATGTACCTGGCCAAGGCAGCGGCCAGTGCGACATGAAGGCAGAGGGTGCTAAGAATCCCCGGAGGACCGGACTAGGCTGCCATCTGATGCTGACCTTGGCAACGTACAATGGACGCTCCCTATCTTCTGATTCAAGGCTTCTTGAATTGGAAGAGGAACTACAAAGGATCAAGTGGGACATCGTGGGGCTAAGTGAGGTAAGGAGAAAAGGAGAAGATCTCATCGAACTGAAAAGTGGACATCTCTTCTACTATCGTGGGACAGATACTGGCAGAACTAGTGGTGTTGAATTTATAATAAACAAGAAACTGAAGGATAAAGTGGTAGAAGTTGAAAGTTCCTCTGACAGAGCTGCACGACTCGTTATCCAACTCTCGAGAAGATACCAGGCTCAGATTATTCAAACTTATGCACCCACCACAAGTCATCCTGAAGAAGAAATTGAAGAATTTTATGAGGAAATTTGTCATCTAAATAATAAAGGTAAGCAGCACTTGAAAATAATTATGGGAGATTTCAATGCAAAAATAGGGCAACGGCAACAGAATGAAACTTCAGTAGGTAAATTCGGTCACGGCAACAGAAACCAGCGTGGAAATACTCTCGTTGAGTTTGCAGAGGCAGAAGGGTTTTTCATCTTGAACTCCTTCTTCAAGAAAAAGCCACACAGGAAATGGACATGGAGACATCCAAATGGGACGACAAGTGAAATTGATTTTATTATGTGTAACAAAAAATGCATCATAGAAGACTGCAGTGTGCTAAACAAGTTCAACACAGGTAGTGACCATAGATTGGTGAGATGTAAGATGCACCTCAACACCAAAGTTGAACGTGGCAAGCTCATAAGACAAACAAAATCTATTGACATGACCAACCTTAAAAAACACCATAATACCTTCAAGTTGGAACTGAAGAACAGGTTCTCTGCTTTAGAAGGCCAAACATCGGAAGAAGTGGACATCTCTGAAGTTAACAGAAAAGTAACCAAAGCTCTTATGGAAACAGCAACAAAATTAGCTGGGTCTAAGAACAAGTTGCATGTAAATAAATTATCAGGAAAAACGAAAATGTTGATGCAAAAAAGAAGAGAGATGAGGACAACTAAAGAAGATGTGACTTCCAAAGTGGAATATATAGAGCTATGCAAGACAGTACGAAAAAGTATCACTGAAGACGTAAGAAAATTCAACTGTGAACTAGTGAGGAAAGCAATTGAAAACAACCAAAGCCTAAAGATAGCAAAGGGACATCTCAGTAAGGGAAGAAAACAGATTATGGCACTGATAAAAGAAGATGGTTCTGTAACAAGAAATAGAGGCGAAATTTTGACAAGAGTGAAAGATTTCTACTCCAAATTATATGAAAGGGATGATACATGTACTCCAGACACCATGAAAGATACCAGTACCAGAGTTCCTCCAGTCCTTCCAGCAGAAGTTGCACATGCAATCAAGAACATGAAGCGAGGAAAAGCTCCAGGAGAAGATGGAATTACTGTAGACATCATGCAAGAAGCAAGTGGAGAAATCGAAACAGTACTCGCCCAAATTTTCACTCGATGCCTTAATGAAGGAAAGATTCCTGAGGATTGGAACACCGCTACAATGATCCTGCTACATAAGAAAGGTGACATTGAGGATCTCGGAAACTACAGACCTATCAGCCTCCTATCAGTAGTTTATAAAATCTTCACTAAAGTTCTTTCACACCGCTTGAAGGTGACACTGGACATGGCTCAACCGAGAGAACAAGCTGGATTCAGGAGTGGCTACAGCACAATAGATCATATCCACGTACTGAGAGAACTAATTGAAAGAGCGAGGGAATATGAACTTCCATTGTGCATGGCTTTTATCGATTATGAAAAAGCCTTTGATTCGGTGAAACCATCAGCAGTTACAATGGCTCTGAAAACCTGCGGTATTGAAGATGCATACATTAATATTATTAATAACATCTATGAAAATGCAAGTGCAAAGATTAGGCTGTTTGAAAATACAACACACATAAAAATTGGAAAAGGAGTGAGACAAGGTGACACCATATCTCCGAAGCTCTTTAATGCCACATTGGAGGGTGTTTTTCAGTCACTGAGCTGGGAAACCAAGGGGATAAAGATTAATGGAGATTATCTAACCCACCTTCGTCTTGCTGATGACGTAGTCATTTTTGCAACTACCCCATCAGAGCTACAGAGTATGATCCAGGAACTTGCTGACAAGAGTAAAGAAGTGGGATTAAAAATGAACTTTCAGAAGACAAAAGTGATGTTCAATGCTTTTACAAGAAATGAAGATTTATCGATTGATGGAGAAAAGCTGGAGATAACAGACACGTACGTTTATCTTGGACAGCAGATATCAAGTGAGGGTCACATTGGTGAAGAAATTAATCGGCGTACAAAACTTGCCTGGAGAGCTTTTGGAAGAAACAGCATAATTTTGAAGAGCAATATGCCATTATGTCTTAAAAGAAAAGTGTTTGATCAATGCATCCTTCCAGTGCTTACGTATGGTGCAGAAACGTGGACCTTAACTAAAAGAGACATACAAAGGCTGCAGACAACTCAAAGTAGCATGGAGAGGTGCATGCTTGGTGTAACCAGGAGAGATAAGAAGAGGAACTCGTGGATCCGAAAAATGACAAGAGTGGAAGACATCATGATCAGAGTTAAATCCCTGAAATGGCAATGGGCTGGACATACTGCCAGAAGGACAGATCATCGATGGACAGCCGAAATTTTAGATTGGATTCCAAGGGACAGGAAAAGAGCCAGAAGAAGACCACATGGGAGATGGGTGGATGAAATTCGAAAGTATGCAGGGGTGACATGGAGGAGACTGGCACAAGACAGACCGTTGTGGAGGAAACTTGGGGAGACCTTCGTCCAGCATATATATCATCATCATCATTGTCAACCATTATCAATCCACTGCTGGAGGAAGGTCTCCCCAAGTTTCCTCCACAACAGTCTGTCTTGTGCCAGTCCCCTCCATGTCACCCCTGCATACTTTCGAATTTCATCCACCCATCTCCCATGTGGTCTTCTTCTGGGTCTTTTCCTGTCCCTTGGAATCCAATCTAAAATTTCGGCTGTCCATCGATGATCTGTCCTTCTGGCAGTATGTCCAGCCCATTGCCATTTCAGGGATTTAACTCTGATCATGATGTCTTCCACTCTTGTCATTTTTCGGATCCACGAGTTCCTCTTCTTATCTCTCCTGGTTACACGAAGCATGCACCTCTCCATGCTTCTTTGAGTTGTCTGCAGTCTTTGTATATCTCTTTTAGTTAAGATCCATGTCTCTGCACCATACGTAAGCACTGGAAGGATGCATTGATCAAACACTTTTCTTTTAAGACATAATGGCATATTGCTCTTGAAAATTATGCTGTTTCTTCCAAAAGCTCTCCAGGCAAGTTTTGTACGCCGATTAATTTCTTCATCAATGTGACCCTCACTTGATATCTGCTGTCCAAGATAAACGTACGTGTCTGTTATCTCCAGCTTTTCTCCATCAATCAATAAATCTTCATTTCTTGTAAAAGCATTCAACATCACTTTTGTCTTCTGAAAGTTCATTTTTAGTCCCACTTCTTTACTCTTGTCAGCAAGTTCCTGGATCATACTCTGCAGCTCTGATGGGGTAGTTGCAAAAATGACTACGTCATCCGCAAAACGAAGGTGGGTTAGAAAATCTCCATTAATCTTTATCCCTTTGTTTTCCCAGCTCAGCGACTGAAAAACACCCTCCAATGTGGCATTAAAGAGCTTCAGAGATATGGTGTCACCTTGTCTCACTCCCTTTCCAATTTTTATGTGTGTTGTATTTTAAAACAGCCGAATCTTTGAGCTTGCATTTTCATAGATGTTATTAATAATATTAATGTATACATCTTCAATACCGCAGGTTTTCAGAGCCATTGTAACTGCTGATGGTTTCACCGAATCAAAGGCTTTTTCATAATCGATAAAAGCCATGCACAATGGAAGTTCATATTCCCTCGCTCTTTCAATTAGTTCTCTCAGTACGTGGATATGATCTATTGTGCTGTAGCCACTCCTGAATCCAGCTTGTTCTCTCGGTTGAGCCATGTCCAGTGTTACCTTCAAGCGGTGTGAAAGAACTTTAGTGAAGATTTTATAAACTACTGATAGGAAGCTGATAGGTCTGTAGTTTCCGAGATCCTCAATGTCACCTTTCTTATGTAGCAGGATCATTGTAGCGGTGTTCCAATCCTCAGGAATCTTTCCTTCATTAAGGCATCGAGTGAAAATTTGGGCGAGTACTATTTCAATTTCTCCACTTGCTTCTGGTATGATGTCTACAGTAATTCCATCTTCTCCTGGAGCTTTTTCCCGCTTCATGTTCTTGATTGCATGTGCAACTTCTGCTGGAAGGACTGGAGGAACTCTGGTACTGGTATCTTTCATGATGTCTGGAGTGCATGTATCATCTCTTTCATATAATTTGGAGTAGAAATCTTTCACTCTTGTCAAAATTTCGCCTCTATTTCTTGTTACAGAACCATCTTCTTTTCTCAGTGCCATAATCTGTTTTCTTCCCTTACTGAGATGTCCCTTTGCTATCTTTAGGCTTTGGTTGTTTTCAATTGCTTTCCTCACTAGCTCACAGTTGAATTTTCTTACGTCTTCAGTGATACTTTTTCTTACTGTCTTGCATAGCTCTATATATTCCACTTTGGAAGTCACATCTTCTTTAGTTGTCCTCATCTCTCTTCTTTTTTGCATCAACATTTTGGTTTTTCCTGATAATTTGTTCACATGCAACTTTTTCTTAGACCCAGCTAATTTTGTTGCTGTTTCCATAAGAGCTTTGGTTACTTTTCTGTTAACTTCCGAAATATCCACTTCTTCCGATGTTAGACCTTCTAAAGCAGAGAATCTGTTCTTCAGTTCCAACTTGAAAGTATTATGGTGTTTTTTAAGGTTGGTTACGTCAATAGATTTTGTTTGTCTTATGAGCTTGCCACGTTCAAGTTTGGTGTTGAGGTGCATCTTACATCTCACCAATCTATGGTCACTACCTGTGTTGAACTTGTTTAGCACACTGCAGTCTTCTATGACGAATTTTTTGTTACACATAATAAAATCAATTTCACTTGTCGTCCCATTTGGATGTCTCCATGTCCATTTCCTGTGTGGCTTTTTCTTGAAGAAGGAGTTCAAGATGAAAAACCCTTCTGCCTCTGCAAACTCAACGAGAGTATTTCCACGCTGGTTTCTGTTGCCGTGACCGAATTTACCTACTGAAGTTTCATTCTGTTGCCGTTGCCCTATTTTTGCATTGAAATCTCCCATAATTATTTTCAAGTGCTGCTTACCTTTATTATTTAGATGACAAATTTCCTCATAAAATTCTTCAATTTCTTCTTCAGGATGACTTGTGGTGGGTGCATAAGTTTGAATAATCTGCGCCTGGTATCTTTTCGAGAGTTGGATAATAAGTCGTGCTGCTCTGTCAGAGGAACTTTCAACTTCTACAACTTTATCCTTCAGTTTCTTGTTTATTATAAATCCAACACCACTAGTTCTGCCAGTATCTGTCCCACGATAGTAGAAGAGATGTCCACTTTTCAGTTCGATGAGATCTTCTCCTTTTCTCCTTACCTCACTTAGCCCCACGATGTCCCACTTGATCCTTTGTAGTTCCTCTTCCAATTCAAGAAGCCTTGAATCAGAAGATCAGAAGATATATATATATATATATATATATATATATATATAGTGTTCATTACAATTTGTTCAGATATTTTTTATAAAAGTTAAAAACAATGACGTAGTCTTTGAAAACATTCTCCCACAGTCGTTCATTCCTGTTACTAAAGTTATTGACTGAAAAAAAAAAAAAAAAAAAAAACACATACGGAATCCGCAAATTGATTTTCAGATTTAAAAAACCGGAGCTGCAACATCGTAAACACATTAAGCATTTGCAGCGATATGTTACATTTGTGATGCAAGTTTTCACTGTAATACCGAAATTCTAAAACAACGATCGTGACCATCGGAAATATGCTCCGATGTCCCCAGCCTGTCTCTCTCATGGGCTGAGACGATCCACCGCCAGTGACGTCAAAAACCTGTGCCATGGCCTACTCTTTACGGGGGTCCCGCCCTTTCTCCATCTGTTCTAACCTCCTTGGTGTGAGCGCATGGCTGCCAATATGGCAGCTTTGGGCATCTTGTTATAGGGTTATCTATAATGTTTTGCCTTTGTGGGACACTACTTGGGAATCGTATATACGGTCCCAAATGTAACGCCTCCCATTCGACCAATGAGAAGCGTTGTTAGAAAAGGTATCTCCTTCCACAGTGATGTCTTGTACGCTTTACTCCTGAAGTTCTCTTTTTGTTGTCAGTTCGTGCGTGCGTGGTTTGAGTTGATAATTAGGTCAATTTAGCTATTAAAAATAACAGTGGAAATGAATTTTCGTTTTCGTCATTCTATTAATGATTATTTTCGATACGCTTTTTCGTTAGAAGATGCTTTACACGTCATCTAAAACCTCGAGATTTCTGCTAATACACATTATATTCAAAAACGTGGTGCAGTTCACAATCTTGGGCAAGCCCAGTTAAGCGATATTAATGGTATGAAGAATGATGTTATTTTCTTAGAAGAGGAAAAAAATTTCCAATGTTGAAAACAGGGTACCATTTGATGGCATGCCATTTATTTACATTGATCACTGTACATAAGAGTATCATCAAGGTCGTTCATTGAACAAAAGTAAGTTGAAAGCAATCCAAGATCCTGACTACTCGTGTAGTAAAAACAAAGGTCAAACAACAACAAAAACAACAACAAAATGAATTGTACAGCAGAAATCCAACTAAAAGGAATTTTAATCGGATTTTTTTCCCAGCCGATTTGATGTTTGTCTTTCGTAAGAATTCCATTAATAACGATGTTCAAAATCACGCATTTTAGGCACTCGTGATAAATTTTTATGAAGCTGTTTTTCATCCGCCAATGGAGGTGTTCGGATATCTGTCTAAGTGCGAAAAGCTGATGACAAACCCGGTAAATAAAGCACAATTGAAGAAATATTGATTAATGATGCTGTAGCCATGCAATAACAAGCATCTTTCTGGTATAAACAACACTGAGAAATTGTTGAATCATAATTCCTAAGAGTAATCATTGAAAATTAGAAAATATTCGGAGATAAAACACTGAATAAAGCTGTAAAATTGTCAACAAACGACCACTTTCTCGTCAGCGTACAAGAAATCACAGTGGAAGGGGATAACTTTTCTAACAACGCTTCCCATTGGTCGAATGGGAGACGTCACATAAGGAACCGTATATGCGATTACCAAGCAGTGTCCCACAATCGCAAAGACCCTTGTTAAAGCCACTATAGTCTTGTGGCGTGGGTTTACGGCATGAGGAAGTAGCAGACACGTGACTCTCAGCATGGAAAAACATGTATGTGAAGGACAACCAGCCCTGTTGAAACGATGGCGTGCTACTTTGAAACTTTAATTTCCGAGTACAAAATGCGGTATTTGGGAAAGTTTAAAGAGATTGAAGGAAATGATCCTAATGTGCTGAATGCAAGTATCTTCGAAGGTGATGCAAGAAGTTTTCCGAAAGTGCAAATAGTAAATATTTTCTATTACTTCGTCTTTGGTCGAAGTGCCTTTACCGCAGAACAGTTCGAGGCATATAAAAGTTTCGAAGCATATAACAATTTCTCGTCGTGGGTATTGTTTTACAGGGGAATTTAGTACGATCAGAAATTCGTGAGTAATCAGTAATTTATGGATAAAATAAGTACGCTGCCTTAATAAGTTAGGCTCTCTTATCTCCCAGGTGCGGAAACCTGAGTAAAAAAAAATACGTTTTGTTTCTTCCCAGGAATCGCTGATTTTGGATAAAACTCACCCTTGAAAGGTTTTATGCCTTTTTGAGAGTTTAACTATTCCACAAAAAGTGTCTTTCTAAGCTCTGGGAAGCGATTTCCAAGCCTTAGAAAAATGAGTAAAATCTTTTTTTTCCGTAAAATTGTGGTGAAAAACCAAAATATCTTTGCTGGGATTTGTGCCGTATAATTTATTTATCCGTAAATACATTTAGCAGCATTACACCGGCCTGTAAACAGACCTAGACACCAAAAAGAATTTTATTTGGACAATAATTTCAGCCATTATTTGCATTTTCCCGCAAAAGTGTGCTTCAGCTCCAGGTAAAAACCCAGGTGTACTAAAAATAAAATCAACGGTAGTTTGGAGAGGAAATATCGTATAGAACAAAGTAATAAACTAAAAAACCCCAACACCCACAGCCAAATAACCTTAAAAGTGAAAAGCCGAAGACTCCACCCAAAAAGGAGTTAGAGGAATAGTGTGCTCCAGTTCTAAATATTACAGAAAAGCCTGAGATCTGATTCTAACAGTCAGGTTCGTTAACAAATAAACTTGTTTTTTTTTATTTTTTTATTGAAGGTTTAACGACCACCGTGAGCAACTCAATGGGCTATAAGCAGTCGCCCGTCCCTAATTTTAGGGTCACTGGTTCCAGGGAAGGGAGAGAGCCAGTGCCGTAAGACAAACACAACATCCATGCCTCACCGGGATTCAAACCCGGACCCCTTTTGGACGAATGATCAGAGGCCATCGCTTAGACCACTGCGCCACTGGGGCGGCAAATAAACTTGTAGCCCTATTAAAAGTTTCAACACCTCCTAGATCAACCAGGAACCTTCTGAAAAGAAGTCCCTGGAAATAAAAAAATAAAAAACATGTGCACAGAAGTGCCAATTGGGTACCGAAGAGTTTATTTAAGAAATATTTTGTCTAAGAGACAAACTCTATAGAATGTTCTATAAGAAAATAGTCAGTAGCAATAAAACCTACGCAAAAAAGCAGCCAACACCTTATAAATTCAAATTGAAAACTTTGAATCAATGAATGAAACGCCTGGCAAAATAAGTGCAAGCACTGCACTCCAACAGCATTTAAACAAGTAAAAGATAGATTCTCGGCTTTACCAGAAATCACTGATTTCTGGATAAAACTAACATTTAAAAGGCTCTTTGCCTTTGAAGAGTCTAACTCTTCAATAAAAAGTGTTTTCTAAGCTCTGGGAAGCGATCTCCCTACGTTTGGCATAAAAGCTAATATTTTCGGTACTGCCGTTAGAGACAGCAGCTAGTAGCCAAAAAAGACTTAACGGTCTCGATTTCCTCTATTACCGCAATTCATAATGCCACAAAATCTAAGCATTTTGGCTTCAAATTTCACCGATCATTAATGATTGCACTTTTCACGCTAAGTGCAGGGCAGCCAACTATACTTGTCCTTCAGGAACTTGCAGGGACTGTTGCCAATTCACTGAAACTTCTCGAAGACGCCACGTGTTACGTCCGCATGCGAAACGATCGCGATAATCAGACTTATTATGATGAAAATGAAATAAAACTGCAAAAAAACTGCTCATACGCAAATCAATCTCATAAAAGTAAAGCATTTATTTTTCTTGAAGCGCAACATTTCCAAATTTATTTGCATATACGTTAACTCACATATAATACTTAGCTGAATAACGAACTTTGTAGCAAAGCCATTACAAATAAAAGAGCTATAAGAATTAAAGTTAAACACTGGTATTTAAATTATTTCTGAAATTTACCTCATCAAAAAATGCCAACAAAGGCGGCGATACATATCGATGCTATATGAATTAGTTCCGTACTGGGAACAACACGAAAACTATTCTGTCTCTCTTTATATATTCACCCTTGAGAAATTTTTCAACATTCCTTCATGGTGTGTATGTATATAACAAATAAACAAGCTAAAAAATACACAATTTTAAGCGCAAGAAAACCAAGAGAGAGAGAGAGAGAGAGAGAGAGAGAGAGTTAAGTGTTGTTATCCCAACAAAAACACAAGCGTTGGTAAACTTCTGGCCACCAGCAGGCAGTGGTGGGTCAATACTGGCTGAAATCTGCCGCTCGCGGTTCGTTGGTGGCAGCGACATCAGTTAGTAGCCAGAGATGGCCCTGTAGCATCGTTGTGAATTGCGAGCCTCCAAGCAAATGCCACTAGTGGCCCGTAGCTGGCAACCAATGCAACCCCAACACCAGGTAGAAGCAACGGGACTGCGCATGCGCAGAAGCAACACATGCTGTGTCTCTCGTGGTACCAGTTAGTTGAAGACGACGCTATCGTCATCCTGTTATTTTAGTGGTTATTAAGAAAAAAAAAGGCCATATGTAGAGAGGCGAATTAATTTCTTAATGAAATTTTACGTCGACGAAGATATCAGATTAAGCCATGAAATACACCCACTCCATTCCCATGAATAACAAGACATAATTTCTGTGTAATCATCCGTTTTAACATACACTGAACCGCTTGAAACAAATTTCCTGGAAAAACATTAAAAAGGCGTTATGTTGGGAAAAAAAAGTGGAATATACGTGTACAAAATTTATCAATTATTTGAAAAAATAAAATAAAAAAAAGCAACGCTGTCCACGTTATTATAACCTGCGTATAACAACAGAAATATTGTTCATCCACGCATATCGCTGTGAATTGTTGGCACTGTGGTGTAAAGCGAACACACTCGGCTAGTTATCGAGAGTTCTGGGGTTCGATCCCAGCAGTGTCGGATGGACAATTTTTCAGTTGTTATGCGCTGGTTATAATAACATGGACAGAGCGATGTCATCGTCTATTTACATTATCTCCACGTCTTTCTAATTTCTTCACTACACAAGACTGGAGGAATTCGCTTCTAAAAATAACGAGAAGTAAAATAAAATATATTTCCTCTTTAAAATAAATGTAGCTTCGGACAGCGGAAAGGAAAGATACAACATTAAAAATGTAACAGAATGTGCCATGAACGGGTAAATATATTAATTCAACTATCGGTTTTCAAGACGACAAGGGCCACCGCGGTGGCGCAGTGTTCTAAGCGATGGCCTCTGATCTGTCATCTGAAAGGGGTCTGCGTTCGAATCCCGGTGAGGCATGAATGTTGTGTTTGTCTTACGGCACTGGCTCTCTCCCTTCCCTGGAACCAGTGACCCTAAATTAGGGACGGACGACTGCTTATAGCCCATTGAGTTGCTCACGGTGATCGTTAAACCTCCAATCAAGAAAAAAAAAAAAAAAAAAGACGACAAGGACAGCATCAAACTTTGGAAAGCGCCATTAAGTTAGTACATTTCTTGAAAATGAGTGAAGTTCCCTAACAAAGAAACAATCGTTACGTTGAAAAAATAAATTTATAAATAAACTGGCATTTATGAAAAATACCTCGCAATATTGTAAAATTAAGAAGATAACCATTCGTTACACATTCCTCAGGAAAGTGGCTCAGCTTCAAGCAAACGCTCGAGCGTGGCAAATCAATCCAGTTGGTAGAGAGCCCGCTTTTCACGCAGATGGTCCTTGGTTCGTTTCCAGCCAGATCCAAACAGGTGTTCTTCAGAACCTGTAGAGAAAACTTCTCCAGAGCAGTGCTATAATTCCGAAGTTTCGTAAGGGGAAAAAAGCAAGTTGTAGCTTTGGTAAACTGCGGTTATACTTTATTATTATTTTTTTTTATGGCTACTACTGGGAAATTGACGGACAAGATTCGGCAAGCCATCAGTTACGTCACGTGATTGCCAGCTGTCACTGCCGGGAAACTAGCGGACCACATTAGGCTAGCCATCATTTATGACACGTGCTTGCAGGGCCGCTGAAGGGCCACTTGTGGCAGCTACTGCTTGTGATGGATAACTAATGGCCCTGTTCTGGCAGATGACAACTGATGGGGGTGTCACTGTTACCCCGCTGCTGGCCAGAACTTCTGGCTGCCAGTGGTCGCTTGATTGCTGGCCCAGCAACACTGTTTTTTCTGAGATATGTCCCTTTTTTTTTCAAAATTATTTTTTTCTGGTAATGCTTAATAAGCTTATTTTGCTGAAGGTTTAAGAATGTGGTCTTTACTTTAAACCTTTTTTACCAGCTTATGTGCTAGCTGGTTGTTTTAGTAGTTAACAGGTTTAGTAGAATTTAAAGTTCAAGGATTTTATTAACTTATAAAATTTGTTCTTGGTCCACTTAAGCAGATGTATAATATTATAGCAGAAACCCACTTTCAGGTCTTTGTAGAAATGAGAGAGGGATGATTTCTGCTGGATCCTGAAAGAAGTTATAAATGATTATTCTCAACATGTTCTACATTACATGTGCACACACAATTTTTTACTAGCACATAAGCTGGTAAAAAAATTTCTGAAAGTGAAGATATAGAAGCTGTATCAAAAACACTTAAAAATGACATCTTGAAAAATATCCCTATCCGTCTGTCTATCTATCTATACACACACACATAGCATGAAGGCATGAGGAATGGTGAAAATTAAAAATTTATATATACAGGATGTCCTAGAATTATTGGACACATTACAAAATTATATAAAACAAAGCATTAAACTGATAGAAAGGAACTGACTGTACTAACTTTCAATGTAACTACACAAGTTAATAAATTTCGATGTGAGATCCCTTGGTTGCTCGTAGTACGTCCAAGCGACTCTCGATTTCATGCCATGTATTAACAAGGATCTGAGGAGTTATGGAATTAATAGCAGCTGTGATACGCTGCGTCAGTTAATGCAAATCAGTACAAGACGTCTGATAGACACGATCCTTCGCATAACCCAACATGAAATAATCTAATGGAGTTAGATCTGGAGAGTGAGGAGGCCACGACCAATCCATCTGTTGGGAAAATGCTCATTTAGGCACTTACGTACACACGTTAACCAATGCGGAGGCGTCTTGTTGGAAAACGACGTTGTCGTATCTTTTAATCTGGGGTATAGCAAAATTTTCTTGCATATCCAAGTAAATGTCACCATTTATGTTTTTTTCGCAGAAGAAGAAAGGGCCAATCACTTCTCTTTTTAATAGGGCGCACCACACATTAACTTTTGGAGAATCACGTTCCAGTTCAATAGCAGCATGAGATGGTTCACTGCCCCATATCCTACAGTTGTGACGATTCACAATACCTGATACATGAAATGTGGATTCGTCACTAAAAATTACAGTACTGATAAAGTTTTCGTCGTTTTCCACTTGATTCAGAATATTCCAGCGAAATCGTATCGCAGAGTGATAATTTACATGCATCTTTTGCACTATTTGAATTGTATAAGCATGAAACTTTAATTTCTTGTGCAAGATATCGCGAACTGTCGATTTCGGAATGCACAGTTCTTTGCTTGCTTTACGAACGGATTTCCTGGGGCTTCATCGGAAACTTTCATTAACTTGGTCAACCATCTCAGCGCTGACGCTAGGCCTACCGGCTCCTCCACGATGTTCCATATTGCCAGTTTCTTTAAACTGTTTCATCCACCGCTTAGTTGAATTCGTTGACGGAGGATTACAACCATACTCTAAACGGTACCGTCTTTTAACTTTAATGACAGACTTTGATTCTGCAAGCCATAACACACACATCGCCTTCTGCTGTACGGATGACATGACTACTGATTGCGCATTTTTCATACATTCCTCATCAGGCCACACCTAGCGCCATCTATCGCATTCTGGGAATAACTGTTCTGCAAAACAAAAATATAGAAACCGTGTTAGTAATATGTGTCATAGAAAAACAAACAATGCTCATAGTTTTTTTGTACATAATTTCGTAATATGTACCATAATTCTCGGACACCCTGTATATATATATACTCGTATATATGCGTGGGTGTGTGTATTTTATTTTTTATATTAATGACTAGCAAATAAGTTGGTATACTCATTACCACTAATGCTGTGTTAATTGAATTCTACAACTTTTCCGTTACGAGATTTGATCCTTAAAACAATGTGCCCATGGCAGATATATTTAAATAAAACTTTTCTTTCTGACATAATTATATATAAAAGTCATCAGAAAAATCGCAATTATTTGCATACATGCATACAAACAATGAAAAATTGAAATAAAAAAAGTTAGCTTTTTGATGGCAGAATTCCATGGCATTATTCCTGCAGGTGGTGACGTATACTCTAAATTAACTTACAATTTTAGTTCCTAACTTTCAATTTAAGTTCGTTTTCCTATGCAAATTTGAGTTTGTTCTCCTTCATACTTCCAAACTTAACGTTATGTATTTTCCCTCAAACGAGAATGAGGTTGGCAACACATTTCAGGTCAGAGAGAAAGTGACGTAAGAATGTGATAAGAACGTTAGGTAAAAAGGACGATACAATAGTTGCTAGCGTGGATGTGTTTGTGTAGACGTTCAATTAGATAAATGTAATCTGATATCTGCTGTCTTATATTGTGGAGTTCTGCTCAAATTAGTGCTGGACCAATAAAAGGTTATCGTAAGTCTGACTTCTATTTATGTTTCGTCTGGCCGTAAAAGCTTAATTAGGAACTATTGCGTCGTATTCTTATTTAGGTCAACATCCCTCAGACATAGCGTAAGACCAATCTTGCTCACGAAAAATATATTATGTTATACCGGCAGCTGGAATGTACCTGGCCAAGGCAGCGGCCAGTGCGACATGAAGGCAGAGGGTGCTAAGAATCCCCGGAGGACCGGACTAGGCTGCCATCTGATGCTGACCTTGGCTACGTACAATGGACGCTCCCTATCTTCTGATTCAAGGCTTCTTGAATTGGAAGAGGAACTACAAAGGATCAAGTGGGACATCGTGGGGCTAAGTGAGGTAAGGAGAAAAGGAGAAGATCTCATCGAACTGAAAAGTGGACATCTCTTCTACTATCGTGGGACAGATACTGGCAGAACTAGTGGTGTTGGATTTATAATAAACAAGAAACTGAAGGATAAAGTTGTAGAAGTTGAAAGTTCCTCTGACAGAGCTGCACGACTTGTTGTCCAACTCTCGAAAAGATACCAGGCTCAGATTATTCAAACTTATGCACCCACCACAAGTCATCCTGAAGAAGAAATTGAAGAATTTTATGAGGAAATTTGTCATCTAAATAATAAAGGTAAGCAGCACTTGAAAATAATTATGGGAGATTTCAATGCAAAAATAGGGCAACGGCAACAGAATGAAACTTCGGTAGGTAAATTCGGTCATGGCAACAGAAACCAGCGTGGAAATACTCTCGTTGAGTTTGCAGAGGCAGAAGGGTTTTTTCATCTTGAACTCCTTCTTCAAGAAAAAGCCACACAGGAAATGGACATGGAGACATCCAAATGGGACGACAAGTGAAATTGATTTTATTATGTGTAACAAAAAATTCGTCATAGAAGACTGCAGTGTGCTAAACAAGTTCAACACAGGTAGTGACCATAGATTGGTGAGATGTAAGATGCACCTCAACACTAAACTTGAACGTGGCAAGCTCATAGGACAAACAAAATCTATTGACATAACCAACCTTAAAAAACACCATAATACCTTCAAGTTAGAACTGAAGAACAGGTTCTCTGCTTTAGAAGGCCTAACATCGGAAGAAGTGGACATATCTGAAGTTAACAGAAAAGTAACCAAAGCTCTTATGGAAACAGCAACAAAATTAGCTGGGTCTAAGAACAAGTTGCATGTGAACAAATTATCAGGAAAAACCAAAATGTTGATGCAAAAAAGAAGAGAGATGAGGACAACTAAAGAACATGTGACTTCCAAAGTGGAATATATAGAGCTATGCAAGACAGTAAGAAAAAGTATCACTGAAGACGTAAGGAAATTCAACTGTGAACTAGTGAGGAAAGCAATTGAAAACAACCAAAGCCTAAAGATAGCAAAGGGACATCTCAGTAAGGGAAGAAAACAGATTGTGGCACTGAGAAAAGAAGATGGTTCTGTAACAAGAAATAGAGGCGAAATTTTGACAAGAGTGAAAGATTTCTACTCCAAATTATATGAAAGGGATGATATATGCACTCCAGACATCATGAAAGATACCAGTACCAGAGTTCCTCCAGTCCTTCCAGCGGAAGTTGCACATGCAATCAAGAACATGAAGCGAGGAAAAGCTCCAGGAGAAGATGGAATTACTGTAGACATCATACAAGAAGCAAGTGGAGAAATCGAAACAGTACTCGCCCAAATTTTCACTCGATGCCTTAATGAAGGAAAGATTCCTGAGGATTGGAACACCGCTACAATGATCCTGCTACATAAGAAAGGTGACATTGAGGATCTCGGAAACTACAGACCTATCAGCCTCCTATCAGTAGTTTATAAAATCTTCACTAAAGTTCTTTCACACCGCTTGAAGGTAACACTGGACATGGCTCAACCGAGAGAACAAGCTGGATTCAGGAGTGGCTACAGCACAATAGATCATATCCACGTGCTGAGAGAACTAATTGAAAGAGCGAGGAATATGAACTTCCATTGTGCATGGCTTTTATCGATTATGAAAAAGCCTTTGATTCGGTGAAACCATCAGCAGTTACAATGGCTCTGAAAACCTGCGGTATTGAAGATGCATACATTAATATTATTAAAAACATCTATGAAAATGCAAGTGCAAAGATTAGGCTGTTTGAAAATACAACACACGTAAAAATTGGAAAGGGAGTGAGACAAGGTGACACCATATCTCCGAAGCTCTTTAATGCCACATTGGAGGGTGTTTTTCAGTCACTGAGCTGGGAAAACAAGGGGATAAAGATTAATGGAGATTATCTAACCCACCTTCGTTTTGCTGATGACGTAGTCATTTTTGCAACTACCCCATCAGAGCTGCAGAGTATGATCCAGGAACTTGCTGACAAGAGTAAAGAAGTGGGATTAAAAATGAACTTTCAGAAGACAAAAGTGATGTTCAATGCTTTTACAAGAAATGAAGATTTATCGATTGATGGAGAAAAGCTGGAGATAACAGACACGTACGTTTATCTTGGACAGCAGATATCAAGTGAGGGTCACATTGATGAAGAAATTAATCGGCGTACAAAACTTGCCTGGAGAGCTTTTGGAAGAAACAGCATAATTTTCAAGAGCAATATGCCATTATGTCTTAAAAGAAAAGTGTTTGATCAATGCATCCTTCCAGTGCTTACGTATGGTGCGGAGACGTGGACCTTAACTAAAAGAGACATACAAAGGCTGCAGACAACTCAAAGAAGCATGGAGAGGTGCATGCTTGGTGTAACCAGGAGAGATAAGAAGAGGAACTCGTGGATCCGAAAAATGACAAGAGTGGAAGACATCATGATCAGAGTTAAATCCCTGAAATGGCAATGGGCTGGACATACTGCCAGAAGGACAGATCATCGATGGACAGCCGAAATTTTAGATTGGATTCCAAGGGACAGGAAAAGACCCAGAAGAAGACCACATGGGAGATGGGTGGATGAAATTCGAAAGTATGCAGGGGTGACATGGAGGAGACTGACACAAGACAGACCGTTGTGGAGGAAACTTGGGAGACCTTCGTCCAGCAGTGGATTGATAATGGTTGACAATGATGATGATGATGATGAAGGTTGATTGCATTCTCTGAGTGGCATGAAAAATTTGGCTTGGGCATGTGCATCCAGGAAACTTTCACTTTGATGATGCCTGTGCCACTTACATGCTTTTCTCCGTTGATCTTCTGCCTTCTTAACTTTTGCTTTTGCATTTCAATGTCTTAGCCGTATAAAGTTTCGGGTTCTAACATATAACTTTTTCACCTCTGTAGGGACATCTAGAAACCTCTAACCAATTTCCACACATAGTTTGTGAACATTGTTGTGTTCCTGGGATAAAGAATCATATCCATGAACTTCTGTAAACATCAACTCAAATTGGCTTTCTCCAACGATGGATCAGATTGAACAAGTAGGCCACCTCGTGGTGAAAAGATCTCAATCCAGCCAACAGGTACTGGTTCTGTAGATGATGGATTAAGTAGCTGGCCAGTTGACGTACCCAGAGAACAGTCATATTTTTCTTCCTTGGTAAGTTATGTAACCTGCAAGGTAACGAAAGCCTTCTACTGAGCAGTCAGAGCCAAGCAGGTGGTACCTGAATACCTGCAAAGTCTTGTAGTGTAATATCCCGAATCTGTCATTTTTCTTTTCTTCTTTTTTCAATATTCCTCTTCTTTGGTGATAGATTAACAAAAGTATTTCCAATCCACGCTTCCGAACTCCACAGTCATGACATCTAAGTGCAGGAGGAGTTGCAGTCTCAGATCCTGAAACGTCAATACTGGCTCTCGTACGGACACTACATTAATACTAGTATTGTTGCTTGTGGGAAGGTTTAATGTAGATATAGCATAAGGCTTCAACACTTTTCTGCTAGTCACCCCAAGTAATTCTGTCTTTAAGTCACGCTCCTAGTCATGTGTGAAATGTTGGGAACACACTCTTGCATTAGAAACTTTGAAGGAATCCTGACGTTTGCGTTTCTGAATTCACAATTTTTAAAGTGATAAATCCTTGGGAAATATATGGTGCATAATGTCAGTATTCTTGGTTTTCCTATTGCACGTAGTACAACAGGCCACTGCACAACCCGGCACAATTGCGTTTCTTACGAAATACAGAAACAAAGAATATCAGTGGTAAAGAAGTATCAAAATAAACACAACATAAACATCAAACTAAAAATATAAAGTTCAAATGGCTGCAAATCAATTGCGTTAAATAGCGAAAACTCCAGCACACCAATTGTAAACAAACAGCGATGCAGGAAGTTGAAAGACTAGTTATGTACCATCGACCTGCAACAGAACAACCGTTGATTGACAGCTGGGCTTCCCAGGAATCACCACGAACCACGTGATTTTGTCCATTCGAGGTTCAAATGTTGTTAGATCTACTGATTTATCAATAGATCTGATCTTTCCACACATTTAGTGACATTTTTTGAAAAATACCTTATTTCTACTGACTTTTTCTTGTTTCATTAAATTATAATTTTTCGGAAATCTTTTAGTGATGCCGTTAAAGAATTTTTATGAAACATAACAGGACTTTTCCACAATGTCTTATAATTTTCTGAAAAATATTTTACAGGATCTAATCTTTTTGAAATGGTTAATAAACTTGGGTATTAATTATATTTGGGTACCAAAGTATGATTGCCATAAATGTCAGACCACAGTGCTTTTTTCCTTGAATGAGAAAGGTCCATAAGTGCTACAATCCCGGATGTAGAGGCAGGGAAACTTTTTTGTTTTTACAACCACCGTGAGCAAATCGATGGGCTATAAGCAGTCGGTCATGCCTGATTTAAGGGCCACTGGTCCCAGGAAAAGGAGAGAGCCAGTGCCGTTAAACAAACACAATATCCATGCATGCATCACAGGGAGTCGAACCTGAACCCATCTAGGACGAATGGTGAAAAACCAACACTTAGACCACTGCGCCAGGGAGGCCTTCTTCGTAATTAGTGAGGTAGTGATAATTTGTGGTAACACATGGTTGGGATTAGTGGCTAATGCAATTTTTTGCAGTTCACTGTTATTTTATTTTCTTACTAATAGCTTGTTCTCCTGTTACTTTTTAGCAGCGGAACTTAATCAAAAGTTTTTCATTTACTGATAATACTCATACTATGCAAAATTTGGATGTTTTTAGATGTGTCAGTGACCTCGGAAAGAAGTTTCCATCAGTTGCTGCTTTAGTTTCTGTCTTTCCTAGATTTATTCTTTCCACTGAGATTCAAACACTAAATAATGAATGGAAAATGCTTAGAAATATTGATCTTGAGAAATATTGATTCATGGTGAAATATTGATTCATCAGAAATATTGATTCATGGTGTGGCATTTTCTCTGCTTGCCAGAGAAAATGCCACACCATGAAGGAATGTTCGAAAACTGACCAAACTGAACACACAGATAGCCAAGTAGGTACTGAACAAATTATTTAATTGCCACATACAGACTAGGCTCCAGTGGCTGAATATACAGGATGATCGATAAGAACTGTGGCCCCCATTTTGGGAGGGACTGCGTTGAACCCGACGTGGCGTCGAGGCAACGAGAGTCCGAATAGAATCCTGGGGTATCGTGGACCATGCGGTATTGATCCGAGTACACAGTTCATCTTCATTTTGCGGGGATGGGAGGTCAACCGACGTCCAATCGCGTCCCACAGACGATCGACGAGAGAGAGGTCGGGGGTTCGTGTTGGACACGGAAGCATCCGCACACCGTGTAAAGCATTCAGGCTGATCCGAGAGGTATGCGGCCGGGCGTTGTTCTTTTGAAAAGCAGCGTTTGGGATACCCTACAGATACGATAGTGCCACGGGCCGCAGCACCTCCTCGACGTAGCGGCGCGCTATCAATGTGCCCGTAATGTGTGGCAGAGGTGAGCGGTTGTTGGCGCTGATAGCATCCCATACCATGATTCCACGCTGCCGGGTCGTGTGGCGCTCCACAACGACGGAGGAATCCGCCCGTTGGCGACGTCGCCTCTAGACTCTCCCACGACGATCATCCGTGGTGAGTCAAAACCGCTATTCGTCGCTGAACACCACACTGCTCCATTCGGCACCTCACGCAGGTCTAGAACGACACAACTCTAAGCGGTGACGACGGTGGCTCTCTGTCAAGGGTAGCCTTCGCAACGGACGGCTGGGCAGCAAACCAGATGCAGCCAATCGGCGCTACACTGTCTGCGTCGATATTAGAGCATCCAAGCCACCCGTGCACTACGCAAACTATCTCCCGTTGTGACCTGTGGGTCCGCTATATGGTATGACGTCGGACGCGACGATCGGTGAGCTCGGAAGTCCGTCTCCATGTTTAGGTCTCACTACGAGGTTGCACAGATTCTTCCTGAGACCACTATCTCCAAATGCGACAGACGGTTGTGGCATCACGTTGAGTTTCTGCAGCAGTACGACGCAATACCATCCGGCGGTATGAAGGCCTACGATGACATTTCTCGTGAATTCATCCGTTTGACGAAATCGCGTGCGTCGGCTTCTTAACAGCATTCGAACCCCTTGTTCGTTCTCCAGACACCGTTACAGCAGAATCACTAACTTTTCGCAGCCGTGACGACGTCTCAACTGATGGCCTCACGGGCTGGTTGCGCGCCGTTCGTGCGATTGGCTTGTAAACGCAATCATTTGTATAACTTGTACGTGTGTACCCACCCTACAATTTGCATGGCGATGCGTTCACTTCTTAATGGTGTCGCATTTTCTCTGCCAGGCAGTGTACACAGTCGAGTTGCGTAATTATGACCATCTCCTACTTTTGATGTCAACAGCGCGTAGCCAATGAAAGAAGGCACGTGTTCTGAGCTGGCTTGGAGGGCATGTAAGGTGTGCTGTAGGCATCCTGAAAACATATCACTCGTTGATGTCGTGGATGAAAAGGATCGATTTATCACATTTGCAAAAAGGGATGCTTACCGGCTTTCGGGCCAAGGGTGACAGTACTTCTGAAACAGCGCAGTTTGTGAACTGTTCACGTGCTGCTGTGGTTAAAGTGTATCGTGATTGGAGAAATGGCACCATTGCGAATAGGCGACGTGGAAACTCCGGAGCATCACATGCCATTGATGTGAGAGGTGAACGTCGGCTTCGAAGGTGCGTGAGGGCCGATCGACACGCTACAGCGGAGCAATTCACTGAACGAATGAACGAGGGGGCTACCGGAGGACGACAGTTCAGCAAGCCAAAAAACGACAGTTCAGCAAGCCAAAAAACGACAGTTCAGCAAGCCCTGCTGTGTATGGGGCTCCGATGCAGACGGATGGTCACTGCACCTATGCTAACGAAGGTACATCAGCAGAAAAGACTTACATTTGCACGGTAGTATCGGAATTGGACTTCTGCTGATTGGCAAAGGATTACCATCTCCGATGTCACGTTTTCTGCTTCGTCGAACGGATGGACGTTGGCGTATTAGGCGCAAAACATCGGAAAACAAACACTCTTCAACCATTGTTGGAAAAACACAAGCTGGTGGGGGCAGCGTTATGGTCAGAGAAATGTTTTCGTGGCATTCTCTGGGTCAACTCATATCCGTGGAAGGCACTATGGGCCGAATTCTTATGAATCAATCCTTGCAGACCACGTACACCTGCGCATGCTGATTGTCTTACCTGGGACTGATGGGATCTACTAGCACCACAATGCGAAGTGTCACACAGCTAGAAATGTACGAAAGTTGTTGGAAAAGCACGATGAAGACTTCAAAGTAGTTCACTGTCCCCCTAATTCCCCAGACTTAAACCTAATTGAGCATCTGTAGGACCAGCTCGACCGTGTTGTTCGCTCTATGGATCCTCCACCACACACCCTATAGCAGCTGTCAGGCTCACTGCAGTCAGCATGGCTCCACATATACCTGTGAACACCTTCCAGCACCTTATTGAGTCACTCCCAGCCCGTCAAGCTGCTGTCCGCGCTGCTCACGTCTGTCACTCTGGATATTAGCTGGTTGTTACAATAATGTGACTCGACCGTGTATGTGCGCATGATTTTTCGTCATGTGCGAGAAATAATATAGTGGTAACGGAAGCATACTGTTCTCAATATTGTCGAAATATGGGGTTTGTTTGTTATTCTTCCTTCGTTCAAGTGCTGTAGTCGACAGATTTTTTTTTTATGAAAAACATGAACAGAGCCAGTTTAAGGATACGGGGGGAGGGGGCGTAACACGACTAACGGCTGCGCCTCCTCTCCAGGGGTATGTATTTTGCAACTTCCTCAGGGGGAGGGGAAAATTGACAGAATTATGGTAACCTTGGGTGTATCTGAAGGGAAAAATGGTAATGTTTCATAAATTTTTATTTAATGTAATTCATAGAACAACAAATATTTGGATTGTAGGTCCATTACTTGACTAGCATGCAGTGGATCTCTTAAGCAACTTTCATGATGACTTCGCTGAAAACATTTGTTAGTACACTGGTGTGCAAAAATTAAGGACGAAGAAGAGAAATCAGCATAACAGACCGAAAGAGACCACTCAGGAGATAGACTAGGTTCCGGTACGGTAGGGCATCCGCATATATGCAGCATGACTGGGGGTGGAGGGGGAGTGTCGTAAGGGTACAAAGCAGCACACGGCCGGTGTACGCTCAGCAATTCAGTGAAAGCTATTGCACGGTGCACATCGGTTTTAACGACGTAGAGTTGCTGCCACCGTGTGATATGGCCAACAGGCAATCCAGTAGACGACATCTGGATGACTTTACCCGAGGTCGCGTCATTGGGAAGTTGGAAGAAGGTCGAAGTGTGACTAGTGTGGCCGAGGAGTTTGGGATCGCTCACAGCATCGTTTCACGAGCTTGGAAAGCATTTCAAACGACAGGAACAGCTATCCGAGAGTTTAGCAGTGGTCGTCCACGAGCACCCACGGCGGCGGACGACCGGTATATTGTCCTACAGGCGAGAAGAGACAGACGGCAGACAGCGGAAGAAATCGCAAGGCCCATGCAACAGAAAAACGTCCGTTATCGCGTTTTACCGTGGCCAGGAGGCTGCACAAAGTTGGTCTATTTGCACGACTCCCAGTACGTTGTGTGTCATTAACGCCTGCTCATCGGAGACGGCGGTTTCTGTGGTGTCAAGAACACAAGAACTGAACACATCAGCGATGGGGTCGAATTCTCTTTACGGATGAGAGCCGGTTTAGTCTGACGAGCGATTCTGGACGCATACACATCTGGTGAGAGCCGGGAACACGCAATCACAACTCCAACATCATCGAAAGGGACAGGTTTGGAGGTGGCGGAGTTCTCGTTTCTGGTGGTATCGTGCTTGGTAGCCGTACTGACCTCCACATCTTCCAAGGAGGTTCAGTCACTGGTGACCGCTGTTGCACCGAGGTACTTCTGCCTCACGTGCGTCTGTTTAGAGGTGCTGTGGGTCGTAAGTTCCTCTTCATGGACGACAACGGTACACCTGATTGTACAGTGGCTGTCGCAGAGCTGTTGGAGAGTGAAGATATTCAACGCATGTATGGGTCCGTAAGGTCCCTGGACCTAAATCCAATCGAACACGTGTGGGACCTTCTCGGGAGACGCTTGGCAGCACGTCACCAACCGCCATCAACGATTCCGCAGCTGCGATTGGCGCTACAAGAGGAATGGGCCGCGATGCCTCAACAGCTCCTTGACAACCTCGTCCTCAGCATGAACAGACGTTTTAAATCCTGCAACGCAGTCAGGGGTGATCATATCCCCTAATAAAGACTGGATTTTTCTTGGCAGCCGCCTGTCACATGGACGTTTCTGTCTTCTGTCCAGTTGTGCTCGAAGCTACCTTTTCAATAAAGTGCCTTTGTATCCTTTGGATTCCTTGTTTGGACGGTTTTGGTCACTTTTCCCATATTCTTACATCTTGGGGATCTTATGGTATGATTTGAGTCGATGTGGAGCACTTCTGCACGACGTTACATTCGTAAAACCGTCTCGTCTTTAATTTTTGCACGCCAGTTTATTATCCTGAATTAATTAAGCCACTTCCTAAGTTTAACAAAATATTCACCTATAAATTGTCATTTGAGTTCACTTTTTTATTAAACTTTACTTAGTTACATGGTTCAGAGTAAGGATTTACAAGACTTGGCAACCGAAAACTCATCAAATATTCCCTACGTGTTCACTCCTCTCAGTAACTCATGCTCAATACTCAGCAAAAAGGGTTGGTTCAGTCCGGGTACGGAGAACTCGCCACCGGAGAACTGGCCACATTGCAATTTCAGTGCCATAAAATTGTTCTGAATAAACAAATATCGTGTGGCTATATTTCCCACTACTTGAACAACTGTTGTTCACGAAATTTTTTTAATGTTTCATTTTCAGTAAGAAATTTAGACATTTCCATGATTTTCGGGCTGAAGACAAAGAAGAGAACTGGCACCCGGACAACTAGCACCCGGAGAAGCGGCCACTTGGAGAACTGGTAACAAAAATTTTAAGGGGCCGCATAAAAATTGCGTTTTTGACCGATTCGCGGCCACGTCCTCGCAGGTTGGTTAAACGAGTGACATAGAGTTTCCGTAATTTCGTATTTCCTTAACTGCAATATCTAACGTTATTCTTCATACAGGGTGCCCAGTAAAGTCCTTTCTCAGCCCCTTAACTTTCGAACGCCGACAGCTATAGCCATGAAAACGGTGTCTAGGTATATTAAAGTGGCTATGCGCTATTCGATGATACTACTTACAGCGCCTTCTAGCGGCAAAGTCAGGAGTTAGCGTGCCGATCTCAAAAACTATACGAGGTACGGGAAAACAGTCAATTACAAAGTTGTAGAGCAGCATTGATTTAGTGCGAAAAGACACTTTTAGCACATGAATGCTAAGAATAGAACGCGTACAATGCTCGTTTGTTTGGTCATGAGTCGCTTACGGTGGTCGTTAAACCTCCAATTAAAAAAAAACATTCGTTGTGGAGCCATCAGCTACAATAATTCTTTATTTATTCTTTTTTTAATTGAAAATATGAGCAACTCAGTGGTCTATTAGCAGTCGCCCGTCCCTAATTCAGGGCCAATGGGTCCAGAAAAGTGAGAGAGCCAGTGCCGTAAGACAAACACAACATCCATGCCTCACCGGGATTCGAACCCAGACCCTTCTCGGACGAATTTTCATAAGACAGCGCTTAGACTACTGCGCCACCGGGGCGGCATTCCATTTGTCAGTAGCTCGTGATAAATATCATTTCTTCTTGGGGTTTTTTTTAATATCATTAATCAGACAGTTGAGAATACCTAAAAATATTTTTCTACGTATTTTTTTTTTTATTTCATTAGTTTCAAATTAATATCATTTAACTGTACAACCATTTGTTATATTCATGTCAATATTAAAATAAATACAAGTGAATGATTTAATGAGCATATTGCTCAAGATTTATAATTTGCTTTTTTAAAGAATATAGCATTTAAATATCAGTCACAACGTTTTTTAAAATTGTTTTATAACTTTGCTTTATTCATATATCAAAAAGCATTTTGGTATGTTTCTTGACCAGGCTTAGCAGTTTCTCCCTTAAAAAATAAGCACTTTTAAAGCACCCCACCGCACATTCTTAAACGCCCTTACCAATTGCATATGAAACAATGACATGCCCCAATATTCTCTCCAAATAGTTTAAGTTTGTAGGTGCAAAAAATTAGAAGATTTGCATTTTAAAAGGAAGTTCTGCTGGTCTGAGTTTCCCCGAGAGAATAAACAAATATGCAATAAAATGTATCTAAATTGTGAAACTGTAGTCAAAGCTATGAGTTCAATATTGGAATTTCGTATATAATCATCTCATAGTTTAAATTGCAAAAGCAAAATTACTTGTTCGAGATTTGAATCTTGTACTTAATTTTCTCATAGTATAACTTAATCATTTGCATATGCAAAAAAGGTGTGTTATGAGAGTGAAATATGAGTACCAAAAGACGATGATGGGACTTGTTAGGAGAAATTTGCTGGGTGTTTTTAACCCATGGTCCTATAATTTCAGCAAATTAACACTACTTTTGACAAGTTGAATCTGAAGGGAATATAGAAGGAAAAAATCAGGAAAGCATTACGCACATAGGAAATGTGCAGAGTAGGCTATGACAAAAAGCACGGAAACGGATCCGGGCCCGTTCCGGGTGGGATCTTATATTAAATCTTTGACTAAAACCCGGGCCCGTACTCAATTTGATTTTCCCTTTCAGTATATGTATCTCACATCAAGGAAACAAGGATATTAAGAATTATACATACACAGCGCAAACAACTAAATTGCATTGTGAATCATTCAGTGATGTACTTGCGCTTGTATATGATTTATTTATTCAGAGCAGCCAGAGTAAAGCCAAACCATCTGATCGCTAAGTTCCATGCTGTATTACATGCAATTTCGCAACTTCAAACATGCCAAAAAAATCAAATTTAATAACTTGCCAATAAAGGTTATTATAGTTGTTAAAAAAGAGTACATGTGACAGTTTCATCTAATAATAAATAAAATAAATGCCAAAACCACCTATGTCCCGCTTGAGTTAATATGTTTCCATGCATTAAAAAAGCAATACGGCCAACACATATACATTTACTCAATAATTAAACGGATCTAATCGATCAGCAAAACAGGAATATGCAATTCTCATGTCATGCAGGAATGACAGATTTTATAATAATTCTATAGTGAAATTTAAGAATTCAATATAGAACTATTATACTATTTCGAACAAAGGGATGCGTCACTTTTGAAAGGAATAAATGAGTCATGACAACGTTTATTCAAAACGTCAATAATTACGTTGTTATGAATCTCATTTATTCCTTTCAAAAGTGATGCATCCCATCATTATGGACAGAATACTTCTTTTGTCAAGCGCCTCCATTGCTACTGAAATTTCTGGGGTACATGATCGACACATTCACAAGTTAAGGTTGTTAGTTGCACGGTATGTGTCTCTGAAGCATTCAGCTGTTGGTTATATTCCAAACCATAAACAGTTGGACTTACTTAAAGAACCTTCTTATGTTAACCTCAGTTCTATGGAACTGAATTCCTGCCAAACCGGAGATTACAACGTGGACCTAAGTTTGCGTATCCTGAGAAACCTCCTAATGACTTTTCACTTATTTCGCAAGTTGAAGCTGTTGTACAGAGCTTTCCGGAAGGTGAACAAGAAGCACTTCGGTATAAACTTGCCAACACTATACAGTGTCATAGACATCAATCTGAGCACCACCTTGATAAACTATTCATTGACGAGCGTAAACGCTTAATGCAACTTCGCGACAACCCACTAGTAGTAGCAAGCTCAGCAGATAAGTCAAATCAGATAAATATTATGGACCAAGCTGAGTATCATCAAAAAATGCGTACAGCAATCTCTAAAACACCTACTACTGTTATACAGTCAGATCCCACCCAAGCAACTATTTCTGCAGTTGCACGCTTCAAAGCCCTACAATCGCTTCCTTCTTCCATAACTTCAGCTTTAGTTCCGCCTTATGGTCACAGAGACCAGGAGCTCTTTAGTCAACTGAAACTTCATAAAGCTGGCAAAGCAGTGCATTTAGCCCTACCCGGTCCGCTGGAGAGGGCATTAACTACATGCTTAAGACCTGTTATTGCCAATTCAAGTTTTTCAGTCTTAAATTCTAGTCAAGCAATAGCAAGCATTCGTCCGTTTTTAGCACGTCTTTTGTAAAAAAAGATCGTGCTTATGTTATCGGTGTGTCCGTCCGTCCGTCTGTACCCACGGTATCTCTGCAACTATTAGTCCGATTTCAAAAATTGTTTCGCATTCGAAAGCTTGAAATATGCGAATGATGATCCTTTATATCGTTTTTTTTTTACGATGTACAATTTCGCCGCTAGAGGGCGTAAATGCAGATGATGTTGAGTTCAAAAATACGTTTTATTCCACATAATTGCTTCTACACATCCGATTAAAAAAAATCCTTTATCTTTCGATTCCATTTATGTCGAAGAGTATTTTGGATATAGTTTCTTTTTCAAATTAGGCACAGATTTTCCGCTAGGGCGTAAAATTAAATTGCATTTTTTTCGATAACTCTTCTTCTAAAACTCCGACTTGAAAATTTTTTTTGCAGCGGATACATCTCCTGATGCACAATCTTTTGCATATAATTTCAAATTTTTGGTAAAGAATACTTTGGCCACCAGGAGGCGTAGGTGTTAATTTTCGATTCTGATGTATTTGCCATAAAATCTGAGCTTCTAACATATCGATTGAAAAATTCTTTCGTGTACTGATGCCTCTCACATCGATAAACCTTTTCGGAATATTTTCTTCCTAAAATATTGCACAGTTTCTCCGCCAGGGGGCGTAGATGTATATCTTATTTTTGTCAATATCTCTACTTCTAGGAGTCCGATTTGAAATATTCCTTCTTTGTTGGATAGTGTTTTCCGTGTGACATGTTTTTCATATAGTTTCAAAATTTTCAAGTAATTCATAGACTTTCCGCTAGGGGGCGTAAAGCTAAATTGCGTTTTCCCCTATATATCTGTTTCTAAATCTCCGATCTGAAAAAATCTTTCTACACCGGATACAGCTCCTGATGGGAAATCGTTTGCACGTAATTTCAAATTTTTGTAAGAAAATAATTTGGCCACCAGGTGGCGTAAGTCTTAATTTCCGCTTCTGATGTATTTGCAGCAAAATATGAGCTCCTAAAATCTCGATTGAAAAAAGTCTTTTGTGGACCGATACTACTCATGTCGACAAACATTTTAGGAACATTTTCTTCTTGAAATAATGCATGGTTTCTACGCCAGGGGCGTAGATGTATATCTTATTTTTGTCAATATCTCTACTTCTGAAAGTCCGATTTGAAAAATTCCTTCTTTGTGGGATAGTGTTTGCGATGCGAATGTTTTTCCTATAAATTAAAAATTGTCAAGTAAATCATAGACTTTCCGCTAGGGCGCACAATGGTGAATTGCGTTTTCTGCTCCTAAAACTCCGATTTGAAAAATTCTTCCTGTATCGCATACAAGACCTGACGGAAAATATTTATATTTTTCACGTAATTTCTGATATTTGGTAAAGAATAGTTTGGCCGCCAGGGGTCATAAGTGTTAATTTCTACTTCTGATGTATTTGTAGCAAAATGTGGGCTCCTGAAAACTCGACTAAAATTCTTTTTCTTGGACCGATACCGCTCATATGGATAAACCTTTTGTGAATACTTTCTTCCTAAAATAATGCATGGTTTTCCCACGAAGGGACGTAAAGTCACATCTTATTTTTCACGATAACTCTGTTTCTAAGAGTTCGTAAGCTCACGATTCCGTTTGCAGCAATATCTGAGGGATTAAAAACCCGATTGAAAAACTTCTTTCTTCCGTCAGATACTATTGTTTTCCATACCGGTTCCATTGACTTTGAATAGCTTTGATAAATTTAATTTGCGTCAGAACGGATTCAAAAGGCGTGCTTATTACACCCGAAAATTCGGTGTCATCTTTCCTGTTATATGATAATTCTAAATTTCTTATGTCTTCGTTGGATGTGAAGGCGTTGTTTCCCAGTGTTTCGGTTGATGTAGTTCATAATATCATTGAGGCTAAGCTTTTAGCTCTTGGTATTTCGACATCTGAGATCCAAGCCGTACTTTCCGCACTGAGACTGGTACAGAAGAGGTCTTACTTTAAATATAAACAATATTATTTACCGTCAGAATAGTGGGACACCCATGGGTTCCCCACTGTCGCCCATTCTCGCTGAAATGTTGCTCCAATCTCTTGAAAACGACATCCTTTCCAAATATTCTCAGCCACCGCTTTTATTTATAAGGTATGTGGATGATTTTTTGGACTCATTCTGTAGCTGATCTGATTACATTTTCTGATTTCTACTCTTCTCAGTATGAATCTATTAATATCCCCCTTGAGATGGAAGAAAATAATTGTCGTCCTTTCTTGAATTTTCTGTTACAAAGGACCTCCTCTAATCACATTCAATATTCCGATTATCGTAAGCAGTCATTTAGCATTGTTATTATCCCAATGTCTTTGTTCCACCCTCTAAGTTATAAACTTTGTTCTATTAGGTTTTTACTACGCAGAGCCATTACTCATTCGTCCAACCCTAGGTTACGGTAACTTGAAGTTGATAAGATTAAATAGATTGCTGCACACCATGGTTATGAAATCTCTGTGATAGGCAGACTATATCGACAAATTAAAAACTCTAACCTTTCGACACTCAGTCAACGGACCCCCATGATCTCAATATGTGAGTTCAGTGCCGTACGCTCCAAGAGTCACTAACATTTTGAAAAATAAGTGTAAACCACTCAATATCGATATTGGTCTCAAAACTCGATTAGAGTGATTAGGAAGGACCGGGGCGCTGTTGCGTTGGAACACAGGCTCGGCATATACTCAGAAGGCACAGGATACTGTTTACATCGGTTCCACCAAAAGGTGCTTACGCACCAGGATGCCGCCCTGGTGGCGCAGTGGTCTAAGCGATGGCCTCTGATCATTCGTCCGAAAGGGGTCCGGGTTTGAATCCCGGTGAGGCATGGATGTTGTGTTTGTCTTATGGCACTGGCTCTCTCCCTTCCCTGGAACCAGTGGCCCTAAATTAGGGACGGGCGACTGCTTATAGCCCATTGAGTTGCTCACGGCGGTCGTTAAACCTCCAATCAAGAAATAATAAATAAGCACCAGAATAAAAGAGCACAAGAACAACACAAAACTGGAACCCTATCAACTGCTTTGTCTCGTTTGGTGGAGTCCGAATCCTACTTCCATAAGTGGGATGACGTTACTATCCTGAACACTCCAGGCAAACAATCACTCATGCTTTTTATGGAAAGTTTGTATATTACCTCACTTGGACACAGGTGTTGTAATGATTATGCATACAAAATGATGGCCAAACCATGGACAAATGTGTTGGTTAGTAATTCTTCAAGTTGATGGGGTATTTGAAATTGTTTGTTTTCAGCAATGTTAATTCATAGATGGCGTGATTTATGTGTTTGTGACGTCGCTCAACAGTATTTAAGCCAATGTTCTTCTCGTGATGTTACACTGTATCATCTGATGATGAAGACGACGTGTCTTTGAAAGATCTCATGAAGCGTATGGTGTGTTTTTATTATTAAAGTGTTTTAACAATGTGGTACGTTGTGCATTGCATTTGTTTTCATCGTGTTCAGTCAACATTTTATTCTACTGTTAAGTTATGTTGATGATCGAGTTATCGAGAATCGACGGTGCTTTGGCCAACTACTAAAATAGGATTACAAACATGCAATCATTTTAAACACGAATTCTTATGTCAGTCATCAGAAGAAACATTCAGAGACAAGAAAAAAATCATATTCATTTTAATAAAAGCTCAGGTTACATAATTCAGTACAAAAAGTTTTGGCCCGTACACAGGACATGATGCATCTCAGAAACATTTAATTCCAGCCAACATTTCGCTGCATGAAATTATTACATTCATAAAAAATTCCCACATCAGAAATTTATGAATAATAATAGCGTACACCCGTTATAAACTGCTAACAGCTTCAAGGCATTCATTGTAAGGCAAACATGATCGTAATAGGTCAACCATAAAAAGCTGCCCCGGTGGCGCAGTGGTCTAAGCGATGGCCTAAAAAGAGAGAGAGAGAGCCAATACCATATGGCGAACACATCCATGTCACGCCGGGATTTGAACCCGTATCCATCTCGGACAAATAGTCAGAAACTAGTACTTAGACACTCTGTCACCTCTGTCACCACTGAACGAGTATTTTTGTGCTCCTCGATTTTGAATGATTTCAAGTGATTTTCTTTCTTCTTGCAGCTTTATTTTGTGTTTGCATCGTGTCTAAAGGTTTGGGCTTTAATTTGCTGTACATCCCGAGCTGGTTCGTGTGAAATTACCTTTCTTATTTCTGTTTTTCATCGCCCGGCCGGGCTGGTTGGATTGTAAAATTCAATTGCCATTGCAAATGGCGGCTTTCAGCGTGGGCGTTTCCCAAGCTCACGTTGCCCGAACTCCTCCCACTTCCTCTTCTGCGCCTGCCGGTGCTGCTTGCATGTTCACAAAACCTGCAAAAGACTCTTCAGATGGTACACTACGTTCCGTGATTCGCGTCGGTAGTCACGTGACCCGTCATGTGGGAGAAACTAGCTGGAAGAAAGAAGGAAAACTGCTTCACTGATCAGTATCAACATGAATTACAATGTTACAATAACAACATGAGTTTTCCCACAAATTACGCCTATAAAATTATGCAGTTAAAAAAGTAGGAAACTTGCTTCTTCAACGTAAAATTACTGACAAAAGAATCACACAGTCGAAGTTAGTTTCCGACAAGTATTGACACTAATATTCAGGGCTTGAGTATATTATCTCAAAAAAGTATTTGCTTTAAGCTTAAAAAAAGAACACAATATGGATTGAAAGTTCAGAGAGAGAAATAAATTTTTTTGCCGAGAGAATAATAAGGATCGCTCTAAAATATATTCGTATTATAAATATTTCAAATTTATAGGTTTTACTGAGGAATAAAGGAGATTTTTTAAGTCAGATTTTCGGGTAGTACTTCTACTAGCCTTGCTGTCTATACTTCCAACTGCTGCCCGCTGTCCGTTAATTATTTTCCTTTATTGTAATTACAAATCGGCCGATTGATGGCGGAACGTCCGATAAACGTCTTTGATATATTTTTATTTTTTGAAATTTAAGTATGTGGTTTACACCCAAATTGTTGAACATGTACAAATAGTAAGCCACAAAATAAAAGTTAGTTTGCTATTTCACGATTCGGTTCAGATTGGAACAAAAATCGGGACTTCTGGTCATCCTATATTTGAGCTCTAGTCGACATTCAAAATATTACATCTATGTAAAGTAGCAGTCATTTAGTTGCTGCATTTAAATCTCCAACCATTTAAGTCTCTTCCTTATTTGGTAGCAATACTCGGTACCAAAGGAAATGATAATTATATAGTACAAAGTAATAGCATTTCATATTTTAAAACCATCCAAATAAACCCTCAAGGCCACCCTTGTGGCGCAGTGGTCTAAGCGATCGCTTTTGATCATTCGTCCGAGATGGGTACGGGTTCGAATCCGGAGTGGCATGGATGTTGAGTTTGTCTTGCAGCGCTGTCTCTCTCCCTTCCCTGGAACCAGTGTCCCTAAATTAGGGATGGGTGACTGCTTATAGCCCATTGAGTTGCTCACGGTGGTCGTTAAACCTAAAATAAAGTAAGAAAAACCCTCAGTCAACAATAGCACCATTCGCAGGGCTGTCGCTCTGATCTTTGACATTTACGACGAGCAGCAAGAAAGGTGACAATACGTCACGGATTTTCATCCAATCAGGTAACACCTTAGGATCTTCGAAGAGTTTTTTTGCAGGTTTTGTGAACACGCGTGCTACTGTGCCTTCCTCCGCCTCTTCGGCTGCGTCATCTGGCTCTATTTTTTATTTTTATTTTAATTGGAGGTTTAACGACCACCGTGAGCAACTCAATGGGCTATAGTCGTCCGTACCTAATTTAGGGTTTCTGGTTCCAGGGAAGGGAGAGAGCAAGTGCCGTAAGACAAAAACAACATCCATGCCTTACCGGGATTCGAACCCGGACGAATGACCAAAAGCCATCGCTTAGACCACTGCGTCACCGGGGCAGCCCTCCAGCTGTGCCAATGTTCTCTGTGCATCATCTGCTTTGCCCAGCTGTGTTTCTTCTTCTGTGTCTGCTGGTGGACCCAATTCGTCGACGTTGACGGCGTCCCTTGAGGACGCCATGGATGTTGCCTCCAGCGTTGCTGCACAGCGTTCTCCATAGCGTTCCTCTACCCTCACGTACGCTTCGGTTGCTTCTGGAGCTGACGGCCCATCTACGCGTTCTTCGACATATCATCTCGCCCACTACGTCTTTCTTTCCGGAGGTGAGATACATCTGACTCTCCGATGAGACTATTCCTCTGGGTGCCAGTTTCATTCGACCCTGGTACTTGGATTCTGCATTGATGCATTACCTGACACTCTGATCAAGCTGTATAGCAATGTTTTGAAGTCCCCGCTGCCTCCCGCGGCTATTACCCGTATGGCCAGAAAGCCACATACTGCTCTAGTGTGTCTTTTAAAACCGGAATGTGCTCATGCCGTCCTCTCTCGTGGCATCTCGATCGGAGATCATCACTTCGTGACAAAACCTGTTTCCCAGCGTTCAGTACTTGTATCACTTCATCCTGTGCCGCCGGAGGTGTCTGATGCGATGCTTTTAAGGGCCATCAGCACGCGTGGGCGCGTGGTGGGCTCTGTAGTCTTCTGGGAGAGTCTGTGTCCACTCTTTCTTCATTTCCGAAGGATCCAGAAGATCAGTCCTTCCGCCGATTCCGTCTCATGTGAAGTTCATCTTTTCTTCTGAAACCCACATATTAAAGTGTCCTAGTGTGCTCACAGTGCGTTACTGAACACATTATCGTCGCACTGATGTCACCGCATCTGTCCATTGCTCCTGTTGCAAGGGGACTGACCAACTGCGGGCTAAGTGCCCTCAAGCTCCCTATGCTGCTTCTGCTACTTCAGTGCCATCTTCTCATCCTACTACACTGGCGTGCAAAAATTAAAGACAAGACGGTTTTTCGAATGTAACGTCGAGCAGAAGTGCTCCTATCGACTCAAATCATACCATAAGATCCCCAAGAGGTAAGAATATGGGACAAGTGAGCAAAACCGTCCAAACAAGGAATCCAAAGGATACAAAGGCACTTTATTGAAAAGGTAGCTTCGAGCACAACTGGACAGAGAAGACAGAAACGTCCATGTGACAGGCGGCTGCCAAGAAAAATGCAGTCTGTAGTAGGGATATGATCACGCCTGACTGCGTTGCAGGACTTACAACGTCTATCCATGCTGAGGATGAGGTTGTCAAGGAACTGCTGAGGCGTCGCGGCCCATTCCTCTTGTAGCACCAATCGCACCTGCAGAATCGTTGCTGGCGGCTGGTGACGTGCTGACAAGCGTCTTCCGAGAAGGTCCTAGACGTGTTCGATTGGATTTAGGTCCGGGGACCTTGCGGGCCAATCCATGCGTTGAATATCTTCACTCTCCAACAGCTCTACGACAGCCACTGTACGATGAGGTGTAGCGTTGTCGTCCATGAAGAGGAACTCATGACCCACAAGACCTCTAAGCAGACGCACGTGGGGCAGGGGAACCTCGGTACAATATCGGACACCAGTGACTGAACCTCCTTGGAAGATGTGCAGGTCAGTACGGCTACCAAGCATGATATCGCCGCAAACGAGAACTCCTCCACCTCCAAACCTGTCCCTCTCGATGATGTTATAGGCGTGATTGCGTGTTCCCTGCTCCCTCCAGATGTGTATCCGCCGCCCAGAATCGCTCGTCAGACTAAATCGGCTTTTATCCATAAAGAGAACTCGACCCAATTGCTGATGTGTTCAGTTCTTGTGTTCCTGGCACCACAGAAACCGCCGTCTTCGATGAGCAGGCGTTAATGACACACAACGTACTGGGAGTCGTGCAAATAGACCACCTTTGTGCAGCCTCCTGGCCACGGTAACGTTTTTCTGTTGCATGTGCCTTGTGATTTCTCCCGCTGTCTGTCGTCTGTCTCTTCTCGCCTGTAGGACAATATACCGGTCGTCCGCCGCCATGGTTGCTCGAGGACGACCACTGCTAAACTCTCGGATAGCTGTTCCTGTCGTTTGAAATGCTTTCCAAGCTCGTGAAACGATGCTGTGAGTGATCCCGAACTCCTCGGCCACACTAGTCACACTTCGACCTTCTTCCAACTTCACAATGACGCGACCTCGGGTAAAGTCATCCAGAGATCGTCTACTGGATTGCCTGTTGGTCATATCACACGGTGGCAGCAACTCGACGTCGTTCAAACCGATGTACACCGTGCAATAGCTTTCACCGAATTGCTGAGCATACACTGGCCGTATGTTTTATGCCATTCCGACCCCCCTACGCCATGCTGCATATATGCGCATACCGTACCGTACCGGACCCCAGTCTATCTCCTGAGCGGTCCTTCGGTCCGTTCTACTTGCTCGTTCAGCTCTCATGCTAATTTCTCCTCTTCTTCCCTAATTTTTGCACACAAGTGTACTAGTGCGTCTGCTGATCCTCCTCCTACTCACGAAGCCCCGGGAGCGACTTATCGGAAAAATTCAGTTCCAGCAGTTGCTCAACGCGCGTCTTCTGACATGTCTTGCTACACCTGATCTGCCAGCCCCAGCTCTTACGAATAAGAATTTTCCGTTTCTAGTGCCAGAAACCACAAAACGTGTTGTTCCGGCTAATACTTTCTTTACTGATGATACAGTAACTTTGAGCCCTCTGTTGGTTATGCTTCAGGCTCAAACATATGTGAGGAAGTGCCCTGCGCGTTTTCTACTGCTCCGGGTGCTCAAGTGAGCACATGAAACGCCGGAGGGAGCTCCCGCTTCAAGCTTAAAAAGCAACGCATTCTCTCCCCGACTCGCCCCATTCCTCGTGATCACTCTACGGGTCATCTCGAAAAATCGTATGGTGACTTTGTCACGTCGGAGTCGCACGACAGCATGGACATTTCCCCATCTCTCTTCGAGTTTTTTTCACCTTATATCTACTGCCTCGCTTCCACAGCAGCCACTCTGGTGATATTCTCAACCACTACCTCACCGCTCGCATGACTCATACTCTGTTCTGTCATTTTCTTCAGCAGTACTTGGATAGCATACCTCAAGTGCTTGCGCAGACTGATTCGCTCCATGTCTACATCAATTCCTTTATTGTCGAGGATTCCTCGAATCAACCATGGAAAAAGTTTTTTACTGACAAACTTCTTCGTATTCGTACGGCTGCCGATCAGCTCCTTCATTCGACAGATGACCTACCAGTTCAAAATAGTGACACTCAATTGTAGGGGTTCGCTTATCCGCTCGCTAATGCTCTCGCTTATGAAAATCTCAGTCATCTGGACGTCGATCTTGTTCTCCTTCAAGAGACAAATTGTGTATCCACCATTATTTTCCAATTCTGAAGGTCTTGGGACTTTACGTTTCGCCATGCCTTCCTGCTTTCAGCTCGTGGCGGATGGACGATTGGCATCCGTCATCGCTTTCAGTGTGATTTCTACTATCCGAGTACGTAATCTTTGCCGGGATCTCCTTCAACGGCCCATGTTTTGTCTGGATGGCGTCCGCTTCCATATATTCAACATATATACTCTATGTGCCACCACGTATCTCTCGATCTTGTTTTCCACTTTTCGCACTGCTCTCGCCAACGTCCCGCTGTCTAATCATATTTTATTTAGTGGTGACAATAATTGCATGTTACATTCTGAATTAGATAGTGCACCCACTCCCACGGGGTTTCTTTCACATCAAGTCGATCATATTCTGGCCATGGTAGCAGATTTCTCCTTCAAAGATGTTTTTCGTCAGCTCCACCTTGGTATTTATTATCTCTCATACTTGGCGATTTATTATCTCTCATACTTGTTCTCCTTCAAGAAACAAATTGTGTATCCACCATTATTTTCCAATTCTGGAGGTCTTGGGACTTTACGTTTCGCCATGCCTTCCTGCTTTCAGCTCGTGGCGGATGGACGATTGGCATTCGTCATCGCTTTCAGTGTGATTTCTACTATCCGAGTACGTAATCTTTGCCGGGATCTCCTTCAACGGCCCATGTTTTGTCTGGATGGCGCCCGCTTCCATATATTCAACATATATATTCTATGTGCCACCACGTATCTCTCGATCTTGTTTTCCACTTTTCGCACTGCTCTCGCCAACGTCCCGCTGTCTAATCATATTTTAGTTAGTGGTGACAATAATTGCATGTTACATTCTGAATTAGATAGTGCACCCACTCCCACGGGGTTTCTTTCACATCAAGTCGATCATATTCTGGCCATGGTAGCAGATTTCTCCTTCAAAGATGTTTTTCGTCAGCTCCACCTTGGTATTTATTATCTCTCATACTTGGCGATCTGCTGCTACATCTTCCACCTTTATCTCTCACCTGGAGAGTTTTTACGCAACGTCTTCTCTTCTTCCTGCCATTACTCAGTATCTTCATTCAGCGGCAGCATCCTCAGATCACTATGCGATGGTCCTGACTGTGGGTACCTCTTCTCGTTATCGTCGATCGGTTCGATCTTGGACCTTTGAAACCTCCCTTGACGAAAATCTGGTCTTCTGCGTTGAGGTACGGGCCATGCTCAGTGATTTTCGCCGGCTAGTGGTCAAGAGTCAGCTTCTTCTCTTCGTCAAGCAGTATTCGTTCACGGTTTCCACTCTCGGGATGATGAATGTACAAAATATTCGCCACATGTTATCTCTCCTGGACCTCACTTATCCTTTATACCCGGCTTAACTCGCACAACTAAAGTCCTTCCTCGAACCAATTGCTGGACAAACACTTGTGCGACTTCGACTCCAACATCCCAAGTCAAAAGATTGCACTTTTGGCTTCTTTTCCTCATTCGAGACTTCACGTCGGACATCGAACTGTCTACGTCTGCTATGTTTTTCAAATGAAGACATTTCTTCGGATCCTGCCATTCTCTGCTCACAAGTTCTTAGTTGTTTTACGGCCGAATAAAGTGGAACTCTTCCTTCTTTTCCACCTGCGTCTTGGTTTCTCCTATCTTCTCTTCCTTAGGACCCATCACATCTTTGCGACTCTTTTTTCTTCGCCCTCTCTCAGCTACCGTTCTTGACCCTTTCGCCTCTCTTAACGCTCGTGCCGTCCCTGGACCTGACGTCCTGCCTCATCTTTTCTATCGCACTTTCCTCTCCTCTTTACTTCCCTTTTTTCTTTGTGCTTTTTCCGCTGCTCTGCGCTCCTCCTCTTTTCATTCGAGTTTCACTGACGCCCACATTGTTCTCTTTCTCAAAAAGACGACCTGCTTAACGTGGGAAACTGGCGCTCGATTTTTTTACTAAATCTAGATTGCAAACTTTCACCAAACTCTTTCCTACACATCTGAACTCTGTTCTTCCTTCTATCATTTCTCCTGATCAAATTTATAGTCCCAGGCCTCTCTATTTCCCACAACGTTAACATTTTCCACGATTTACTTCATCTGGACAGATATCGCTCTGAATCTCTTGCTTTTCCTAACTTTGATCAACGCTCCGTTTTTGATAACGTTTCTCACGCACTCTTTCCGCAACACCTCTCAGCTTTGGATTTTCTCAGTCTTTTGCTTCTGTTCTCCTTGCACTCTATTGAGATGCCATTTCCCACGAAGTTTGCTGTTTTTCTCACAGCTCCCATCCAATTCCTCAGAGCTATTTGTCAAGGATGCTCATTGTCCCGGCAGCTGTTTACCATCGCATTTGAACCGTTTCTACGCTCCGTTCAGTATGTTTTCTGCGCCATTCTTCCTCCCATTGCTGCCAGCACACGACATCATTCGATCACCTACACGGCCTATGCGGCGCTCAGCGTACTCATCTCGTTCATTTTTATCATATTTATGCTGACTGCTCCGCGGCTTCGCTGAATACAACTAAAAGCACTGGACTCTGTTGCGCTGCGTGGTGATCTAGCACCGACGCCCCCTGGTCCTCCACAATTCAAAAGATTTTTGGAGTACATCTGGGTGTTCCACGTAGCTCTTCCAGGCCTTTCTGGACTGTCCTCCGTCGCCGCCTTTTGACATCCGCAGCCTTCTGGCGTCGAGCACAATTCTGTGCTTCCTTCTCTCAGCAGGCCCTCCTGGCTCGTACATATCTGCTGTCTAAATGTCTACATTATTGAACTGTCTCTCCTGATCTAGCTTATCCCCTCACCGATATTACCAGTCGCCTTACGTCTCTTATCTGGACTCATCACCATTGGGTGAACATCTCGACGCTCTGACTGCCACCATCCCAAGATGGTATCAAATTTGTCAACGTGTCGCTTTACTATCGCGCCCACCGTATTTTCGCCGTTCTTCGTCTGCTGTGTGAGCCGGTTGCTTCTGCTCAAACCGTTCGTGATGTTCTGATCTCTCCGCTCAATCCTCTGTATTCTTTCTCGACGTTTCTCCTTATAGATCGTTGTCCTCTTCTTCATTCTTGCCTTTCCGCTGTCTATTTTGAAGCCCTTTCCTTCGTTCGCTCTCTCTCGGTTTCTCGCTCTACTCCAACCTTTCCTCTTGATCTTCTTGCCGAGACCATTTTCTTTTCCACTGTCCTTCATCCTCCTTCTCATCTTGCGTATTTTGTTCATCCTTCCTGGCTTCGTGCTGGAATCGTAACAGACCGTGACCTCGTAACTCCTGATTTGTCCTCGAAATATTTTCCCGATATTTCTCCTCTCCTTCCTTCGTCTCCCGCTACGCTATCCTTTTATGACTTTCTTCGCTCCTCTATCATCGCTCTCTTCCCTGCACTTGCTTCCTCGTCCGGTTTGCTTTCTGTTCCTTCTTCCTATTCCCTTCTTCTTTCCTTCTCACGGATACGTTCTCCCTCTTTCTGCCTTTTCAACTAAATTACTCTATCGGTTTATCTGTATTTCTCCATCTTTTGCTCCTCGTCCTATTCTCGGAGTCTCTTCTGCCACTCTCCTTCATGTTTGGTCCGCAGCTACATCCCCTTTCTCCTCTCCACTTGAACGTAATACGCATTGGCTCTTCTTGTACAACCTTCTCCTAGTTCCAGCGATTCTCTTCAGGTTGTCAATCCTCCTGTCTCCTGTTTGCACTTTCTGTGCACAGACTGCTGATGTCGAACATGTTTATCTATATTGTCCCGTCATTGTCGAAGATGTTTATCTATATTGTCCCGTCATTCACCATTACTCATCGTCTTTGCTCCGCCGATGTCACCTTAACTGCGTACTGTACTCTTCTCCTGTGCGCTTCACCACCTGTGCACCTACCAGCTTTGCATGCGTATGTTTTCGTCCTAGTTAAGCACATCATATATTGCTTTTCTCAACAGCTTCGTTCCGTCACCTCTCCGATGTCATACCTCAGGCTGGTGAAATCTTGTGTTTACACTTCTGGAACAGACTTACATCTCGCCTTCGTCTCGAGTTTGTGTCTGCACGCTCCCGTGATCGCGAACCGGATTTCTACCAGATCTGGTTCCCACACATCCCGTGGTTCACTGTTTCACGTGGAATTCTCCGACTCATGATCTGATCTCCTTCCTCCATGCTTTGTCCGTGTGCAGTGCTACCTCGGTAACCCCATGCTTGTCGCTCTACATGTCTCAACTGCACGTCTGCCTAGCCTGGACTGTGACCTTTGTATTCTGCATCCTGTTTACACACACCGTGGCTCTTGCCTATTTCCTGCAGTTTTGACGTCACGTGTCACCTCACTCACCCTACGCCGCTCAGCGTGACTATTTATCGTACGGCTCTACTGGTCCATTTATATTGTCACATGCTGTTCTGTGCATCTGTACCCGCTTGCATGCACGTTCTTCCATGCACATTCATTGCTCCGATTCTGTCTGTCTATGTGTCTTCCATGACCTGAGAACTACTCGACGCTCTGACTTCAGTTTCCATTCCTGGTGCTACTTATGTACCTTCAAACTGGTCATTCCACCCAACTGGTTTCTCCGACATGCCACTGCCGCTCATTCTTGTGTTACACTATTAGATATTTGCATCAAGCTTGTCTATTCCTCTCCTCTTTTATTCAAACTTTAGTACCTTCCCAGCCTCTATGGCAATATTCTGCTGTAATCTACGCATACATATTGTAAATAGTCACTCATCTTCAAATACATCATTTTATTATTCTACGTACTGGGACGTATAATATATATTAACTTTCATTTTTAGTTTCTTTTCCTACGTAAATTTGAGTTTGCTCTCTTTCGCACTTTCCAAACTTAACGTGATATCTTCTCTCTCACATGAATAGAGGTTGGCAACACCATGAGGTCCGTACGTAAGTGACGTATGTATGTGATAAGAACAAGACGAGATATACAGTAGTGGCCAAAATTGTGGAAACCTTTTGGTTTTGAGGTTTGATGGCTCATAATACCACGTTTTTTTAGTAATACCATAAAATTATATATTAATGGAAAGATAATTTCAGCATAAATGTAATGCAACAAAGTTTGTTCAATTATCTGTATTCTATGAAAAGTTATAGCCAAATAACCACAAAAGGGAAGCACAATTTGCTTAGGTTGATATAAAGATTTCCTTCATTTGAACGTAGCCAATGAGGCTGAGTGTTTTGAGAGTCAACCAGGTGTCATCTTGTTCTGGCAATGAGTCAATCAGATCACAGTAAGATTTAGCTATTATTGTTATGTATTGGAGCTGACACGAGAACATTTGTCAGTTTGTTACGTGATTGCTATCAATTTGTGTGTGTGTGTGTGTGTGTGTGTGTGTGTGTGTGTGTGTGTGTGTGTGTGTGTGTGTGTGTGTGTGTGTGTGTGTGTGTGTTCTTTCATTTAGTGAGCTTGTAAAATATCATAAAATTAAAGAAATGGCGTAAAGAGTTGACTCGTCACCCTGAAAACGATGTAAAATAGTACTATTAAGTGAACAAGGCTTCAGTTGTCAAGAAATTAGGAGAAAATTTGGTGGAAACGTAACCAATGGTGGCATTTCTAAATTTTTGAAGAGGTATAAAGAGACTCAGTCACTACAAAACCAGACTGGTAAAGGCAGGAAAAGATGCACAACAGCAAGTGATGATAGGAGAATTAAGAGACTGGGCCTGGGTGAGAGAAGATAATCATCTGGTTGTAGAGAAGACGAAATGGAGCAATGCAATGTGAAGTTGAGTGCAAGGACTGTTCAGCGCAGACTGCAGGAATTTGGTCTAAAAGCTAGAATTCCACAAAAAAAAGCCATTTTTTTTATCTCTCAAAGAAAGGTTGAAAATATTAAACTAGAAAATATTAAACTCTGTATTCTATGAAAAGTTATAGCCAAATAACCACATCAGGTGTTAACTGGTCAGCGGAGCAATAGGACAGTGTTATTTGGAGTGATGAGACCAAAATCTCCCTGTTTGGTAGTGATGGCATAAAATACGCAAGGGGAAGAATCGGAGAAGATTTGCATCGTGATTGCATTACATGTACCGTGAAACACCCAGTATGTGTTAAGATCTGGGGATGTATGGCATCAAAAGGTGTGGTCAGAATTTGCGTGATTAATGGGATTATAAATGGCCAAAAATACATTAATGAAATACTTGAACCCAAACTGAAACCTTCCGCACGTGATCTTTTCCAAGATAATGAAGCATTTGTACTTCAACAGGATTCAGCTCCATGTCATGTTGCTGCTGTGTGCAAAAAGTGGTTTCTAGATAATCATATTTTACTGCTGGAATGGCCTGGTAATAGCCCAGACCTGAACCCCATTGAAAATTTATAGAGCCAACTAAAGAAACTTGTTAGCCAGATGCAACTCAGCAATAAAACCCAATTAATAGAAGCAATAATTCCATCTTGGTTTCACATTATAACAGCTGCAGAACTAAACATTTGGTTCACTCCATCGGAAGGAGTTGTAAGGCCGTAATTAACGCTAAAGGTTACCCAACTAAGTATTAACTGACGTGGTGAGAATTTTTGTATATCTCATTTTTTCTATGTGTTTTACTTTTCTTCGTTATAACTGCTGGTCTAATACAAATTCTTTCATAAAAGTTATTGCATTACATTCTTGATGAAATTATCTTTCCATTGATATAATTTTACGGTATTACTCCAAAAAGAAGAGGTGTTATGAGACATCAAACTTCGAAAATACACTGTTTCCAAAATGTTTCCACAATTTTGGCCACTACTGTATAATGGTTACGCATTAGCTGTGAGAAGGGGGATTTTGAATGCGAATGCTAATACTGGTTTCGGATACGAGACTGCTTAATTGCCGTTTTTTTTTTGTTTTTTTTTTTTTTTGATTGGAGGTTTAACGACCACCGTGAGCAACTCAATGGGCTATAAGCAGTCGCCCGTCCCTAATTTAGGGTCACTGGTTCCAGGGAAGGGAGAGAGCCAGTGCCGTAAGACAAACACAACATCCATGCCCGACCGGGATTCGAACCCGGACCCCTTACGGACGAATGATCAGAGGCCCGCGCCTTAGACCACTGCGCCACCGGGGCGGCTAATTGCCGTTAAAGTATTGTTGAATGTTACGTGTTCTACTTTAATGAAAGTGTTGCAGTTCATAGTTAATTATCAATGTGGATATTAACACACGTTTAGTTGATTTTACCGTGTTGAAGAGAAGTGAACAGCAATAAAGGATTAGCTATAAGTAAAACCTCTTGAAATTTATTTGAGTGACTCGTATTTCACTGTAGGCGAAGTTGTGATTTATGTAGTCTTTCAGTAGTCAGATACACACAAACACTACATAATTTGCTGTAGCGTTTGTGTGTTGCTGGCTACTGAAGCACAACATAAATCAAAACTTCACCTACAGTGAAATACGAGTCACTCAAATAAAGTTCAACAGGTTTTACTTACAGCCAATCCTCTAATGCTGTCAGTAGGCTCGTGATCACGTTCACTTCAACACGGTGAGATCAACTAAACGCAGCGCCGGATTAAGGTAGGGTCTATAAGGCTATAGCCTTGAGGCCCACCATGACCAAGGGCCCAAGAGCCAATCCTGGGCAAAGTAATAGATAGACAGGCAGAGAGAGAGAGAGAGAGAGGTTTGTAAAATAGATTCATTTTTGTCTCGTATGATTTTCACTTGGTCAGAAGCAGAGGCTGGAAGACGAACAGATTTCAAGGCAGCGACTCACCAAGGGTAAAGGTTTCATGTCGTTGTGTACAGCGGGGTCGGCGAGACAATTTCAGTTTTTTCACTACCATCCACCCACACCTCCCAAATTGCACTTGGAATCGTTAATGGTCCGAGTCTCCTGCAGATTCTCATTGCATAAGAAAAAGATGCACTAAGAAAAGTATACAATTCGAAATCATTAGAAAACCCAAGACAAAATCTTTAATCTTAAGCTTTTAACTCGTGTTCTTATGAAAACAGTGAAAAATGTAGTGACTTATGAAAACTGTGCATATATTTCGTAGTTACGGCTTCGTGTTTTAACGGACTTCATGATAATTCCTCGTCATAAGTTCTTTGGGGACCCACTCAAATGCTTTAGCCTTGGGCTCACTCAAATGTTTTAGCGTAGGGGCCCATCAAGGTTTTAATCCGGCCCTGACTAAACATGGGTTAATATCCTCAATGACAATTAATTATGAAACACAACACTTTTATTAAAGTAGGACATGTAGCCTTCAACAGTACTTAAACGTCAATTCAGCAATCTCGTATCCAAAACCAGTATTAACATTCACTTTCAAAATATCCCTTCCCACAGCTACTGTGTAGCCATTATATATCTTGTCTTGTTCTTATGACATACATATGTCACTTCAGTACGGCTCTCATGGTGTTGTCAACCTCCATTCACGTGAGAGAGAAGATATAACGTTAAGTTTGGAAAGTACGAAAGAGAACAAACTCAAATTTACACAGGAAAAGAAACTAAAAATGAAAGTTAATATAGAATATACACGTTCGAGTCACATTATTGTGACCACCAGCTGATATCCAGAGTAACCGCCGCGTGCAGCGCGGACAGCAGCTAGACGGGCTTTGAGTGACCCAATAAGGGGCTGGAAGGTGTTCACAGCTTCGCCATGCTGACTGCAGTGCATCTGACAGCTGCTTGAGGGTGCGTGGTGGAGGATCCATAGAGCAAACAACACGATCGAGGTGGTCCCACAGATGCTCAACTGTGTTTAAGTCTGGGGAATTAGGGAGCCAGGGAAGTACTTCGAAGTCTTCATCGTGCTCTTCCAACCAGTCTCAGACATTTCTAGCTGTGTGACACGTCGCATTGTCGTGCTGGAAATCTCATCCACCCCAGGAAAGACAATTAGCATGTACGGGATACGTGGTCTGCAAGGATGGATTCATAACGAATTGGATCCATAATGCATTCCACAGGTACGAGTGGACCCAAGGAATGCCACGAAAACATTCCCCACACCATAATGTTTCCTCCATCAGCTTGTGTTCTTCTAGCAATAGTTGAAGAGTGTTTGTTCTCCCATGTTTCTCGCTTTACACGCCAACGTCCATCTGTTCGATGAAGCAGAAAACGTGACGCATCGGTGAAAGCAATCCTTTGCCAATCAGCGGAGGTCCAATGCCGATACTGCCGTGCAAATGTAAGCCTTTTCTGCCGATGCACCTTCGTTAGCATAGGCGCAGGGACAATCCGTCTGCATCGGATCCCCATACGCAACAGGGCTCGCTGAACTGTCGTTTTAGCCTCCTGGTTCATTCGGCCAGTGAGTTACCCCAATGCAGCGTGTCGATCGGCCCTCATGCACCTTCGACGCCGACGTTCACCTCTGACATCAATGGCACGTGGTGCTCCGCAGTTTCCACGTTGCTTATTCGCAAAATGGTACCATTTCTCCAATCACAATACACTTTAACCACAGCAGCACAAGAACAGTTCACAAAATGAGCTGTTTCAGAAATATCGCGACCCTTGTCCCTAAAGTCGTTAATCAACCCTTCTTGCAAATCTGATAAATCGCTTCTTTTATCCATGACAGCAACGAGTGATATGTTTTCAGATTGCCTACAGGACACTTTATATACCCTCTAAGCCAGCTCACGATTGTGCCTGCTTTCACTGGATACGAGCTGTTGACCTCAAAAATAGGAGGTGTTCACAATAATGTTGCTCGACTGTGTACGTAGCAGTACATAGCTGTATTTACCTATAGTATGATTTTGAGACGCATAAGCTATGTTCGTCTCACCTTGTACCGGTCTTTCAAATAAAAATTATTTTGAAACTGAGCCACATGGGTTTCATTCTGTATTCAAAATTCATAACTCAGTTTAAAAATACAATAAATGCAATGTAAAAATCAGCACCATACAACCTTCAAAGCAAATACTATTTGAGTTGGCAAAGCTGATATTTAAGGAAACCTAATTTTCATATACGACGTACACTATATTGACAAAAGTCACCGGACACCTATAGAAGAGAAACAAAACACAGCATTTATTGTAGTACATTAGTACAGTGTCTTTCCACCTTTGGCCTTAATGCATGCACTGATCCTTCGAGACATGCGTTCGACAAGGTTTTAGAACACAGCGATAGCTATGCGCTTCCATTCAGTACATAATGCTGCCGCTAACTGTTGCTTAGTAGTAGGCCTTGATTCGAAACTTCTTATGCGACACTCTAATTCATCCCATAGGTGCTCTATGGGATTAAGATCCAGGGTTATGTGCTGGCCAATCCACACACGATACGGAATTATCGTCAAACCACGCCGTAACAGTCCTGGCTTGGTGCATTATCCTGCTGGTACCAACAAGGCTCGGTTCCACAATATTGCCACAGAGTTGGTAGGGCATAATTGGCCAGAATATCGAGGTAGACGTGCTGGTTAACAGGTTTGTCCACGATAACCAATGGGCCGGGACCATACCACGCAAAACACTCCCACACGAGTGCACTGCCAGCTCCAAACTTGACCGTAGGAACAGTACACTGTGTTAAATATCGTTCCCTGGCTGCCGCCATACCTACACGCGCCATCAGACTGATGGATCGTGTATCTGGATTCATCAGTCCATAGGACCTGTTTCTATTGAACTACGGTCCACGATAAATGTCCTTTACGCCATGCTAAACGACATTCCGTGTGAAGATGAAAGGCTTATGAGCAGCTGCACGACCACGGTAACCCATTGAAGGAAGTTCTCTGCGAATGGTACGTGTACTTACCGAGGTTCCAGCATTTTTACTCACCTGTACACTGAGGTCTTGTGCAGTACTCCGTCGATTATCTGTAACGACTTTCCTGAGGCTTCGACGTCCTCTACCACTGATTTTCTTCTGTCTGCCGGTACGTTTTGCTTCTTCAGGCACGACATGTGCCTTCCACTTATTCAGTACATCCAAAACAATTGACTTGGGTATGTTGAAACGTCTCTCGGTTTCTCTTATGGACAACCCATTACTATAACACCCAACAAGCTTTCCTTTCTCAAAGTCAGTTCTCTCCCGGCGCGACATTTTCACTCAACCTCACAGTGAAATATAATCGCGGTCAGCTGCAGGCTTTTTTTATACCGTTTGCAGCTGTACCGCGCGTCTTAACAATGCAGCGGATGCGTTCATTTGCTTTAGAAGGGTGTCCGGTGACCTTTGTCAATATATTGTATATCGAACTTTTTGGAACTTTATACAACCAGATTTTTCAGATGTCAGTTACATATTAAGAAATTCATCAGCAGATAAAAGTAACATTTTAGTTGTATGCCTCTATATATTTTAGCAAAGGCAGTATTTTCTTTTCTTTTTTTTTTTTTCTGAAAAAAAAATACTGGGAAATATTTAAACTAATGCTTAAAACGATTTTAATATCAAAGTGACATTTGCTAGTAATGTTTTTTTTTTTAAAGGCAATGATCCAATTTGGTCTTTCAGTATCACACAAACGAGCTCACACTTATGAAATTTCAGCATATCTTGATAAAATAAAACAGATTAACTTTGCCCACATTTGTCAACCAAAACTCAACAGTAACTCTTCCTCTTTCAAGTACTGTAGCAAAACAGTAGCCACAAGTGATTTGCAATAAAATTAAAAATTCCTGCCCTCATTAAACTTGCGCTAGCATCTGCCACTTAACAGGGAAAACTAAACACTGAGAAGACCAAAATAAAAACTATCTGGAGACTACAGAGCAGAAACTAGAGACTACAAAACATTTACAAATTTAGTTCTATACACCTAACTGAGCAAACTTAATGTTTAACGCCAAGTATGCTAATGAATGAATAATATACAGTATGAAGCCACGTGGTGACTAGTGAAACGGAATTTTACGTATTTAGCAAACTTCATTAATGAATAATATACAGTATGAAGCCACGTAGTGACTAGTGAAAAGGAATTTTACGCATTTAGCAAACTTCATTAATGAATAATATACAGATGAAGCCACGTGGTGACTAGTGAAACGGAATTTTACGTATTCAGCAAACTTCATTAATGAATAATATACAGTATGACGCCACGTGGTGACTAGTAAAATGGAATTTTACGTATTTAGCAAACTTCATGAATGAATAATATATTCAGTATGAAGCCACGTGGTGACTAGTGAAACGGAATTTTACGTATTTAGCAAACTTCATAATGAATAATATACAGTATGAAGCCACGTGGTGACTAGTGAAACGGAATTTTACGTATTTAGCAGACTTCATGAATGAATAATATACAGTATGAAGCCACGTGGTGACTAGTGAAACGGAATTTTACGTATTTAGCAAACTTCATTAATGAATAATATACAGTATGAAGCCACGTGGTGACTAGTGAAACGGAATTTTACGTATTTAGCAAACTTCATGAATGAATAATATACAGTATGAAGCCACGTGGTGACTAGTGAAAAGGAATTTTACGCATTTAGCAAACTTCATGAATGAATAATATACAGTATGAAGCCACGTGGTGACTAGTGAAACGGAATTTTACGCATTTAGCAAACTTCATTAATGAATAATATACAGTATGAAGCCACGTGGTGACTAGTGAAACGGAATTTTACGTATTTAGCAAACTTCATAATGAATAATATACAGTATGAAGCCACGTGGTGACCAGTGAAACGGAATTTTACGTATTTAGCAAACTTCATGAATGGATAATATGCAGTGTGAAGCCACGTGGTGACTAGTGAAACGGAATTTTTCGTATTTAGCAAACTTCGTGAATGAATAATACACAGTATGAAGCCACGTGGTGACTAGTGAAACGGAATTTTACGTATTTAGCAAACTTCATGTAGTGGGAAAACAGATTGATTACTAATGTATCACAGGATTATGAATCAAGTTACATCATACAAAGAATCACATTTTCATGAATACTTATAAACTATGAACAAGCACAAGGTAATCACACCGGACAAATATTAGTCACCCCTCGCAGAATTTAGCTAATAACGGTTGACTGTGCCTCTTGCCTTGTTAACAGCACGAATCCGGAGTGGTAGAAACTCAACGAAGTTGTGGATGTATTGAACGTCAATTTGCAGCCACTCGTGTGCAATTGGTCCCGTTGTGGCGGAGTACGTGGGTGTCTATTCTGGCGTTTCACCTTCTGTTCCAAATGATCCTGCAGATTTTCAATAGGATTTAAATCTGGGTATTTGGCTGGCCAGACGAGGTGAGACAGTGTTGCTGATTGTTCGCCGTGCCACTCAGACACAGTTTCAGCCCTGTGCACACGGCAATTGTCGTCTTGGAAGACCGGAGTGGCAATGTGCTGCTGTTCCTGAAGATGTAGGACAAAGGGAAACACTTCGGCATTCAGAATGCGGAGGTACGCATGCTGGTTCAAATTCATCGTCACTTCAACGAGAGGGCCCATTTCGTGGTACGAAGAACATCCCCAAAACACACATAACCCCCTCCAGCTTGAACAACACGTTCGACACAATAAAAATTAAAGGCTTGATTTGGGCCTGCGATGCACTCGTCGCCTCCCATCATTGGAGTACAAACAAAAAGGAGACTCATTAGACCAAATTACTTATTCCCAATCCTCTACAGTAAAGTTTTGGTGCCTCTGAGCCCATTGATAACGTGCGAGTTCGTGACTTGCTGTTAAAAGAGGCCTCTTCCGTGGTAGGTACTCTGCTCCAGATGTCCATCGCATGCAGTTCTCGTCACAATGTCCTTTCGGAAATTGGTTGGAGTGGACTTTCATTGACTGTTTGGAGAAATTGTTTTCTGGTTTGAAACAGCTTTGCAGTTACTAGGCGTGAAACATAGCGGCGGTCCCTGTTGGTGAAAATTGTTTTCCGGCCACAGTTACGTCACCGATTTTCACTTGCCTGCCAGCTACACCACTATATGTAGACCTGCTGGACAGTACGCTCCGACACACCAACAAATTGGGCGACTTCATTCATTTTGTTTTCGTGGGCACGAGCAAACACGATGGCTCCTTTTAGCGCTCAATAACGCCTGTCTTATGACCCATGTTGCAGACTAAACTCAACACACACGTTGCTCTTCACCACTGCACGAGACAGAAATGATTCTGTAGATCACGTCTGTTCTATTTATCTCCCAACATGGGTATCACGGCGTCCTCTGTGCAACTGGTTACTTCCTACTGTCACTTCTGTTAGGGGTGACTAAGAAACTGCTTTATCAACAAAATGACTATGTAATGGAATAATGGAATTAAAAATAGAGCTACCATTATTGCTGTCCCATTTCTTTTTTTAACTCATCCACTTGCCTCTGGAGAACGTCTCCTTTTTCTTTTAAAGTCCTAATTGTAGTCTCATGGCATATTTGCTGTCGGTGCAATTTCTTTACATATGTAGCTGCTTTTTTCAGAATCAAGACTTTGGGAGCCTTTGGATTGTCCTTGACAGAAGGAACCAAACCTCTTAACGACTGAAACGAATTTTTCATGTTGTCACGCCGTATTCTTTCCCTGTTGTTATGGTTGCCCTTGTTGCCGAATTCTTGAGCGTCAGATGAGAACCTACGACTTGTTCCTTCACCGGGTGAATTTGCTCGGCTTAAACGCGTGGCTGGCATTTGGCGAACACTTCTGCCCCTCCTTTTCACAGCAGAAGTCCGTGTGTCTGAAGCAACTGATTTAGCATTTGAAAACTTACGCCTAGGAGCAGGTTTCTTTCCACGGTTCTTAACTGTGCTTGCTTTCGGAGGCTGTACTTTGATACCTGTAATGGTTACCACGTCTGTTTTATCGTAGCCTTTAGCTGAAAGGAGAGAAAATTAGGAAAGGGTTAAATTAAATAGAAAAATTTATAAATTAAATACAATACGTTATGAGCATTCTGATATTGTGTTTTACAGAAATCTTCTACATGTCTTGAAATAAGTTTGTGCAAGGAATTCACATTCGTTTTTAAGTTAAACTGCTGTGTATCTGAAAGGGAGGGGGTTCCCCGTGATGTACGAGTGATCTGAGGTGCTGGCCTGTGGTCATTCGTCTGACATAGGTCTGGGTTAGAGTCCTGGATGATCCATGGATGGTGGACCTTATAGCACAGGGCCTTCTCCGGGTACCATTGGACTTAAATTAGTAATGCGCAAATGCTAGTAGTCTTAGAAGTTGCTCAAGGTGGTCATAAATCCTAAGACGAAAGGTAGAGGACCTCCTTGATTTAATTTGTGCGTACCAACTTTCTGCAGGGGGGTAGTATATTAAATTTACCACCACTAATCCATGAAGTGACAGAACTTGACACCAAGAAGAAGCAACCATACCTAAGCCTGAAATTCTAAACTATACTTCGATTCACCCTGAAACGACATTGCAGTTTAAGGTACAAGAGGCTCACTGAGCCTTCCGGGACGGCCAGAGTTATGTGCATCCCCGTCACTCCCCACTGTCTCCTGTTGTTAGCAGCTGTCAATCACTTTCCCCATCAACTCAGTTGCATCCTTGTCTCCCAAACACTAAATGTCTACGCATGCGTGTGTTGTTCTAATTTTAAAATTTAATTTCTGAAAATATATAATTTTTAGATTTGTCTAAAATAACTGTATGTGCTTATAAGTAAACAGCTAGGATAATATAAAGGGCAATAAATACGTTGGTTTTCACGGAAAATGTTGGGAACTACTTTCAGTCGCGGCGATAGGTTTCACGTACCCTTCAGTGTCATCTTAGGATGAATCGAAGTATAGACCTAGCTATCAAAATGCCAGAAGTTCACCTTATGCTATTAGACAACTCACTAAATAAGTTACACTGATGCATGAAGTTACCATTTGGACAGCACCTTGTTAAATAAAGAACAATTATATTGACGGGAAGCTGCAACACACTAATTCTTTAAAATCGAAAAAGTTGATCCAATGCACCACATTTCTGGTCACACACAGAACAGGAACAAGCTTCTCTATTATGCTTTCATATTTCTTCAAAGCTGAACTACAAGGACCCACAACCTGCTAATTTTTTTTTATTTCTTTAGCAGGAATGCATTCTACCTGCCACTGCAAACCCCTTACGAAACTAAAATCACTTCTAAGCAGCTCAGCACTTTTAGTCACAGGAATTTCCTAGAATTTAAATATAATTTGTACACTAGAGAGCAGTATTACCAACGCCCACAAATAAAGCAAACGAAACGGAATTTCTGATCTACAGATAATTGGGACACTAAGTTTTGTACATCAAAATTTTAATCTTTAAATTAAACTTAACCAAATTTTACCTTACAGGTACACAAGTGAAAGTTTTAGAATTACAAGATTCCATATTTGCACAAAATGCATTTAAAAGTAAATCATTGTTAAAAAAATGACAATAAGTACATTTAATCCTTGTAATCTCCACAGGGATGATATTTTCGATTTAATTTAACCCTTTCCTAATTTTCTCTTCCCTAGGGTATATGAGCCCTAGGGCAAATGGTTTGTCTGGGGATAAATAATTTGATTAAAAATGTATTACCAAATTCATGGGTCCCATGCGAGGTATACTGATTTAGAATAATGGGTAGAGTAGAGATACTTACGTATTTGTCAATTGTCCCATCAGCACTCTCCCGAACTCTTTAGGCCGTAATCACTGGAATGATCTCTTTCATTGTTGACCATGGTGTATCTAGATTTTATATGCACTATAATGACAAAAATCACCGGACACCCCTTCAAAAGTAAGTGAACGGATCCGCTGCGTTGTTAAGATGCGCGGTACAGCTACAAACGGTATAAAAACAAGCCTGAAGATGACCGCGATCATATCGCACTGTGAAGTTGAGTGAAAATGTCGCGGCTGAAGAGAACTGACTTTGAAAATGGAAAGATTGTTGGGTGTTATATTAGTGGGTTGCCCATAAGAGAATCATGAGGCGTTTAAATATACTCAAGTAACTGTTTTTTTTTTGTTTGTTTGTTTTTTGGATTGGAGGTTTAAAGACCACCGTGAGCAACTCAATGGGCTATAAGTAGTCGCCCGTCCTTAATTTAGGGTCACTGGTTCCAGGGAAGGGAGAGAGCCAGTGCCGTAAGACAAACACAACATCCATGCCTCATCGGGATTCGAACCCGGATCCCTTTTGGACGAATGATCAGAGGCCATCGCTTAGACCACTGCGCCACCGGGGCGGCGGTAACTGTTTTGGATGTACTGAATAAGTGGAAGACAGATGGCGTGCCTGAAGCAGAAGAACGTACCGGCAGACCAAAGAAAATCAGTGACAGAGGACGTCGAAGCCTCAGGAGAGTCGTTACAGATAATTAACGGAGTACCGCACAAGACATCAGTGTATTACTGTGTAACAATGCTGAAACCTCGGTATGTACATGTACCATTCCCAGAGAACTTCATTCCATGGGTTACCGTGGTCGTGCGGCTGCTCATAAGCCTTTCATCTCCACTCGGAATGCTACTCGTCGTTTAGCATGGTGTAAAGAACATTTATCGTAGACCGTAGTTCAATGGAAACGGGTCCTAAGGACTGATGGTTGCAGATACACGATCCATCAGTCTGATGGCCGTGTGTGGGTATGGCGGCAGCTGGGGAAACGCAATTTTCCACAGTGTACTGTACCTACGGTGAAGTTTGGAGCTGGAAGTTTACTCGTGTGGGAGTTATTTTCACGTTATGGTCCCGGGCCATTTATTAGCGTGGACAAACCTGTTAACCAGCACGTCTACCTCGATATTCTGGACAATTACGCCCTATCAACTCTGTGGCAATACTATAGAACCTAGCTTGTCGGTACCAGCAGGATAACGCACCGATCCATAAAGCAAAGACTGTTACAGCGTGGGTTGACGATAACTCCGTATTGTGTGTGGATTGGCCAGCACATAGCCATGATCTTAATCCCATAGAGCACCTATGGGATGAATTAGAGCGCCGCATAAGGAGTTTGGAATCAAGGCCTACTACTAAGTAACAGTTAGCTGCGGCATTATGTACTGAATGGACGTGCATAGCTATCGCTCTGTTCCAAAAATTTGTCAAAAGCATGTTTCAAAAGTTCAGTGCATGCATTAAGGCCAAAGGTGGACAGACACCGTACTAATGTATGTCAATAAATGCTATGTTGTGTTTCTCTTCTATAGGTGCCCGGTGATTTTTGGCAGTATAGTGTAAGTCACGATGATAGGGATCATCCATGATTCTCGACAATGAAACTAATGTCAAAGAGCAGAACTTTATCACTTGTTTTCATAATTCCAACTAAAAACTTGTAATTTTTATTTGTAGCAAGCCTTATTGTAACGCATTACAACGCAAAGAACGGAATGATAGGAAATGTGGGGCATGTAATGCCAAAATCCGAATTACAAAACGGTTTTTCTTACAAGATTACTTAAGTTTGGGGGCTCTAGACTAATAGTCATAAGATAAATATAACATATAAAATTCACACATTAATCACAAGTTTATCCTAGAAAATTTTTGTCGCCTTCTTTTCAGGAAAGTCATTGTTGTAATCATGATTTTCACATAATGTGCCATCTACTGATAATAATGCCAAGTTAGATAAAATTCCTGCAGTTACTGTAGTTCCAAGAGTGTTCTTATTAATTTCAGTTAAGAGAAAATACATATTGCTAAGTCAGTTGCAACAGGAATTGGCAGTAAATTCTTGAAGCAATAATGAAATATGAAAATGTATTTGGTGTACAAATAAGGTTTAAATCGGTTTTTGTGTGACGTATGCAGATAATTTACGTATCTGACATTCCCCCGCGTTTTTGTCCTGTGACCGTAACTAGTCCAGAGTAAAAAATGTGACACAGAAGTTTGCCCAACAGTCAAACGCATTTGCACATCGGTAGGTGAAAGATGGCAAGCGATACTGCATTTATTCGACATTGCATTGGTTACGAATTTCATCAAGAGAAAAAGTGATGCAAAAGCATGTGCATCGATCAGTTCTGTTCTATGGGAAAATATTGTATCGGAAAGCACGTGTCAGTTTTGTTTTAGATGGTTTAAAGCAGGTGATGTTGATGTTAGCGATCGAGAACGAACCGGCGCCCCGTAGAAGGTTGCACATGAGGAACTGCAAGCATTGCTGGATGAAGATTCGTCTCAAACGCAGAAAGAACTAGCTGAACAACTGGAGAGCCGCCCCGGTGGCGCAGTGGTCTAAGACGCTGGCCTCTGATCACTGGTGCGTAAGGGGTCCGGGTTCGAATCCCGGTCAGGCATGGATGTTGTGTTTGTCTTACGGCACTGGCTCTCTCCCTTCCCTGAACCAGTGACCCTAAATTAGGGACGGGCGACTGCTTATAGCCCATTGAGTTGCTCACGGTGGTAGTTAATCCTCCAATCAAAAAAAAAAAAAAAAAAAGAACAACTGGAGCTAACTCAACAAACCATTTTCAATCGTTTACGCGCAATGGGAAACGATTCAGAAGGAAGAAAATGGGTGTCACATGACCTGCGCCAGAAGAACAAAAATGAGCGTGTCATGAAGTGTTTGAATCTGTTGAATAAACAATACAGAAAATCTTTCCTTTAGAAAATAGTTATGGGTTTTGAAAAGTGGATATGGTACGACAATCCCAAACGCAAAAAAACACTGGGTAGAGCCGGTGAAGCAAAGACTTCGACACCGAAACGCAATATTCACTCCAAGAAAGTTCTGCTGTGCATCTGGTGGGATATGAAGGGTTGTGATCTATTATGAACTATTGGAACAGGGTCAAATTGTTACTGCTGATCGCTACAAGCAATAATTGCTGCGATTGAACCAGATAATCTGTCGGAGACGTCCATGCACATACAAAGAATTGCGTCCCGTGATATTACTGCATGACAACGCTATAGGCTGGGAAGTTTTGAAGCACCCGGCGTATAGACCCGACATAGCCACTTCAGGGTATCATTTATTCCGATCGATGCAACGTGATTTGTCCACTGTATGGGTTTCCGGACATGTGACAAAGTGCAGAAGACGACTTCAACGCTTCACACGACGAAGTATTCTTCATGGCTGTCCGACCAATGGCGGAAGGTGATAGATAATGACGACGCATATTTTGATTCGTAAAGGTATTGTTGTTTTCTCTCAAATTGCATGGTGCATTGTCTTAAAATGCTTTAAAACTTATTTGTACACCTAATATTATACAAATAAAGTAATATCAGCTTGGTCACGCATCGTTTTATTTTATTCTATAAAGTTTATTTTTAATTCAATTTGGTGTCTAGTTCTAAGCACGAGGTCAGGGTCTAAGGGAGGTTTTTACTCCACATAACAGTTCTACACAGATGAATGAAAGTTCACCCCCTCCTCCAAGACAAAAGTGCCATTATACATCAAACAAATAACTGATACGCAGATACATTTTGAGAAATTAAATCAAAACGGATCAGTAACTCTTTGGATGGATGATGAACTCTTTCTGAAGAAAAAAGCGTCAAAAAATTTAACACCTTACCACAAGGACCTTCACCCTTGGTACGAACAGGGTCAAAATTAATTACTGAACTGAATAACAGATTTTAGTATTACTTAGATGCAATTTATCTCCAATGCTCAAGGAACTTATCAGTGGCACACGGATTCACTAAAGAAGAATTTATCATTATTTTTTTTTTTATTTTAACTGAGGGACTTTCAGCGTGAATTTCCTTGAACTTCACGCAAGGTGAAGGGTGTGAGTACAGAGTGACAGATGTGCAAAAATACAAAATACGTGGCGTCAGTGAATAAACAAAGGCTCTTTCCACGTTTATCAGCACATAGCATCCGAAAAATTGTTATCCGGTCACCGCTGTGCATCCGAATCCCAAATCTCTATATATCTAGCCGAGCGCCTTAGCGTTACGCTACGGTGGCCAACAGCCCACCAGATGGAGACGTCTCAGTAGCTGAGCCCATCTTACGGATTTATGATGTCTGAAGCTAACAGAAAACATACATAACGCCGTTGATTGGCCACCGTAGCGGAAGGCTAACGCACTCTGTTAGATATCGAGAGATCTGGGCTTCGGATCCCCAGCGGTTACCGGATAACAATTTTTCGGTTGCTGTGTGTTGATAAAACGTGGAAAGAGCAATGTCTTTGTTTGGGAATCATCCATTCGAGATGAAAATTGGTTCTATGCAATGCACACGTATAGGAAAATAAATTTCTGCAATTCCAGAGCAGTTGGGCCATTAATTCGGATGAAACCGCTACACAAGTGGAACAAGTCAGTATGTTGTACCATCACTTTGGATCAAATACAAGTGTCCATGAACTGTGGTATGGTCGCACATAGCTCATGGACACTGTCTTGAGGTATAGCATGCCAGACTGTGTCCAAATTGTGGCCCAGTTTTCTGACATTCCGAGATGGACATAGGCACGATCAATGAGAGGTCGAGCTTGTCATGTAATGGTGTCGACATTACGGAGGCAGGATTGGGAAAGACGTGACGTGTGTGGTTGAGCATTATCTTGCTGTAACATTGCTCCGCGATGTTGCAGAAGGAATGACAACACAACAGGTTGTACAATGTCGTCGACGTACCATTGAGCTGTGGAGATGGTACAGAAAACTACCAAGGGTGTCTGACTATGGTAGGAAATGGCTCCCCAGACAGTCACTTCCGGTGTGCGAGCCGTGTGTTGTTCCATGGTAAAGGCAGGATCCATACGCTGTCAGGATCGTCTTCAGACACATATGCGCTGGTCATCGGTGCCAAGTGCAAACCATGACTCATCACTGAAGACAACGCGACATCACACGACAGTATCCCACGTTGATCGGGTCAAACACCACTGCAACTGGTACAGGCAATGCTTGGTGGTCAGTGGTAGGCGGCAAAGTAGCCTCCTAAAATATCTATATTATTCGAGGAGGCTACTCTTGGCTGTATGCGGTATATAGGCTATATGAAGAGGCTACTCTAGGAGAACACGACATCATATTCGAGAAGGCTACTCCAGGAGAACAAGACATCATATTCGAGGAGGCTACTCCAGGAGAACAAGACATCATATTCGAGGAGGCAACTCTAGGTTATATGCGGTATATAGGCTATATGAGGAGGCTACTCTAGAAGAACACGACATCATATTCGAGGAGGCTACTCCAGGAGAACAAGACATCATATTCGAGGAGGCTACTCTATGCTATATGCGGTATATAGGCTATATGAGGAGGCTGCTCTAGGAGAACACGACATCATATTCGAGGAGGCTACTCCAGGAGAACAAGACATCATATTCGAGGATGCAAGCTATAGGCTATATGCGGTATATAGGCTATATGAGGAGGCTGCTCTAGGTAAACACGATATCATATTCGAGGAAGCTACTCCAGGAGAACAAGACATCATATTCGAGGAGGCAACTCTAGGCTATATGCGGTTTATAGTCTATATGAGGAGGCTGCTCTAGGAGAACACGACATCATATTCAAGGAGGCTACTCTAGGCTATATGCGGTATATAGGCTATATGAGGAGGCTACTCTAGGAGAACACGACATCATATTCGAGGAGGCTACTCCAGGAGAACAAGACATCATATTCGAGGAGGCTACTCTATGCTATATGCGGTATATAGGCTATATGAGGAGGCTACTCTAGGAGAACACGACATCATATTCGAGGAGGCTACTCCAGGAGAACAAGACATCATATTCGAGAAAGCTACTCTAGGCTATATGCGGTATATAGGCTATATGAGGAGGCTGCTCTAGGAGAACACGACATCATATTCGAGAAGGCTACTCTAGGCTATATGCGGTATATAGGCTATATGAGGAGGCTGCTCTAGGAGAACACGACATCATATTCGAGGAGGGTACTCCAGGAGAACACGACATCATATTCGAGGAGGCAACTCTAGGCTATATGCGGTATATAGGCTATATGAAGAAGCTACTCTAGGAGAACACGGCATCATATTCGAGGAGGCTACTCCAGGAGAACAAGACATCATATTCGAGAAGGCTACTCTAGGCTATATGCGGTATATAGTCTATATGAGGAGGCTGCTCTAGAAGAACACGACATCATATTCGAGAAGGCTACTCTAGGCTATATGCGGTATATAGGCTATATGAGGAGGCTGCTCTAGGAGAACACGACATCATATTCGAGGAGGCTACTCCAGGAGAACACGACATCATATTCGAGGAGGCTACTCTAGGCTATATGCGGTATATAGGCTATATGAAGAGGCTGCTCTAGGAGAACACGACATCATATTCGAGGAGGCTACTCCAGGAGAACAAGACATCATATTCGAGGAGGCTACTCTAGGCTATATCATTCGAGGAGGCTACTCACAGTACCCTCTTCGAATATCTATAGCCTAGAGTAGCCTCTTCGAATATCTATATCATTCAAGGAGGGTACCTAGAGTAGCCTCATGGAATATGAACATCCATAGAGTAGTCTCCTCTAATATCACGGCACGTCTTTCCTAGGTGACGTCCCATTATGTCCAAACATGTTCGACCAATGAGAGGTCGAGCTGGTCATGGAATGGTGTCGACATTACGGAGGCAGGCCTGGGAAAGATGTGCAGTGTGTGATTGGGCCTCATCCTGCTGAAAAATTTCTCGGTGATGTTGCAACCAGAATGGCAACGCAATAGGTTGTAGAATGTCGTCGCCGTACCATTGAGCCGTGAGGGTGGTACAGGAAATTACCAAGAGTGTCTGACTATCGTAGCAAATGGCTCCCCAGACAGACACTTCCGGTGTGCGAGCCGTGTGCTGTTCCATGGTAAGGGCATGACCCGTGTACTGTGTGGCGCTTCTCCAGACACATGAGCTGGTAATCGGTAACAAGCGCAAACCGTGACTCATCACTGAAGACATCACGACACCACTGCACAGTATCACACGTTGATCGGGCCAGATACCAGTGCAACGGGTACATGCAATGTTTGGTGGTCAGTGTAGCCTTTTCGAATGTAGTCCCAGTGCTGCAAGTTGTCTGGCAACGGTCCAGGTGGCAACTTCTGTACCTGTAAACAACGCAGCATGTCCACGGATGGTTGAGAATAACGCATTCGGTTCTGTTCATAAGTCTCTCACAATCTCTCGATACTCATTTTCTGTCGTTGCCCTCGGATGGTTGAGAATAACGCATTCGGTTCTGTTCATAAGTCTCTCACAATCTCTCGATACTCATTTTCTGTCGTTGCCCTCGGCCTCTTCCACTGCCGCGGGTTGTGTCCTCCTCGGCCCATTGGTGCCAACATCGTCCGATTGGTGTCAACAAATTAACCACTGGTGTCAACAAATTACCTATTGGTGTCAACAAATTACCTATTGGTGTCAACAAATTACCCATTTGTGTCAACAAATTACCTACTGGTGTCAACAACTGCCACGGGGTTGTGCCCTCCTCGACACATTGGTGTGAACATCGTCCGATTGGTGTCAAAAATTACCCATTGGTGTCAAAAATTACCCATTGGTGTCAACAACTGCCGCGGGTTGTGCCCTCCCCAACCCATTGGTGTCGGCAACTGCCGCGGGTTGTGCCCTCCTCAACCCATTGGTGTCGGCAACTGCCGCGGGATTGTGATCATCTCTACCCGTTGGTTTCAACGAATTACCCATTGGTGTCAACAAATTACCCATTGGTGTCAACAAATTACCTATTGGTGTCAAAAATTACCCATTGGGGTCAACAAATTACCTATTGGTGTCAAGAACTGCCGCGGGGTTGTGTCCTCCTCGACCCATTGGTGTGAACGTCGTCCGATTGGTGTCAAAAATTACCCATTGGTGTCAACAACTGCCGCAGGGTTGTGCCCTCCTCGACCCATTGGTGTGAACATCGTCCGATTGGTGTCAACAACTGCCGCGGGTTGTGCCCTCCTCGACCCATTGGTGTCGACAACTGCCGCGGGATTGTGCCCTCCTCGACCTATTGCTGTCAACATCGTCCGATTGGTGTCAACAAATTACCCATTGGTGTGAACAACTGCCGCGGAATTGTGCCCTCCTCGACCCATTGGTGTCAACATTGTCCGATTGCCGCATCGCTCTGACCCAAATGCCTGGCGATACAGGGACTTGACCAACTGGCTTCTCTCAACACAACTATTCATCCTCTCAAACTCGATCAACTGCTCATATTGTGCAAAGATCCAACATAGAGGTATCCTCGCAGTCCATAGAGGTTAATGCAATCGCAATCACAATTGTCCCTGTGTGTGAGCTCTAAATACAACTAGGGGTTACTGTACTTTCGAAGTGCTACATGTCGGTGGACGTTTATATTTCCGATCGTAACTCCGCGTTCCACAATAAAATATAGTTTCGCAACAAAATGCGCACGTGAGTAGAATAAAACTTCCGTAAAGCCAATTAGTTTTCTTTGTTTAGACAGTTTTTAATAAGCAGTTGAACTTTCTAAATTTGCTGGGGTTTAGATGGAGACACCATTTGCCAACATCATTTTTCATTATATTGAATAGTCTTATTGTGCAAGTATTTACATTATCAGCTCCCTTAGTTATATCTTAAGTTGTGCCTCCCGCCTCCATAGCCGAGGATATAACTCATCTCAAAATTATCAATCCGTGATTTAAGTTGCAAAAGTTGCAATCTCAAACCAACACAAATGCGTTGGCAAACTCCGTAGAGGAGTACACGCAGCACTTTGGAAATACTTCACAATGAGATAGTCAAAAAATGCGCACGGACACAGGCGTTACGGCCTACGGAGATCCGGGGACGCGTCACCCCCCCCCCCCCCAATATTTTGCCAAATGGGGAACCGAGGGACAGGCTACATTAATTAATGAGATTTTTTTTTATTTTTTTTTTTTTACAAATCGATTAAAACATTGAGTATATATTTTACAAATCAGTTAAAACTTTGAGAATTTCTTATTACTGTGCTCAATACACTAATACGGTTTAACCACATAGCGTTGTGCTATGTCCACTAGAACATAGTCGATACTATTGACCTGGACGAAGTGGCAAAGATTTTCATATCAAACAGGGACGGGAGGAGGAGCTTTTCGGATCAGTTTGCGATTAAATGGGAACTATAGACTTATTATGTTCCTGCTTCTAAATTAAGGTTGTGTAGAACAAGATTTTGTTCTGTGCACTAGGCCTACATATGAAATGTCATTAAAGAATAGGTGAAAAAATTTACTTTAACTGAATAAATACATTGTTGCCACTCACCTTTGAAAGAGTTCAATGCAATGATTTTACTCCTAAATTACTCGTACAATGCAGCTGACATAAATTCTGGTTATTGCATCATGAAGTATCTAAAGGTGGATAAATTGACCAGGTGGGGGAAGAAGGAGCTCTCAATTAAAAATAATACATTGGTTTATAGTGAGAAGAAAGCGAGAGTTGGGAAGGTAAGGAAAACTGTATGTGCCCCCCCCATTAATCAGAAGGTACGGGAGAGGTGAAACTTTTATCTTAGTGTTAAAAGGTCCAAAAATGAATGATATCACAATAGTGTGCTCTTTATGTTCTGACAACATAAAAACTGACTGTCAGATGATATCCAGATTTTACACATTGAACACATTACAGCTGTTGATTAAAATTGCTGATATTGGGATGGGAAAGTAATGTCGCGGAATTCGTTTTACGATGTACGTCAGTCACATTATCGAGCATTTGAAGTTCAGTTGTTAAAGGCGCGAGTTACCTGTTAAGCCCGCTTAAACGTCGGGGGTTCGATTCTGACCTCAGCGGAAGAATTATCTGGGTAAGGGCTGAACAGTACAGGGTCGTCGATCTTGCGGAATTTCAGCTTAATTACAGGAAAACCTGAAATGGATTTTCTTCTAAAATAAACGGAATTTCTGTCTACGGAAACCATTACAATAAACGGGTACTTTTATAAATGGAATTTTCTGAAAAACACGAATAGGTACCAGCAACTTTGCTGCACGTTATTTTCAGAAATTTTCCGTGAATTCACACCATTTATTTTTTTACAGTGTACCTGTCCAAAAAAGATTAACTCACAACAAACATCTGCATTAACATTCTTTCATGTTATTTCATATTACTTTAGAAAAGGGTAATACAGTCATTCAAGCAATATAACATTCAACTTTTCTTCAACGTTTAAAAACCAGTATACACTACATTGACAAGAAAGTCACCGGACACCTAGAACAGAAACACATCATAGCATTTACTAACATACATTAGTATGGTTTAGGTCCACCTTTGGCCTTAATGCATGCACTGACTCTTCGGGACATGCTTTTCGACAAGGTTTTGGAACACAGCCATAGGTATGCGCTTCCATTCAGTACATAATGCTGCTGCTAACTGTTGCTTAGTAGTAGGCCTTGGTTCCAAACTTCTTATGCGGCGCCCTAATTCATCCCATAGGTGCTCTATGGGATTAAGATCAGGGCTCTGTGCTGGCCAGTCTACACACGATACGGAATTATCGCCAAACAACGCCGTTACAGTCCTTGCTTTATGGCTCGGTATATTATCCTGCTGGTACCAACAAGGCTTGCCACATAGTTGGTAGGGCATAATTGTCCAGAATATCAAGGTAGACGCGCTAGTTAACAGGTTTGTCCACGATAACTAAAGGGCCGGTACCATGCTAAGAGAAACACCCCCACACGAGTACACTTCCAGCTCTAAACTGGGCCGTAGGAACAGTACACTGTGGTAAATAGCGTTCCCCCGGCTGCTGCCATATCCACACACGGCCATGAGACTGATGGATCGTGTATCTGGATTCATCAGTCCATAGGACACGTTTCCATTGATCTACGGTCCACGATAAATGTTCTTTACATCGTGCTAAACGACGAGTAGCATTCCGAGTAGAGATGGCAGTCTTATGAGCAGCCGTACGACCACGGTAACCCATGGAAAGAAGTTCTCTTGGAATGGTACCTGTACATACCGAGGTTCCAGCAGTTTTACTCACCTGTACAATGAGGTCTTGTGCAGTACTCCGTCGATTAGCTGTGACGACTCTCCTGAGGCTTCGCCGTCCTCTATCACTGATGTGTCTTTCACTTATTTAGTACATCCAAGACTTGAGTATGTATAAACGCCTTTTGGTTTCTCTTATGGACAACCCCTAATATAACACCCAGCAATCTTTCCTTTCTCAAAGTCAGTTCTCTCCCATGCCTCAACATTCTCCCTTAACCTCACAGTGCAATATGATCGCGGTCAGCTGCAGGCTTGTTTTCATATCGTTTGTAGCTGTACCGAGCATCTTAACAACGCAGCAGATCCGTTCGTTTGCTTTTGAAGGGGTGTCCGGTGACTTTTGTCAATATAGTGTATGATGCAGATAAACTGATAGCAGTTCTGAAATCGGCATAGCAGACAAGTGAGTTGTTAATAGATTTCACTCCCGAAATTTGAATTTTAGGCCTGTGTATTCTGAAGCGTTCATAAGACAAAATTTAGAAACAAAGTTTAATAACATGCATTTAGAAATACAGAAAACCAGGCGAAATTTAGGAAGAAAGCCTGTATTATAATCAGTATGAAAGATAAAGAACGCAGAACAAAGTCCTAAACTAAATCTGCATGCAAGAGTTGAAAGTGTAGATGAAAACTTCAATAAACCAGAAAAAATCTCACCTGATGAACCGGCATTTGCCAATGACTCGCTTTTCAAACTCGCACTTGAGGTTTGCTTTGCATCTGGGTCGGAACAGCCAGTCATCTTGTAAAAATAACAGTGGTCATTATGTGGAGTGTATGGAAGTGGAGTCGATCGTTGCTGATTTGGCGGCACTGGCCATAGAGGTTCGTCACAGTTGTGCGCCAGTGGCAGAGTGTGCGCAATCGTCTCAATCTTCGGCCGTATCACAGTTTCCGGCTGTGTCCCACTGGACTTTTTTCTGGACATATATGAATGCGTTCGGTGATATCACAGTCTGTACCACATTCTCTCAGGCACTGATCTTTCGGCTTCCCTAAAAACATTCACGTTTCGGTTCTTCTTTAAGTTCTGCATCATCATATGGAGAATGCGCAAGTTCAGGAGTATTAAACGACTCATCAATCTGTAAATCGTGTAGATTGTTATCAGATTCATCAAAAAAATTTGAAGAATAAAATTCGTCCAAACTGAGTGGATTGTATGCATAACGATCATTGGAAGAAAACATGGTTGCACAGATCAGGAGCACTTGGCAATAAAGAAAGACCCTGAGAGAGAAAAAAAAAAAATTAGCACAGTTGATTATGTACATGTTGAATTCAGCATTAATAATACTAAGACAGAAGTTTAACTCATGCTTTTGTTATGACAAATGTAATTGAAGGAAGGCAATAATTTTTATTTTCGCTCAAATCTTGACTTCTAAAAGGAAATATTAGTTTATGTGTTGTTGGTATACTATCAGATAAGTATTAAACAAGTTAGTAAAATCATGCAATGCATTGATTATGATACGCTTTCCAACATACCAGAAATCATTACTCAAGTTATTAGGATAATGGCTGTGGATAAATCTCACTCCTGTGTCCTGACCTTTGACCCCATTTTTCCCATTTTCAATAGAGTTCGTTTTCGGGTGGTCCCCTACCACATACTAAAATTTCATCGAAATCGAACCATTTTTACGCAAGTAATGACGCATAAGGGCAATGGAATGGATTCCGCTTTTATATCGTGACCTTTGACCTCAAAAATTTCATCGAAATCGAACCGTTTTTACGCAAGTTATCGTGCGGACAGACAGACAGACGGACAAAGCTGGAGCATATATGCTTCATCAACCTACGGTTGGAAAGCGTAAAAAATGTATTCAGAATGAATTTTTATTTCACACAAATTGGTAATTGCACATGTTATACCAACGGCAATTTGAAGACTCCATTTACAGTCAACGCTGTCTTATTCAGGGATGAAGATACACTCTTAAGGGAAGTGATGATGAATTTTTGTAATTTTCATTGGATACAACAGTGAATATTTACTAATGGGTCATTCGGAGTCAGGTGAACCAGTGAAATAGCCATTCCCAACATCAGCTCTCTTGATTTCTTTGAAATTTTGGGTAGACTTATGCACAAATTACCAATTTTAACTGTCAACCTTGAGGGCTTCAAATTACGTGACCTTGAATATTAGAACAGCGTGACCTTCGGACAATCTTTCGAGTAATTGTATCTTGTTACGTAATGCAGATACAAGATTGAAGTTTTTGTCTTTCTAAAGTATTTTATATGAGCTTTCAATATCCTGTGCTGAAAATTTTTGTCTGACGTAGACTTATGCATAAATTACCAATTTTAACTCAGTCAACCCTGGGGGCTTCAAATTACATGATCTTGAATATTAGAACTGCGTGACCTTCGGACAATCTTCCAGTAATAATATCTCCTTATGTAATTGGGATAGAAGATTGAAGGGTAAGTAGTTTATATAAGCTTTCAATACCGTGTGCTGAAAAATAATAAAAATACGTTGGCCTTTTCAAAGTCACATAAATAACCTTTGACCTTAAATATCTTAAAAACCATTTTTAAAATTTTGAAAAAAAATAAAAAATAACGCCGCATCCTTAAAGTGTTGTTCAGCCGTATTCTAACTTTCAACATTGGAACCACTATGGAATCATCATATGTTACACATTTAACTGAAGTGAATCTCAACCAAAAATTCTCCAAAACTGACGAAATCATATTTTGCAAGTGCCTGACAATTAATTAACAAGTTTAACCTGATATATTTATAAAATACAGTGTATCCACCATATGTTACAATAAATGTATCCTTCTATTGTTCGTGTTGTGTGTGTGTGTGGGGGCTGCTGGGTGTTTATACACACCCAGCAGTCTTCCCCTTTGCACATAAAATGAACCGTGCTGTTGCTAGAACATTCCAATGTGAAAATGTGTTTTCGTAGCAAAGTGTGCGGGTGAGCCTTTAACGGCTCAGGATTACAAATTCCCTCATTTTTCTAGGTAAAAGTTTTTTCTTGAGCCTAAGGTTTCGCTCATTCTTTTTAACGCCAAATATTCCCCCTTATATTTTGCTTCTTTCACGGGGCGGCATACATACCCTGCTATCCCTTCGAAACCAGAAGCACCTTGATTTTTGGCCAATAGCAGGTTTAGTTTTCAGTTTGGTTTTGATTTTCATTACTATTCCAGTTTGCTTGTTTTTTATTTTCATTAGTCAAATGCAGAAATCAGTTGCAGCCATCTCATCCTTCTGGTTTCGTTCTGTTACTTGTTACAGGAAGTCTGTTTTTTATGATCTTTTTACTTTTTTACGCTTTCCAACCGTAGGTTGAAGAAGCGTATATGCTTCAGCTTGGTCCGTCTGTCTGTCCGTCCGCACGATATCACTCTCGTAAAAATGGTTCGATTTCGATGAAATTTTAGTACGTGATAAAGGACTACTGGGGACGAACCCTCTTCAAAAATGGGCGAAATGGGGTCAAAGGTCAGGACATATGAGCGGGATCCATTCCATTGCCCTTATGCGTCATAACTTACGCAAAAATTGTTCGATTTTGATGAAATTTTAGTATGTGGTAGGGGACCACCTAGGAACACACGCTATTGAAAATAGGCGAAATGGGGTCAAAGGTCATAACATAGGAGCGGTATCCATTCCATTGCCCTTATGCATCCTAACTTACCTAAAAATGCTTGGATTGCGACAAAACTTTATTATGTTCTTCCGCAGGTATCCTGAACCAATTCTGTTGAATATCATAGAAATGGGGTCAAAGGTCAGGATACAGGAGCGAGATTTATTAAAGAGTCATTATCCTCATAACTTGAGTAATGATTTCTGGTATGTTGGAAAGCGTATATAATCAAGTCATTGCATGATTTTACTTGTTCTTTCTATTTTCTCATCTGATCTTGAAAGGTATTAAACCAAAGATACGTTGCAGGTAAATTAGTAATTTCTTTAAAAAAAGAAACCCGACAAAATGTTGGTATTTTTCTGGGGAAATTGTTACTGTGTTTTTTTCCCCTGTTTAAACGTTATGATGTCATATTTAAGCCCTGTGTTGTAGCACTTATCAAGAAAAGGCACACTATCTGAAAAAGAATATACACCCTGTTTATCCGAGTCGACGGTTAAACTTTCTACTTATAAAAAGAAACTGCTAAAGTAAAACAAAATCTTTCAAAGCTGCATATTACTGTGAACTTCGAAATAGTTGGCTCGCGTCCTTGCTAATGACGTCACGCACATGCACAGCCGATTGCTTGAGAACTGGTTACCACCGTAACCAAACTGCATCTCGCAAGGAATGCTGGGTAGAACCCTGGATATTTTCATAGCCCACTGGAAAGAAGAGGCCCAGAAACGAACAGCTGCATGTCACTGAGGTCATGTGACCAACTGAGTCCCAGCTACCGTGTGTGCGTCGGCTCAGCTATCAGTAATGTGCTGATGGGCTCAATCGGAGTAGGTGGAGAATTTCATAAAACATGCGCTGAGGGAAACTGCGAAGGTTGTGTTGCAATATCTATAAAGTGTGCTAATATTTACTTAACAAATTACTATGAAAGTTTTACACAAAATGAAGAATATGCTAATGTTTAAACGAAACTAACAAAGTATTTGCGAAGTTTTCGCTTAGAATTCCAGCTGATGAGAACTTTGTAATTCCCGCACATGTAAATTAAATGTGCTGTTGTTTTGTTAATTAATTACTTAAAAAGTTGTGGCACGAAATGCGAATATTTCAATGCTTTTGATGCCATATTGGATGTCTGCATCGATTCCATGATGGCGGCTTGTTTGCAATTTCTGTTTCGCTCTTGGTGAACTCGCTGTTGCATTTTTGTTGAACGTTTTTCAATTTCCTTCTATTTTTATTGAAGGACTTTGATCCGCCGCAATTCTGGAGGTACCGGCGTCGTTATTTTTGGTTGACATTATCGGTGTGCGATGCCAGTGTATTCCTTATTCAAGGATTACTCAAGGAAGAAGACTTTAAGTACTTTATGAATTTAATTTGCTTGACTTGAACATATTTTCTGAATTTTTCTTACTGTCATTATTTTTTGGAAGGGCGAACTTTTGTAGTTTCAACTTATAGCACTTAGTAAATCTACCACTAAGGAAAACAAAAGGGGTGCAAAACACATTTCTGTAAGATGTATACATCTTACGGAAATGCTAAGTCGTTAAACAACTGAGACAGTTTTGTTAACAAAACATACGCATAAAAATTATTTTTTCAATGTATACATGAATAACTAAACTTTGCACGTTATATTACTTAAGACAGAAAAGAAATCTTATCTGTATATCAGTAACAGCAGAAGACAGCGGGTAGGAGTAAATAATCCTTTTATTTTCTTTCTTTTTTCTTTTAGCAAAAACTCTCTAACATTTTCTTCTGTTGCAGTGGCAAATGGACATAATATTTATGTTATTACGAGTGTTAATTCGTTTTTCTTTGGGAAAAAATCCACAATACTGAATAAAAATAATAAAAATGAACAACTTCACAGCAACACACTAACAGACTAATGTCGTTCACGACTTCACATGCAGTTCAGAGTCGGAAAGCTGAAACTCTTTTGGTCACATGACTAAATCGTTTCAGGGCCTATTCTTTCCAGTGGGCTATAGGATATTTTCTTATGACGTCAGAGAAGATGCAGAAGTTTCGTTCCTTTTCTTCGTGTGGTGATGTTTCAAAACTGAAATCTATTGATGTATGTGTTGTTGTTTTTTCTAACGGAAACCTTTTGCGTGTGAAACTGGTATTTCAAAGTACTGTATCAAAGGTACGACTATTTACATGGGATGTTTTGCGTCGTGTGCGCTGTGAAAATTTAAGCTGCACAAAGGAAATTCACTGTAAGTTTCGACCAGTTTAAAAGAACTAAATAAGAAATATGCGCGACAAAATGGAGACTGTCGTCATTGATTATGAAGTCTTCGTCCTTCAATTTATATATGTTCTTATTTTCATTAGTAGCGAAATATGATTCACTTTTTGTTTTCATTGTGTGAATATTAAGAAATAAATTGTCAGAAAAGTAATTAGAAAGTATCAATATTATTATTTCCGAAGTCTGTCAAGTGTGAACTTGTATACAGTGGTAAAGCACCGTTCTTCTTTTGTTATGAAAGCATGGTAGTTCAATTTTATTGTACATACAGTGCTCAATATTTGAAATTCAAATACGCCGACAGAAACTGATCAACACCACTAACATATTGTTGAAGCTGATATTTAAGATGGTTCCACCTAAAATCTGTGCCTTATGTTTCCAATGGTAAAACTTCTTTACATATTTTCTTCGCAATTAATGTATTCCCAAGGTTGAAAATTTCCACATCCATAAAACTAACTTTAAGTTATTGCATGGGAAACTTAATACTTGCTAAAACATAACCATAACTAAGCAATCTACATTTCTTTGTTTACTGGCGCCATCAATGTACAGGCCGCGCCGTCCATTAAGAGGTATGAACATTACTCAAACAAAAATGATTGATTTTTCATATAATTATGGTTATGTTTTAGCAAGTATTAAGTATTCCATGCTGTAACATAAAGATAGTTTTATCGATGTGCAAATTTCCATCCTTGGGAATACATTATTTGCGAAGAAAATACTTTGGCGGTAAGTGAAAAAAGAACACCAAGAAGGAGACGTCTGATACTAACGAAATTTATACAGCATAATAACGGAATACAGAGGTTAACGTGATCAAAACATTATGGCAAAATACAGCTGTATTTGCTGGTAAACTGAAAAATAACACTTCCATGTAACATGGTTAGTACGAGGTTGAACCGCCATGAACTGCGTCACACTGAGCAATTCTGGCATGGAGTCTGTCGTACAGATGTTGGATGTAAGTTTGGGGTATTGAGTTCCAAACATCCTAAACCTAGACGCGTAAATCGGGGATGGTCGTGGAGACCGGATAAGTCGTTGTCCCATAAAATCCCACACGTGCTCAATGGGGGACAAATCCGGTGAACATGCAGGCCGTGGAAGTTGTCTCACACCCTGAAGTGCATGTTGCGTTGCACGTGCCGTGTGTGTGTGTGTGCGTGCGTTATATTGCCGGTAAACACCACGATGGACCGATCTTACAAATGGCACAACAACGGGCTGAATGATGTTGTTACTGTTGGAGGTGCTGTTTAACGTACCCGATACAAACAATAGTTGTGTACGGAAGTGACAGCTGATCGATCCCCACACCAGGAGACCAGGTGTAGGCCCTGTGTGTCGCTGGCTGATGCAAAAAGGGTGAAGACAATCCCCTGTGCGTTTGCGAACACGCATACGGCCATCGGAGGCTCCCAAGCCGAATCTGCTTTCATCGCTGAACACTACAGATCGTCATTGCGTTCTCCAGTGCAGACGTTGGCGACACCACTGCAGCCGTTCCTGACGGTGGGCTGGAGTCAGAGGTAAACATGCCAGAAGCACACGGGCAAGTAGTCCTGCATCCAGTAGACGGTTGCGGATTGTTCGCACACTCACCTCAGGTGCAACGCCAACTCGGATTTGCGTCGCAGTGGATGTTCTGCTTGACAACGCCGCTCTTTTTATGCATCGATCGGTCCGCTCATCAGTCCTTCTGTGACTTCCGGTTCCACGTCTTCTCGCGTGGGAATGTTCCTCGGACCATCAACGCCACCATCGTACCACCACCGATACTTCCCGTCCAACTCGCTCCGCAATACGACGATACTACCATCCGGCCTCGCGGAGTCCGACTAGACGACCTCGCTCAAAGTCTGATAACTGCTGAAATCGTATACGTCTTCCGTGTCCTGGCATTGCAGCTTCTTCAGGGTCTTCGCACGTGTCCGTACGCCGACGACTGATTACATTCACTTCGCCGTACTCCTTAAATACCACCGACGATAATTTGCATATTATGCCGTGCTGTGGCATAGGCGCTCGCCGGTTGGTCCCGAAATTAACATCACACCTACGTAAACTCGACCCCATTAACATATGTAAATTTCATGATCGTTCATGATCGTCCGCCAATTCCTTCTTGGTGTTCTTTTTTCACTTTCCGGCAGTGAAGTTTTACCATTGGAAACATAAGGCAGAGATTTTGGGTGGAACCACCTTGAGCTCTCATAAGACAGAAAAGTAGTAAAGGTGAACTAAACAGTAAATTTCTGAAAGTGTTTTTTTTTTTTTTTTTTTTGATTAAATTCTCGTAAAAAAATAAAGACTGTACGAACAAAAATATGCTTTTTACTGAAGAAAGTCATATTACTCTTTTCATGACGCTGAACTCCCAACATCTGACTTGAAAATAGAAGTTATTGTTCAGTTTAAAGAAATGTGCAATTATACAAAGTGAAGAGCTTTAAAGCTACAAATTCTTATTGTACTACCCAAACGTCGGAGTTTTGCAAAACTTGCAGGATGAGTTCAGTATTTTAAATTACATGGCAAGAAATGCAAAACACCACTTGTAAAAACAAAGGAAATGGGAAATTTATCAACTGTAAGCCAGTAAAGATATTAAAACACGAGACAGCTGATCTGGTGCAATATTTTTATTGCCATGTTCATATTGGCAGGCCAGTTATTGGGGGAAAAGTTTGTTGCAGTAGCAGTACTAGTTCAAAATACAGATATAGAAAAAACAAGTTAGTAAAATCATGCAATGCATTGATTATGATACACTTTCCAACAGACTAGAAATTATTACTCAAGTTATGAGGAAAATGGCTGTGGAATAAATCTCACTCCTGTGCCCTGAGCTTTGATCCCATTTCGATGATATTCAACAGAACTGGTTCAGTATACCTCCGAAATAACATGATAAAGTTTTGTCGCAATCGAAGCAATTTTACGTAAGTTATGATGCATAAGGGCTATGGAATACATCCCGCTTGTGTCCTAACCTTTGACCCCATTTCGCCCAATTTCAATAGGATCTGTCCCCAGGCAGGTCCCTACAACATACTAACATTTCATCTCAATCGTAGCATTGTTACGTAAGTTACGACGCATAATGGCGATGAAAGTTATTCCGCTCCTATGTCCTGACCTTTGACCCCATTTCGTCAATTTTCAATAGGGTTTGTCCCCTGGTGGTTCCCTACCGCATACTAAAATTTAATCGAAATCGAACCTCTTTTACGTTAGTTATGACGCATAAGAACAGTGGAATGGATCCCGTTCCTATGTCCTGAACTTTGACCCCATTTCGTTCACTTTCAGTAGGGTTCCTTCCCAGGTGGTCCCCTACCACATACTAAAATTTCATCGAAATCGAACGATTGTTACACGAGTTATCGTGCGGACGAGCATACGCACACAGTGCGTGACGTAATGAGGCAGATGGGAATCGCAACCGTCTGCTCGAAAGAGTGTGACGTCATAAAACTTTAATAGGATCCACACACAACGCGTGACGTAATGAGACAGATGGCGTGACCGCGCTCCAACATCTCAATCGCGAGCTTGTGACGTCATACGATTTTTAAGGATGGGTAACATTAATGGAACGACGCCATGATACTGAAAACCTGGTAATTCGGGGTGGTTATTTAACCCACTAAACGAATTTTCCCAAAGTCGAGATCAAGCTAAATCGATTTCTAGCAAGAAAACGGTAGGTTAACGACTTTCATTAAAATCCTTAGAGACGTTTTCAAAATAAAGTTTTCATACATACAAGAATTGCTCCTTTAAGGTGGACGTCAAGTAATTTTGCTTCCTATACTTCCAATGGAAAAACTTGTGTACATTTTCTTCACAATTAATGCATTCCCAAGAATGAAAATTTGAACATCGATTAAAATATCTTCCTTTTATAACTTGAAATACTTGATATTTTCTAAAACATAACCATTATTATGCAATCATACATTTATTTGTCCACTGACGTCATCAACGTACAGGTCGCGCCATCATTTTTCTGGTTTCAACACCACCAAAGGAAACGTTATTGATTTTTAATATAATTATGGTTATGTTTTAGAAAATGTTAAGTATTCCAAGTTATAATATGAAGTTATTTTAATCGATGTTCAAATTTTCATCCTTGGGAACACATTAATTGTGAAGGAAATGTGTAGAAAAGTTTTTCCATTTGAAATATAGGAAGCAAAATTACTTGACGTCGACATTAATTGTGAAGGAAATGTGTAGAAAAGTTTTTCCATTTGAAATATAGGAAGCAAAATTACTTGACGTCGACATTAATTGTGAAGGAAATGTGTAGAAAAGTTTTTCCATTTGAAATATAGTAAGCAAAATTACTTGACGTCGACCTTAATTCACTGGCGGAAAGTGAAAAAGAACTCCAAGAAGGAATTGGTGGACGATCATGAAATTTACATATGTTAATGGGGTCGAGTTTACGTAGGTGTGATATTAATTTCGGGTCCTACCGGTAAGCGCTTACGCCACAGCACGGTATTATATGCAAATTATCGTCGTGGTATTTAAAGAGTACGGCGAAGTGAATGTAATCAGTCGTCGGCTTACGGACACGTGCGAAGACCCTGAAGAAGCTGCAATGCCTGGACATGGATGACGTGTACGATTTCAGCAGTTATCGGACTTTGAGTGAAGTCGTCTAGTCGGACTCCGCGAGGCCGGATGGTAGTATCGTCGTATTGCGGAGCGAATTGGACGGGAAGTATCGGTGGTGGTACGATGGTGGCGTAGATGGTCCGAGGAACATTCCCACACGAGAAGACGTGGAACCGGGAGTCACAGACGGACTGATGAGCCGACCGATCGACGCATAAGAAGAGCGGCGTTGTCAAGCAGACCATCCACTGCGACGCAAATCCGAGCTGCCGTTGCACCTGAGGTCACTGTGCGAACAATCAGCAACCGTCTACTGGATGCAGGACTACGTGCACGTGTGCCTCTGGCATGTTTACCTCTGACTCCAGCCCACAGTCAGGAACGGCTGCAGTGGTGTCGCCAATGTCTGCACTGGAGAACGCAATGGCGATCAGTAGTGTTCAGCGATGAAAGCAGATTCTGTTTGGGAGCCTCCGATGGCTGTATGCGTGTTCGCAGACGCACAGGGGAGCGTCTCCACCCTTCTTGCATCAGCCAGCGACACACAGGGCCTACACATTGTCTCCTGGTGAGGGGAGCGATCAGCTATCACTCCCGTACACAACTAGTGTTTGTACCGGGTACGTTAGACAGCACCTCCTACATCAACATAATCATTCAGCCCGTTGTTGTGCCATTTGTAAGGTCGATCCATCCTGGTTTTTTCTAGCAAGATAACGCACGCCCACGTACGGCACGTGGAAGGCAACATGCACTTCAGGGTGTGAGACAACTTCCACGGCCTGCACGTTCACCGGATTTGTCCCCCATTGAGCACGTGTGGGATTTTATGCGACGACTTATCCGGTCTCCACGGCCAGCCACGACCATCGCCAATTTACGCGTCCAGGTTGAGGATGCTTGGAACTCAATACCCCAAACTTACATCCACCATCTGTACGACAGACTCTATGCCGGAATTGCACAGTGTGACGCAGTTCATGGCGGTTCAACCTCGTACTAACCATGTTACATGGAAATGTTATTTTTAAGTTTACCAGCAAATAAAGCTGTATTTTGCCATAATGTTTTGATCACGTTATCCTCTGTATTTCCGCCGCCCCGGTGGCGCAGTGGTTTAAGCGATGGCCTCTGATCATTCGTCCGAACGGGGTCCGGGTTCGAATCCCGGTGAGGCATGGATGTTGTGTTTGTCTTACGGCACTGGCTCTCTTCCTTCCCTGGAACCAGTGACCCTAAATTAGGGACGGGCGACTGCTTATAGCCCATTGAGTTGGTCACGGTGGTCGTTAAACCTCCAATCAAAAAAAAAAAAAAAAATCCTCTGTATTCCGTTATAAAGCTGTATAAATTTCGTTGGTATCAGACGTCTCCTTCTTGGTGTTCTTTTTTCACTTTCCGCCAGTGTAGTATGGGATAGGGGCGATGGAACGGATCCCAATCCTATGTCCTAACCTTTGACCCCATTTGTCACATTTTCAATAAGATCCCTCTCCAGTTGGTCCCTTACCACATACTAAAATTTCATCGAAATCGAATTATTTTTACGCACGTTATGACGCATAAAGGCAATGGACTGCATCCCGCTCCTATGTCCTGAACTTTGATCCAACTTCACCCATTTTCAATAGGGTTCGTCCTCAAATGGTCCCCTACCACATACTAAAATTTCATTGAAATCGAACCACATTTTTGCAAGTTATGAGGCATAACAGCAATGCAATGTATACCGCTCCTATGTCATGACTTTTAACCCCATTTGTCCCATTTTTATTAGGGTTCGTCCCCAGGGACCTACCACATACTAAAATGTCATCGAAATCAAACCATTTTTACGTGAGTTATCGTGCCGACTGGCGGAGAGACGGACGGAAAAGGCTGGAGCATATACGCTTCTTTAACCTGCGGTTGGAAAGCGTAAATTAAAAGCACATCTCATGAAATAATTAGTAAACAAAATGCAATTTTTAATTGAATGGTTGATGATACTCGTTAGCGGAATGTCAGCTGTATATACACTGGTGTGCAAAAATTAAGGACGAAGAGGAGAAATTAGCAAAACAGCGGAACGAGCAGGCAGAACGGACGGAAAGTCCACACAGGAGATAGACTAGGGTCCGGTACGGTAGGGCATGCGCATATATGCTGCATGACGTAGGGGTGGGGGGTCGGGTGTCGGAAGGGTATAAAGCGCACAGGCGGTGTACGCTCAGCAATTCGGTGAAAGCTATTGCACGGTGTACATTGGTTTGAACGACGTCGAGTTGCTTCCACCGTGTGATATGGCCAACAAGAAATCCAGTAGACGACATCTGGAGGACTTTACCATAGGTCGCGTCATTGGGAAGTTGGAAGAAGGTCGAAGTGTGACTAGTGTGGCCGAGGAGTTCGGGATCGCTCACAGTATCGTTTCACGAGCTTGGAGAGCATTTCAAACGACAGGAACAGTTGTCCGAGAGTTTAGCAGTGGTCGTCCACGAGCAGCCACGGCGGAAGACGGACGGTAGATTGTCCTTCAGGCGAGAAGAGACAGACCGAAGACAGCGGGAGAAATCGCAAGGCACATGCAACAGACATCTGGACAACCGTTATCGCGTTTTACCGTGGCCAGGAGGCTGCACAAAAGTGGTATTTGCACGACGACCAGTACGATGGGTGCCATTAAAGCCTGCTAATCGGAGACAGCGGTTTCTGTGGTGCTAGGAACACAAGAACTGGACACATCAGCAATGGGGTCGAGTTCTCTTTACGGATGAGAGCCGATTTAGTCTGACGAGCAATTCTGGACATATACACATCTAGAGAGAGCAGGGAACAAGCAATTACACCTCCAACATCATCGAAAGGGACTGGTTTGGAGGTCGCGGAGTTCTCGTTTGGGGCGGTATCATGCATGGTAGCCGTACTGACCTGCACATCTTCCAAGGTGGTTCAGTCACTGGTGTCCGCTATTATACCGAAGTTCTTCTGCCTCACGTGCGTCTGTTTAGAGGTGCTGTGGGTCCTGAGTTCCTCTTCATGGACGACAACGCTTCACCTCATCGTACAGTGGCTGTCGCAGAGCTGTTGGAGAGTGAAGATATTCAACACATGGATTGGCCCGCAAGGTGCCAGGACCTAAATCCAATCTAACACTTGTGGGACCTTCTCGGGAGACGCTTGGCAGCACTTCACCAGCTGCCAGCAACAATTCCGCAGCTGTCAATAGCGCTACAGGAGGAATGGGCCGCGATGCCTCAACAGCTCCTTGGCAACCTTGTCCTCAGCATGGACAGACGTTGTAAATCCTGCAACGCAGTCAGGGGTGATCATATCCCCTACTAAAGACTGGATTTTTCTTGGCAGCCGCCTGTCACATGGACGTTTCTATCTTCTGTCCAGTTGTGCTCGATGCTATACCTTTTCAATAAAGTGCCTTTGTATACTTTGAATTCCTTGTTTGTACGGTTTTGCTTACTTTTCCCATATTCTTACATCTTGGGGATCTTATGGTATGATTTGAGTCGAAGTGAAGCACTTCTGCACGACGTTACATTCGAAAAACCATCTCGTCCTTTATTTTTGCACGTCAGTGTATTAAATTCGCTAAGCTATGGTATGCATAATGTTACATGGAAAAAGGGATACGATAAAGGATGATAACTATAATACAAAGTGAAAGGATACAGGTATAGTTGCCAAGACTAATCAAAAAGGGTAAAACTGAAGAAATATGGGTTAATGCGATTATAGAGTGAGGTGCAAACGATATTTGTGGATATTAACCTGCCATATGTGTTGGCTTTTTTTTGGTTGGCTTTTTTTTCCCTTTTTGTTAAGCTTTATGTTTTTTTTTCAATCTAGGGAGAGGAGGGGTTTTTTTTTGTTTTTTTTTCATTCAGGCCTTACGGCCTTTTCCCTCCTTTTCCTAGTTGCTGCAGTACATATATTGTTTACAGATGAAACATTATGTGTAAGACAATGTGGCAACTGAAGGAATAAATAAATGAAATAAAATGAAATGAAATAGTTTTGGGAAGAAAAAAAAAAAAAAAAAAAAAAAAACGTTGGCTATCGCGCTTTGCTTCTGATATTTCGCTACTCACTCAATTTCATACTTTCTGTTTTTATCACATTCTCGTGTAGTTAAATGATAACAAATAGCCGCTAAGGGATTTGCAATAAATTTTAAAAACGGACTGGTTTTTCGACTGACCAAAAGAAGAACTTTGCGAAGTTATTGCCATTTAAATTGAAGTTTAACGACCTAACTTTAAAACATTTTATTGGTGTATGATACTCCAATTATACACTCTTTGCCAAAAAAATCCAAGCACCCCGAGATATTCGTTCTATCCTGATGGAACTCCTCACGAGCCGCCCCGGTGGCGCAGTGGTCTAAGGCGCTGGCCTCTGATGATTCGTCCGTAAGGGGTCCGGGTTCGAATCCCGGTCAGGCATGGATGTTGTGGTTGTCTTACGGCGCTGGCTCTCTCCCTTCCTTGGAACCAGTGACCCTAAATTAGGGACGGGCGACTGTTTATAGCCCATTGAGTTGCTCACGGTGGTCGTTAAACCTCCAATAAAAAAAAAAAAAAAAAAAGAACTCCTCACGCAAGTATATCTCAGGGCCAAATATGCAAATGATTAAAAAATAACGACCTATGACTAAATATGACTAAATAGTGGTCCGTCACAGCGCATGGACCTAAGACCCAAATCGATGTCTCAGAAGGTACCACCCCTACGACATCGTAATCATAATCATTATTGCTCGGTCAATGTAACTATTTACTGAGGATGATATCTGCACGACGATACGTGAGAGATTAATCTTAATTTGTTATATATGTACCTGTGTACCTGTAACACCTGTTGTCACATCTGATGATGAACCTTTAGAAGGTTCGAAAGATCTAATGTTTTAGTAATAAATTTCTTAACTTGCATAGTATTCACTTTGCTGAAGGTTTAATCGTGTATAGTGACGTCCATATGTCTTCGACCTTTTGATTAGTGTTCTAGCACGAAATTCGCTATACTTCACCTTTGACTTCAGACATTTGTTCACTTCAATCAATTTATTTGATCTTAACAGAATATGTGATGAACTTTTTATCAAACTTGAGCATTGTCTCGATACTAATAAGTGCCATTGGGAAGCATTGAATTCCTTCTGCATTAACAATAATAGCCTACGAATGGGAAATAGTGTCTATTTACAGAAATATGGAATTCCCATGGGTGCGACTGATTGAAATATACTTGAATTTTTATGTATACACTTCTATGAAACTGCATTTCTTGAAAAGAATGGAAGTATCACTGGAAATGCTATGAGATACATTGATGCCATAGTATTTAATTGGAGAGATTGTTCACTTAGTCTAATATCATTTATTCTCCACAGTTAACACTTCAGAAGATTAATTTGGATCCTAGAATTGTAAGTTTCTTGTATATTAAGATTACAACCCTGAATAAGGGCTACCTAACGGAAGTATACGATAAAATGAAAGATTTCAGCTTTCATATCAGCTACTACATCTTCTGGGAATCTAATATTTCAAAATCTATTCACATAAATATTGTCATTTCTCAATTCTATCGTTTATTAAGGATTTCTAAGACTTCCTTTGATTTGATTTTATCTGTAAGATGGCTATTTCAGACACTTCTACGTAATAAATATCCTCCACAGTTTCCTACAAAACCTGTTGTTTCAACTTCTGGGTTCTTCAATTTGTGTTAAATGCTATTCTTGAAACGCTCCTATACCTTCGACATAGATTACTAACATCATATACAACAATTTTAACTAAAGGTAGATAGGTTACTAAGTGCTGCATGTGGAAAATTGCTTGCAGCTGAAGGTTTCCTATAACATTCTACCTCTTCTTTTTTTCACACAGCTATACTTTCTTACGTGTTTCACACACCTAACCGCAACTTCTATTCGATTGTTTTATTTGTATTCTTGCGTTTGTGCTATAATGGTTTTAACTTTCCTGCTTGTTACCGGCTTACGGAGCAGTGTTTCTGGCTTCTGGTAGATTCCAGACATTGCAAACATTTGAAAAGCCATGTATTCTGAGTGCTGGTGTACCCTTGACAATTTAAGCATTCTTGTTTGTGGTGCTCTGGCGTGTGGATTTCTCGACTTTGTGTTTTACAACTACATACTCGAGGTTAACCTTAACCTTTTGTGTTCTGTTGGTGTTCATTTTAGCTTCTGATTTTGTAGGGCGTTTTGGAGTGACTTGGCGCAGAATATAGATAGATAGATATGTAAATGACGTCCTACAGAGGTGAAATACATGTCAGTACGACAAAGTTGTAGATATTAATTCCGTCGGAGTAATTTAACTGGTAAAGCAATCCGCTCCGGAGCAGGAGTACGCGGCTTCGATCCTATCTTCGACAAATTTGTGAATTTTACAATATACATTTCAACGTTTTCGGATCTCTCTCATCAGATGATTTTGGGTACGAATGTAATACTTAGTAAGAACGACCTGAACTATGGCCACTATTCTACACTGTGGTGCATTTATATGGAAATATGTGGAAATACTCTATTCTACACATAAAAATTGGAAAGGAAGTGAGACAAGGCGACACCATATCTCCGAAGCTTTTTAACGCCACATCGGAAAATGTCTTTCAATCACTGAATTGGGAAAACAAAGGGACAAAAATAAATGGAGATTATCTAACCCACCTTCGTTTTGCTGTTGACATAGTCATTTTTGCAACTACCTCATCAGAGCTGCAGAGTATGATCCAAGAACTTGCTGACAAGAGTAAAGAAGTGGGATTAAAAATGAACTTTCAGAAGCCAAAAGTGATGTACAATGCTTTTATAAGAAATGAAGATTTATCGATTGATGGAGAAAAGCTGGAGATAACAGACACGTACGTTTATCTTGGACAGCAGATATCAAGTGAGGGTCACATTGATGAAGAAATTAATCGGCGTACAAAACTTGCCTGGAGAGCTTTTGGAAGAAACAGCATCATTTTCAAGAGAAATATGCCATTATGTCTTAAAAGAAAAGTGTTTGATCAATGCATCCGTTTAGTGCTTGCGTATGGTGCAAAGACGTGGACCTTAACTAAAAGAGACATACAAAGTCTGCAGACAACTCAAAGAAGAATGGAGAGGTGCATGGTTGGTGTAACCAGGAGAGATAAGAGGAACTCGTGAATCCGAAAAATGACAAGAGTGGAAGACATGATCAAAGTAAGATCCGTGAAATGGCAATGGGCTGGGCATACTGCCAGAAGGACAGAACATCGATGGACAGCCGAAATTTTAGATTGGATTCCAAGGAACAGGAAAAGATCCAGAAGAAGACCACATGGGAGATGGGTGGATGAAATTCGAAAGTATGCGGGAATGACATGGAGGAGACTGGCACAAGACAGACCGTTGTGGAGGAAACTTGGGGAGACCTTCGTCCAGCAGTGGATTGATAATGGTTGACAATGATGATGATGATATGGAAATTCTGCTCCTAGTCACTCCAAAACGCCTAATTTTCGTAAAATTGGGCCTAGATCTCAGTTCAACCTGACAGTGATAAGTCAGAATAAAATCAGTTTATGAACACGCAAATTGACTGTCATACGTAACGGAATGAGCAGCTTATTTTGCATATCGCCGACTGTTACAAATTAGGCACGAGATTCTACTGTAGCTTGGCGAAATTGTGCTCTTTTCATCATAATTTGTGTGAGTCTCGAGATGGATGCAAAACTGAAGAGATTTTTTTTATTTTGGGAGATTAGTCTGGGGATGGTATTCCGCTTTTCGAAAACAGAAGTTAAATGGAGTGAAGGTTTCCCCATAATTTACTTTTCTTACGAACTCGCCTTTGTCGAGAATTGTTAAATATCAATTTACTGCATAAATGTTTGTATTTCACTTTGAAACTGTAGGCAACAATTTCCTGAAACGTAAGTTAGATGGAGCAAAAATTTTCCTGTGATTCTTAGGCATAAGTTTTTTTCCCTCGAATTCGAGAAATTCTGCTTTTGTTGTCATCGTTTATGTCATTTTCGAGAGCGATGCAAAACTAAAGAGAATGTTTAAGGGAAACGGCGCGCGCGCGTGTGGACGAGTGTGCGCGTTTTCTGTCTGGCATAGAATTCCGTCTTTTAATATACTTTCGAAAAATGAAGTCAGACGGGGTGAAAATTCCTCTCCCGTAACCGTATTTTTTTTTTTTTTTCTTTTTCTCGCGATGTTCCCTCCATGCAGTAGTGTTGTAAAATATCATTTTGTTCGATAAATTATTGTGTTTCAGCTTGAAAATCCAGGGGAAATTTCCGAAAACGAAACTCGGGTGTAGCGAAGATTTCCTACGTAATCGTAATTTTGTTTTCTCGCTGTGTTTCTATTGTCCTGTATTGTTGTTAAATGTTATTTTTCCCAAAAAATATTTCCAAGCAGAAAATCTGGAAATTTCTTGTATCAAAAGAGCGGTTGAGTCAATCAAGTCTTGATTACATAAACTGCAATCATCTCTTGGTGCTCGTGAAGAGAAGTTTTGTTTTTCTTTTCAGAGTTGAAGGTAAATATATTTAAAAGTAATAATTAATTGAACCTTATAATGGCGCAAAAACTTTCGAATGACAATGTCAAGGTTTATTTCGTCTGTCACAGATTTTTGTCCCCCAAACTGGAACTCTTTTTCAAAGTTTGTGTGCGTGTGGAACCTAACTCTACAAAACAAATTACAGGTAACACAAGTTTTGGTACTGAAAGTTTCAAAAACCTTGCAGACCTGTTTTGTTTTAAACTTAATGAAGTTGCAGTTATGAAATATTCACTATTCTGATACTAGCCATAAAGTATATGTGACAATTACCAAAGTTTTTGTTTTTTGTTATTGGGGGTTTAACGACCACCGTGAGCAACTCGATGGGTCATAAGCAGTCGTCCGTCCCTAATTTAGGGACACTGACTCCAGGGCAGGGGAGACCCAGTTCCGCAAGACAAGCACAGCAACCATGACTCATCGGGATTCTAACACGGACCCATCTCGGACGAATGACCAGAAGCAATGGCTTAGACCACTGCGCCACCGACCGGGGCGACACCAAAAGTTTTGTAATAGTTTTATAAGCAACCGTCTGCACACATTCCCATTAGTGTCAAAAGTTCTGGAAGTTGGTCTGGAGTTGCCTTTAACAAGTGTACTATGCAAACGTGCCTTTATCACACAAAACAGGACTAAGTCAAAATTTAGAAATTCATTAAGCTACAAAAAATTAATTACTTTTTCAAGACTTACCTATCGTTAATAAAATAACTGTAAAAAAAGGTATCTTGAGAAAATTCTTGATATCTTGATGTGAATTTCTGAAATTCAGCTAAATAAACTCTCAGAAAATCAACTGATCAAAAGTTTGCTAACTGGCAAGGAACGACACACACACACACAAACACACACATACACAAACACACACACACACAAACACACACACACACACACACAAACACACACACACACACTTACTTCAGTCAGTTCACTGGCGGAGTGGCGATTCATAAATTTCCGAGGAAGTTGATTTTGAGTTGCCCACTATTGAGAAAATTATAAAGGTAATACCCCCCCCCCCCCAAAAAAAAAAAAAAAGAAAGAGCCGCGGATGGCTTAAGGGTTAGCGAGTCAGACTGTCAATGCAAGGTCCTCAGGTTCGTTCCTGGGCTGATCTTTTAGAGATGGTGTGATTTACTAACAATAGCTGAATATCCGCCGTGCATCGGACGAGCACGTTAAGTGACGGCCCCCAGGCTGGACCCACTGGTTAAATGGGTATCCTTTCCTATGCCCCCCCCCTGAAATTCTCTCACCCCTCTATGTGCAACATCGTACTTGTACGGTGGCGCCATTTACTGTACTCTAATCTCACTACAAACTGTTCTGTCAAAGTCGCTAGACTTGCTCTCATTCCTTCCGTTTCTGTGTCCTGCCCAAAAGGCGAACTTGCTGTAGGTGGCTGGGACCTAAACTCTACTTACTGTGGACGGAAGTACTACAAGGAAATGGCAAATACAGAACCCCAAAATAGAAAAAGAAAATATTATGTCAGCGTCACCGTTAACGGTTTAAACATCTTTTCAACACAAGTTTAGGAATCATTGAGTTATTTTTTGTATTGAGTCAATAACATTTACCAACATTTTACCCATTTTTTCCGGACACACCGCAGCTCTCTAGAAAAATTTAATGGAAGAAAAAATCACTTCCGTTGCTGACAAGAAACAGACATTCTCTGAAAAAGACTGTAAATACTTTTTTTCCCATTCTTATGAATTTTATTGCGATAACTGAATTCAGAGGTTGTATTAGTGTCTTCGCTTGAAGGGAAACCCAAATGTATCAAAAATTAATTTCTTTTTCAAGACTTAGCTATCGTTAATAAAATAATTGTAAAAAAGGTATCTTGAGAAAATTAAAAATGGTTAGAATTTTCGTACCAAATTGTAAAGTGAGAGAAATCAAAGCAAGGGAAAATTTATTTTTATGTAATTACTTTCGACTGGAAAAAAATCGTGTGGCTTTAGCTAAAACAGACTTCCCGGAACTGCAGTTCAAGAATTCGTGAAACGTGTGGCTTTAGCTAAAGCAGACTTCCCGGAACTGCAGTTCAAGAATTCGTGAAACATGTGGCTTTAGCTAAAGCAGATTTCTCGGAACTGCAGTTCAAAAATTCGTGAAACGTGTGGCTTTAGCTAAAGCAGACTTCCCGGAACTGCAGTTCAACAATTCGTGGAACTGGAAGGCCTAAAAAGTACTATACTGTGCAAATTAATTGGGACAATGTAAAAAATCCCTCTTTTTTTCCAAAACTATGCCTTTATATCATTCCATGCCTTTGATATACACTGATAAATACCTGTATTAGTATGAAGCATGTCCACTTTTAGCAGAAATGACCTCTTGAATTCGTTTTGGCATTGACTCCACTAATTGAGTGCACATATTTTTGACTTCATAATCGTGGAACCATACTTTTATAGCATTCGTTATCATGCGTTCTTTGGTGTACAGTCCATTTTACCTAAACGTCTCTTCAAAATATTCCACAAGTTTTCCATGGAACTTAAGTCTGGTGAATTTCCAGGCCAATCAAGCAAATGAATCTGATTTTCCAGCATGAAATTCTTGACCAATTTCCAATTGTGACATGGGGCCAAGTCATGTTGAAATGTCCCGTCAAAAGTTTGCAAGAATGGAGCAATCCTACGTTTTAATATTTCTACGTACTTGGCTGGATTCATCATACCTTGAACAGGAACTAAGCTTCCAGGGCCATTTGATGTGAAAAAACCCCAAAACATCTGTTTCAGAGGGTGTTTTACAGTTTCTTTGACATGCTCAGGTCTTAAGGGTTCACAGTTGCTCCGTTTGACGACATTTGCTTGGTAACAATGCACAAATAAATGAGTTTCATCACGAAAAATTACCTTTTTCCAGTCGTCAGCAGTCCATGATTTATACTTTTAGGCCCATGCTAAACGTTTTATCTTCATTTTCGCATTCAAATATTGTTTTTTCGTTGGCCTTCTCTCCTTCCGGCCAACTTCCAGAAGCCTACAGCGTACAGTTGAATCTCTAACAACACAACCACTAGCCAATAAATCTCTTTGAAAATCGGTGCTTGTTTTTTTTTAGATTCATTTTACTATTTCTGATTAGATATTTACCGGTTCGTGGAGTTGTTTTTCGTTTTCTTCCACATTTACCTCTCCTTTTTGGAGATTATGATCCAGATGCATTGTATCGCGTAATGATACACTTGATTTGCCTACACCAACTTCACATACCATATCTCTCACTGTCATAAAAGTGTGATCCTTCAGAGCAATTATTTTTGCACGCTTCCTTCGGGAAATATCCATTTTTCAATACACGAAAGTAACACGTACTCACAGAGAGCAAAAACTAACATCCACCTGTCACACACGAAAGCTCACAACTGAAGCTGAAGTGCCCATTTCCTGTTTAAAACCGGTCAGACCACATTCTTACTATCAAGCTCTAACAGTCACACCACCTCACAGCTGATTAAACCGGTTTACGTGGGTTTCCGACATCAACTGGCTATCACATTACAATTCAGAGAATAAAATAGCTTGTCCCAATTAATTCGCACGGTATAGTATTTGTTGTTTAACAATTGTAGGTTAGAGCGTTTAGATAGATCGGTATTTTGCAAAATGTGTAACATAATCAGCACTAAACTCCGAAAGATGTTTTCGTGTAAACTTATCTTAATAACTTTTACCTTGATTTTTCGCCTTAAATTGGCACACTGTTATTCTCTTCTCAGCTTGTTTTAGATGGTTCTATCCGACGGTTAGTTTGAAACTTTATACCGAAGCTTTTTCTACAAAATAATGCGATATCTGATATTACAAATCGGAACTATGGAAATTCTCGACGCCGCCCCGGTGGCGCAGTAGTCTAAGCGATGGCCTCTGATCACTCGTCCGAAAGGGGTCCGGGTTCGAATCCCGGTGAGGCATGGATGTTGTGTTTGCCTTACGGCACTGGCTCTCTCCCTTCCCTGGGACCAGTAACCCTAAATTAGCCACCGTCTTATAATCCTAAAAAATTTCCTTGCTATTTGACGTAGGCCCAGCACTGAGCCACCGACTTCTATTCCTAAAAGATATTCTTCCACTTTAACGTAGGCCCAACGCTGAGCCACATTCTGCTATTCCAAAGAGATGGCCTTGGAATTTAACGTAGGCCCAACTTTGAGTCACCGTCTTCTATTCCTAACATATGACCTAACACTTTAACGTAGGCCCGAAACTGAGCCACCGTCTTCTTTTCCTAAAAGATGGCATTGGAATTTAACGTAGGCCCAACGTTGAGTCACCGTCTTCTGTTCCTAAAAGATGGCCTTACAATTTAACGTATTTCCAACGCTGGGCCACCGTCCTTTATTCCTAAAAGGAGGTGGCTTAGCGTTGAGACTACGTTAAATTGCAAGACTGTGTTGCCTGGGCATTTATTTCCAATATTTCCTAGTGTGTACCTTCCCATGGCAGAGATTATTAATCAATACTTCATCTATCTTATGTATACTAGCATATAGCCCGTCGTAGGACGGCTGTTTTCAAGCCTTAAGTAAATATTAATATATAGGGGTGTTTACTTTCTTATGACGGAGCGGAATTTTTTACTTAAAGCAGATTGAAAACAAATCATATAAACGCCGGATTTCTGTAAGGAAATATAGTAGAAACTTATATATTGTAGTAAGAACACATTCATGTTAGAACTAAAAATTACTTGTAATTTATTTCCGTTTTTCAAAAGACCTCGCGATAAATAACATTATGGGTAAAAATATTTGTTGTTTAATAATTTTAGGTTAGAGCGTTTAGGTAGATCGGTATTTTTCAAAATCTGTAATATAATCAGCACTAAACTTCGAAAGTTGCTTTCGTGTAAACTTATCTTAATAACTTTTACTTTGAATTTTCTCCTTAAATTACTTTTTCCCGGCACACTTGTTATTCCCTTCACGGCTTGTTTTAGATGGTCCTATCCCCCGGTTAGTTTGAAACTTTTTACCGAAACTTTTTCTACAAAATAATGCGACATCTGATATTACAAATCCGAACTATGTGAATTCTCGACGTCGCCCCGGTGGCGCAGTGGTCTAAGCGATTGGCTCTGATCATTCGTCCAAAAAGGGGTCCGGGTTCGAATCCCGGTGACGCATGTTCGTTGTGCTTGTCTTACGGCACTGGCTCTCTCCTTTCCCTGGAATCAGTACCCTAAATTAGCAACCTTCTTTTATTCCTAAGAGACGGCATTGCAATTTAAGTAAGCCCAACACTGAGCCAGTCTTTTATTCATAAAAGATGACCTTGCAGTTTAACGTAGGCCCAACGCTGAGCCACGGTCTTCTATTCCTAAAAGATGGCCTTGCAATTTAACGTAGGGCAAACACTGAGCGATCGTCTTCCTTTCCTAAGACATGGCTTTACAATTTAATGTAAGCCCAGCGCTGAGCCATCGTCTTCTATTCGGAAAGGACGGTGGCTTAGTGTTGGGCCTACGTTAAATTGCAAGGCTGTGTTGTCTGAGCATTTATTTCCAATATTTCCTAGGGTGTACCTTCCCATAGCAGAGATTATCAATCAATACTTCATCTATCTTATGCATACTAGCATATAGCCCGTCGTAAAACGGTTGTTTTCAAGCCTTAAATAAATATTAATATATAGGGGATGTTTCCTATCTTCTGAAGGATCGAAATTTTTACTTAAAGCAGATTGAAAACAAATCATATAAACGCCGGATTTCTGTAAGGAAATATATTAGGAACTTATATATTGTAGTAAGAACACATTCATGTTAGAACTAAAAATTACATGTTATTTATTTCCGTTTTTCAAAAGACCTCGCAATAAATAACATTCTGTGTAAAAATATTTTCCTCGCAATAAATAACATTCCGTGTCAAAATATTTTCCTCGCAATAAATAACATTCTGTGAAAAAATATTTTTGTTTAACAATTGTAGGTTAGAGCGTTTAGATGGATCGGTATTTTGCAAAACATGTAATACACTGTAATCAGCACAAAACTCGGAAAGTTGTTTTCGTGTAAACTTATCTTAATAACTTTTACTTTGATTTTTCTCCTTAAATTACTTTTTTCCGGCACACTTGTTATTCCCTTCACGGCTTGTTTTAGATGGTCCTATCCCCGGTTAGTTTGAAACTTTTTACCGAAACTTTTTCTACAAAGTAATGTGACATCTGATATTACAAAACGATCAGAAGCCATGCTTAGACCACTGCGCCAACTGGGCGACGTCGAGAATTTATATGTAAATTCTCGAAGCCGCCCCGTTGGCGCAGTGGTCTAAGCGATGGCTTCTGATCATTCGCCCGAAAGGGGTCCGGGTTCGAATCCGAGTCAGACATTGATGTTGTGTTTGTCGTACGGCACTGGCTCTCTCCCTTCCATGGAACCAGTAACCCTAAATTAGGGACGGGGGACTGCTTCTAGGTCACGAAGTTGCCCACGGTTGTCATTAAACCTCCAATTAAAAAAAAAGAAAAAATTCTCGAAAATGTGCTCTAGAGGCGACATCTGCTTTTAGATGCAATTTTGCTCATTTTGGCATTTCAAGACTTCAGTTTTTATTGTAGGTTAGAGCGTTTAGATAGATCGTTATTTTGCAAGATGTATAAAATAATCAGCACTCAACTAGGAAGGTTACTTACATTAAAAAAGTAAAAAAATAATTAAAACCCACAAATTAATATCCGTATTGTGATAAATTCAATTAATATACAACGCAACATGCTTTGATATTAAGAATTCAATTCGGTTTTTGTAGATCAGATAAATAGAACTCGAGTCATTGATAATCCAATGTTTTTAAATTAGCACGCGATCACCTTGACATCTCAGTGTGATCGTGTGCAAACTCAACTTGCTGTGATATTAAGAATTTTCAATTCGAATTTTGTAGATCGGAAAAAATAGAATTCTAGTCATTGATAACCCAGTGTTTTTATATTAGCACCCGACCACCTTGACATCTTAAAGTGATCGCGTGCCCATTATATAGCAGAAAGCAGAAATGTTGTAAATTGGGCTGCATATAGCGGAAAGCACAAATGTTGCAAATTAAGCTGCCAAAGGATAATCGTTCATTACATCTAAAATGTTAAATCATCTATGTAGCAAGTTAGATACTTCTAAGCCACAGTTAGATATTAAGTTAGTTAAATACTTCTAAGACCATGCAATAACACAAAATAATAGACAGATCTGGTCAGTACTTAAATAGTATAGCTATAGTAGTGATCCGAAATATCGTGGTGTAGAATAGAAATCAAAGTTTCCAAGCTTTCTATTCTATTATTTCTTATTATTTGATTTCTATTCTAAGCTTGGAAACAACCTTAGAATAGAAATCAAAGTTTCTAATTTCGGATCACTAGTATAGTTATACTATTTAATCGCAGTTGGTGAAAGTTCCTGGTTATTTAATTAGATCTTGTCAGTACTGCACTACAATTTGGCAGCCTAAACAGTACGTAGGAGTGATGGGGGATCAATTGTTTGCACTCAACAACGTAGTACAGGTTGCTAATGGTATACCCCACGTATTTTTCAGACCTTGCCTCAACTTACCGTTTCGGAATGTTTCAGAGTTGAAGAGCAAATCGTGAGCTACAGAGGCATGGCTAGAAGAGCCTGATATATACAGGGTGCATAGGAAAGTCCCTTTAGCTTGGAATAACGTGCGAACGGAGAAAGGTACAGTTATTTAGTTATTTATTTTAATTTTTTTTTTTTAGCCTCACTACTTATGCAAGTGAGATAGCGGTATAGTAAAGTGACTACGCCCGATCGAATGCAACCGATAGCAGTGCCCCTAGTGGCGAAATGCGGAAGTGAGCCATTGCAAATCGAAAACTAAAAGAGATAGAGCAAAATTTCCAGTTACAAAGTTGTAGAACATCAATTAATTCGTACAAAACGTCATTTGTTTCACACGGATAAGATAAATCATCACCTGAATACCCTACAATGTCCGAAATCGATGCGCGACGACTCGAATCCGCATATTCACATTTCACAAATGTAACCGAACGCAGATGCAGATTGTGACGTTCTACCGTACCTACGATATAAAAACCAGTAGCAGGATGTATGTATCCTGGTTAGAAGTTTAGGTCTACGTACGCTGTGTTAGAGTGGCGAGCTTGAATTTCGGGGGTTATGTAAAATATCAGGTGTATGCAACAGCGCCTACAAGTCTGCTGTATCTACGTCGTCGTGTTACAGATGTTTGCAATAGTGTGACACCTTCCATGCTGAGGAATGTGCATGCAGAGTTACTTTCACGAATACAAATGTGTATCGTGGGCAATGGCAAACTCTTCGAACATAGTCGACTTTAACTTTTTGTCACGTGCGCCAGTTTACCTTTTTTTTTTTTTTTTTTTTTGCCTGACGTCATGAAACTGTATTGACATAAGTAAGCATTTATGCAATAAATTGTGTGCATTTGCTCATACGTATGCCTGTTCCCTTCAAACGTTCACACAAAAGGTCGCGCATTCGATTTCAGACATTTTAGGGTATTCAGGCGAGAATTTATCATATCCATGTGAAACAAATGTGGTTTTGTACTAATTAATTGATGCTCCTTGTCGTTGGAAATTTTGCTCTATCTCTTTTAGTTTTCGATTTGCAATGGCTAACTTCCGTATTTCACCACTAGGGGCACTGCTATCGGTTGCATTTGATCTGGCGTAGTCGCTTTACTATACCGTTATCTCGCTTGCATAACTGTACCTTTCTCCGTTCGCAAGTTATTCCAGGCTAAAGGGACTTTCCTATGTACTCTGTATATTTTTTCCCACAAAAAAAATTAAAGAAAATGTTAAAAAAATTGTTTTAATGATTTATTTTCCCTCTTCCCAAAATAAGATCATTTTTAGATTTGTTTTCAAATTGTATACTGTCAGTCATAAATAGGAATAAAATGGCTACTTTATTAAGAAAAATAAAAACATATGAAATGCTTTTGAATTTTCATCACCGAATTACAAAGTTTCTGTGATTACCATTCTAATCATTATGCTAATCTATTCACTATGAGGTTCAGTAGAATTACAGAATTTCAACCAGTCGTCAGAGCAGCTTGTTCAAAGAATTATGCATTAAAAAATTACTTTTATATTATTGATCTATTACAATTTTAAAGTGGTGGCACTGCTGAAAGGCACAAGAAGTTAACAAAAATAATTGCTTTTTGTTGCTATCAAAGGTATGTTTTCATTCCCACAATGAAGACATAGACCACAGTTTCAAAATAGTTCCTCTTTCAGATATAATAAGGTATACGATTATGCATTAAAAAATTACTCTTATGTTGATCTATTACAATTTTAAAGTGGTGGCACTGCTGAAAGGCCGAAAAAGTTAACAAAAATAATTGCTTTTTGTTGCTATCAAAGGTATGTTTTCATACCCAAAAAGAAGATGTAGACCACACATTCAATATAGTTTCTCTTTCAGATAATAAGTTATGCGATATAGTACGAAAGTTACATAAGATGGGCAAATAAACAGAATAGATACAAGTTTTGAAGATGACAATCCGATTTTTGATGTAAATGTGACAAGGATGGTAAGTCAGACAAAATCCGAAAACTTGAAAATTTCATCGTCCTGGAGCGGGACTCGAACCCGCGTCTCCCAGATAGCGCCCGGGTATGCTAACCACTACACCACCCAGAACGACTCAGTCTCAAGTTTCCGATTAATTTGAATATAACCTCCACAGGATTCGCTAGTCGAAACAACCGGCTTTCAAGTTTAGTGAATCTGGAGGTTAAGAATCATATCCCGTGATTGACCGGAGAAGCAGATAAATCATGTAAGAAATACGAGATTGCACCATATAATACAAATTTTGAAGATGACAATCCAATTTTTAGTGTAAATGTGACAAGGATGGTAAGTCAGACAAAATCCGAAAACTTGAAAATTTCATCGTCCTGGAGCGGAACTCGAATCCACGTCTCCCAGACTAGCGAATCCACGTCTCCCAGACTAGCGAATCCTGTGATGAAACCATCACAGACTAGCGAATCCTGTAATGGTTACATCGAAATTAATCGGAAACTTGAGACTTGGTCGTTCTGGGTGGTGTAGTGGTTAGCATACCCGGGCGCTATCTGGGAGACGCGGTTCCCAGTGCCGCTCCAGGACGATGAAATTTTCAAGTTTTCGGATATTATCTATGACTTACCATCCTTGTCACATTTACACCAAAAATCGGATTGTCATCTTCGAAATTTGTGTCATATGGTGTAATCCCGTATTTCTTTCATGAAACAGAATAGATATAAAAAATGAAATAGACCATCTTTTACAAAGAACGTTTTATTAAATAAGTGGTAAAGAAATTGTGCGAATAGTTGAAATATTAAACACACTAGACATAAAATTAGGCACCCCCATCAGAACTTACCTAATAACGGGTGACCGTTCCTCGTGCCTTGATAAAAGCATGAATCCGGTGTGGTGGAGGCTCCACGAGGTTGTGGATGTATTGAACATCGATTTACAACCACTCGTGCGTCAATCGGTCTCGAAGTTCCGCTAGGGTAAGTGGGTGTCTATTCCGGCGTTTCACATTCTGTTCCAAATGATCTACAGATTTTTAATAGGATTGAAATCTGGGGATTTGGCTGGCCAGTCGAGGTGAGACACTGTTGCTGATTGTTCGTCGTGCCACTCAGACGCAGTTTTAGCCCTGTGCACACGGCAATTGTCTTGGAAGGCAAGAGTGGAAATGTGATGCTGTTCCTGAAGATGTAGGGCAAAGGGCAACACTTCGTCATTCAGAAAGCGGAGGTACGCATGCTGGCTCACATTTATCGTCACTGCAACGAGAGGGACCATTTCGTGGTATGAAAAACATTCCCCAAACATCACAGAACCCCCTCCAGCTTGAACAACACGTTCGAAACAATCAGGATTAAAGGCTTCATTGGGCATGCAATGAACTCGTTGCCTCCCATCATTGAGTACAAACAAAAACGAGACTCATCAGACCAAATTACTCGTTCCAGTCCTCCACAGTAAAGTTTAGGTGCTTCTGAGCCTATTGATAACGTACGACTTCGTGACTTGCTGTGAAAAGAGGAGTCTTCCGTGGTACTCCGCTCCAGATGTCCATCGCATGCAGTTCTCGTCGTAATATCCTTTCGGGAATTGGTTGGAGTGGAATTTCATTGACTGTTTGGAGCAATTGTTGCTGGTTTGAAACCGATTTGCAATTATTAGGAGTGAAACAATACGGCGGTCCCTGTTGGCGAGAATCGTTTTCTCGCCACAATTACGTCGCCGATTTTCAGTTGACTAAGAACTACACCACTGTTTGTAGACCTGCTGGACAGAACGTTTCGACACACCATCAAATTGGTCAACGTCATTCACTTTGTGTCCGTGAACACGGCTAAACACGATGGCTCCTTTTTTCCACTCAGTAACGTCTGTCTTACGACTCGTATTGCAGACTAAATTCAACACACACGTTACTCTTCACCCCTGCACGAGACAGAAATGACCCTGTAGACCACGTCAGTGCTATTTATCCCCTAACATGGCTAATACGGCGTCCTCTGTGCAACTGGTAACTTCCTGTCATTTCTGTTAGGGCCGGTGTGCTTAGATTTAGTGCTCATTAACACTATTAATCTGCCCCCTCAAAGTCAGTAAAGTCATTCATCAAGAAAAGACCTTTTGGACTGTATATGGGTCCTTTTTTTCTCAATTTCGATTCCATGCTCATGGTTGATATTGAGAAGCCACCTACAGAAAAAAATATCAGGTTTAGGAAACACATAGAAATATAGGTATATATACTCATTTATTTCAAATCTAAATGCTTACATCTAGGAAAGACAGCATAAAACATTAGCAAATGTATCAACATTCCAATCTATGCTATGCATATTTGATCGCAAAGTGAATTTGTTTATCAAGGTCAATTAACAAATATTTAAAAATTTAGGTCCAACTACACTGTAAAAAAATTATTGTAGATTTTACGGTTTTAAACCGTTTTCCAGGGTGCCAACAGAAAACCGCAAAATCTACAGATTTATGCAGTGTTGGAGCAAAGCTATAGCTTTGCTCCAACACTGCATTTAATGAAGAAAACGGCTCCGAATTTGGCTGGAGCTAGTCACAGTCCAAATAATCACGAAAACACAAAAATTTGGCTGGAACGAATGTGTTGATTGTGTTGGAGCAAAGCTATAGCTTTGCTCCCAAACTGCATAAAACTGTAAATTTTACGGTTTTGTGTTGGCACTCTGGAAATGTAACGTCGTGCAGAAGCGCTCCACATCAACTCAAATCATACCATAAGATCCCCAAGATGTAAGAATATGGGACAAATGAGAAAAACCGCCCAAACAAGGAATATAAAGGATACAAAGGCACTTTATTGAAAAGGTAGCTCCGAGCACAATTGGACTGAAGACAGAAACGTCCATGTGACAGGCGGCTGCCAAAAAAAATCTAGTCTTTAGTAGGGGATATGATCACCCCTGACTGCGTTGCAGGATTTACAACGTCTGTCCATGCTGAGGACGAGGTTGTCCAGGAGCTGTTGAGGCATTGCGGCCCATTCCTCTTGTAGCGCCAATCGCAGCTGCGGAATCGTTTCTGCCGACTAGTGACGTGCTGCCAAGCGTCTCCCGCGAAGGTCCTACACGTGTTCGATTGGATTTAGGTCCGGGGACCTTGCGGGCCAATCCATGCGTTGAATATCTTCACTCTCCAACAGCTCTGCGACAACCACTGTACGATGAGGTGTAACGTTGTCGTCCATGAAGAGGAACTCAGGACCCACAGCACCTCTAAACAGGTGTAGCATTGTCGTCCATGAAGAGAAATTCAGGACCCACAGCACCTCTAAACAGACGCACGTGAGGCAGGAGAACCTCGGTACAATAGCGGACACCAGTGACTGAACCTCCTTGGAAGACGTGGAGGTCAGTACGGCTACCATGCATGATACCTCCCCAAACGAGAACTCCGCCACCTCCAAACTGGTCCCTTTCAATGATGTTGGAGGTGTGATTGCGTGTTCCCTGCTCTCTCCAGATGTGTATACGTCCAGAATCGCTCGTAAGACTAAATCGGCTCTCATCCGTAAAGAGAACTCGACCCCATTGCTGATGTGTCCAGTTCTTGTGGTCCTGGCACTACAGAAACCGCCGTCTCCGATGAGTAGGCGTTAATGGCACACACCGTACTGGAGGTCGTGAAAATAAACCACCTTTGTGCAGCCTCCTGGCCACGGTAAAACGCGATAACGGACGTCCAGTTGTCTGTTGCATGTGCCTTGCGATTTCTCGCGCTGTCTGCCGTCTGACTCTTCTCGCCTGTAGGAAAATATACCGGTCGTCCGCCGCCGTGGTTGCTCGTGGACGACCACTGCTAAACTCTCGGACAGCTGTTCTTGTCGTTTGAAATGTTCTCCAAGCTCGAGAAACGAAATGCTGTGAGCGATACCGAACTTTTCGGTCACACTTCGACTTTCTTCCAACTTCCCAATGACGCGACCTCGGGTAAAGTCATCCACATGTCGTCTACTGGATTGCCTGTTGGCCATATCACACCGTGGCAGTAACTCAACGTCGTTCAAACTGATATACACCGTGCTATAGCCTTCACCGAATTGCTGACCGTACACCGCCCGTGTGTTTTATACCCTTTCGACCTCCCCCCCCCCCCCCACGTCATGCTGCATATATTTTCGCATGCCCTATTCGTCCTTAATTTTTGCACACCAGTGTATATACTATGGAACGAAAAAAAAAAAAAAAATACAAAAAGCTCAGGAACTCAATACCCTTGCAATTACTTACAGGACTTTTTTGAGGTGCGGGGGTTAAAATTAAATTAAGCTTCACATTCTACTGCTGCATAATGTTTTAAGTACACTCATGTCCACAAGTTAAGCATAATCAATATCATCATCATCATCATCATCATTGTCAACCATTATCAATCCACTGCTGGACGAAGGTCTCCCCAAGTTTCCTCCACAACGGTCTGTCTTGTGCCAGTCTCCTCCATGTCACCCCTGCATACTTTCGAATTTCATCCACCCATCTCCCATGTGGTCTTCTTCTGGGTCTTTTCCTGTCCCTTGGAATCCAATCTAAAATTTAGGCTGTCCATCGATGGTCTGTCCTTCTGGCAATATGCCCAGCCCATTGCCATTTCAGGGATTTAACTCTGATCATGATGTCTTCCACTCTTGTCATTTTTCGGATCCACGAGTTCCTCTTCTTATCTCTCCTGGTTACACCAAGCATGCACCTCTCCATGCTACTTTGAGTTGTCTACAGCCTTTGTATGTCTCTTTTAGGTAAGGTCCACGTCTCTGCACCATACGTAAGCACTGGAAGGATGCATTGATCAAACACTTTTCTTTTAAGACATAATGGCATATTGCTCTTGAAAATTATGCTGTTTCTTCCAAAAGCTCTCCAGGCAAGTTTTGTACGCCGATTAATTTCTTCATCAATGTGACCCTCACTTGATATCTGCTGTCCCAAGATAAACTTACGTGTCTGTTATCTCTAGCTTTTCTCCATCAATCGATAAATCTTCATTTCTTGTAAAAGCATTGTACATCACTTTTGTCTTCTAAAAGTTCACTTTTAATCCCACTTCTTTACTCTTGTCAGCAAGTTCCTGGATCATACTCTGCAGCTCTGATGAGGTAGTTGCAAAAACGACTATGTCATCAGCAAAACGAAGGTGGGTTAGATAATCTCCATTAATCTTTATCACTTTGTTTTCCCAGTTCAGTGATGGAAAGACATTTTCCAATGTGGCATTAAAGAGCTTGGGAGATATGGTGTCACCTTGTCTCACTCCTTTTCCAATTTTTATGTGTGTTGTATTTTCAAACAGCCGAATTTTTGCACTTGCATTTTCATAGTTGTTATTAATAATATTAACGTACGCATCTTCAATACCGCAGGATTTCAGGGCCATTGTAACTGCTGATGGTTTCACCGAATCAAAGGCTTTTTCATAATCGATAAAAGCCATGCACAATGGAAGTTCATATTCCCTCGCTCTTTCAATTAGTTCTCTCAGTACGTGGATATGATCTATTGTGCTGTAGCCACTCCTGAATCCAGCTTGTTCTCTCGGTTGAGCCATGTCCAGTGTCACCTTTAATCGGTGTGAAAGAACTTTAGTGAAGATTTTATAAACCACTGATAGGAGGCTGATAGGTCTGTAGTTCCTGAGATCCTCAATGTCACCTTTTTTATGTAGCAAGATCATTGTAGCGTTGTTCCAATCCTCAGGAATCTTCCCTTCATTAAGGCATCGAGTGAAAATTTGGGCGAGTGCTGTTTCGATTTCTGCACTTGCTTCTTGTATGATGTCTACAGTAATTCCATCTTCTCCTGGAGCTTTTCCCCGCTTCATGTTCTTGATTGCATGTGTAACTTCTGCTGGGAGGACTGGAAGAACTCTGGTACTGGCACCTTTCATGATGTCTGGATTACATATATCATCCCTTTCATATAATTTGGAGTAGAAATCTTTCACTCTTGTCAAAATTTTGCCTCTATTTCTTGTTACAGAACCATCTTCTTTTCTGAGTGCCATAATCTGTTTTCTTCCCTTACTGAGATGTCCCTTTGTTATCTTTAGGCTTTGGTTGTTTTCAATTGCTTTCCTTACTAGTTCACAGTTGAATTTTCTTACGTCTTCAGTGATACTTTTTCGTACTGTCTTGCTTAGCTCTATATATTCCACTTTGGAAGTCACATCTTCTTTAGTTGTCCTCATCTCTCTTCTTTTTTGCATCAACATTTTGTTTTTTCCTGATAATTTCTTCACATGCAACTTCTTCTTAGACTCAGCTAATTTTGCTGCTGTTTCCATAAGAGCTTTGGTTACTTTTCTGTTAACTTCAGAAATATCCACTTCTTCCGATGTTAGGCCTTCTAAAGCAGAGAATCTGTTCTTCAGTTCCAATTTGAAGGTATTATGGTGTATTTCAAGGTTGGTTATGTCAATAGATTTTGTTTGTCTTATGAGCTTGCCACGTTCAAGTTTAGTGTTGAGGTGCATCTTACATCTCACCAATCTCTGGTCACTGCCTGTGTTGAACTTGTTTAGCACACTGCAGTCTTCTATGACGAATTTTTTGTTACACATAATAAAATCAATTTCACTTGTCGTCCCATTTGGATGTCTCCATGTCCATTTCCTGTGTGGCTTTTTCTTGAAAAAGGAGTTCAAGATGAAAAACCCTTCTGCCTCTGTAAACTCTACGAGAGTATTTCCACGCTGGTTTCTGTTGCCGTGACCGAATTTACCTACTGAAGTTTCATTCTGTTGTCGTTGCCCTATTTTTGCAGTGAAATCTCTCTAATTATCTTTAAGTGCTGCTTACCTTTATTATTTAGATGACGAATTTCCTCATAAAATTCTTCAATTTCTTCTTCAGGATGACTTGTGGTGTGTGCATAAGTTTGAATAATCTGAGCCTGGTATCTTCTTGAGAGTTGGATAACGAGTCGTGCAGCTCTGTCAGAGGAACTTTCAACTTCTACAACTTTATCCTTCAGTTTCTTGTTTATTATAAATCCAACACCACTAGTTCTGCCAGTGTCAGTCCCTCGATAGTAGAAGAGATGTCCACTTTTCAGTTCAATGAGATCTTCTCCTTTTCTTCTTACCTCACTTAGCCCGATGATGTCCCACTTGATCCTTTATAGTTCCTCTTCCAATTCAGGAAGCCATGAATCAGAAGATAGGGAGCGTCCATTATACGTAGCCAAGGTCAGCATCGGATGGCAGCCTAGTCCGGTCCTCCAGGGATTCTTAGCACCCTCTGCCTTCATGTCGCACTGGCCGCTGCCTTGGCCAGGTACATTCCAGCTGCCGGAGACTGAGGGCCAAGATTTAAGTTGTGGAGTCATTTTGGAGGAGTTTGGCCATAACTCACCACGCTGACCAAGCGGGTTGGTGAGTGTGGGATAGCATTTCCGCTAATCCCGATGGTATAGTTATACCGCTATTGGCGGTCGTCAGAGCCCCTTTGGTGGGAACAGGATGTACCACGAGAAGGCGGGGTTGACATTTGTCAAGGAGAGGCTGTGATGTTACGCATCACCTGACCTTACATCCCATAATCAATATACCTGTGAATATTTCCAGAACCAATCGTCGAAAATGCACGAAATTGGGTTTCCTTGCATAATAACATATTGCAAGTTCAACAGCAGACAAAACAAGTTACGAAACAAAGTTTATTGCATTACTTATGCAAATTTACAAAAAAATCAACAACACTGTGATTTTCATGTTGAGTACACAAAATTGAGAAAAACTGGTTCATTATGATTAATAAGGATGTGTTGACCCCCTGCAGTCCCGCAGGGCTCTCATGGACTTCTCATGCTGCTTACTAGTCTGTTTAAGAGCTCTGTGTATAACGAAGTAAATTTCTCCGTCATTTTTATCCGCGCCAGGATTCGAACCCGGGTCCCCTCATTCCGGAATAAGTTGCTCTACCAATTGAGCTACGCGAACGTTTTATTCTGATTCCTATCTGCCTTTTATGTCGTGTGCGTCCTTCTGGTAGGTACGTCACATCTCCTGGTACGTTACATGTGGACAACAAGTCCCACTCCTGATGAAGAGCAGTTAGGAGCTCTGGAATGATCCTTGGTGAAGGCTGACGGGATGCAATTCACCTCCCTACTGCATCCCATGTATTCTATATATCCGATTCATATCCAGAAACCATGCTGGCCACTCCGCGTGCTGGATATCTTCGCTTCGGAGAAAGTCATCCACCAGGTGAGCTCTGTGGGGGCGTGCATTATTGTCCGTGAATACCAGCTCTGAACTCAGAGCACCTTTGAAAAGTCTCACATCAAGTTCCAGTATGTCGTCTCTGTACCTTAGAGTATTATTGTACTTCTGTCAAAGATGTGTGGCTGTGTGCACCCATTGAACTTGATGCCTACCTATGCCGTAACTCCACAAACACCGAATTGGTCCCCTTTCCCTGCTGTTATTGGGATTGTTTCCCGTTCTCTAGAGTGTGATTTGACAAGAATCAGTCTGTAAATTGAATCTGGACTCATCATTGATTCAATGTCCAGTTTCGATGTTCCCGACTGTAGTTTCAAAGGGCACTCCTTTTTGCAGGAGTGAGAGGGGCACAAACTACTGGACGTCTGTCATTGAAACTAGTTGCCCTGAGACTCCTGTAAACAGTTTGTTTTGAAACTCTTGGTCCTGAGGTGGCCGCAAGCTCTGCAGAGTTTACCTAGCATACATCGCCCTATGACGTCGTGCAGTTAATACAAGATGCCGGTCGTACTGACGGACTGTCTCTTGGACGACCTTGTAGTGGTTGGCGTCTTACCTCTCGTGCGTCTTGGAACCTTCTCCAAAGCCTGGAGATGATACTTTGAGACACATTCAGTGCTCTGGAGACCGCAGTCTGTGACTGTACTGATTTGAGTAATCCATGTTAACTATTCTACCCTGCAAAAAATGGTCAACCTGGTGTCTTTGTTTCGTGTTACGTTCCTGATCACCAATGACAACAACACTTCTCACGGGGATTGCAAGAAAATGGAACAAGACACTCAGACGACGACGATGTTTGAAGAAGTTTTAGGAAGGGAGTGTCTGACCCCAGGTCTAAAACTACTCTTAGAATTAGGAAGCTAGGAGATCTGAGTAAGGGAACTCAGTAGAAAAGATAAACAGAAAAATAATTAAAAATTTTACGTGGAAGGGCATATCATTCGAACCACAATCGTGTCACCAGTCAGGGCGGGAAGGAAAAGAGGGAAAGGACTAAGGGAAACAAGCCCCACAGACCCATCACAGTGTAACACAACACCACCCCCTCTCCGCCGCCCCCGGAAGGGTACTGAAACCTACCGAAACCAAATCCGGAGCAGCAATCGGTACTCACCGTCTCAAAGCCAAACTGAAAAAGAAGAGGGTGGTGGTTTGTCTAACACCCACCAAGGTTCACACACTTACACTCTATCCGATTCAGTCCTGGGGGGGACAACGATCCCCACCTTAGCTCTGGGATACTTAAGGAATTCACCGGGATCGTAGTCAACCGCACCCCTAACAAGTCCGTTGGGGTAGGCTTCGGCTTTCTTGAAGAACTTCTTGACCAGTTTAGTGGAAAACTTGTGTACCTTCTCAATTCCAGATCTGTTCATCAGGTTCCGAAGTAGGGTCCAATCTGACACTCAGGGTAGCGTAAGCTGTTTTTATGGAACTGCGAGATTTTTGCATATCGAACGTCAGCAGACATTTGACCGCGCAATGTGATTGGTTTAGCTGTGTGACTAATCTGCATGCTGTTCTACTGTATAATGTCCGCTGTTCTATCGGCTTTAACCCTTTACTTTTTATGTTTTACCAATTATGCTTAACTTTTGCACACTGAAAAAAAAAAAATACCCACAAATCTCAAAAACAGCTAACTAAAATAAAATAAAAAATCTCACTAAAAAGTAATTTTTGAGATTATCCTGTGGATAATCCCAAAGCATCAGAACTGTAAAACTACCACATATAAAAAATTCAATTTTTTGGCCAAAACACATTACCAATCAGAAAACACATTCTATGGAGAGAGTAGGTTTCGGGAATCAAGTTGTGTAGTGATATTTCCTTAAACAAATTTCAAGGAAAACATCTTTAAAGGATTTTAATGAGTCTTAAGTAAAAAGAGGGCTTGAGGTATCTCCGTGGTAATCACGAACGTTAACCACTAGGCCACCAGCGGCCCTCGCTGTTGGGAAGATCAGATCAGATCATAAGTAGAGGATTTTAGGAAGGATTGTATGACCCCAGGTCTTAAACAGAAATAGGAAGCTAGGATTAGGGCTAGAGTGCCCGATAGGAAAGTGACACGGAAGCGAGGTACAGTAGAAAGAGGGAGGAAGACGCCTTCATTTATTACCGGGGGGGGGCAGTACCCGGGGTCCGACGGCTTAACGTGCCCATTCGACGCACGGCGGATATTTAGTGGTTCGAGCGTTCGAACCTGAGGTATCTCCGTGGCAGTCACGAACGTTAACCGCTAGGGCACCAGCGGCCCTCACTGTTGGGAAGATAAGATCACATCAGATCATATGTACAGGATTTTAGGAAGGGAGTGTCTGACCCCAGTTCTTAAACAACCCTTAGAAATAGGAAGCTATGAGATTTGGGGTAGAGTGCCCGATAGGAAAGTGACACGGAAGCGAGATAAAAAGGGGGAGAAAGACGCCCTTATTTATTACTACCGGGGGCCAGTACCAGGGGTCCGACGGCTTAACGTGTCCATCCGAAGCACGGCGGATATTTCGTGGTTTGAACGTTCGTACCTGTCCGTTATTCGATCTGAGGTTTCTCCGTGGCAGTTACAAACGTTGACCACTAGGCCACCCACGACCCTTACTTTTGGGAAGATCAGATCATAAGTAGATAATTTTAGGAAGGGAGTGTCTGACCCCAGGTCTTAAACAACCCTTGGAAACAGATAGGAGATTTGGGCTCACTGTTGGGGAGCCCTGCTGTCAGCCTGTTTATTGCGTGTGTTCGGTTTGGGTACTGCTCTAGTGTGTATATAATACACTCAAAGATCTTTTTAACGAAAAAGTTGCATGGTATTTGTAGTATTGCAAAATATTTGCCGTATAGAAAAATCCCTAATGTCCTTTATTTTCCGACATAGAACGAAATTTGTTCATACTAGCTAAGCATCTTAAACCATTTTAAGCATGTTAAAGTTTTCAATACTGTAAAACTAGCAATTATTAAAGGTTTTAATTTTAACTTTTATAGAGTTAAGTTTCATTAACATTCATTGTAGTCTTCATTTGATTTCATTGAGACCATTCTTAATTTAAATACTAATTTAATATCTACCGTGAATGTATATAATACTGCATACATAAATATTAAATTAAGAAACATAGAAAATGTATCATTGTAAGACTTCAAAACCTATAATAAAACAATACCACCTAAGATAATTTTACGGATAAGCTTTCAAAGTATTTTTTGAGGGGAGGGGAGGGGGTCTGAACTTGAGCACGAAATGTTTCCCTACAGTAATATCTCAATATCTTCGGACTCGTCAGCAATAATGCAACTTTTCTGACCACACTGTACGACGTTTTAATCAATAGGATTAAAAGCAACATCAAAATCTAGTACCAATTTTGAGTATAACAAATAGAAATAAAATGAAAGGAACTTAAAACACAGAAAATAAATTCCCTAAATGGAATTTTACCGCTCCGGTGCAGCAGTGGTCTAAGCGATGGCTTCGGATCATTCGTCGGAGATGTGTCCGGGTTCGAATCCCGGTGAGGCATGCATGTTGTGTTTGTCTTAAGGCAGGGATTTTCTCCCTTCCTTGGAGCCTATGGCCCAAAATTAGGGACGGGCGACTGCTTATAACCCATTGAGTAGCTCACGGTGGTCGTGAAACCTCCAATCTAATAAAAAAAAAAAAAGATATGGAATTTTAGAACAGATTTTAACTCAAGCCAACACCCCCAACATATTACTTGCGAAATATATTTTCTAGCGGCATAAAGCTACGAGATTTTTAGTGCGAGTTTCACAATTGATGTTTTTTTTTTTTTTTTTTTTTTTTTTTTATTGGTTTAACGACAACCATGAGCAACTCGATAGGCTATAAACAGTCGCCCGTCCCTAATTTAGGACCACTGGTTCCAGGGAAGGGAGAGAGCCAGCGCCGTAAGAGAAACGCGACATCCATTCCCCAGCGGAAATCGAACGCGGACCCTCTATGGACGAGTGGTCATAAGCCAGCACTTAGACCACTGAGCAACCGGAGCGGTCCGCCTTTGATGTACACATCAGGTGCGCACAGCGCTTGAATTTTCTGCAATCTGACTGTCAACCCAAGTTTGAAACCACCTTACTAGATTCTTGCATAAGTGTTTACATTATAACGGAATCCTAATTCCACACAATCTTTGCCCTTGGAATCTTTACAGGAACAAGAGATAACATTTTTGAGAAATCCTGAATGACCATTGCTTTTTTTTTTTTTCAAAAAGTCAGTCATTTTAATTTTATTTATTACTATTTTGCAAGAGGAGGATACTGGTTTTTTTTTTCTGAGACTTAATTTTCCAAATGGCCTTGAACACATCATTTCATTTTAACAAAAGTTCAAAAAAAAACAATTCAATATGAAGTGGGCAATGAACTATTCATTCTATGGTAAGATGAGCAATAAACGAGCCATTCACGCCCCGGTGGCGCAGTGGTCTCAAAGCGCTGGCCTCTGATCATTCGTCCGTAAGGGGTCCGGGTTCGAATCCCGGTCAGGCATGGATGTTGTGTTTGTTTACGGCACTGGCTCTCTCCTTCCCTGGAACCAGTGACCCTAAATTAGGGACGGGCGACTGCTTATAGCCCATTGAGTTGCTCACGGTGGTCGTTAAACCTCCAATAAAAAACAACAACAAAACTACCAATTGAGAACTAAGTTCAAGCCTCACCCCTAAATGAATTCCAAGTTGGCAGCAGCATAGCGAATTCCCTTTCGCAGATTGAAATTTCATCTATTATTTTTTGATCAATGTTGACCATGAATGTTAAGTAGACAGTATGATGTGCGACATGTACTCTAATTTAAATTTCATTTTTTACGCTTTCCAACCGTAGGTTGAAAAAGCGTATATGCTCCAGCTTTGTCCGTCTGTCCGTCCACACGATAACTAGAATAAAAATGATTCGATTTCGAGGAAATTTTAGTATGTGGCAGGGGACCACCTGGGGAGGAACCCTATTGAAAATGGATAAAAAGGGGTCAAAGGTCAGGACATAGGAGCGGCATGCACTCTATTGCTCTTATGCGTCATAACTTGCTTAAATATAGTTCGATTTCAATCGAATTTTAATATGTGGTAGGGGATCACCTGGGACAAACCCTATTGAAAATGGATGAAATGGGGTCAAAGGTCAGGACATAGGAGCGGGATGCATTCCATTGCCCTTGTGCGTCGTAACTTGCGTAAAAAAGGCTCGCGATTACGATGAAATTTTAGTATGTGGTAAGTGAACACCTGGGAATGGACCCTTTTGAAAATGGATGAAAATGGGTAAAAGGTCAGGACATAGGAGCGGGATCCATTCCATTGCCCTAATGCGTCATAACTTGCGTAAAAATGAGCCGATTTTGATGAAATTTTAGTATATGGTAAGGGACCATCTGGGGACGAACTCTGTTAAAAATGGGTGAAATGGGGTCAAAGGTCAGGACATAGGAGCGGGATCCATCCCATTGCCGTTCTGAGTTATAACTTACGTAAAACTGTATCGATTGAGACAAAACTTTATCACGCTGTTCCTGAAGTATACTTTACCGGTTTTGTTGAATATCATCGAAATGGGATCAAGGTCAGGTAATAGGAGCGAGTTTTATTTTACAGCTATTATCCTCATAACTTGAGTAATAACTGAACAATGATTTCTGTTTTGTTGGAAAGCGTATCATAGTCAATGCATTGCATGATTTTACTAACTTTTAGTTACTTTTTCTATGTAAATTTGAGTTCATTTCCTTAGAGTCTTCCAAACTTAAAATGATATCTTCTCTGTCGCAAGAGTATGGTTTGGAACACCTTGAGGTCAGAACGCATGACGTGTGTTTGTGTGTGTGTGTGTGTGTCAGATGAGAACTGGAAGATACATATTGTTTGAGCTGCAGCAGTATGTGGAGATGGGGGCCGCGGATGGCCACGTGGTCAACGTTCGTGACAGCGACGGAGAGAGGTCTTAGGTTCGATCATAGGAGGTACAAACACTCGAACCACCAAATACCCACCGTGCGTCGGATGGGCACGTTAAGACGTCGGGCCCTGGGTACTGGCCTTCCGGTTATAATTAAGGGCTTCCTCACAGTTTCTACCTCGCTTTCGTGTAACTTTCCTATCGGGCACTGTAACCCAAATCTTCTAGCTTCCTACTTCTAAGGATTGTTTAAGACCTGGGGTCAGACACTCCCTTCCTGAAATCCTCTACACATGATCTGATCTGATCTGAGTATGTAGAGATGGTATGAGTTCATCTTGGCGCATGATGATATAATAGTAGTGGCGAAGTTCAGTTACTTAAAGTTGAGATTTCTTGACGTCTGATTATTGTACACTCATCGTCAAAAAAATAGTTGCATTCCGAAGGAAGCAACCGACAAAAATGAAACTTGGTGGGTGTGTTTGACATCGTGAAACAGGCAAATAACTCAAGTATCACGCTCGGCAGCGCATCTGACGCCAGTAAGGAGAGGTCGTAGCGCATCTGACGCCAGTAAGGAGGGATCGTAGCGCATCTGACGCCAGTAAGGAGGGGTCGTAGCGCATCTGACGCCAGTAAGGAGGGATCGTAGCGCATCTGACGCCAGTAAGGAGGGGTCGTAGCGCATCTGACGCCAGTAAGGAGGGATCGTAGCGCATCTGACGCCAGTAAGGAGGTCGTAGCGCTGTGCCGGACCGGCTACGTAAGGTCGTCCCGTTGCGCGTGCTTGCCATTCTGACTCATGCTGTTGTGTTGGTTGCATCCTTTGCAAGTGAAGTATGCCTAGGAGAAAAGTTCGGAAGCAATTCGAGCAGTTGGTGGAGTTTGAGATGGGCCGCATCGTCGGGCTCCGGGAAGCGGGATGGTCTTATCGCCGTATTGCGCGCCGTACCGGTCGTTCGGATATCTCAATAGCACACTGGTGGCGGCTGTGGATAGAACAAGGCATGCAGCAGTGAGAGGAAGGTTCTGGGAGACCTAGACGAACCACAGAGAGAGAGAGAGAGGGAGAGAACCGATGGGTTGTCCGATATGCGCGGAGTGACCCAACAGCCACGATTGCGGATATTCAGCGAGCAGTGGTGCCCTCCATGTATCGTCCGATTAGTGCCAGCACCATTGGAAGACGGCTGCACGACGTAGGACTACACGCACGCAGACCGTTACGACGACTGCCCTTAACCCTGTTACATCGTCGTCAAAGAATGTAATGGTGTCGTGCCAGACTGTCAAGGAGCCACCCAGAATGGCAGCTGGTGATCTTCAGTGACAAGTCACACTTTTGTCTTGGAGAAGACGACCAACGAATCCATGTGTGGAGGCACCGTGGTCAGCGCCAAGATGAACGGTTTGTTGTCGATCGTCACGCGTCCAGAAGGCCTGGTGTCATGGTGTGGGGTGCAATTGCCTACGATGGAAGATCACCTTTGGTGTTCATTACAGACATTTTGACAGCCCAACGCTACGTTAATGAAGTTCTGCAATCAGTGGCCCTACCTTTTCTGAACGCTCATTCCGGTGCGATTTTCCAACAGGGCAACGCTCGTCCGCATACTACCGCTGTCTCGAGAGCTTGCCTTCAAGGTACTGACACTCTGCCATGGCCAGCCGCATCGCCAGACCTATCGCCGATTGAAAATGTGTGGGATGCTCTTGGACGCGCTACCCACACTCCACCCCTACCGCACAATCTGCAGGCACTGCGTGAGAAGATTCAAGCTGCATGGAATGGCTTATCGCAAGACGCCATTAGGAACCTGTACAACTCCATGTTGAGATGTCTGGCATGCTGTGTGAGCAAACATGGTGGCCCGACGCCATACTGAGAGATACTATATACTTATTGGCGTGTAGCTCAATGAATATTGCGCATAATAGTCTCAATGTTTAATCATTTATTGTTCCTGGTAACCTTTACCTTCCTCCCGAACAGCATTGCGATGCGACACGTCCTTCTGGGTGCAACTATTTTTTTGACGATGAGTGTATATTTAGTGTTGGTGTTTTGTTTTTCGTTAAACATTCTCTCACGAATAATTGGGATTACTTCACTGATGTTATTGAAGACTGAGTTGTGCTAAAGAAGTTTGAAGTCTAACTGTAAGTAACTGTTTCTCGACGTTTCCTTATATGACTCTTGTTTCACTGTAGGTGAAATTTTGTAGTGTTTAGTCAGCATGACTAAACACTACAAAATTTGACTCCAATTTTCATTTGAAGTGACTCCTGTTTCACTGTAGGCGAGAGCTGATTTATGTAGTGTTTAGTCAGCTATACTTACACGAACATTACAGATGTTTCTCCTAAAATGGATTAAAACAAGAATATATTAAATACAAGAATTAAAAAGTTGTTAACAGTTGACGAAAAATCCTGGAAGGTGATTTTCTTAGTGTCCTTTATATCCTACATTTTTAAAAATATCTTACTATGTATTTTCCTTAGTTTCATTTATCATGGTTTTTTATGTATTAGATACATCTCACAAGAATGAATATTATTGTAAATGGCGCTTTAAAAATAAAGCTTCCACAATGGAACTTATTTTAAAACACCATTTACAATCATTTTGACACAAAAATGCACTTTTTGAAGGGAAAAAAAATTTATACAACGGCCGTTCCATAAAAACTGAGAGTAAAATCACACGAAATGAAGAAATATAGGTACAGCAAAATATATGTTATTCTTTCTCAAATTATCTTCCCTCGGATGATATGCAACGGTCCCGTCGTACAGTCCACTTTTCAAAGCATGTGGCGAAGGCATTTTGTGGAAGCTGCTTTAGCGACCCATGCACAGCTTGAATAACGTCAGCATTTGTGTTGAATGTTGCACCACGGAACTTCTCCTTCATTGTTGGAAACAACTAGAAATCGCACGGGGAGAGGTCGGGACTGTAGGCAGGCTGTGACATGATTTCAAACTGCATTTCGTGAGTAACGAACACAAGCAGCCACATTTGGGCGGGCGTTGTCATGGTGTAGGGCCCACTTGCCCACCATTTTCCGTCGCTTAATCGATATGTGCCGTCGCAGACGCTTCAAGACTGAAGTGTAACACTCGGCATTGACATTAATTTGTGGAGGAAAGGCATGCTGATAGACTACATCTTTATGATCAAAGAAAATTATGATCATCGCCTTCCCAGCTGATTTGGCTCGGCGGATTTTTTTCTGAGGAGGCGAGCCTGTGTGTTTCCAGAAACTTGAAACAGTGGACCATGTTTCATCGACAGTTATTACTGTGTTTAGAAAGTTCGGATTCTTTACAATCATTTGTTTCCACTCATGACACACCTGAACTCTGGCTAACAATTGTTCTCTCGTCAGACGATGATGAGGTACCCATCTGGAATACACAAGATGCAGCAATAATTTGTCGCGTAGAATGCGGACTTTTTGAAACATCAGTTGACGCCGCTATATCTTCACACGTCATTCGTCAATCTTCTTGCAGGATTGCCAAAATAGTGTTAACAATAAGATACATGTACTTGGAGTGCCACTTTTCCAAAATAAAAAATCAACGATGCCAAAGTTTTGTACTAGTTTCGTACAATTTTGTACACCCAAAAGAAAGTTTTGTACACCACCGGAAGTGGTACTTTTCGGCTCTCTAAAAGTGGCACTCCAAGTACACGCTCAAGAGCCACAACACAAAGAAGAGAAAAAAATATCACTTTCGGTGGTGTACAAAATTTTCTTTTGATTGTACAAAACTAGTACAACATTCTGGCAGTGTTTATTTCCGATTTTGGAAAAGTGGCACTCCAAGTACATGCTCGAGAACCATAAAAGAGAGTCAAAAAGTACCACTTCCGGTGGCGTACAAAATTTTCTTTTGGGTGTACGAAACTGTACAAAACTAGGACAACATTCTGCCAGTATTTACTTTCGATTTTGGAAAAGTGGCACTCCAAGTATATGCTCGAGGACCACAAAGGAGAGTAAAAAAGTACCACTTCCGGTGTGTACAAAATTTTCTTTTGAGTGTACAAAACTGTACAAAACTAGAACAACACTCTGGCAGTAGTTATTTTCGATTTTGAAAAAGTGGCGCTCAGCATTTACTTGGAGTGCCACTTTTAGAGAGCCGAAAAGTACCACTTCCGGTGGTGTACAAAATTTTCTTTTGGGTGTACAAAACTTTGGAAGCGTTGATTTTTATTTTGGAAAAGTGGCACTCCAAGTACATGTATCTTTAACAATACGCTCCGTAACATCACTTTCAGGGGAACTATGCCTAAGAGAGAGTTCTGCAAACAAACGCCCTTTTTTGAAATCATGTTGCCATCTAAAAATCGTTGACTCACCGAAATATTTATATTTGTAAGCTTTTTACATTAAATTAACTGTTTCTGGAGCTGTTTTACCCAAACGATAGCAAAATGTTATCGCACAACGCATTTCACTTCTTAACTCTGAATCACTCCCCTCCATAGCTGTATGGCGAAATGCAGACGTACTGCGCAAAAACAGAACCAGAATCGTCTGCCACGGCTACTAACTGTTGCCATAGATACTTCCTTAATTCAGTTAGTTGTCTCCGTGGTTATTTTTCCCATTCGCCCTGTTGCCAACTCAAGAAATAAAATACTCTCAGTTTTTATGGAACGCCCTCTGCACATATTCAGTTACACTTAAATATGCATGATGGATTTTCTAATGGTCTGTTGGTGCCATTGGCCATTAAATATTGCACTGGATTGCCAAACTACTTATTTTACTGGTCCTGGTGGAGAGCGCGTTATTTCTTATTTTTGTAAAACTATAACTTTTTTTTCTCATCTAGAAATTAGGTTGCAGTTTTTTGGCTGGACTTCTGAATCTCAGCATATAGCGTGTAATTCCATGTATCAATCTGCTTTGTTTACATCATGGGGAAAGGACTAGCTCCCCAAGAATTTTGTTTGTTTGGAGGTTTAAGGACTACCACGAGAAAGTTGATAAAGTTGAAGCATTAAATGTGAGCAGCTTTTCCATGAGCAACTCAATCGGCTCTAAACTACATAATTTACGGCCACTGGTTCTAGCAAAGGGAGCCAGTGCTGTAATACAAACACAACATCCATGCCTCACCGGGATTCGAACCCGGACCCTTCTCGGACGAATGGTCATAAGCCAGCACTAAGCCCACTGTGCCACTACGGTGGGCATGAATTTTATGTTGTTTACTTATAAAAAAAAATTTCAACGCTGTAATGACATTTTTATATACAGAAATTCAAGTTATTTTATACAAAGGAAATACCGAATGATAAAGCTTTTAGCCAAACTTAAGCCATCAGCCTGCTACCTACCCCTTCTGCCACACATTTAAAAAAAAAATTATAATTGAATTCTGTTGTTTTCCAATAATTTTATTTCAAGGTGTTATATCTATATCAGTCACTATCACATGGCAAACGAATTACTTTGCAGCTGAAGAATGTCAATAAAAAGATATGGTCAAAAGCAATTCGAAGGGTTTTTTTTTCAAATAGAACATATAAAAAACAAATGCATAAAATGGGGAAAAAACTGAGACATGGGGAAGCATCAGGCTGTGTGCCAAATGGTTTGATGTGCACATGCCCCCAATTTTTGCTTTAGAGCTCTCCAATTCAACTTGATGTTTTGGGGGCATGCTGTTATTTGAAAAAGAAAAGCTTCTTTTGTTTAAAAAAAAACACGTTATTACAGCACCTAAATTATTATTTTTCTAACACAAAATGTAGCAGTGGAACTAATTTCTAATGCAAACATGAACTACTTGATATGCTGAGATTTGGACGACTAACCCAGTATTTCACTTACTTATTTTACTGAGGTATGTATACGTAGAATTTTTAAACCAGAATCGATATATATATCATCAACCATTATCAATCACTGCTGGATGAAGGTCTCCCCAAATTTCTTCCACAATTGTCTGTCTTGGGTCAGCAGTTACAATGGCGCTGAAATCCTGCGGTATTAAAGGGTCCTTCCTATATTAGCTTTATTAATGACATCTATGAAAATCAAAGTGCAAAGGCTCTGCTATATAAGGATACCGCACCAATTAAAACTGGAAAGGGAGTGAGACAATGTGACACCATTTCTCCCAAACTCTTCAATGCCACATTGCAAAATGTTTTTCAATCGTTGAACTGGGAAAACAAGGGGATAAGGATTAATGGAGATTATTTAACTCACTTTCGTTTTGCTGATGACATAGTCATTTTTGAAACTATCCCTTCAGAGCTGAGGAATGTGATCCAGGGATTCACTGACAAGAGTAAAGAAGTGGGACTTAAAATGAACTTTCGTAAGACAAAAATGATGCACTATGCTTTTACAAGAAAGGAAGATTTATCAATTGCTGCGGGAAAGCTAGAGACAACCACCAACAACCGATACCTACATTTACCTTGGACAGCAGATATCAAGTGATGGTCGCATTGATGAGGAAATTAATCGCCGTATAAAACTTGGTTGAAGAGTTTTTGGAAGAAACAGTACAATTTGCAAGAGCAGTACGCCTTTATGTCTTAAAAGAAAAGTGTTTAATCAATGCATTCTTCCAGTTCTTAGGTATGGATAAGAGATATGGTCTTTAACTAGGTATAAAAGACATACAAAGGCTGCAGACAACTCAAAGGAGCGTGGAGAGATGCATACTTGGTGTAGCCAGGAAAGATAAGAAGAGGAAATCGTGGATAAGGAAAATGACAAGAGTGGAAGATATCATGATGAGAGTAAAATCCCTGAAATGGCAATGGGTTGGACATATTGCCAAAAGAGCGGACTACAGATGGACAAGGGAAATTTTAGACTGGATTCCAAGCGACAGGAAAAGACCCCATAGGAGATGGATGGATGAAATTCGAAAGCATGCCGGAGTTACACGGAGAAGAGTGGAGACCTTCATCCAGCAGTGGATTGATAATGGTTGACAATGATGATGATGTATATTGGTACTCTTCTGATGAAAATAGTTCATGGTTTACTCTTTTATGTTTTATTAGTCGTTCTACGTCTATCCGCTGAGGTTTTTTGAACTGTCATTATAGTATACACAGGGCTCAGTTCACAGTGAACCCTAACTTCGCAGTCTAATTGCTCACTAAGTATATATACTGAGCTTATCCCCTCCCCCTGCCATCATTATATACAAAAAACGAATGTTTCCCTTTCTCAGGGCTAGTACATTAAGAATAAGCATTTTTTTTTTTTTTTTTTTTTTTTTTTTACCCATGGACCAGTAGAGGTGATTTTACTACTGATTAACAAAATCTGGTGGTCCAGTACGTAGTTCATTAATAATGCTAATTCATAGCTCACTCATAATACTAATTATCAGGTTGTTCGGAAAATAATGACAGATTTTCTGAGGTGCTATATTCAACTCGTCCACAATGCTTGCAAAGTTTCGTTCCGGTGACACGAATCTACAAAATGAGGACGACGTTCGGTCATTAATAACGACACTCTGAAGGCAAACGTGGGGGAAAATCTCCGCGTCAGTCAGAGAACTCGTCAAACAGTACATTGTGTCGATGTCAACCATTTTCGAACATCTCTACCAAATTGGAAAGGTCAAGAAGCTCGATAAGTGGGTCCCACACGAACTGATGGAACATCAGAAACAACAACGGTTTGAAACGTGCATTAACCTTCTGTTTCGCAACGAAAAGGAGGCTATACCTACTTGATCGCATTGTGATGAAAAGTGAGTGCAATAAGACAACTGTAAGCAATCTGAACAGTGGCTGAACCTGTGGCGTACCCAGAATTAATTTGCGGGGGGGGGTGCATATCGTCGCCGCCGAAATGCCAAAACCATGAATGCGAAATTTTGTAGTTTGAATGGTCGCTATTTAAAAATTAAATTTCATCAAGGAATCACTTCTGCTGCAATGCTGCAATTACATCAAGCTGTTCAAGCACTATATACAACATTAACATCAAGTTGCATCTGTGTAATGCATCAGTGAATAAAATTTTATATGATGTTGTAAAGTCAACAATCGAAAAATTCTCACATTCTTGGTTTTATCAGTGAAGCTACGATATCATTCCTTCCTAAAGTGACGGCCACCCCGGTGGCGTAGTGGTCTAAGCGATGGCCTCTGATCACTCGTCCAAACGGGGTCCGGGTTCGAATCCCGGTGAGGCATGGATGTTGTGTTTGACTTACGGCACTGGCTCTCTCCCTTCCCTGGAACCAGTGACCCTAAATTAGGGACGGGCGACTGCTTATAGCCCATTGAGTTGCTCACGGTGGTCGTTAAACCTCCAATCAAAAAAAAAAAAAAAAAAAAAAAAAAGTGACGAAAAAAATGTGCATGAGAACAAGCATTTTTATATTTCTCAAATACTATTACAGTAATTACAAAGTAATGTTTATTCTACGTTTTTAGTTTCCTGCTATGGTATGCACTCAAGAAAAAGCCTTACCCCCTCGTTTCCACCCCCCCCCCCAACCGTTATTCTGACACCCAGACCACTACAATATTAAAAAAAACACCAATTCGCTCTCTTATTTCTTTGGTGGCATACGAGTGGGAGACGCGCAAGGGCGGGTGGGGGGAGGGAGAGGCATTAACAGTAGGTGTATGTGACCTCGTCTGACCATTCCAAATAAAGAAGTAACTAAGGGCAATTTAAAGACCAGAATGGCGACACTAGCAAAATAACGTCACAGACAATTTTTTTAAATTTTTAATACTAGACAAAATTATTTTGGGGCGGTACATATGCCCCCCCGGGTACGTCACTGGGCTGAACCATGGTGAACCACCGAAAGAACATCCTAAACCAAGGTTGGCTCCCAAGAAGGTTTTGTTGAGAGTGTGGTGAACTGTTCACGGTGTCATATACTACAGGTTCTTCAATGCTGGTGAAGGCATTACCACGGTCACACACTGTGAAGAAATTAACTGAATCCACCAGAAATTGTGTTTCAAACAGCCAACTTTGGTGAACAGGAAAGGTCCTATCCTTCTCAATGATAATGAAAGACCACACACTGTGAAGAAATTAACTGAATGTACCAGAAGTTGTGTTCCAAACAGCCATCTTTGGTGAACCGGAAGGATCCTATCCTTCTCCATGATAATGAAAGACCACACACTGTGAAGAAATTAACTGAATGCACCAGAAGTTGTGTTCCAAACAGCCATCTTTGGTGAACCGGAAGGATCCTATCCTTCTCCATGATAATGAAAGACCACACACTGTGAAGAAATTAACTGAATGCACCAGAAGTTGTGTTCCAAACAGCCATCTTTGGTGAACAGGAAAGGTTCTATCCTTCTCCATGATAATGAAAGACAACACACTGTGAAGAAATTAACTGAATGCACCAGAAGTTGTGTTCCAAACAGCCATCTTTGGTGAACAGGAAAGGTCCATGATAATGAAAGACCACACACTGTGAAGAAATTAACTGAATGCACCAGAAGTTGTGTTCCAAACAGCCATCTTTGGTGAACAGGAAAGGTCCATGATAATGAAAGACCACACACTGTGAAGAAATTAACTGAATGCACCAGAAGTTGTGTTCCAAACAGCCATCTTTGGTGAACAGGAAAGGTCCATGATAATGAAAGACCACACACTGTGAAGAAATTAACTGAATGCACCAGAAGTTGTGTTCCAAACAGCCATCTTTGGTGAACAGGAAAGGTCCATGATAATGAAAGACCACACACTGTGAAGAAATTAACTGAATGCACCAGAAGTTGTGTTCCAAACAGCCATCTTTGGTGAACAGGAAAGGTTCTATCCTTCTCCATGATAATGAAAGACAACACACTGTGAAGAAATTAACTGAATGCACCAGAAGTTGTGTTCCAAACAGCCATCTTTGGTGAACAGGAAAGGTCCTATCCTTCTCCATGATAATGAAAGACCACACACTGTGAAGAAATTAACTGAATGCACCAGAAGTTGTGTTCCAAACAGCCATCTTTGGTGAACAGGAAAGGTCCTATCCTTCTCAATGATAATGAAAGACCACACACTGTGAAGAAATTAACTGAATGCACCAGAAGTTGTGTTCCAAACAGCCATCTTTGGTGAACAGGAAAGGTCCTATCCTTCTCAATGATAATGAAAGACCACACACTGTGAAGAAATTAACTGAATGTACCAGAAGTTGTGTTCCAAACAGCCATCTTTGGTGAACAGGAAAGGTTCTATCCTTCTCCATGATAATGAAAGACAACACACTGTGAAGAAATTAACTGAATGCACCAGAAGTTGTGTTCCAAACAGCCATCTTTGGTGAACAGGAAAGGTCCTATCCTTCTCCATGATAATGAAAGACCACACACTGTGAAGAAATTAACTGAATGCACCAGAAGTTGTGTTCCAAACAGCCATCTTTGGTGAACAGGAAAGGTCCTATCCTTCTCAATGATAATGAAAGACCACACACTGTGAAGAAATTAACTAGAATGCACCAGAAGTTGTGTTCCAAACAGCCATCTTTGGTGAACAGGAAAGGTCCTATCCTTCTCAATGATAATGAAAGACCACACACTGTGAAGAAATTAACTGAATGTACCAGAAGTTGTGTTCCAAACAGCCATCTTTGGTGAACAGGAAAGGTTCTATCCTTCTCCATGATAATGAAAGACCACACACTGTGAAGAAATTAACTGAATGCACCAGAAGTTGTGTTCCAAACAGCCATCTTTGGTGAACAGGAAAGGTCCTATCCTTCTCAATGAAAATGAAAGACCACACACTGTGAAGAAATTAACTGAATGCACCAGAAGTTGTGTTCCAAACAGCCATCTTTGGTGAACAGGAAAGGTCCTATCCTTCTCCATGATAATGAAAGACCACACACTGTGAAGAAATTAACTGAATGCACCAGAAGTTGTGTTCCAAACAGCCATCTTTGGTGAACAGGAAAGGTCCTATCCTTCTCAATGATAATGAAAGACCACACACTGTGAAGAAATTAACTGAATGCACCAGAAGTTGTGTTCCAAACAGCCATCTTTGGTGAACAGGAAAGGTCCTATCCTTCTCAATGATAATGAAAGACCACACACTGTGAAGAAATTAACTGAATGTACCAGAAGTTGTGTTCCAAACAGCCATCTTTGGTGAACAGGAAAGGTTCTATCCTTCTCCATGATAATGAAAGACAACACACTGTGAAGAAATTAACTGAATGCACCAGAAGTTGTGTTCCAAACAGCCATCTTTGGTGAACAGGAAAGGTCCTATCCTTCTCCATGATAATGAAAGACCACACACTGTGAAGAAATTAACTGAATGCACCAGAAGTTGTGTTCCAAACAGCCATCTTTGGTGAACAGGAAAGGTCCTATCCTTCTCAATGATAATGAAAGACCACACACTGTGAAGAAATTAACTGAATGCACCAGAAGTTGTGTTCCAAACAGCCATCTTTGGTGAACAGGAAAGGTCCTATCCTTCTCAATGATAATGAAAGACCACACACTGTGAAGAAATTAACTGAATGTACCAGAAGTTGTGTTCCAAACAGCCATCTTTGGTGAACAGGAAAGGTTCTATCCTTCTCCATGATAATGAAAGACCACACACTGTGAAGAAATTAACTGAATGCACCAGAAGTTGTGTTCCAAACAGCCATCTTTGGTGAACAGGAAAGGTCCTATCCTTCTCAATGATAATGAAAGACCACACACTGTGAAGAAATTAACTGAATGCACCAGAAGTTGTGTTCCAAACAGCCATCTTTGGTGAACAGGAAAGGTCCTATCCTTCTCAATGATAATGAAAGACCACACACTGTGAAGAAATTAACTGAATGTACCAGAAGTTGTGTTCCAAACAGCCATCTTTGGTGAACAGGAAAGGTCCTATCCTTCTCAATGATAATGAAAGACCACACACTGTGAAGAAATTAACTGAATGCACCAGAAGTTGTGTTCCAAACAGCCATCTTTGGTGAGCAGGAAAGGTGCTATCCTTCTCAATGATAATGAAAGACCACACACTGTGAAGAAATTAACTGAATGTACCAGAAGTTGTGTTCCAAACAGCCATCTTTGGTGAACAGGAAAGGTTCTATCCTTCTCCATGATAATGAAAGACAACACACTGTGAAGAAATTAACTGAATGCACCAGAAGTTGTGTCCCAAACAGCCATTTTTGGTGAACAGGAAAGGTCCTATCCTTCTCCATGATAATGAAAGACCACACACTGTGAAGAAATTAACTGAATGTACCAGAAGTTGTGTTCCAAACAGCCATCTTTGGTGAACAGGAAAGGTCCTATCCTTCTCCATGATAATGAAAGACCACACACTGTGAAGAAATTAACTGAATGTACCAGAAGTTGTGTTCCAAACAGCCATCTTTGGTGAACAGGAAAGGTCCAATCCTTTTCAATGATAATGAAAGACCACACACTGTGAAGAAATTAACTGAATGCACCAGAAGTTGTGTTCCAAACAGCCATCTTTGGTGAACAGGAAAGGTCCTATCCTTCTCAATGATAATGAAAGACCACACACTGTGAAGAAATTAACTGAATGTACCAGAAGTTGTGTTCCAAACAGCCATCTTTGGTGAACAGGAAAGGTTCTATCCTTCTCCATGATAATGAAAGACAACACACTGTGAAGAAATTAACTGAATGCACCAGAAGTTGTGTTCCAAACAGCCATCTTTGGTGAACAGGAAAGGTCCTATCCTTCTCAAAGATAATGAAAGACCACACACTGTGAAGAAATTAACTGAATGTACCAGAAGTTGTGTTCCAAACAGCCATCTTTGGTGAACAGGAAGGGTCCTATCCTTCTCCATGATAATGAGAGACCACACATGTCACAAATGACGAAACAGAAATTATACGAACTGAGATTCAAAACCCTCTCACATCCAGCCTACTCACCTGACTTGGCAGCTATCGATTTCCACCTGTTCATGCATTTTGGCAATTACCTCGAGGAAACCGAGAGGATGCCGAAATTGCTTACATCCCGGGACTTTCTTGTATACAGGGAGCCGGACTGGCATTGAAGCATATGTCACTCGGTGGTAGAGGTGTGTAGCTGCCGAAGGGGCCTATTTCGAATAACACGAAGTTGTGTGCTATGAGGCATGTTTCTTTCATTTTTACCCTCCAAATCGGCCATTATTTTCTGAATGACCTGGTATTTTTGCTTTCAGGTTTTTGAACACAGGTATAACTCCCAAATGGATTACAATGTCAATATTTGCCAACATACACTTTTTCACCATTGTTATAATTATTCTAAAATAATGCTGATTAAAAAATGCACTAAATGATAGTTTTAACTAAATAAAACCAAAGTATATTTACCATTTTGAAAAAAATTTCATTTCCCCTATAAATTGTTTTCAAGAAACAAATGTTAATAAGTTTCATTATTTTTGACATCATACAGCACTTATAATGCCACTGCTGCTAACTATATTCTCCAACAGGAAACAATAACAGAAGACTCATTCATTATTACTGATGAAGTGGTTCATAGTATTGACATAACCCTATGCGACTGACTTTTAATCACGTGATCATTGTACAATGTCTTTTAAACCTATGCAATTAGTTTTGTTGCAGAGTTAACAGAAGGCAAAGCAATCTGCTGTTATTGTGGGGCTTCCATTATTTAGGCCACAATAACATCCATCTCATAGGAACATTCAGTAGAAGCGTAATAATTTTAGAAAAAATCTTAATATAGGACGAGGCCAAACTATATGTAAAGTCCATTCATTATTTCTTAGCAGTTGGGAATGAGCAGTTTTAGGGGAGGTTCCCATTTTAGGAGAGAAATGTGTCATTCCACATGTTAAACACACATTCTCAATCGCATGGCGAATTACATGTTATGCGAATCTCCCCTGAAACTATTCAATTCTACAGGGTTTCTGAAAAGAGGGTATACAACTTTGCAGGGGTACAGAGAATAACTCCCAAGACACGTAGAAGCTGAGTGAGCAGCATAATGTAATGGAACACAGCAAGTTTCTGCGACATCACTGGGTTACCGAATTCTGCCACGGGAGGGCGTTGCACGTCAAGCGCTTGCAAAATGGTGACTTTTGAAGGTGCACAGCGAGCATATTGTGTGGTTTTGGCTGAGGGGCTTTGCTGAAGATCCTGTCCATATGCCACCCAGTCTTGCCAATTTGGGGAAAAAGTCGCTAAATTTAAGGACTTTTCGCTTGATGTTAGAGACGAAAATTTTGGTTTGGGATTAGAGACTTTTTTAGGGGATTTTCCCCGTGGGTTTGGGGACTTCAGCGCCTTTTTCCGTTTTAGCTGATTTTTTCATAAACTGTGACAAAATATGTTTTCAGTTTCCAAGGCTTAAAATTTAGACAAACATTACGCAACCGCTAGACTAGTACATAAACTTTCATAACAGCAACAAATGCCAATTGGCTCAAGACAAATCGTTATCGAGCTTCGTCGCCCGTAGTAACATCTCATCCAACGGGAAGGTTGATAAATACCTGTTGCCGGTTGATGAGCTGCGTACAAGAATTACTTATAACACATTTGTGTTGCCAACTTAGGGGAAGCGGCGCTTAATGCTAAATTTAGAAGATTTTGGATTGGAGTTTGTGACAAAAATATTATTATGCGTTAGCGACATTTCTAGGGGATTTAGCTAGGTTTCTAACCATTTCACGGACCTTTTATATTTCTGATTTTAAGCACTTAAAATATGATTTTTGAAATCGGGAGTCTTTTTTCATTTTCCATAGTTCCAATAACCGTAACCATGAATCGTAAAGCTTATAGAAAGCAAACCCTTCCCCCCCATGTCTTTGTTTTTAGCAGGCATAGGAAGCCTGCCTATTGCCGCTGAATTTGTGTGGGATCCCTTAGGCTGTGACTTCCTTCTGTGTTTCCATTTGCAGAAATATTGTATCATTAAAACAAAAGTTCTGTTTCATCAAAATAACAGGAACATATAACTGAAAATAAAATGTTTGTTTTTGTCTTTTGCAAGAAATGATTTCATCTCCAATGCGATAATTTATTGGTCCACCACGCAGCACGTACTAAGTGCGCTTAGCTAGTCATCTTAGCTATTTAAAAATTGTTGCCGTTTTCTCTCCCCTAAGTATATATATATATTTTTATTAGGGGATTTTACGACCACCGTGAGCAACTTAATGGGCTATGAGCAGTCACCCATCCCTAATTTAGGGCGATTGGTCCCAGGCAAGGGAGAGAGCCAGTGCTGTACAACAAACACAACATCTATGCTTCAACTGGATTCGAACCCGGACCCATCTCGGACGAATGACCAAAAGCCAGTCTTCAGACTATTGAGCCATTGAAGGCGGCGTACATGTACTATTCAGTCATATTAAGTAATAATGACATCACATTCCCTCCTTTTTTGTTATTAATTTAAAGTGGCAAATTAATAATATTAATAATAGTGAGTCACTAATTTTTTAATGGCGTACAAATAAGTGTAAAAATTCAAGAAAATTAAAATCTGATTTTTAGAGACTTTTTTTCACTTTTGGAGACTTTTTATCGTTGATTTGGAGACTTTTAGAATGAGTGAGTTGGCAACACTGATGCCACCACTACCAACCAATATCGATGAGCTGCGTACAAGAATTACTCCCACCATTGCTGATGTTACGCCTGATATGATATGTCACGTGCGACAGGAAATTGACTATAGGTGGGAAGTCTGCAAAATTACTGGAGGCATTCACCTCGAAATTTGATTCTCTGTATTGAAACGCCACGTGTTAGTCTACATTTGCATAGTAAGACTAATTGTTCATCTGTAAGACTAATTGTTCATCAGTGAGACTAATTATTCATCTGTTACTATTTCCTTTCTATTGTCTTGCAAAGTTATATACCCCCTTCCCAAAACACCCGGTATGATAAAAAAAAAAAAAAAAAAAAATACAGTCCTAGCACTAGGAAATAATGAACAGACTGTAACCTTCGAAACAAATTGCAAATGGTGCCATTTTTTCCACGATCAAAATGTCAGTTAACGAACTGTGATTTCACTTTGTAAATTTTTTGTCTAAGTTCCCCATGAAAGCTAAATGTCTAAGTAATTGCACGCATGCGTTTGTGTATTTTACTTGTGTTTAAAAAGCATTATAGCAAAGCAAAATAACAAATGAAATATCAGCCACCTATGTTATTGAGGGGCCTCCTTTATTTAAACAATCTAGTTTTATAAATCAATGGGGGTTTTTTTTCTTCGTAATAACGACTTACTCAACAGAGTAACAAAATATGATTTATTCTTATTTCATTATATTACATTTATTTTCTAATTCTTATAACTTTCCCGTCATGATTAGTGCCAAACTGGAAGAAAAACAGGAGTGTCTCTAAAATGTGATAGTTTTTCTCTGTGTCTACATTTTTTCAACATAAGATTGCGTTTTGAATGTTTAAATTCCTGTCTGTGTTTGTTTGCAAGAATACTAGTGAAAAAATCATTCGCATGCAGTCTAAAAAAATTCAAATGAACAGATTAAGACATTTCATTCTAATTATCACTTCCCACTTTTTAGACTTATACATCCATTTGCCGTGTTTAAAATTTTGGTCGGAAAACAGAATAGCCCCGGTGGCGCAGTGGTCTAAACGATGGCCTCTGATCATTCGTCCGAACGGAGTCCGGGTTCGAATCCCGGTGAGGCATGGATGTTGTGTTTGTCTTACTGCACTGGCTCTCTCCCTTCCCTGGAACCAGTGACCCTAAATGAGGGACGGGCGACTTCTTATAGCCCATTGAGTTGCTCACGGTGGTCGTTAAACCTCCAATAAAAAAAAAAAAAGAAAACAGAATAAAGTCAAGTAGTACAAATTGTGTGTGCATCTTCTAATTAACACAACGGGATCTAGAAATACTATTCTCGCAATAAATTTATCACCTAAGTAAAACCATTTTACAGGTGGTGCATGTTATTCAATTGCATTAGAACCCTTTTGTATTTCGTTAAGTATGTTTTTTTTAGTATGAAAATCATCAAACAGTTCCGATAAAAAAAAAAAACAGTAATAGAAGACTATTTAAATAAGGGTACATGAAATATTTTCAATAGGTTACTATACAAGCATACTAAAATTTAGAATTGTTTTACTTTCTTCGGAACTTTCATTTAGCAAAACACATTTCAAAAGTTTAGCAACAAACTATGCTTACCTGTATCATTATTCCAGGCTTTGATAACTTTTCTAGGATGAATCGGCCTCGGAATTCCATTCAGATCTCTTCCTTCCACTGAACATAAATCTTCTTCAGATGCAAAACCTAATTCTATCAGCAGACATAATTTTCTTGATAAATTCAACTGATGAGTTAAGTAGAATATTTTTTTTTATTTAGGTCTTAATGAAATCCATTCTGTATAGAGCAAAACTATATTTGCATATTATTATACCAAGCTGATATTTGAAACTTTAAACTAGTTTAAAATTCGGGCAGAACAAAGGTCAATTTCCTTCTTTACTGGGTGGTACGTAAAAATAACTTAAAGATTGTGAGAAGTAAATTCAAAGGATCAACAAGATTATTTTTCAATTTTCCTTGAACATCCCAGTTGGCTAGATTAAGCAATTTGTCAGATGATGATCATGCATCCCATAAACAAATGCACTGCGAAACTAATCAAGCAACAAAACTGTTTCAGCAAAAACATGCACAGTGGAACCCATTTATGTTTCTCACATGCATATAAAATGTCACCAGTCCAAACATTCTGAATCGCCATTAATGTTAAATTCCATCACTTACATGTGACGTATACTCTAATTTAACTTTCCTTTTTAGTTTCTTTCTCTATGTAAATTTGCGTTTATTCTTCTTAACGTTTTTCAAATGTAACGTGATATCTTCTCTCGCGTAAGAATATGGTTGGCAACACAATGAGGTCAGAACGTGTGACATGTGGATGTGGCAGATAAGAACAAACCGATGTACACTGTCTGACAGAGAAAATGCTATACCATGAAGGAATGCTTGAAAACAGACCAAACTGCACACACTGATAGCCAAGTAGGTCCTGAACAAATTATTTAATTGTCACATACAGACTAGGCTCCAGTGGCTGAATATAAAGGATGATCAATAAGGAGTGTGGCCCCCATTTTGGGCGATACAGCGTTGAATCCGACGTGGCATCGAGGCAATGAGAGTCCGAAGGGTATCGTGGACCATGTGGTTTTGATCCGCGTCCACACTTCGTCTTCATTTTGCGGGAGTGGAAGGGTACTCAACCGACGTCCAATCGTGTCGCACAGATGCTCTATAGGAGAGAGGTCCGGAGATCATGCTGGCCACGGAAGCATCCGCACACCGTGTAAAGCACTCAGGCTGATCCGCGCCAGGGCCGGATTAAGGCCTTAGTAGCACCCTAGGCCAAGACATTTGAGTAAGCACCAAGGCTAAGACATCTGAATGGGCTCCCAAAGAACTTATGACGGGAATTATTATAAAGACCGTTACAACACAAAACTGAAGCAATATGCTTGTGCTAATTAATACGTAGTGCATTCTTCAAACTAATAAATGATCAGCTGAGTTTTCATAATAAGTCACTTTGTTTTTCATTGTTCTCAAAAGGGATCCCGGGAGATTGGTACCCGGCAAAATCGTACCCATGCAATTTCCTCCCTCCTGTTCAGTTCTAATGCCTGAATTTCAGGATTTAACATCATCTTCACCCCATCTAACTATTCCGATACTTTCCCCCCTTCAAATTCTTAAATTATTTCACAAATTGAAGCAATTACAGCATTTTCCTAAAATTGAATTTTAGAAAACTCGTACCCGGGAGATTGGTACCCGGCAAATTGGTACTCGGGAGATTGGTACCCGGTAAACTGGTACCCGGCAAATTGGTACCCGGCAAACTCGTACCCGAGAGATTGGTACCCTTCTGTTGCTACGACGTTACGGGGGCATATACAAATTGCATGGTTAGTAAAATGCAGTCAATTTGTACATCTTTTAAAGCTATGGTGCTCGGTGAAACAATGGAATTATAGTAAGAGTGATTCTAATTCAGAAAAAAGGGGGTATGTTGCTACGATGTTACGGGGGCATATACAAATTGCATGGCTAACAAAATGTCGCCAATTTGTAGATCTTTTAAAGCTATGGTGATCTGTGAAACAATGGAATTATAGTAAGATCGATTCTAATTCAGAAAAGGTGGGGTACTGTGGTTTTTTACCACTTTTGGGCAAGCGAAATTCAAGAGGATTGTCAGTAAATTTGAATCGGCCGTGCTGATATTCTTAAAGGGTGTTGGAGAACTGGCCACAATAATTTTAAGGGGCCGTATAAAAATTACTTTTTTGACCGCTTCGTGCCCATGACCCCCAGAGGTTGGTAATCTGAGTCATAAAGTTTCCGTAATTTCGTCTGTTCTTAATTGCGATAATTACTGTAATTCTTTATAACAAATGTTTATGATCTACATCTCAGCAAAAGATTTAAGGGATTTTAAACTACAAGTCTGCAAATTATCTGAGCGCATGTGCTGACTCAGGAAACCTGTCGGGGAGGGGGGTTACCAAAAGTGTAAAATATAAAGCATTTGTGGACCGATCGGGAGGTTTTCAGCATTTACAAGATACAACTCGACACATTATCTGAGCGCATGTGCCTACTGTGAAAACGTGGCGGGGGAGGGGTATAGCAAAAGTGCAAAATATCAAGCATTTCTTACCCGATCGGGAGTTTCAGCATTTAGAAGCTACAACTCGACACATTATCTGAGGGTATGTGCCTACTCAGCAAACCTGGGGGGGGGTTAATACCAAGACTCAATCCCCCCGACAGGTTTGCTGAGTAGGCACATACCCTCAGATAATGTGTCGAGTTGTAGCTTCTAAATGCTGAAGAAACTCTCCCGATCGGACGAGAAATTCCTTATATTTTACATTTATCATTTAAGCCCCCCCCCCCGACTGGTTTGCTGAGTAGGCACGTGCCCTCAAATAATCTGTCAGGTTGTAGCTTGTAAATGCTGAAAATTTCGCAATCGGACGATAAATTTTTCAAATTTTACAGTTATGGTATAACCAAACACGCCCCCCCCCCCCCCAACGGGTTTGCTGAGTAGACACATGCCCTCAGATAATGTGTCGAGTTGTACGTAGCTTGTAAATGCTGAAAATCTGCCGATCGGACGAGAAATTTTTCATATTTCACACTTTTGGTAATACACCATCCCCACCCCCACCCCGACAATTCGCTGAATAGGCACATGCCCTCAGAAAATTTGCTGAATTATCGCTTATAAATGATGAAAATCTCCCGATTAGACGATACAATTTTCAAATTTGAGTCTTGGTATTAACCCCCTCCCCACCCCACCTCCCCACCCGCACCCCAGGTTTCCAGAGTTGGCACATGCGCTCAGATAATGTGTCGAGTTGTAGCTTGTAAATGCTGAAAATCTCCCGATCGGGAAAGAAATTCTCGATACTTTGCACTTTTGCTATACCCCCCCTCCCTCGCCACGTTTTCAGAGTAGGCACGTGTGCTCAGATAATGTGTCGAGTTGTATCTTGTAAATGCTGAAAACCTCCCGATCTGACCACAAATGCTTTATATTTTACACTTTTGGAACCCCCTGCCCCTTCCGACAGGTTTCCTGAGTCAGCACATGCGCTCAGATAATTTGCAGACTTGTAGTTTAAAATCCCTTAAATCTTTTGCTGAGATGTAGATCATAAACATTTGTTATAAAGAATTACATTAATTATCGCAATTAAGAACAGACGAAATTACGGAAACTTTATATGACTCAGATTGGTACCAGCCTCTGGGGATCGTGGGCACGAAGCGGTCAAAAACGTAATTTTTTATACGGCCCCTTAAAATTTTTGTAGCCAGTTCTCCTACACCCTTTAAGAATATCAGCACGGCCGATTCTAATTTGCTGACAATCCTCTTCAATTTCGCTTGCCCAAAAGGGGAAAAAAACACACTACCCCACCTTTTCTGAATTAGAATCGGTCTTACATTGTTTCACCGATCACCATAGCTTTAAAAGATCTACAAATTGACGACATTTTGTTAGCCATGCAATTTGTATATGCTCCCGTAACGTCGTAGCAACAGAAGGGTACCAATCTCCCGGGTACGAGTTTGCCGGGTACCAATCTCCCGGATACCAGTTTGCCGGGTACCAATCTCCCGGGTGCCAATTTGCGGTTCCCCTCTTACAAGAACATGAGGTAAAAGCTTAAGATTCCTAGACTTTGTCTTGAATTTTTTTAATGGTTTACCGCTGTATACTTTTCTAAGTGCATCTTTTTTGTTATTCAATGTGAAGCCACAGGGGACTTCGACCATTAATGGTTCCAAATGCAAATTGGAAGGTGCTTGTGGATGATAGCGAAAAAGCTGAAACTGTTTCGCCGACCCCGTTATACACAGCGCTATGAAACCTTTACCTTTTGTAAGTAATTGACTTTGAAATCAGTTCGTTTGCTGGCGCCCTTGTTTCTGACCAATTGGAAATCATACGAGACAAAAGTAAAATTATTTTGCCAACCCCTCTCTCTATCTACCAATCTGTCTATTATCTGCTCAGGCATGTCTCCTGGGCCTTTGGTCATGGTGGACCCCAAGGCTATATAGTTCCTATAGACCCCCCTCCCTAATGCGGCCCTGATCCGAGCGGTATGCTGCCGGGCGTTATCCTGTTGAAAAACGGCGTTTGGGATTCCTTGCAGATACGATAGGGCCACCGGTCACAGCACCTCATCAACATAGCGGCGTGCCGTCAGTGTGCCCGTAATGCATACCAGCGATGAGCGGTTGTTGGCGCTGATAGCATCCCACACCATAATTCCTCGTTGCTGGGCCGTGCTGTGCTCCACAATGGCGGAGGAATCCGCCTGTTGGTCACTTCGCCTCCAGACTCTCACACTGCGATCATCCGTGGTGAGAGAGAACCGCGATTCGTCGTTGAACACCACACTGTTCTATTCGGCATTCGAGACAGCTCTGAAGCGACACCACGCCAAGCGGTGACGACGATGACTCGCTGTTAAGGATAGCCTTTGCAACGGACGGCTGGACAGCAAAACAGACGCATCCAATCAGGGCGACACTATCTGCGTCGATATCGGAGCATCGAAGCCTCCCCGTGCACTGCACAAGATGTCGCCTGTTGTAGCCTGTGGACTGGCTACGGCATGTCCGTCTCCATCCTCCGGTCCCCCCCTAAGACGTTGCACAGATCCTTCCTGGGACCACTGTCTCCAAATGCGACCGACGGTTGTGGCTTCACGTTGCGTTTCTTCCGCAATACGACATAAAGACCATCCGGCGGTGCGATGACACCTCTCGTGAACTCATCCGTTTGACGAAATCGCGTACGACGGTGTATTAACGGCATTGACACCCTTGTTCGTTCTCCAGACACGGTTACAGCAGAACAACTCACTTCTCGCGTCCATGAGGACATCTCGACTGATGACCTCCCAGGCTGGTTGTCCGCTTATATCCCGCGCGCCTTTCATACGATTGGCCTGCAAAATGCAATCATTTGCATAACTTATACGTGTGCACCCACTCTGCAATTTACATGGGGCTGCGTTCACGTCTTCGTGGTGTGGCATTTTCTCTGTTAGGCAGTGTATAATGTTTGAGAAGTAGCAGTATGTGGAAATGGCGGAAGTTATAATGCAAATTGTGGAAGAGACGTTGTTTAATTGAAGTTTGAGCTACTTAAAGGCTGCGTGCTATGTTTTAATATTCTTGTTGTTTTCTTAACCAAGTATCTTTATTATTAACCCCCGTTCGTTCGATTAAGGTGCGTCTAACTAAAATCTCTGCCTCATATTTCCAATGGTAAAAGTTCTTTACTTATTTTCTTCGCAATGAATGTATTCCCAAGGATGAAAATTTGCAAATCTACACTGCTGGCCACCCAAAATGCAACACCAAGAAGGACACGAGATAGCAAAGCCAGATTTACTGGACACATAACAACAGATACAAAGATGAAACGATTGAGCTTACAGGCCCGCGCGACTTGCGGAACACGCAGACATCAATAGTTCGTGTGGTTCCCATGGCTAGCGATAACGGCCGCTAAACGCCGCGGCATCGAACGAAAGAGGCTTTGGATGTGGGCTTGGGGTATATGTCGGTCCAGGCTGCTTCCACACGTTGCCACAGTTCATCAGGCGTAGCCGCGGGTGGTGCTTGACGGGCCACCCGGTTGCCGATCAGCGACCAGACGTGTTCGATGGGCGACATATCGTGATAACAGGCGGGCCACGGCAGCAGTGACACCTGGTGGGCCGTGAAGAATTGTTGCACGATGCATACCATGTGCGAGCGCGCATTGTCCTGTTGAAACGGGGCCGCTGGTAGATCCTGCAGGTAAGGGAGGACTGCAGGCTCCGAAACATCGGAGATGGAGCGGTGGCTGTTCAGTGTACCGGCGATGCGTACCAGAGGGGTGCGGGTGTCATATGCAATTGCGCCCCAAACCATAACGCCAGGCGACAGACCGGTATGACGATGCATAATACAGGCGTCATACAGTTTCTCGCCGTGGTGCCGCCACACGCGGATACGACCATCGTGGTGTTGCAGGCAGAAGCGGGATTAGTCGGAAAAGACAATGTCGTGCCATTCCGTAGTACAGGTGCGGCGTTCAACGGCCCACTGCCGTCACACTCGCCGGTGGTGTAACGTCAATGGTAATCGGAGCAATGGGCTCCGTGCGACAAGTCTGTGCTCTTGCAGACGACGTCGAACTGTTGCCGCGACAATTATTCTAAACCGGGACTTGGCGTGGTGACAGAACGGTACGTGCTGACACAGGTTGTTTGCGCAACACACCCTAATTCTTGCTCTAATGTTCGTGATGTGGCGGTGCGAGCCGTCAATGCCCGCCGCAAAACATGCCGGTCCTCTCGCTCGGTGGCGTGCCGCGGCCGCGGCAATCGCTCACGTCGGTCCGTCCGTCCCTCCTGCACCCACCGAATCCATACTCGCCCTACTGTGGCTGGATGTCGTCCCACACGGGCGCCGATGTCTCGGTACGATAAACCGCTGTCGCGATAAGCCTCTATTCGTCCTCTGTCGAACTCCGGAACGTGTGGAATGACTGCCGTATTCTGCGACGAAGCATCAGGAAGCTTCACACGCATGGTTCCGGCAGCACAACACGCTTCCACTACTTACACCCCCGCCTTCTGTGCACCCTTCCTATAGTGCTTCTCGGGGGCGTGTCGGGCGCACATGAATTGCATATGCCCTGCAATGCTAATCGTTTGCATGTCCTCTCGCGGGCGACGCATGCTGCGAATTTCAGGCCAATCGGATGTTTCCTTCTAGGTGTTGCATTTTGGGTGGCCAGCAGTGTATAAAACTAACTTTAAGTTACAGCATGGGATACTTAATAATTACTAAAACATAACCATAAGTAAGCAATCCAACATTTGTTCGTTTACTAACGTCATAAATGAACAGGTCGCGCCATCTATTAACAGATCTAAACATTACTTAAAGAAAAATGATTGATTTTTAATATAATCATGGTTACGTTTTAGAAAGTATTAAGTATCCTATGCTATAACTTAAAGTTAGTTTTATCGATGTGCAAATTTTCATCGTTGGGAATACATTGATTGCGAAGAAAATATGTAAAGAAGTTTTACCATTGGAAACATAAGGCAGAGATTTTAGGTGGAACCACTTTAAGAGAGTAAGTAATATTAAACAAAAGAGTTGTAATTCCGTCTTGTTGAAGTGCCAAAGAATTAGTGGCTGAATAAAGACTAATCGCTAGTAACTTTTTCTCGACGTTTCGTTGAATTTCCGTAGTGTTCAGTCAGCTCTACTTACACGAACATTACATACGCGATTAGTATCATTAATAGTACAGAGTCATTACAAGTACTTCATGTTAATATGTGTTAGAGGCAAACATACGCTAATGGCAAACAAATACCCAGACTTAACTCATGCCTAGACCAACGTGGAACTTAATATTTAGCATATAGCCGCATAAACTTTTTTGTTAAACTGTAATCAAAAGGTTTCCAAATGAAAATAAGCACAGGTCTCCTACAATACAGAAAAACTTTACACAAACAAATACAAAATGTTAGTGAAAAATATTCAACAACAGGAATAAAGTGAACTAGCATACAATGAAATAAAGATAAAGTACAAAAAAGGGTTAAATTGATAATAGTCTCGAGCACTAAATTCTAGAGTTCATTCACACCAAAGTGAAAAAAAAAAAAAAAAGTAAATGCAGTAATAACAGGTGAAAAGCATACACTAATAAGCCAACAAATCACACTCACCAATGACTAATAGACACCAAAATCACTAATACCTGACGAACTTAACCTAGAAATTAAGTCTAAAATCCAAACACAAACAATCCGGCGACAACGAAATGCTCAACGCGAAAAAAAAAAAAAAAAAAAAGAAGAAGAAGAAAAAAAGAACTGAATTTGAAAATAAAATAAACAAAAAAAAATGTAAATCTCAAAAATGAAACACGAAAATTCAAACCTCGGAATAATTCAATGGATTTGCGAATAATTAAATATTTTTATCAATGCTTTAGATAGCAAAGTAGTAACCAGCAAATGGGATTTGGAAGTTCTAAATGCGAGAAGTGCTTGAGCATGCGCGCAGGGTAGTTCAATAGCTCGGGTGCGATACAGCACGAGTCTAGCATCGTTTTTTAAAAGTCATGATTACACGAAATACCTTCAGTGAATGTGCTTTCGCTTGCACTACACGATATAAATAACACCGATACACAAAACACGATATAAACTTTTAACACAGTTAAGCGATTAATGAGCATGTGCAGTTTCCCTCACAAACGCTGTTGGTGTTGCCATCCCCAAAACTGTAGATTCTACAGGGTTTTTTTTTATTATTATTATTATTAAACTGCAGATGCTACAGTTTTAAACTGTTGAATATGGTTACGGCAGTTTTCTGTAGCTATTTACAGTAATATTCTGTAAAAACTACATTTTTCTTTACAGTATATACTCTCATAAACAAGTCTATGTAAATTCCCGAACACTAATTTTTCATTACTTTGCTTTGCAATAAGAGCTTCCACTCAGGCTCATGGCCGTATCCCGGGGGGGGGGGGGGGGGGTTCCAACCTCTCCCCCTCCGAATTTTTTTTTTTTTTACTTGTTTATCGTAAATTATTAGATCAACAGGAGTCGCCATTCTCTTCTTTTCATTCTTTTTTTGCAAACTGTTTCTGTTAAATCCCCGGAGATTGGTCTTCGGCAAACTGCTAACCGACAAACCCGTACCTCGTACCCACACAGTTTCTTCCCCTCCTGTTCAGTTTTAATGCCTGAATTTCAGGCTTTAGTATCATCTTCACCCCTTTTAAGTATTCTGATACATTTTCTTCCTTCAAATTCGTAAATTATTTCATAAATTGAAGCAATCACGGCATTTGCCTAAATTTGAATTTTAGAAAACTCGTACCTAGGATATTGGTACCCGGCAAACTGGAACCCGGAAAATTCGAACCCGGGAGATTGGCATCCGGCAAACTCGTACCCGGGAAAATGGTACCCTTCTGTTGTTGCGACATCAAGGGGCATATACAAATTGTATTAGCGGAAGATTATTCCTATTTGATGTTTGTCTCTTCTTTTGTTGGAAAACACACCGCGGAGAACAACTACACTTTCTCATAGAAGAGAATGTACACATATTGCATTTCGCACGAGATATTGCCAAAGTGTAGGAGTTTTCCTAGTGGCTTAAAACGATAATGGGAGATTTCTTACTAACATAAAAGAAAATAGGCCTATAACATCCTAGTGGCATAAGGGGATATGTAAAAGTTTTTCAACTCATTAAGTTTTGAGTTATGATTTTGATATTGTGTGCGTAATAACATACACTAAAAGGGATTCAACAGATCGATCTTTTTTTGTAGTGGGGAGAGGGGGGAGGGGGTTAGCGACCACCGTGAACTGCGGTCGTTAACCCCCACCCTAAAAGAGATCGATCTGCTGAATATATGCAACTTAATGCGCTATAAGCAGTCGCCCATCCCTAATTTTGGGCCACAGATTCCTGGAAAGGGAAAGAGCCAGCGCCGTAAGACAAACTTAACATCTATGCCTCAGAGGATTAGAACCCGGACCCATACCGGATGAATGATCAGAAGCTATCGCTTAGATCATTGCGCAATGAGGCGGCACGGATCGAACTTCAGGTGTTTACAGGGAACCTATGCCGCTGTCCTTTTCAATAAATTGGAGTTACAACCTAAGTACACTATCTACGTACAAGTAATTGGACACCTGTGATACCAAAGAAAAACGAAGTTTATTCAGCTTCAATAGTTGGTGGAGCCTCCACCAGCGGCGATTACAGCTGCGACCCTCCGGAGCATACTCTCAACCAGGCGTTGTACGACGGCTAGCGGTATTTTCTTCCACTCGGCTTGGAGAAGACAGGTCAGTTCCATTCACCGATTTCGGACGGTGGGGGCACCCCTTAAGTCGACGCTCCAACTCGTCCCAGAGGTGCTCGATAGGGTTAAGGTCCAGGCTCTGCGCAAGCCAGTCCATTCGATTAACCCCATTGTCACCATACCAAGGCATGGTGGACCTCGCAGCATGACAGGTGGCATTGTCATCCTGAAAGTAACATGGGTCCACCCCGTAAAACTGCCACAACGTAGGAAGCGCATGATCATCCAAAATGGTGCAGTAGGTTTCGGCGTTGAGTCTACCAAGAATTGCGACCAAGGGCCCCGTGCCATACTAGGAGAAACACCCCCATAGCATAATTCCACCGCCGCCGAAATTCACAGTTGGCACAATACATTCCGGCAGGAGGCGTTCTCTAGGCAGACGCCAAACCTAGACCCTGCCATCCGAACGGTAGAGGGTGAACCTTGATTCGTCGCTCCAGAGAATCTGTTTCCACTGTTCAACGGTCCACTGTCGACGTTCTTTGTACCACGTTAGCCGAGCAGCGCTATTGGACTTTGTGATCAAAGGCATGTGGACGGCAGCACGTCCATGATAACCGGGCAGATGGGCTTCCTTACGAATGGTATTCATCAAAAGAACACTCCCGGATGACTGCTGAAACTCCTCGCGGATGTGGCCCATCGATTTGTTGCGGTTCTTCCGAATTTCTCTGGCCAGCACCCGTCGGTCTCTAACTCCCAGTTTTGTGGGTCTGCCGGGTCGGGGCACATTCCGACAGTCACCTCTCATCTTCCACTTGCCAATCACGTAGGCCACTGTCTATTTTGGGTATTTCAACTCGCTGGATATGTCACGTATGGATCGGCCATTTCTGTGATACCCGACGATTACACCTTTCTCGAAATCAGAGAGCTCCGAACTGCGTAGCATCTTGCATGCGACTGGTTGCGTTGTTGTTTCCCACACGATATTTAACGGCGGCGGCGGCGGCGGCCGTGACGTGTATCAGGACCGCAGATATCGTCGATTGCAGGGGTGTCCAATTAATTGTTGGTAGATAGTGTATTTGGGACGTGTAAACATGCACTAAAAGCTAACAAAATATTTCCAATTCATCAGTTGTCAGATATTTACCAGATACCTAAGCCGGTGGTCCTTTTGCAAGAGTTTTGAGTTACAAAAAAATATTTGTTTCGTATAAAAATTTTATAAAAACTAATAAAAGAGACTCAACTGCACAGCGTTTACAAAACGTCCAGGCCTCGGGCCTTTTTGGAAGGTTTGAACTTACAACCTAAATAATTGTTTTGTGTAAACATGCTATAAAAGATAACAAAAGACAGTCAACGGCGCAGCCTTAAAATGTTTACAAGGCACCTAGGCCTCGGGTATTTTGGGAAAATTTGAACTTACAATCGTGGGTTGGAAGCCCAATGAATATGAACACGGCGGTTTAAAGAATGCTAAAAAGGCCTAGACCTAAGGCCTTGTAAACAAGCGAACACTAACCTGTTGAGTCCCTTCTACTGGTTTTTATTGCATACTTACTGGTACCCAAAATTTAGGCTGTAATCTAAAATCATCCAAAAAGGTCCTCGGCCTAGGGGCTTTGTACAAAACATGAAAACTGACCAGTTGAGGGTCTTTTATTAGCTTTTATAGCATGCTTACATATTCAAAATATTTCGTTGTAACTTAAAATCTATCAAAATGGCCCGCGGCCAAGGTTACTTGTAAACATGGGAAGACTGATCTGTTGAATCTCATTCATTAGATTTTATTACTTACTTTCTCATACGCAATATTAAATTCGTATCTTAGAAACTATTAAAATATTTGGTATGTGTAAATATGTTATAAAGTTAATAAAATGAACTTAATAGATCAGTCGTAAAATATTACCAATACACCAAGGCCGCAGGCCTTTTTAATAGTTTCTAAGATACGAATTTAATATTGCGTATGAAAAAATAAGTAATAAAATCTGATAAATGAGATTCAACAGTTTACAAGGAACTTAGGCCGCGTACCAATTTGGTAGACTTCCTCAGGGCCTTTTTGGAAGTTACAACCTAAATATTTTGTATTTGTAAACATGCTATAAAAGCTAATAAAAGACCCTCAACTGGTCAGTTTTCACGTGTTTACAAAGCACCTAGGCCAAGGGCTTTTTTGTACGGTTTTTAGATTACAGCCTAAATATTGGGCACGAGTAAGCACGCTATAAAAACCAGTAGAAGAGACTCAACAGGTTAGTGTTCGGGTGTTTACAAGACCTTTATAGCATTATTTAATCCACCGTGCTCATATTCATATAGGCTTCCAACCCACGCCTTCCTCGCCCCGAGCCAGTTGTTCTACCGAATAAACTACACCGACGGAATTTATCGCTGCAGATACCGTCTCGATATGTGCTTCACCTCTCAGACACCAAACGTGATCTACAAGACTATTCTTTTTAGAACGTTTTAGTCAGCGCCGCTCATATTCATAACGTTCGTGTAACCAGTCAAGTTGACTCAGGTACCAAACATCAAATGCAAGACCCAAGGCATGTTTTTTGTAGAAATTTTAATCCGCAATGTTCATATTTTTAAGGTTTGTATGACAAATCCATAATGTTGCACTTTTATTTAGCCACCAAACATTAAATACAAGGTTCTAGGTCTGGACCTGTTTAGAAATTTTTAATAAGCGCAAAACTATTAATTTGAATTGTTATGCAAACCTTATACATATGAGCACGGCGAACTAAAAAATGCTGAAAGGGGCTATGCAAAAGGATTATTAATTAATGTTTTGCGCCCGAGCAAGAATGCAACACAAGCAATTACCTTGGCCAGGAGACTATTAATTAACGTTTGGTACTTTCATAAAAGTGTAGGCCGCGGGCGGCCAAGTAGGCAGCGTTCGTGACTGCCACGGGAAGGGCCTCTGGTTCGATCCACTAAATACCCGTCGTGCGTCGGATGAGCACGTTAAGCCGTCGGACCCCGGGCACTGGCCCCCCGGTAATAAATAAGGGCGTCTTGCTCCCCCTTTCTAGTTCGCTTCCGTGTCACTTTCTTATCGGGCACTCTAGCCCAAATCTCCTAGTTTCCTCTTTCTAAGGGTTGTTTAAGACCTGAGGTCAGACACTCCCTTCCTAAAATCCTCTACTCATGATCATAAAAGTGTAATACTATAACCTTGACTTGCTATACAAATCTTATGAATTACAGCACGGTGGATTGGAAATTGTTAAAAAGGCCCGGACCTTATAAATAATAATGTGTGGTAATGATGTTGGCACCAAAAGTGATAAAGTATATTTGTTGTCAAATTTTTCTTTTCATCCAAACCACTTATAGCAAAGTAAAGTTACGATTTGCTCCATGATTTTCTTTTCCCGTTCTTCCAGTTGCTGCTCTCAAAACAATTGACGTTATTAAAACACAATGTGGAAGTCAACTTTTGTAGATATTAATTCAAAGTATCGTATTTTCCTTCGTATAATCTGCAGACTATAAAAATCATAAAAAAAATTTCCTTTGTAAGATTCGCTGCTGCGTGTAATCCACAGACGGTGGGGAAAAAAATCTCATGCAATACTCGCGGCTGCGTCTAATCCGTAGGTCATAAAACTCTGAAAAAAAAAAAAATCTTTTACTTCGTATAATTCCCGGCGTTGTGTTCGCGGACCCTGTAATTCAGAAAAATGAAGAACGTCGTAGTATAATCCGCACCTGGCATGTTAATATGAACTGTAATTTCCGTAACAAAAATCCTGTTACTAACGTTTAAGGAGAAGGAAGGTGAACAAATTTGAAGGTATAAGCCACCTCCAGTTATAAAAAATTTGAATCATTCGTCAGAACGGGGTCCGGGTTCGAATCCCGGTGAGGCATGGTTGTTGTGTTTGTCTTACGGCACTGGCTCTCTCCCTTCCCTGGAACCAGTGACCCCAAATTAGGGACGGGCGACTGCTTATAGCCCATTGAGTTGCTCACGGTGGTCGTTAAACCTCCAATCAAAAAAAAAAAAAAAAAAAATTCGAATAAGCTGATTCCTACGCAAACGCAGGAATCAGCTTATTTAAAATAACAACAAAAATTCAACACGTTTCCACGAAGAACACACCACGCTTTCCTACTCGTCATTAACAGCGGTATCAAGACAATAAATAGCTACCTACCAACATTTCCTCGAAGCTTGAAGTGAAGCCTTTTTTTATGGCTGTTTTTATTAAAGAAGAATAGTTTTCTCCACTCTTTAATTTTTTTTAAATAAATAGATATAAATTGTACGAAGATCAGGGAAAAAATATTAAAACATTACGTTTTTGGACGGGTAAATTGTGTTTCCTTTTTAAATTCAGGGGTACTGAAAATATAAAGTTTTAAAGTTCTGTCTGACTACAGCGTACCCTTCAGGTATTCCCTTTGTCGAAAATCTTCGATGTGGACGGTCAAACTGACCACTAGAATTTCTGGAGGAGGGGGAGGGGGGGATATCCGGGAAATACAGGAGTAAGTGTTCTTGTTCGGTGACAAATTATTAACAAATTTAAAAGAAAGCGAAAAATTATGGCACAGTATGCAAAATTGGCACTAGCAGAAACGTTAACTTCATTTCTCACTGTAGAAATAAGTTTATTTACTTCTCATTTCACCGTATTATTTACAAATTTCCTTCAGCATTTGCAACTTTGCAAGTACTTTTTTTTAATGCCATCTGATGGTCATTTCGTCCTCCTTAGGAACTGTTATAAAATTGGTGAAAATGAAACCGTTGTCAGTTCACCACTGCTCGTTCAAATTTTTCAACTTAATGCAGAACATCGCTGTTAGATGGCAGCACAATCGGTGCCAAGTACACAAGAAAAGTTGTGAAGGCAGGGACTGATTTACGGGAGGGGGTGGGAGTGGCATTCGGGACACGTGCCCAGGGCCCCGACCTTTGAGGAGAACCCAAAATTTTGTTATATATTACTTGCTTTGCAACAAACTCATTCGCAATGTTCATTTACAGAAAAAAGTTAAAAATGGCAATTTCAGATCTGTACGGTGAAACACATGGAAATGACAACTATAATTTCCACAAATAAATAGAACACCATATTATTCGCAAATTAATGTCTTAATATGCCAATAATAACTGTGTAACTGGTCTCAGCATTAAAGCGTAGGATGAAACTAAACATTATCGCTTTGAAATGCGAGGAAGCCCCTTGTGAGGAGCCCTGGGCCCAGGGCCGAAGACAAACTGTATACTTAGGGCAGGCTCAATAAAATTTAGGGCATGCTCAAAAAAGCTATATACTTTTTACCTTTTTTTAAGCATTACTGAAATTTTACAAATTTCAACCCAGACTAAGTACCTTATCTAGGTACATCAGGTACAAAAGTACCATTTTTGAATAACATAAATAAAATAAAACAGGAAACATTTTGTAAAATAAAAATACATTTATAATCGTTTCTTACCAATAGAAAATCAAAATAGTTGTAGTCGTCGATTTTTTTGATCGTCAAATTTTCTCAAAAGTAAGTCCATGTCAAGAATTTATGTGCGGTTTTGTTCGAATGCAAGAAGAGTCAAATTCGACATTCGTTGGTGGCACATCAAAAGCCGCTGTGCGCAGTTAATTCTCGTTAAAACAGAAAAGGTGGATTCACAAGTAGCTGTGTACTGCAGCCGAAAGTCCTGGCTGTGGCCAATAAGTTATAAGTATCTCTGAAGACTACTCGCTTCTTAAAAATATCATAAAAAATGACTGAATTTTGGGTTTCTTTCTTCTGGGTTTGTATGAATCTGTTGAATACTGCAATTTCTTCTAGAGATGGAAGTTTGATACCTAAAATTTGCAAATATTTGACTTTGTCTAAATCAATATTTTCGTCTTCAGCACTGGAAATTACAATTAGGAGTTTTTCATTTTCTACGAATCATTGGCAGGACAGGCAAAAATTTATTTAGGGCAGGCTGAGCCTGCCCCAGACCCAAACTGTTTAAGTCGGCCCCTGCGTATTGGTTTCTCGTTGCGTAGTGCGACACAGCTTGAAATGTTTTTATTTCAAGTTTAACGAACACCGTGAGCAACTCAATGGTCTATAAGCAGTCGCCCGTCCCTAATTTAAGGTCAGTGGTTCCAGGGAAGGGAGAGAGCCAGCGCCGTAAGACAAACACAACATCCATGCCTCACCGGGATTCGAACCCGGACCCCTTTCGGACGAATGATCAGAGGCCATCGCTTAGAGCACTGCGCCACCGGGGCAACTGAAATGTTTTACTTGTTTTTCAATGTTTGTGTTGCTTTGCTTTGAATTTTTACATTTTTGCGTCGATATTTATCTTTGCTTAAACTTTTGAGCTTTAAGTACAGCTCTTTTGTGCCTCTAGCCTCAATAAATGGATTAAAGAAATATTATTTTCTAGGAACTTCATGCCGCCTCGGTGGTGCAGTGGTCTAAGCGCATGCTTATGACCCTTCGTTCGAATCCCGGTGAGGCATGGATGTTGTGTTTGTCTTACGGCTCTGGCTCTCTCCCTTCCCTGGAGCGAGTGACCCTACTTTAGGGACGGGCGACTGCTTATAGCTCATTGAGTTGCTCATAGTGGTCGTTAAACCTTCAATCAAAAGAAAAAAAAACTTCATATGAAAGTGGTTAAAGAAATAGCGAGGAATTTTCGACTGCAATTTGAAAGAAGTATTAAAAAGAAAAATATATATATTTTTTCAGTAAATGAACAAAATCTTCTAGGGATTATTTTCCCTTTAGTTTGCATAACTGGGTGATGGAAAAGCAGCTATTCCAGAGGACTTGCCCCTTTTTACAACCATACTAATAGTTCCCGTACATAATATAAACAAGAGAATGTGAATGAAATATAAGTTGAATAAATGAAATTTTAATATCAAGAAGGATAAGGCGTTATATATTGCATTTGTTTGCACATAACTGCATCCTTCATAACATAAAGAGCTAAAAAGTGTTATTCGCCGGAACGAGAACAACAGAGACCTGTGTCATTTTTTATATATATAACAGTAAAAAAAAAAGACTTTTACTTCATGAAAAACATTGGGACATTGCGCTAAATACTTTTTTTTATTCAAAAGTTAATAATTTTAACATTTTCATTCTTTTTGTGCCACAATTATAAATTGTTACTTTATTTTATTTACTTACATATGTTCTGCATTTTCGTATAAATTGGAAAATATCTTTAGACACCGTCACACGGCAGTACGTGTTTCGTGTGTGTGTGTGTGATCATGAGACATTCCAAAGAGGCTAGTTTTACTTCTATAAAAAAAGCAAAAAAAAAAAAAAAGCAAAATTTGTAAATGATTAACTTTGCTGTAAACGTTTCGTAATACTTTGTATTGGTGTAAAACTACGAAAATCATTTAAATCACAACGTTCACTTTGTGTTAAATGCAATAAAGTGTGACAATTTTGGTTTTACGAAAAATACTTATTGGTTCCAAAGAATTTGGATTATTAAAACCTAGTTAGTAATATAGAATTTAAAATTTTCAGTAATTGAGAGCAAACAGATTTTCTCAAAAGGACCTCGAAGATATATATTTTTTTTTTTTGCGGAGGGCCCTAAGTTTTTCAGGTACGCCACTGATAAAAATATATTAATTAAGAATATGAACATACCGGAATTTTTATTTCTCACACTTGTTCCCTCATTTAAATGCTTTCTATTCTTGATCAGAGAGTGGCGAATTATTTAATCACACCGCAGAAGTCTAATTCTTGCGATAGTTTTTCAGTTTCGATGGACAATAATGATAAATAGTTAAGTGTAGATAACGCGACGTTAAGGCTTCCAATGTAACAAAATATTTGCTAATTATTTTTAAAGAAATTTTTCCCATAAAAAGGTGTTTTTTTTTTCTGGCAGTGGTTGGTCTACACTCCGTGAAAAAAAAATCGAGGCATCTCAAACTGGCATCCAAACGGTAAGTTTTTTTTACTACTATGTGCTGAAACCAAATGGCAGGAGAATAGTTTACACCATACGTTTTTCAATGCTGTAACGATTCCTTAATAATCAGAAACACGTTTGTAGTAAGGCGTGGACATTGTTAACACTCCTAACGTTTTGGGGGGCATTTTCTCTAGCACAGCGTTATCTTACTATCATTCTCAATAGTAAAAAACTGTCTAAATGTAACGCTGTATGTACCGCTTAACGCTCGCTCCGTAAATACGCACTGAACGGAAGAACTAAACACAGATACAAAACAAAAGCTACAGTTATTTATCATTGCGAAACCCAATCTTACCTGTTAAACTGCAGATAGCACATCCAAGGGCTCGCAGGAATCGCATGCTACCAGAACTGATGCCAAAATCACTCTGGTGACTTGCAGGCTGAAATGAAATGTGACTTGCAGGCGCGATGAAACTTCAAGAATAGTCTCACATGACAAAGGGGTGCCCCCGAACGGTCACTTGGGAAACCGAGCTCCACCAATTGGTGTCATCTCCTAAAGCAAAGAATTGCCTAAAGGGCTGGCTCCCTGTACGAACAATATCCATACACCATGAACATGATTCAAAATCGCAGTTCCGCAGGTTCCAAATTTCCTCCTTAATTGCTTCGTATCAACTAATGGCCATCAATCGCAATTTTATACAAAGAAGCGTCATATTTTATTATTTTTCGTCCAAATGCTGGATATTTTTGGAACTGCTTTTCGAACAGCGCATGAAAGGAGTTGAGTTAGATCTCACTGTGGCGGGAAACGTCAAGACGCAGGGACGGCCTGTTGTACTTTGCGTTTTCGTCCGCGCTGTTAAACGCCCCTAGCGGATTGAAAAATTCTACTTACTCGGCAGGGTTGCCAGGTCTACTGATTTATCAGTAGATCTACTGAATCAGTGACATCGGTGAGAACCATCGATGTTAAACATCGGTGGTTACTCATATTCAAAACATCGATGGATCGAATATCGGTCGAAATTTTCGATGTATCGGTGAAAAAACATCGAATTTTCGATGTTTTGGCGTTGTTTAAAAAGTAACATCGAATTCGCGATGTTTTGGCGTTGTTTAAGAAGTAACATCGAATTCTCGATGTTTTGGCGTTGTCTAAGAAGTAACATCGAATTCTCGATGTTTTGCTAAACTTGTGTAACTCGATGGTGTATTCAGTAGGCATGAGATTCTCCGCATATTTATCGAATGCCACCTATTCTTATTTGTTTCTGAAGAGAAAAAATTAGGGGGGGTGAGGGAAGAAGTTTTTGTCGGGGGTCAGAATTCTGTCTCAAAACTTTTGAAAAGGGAAGTTTAATGAAGATTTTTCTTATAATCGTGTGTTATTATTATTTTTTTTTCAGCGGTGTCCCTTTTGTTCAGTATTGCGAAATGTCATTTTATTACGTAAATATTTGTATTTCAGCTTGAAAATGGCGAAAAATTGCTGAAAACGGTGGGAAAATTTCTCTCCTAATCGTTATTTTTTTTTTTTTTTTTTGTGGTACTCTCGTTGGTACTTTAATTTTCTGTTCTACACGTTATTTACATGGGGGAAGTATGTATTATACTTATGCATGATGCTCAAAAGAACTATGATGTTCAACTTGCATTATCTCAAGTGCAAGTTTGCGATTTCACTGCTGTAAAATTTTCACGAATAATTTCCATACAGCACTTCCCGTCTTCAAATGGAATCTAGGGGGGGAATCCAAGGAAAAGAGATCCACGGAAAAAAAAAAAAAAAAAAAACCCAGGGAAATAAAATCCAACTCCAACGAAACAGTTATCCATTTACATGATTGACACAGGGCCGGATTAAGGGGGGGGGGGTCTATAGCCTAGGTGTCCCACCATGACCTACGGGTTCAGAATGCGAGAATGCATGTCTGGACAAGTAATAAAAAGAGAAAGAGGTTTATAAAGTAGTTTTGCTTTTGTCTCGTATGATTTCAACTTGGTGAGAAACAGAGGCTGGAACACGAACAGATTTCAAGGCAGTGACTCACCAAGGGTAAAAGTTTCATGGCTTCACATGGCATAATTAAACATGTGCTAAGAAAAGCATACAATGCAAAATCATTAGGAAATCAAGGACAAAATCCAGTAATTCTCTTATGAGAACGACGAAAAATACAGCGACTTATAGTAATTCTCTGCAGATAATTTATTAGTTTGAAGAATAAACTACGTAGTAATTATTACAGCACATTGCTACGGATTCGTGTTTTAAAGAACTTTATAAGGTTCCTCGTGATAAGTTCTGTGTGAGCCCACCCAAATGTCTTAGCCTAGGGGCCCACTAACGCCTTAATCTGGCCCTGGATTGACATATTTCATTCCTGTTCTTAGAATATTATTTACTAAAATATTCTTTGCTGCATTTCCTCGTACACGTCGCGTTTATTTTAATGTTTTTTTTTTCATTACTAAGGTACACTTCAATATGGTTTTATCGGTGCCTACTTCTCAGAGCCTATGCTTACATCTGAGAATTCGTAATTTGTAAGGCTTACTTAATTTTTAGTGCAAAATAAAAGCTAAAAAAAAAAAAAATCCAGGGGAAAAAAACAACACAGAGCCAGGGATAAAATTAAATGAAATTTTTTATACGACCCTCTAAGCTTCCTACTGGAAGTGACGCAACAAAATCAGAAAATAAATTTTTATAAGACCCCTTGAGCTTCCTACATGGAAGTGACACAAAAGAAATCAGACATGCAATTTTTGTACGACCCCTAAATTTCCTACAAGGTCACCCAACATGGAAGTGGACACAAGAAAATCAAAAATGCAATTTTGTACGGTCTTCCTACAAGGTCAACCCAACGTGGAAGTGGACACAAGAAAAACAAAAATGCATGCAATTTTCATACGGCCACCTAGTTGCCCGAACTTCCATGGAATCAAATTATGATGCCCTCATAATTTTTGAGAAATGAGAATTTTTTTTTTTTTTTTTTTTTGTAGGTCATACCACTTTCCCACTCTCGTTATTTGTAATATAAGGGTAGTCAAAGTATGGTTATAAAAAATTATGAACTTCATGTAAAGTTATACTATAAAAATGTATTTAGATATACGAATTAATATGAACTGGAAAAGAGCCAGTAATTTTTTATATGACTCCATAAGTTCCCTACTGATTAGCCAACATGAAAGTAGCCGTTGGATTTTCTTTCCTTGGCTTTTCTTTCCTTTGGCTTTTTTCCCCCTGGATTATTTTTCCATGGATATTTTTTCCTTGGATATTTTTTCCGGTAACCCTTCAAATGAAACACCCTATTTAAACTACACCAGTTTTTTTGTCAGATTAAAAACTATAATTAGCTACTTCTGTTCAATGCCCACGCACAAGAACACACCACGGATACTTAAAAAAAGCTTTTGTTTTTCTGTATCTTAATTTTAAATCCCCTGAATTACCTATAGAAGAGATAGAAATGGATGGGAGATTATTACCCTCGTTATAGCGTCTATAGCGTTATAGCGTCTTCTAGACGCTATACCCTCGTTGCACAACTCGATGCATCGGGGATGACACACTGACAAAAGACAATCCACCGATATTTTCAACGTACCTCTGTACTCTGAAGCTGCACAAGGTGAAGGACTGACCGAATTTATTCACGGTTCACCGATGTATCGCTTTCGGTAACATCGAGGTTTTGCTGACGTGTGGGTGTACCCACGCCCTCCACCGGCACCGATGTTTTTCAAGACATCGAGGTTCAAACATCGAGGTTTCTCCGATGTATCAATCAGCGCAACATCGAGGGAAAAACCTCGATTATCGGTGGCTTAACATCGATGTTACTAAACATCGATCGTTTTTGCCCATCCCTACTACTGATGTTTTCACGCATTTAGTAATTCAGTGGCTCTTTTGGAAAAACGCCTTATTTCTACTGATTTTTTCTTGTTTCGTTAAACTCGGATTTTTCGTGAACTTTTAGTTATACTGTTCAAGAACTTATATGAAATATAATAGCACTTTATTTTTTTCGAAAAATATGTAACAGCATCTAATCTGTTTAAAATGATTGATCAGCTTGGGTATTGTGCAGGGGCGAATTGGCCCGCCGGGACACCGGGACATTCCCCGGTGGACCGCTCGAGAAATGGCCCACTTTCTAGTATTTCATTCTTCCGTATTTTTTGGAATCAACGAATAATTATTTCGGTACGTATGAACAACAATTCTTAAATTCATGTAAGTATTACATCTGTGCGAAAAGCTATTTCCTTAAAAGAAATAAGAATTGAAGCTACCCAGCAGAAACACAAGTGCTGGGAAACTGCTGGCCACCAGCTGGCGGTGATGGGTCACTGCTGGCTGAAATCTGCCGGTCACGGCCTGGTAGCGGTCCGTTGGTGGCAGCGCTATCAGTTGACGAGCCATTGATGGCCCTGCAGCATCGCTGTGAATTGTGGGCTTCCAAACAAGTGCCACTAGTGGGCCGTTGCTGGCAGCCAATGCATCCCCAACAACAGGTGGAAGTAAGTGCGCATGCGCAGAAGCAACTCATGGTACCAGTTAGTTGAAGACGCTATCGCCATCGTGCTATTTTAGTGGATGTTAAGAAAAAATCCATATGTAGAGAGGTGAATTAATTTCCTAATGAAATTCCACGTCGACGAAGATATCAGATTAACCATGAAATACTAGATTACAGCCATGAAATCCTAGATTACAGCCATGAAATACACCCACTCCATTCCCATGAATAACAATTAATGGAATGGAGTGGATGAATCAAAAAACAATTTGAAACCGCTTGAAACAAATGTCCAGGAAAACCATTAAAAAACTTTTGTTGGAAAAAAAAAAAGAATTATACGCGTACATTATTTGAAAGAAAAAAGAAAGCAACGCTATGTGGATATAATGTACTCATCCATGGGTTGAATACACAAGACTGGGAGGAATTCGCTTCTAAAAATAACGAGAAGTAAAATAAAATATCTTTGCTGTTTAAAACAAATGCAGCTTCGGACAACGGGAAGGAAAGATACAACGTTAAAAATGTAACAGAATGTGACATTAACCCGGGTAAATATATATTAATTCAACAATGTCCTTTCAAGACGAAAGGACAGTACAAAACTTTGGAAACGACTTTAAGTATGTACACTCCTTGAAAACGAGTGAAGTTCCCTTAAGGTAAAAAAAAAAAAAACTATCGTTACGTTGAAAAAATAAATTTATGAATTATATGAAACTGACTTTTATTAAAAATACCTCGCAATATTGTAAAATGAAAGAGGGAACCATTCGATTACACATTCTGAAGGAAAGAGACAGCTTCAAGCACACACTCCTGCGTGGCAAATTAGTCCGGTCGGTAGAGAGCTCAGCTCCAACGGCCCAGGTTCGTATCCACTCAGATCCAAACGGGTGTTTTTTTCCGGTCTGTTGCGAAAATTTCCCCAGCGCAGTGTTATAATTCACAAGTTTCGTAAGGGTAGAAAATAAAACGTTGTACCTTTGTGAAACTGCGGGTTGTTATCCTTGATTATTTTTTTTTATGGCTACTACTAAGAAATTGGTGGACAAGATTCGGCAAGCCACCAGTTACTCGGATTTTTCGTGAACTTTTAGTTATACTGTTCAAGAACTTATATGAAATATAATAGCACTTTATTTTTTTCGAAAAATATGTAACAGCATCTAATCTGTTTAAAATGATTGATCAGCTTGGGTATTGTGCAGGGGCCAATTGGCCCGCCGGGACACCGGGACATTCCCCGGTGGACCGCTCGAGAAATGGCCCACTTTCTAGTATTTCATTCTTCCGTATTTTTTGGAATCAACGAATAATTATTTCGGTACGTATGAACAACAATTCTTAAATTCATGTAAGTATTACATCTGTGCAAAAAGCTATTTCCTTAAAAGAAATAAGAATTGAAGCTACCCAGCAGAAACACAAGTGCTGGGAAACTGCTGGCCACCAGCTGGCGGTGATGGGTCACTGCTGGCTGAAATCTGCCGGTCACGGCCTGGTAGCGGTCCGTTGGTGGCAGCGCTATCAGTTGACGAGCCATTGATGGCCCTGCAGCATCGCTGTGAATTGTGGGCTTCCAAACAAGTGCCACTAGTGGGCCGTTGCTGGCAGCCAATGCATCCCCAACAACAGGTGGAAGTAAGTGCGCATGCGCAGAAGCAACTCATGGTACCAGTTAGTTGAAGACGCTATCGCCATCGTGCTATTTTAGTGGATGTTAAGAAAAAAATCCATATGTAGAGAGGTGAATTAATTTCCTAATGAAATTCCACGTCGACGAAGATATCAGATTAACCATGAAATACTAGATTACAGCCATGAAATACTAGATTACAGCCATGAAATACTAGATTACAGCCATGAAATACACCCACTCCATTCCCATGAATAACAATTAATGGAATGGAGTGGATGAATCAAAAAACAATTTGAAACCGCTTGAAACAAATGTCCAGGAAAACCATTAAAAAACTTTTGTTGGAAAAAAAAAGAATTATAAGCGTACATTATTTGAAAGAAAAAAGAAAGCAACGCTATGTGGATATAATGTACTCATCCATGGGTTGAATACACAAGACTGGGAGGAATTCGCTTCTAAAAATAACGAGAAGTAAAATAAAATATCTTTGCTGTTTAAAACAAATGCAGCTTCGGACAACGGGAAGGAAAGATACAACGTTAAAAATGTAACAGAATGTGACATGAACCCGGGTAAATATATATTAATTCAACAATGTCCTTTCAAGACGAAAGGACAGTACAAAACTTTGGAAAACGACTTTAAGTATGTACACTCCTTGAAAACGAGTGAAGTTCCCTTAAGGTAAAAAAAAAAAAAACTATCGTTACGTTGAAAAAATAAATTTATGAATTATATGAAACTGACTTTTATTAAAAATACCTCGCAATATTGTAAAATGAAAGAGGGAACCATTCGATTACACATTCTGAAGGAAAGAGACAGCTTCAAGCACACACTCCTGCGTGGCAAATTAGTCCGGTCGGTAGAGAGCTCAGCTCCAACGGCCCAGGTTCGTATCCACTCAGATCCAAACGGGTGTTTTTTTCCGGTCTGTTGCGAAAATTTCCCCAGCGCAGTGTTATAATTCACAAGTTTCGTAAGGGTAGAAAATAAAACGTTGTACCTTTGTGAAACTGCGGGTTGTTATCCTTGATTATTTTTTTTTTTATGGCTACTACTAGGAAATTGGTGGACAAGATTCGGCAAGCCACCAGTTACGTCACATGGCTGCTGGTAACCAATACCGGCAATCTAGCGGACCACATTAGGCTAGCCATCATTTCTGGCACGTGCTTGCAGGGCCGCTGAAGGGCCACTTATGGCAGCTAAGGCCTGTGATGGACAACTGATGGTCCTGTTGTGGCATATGACAACTGATGAGGTGCCAACTGTTAGCCTGAACTGCTGGCCCTTCTGTTGTCCGCCCGGACATGACGGTTCGGCAGTGGCAACATAATGCTGGGCCGTTGCTGGCAGTGCTAACCCAGCAAGACTGTTTTTGCTGAGTAACTACTATTAGAAGTAGGTCGTTGAACGTGGAGCCCAGGATCATTGGTAGGCCCTACCCTCTTGTAATCTTGAAGGATACACTAGTACCCATTATGACAACCCATCATCTCCCGCCCCTTATCCACAGACTAACACAGAGCAAATTCTGACAGAGATATTCCTATATAGTGATATTCTAACCTACCCACATTTATCTTAAAAGAAACAAAGATTTACCAGTACCGGTTCATATGTCAAAATGATGGGTAGACCTAAAACGGGCGTGAGGAATCACCAATACCATTGCGCACTAAGTGATGAGTGACTAAATAAATACAAAAATTAATTGCTTAGGAAAATTGTTGCATGGCATTCGAAATTTTTAACTTTCATAATGATCTCCATGGTAATTTAATTGGAAATAGGGTCTTTCTTTAAGAGACTAGTGATTTTGTCAAAACCGTATTTTTCAGAGGAAAATAATTATATTATACTCCGTTTTGAACGTAGTTTGTGAGCGGATATTTAAAAGTCTTTGATTCTTAAATTCTTGTTAAAATTTGTTCTCGAAATTTTTAGAAGAATTTAAGAATCAAGGAATTTTAAAAATTCGTTTTTACAATGCATGTTTCAACAGTTCTCTTTCATCCAGGATATAACAGAATTTATTTGATAAGGGAATTTATGAGGTGCTCCCCTGTGGGTACGGCTATTTTCATAATGGACCGCAAAGACTAAAATTTCTGGCCTGGTTTGGTCGTCCCAATCCGCCCGTGGTATTATGTTAGTGTACAAACGGACAGTTGTCACAGTCGATAGGCCACAATGCTAAATTCCTTGAGTGACCGTAGCGGCTCCGGCACCGATGTAGAGGTAGGGGAACTTTTTTTGTTTTGTTTCGTTTGAACAAGCACCGTGAGCAACTCGATGGACTATATAAGCAGTGGACCGTCCCTAATTTAGGGCCACATGTTCCAGGAAAGAGAGAACGTTACTATCGAAATATCAGTCTTGAAATGCATTCTGATATAAAGAATGTGTGCACTAATTTTGGTCATATGCGAGAAATAACACAACGGTGACGGAAGTAGATCGATCGTTCACACTATTGTCGAAATTTGTAGCATGTTTGTTATTCTTCACTCACTCATCTGCTACAGTAGAAATTATTTTTTCTATGATAAACATTGTGAGATGGACGGAAAAGTCCCCCCCCCAGGAAAAGTCCCCCACCTTTCTCAGTCACGGACCGTGAATAAATTCCAATTTTCACAAAATATCGAATGCGCGAGAGATTTCAGGGGTTACCATTTCCATTTTCGAGCTGTTTAAAACAAGATGCAGCCGTACAACGAGAACAAATATGGGAGGGGGGGGGGAGGTCGTCATTTCAACTTTTACGCAGTTTATCGTAAAAAACGGTCTTACAAGTAACTAGATGGAGTGGAGGAAATTTCCGGGTTAGTACTTCGACTGTTACCACGGTTTTTAGTGAAAAACGGTATTAATAGTAGATCACTGATTAGTATCAGTAGATCACTGATCTCATAAACGGTCTTATCAGTAGATCACTGATTAGTATCAGTAGATCACTGATCTCATAAACGGTCTTATCAGTAGATCACTCTTAACGGTCTTATCAGTAGATCACTGATTTTTTTATCAGTAGATCACTGATTTTGGTCTTATCCGTAGATCACTGATTAGTTTTTAATAAAAAACGGTCTGTAGTATCAGTAGTAGGTCACAGGCTGACAGGGTAGGGGAAATTTCCAGGGTAGGCATTTTGATTTTTAGCGCAGTTTACAATAAAATATGGTCTTTCAATTAGCAGGATGGGGTGGGAGAAATTTCCGGAGTAGGCATTTCGACTGTTACGCAGTTTAAAATAAGATGGAGTACATATGTGGTGGGAATTTCTAGGGTCGGCATTTCTTATTCCATCGTTCTCGTGTTCATAACGTTTACGTAACATGTAAGATTATTAATATGCGATATTACTCAGGCAGAAAATATTATTAGGCCTAACGTTTAGGCCCTTCTAAAAGTTTTCATTTCGTCATTCCCATATTCCTAAAATTTACATAACAGGTAATGTCAATAATTTTGCGCTTCTACATATGCACCCTACATTGATTGATAAACCGTAGGCCTAGGGCTTTTCAACACTTTTTTCTTCTCCTATGTAATGTTCTTAAAGTTCACAAAAAAGTCAAGTTAATAGCTTTGCACTTTCTCTTAGGAATTCAATATCAATCACTCCCCTCCCACCCACCCATAAGTACGGCTTCATCTTATTTTAAACTGCGTAACAGTCGAAATGTCGATTCCGGAAATTTCCTCCACCCCATCCTACTAATTGAAAGACCATATTTTACTGTAAACTGTGATGAAAATCGAAATGCCGACCCTCGAAATTTCCCCCACCCTGCCAACCTGCTAATTCTAAAAACCGTGGTAACAGGCGAAATACTTACCCGGAAATCCCCCACCCCTTATCCAGTTACTTGTAAGACCGTTTTTTACTATAAACTGCTAAACTGCGTAATAGTCGCAATGCTGATCCCGGAAATCTCCCCCACCCCGCCCAGCTAGTTGTAAGATTAATTTTTACTATAAACTGTGTTAAAGTTGAAATGACGACCCCGGAAATTTACCCTACATTTTTGTTATCGTTGTGCGGCTACATCTTGTTTTAAACAGCGTGAAAATGGAAATGGCGTCCCCTGAAATCTCTCTCACATTCGATATTTTGTGTAAACCGGAATATGTGCACGGTGACTGACTGAAAAAGGTGGGGTACTTTTACTGTGGAGGACTTTTACGAATGTGGGGGAGTTTACCTGAGCGGGACTTTTCCTGTGGGAGACTTTTCCGATTACCACATTCTGAAGACAAGCAGAGAAACGGACTTTCTCCAAAAATCATATGTCGGTTGCCGCACACAAAGTTAATGCTTTCAAATTCTTCGTGGCACAGTTTAAACGGCTAAAATGGTCTCATAGAAAAAATGAACAGCAACATCTGTGATAGCGATAGTGATGATGATAAGACTAGAACAACACTTACGTCCAAATTCTGATATACAGGTCCTACAGTTCAGTTAATCCATCCCATTAGATTTAGCATTGCAGATCACAGCAGAAAAACTAAAAATTGACTTTTAAGAAAAGAAGTTAAGTGGAAAACATTGTGTGATCAACTTCTTTAGGCCATTACAATAACGCTATGTTGTGTGTCTTAGTGAAAAAAAATCTGCTGGTTTTTAAACTAAACTACTGAAACTACTGATTTTTTTGGGATGAAATCTACTGATTTTTGAAAATTTCACCTGAATACACTGTTACTCGGGGATTTATCCACACCCCTCCGTTTAGAGGTGTGTAATACACTGAATAGCAATTGAATTAGAGACAGCTGGCGTTATGCAAATGTGGTGCTGTGGGCCGCCCTGTAAACGGAAACGACATGACGTATGCAGCGATCCGACAATATAAGGAGTGATGCGGCGGGAATCGGTAAGAGTCGGACGCAGTATGGGTAAGACGAAGGATCTAAGTACATTTGATCTTGGGCAAATTGTCGGGGCCCGACGAATGGGGCACTCCATCTCGAAGGTCGTGCAGGCACTGGGATTTTCACGAGAGACTGTGTCACGGGTGCACCGTGAGTACATCGAATCTGGTATAACCATCCCTGCAAGGGTCAACTGCCGTGGACAACAGTGTGTGAATGAGCAGGGTCATCGTTGGCTAGCTCGTATTGTAAGAGCGGATAGACTGGCCACAGTACAAGAAATCACTCGGCAATTTAACGCTGGTGCACAAAAACGTGTAAGCAGCCACACCATCCAGAACCATCTCCTCGCTATGGGGTACAGAAGCCATCGTCCTACGAGGGTACCGCTGCTGATCGCACATCACAGGGTGCGAAATTAGCATGGGCGCGGGAACATCGCCACTGGACCCTAGACATGTGGGAAAATGTTGCCTGGACTGATGAGTCGAGATTCACGTTGGTACATGCGGATGGCAGGATACGAGCCCCGATGTAGAGGAGCCGATACAGCCCCCTTATTACCGCCTCAAAAAATTTTCAAAAAATACGAGCCCCGATGTAGCCCCCCTTATTACCGCCTCAAAAATTTTTATTCGTGAGATTAACAAAAAAGGAAACAAAGTAAAGTGAAAAAAAGAAAGGTTTTTACGCTTTTTAAAATGCCATTCTATCTTCCTATTATTGGAACATTTTGTAAGAAACAGTGCTAGTGTAATCATTTTGTCTGTCCGTGCCCATACTTAGCTCCCCTAATATCCCCTCCCCCAGTAACATATATCCCTCCGTGCGATGCTCAGCACCCCTAATAACCCCTCCCCCAGTTCTGAGTTGCTGGCGCCGCCAACTGGTATCAATAAAGCAAGGGAAAATATATGTTACTAACATCAGAAAGTAAAATATCAATTAACAATACATACAAAACGGTCGCTTTAAGGATTGATTTGTTTCGGTCCATGAAAACCAAATTAAAACTGGCAATCCATTTCTACATTTTCGGTGCCCCCAAGCTCTGGGGCCTTAGGCGCGCGCCCAATGCGCCTAGTTAGAAATCTGCCCCTGCTCTTGAATATAAAAAGACCCACTTAACATAATGTCACAGTGTTTCGCGTATAGTAAAATATTTTTCTCTTGACTCTCTCATAAAAAAATCTTCCACATTCTGTTTATAATATACATGCACAGAAACTTTTGCAATGGCCGTGTAAAGGGGCCTCAAGTCGTCTCTAATAGCTGATTTCCCGTCATCCAGTTTTTATGAACTAAAGCAACTAAAATGTTTCAATGATTTTATACATTTACTGAAAAAAAAAAAAAAAATAAGGGAAAATTGCTTTTCTTTTTAATGCTTCATTCAAAGCTACCTGAATCCCTGCCTATTTCTTATTTAACCAGTTTCGTATGAAGTTTCTGAGAAACATTATGTAAAATATTTTTGCTGAGGAGTCCTAAACGTGAGCACCCCCCCCGGGGGCGGTGGTTCAGGGGCTATCAGTATTCCCCTGAAACCATTTCAATTAATTGTTTAATTACATTAGTCGTTTTTATTGTCTACTGCATGCTTGTCAACAGCAGTTTGCATTTACATGAATTCCTCCAGCTTTAACTTGAAATATCTTCTAACATACTGCAATAAATCAGTAAATAATTTTTGTTTGTTTTTCTAATTTGAAGTCTATGCATAGAGCATCCATATTGCTTTTTTTTTTTTCCTGTTTAATTCATATGTTTAAAGTCAGCATAAAACATATGTGTTTCTTCATTTCATTCTGCTTCAGATTTGGCGGCGGGGGCGTAACGACAACGTGAGCAACTCGATGGGCTATAAGCAGTCGCCCGTCCCTAATTTAGGGACAGTGGCCCGAGGGAAGAGAGCCAGCCAGTGCCGTACGACAAACACAACATTCATGCCCCACCGGAACTCGAACCTGGACCCATCTTGGAAGAACGGTCAGGAAACAGCGCTTAGACCACTGCTCTACCCCAGGCCCTTAATGATAGGCCTCACAACCCCCGTATTGAAGGCTGTTGTGGAGTGAGATCATGGGGAATCCACTTATCCAGTTTCGACACATAACCGAGATCCTGCGGGGCCGCGGGTGGCCTAGTGGGCGACGTTCGTGATTACCATGGAGAATATCTCAGGTTCGATCCCAGGCAGGTACGAACGCTCGATCCACTAAATATCCGCCGTGCGTCGGATGTGCACGTTAAGCCGTCGGACCCCGGGTACTGGTCCCCCGGTAATAAATAAGGGCGTCTTCCTACCCCTTTCTACTTAGCTTCCGTTTCACTTTCCTATCGGGCACTCTAGCCCAAATCTCTTAGCTTCCTATTTCTAAGGGTTGTTTAAGACCTGGGGCCAGACACTCCCTTCCTAAAAATACTCTACATATGATATGATATGATAACCGAGGTCCTGCAGATGCCGGCGAACAGTGGAATGGGTTGAATGAACAAGTGTGGCCAGTTCCTCGACTGTTGCCAGCGGATTCCCCACAACAGCAGCTTTCAGCACGTCGTCATCCAGCTCAACAGGCCGTCCTGGTCGCTGCATATCCTTGAGGCTGGTGTCGCTCCTTCGAAATTTCTGAAACCAGCGTTGACATTTCCTGACCTCCGGGTACCCAGCCCAAATACGGCATTGATGTTTCGTGTTGCCACCGTCGCTGAATGTCAATGGCGGAACTCATCCAGCATAATGTGCGTAATGTGGTCTTCTGACATTGCCATTTCCTATGCGGTTTAAGTACACAACGACTGCACTTCGAAATCCCGTTTGCGGTGTCAAGTGACTTGAAGGTATGCTCGCGTGATCCCTTTAATACTCACCGTGGTCAACTTCATAGTCTGGGCACTAGGAGGATCACTACTGTTGGGCTTGCGCAAAACGACATTACTTCTGGGATGACCTGATATTAACAAAACTTCCAGTGATTCTTCCCAGGTAGCACAGCCTTGATCAGTCATTGTCCAAATATTATTACGTTTAATCAAACGTAGGCTCAACACTGAGCCAACGTTTTCTATTCCTAAAAGGAGGTGGCTCAGTGTCAGACCTACGTTGAATTGCACGGCTGTGCTAATTAGGGTAGGATCTTTGTCAATAGTAGTCTACCTTGTTGATCAGTCATTGCCCAAATATTATGCATCCCACCCGCCTCATTTTTTTGAATAACATATTCCATCACGGCCGGATTCAGGCCTTAGTGGACCTCTAGGCTACGATATTTCAGAGGGCCCCTAGATTAGGACATCTGATTGGATCCCCCAAAGAACTTATGACGGAGAAACGTTATGAATCCGTTAAAACACGAAACTCTAGCATATTTTTTATTGAAGATTTAAAAACCACTGTGAGCAACTCGATGGGCTGTAAATAGTCGTCCGTACCTAGTTTAGGGACACTGGTTCCACCGAAGGGAGAGAGCCAGTGCCGAGAGACAAACACCATATCCATGCGTCAAAGGGATTCGAACCCGGACTCTTCTTAGACGAACGGGTATAATCCTACGCCGCCGGAGCGGCACTGTAGTAATATGTTGTGATAATTAGTATGTAGTGCATTCTTTAAACTAGTGTCGACACTAATCCCACCCAACTTTTCTTTGACGCCCCTTTAGCCCCCTTCTCCTAAAAATTTATTTAAGCCGTTACAACATTTGGCAAGTGAAACCGTCGGAGATTTTAGGAAACTTTAATAAAAGTACCTGGATTTTTCAAATTCACAGGTATTTTGTTCTATAAAATGAATGGTTTGATAAATGTAGTGATCGTACTCCTGGAAAATGGAGGAAGTCCTCTGAGCGAATTTCTAAGAGAGCAAAAGAAACATTCACTATTTTTATAATTATAGTTTAAAAGATGAGAGAAAGAGAGAGACAGATTCCTTGCCAGGTTACAAATTAAAATTCATAAACAGCCTCATGACAAAAAAAAAAAAAAAAAAAAAGGAAAGAAAGAAAAACTACCTAAGTAAGCTAAAATTGAGAAGAAAGAGTTACTTGCCATACGGACATAGAGATTCGTATCCATGGCTCCCATAATGCATACGTTAAATAAATATTAAGTACAGTACGTGTTTATCTAAAACCTTTTTTTTTGTGACTAGGGATAACAGTATTAGCGTTGGGTATAATCCGCGGGAACGGAAATTTTTGTCAAAATTTCCGCCTAGCGCTTCAAAATTTATCTCTTCCCCCATCATGCTTAGCCCCCCTAATAGCACGCCTAGTTCTAAGTCGCTGGCGTAGCCACTGCTTCAAACTATAATAAATTATCTGCAGAGTTTTCACAAGTCTGTATTTTCCACTGTTCTCACGAGAACAGGAGTTAAAAACTTAAGATTCCTGGATTTTGTCTTGAACTTAATCTTCGACAATTAACGGTTTCTTTTATCGTCCAGCACAATGTACTGGACGATAAAAGAAACCGTTGAAATACACTACATTGGCAAAAGTCGCCGTACACCTAGAAGAGAAACACAACATAACATTTGTTGACGTACATTTGTATGGTGTCCGTCCACCTTTGGCCTTAATGCATGCACTGACCCTTCGAGACGTGCTTTCGAAAAGGTTTTGGAACGCAGCGATACGTATGCGCTTCCATTCAGTGCATAATGCTTCCGCTAACTGTTGCTTAGTAGTAGGCCTTTGTTCCAAACTTCTTAACCGGCTCTCTAAATTCATCCCATAGGTGTGCTCTATGGGATAAAGATCAGGGTTCTGTGCTGGCCAGTCCACACACGATAGGGAATAATCGTCAAACCACGCCGTAACAGTCCTTGCTTTATGATACGTAAGTCGCGTCTGTTTGAGCTCCGCATTTAGCCGTCTACTGAGTGTGTTTTGTGTGGTTTGTCGTTATAATTTTGCGCGTGCCTTCAAATCGAAGGTTGTATCTTTCATTTAAGTCATCTTCCCGAGTCGATGAGTATTCTTTTCAGTTAGCTATCAGTATTTTATTTTCTCGACCAGTCGGTCGTTTTTACTAAGTTAGGCCTCGCCATCGGCGATGGCGACTGCTGATAAGAGCGGCGTTCCCGCTCTCGTCACAGCTTCTCCTACTACGTCGATCCTTATCTCTGACGGAGATAACCAATCAGCGTCCGTCATTAATGATGAGGAGTATCGTCCTCCTTCTCCTGATACCTATTGCTCTTCTTCTTCTACTCTTCGACTCTCTGACTCCACTCTTCCTGGTGAGGATTTTACGTCGCTCACTTCTGATGCTGCCGATGACGTAATGGATATCTGAGGGAGTTGCTTCTCTGCCCTCGGGAGCCTTGTCCAGCGTAATGTCACCTCCTTCATCCAGCCAGTGGAGGATTGTGTTCCCTCTCTTATTCTAGCGTTACCTCAGGTGCGTCCCTACCGACGCAAGCGATTCGTCTACCCCTTGCGGATGCCCATGTCCAGAAACATGATGACTTACTTCACACTCCTCACCGGCTGCGCAAGAAATTTACTCCACCCGCGAGTCGGGAGCGTGCCTAGATGCTCTTCCGAATACACCGCTGAAGGTATGTTGCGATACGCTCCTTGCTTTTCTTCCCGCCGGAGCCATAACTCACCTCACCCGCCAGCCGCCGGCGGTGATTGTTTATTTTACATCCAAAGAGCATACAGATACGCTTCTAAACTTTGGTCTTGACCTGGGAGATCACCACTTCCTCGAAGCTGAACCGATCGCCAGGCGCCCTGTTCAGGCCTACTTGCATCCGGTGCCCCCGAAATCTCGGATGTGATTATATGTACTGCACTTAGTAAATGTGTTAAGATTGTTGGTCCTGCTATCACACATTCAGCTGCGCCCAAGGATCCTGCAAATAAGAATGTTCGTAGTTTTCGCCAGAGTGTTCGACTCATCTTTCTATCAGAGGAGCATCTCCGTAAGTTCTCACGGGTCCTGACCTTCCGATGTGGGCAGCTGTTTTACATGATTGATATGCTGACATCAGAACACTGTACTAATTGCAAAGAACTTGGACATCAGCATGCTCGTTGCCCCAACAACGAGTATCCAGCTCCTACGGTTTCTAGAGCGCCTCCCACCTCTAAGCAGAGTCCTGCCACATCTCGCTCTCGACCTGCACCGTCTTCTAGTGTACCACCTGCCCCTGGGCTGAGTTCCCCAAAAAGTATACCTAAAGCCTCTCGTCAACGAGCGTCTTTTGATGCTGACCTCACCTCCCACCATTTTCCAGTGCTCGCCTCACCTATTTCTCCTCATCACGTGGCGACATCGGGAGACCTCGCCGCTGGTTTCCCACCAGCCTTCACTGTTGGTGTGTGTCCGAGTGTGACGGTAGCGCCGATCCCTTCTCTGACTCTGCGTCTACTTCCCGAGCATTGTTGCTCCCTGGAAAACCCATTTCTGGAACTCGTATCGGTACCCAACGTAAGAAGAAGAAGTAGCATCTCCTTGCGGATGGGCGATTGTTCCGTCCTACCTGAGATCTTTCTCCTTCTCCTCCGCCATCAGAAATTGAAAGGGACACTGATGATGATGGGTATCCGCCTTCATTTGAGGTCTTTTCTAGTGTACTCTCAAACTACTATCAGTTTTGCACCCACACCACGAACCCGGAGTCGACGTAGGACTATATCCGAGAGGGCGAAGACATTTCCCGCGCTGCTCCTGCAACCCGGATGCATTGCTACGTACCTTCGTGGGTTTGTACATGACACCCTGCACCACTCATGGACCCTTGGCTGCGTAAACCGATTACAACTCCTCCTGAAAGTTTCTCCGCAACTCCTCCAATCAACGACTGACCAGTCCATTCAAGGTCACGACCCTTAATTGCAGAAGGTTCGCTAGCCCCTAGCGAATGCTCTTGTAATGGCTTGTAATGGAAGACCTCTCGCCCCTCGGGGCCGATCTGTTGCTATTGCAAGAAACAAACTGCCATTCATCCATTCTGTTTAATCACTGGCGTGCTAGCGATTATGTGTTCCATCATGCATTTCGCTATTCATCTCATGGTGGGCTTGCTATCGGAATACATCAATAGATCCGACCCACCCTCACTGCACTATCAGTGCGGAACTTATGCCGGGATTTACTCCAGCGAATCTCCTTCACAGTTGGCGGAGCTCGATTTCACATGCTTAACGTGTATATTCCGTGCATCTCTATTCATTTATCTATCTTGTTCACCAAACTCCGTCAAGCTCTCTCTGAAGTCTCGGCTTCGGATCGTGTGCTCTTAGGCGGAGACTTCAATTGTACCCTTGACCCGGCACTGGATCGCTCTCCTTCGTCACAAGAGCGTCGTATGGATCTCGTCGCACTACTCCATGACCTTGCTGCTGATTTCTCCCTCACCGATGCTTATAGGCGCATACATCCACAAGAGACCTCACACACGTGACGCTCGTCTGGAAGTCAGCTTCCATCGACTGCACGCCTAGATCGGGTCTACGTCTTCACACCGCTTCTTGCGTTTATTACCGAGTTGCGACATCAACCTACTGCTTCCTGCACTGCCACCCTCACAGTGTTTGCTGTGGCGTCACTCCCTCGGACTGTACGTCCATGGACGTTTGATTCTAATCTCCTCACTGATCCTGGCTTTTGTGCCTTTGTCCGTTCTTTCCTTGCTGCTCGTCGCGCAGGGTTGCGTTCCGCACCCTGTGCCTTGACTTATTGGCTTCAAGTCAAGCATCAGCTCCTCTTACATATCAAGCAACTTGCCTTCACCATGACGACTTCCACTCAGATGCGCCTCGATCGCGCCAGGCAGATCCTCGCACTGATTGGGTTGTCGGATCCGCTGTTTCCAGCATATCAGGCGAGGATACAGGCTTTGCTGAAACCTCTAGCGCAGCAGGCACTTTTACCTCTACGTATTAAACATCTCAATCCGGAGGAATACACCTATGATTTTCTAACATCGTTGGAAACTGCACGCAAGTCTTTTACCTCGATTCGTCATCTTCGCCTCCCCTCTGGCGAAATCACATCCAATTTGGCAGCGATTTGCTCTCAAGTTCGTCAGTTTCTATAAAACCAAGTTCAGTGAAACTCCTCCCCCTTCTCCCTCTGCTCTCTCCCATCTTCTCAATAGCCTGCCTCAAGTTCCGTCTCATCTTTCTAACGCCCTGTCTCTCTCACCCACATCCACATAGGTGTCCGACACCTTCTCTTCCCTTAAACCCCACGCCTCTTCTGATGCCTATTCTCCTCTCCGTTTTTTCTGCTGCATTTAACTGCTTCCCCCTCCCGAGGAGTTTCACGGACTCGTATGTAGTCCTATTTCTCAAGAAGGGTGACCCTCTTGACTTGAGAAATTGGCGCCCCATTTCTCTTCTCAATCAGGATTATAAACTGTTTACTAAGCTTCTTCTGTTGCCTATTCTCCTCTCCGCTTTTTCTGCTGCATTTAACTGCTTTCCCCTCCCGAGGAGTTTCACGGACGCGTATGTAGTCCTATTTCTCAAGAAGGGTGACCCTCTTGACTTGAGAAATTGGCGCCCCATTTCTCTTCTCAATCAGGATTATAAACTGTTTACTAAGCTTCTTTCCTGTCGACTAAACTCTGTTCTTCCTTCCATCCTTGCTGACTCTCAAACCTATTCTGTCCCTGGCCGTTCTCTTTTCTCCAATGTTCAACTTCTTCGCGATCTCATTCATCTTGCGAAGACTCATTCTGAACCTCTTGCTCTCCTTTCCTTAGACCTCCGTTCCGCTTTCGATAATATTTCACACGCCTATTTAACACAAACCCTGCTGCACTTTGGTTTTCCTCCACATTTTGTCTCTGTTCTTCTCTTCCTCCGTTTTCCATGTCAAGACGGCATCTTTTCTCAGAGCGCATGTTCTCTTCAAGCTGGGAGTTCATCATGGCTGCCCGCTTTCTGGTCAACTGTTTGCGATTGCGGTCAAGCCCTTTCTACGCTCTCTGCAAACATCTCTCCTGGCACAATTCCACTACCAGTTGCCAGCACACGGCATCACTCAGTCATTTACTCTGCCTATGCAGATGACATTACCGTCTGCATTCGTCACGACTCACAGTTATAACTGCATTCGTCGCGAGTCACAGTTACAACTGATTCGTCGCTTGTTCTCCGCACATGCTTCATGTTCTGCAGCTGAACTGAATACGTCTAAGAGAATCGGATTGTGGTGCGGAGCGTGATCCAATCGCATAGATGCTCCATGGGGGGCCACATGGTCATCCACTACCCAACGCTTCTTGGGGGTGCACTTAGGCGCACCACAAGCTACATCCAACGCAACTCGCACCGAACTCCATTCTCGCCTCCTCCGCACAGCTGCGTACTGGTGTCGTGCGCAGTTCTGTACGTCCTACTACCAGCGTGCAAATCTCACAAGAACATACCTTCTGTCCATCTGCAAGCACTCTTGGATTGCATCTACGACCCAGCTTTTTTGTCTCCAGGAAGTTACACGCTGCCTTACTCGAGTAATGTGGGCGTGTCATCACTGGATTAACGTCAACAAGCTCTGTGCCCCCTCCTATGGCGGTGCTGGCCTACTTGATGTCCCGCTGTGCTACAAAGCAAACCGAGTGATCAACTTCATTCACCTTTTCACGGATGCAGTGGCCTCCGCAGTTCAGTTACGGGGCCTTCTTGCCTCCTTGCGTAACCCACATTTTCCCTTTCTTTCTTTGGTTCTCATGGATTGCTGTCCTTTACCCCTTTCCGAACTCCCACCTACTTATTCTGAAACCCTCACTCACCTTTGCTCTCTACCCCGCATTCGCTCCCCTCCCTCTTCAACTCTAGAGCTTCTTTCTGAATCTCTCTTGTTCACCCCCTACCTCCCCTACTTTTCAGTCCCCTCTTGGTTCCGAGCCGGTGTAGTAATCTTACAAGACCTCACTAACTCGGATGCTCTTTTTCTGGCCTTTCCCCTGCTATTCTCTCGTCCCCTCCGCCATTTTGGTCTATGACTCCCTGCTTGCTGCACTTCTTTCGCTGCCGTTTTCCCTCCGAGTCTCCGACTCGGTTCTTCCTATCTAATCTCTCTCCTCTAAATCTCTTTATCGTTTTTTCAAGTGCCCCTTGCCACCCCTTCGCCGCTTTCTATTCTTGAGGTTCCACCTGCTTCTCTTCCTCTTGTCTGGGCCGCTGCCCGCTCACACTTATCCGCCCCTCTTGAAATTAATACCCACTGGCTCTTTCTGCATAATCGTCTCCTTGTTCTGTATATTCTCTTTCGCATGTCCCTTCTCTCTTCCACTCTCTGATCCTTCTGGGCACAGGAGGCAGACGTTTCTCACGTCTACCTTTGCTGTCCCATCCTGATGCCTCTCATCCACCAGGCTTTCCGGATTGCCAGTCGCTCTTGTTCTCAAGATCTTCCGTTCACTTCATACGGACATCTTCTTCTGCGGGCTCATCCACCTACGCCTCTTCCGTCAGTATGTGCCTATCTTTTCGTGCTGGTTAAACACGTTATTTACGCGTACTTTCAAAAACTCCGCAGCGTCTCCTCCACGGTCTCTTTACACCAGACCAGCGCAGCACTTGTGTGCCATTTCCGAGATCGCTTGCTATCCCGACTACGCCTGGAGTACCAGTCAGCTTTTTCCAGCCATCGAGAAGTCACTTTCTATTCTACCTGGGCACCGGTCGCTCCGTGGTTTGCGGTTGATTCTGGACTGCTACACCTATCAGTACCCTAGGACACTCTACACCTCCGTTGCTGAGTTCCGCGGCACCCTGGTGCCCCTCCTCCACTCTACGACTCGTCTCCATGTATATCATATGATCGTGCTACAGCATGTGCTGTAATACTCCAGTTTTTTCTCGTTTTCAGTGTGCATATCATTGTGATCTTGTCATTTGTATTGTTCTTCTTCGTGTTGTACTATGCTTTACCATATTTACATTGTTATCAGTGTGCTCTCTGATTCCGTGACCTCCCGTCACTTTTATGTACTTGGGGTTGTACCCTGGTCACCGTAAGTGCTTTCTTTCTCTGCACCTAGTGTATTACACCGTGTTCTTGTAGTGTGTTTTACTTTGAGACGTCATGTGGTGTACGTCTCTATCTCCCATATGTTATATTTGCCATACTCATACACCTTCTTAGTGTTTAGTCATTTTCACTGCACCTGTTTGATTTTTGTACAGTACTATGCTTCCACATTCTGTGCATGCTATTGTCATGCCAGTGTACTTTCATGGTTTATTTTTTGTGTGCATCCTTTGTACCTCTTGCATTTCTTGTGCTGTACCGTGCTTTCACATTGTGTTAATGCTTTGATCGTGCACGTGCAAATTTATGGTAAATTATGTTATCTGTCAGAACCTTGGCTTGTCCTGTGTTGTACTGTGTTTTCACTTTATGCATATACTCTTAACATCCCAGAGTGCACTCATGGTTTATCGTGTGCTTTTTATTGTACCTGTAACATTTCATGCGCTGTATCGTGTCTCCACATTGTATACTTTCTTTGGTCATCCCTGTGTACAATATGGTTGATCACGTCTTGTTAATGTACCAGTTACATTTATTGCGTCGTACCGTGCTTTCATTTTGCGTTAATTCCTCTTGTCATCCCAGTGTGCATTCCTAGTTTTGTCCTGTGATCTTACTGTACCTCATGCATTTTTTCGTGCAATCCGCGCTACCGTTGAATTGTGAATACTAATGTCATCTCAGTGTATTTTCATGCTTACTCGTGTAAGTTAATCCCGCCTGTATTATGTAGCTTTGGTGCCCTCGTTAAATAACTCGCGCAATTGTGCGCGCTGTGTTTTTTCTCATGTATGTAATGTTTTACCTTCACTGCGGTGTTTGTGCTGTTCTTTTTCTCATTTTGTACTATTGTTTCGCCTGTGTTATCCTGTACATCATGCCCAGTCAGTGTCATGTGACACGATGGGTTTCTCTCCGTCACTTCTCCTGTAATTGTTTTTGCAATAACCTTTACTAGCAGCATTTCTTATTCATCCCCATTGCCATTGCAGTGTATATACCATCATTTTTTAACAGTTTGTATTATTTCCCAGTGTGACGCCCAACGCTGGATGTCTCCCTCTTATGATGAATAATAATAAAGCGATTTTGATACCTTGTTTTATGGCTCAGTGCATTACCCTGCTGTTACCAACAAGGCTCGGTTCCATAGTATTGCCAAAGAGTTGGTAGGGCATAATTGTCCAGAATATCGAGGTAGACGTGATGGTTAACAGGTTTGTCCACGATAACCAAAGGGCCGGGACCATACCACGAAAAGCATCCCCACACGAGCACACTGCCAGCTCCAAACTTGACCGTAGGAACAGTACGCTGTAGTAAATACCGTTCCCCCAACTGCCACCACACCCACACACGGCCATCAGACTGCTGGATCGTGTATCTGGATTCATTAGTCCATAGGACCCATTTCCATTTATCTACGGTCCATGATAAATATTCTTTACACCATGCTAAACGACGAGTAACATTCCGAGTGGAGATGAAAGGCTTATGAGCAGCTGCACAACCACGGTAACCCATGGAATGAAGTTCTCTACGAATGATACCTATACACACAGAGGTTCTAGCATTTTTACTAACCTGTACAATGAGGTCTAGTGCAGTACTCCGTCGATTAGTTGTAACGACACTCCTGAGGCTTCGACGTCCTCTATCACTGGTTTTCTTTGGTACGCTGGTACGTTTTGCTGCTTCAGGCACGCCATGTATCTTCCACTTATTCAGTACATCCAAAACAGTTGACTTGGGTATGTTTAAACGTCTCTCGGTTTCTCTTATTAACAACCCACTAATACAACACCCAACATTCTTTCCTTTCTCAAAGTCATTTCGCTCCCACCGTGACATTTTTACTCAACTTCACAGTGCGATATGATCGTGGTCAGCTGAAGGCATGTTTTTATACCGTTTGAAGCTGTACCGGGCATCTTAACAACTCAGCGGATCCTTTCATTTGCTTTTTAAGAAATGTCCGGTGACTTTTGTCAATGCAGTGTATGTATACACATATATACACTTTTGTGCAAAAATTAAGGACGAAGAAGAGAAATTAGCATAAGAGTGGAACGAGCAGGCAGAACAGACCAAAAGACCACTCAGGAGATGGACTAGGGTCCGGTACGGTAGGGCATGCGCATATATGCAGCATGACGTAGGGCGGGAGTGTAGGAAGGGTATAAAGCACACGGGCGGTGTACGCTCAGCAATTCGGTGAAAGCTATTGCACGGTGTACATCGGTTTGAATGACGTCGAGTTGCTGCCACCGTGTGATATGGCCAACAGGCAATCCAGTAGACGACATCTGGATGATTTTACCCAAGATCGCGTCATTGGGAAGTTGGAATAAGGTCCAAGTGTGATTAGTGTGGCCGAGGAGTTCGAGATCGCTCACAGCATCGTTTCACGGGCTTGGAGAGCATTTAAAACGACAGGAACAGCTGTCCGAGAGTTTATCAGTGGTCGTCCACGAGCAACCACGGCGGCGGACGACCGATATATTGTCCTACAGGCGAGAAGAGACAGACGGCAGACAGCGGGAGAAATCGCAAGGCACATGCAACAGACAACTGGAAGTCCGTTATAGCGTTTTACCGTGGACAGGAGGCTGCACAAAGGTGGTCTATTTACACGACGACCAGTGCGGTGTGTTCCATTAACGCCTGCTCATCGAAGACGGCGGTTTCTGTGGTGTCAGGAACACAAGAACTGGACACATCAGCAATGGGGTCGAGTTCTCTTTACGGATGAGAGCCGATTTAGTCTGACGAGCGATTCTGGACGTATACACATCTGGAGAGAGCAGGGAACACGCAATCACAACTCCAACATCATCGAAAGGGACCGGTTTGGAGCTGGCGGAGTTCTCGTTTTGGGGCAGTATCATGCTTGGTAGCCGTACTGACCTCCACATCTTCCAAGGAGGTTCAGTAACTGGTGGTCGCTATTGTACCGAGGTTCTCCTGCCTCACGTGCACCTGTTTTGCGGTGCTGTGCGACCTGAGTTCCTCTTCATAGACGACAACGCTACACCTCATCGTACAATGGCTGTCGCAGAGCTGTTGGAGAGTGAAGATATTCAACGCATGGATTGGTCCGTATGGTCCGCGGACCCAAATCCAATCCAACACGTGTGGGACTTTCTCGGGAGACGCTTGGCAGCACGTCACCAGCCGCCAACAACGATTTCACAGCTGCGATTGGCGCTACAAGAGGAATGGGCCGCGATGCCTCAACAGTTCCTTGACAACGTCGCCCTCAGGATGGACAGACGTTGTAAATCCTGCAACGCAGTCAGGAGTGATCATATCCCCTACTGACGACTGGATTTTTCTTGGCAGCCGCCTGTCACATGGACGTTTCTGTCTTCTGTCCAGTAGTGCTCGAAGCTACCTTTTCAGTAAAGTGCCTTTATATCCTTTGGATTCCTTGTTTGGACGGTTTTGCTCACTTGTCCCATATTCTTACATCTTGGGGATTTTATGGAATGATTTGAGTCGATGTGGAGCCGTTTTGCACGACGTTACATTAAAAAAACCGTCTGGTCTTTAATTTTTGCACGCTAGTGTATATATACAGGGTACATATAGGAAAGTCCCTTTAGCCTGAAATAACTTGCGAACTCAGACAGGTACAGTTATGCAAGTGAGATAACGGTCTAGTAAAGCGACTACGCCCGTTGAAATGCAACCAGTAGCAGCGCCCCTAGTGGCGAAATGCGGAAGTTATCCATTTAAAATTGAAAACGAAAAGATATAGAGCAAAAGTTTCAATTACAAAGTTGTAGAGCATCAATTAATTAGTACAAAACGACATTTTTTTTTACACGGAGAAGATAAATTGTCGCCTGAATACCCAAAAATGTCCGACATCGATGCGCGACGATGCGAATCTGCATATTCACATTTCGCAAATGTAACCGTATGTAAATGCAGATTGTGACGTTGTATCGTATACCTACGATATAAAAACCAGTAGCAGGATGTACCCTGATCAGAAGTTTAGGTCTACGTACGCTGTGTGAGAATGGCGAGCTTCACTCACTCCCAATATTGCGAATGGTGCTTATTTACGGCGAATGCCAACGAAATGCGGCGCTAGCTGAACGGGAATATGTCGTCGTGTTACAGATGCTGGCAATAGTGTGACACCTTCCATGCTGAGGAATGTGCATGCAGAGTTACTTTTACGAATGCAAATGTGTATCATGGGCAATGGCGAACTTTTCGAACATACTCGACATTAACTTTTTATCACTGTACGCCAGTTTGCCTTTTTTGTTTTGTCTGACATCATCAAACTGTATTGACATAAGTACGCATTTATGCAATAAATTGTGTGTATTTGCTCATACCTATGCCTGTTCCCTTCGAACGTTCACACAAAAGGTCGCGCATCGATTTCGGACATCTTAGGGTATTCAGGCAACAATCTATCTTATCCGTGTGAAACAAATGTCGTTTTGTACTAATTAATTAATGCTCTACAAATTTGTAATTGGTAATTTTGCTCTATCTCTTTTCGTTTTCGATTTGCAATGGCTATCTTTCTCATTTCGCTACTAAGGGCGATGCAATCGGTTGCATTCAATCAGGCGTTTTCGCGTTATTATATCGTTATCTCACTTGCATAACTGTACCTCTCTCCGTTCGCAAGTTATTTCAGGCTAAAGGGACTTTCCTATGCACCCTGTATATACAGTATATACACTATCTACCAACAAGTAATTGGACACCCCTGCAATCAACGATATCTGCGGTCCTGGTACACGTAACGGCCGCCACCGTTAAATATCGTGTGGGAAACAACAACGCAATCAGTCACATGCAAGATGCCACGCAGTTCGGAGCTCTCTGATTTCGAGAAAGGTGTAATCGTCGGGTATCACAGAAATGGCCGATCCATACGTGACATATCTAGCAGGTTGAAGTACCCAAAATCGACAGTGGCCTATGTGATTGGCAAGTGGAAGATGAGAGGTGACTGTCGGAATGTGCCCCGACCCGGCAGACCCACAAAACTGGGAGTTAGAGACCGAAGGCTGCTGGCCAGAGAAATTCGGAAGAACCGCACCAAATCGATGGGTCACATCCGCGAGGAGTTTCAACAGGCATCCGGGAGTGTTCTTTCGATGAATACCATCCGTAAGGAAGTCCATCTGCTTAGTTATCATGGACGTGCTACCGCCCACAAGCCTTTGATCACCAAGTCCAATAGCGCTGCTCGGCTAACGTGGTGAAAAGAACTTCGACAGTGGACCGTTGAACAGTGGAAACAGGTTCTTTGGAGCGACGAATCAAGGTTCACCCTCTACCGTTCGGATGGCAGGGTCTGGGTGTGACGTCTGCTTGGAGAACGCTTCCTGCCGGAATGTATTGTGCCAACTGTGAAGTTCGGCGGCGGTGGAATTATGCTATGGGGGTGTTTCTCCTGGTATGGCACGGGACCCTTGGTCGCAATTCCTGGTAGACTCAATGCCGAGACCTTTTTTTTTTTTTTTTTTTGATTGGAGGTTTAACGACCACCGTGAGCAACTCAATGGGCTATAAGCAGTCGCCCGTCCCTAATTTAGGGTCACTGGTTCCAGGGAAGGGAGAGAGCCAGTACCGTAAGACAAACACAACATCCATGCCTGACCGGGATTCGAACCCGGACCCCTTCGGACGAATGATCAGAGGCCAACGCCTTAGACCACTGCGCCACCGGGGCGGCACCCCCGAGACCTACTGCACCATTTTGGATGACCATTCGCTTCATACGTTGTGGCAGTTTTACGGGGTGAACCCATGTTACTTTCAGGATGACAATGCCACCTGTCATGTTGCGAGGTCCACCATGGCTTGGTATGGTGACAATGGGGTTAATCGAATGGACTGGCCTGCGCAGATCCCGGACCTTAACCCTATCGAGCACCTCTGGGACGAGTTGGAGCGTCGACTTAAGGGGTGCCCCCACCGTCCGAAATCGGTGAAGGAACTGACCTGTCTTCTCCAAGCCGAGTGGAAGAAAATACCGCTAGCTGTCGTACAACGCCTGGTTGAGAGTATGACCCGGAGGGTCGCAGCTGTAATCGCCGCTCGTAGAGGTTCCACCAACTATTGAAGGTGAATAAACTTCGTTTTCCTTTGCTATCACAGGTGTCCAATTACTTGTTAATAGATAGTGTATATACACTGAAGAGCAATTGAATTAGAGACAGCTGGCGTTATGCAAATGTGGCGCTGTGGGCGGCCCTGTAAACCGAAACGACATGACGTATGCAGCGATCCGACAATATAAGGAGTGATGCGACGGGAATCAGTAAGAGTTGGAAGCGGTATGGGTAAGACGAAGGATCTAAGCGAACTTAATCGTGGGGTAATTGTCGGGGCTCAACGAATGGGTCTCTCCATCTCGGTAGTCGTACAGGCACTGAGATTTTCACGAGCCACTGTGTCACGGGTGCACCGTGAGTTTATCGAATCCGGTAAAACCATACCTGCAAGGGCCAACTGCCGTGGACAACTGCGTGCGGATGAGCGGGGTCATCGTTGGCTAGCTCTCATTGTAACAGCGGATAGGCGGGCCACAGTGCAAGAAATCAGTATGCAATTTAACGCTGGTGCACAAAAACGTGCAAGCAGCCACACCATCCAGAACCATCTCCTCGCTATGGGGTATAGAAGCCATCGTCCCACGAGGGTACCGCTGCTGACCGCACATCACAAGGTGCAAAGATTAGCATGGGCGCGGGAACATCGTCACTGGACCCTAGACATGTGGGAAAATGTTGCCTGGACTGATGAGTCGAGATTCACGTTGGTACATGCGGATGACAGGATACGAGTACGGCGCAAACCACATGAAGCGATGGATCTTTCTTGCCAGCACGATACTCTTTAAGCTGGTGGGGGTGGCATTCTCGTCTGGGGGCTGTTTACGTGGACTGAAATGGAACCCCTAGTATGTGTGGCATCGTCCCTCACAGGCCAACGTTACCGGGATATCCTGGACGACCATTTGCTCCCGTTTGTGGGTCTTCAACATCCCACTGAGGACCTCAGTCTGCAACAAAACAATGCACCGTGCTCCTGAATTGTATCCGAATTGTTGGATGAACTCTCCACCGACGCGACCTCGCTTCCTTGACCAGCTAGATCACCTGACCTCAATCCCATCGAGAACATCTGGGTTGTCACCGAGAGAGATGTTCGAGGCTCTGCCCGCCCTCCATCAAATCTTCGTGAACTGTGGGAGCTTGTTCAGTTGTCGTGGATCCGTATGGCTTCCCAACGCTTCCGGTGTCTTGTCGAGTCCATGCAGAGACGAATCACCGCCGTCATCAGGGCGAAAGCTGGTGCTACACGTTACTAGACAGGTATCTTTAATTCAATTGCTCTTCAGTGTATATAGGTAATCGGAAAAGTCAGTATAGAAAAATTAATTCTTCTACTATACTGCCATTACACCTGTATTGCTGCATTGCGCGTTTGGGGGTATTAGGCCTTTTTCAGGTTTGTTTCTTGTATCGTCAATTTTCATACTTGTGTATTTATATATATATATATATATATATATATATACAGGGATGCAAGGTCAGGTGATGCGTAACATCACAGCCTCTCCTTGACAAATGTCAACCCCGCCTTCTCGTGGTGCATCCTGTTCCCACTAAAGGGGCTCTGACGACCGCCCATAGCGGTATAACTATACCATCGGGATCAGAGGAAATTCTATCCCACACTCACCAACCCGCTTGGCCAGCGTGGTGAGTTATGGCCAAACCCTCCAAAATGATTCCACAACTTAAATCTTGGCCCTCAGTCTCCGGCAGCTGGAATGTACCTGGCCAAGGCAGCGGCCAGTGCGACATGAAGGCAGAGGGTGCTAAGAATCCCCGGAGGACCGGACTAGGCTGCCATCTGATGCTGACCTTGGCTACTTACAATGGACGCTCCCTATCTTCTGATTCAAGGCTTCTTGAATTGGAAGAGGAACTACAAAGGATCAAGTGGGACATCGTGGGGCTAAGTGAGGTAAGGAGAAAAGGAGAAGATCTCATCGAACTGAAAAGTGGACACCTCTTCTACTATCGTGGGACAGATACTGGCAGAACTAGTGGTGTTGGATTTATAATAAACAAGAAACTGAAGGATAAAGTTGTAGAAGTTGAAAGTTCCTCTGACAGAGCTGCACGACTTGTTATCCAACTCTCGAAAAGATACCAGGCTCAGATTATTCAAACTTATGCACCCACCACAAGTCATCCTGAAGAAGAAATTGAAGAATTTTATGAGGAAATTTGTCATCTAAATAATAAAGGTAAGCAGCACTTGAAAATAATTATGGGAGATTTCAATGCAAAAATATAGCAACGGCAACAGAATGAAACTTCAGTAGGTAAATTCGGTCATGGCAACAGAAACCAGCGTGGAAATACTCTCGTTGAGTTTGCAGAGGCAGAAGGGTTTTTCATCTTGAACTCCTTCTTCAAGAAAAAGCCACACAGGAAATGGACATGGAGACATCCAAATGGGACCACAAGTGAAATTGATTTTATTATGTGTAACAAAAAATTCGTCATAGAAGACTGCAGTGTGCTAAACAAGTTCAACACAGGTAGTGACCATAGATTGGTGAGATGCAAGATGCACCTCAACACTAAACTTGAACGTGGCAAGCTCATAAGACAAACAAAATCTATTGACATAACCAACCTTAAAAACACCATAATACCTTCAAGTTAGAACTGAAGAACAGGTTCTCTGCTTTAGAAGGCCTAACATCGGAAGAAGTGGACATCTCTGAAGTTAACAGAAAAGTAACCAAAGCTCTTATGGAAACAGCAACAAAATTAGCTGGGTCTAAGAACAAGTTGCATGTGAACAAATTATCAGGAAAAACCAAAATGTTGATGCAAAAAGAAGAGAGATGAGGACAACTAAAGAAGATGTGACTTCCAAAGTGGAATATATAGAGCTATGCAAGACAGTAAGAAAAAGTATCACTGAAGACGTAAGGAAATTCAACTGTGAACTAGTGAGGAAAGCAATTGAAAACAACCAAAGCCTAAAGATAGCAAAGGGACATCTCAGTAAGGGAAGAAAACAGATTATGGCACTGAGAAAAGAAGATGGTTCTGTAACAAGAAATAGAGGCGAAATTTTGACAAGAGTGAAAGATTTCTACTCCAAATTATATGAAAGGGATGATATATGCACTCCAGACATCATGAAAGATACCAGTACCAGAGTTCCTCCAGTCCTTCCAGCAGAAGTTGCACATGCAATCAAGAACATGAAGCGAGGAAAAGCTCCAGGAGAAGATGGAATTACTGTAGACATCATACAAGAAGCAAGTGGAGAAATCGAAACAGTACTCGCCCAAATTTTCACTCGATGCCTTAATGAAGGAAAGATTCCTGAGGATTGGAACACCGCTACAATGATCCTGCTACATAAGAAAGGTGACATTGAGGATCTCGGAAACTACAGACCTATCAGCCTCCTATCAGTAGTTTATAAAATCTTCACTAAAGTTCTTTCACACCGCTTGAAGGTAGCACTAGACATGGCTCAACCGAGAGAACAAGCTGGATTCAGGAGTGGCTACAGCACAATAGATCATATCCACGTGCTGAGAGAACTAATTGAAAGAGCGAGGGAATATGAACTTCCATTGTGCATGGCTTTTATCGATTATGAAAAAGCCTTTGATTCGGTGAAACCATCAGCAGTTACAATGGCCCTGAAAACCTGCGGTATTGAAGATGCATACATTAATATTATTAATAACATCTATGAAAATGCAAGTGCAAAGATTAGGCTGTTTGAAAATACAACACACGTAAAAATTGGAAAGGGAGTGAGACAAGGTGACACCATATCTCCGAAGCTCTTTAATGCCACATTGCAGGGTGTTTTTCAGTCGCTGAGCTGGGAAAACAAGGGGATAAAGATTAATGGAGATTATCTAACCCACCTTCGTTTTGCTGATGACGTAGTCATTTTTGCAACTACCCCATCAGAGCTGCAGAGTATGATCCAGGAACTTGCTGACAAGAGTAAAGAAGTGGGATTAAAAATGAACTTTCAGAAGACAAAAGTGATGTTCAATGCTTTTACAAGAAATGAAGATTTATCGATTGATGGAGAAAAGCTGGAGATAACAGACACGTACGTTTATCTTGGACAGCAGATATCAAGTGAGGGTCACATTGATGAAGAAATTAATCGGCGTACAAAACTTGCATGGAGAGCTTTTGGAAGAAACAGCATAATTTTTAAGAGCAATATGCCATTATGTCTTAAAAGAAAAGTGTTTGATCAATGCATCCTTCCAGTGCTTACGTATGGTGCAGAGACGTGGACCTTAACTAAAAGAGACATACAAAGGCTGCAGACAACTCAAAGTAGCATGGAGAGGTGCATGCTTGGTATAACCAGGAGAGATAAGAAGAGGAACTCGTGGATCCGAAAAATGACAAGAGTGGAAGACATCATGATCAGAGTTAAATCCCTGAAATGGCAATGGGCTGGACATACTGCCAGAAGGACAGATCATCGATGGACAGCCGAAATTTTAGATTGGATTCCAAGGGACAGGAAAAGACCCAGAAGAAGACCACATAGGAGATGGGTGGATGAAATTCGAAAGTATGCAGGGGTGACATGGAGGAGACTGGCACAAGACAGACCGTTGTGGAGGAAACTTGGGGAGACCTTCGTCCAGCAGTGGATTGATAATGGTTGACAATGATGATGATGATGATATATATACAGTATATAGCTGAGAAAAGTAGTGTGTAATTCTAAACAGAACAATTAAAATCCATTTGTGGGGTTCTGTTGTTTTGAAATATGTGCATAAGCTGTGTATTAATTGTGGTGTAGCGGTATGCCTCCTGGGGCCCTAGTAATAATGGACCCCTAGGCTACAGCCCCTTTGGACCCCTTAGGCCGACCCTGTATTCCATTTACCAGGCAGCCCCTGTGGCCAAGCAGTACGTGGAGCTGGCTTCAAATCACTCGTGTGAATTCCAAGTGATGCGTGAATGGAGTTTGAGTTCTTCATGATGGTCGTTACCAAACTAAACAGATGGAACCGGGTTTGAGTCCCGAACAAACCATAGCTGTGTATTTGTCAGATGACATTGGCTCTGACTCTTCCCTGGAACAATAAGACCCAAATTAGATGCAGGCGACTCCTTATAGCCCTAAGAGTTGCTCATAAAGATAGTTAAAACTCGGAAAATCAGCAAAATTAGGTTGACAACTTCATCGTCAACAATTTGTTGATGTCATCGTCAACAATTTGTTGATGTCATCGTCAACAAAGCAAACCTCTATGCGGAGTATTTCAATGCTTGCGGGTAAGGGAAACTATTTGACTCCCATGATGAGTAGGTAAAGCTTTAATGAATATCCCATCCCTAATTTAGGGCTCCTGGTTCCAGAAAAGAGTGGAAGTGCACGACCCATGTCTCATGCGGGACTCGAACCCGAACGCATGTCACTTAATGGCACTGACCGAAACTTCCAAAAAAAAAAAAAAAAGTTTCCGTATTTCTATGCCCCCCTTCCCCCCACCACCTCAATAAAAAAAAAACAAAAAAACATCAGGGTGAACCTTGAAACTATACATTGTTTTCATTCTCTTAACTTGTCGCTTTTTGTTTTTTTTTAGGTTTAACGACCACCGGGAGCAACTCAATGGGCTATAAGCAGTCGCCCGTCCCTAATTTAGGGCTACTGGTTTCAGGGAAGGTAGAGAGCCAGCCCCGAAAGACAAACGACGGGATTAGAACTCGGTCCCATATCGGAAGAATGACGAAAAGCCATCGCTTAGACCACTGTGCCCCCGAGGCGGCCTCTTAACTTCCCTAACCCCAAGAATGTTTGTACTGAGCATTTTCTATTAACTTTGTGTAAGACAATATATATTTAAGCACGACTTCATTACATCTTTTGTAAAAAAGATCGTGCTTGTGTTACTGGTTTGTCCGTCCGTCCGTCTGTGGACACCATATCTCTGGAACGGGGTCCGGACGAAAGTCCACCGGACACACCCACACACTTGTTCACAGGACACTTGCCCACTTTGGATGATTTGTAGATAATACGTAACGTCGGAGGACGTTTCCGATCTAGTGTAGGAAAACTGATCACAGAAATATTTATGGACCGTATGAAAATTGCACTTTGTTTTAGAAATGTTGAAATTTAAGGGGGTTACCCCCAAACCTAAACTAATGTATACCACCTTTCTTGTGAGCTCAAACTTAAATTCTTAGACAACGCTATCAATAGACAAACAACGCACTTGAAAATTTGAAAATTTAGGGGGTGTGAACCCCTAATGTAATGTAACATATATAATCTTTTTCATGGGCTCTAAAAGCTCAAACTTAAATCATAAGAAAACGCTATCAATAGACGAGCAACACACTTGAAATTTGGAAAAGTTTAAATTTAGGGGGTGTTAACCCCCAAATGTAAACTAACACATATAATCTATTTCGTTTGACATTGTTTGCTTTACAAATACGAGATATCTAGGTTGTAACTTAAAATCTTCTGAAAAGGCCCGCTGCCTAGGTGGCTTGTAAAGAGCTGAGGAATAATCCGTTGAGTGCTTTTCATTAGGTTTCACAAACTGTTTACAAATACGAAACATCAAGATTGTAATTTAAAATCTTCTAAAATGATTAGAATGATGATCCTTCCGTAATACAACGTTTCTTGCCTTCAGGATGTGCGTTTCACCCTCTACACGCGAGTTTACCATGTGTTTTTGTAAGCATGTTTCGAAAGCATTTGAAATTTTTTTATCGAATCTTGATTTTTCTTATTTTGGTTTTCTCCCTTAATTTTCAGTTCTCTGATTTGTTTCAATAAAAGCTGGTGCGTATGATTCGATCTTCTCGTTTTAAGCTGTTCAAAATATCCCTTTTCTGCGCTTTCGACCCGTAGGTTGAAGAAGCGTATATATGCTCCAGCTTTGTCCGTCCGTCCGCAGGATAACTTGCGTAAAAATGGTTCGATTTCAATAAAATTTTAGTATGTGGTAGGGGACTACCTGTGGACGAACCCTATTGAAAATGGGCGAAATGGGGTCAAAGGTCAGGACATAGGGGTGGGATCTACTCCATCGCTCTTATGCGTCATAACTAACGTAAAAATGCTTCGATTGCGACAAAACTGTCATCACGTTATGTTCCAGAGGTACACTCAACCAGTTCTATTGAATATCATTGAAATGGGGTCAAAGGTCAGGTCACAGGAGCGAGATGTATTCCAGAGCCATTATCCTCATAACGTGACTAAAAATGCTTCTATTGCGACAAAACATTAGTACAAGTATGTTGTTCCGGAGGTATACTGAACCGGTTCTGTTGAATATAATCTAAAATAGAGTCAAAGGTCTGAGCACAGGAGCGAGATTTATTCCTCATAACCTGAGTAATGATTTCTGGTATGTTGGAAAGCGTATCATACATAATCAATGCATTGCAGGATTTTACTAACTTTTTTTTTTTTTTTTTTTTTTTCAGTTTGGAGAACGATAAGCTCTTTTTCCATTACTGAAAATTTTCATTTAAAAATTATTTTTTTAAATCATATCGTATTTCACACGGAAAACTGTCTTTTCATATGATGCAGGTAGAATAGCGGCCACGTTTTCTTCAAAATGTCTTTTTTTTTTTGGGACCAAGATTTTTAAGTCTATCCAGAGCATCAGGCAAAGTTTTTCTCTTCCATTATCTTTCATCTTTTACAGTGACGTTTTCAAAGTTTGATCTCTGTAAATTGACCGTTGGTAGAGCGTGCGGTTTCAATATGGCTTTCATCGGTAAACCAAGCAGGCGATACATCGTATCATCTTCGTATGCATTATTTAAAAGGTGCTCACTGCAAATCCTAGCATTTTTCTCATTAAAAGAATCCGTTCTGCAACACCTGTTAGCCCAGTCTTTTGTAAGTACTGGGTCGTTTCAAGGAGAAACAGTGAAAACTTACGTCTCGCCCTTTCGCATCCTGCTCGTATTTCGGTACGTAGGAACAGCGTACGAAAGCCATTGTACGAAAACAATGTACTAGCCATTGTACAGCCATTGTACGAAAACAATGTACTAGCAGTGTTCGAAATGAGGTGATATAGGTCGGTATGGCATATCGGCACCTTTTTTGCGCTTTCCAACCTTAGGTTGAAGAAGCGTATATGCTCCAGCTTTGTTCTGTTCGTTTGTCCATCTGCACGATAACTCGCGTAAAAATGGTTCGATTTTGATGAAATTTTAGTATGTGGTAGAGGCCCGCCTGGAAACGAAACTTATTGAAAATGGGACAAATGGGGTCAAAGGTCAAGACATAGGAGCGGGATCCATTTCCATTGCTCTTATGCGTCATAACTTACGTAAAAATGCTTCGATTACGACAAAACTTCATCATGTTGTTCCGGAGACGTACTGAACCGGTTCTGTTTAATGTCATCCAAATGGGTCAAAGGTTAGGACACAGGAGCGAGATTTATTCCACAGCCATTATCCTAATAACTTGAGTAATGATTTCTGGTATGTTGGAAAGCGTATCATAATCAATGCATTGCATGATTTTACTAACTTGTTCACGCTTTCCAACCGTAGGTTGGAGAAGCATATATGCTCCAGCTTTATCCGTCTGTCCGCACGATAACGAGTAAAAATGGTTCGATTTCGATGAATTTTAGTATGTGGTAAGGGACTACCTGGGGACGAACTCTATTGAAAATGGGCGAAATGGGTTCAAAGGTCAGGACATATAGAGCGGGATCCATTCGATTTCCTTTATGTGTCATAACTTACGTAAAACTGCTTCGTTTGTGACAACACTTTATCATGTTGTTGAGGAGACATACTGAACCGGTTCTGTTGAATATCTTCGAAATGGGGTCAAAGGTCAGGATACACTAGCGAGATTTATTCCACAGCCATTTTCTTCATAATAACTATAAAATCCTCATAACTTAACTAAAAGCGCTTCTATTACGACAAAACTTTAGTATGTAGTTTCGGAGGTATACTGAACTGCTTCTGTTGAATATAATCGAAATGGGGTCAAAGGTCAGGGCATAGGAGCGGGATTTATTCCACAGCCATTATCCTCATAACCTGAGTAATGATTTCTGGTATGTTGGAAAACGTATCATAATCAATGCATTGCATGATTTTGCTATTTTGTTTTACCCAGAAGTTACATATCGCCACTAATTTTTGTTGTGGGTATGCAGAAATGATTTTCTACAAGTTACACATCGGCACTAATTTTAGTTGTGGGAATGCAGAAATGATACAGACGGGTAATCGGAAAAGTCCCCCACAGGAAATGTCCCCCAATTTCGGAAAAGTCCCCCTCGTCGGAAAAGTGCCCCATAGGAAAAGTCCTTTCCTTTATCAGTCAGGGAACGTGCACAAATTGCGTTTTACACAAAATATCGAACGTGGGAGAGATTTCTGGGGTAATCATTTCCATTTCCACCCTGTTTAAAACAAGATGCAGCCGAACAACGTGCACAAATATGTGGGGGGAAATTCCGGGCTCGGCATTTCAAACATTTATTGCTGTTTATAGTAAAAAACTGTCTTGCAAGTAGCTGGATGAGATGGGAGAAATTTCCGGGTTAGTATTTCCACTTTTACCGCGGTCTTTAATGGAAAATGGTCTTGCAATCAGCAGGCTGACAGGGTGGGGGGAAATTGCGGGGTCGGCATTTCGACTTTTAGGATGGGGTGTGGGAAATTTGCGGTGTCATCATTTCTATTTTCATCCACTTTAAAACAACATTCAGCTTATAACGAAGTGAATTTCTCCGTCATTTTTATCCGCGCCAGGATTCGAACCCGGGTCCACTCATTCCGGAATAAGTTGCTCTACCAATTAAGCTACGCGGACATTTTATTCTGATTGCTATCTGCCTTTATGTCGTGTGCGTCCTTCTGGCAGGTACGTCACATCTCCTGGTACGTTACATCATCTCCCCCTTATTTTTCTTTTTTTCTTTCGAAGTGCTGCTCATATTTTTCCTATCTCGCGGTGTGGAAATAACATCACACCAATGCGAGATTTTGAACGGTCGGGTCATCCGGATAGTTCGGGCGCCATTATAACGAAGTAAATTTCTCCGTCATTTTTATCCGCGCCGGGGTTCGAACCCGGGTCCACTCATTCCGGAATAAGTTGCTCTACCAATTAAGCTACGCGGACATTGATTCTAATTGCTATCTGCCTTTATGTCGTGTGCGTCCTTCTGGCAGGTACGTCACATCTCCTGTCTACTGGTACGTTACATCATCTCCCCCTTATTTTTCTTTTTTTTTTTTTTCTTTCGAAGTGCTGCTCATATTTTTCCTATCTCGCGGTGTGGAAATAACATCACACCAATGCGAGATTTTGAACGGTCGGGTCATCCGGATAGTTCGGGCGCCATTATAACGAAGTGAATTTCTCCGTCATTTTTATCCGCGCCGGGGTTCGAACCCGGGTCCACTCATTCCGGAATAAGTTGCTCTACCAATTAAGCTACGCGGACTTTTCTTCTGATTCCTATCTGCCTTTATGTCATGTGCGTGCTGCTGGCAGGTACGTCACAAGCTGTACAAGTAACACAAATATGTGGGTTTCGGTGAACAACGGTCTTGCAATAAGCAGGCGCTGACAGGGTGGGGGAATATTCGGGAGCGGGGGGGAGCTCATATTACCGCTATAACGTCGCGTCGCACCTGTATCTTTATGTTTCGGAAACATGTTTCCCGTTCGCCTGACTTCCCACGATTAACAGTTTCTGAAAACTGTAATCGGAAAGTCCCTCACAGAAAAGCTACCACACAGGAAACTGCCATACATTGGAGAACTTTCACACAGGAAAATTGCCACATGTTTTTCATTAAGGGACCAAGGAACACAAGTGTTCCTTGGAGAAACACATTCAAATGGTTCCTCCAAGGAACACTTTGAATGTGTGGCAGTTTTCCAAGGTGCCAAACGGCAAGAAGGAGTTCTTTTATTTGTCTGAATTTTCATGCCGTTTCATACGCGTCTAGGGCAACTGGCCACAAAAGTTCAAGGAGGGAGGGGGATATAAAAATTGCCGTTTCTGGGCCTATATTGAGAACTGAATTGGGAACTCCAAACGAATTTCGTTAAAACGTTCCATGTAAACCAAGTCAGAATTGTACTTTAATTTGAAGAAATAAATTGCCGAGGATCCGAGGTACACTTGGTTTGGGGGCTCTACCCCCAACTTCCGTAATATTATATTCTGGGCCGCTGGAGTCTGTCAGTGTATCCAGGATGTTCCCCTTGAAGCGTCCGCGAGGTCTGTGAGCTTCCATTTCCACGCTGTTTAAAACAAGATGGAGCAGGACAACTTGCACAAATATGTGGGGGAAATTTCAGGTTCGGAATTTCAAACATTTATCGCTGTTTATAGTAAAAAAACTGTCTTCCAAGTAACTGGATGATGTGTGGGAAATTTCCGGGTTAGTATTTCGACTGTTACCGAGCTTTTTAGTGAAAAACGGTCGTGCAGTCAGCAGGCTGACAGGGTAGGGAGAAATTCCGCAGTCGGTATTTCAAACTTCTACCGTTGTTTAAGGTAACAATTGGTTTACAATTAGCAGGGTTGGGGGGGGGGATTTCCGGGTTAGTATTTCCAGTCTTACCGCAGTTTTTAACGGAAAACGTGTCTTACACTCAGCAGGCTGACAGGGTGGGGGAAAAATTCCGGTCTCGACATTTCAAATATTCATCGCTGTTTATAGTAAAAAACTCTCTTCCAAGTAACTGGATGAGGTGGGGGAAATTTCCGGGTTAGTATTTCCACTCTTACCGTGCTTCTTTTTTTTTTTTTTTTTTTTTTTGTGAAAAACGGTTTTACAGTCAGCAGGCTGACAGGGTGGGGGAAATTTCCGGGGTCGGCATTTCAAACCTTTATCGCAGTTTATAATACTACTGTCGGCATTTTGAAACTTTTATTTTATTGTAAAAAGCCGTCCTGCAAGTAGCTGGATGAGGTGGGGGAAATTTTCGGGTTAGTATTTCTGCGGGTTTTAATGGAAAACGGTCTTACAATAAGCAGGCTGACAGGATGGGGGGAAATTCTGGGTTAGTATTTCGACTGTTACCGCGGTTTTCAGTGGAAGATTTTCCGACGCACTTCGATAGATTCAATAGAACGCTGTGGACAGGAATTTTCCGACAGTATTTCAAAAATATGAAAAATTCACAAAATTTTATTTGAGTTTCCTAAAATCTTAGAGGACTGCCCTCGACATGTATTCGAACTGCGTAGAAGAATTTTTTTTTTTTTTGGCAAGGGGTGGTGGTGAAGTGTGTGTGTGTCTGGGGGGTGGGGGTGGCTCAAAGAAGAGTTGGGTGCGCTGAAGCCCACCGTAGAGTGCCCGTAGCGTTGCGCAACACATTGACCAATGTTTGTTATAGTTATAATGTTTGATGTGTAAACGTTATGAATATGAAGGCGATAGATCAAAAACTGTTAAAAAGGCCACGTATTTGTGCTACTTGTAGGGTTACATCTTATTTTGAAGTGCCTTAAAATAGAAATGGCAACACTGGAAATTTTCCCCACCTCAGCCAGCTACTTGCAAGACAGTGTTTTTTCTATAAACTGCGATAAAAGTTTGAAATGCCAACCCCGGAAATTTCCACTACATATTTGTTTTACTTGTACGGCGGCATCTTGTTTTAAGATGGATGAAAATAGAAATGATGACAACGGAAGTTTCCCCCCCATCCCATCCTAAAAGTCGAAATGCCGACCCCGGAATTTCCCCCATCCTGTCAGCCTGCTTATTGTAAGACCGTTTTCCATTAAAAACCGCGGTTAGAGTGGAAATACTAACCCGGAAATTTCCCCCACCTCATCCAGCTACTTGCAAGACGGTTTTTACTATAAACATCGATAAAAGTTTAAAATGCCGACCCCTGAATATTCCCCCACCCTGTCAGCCTGCTGATTGTAAGACTGTTTTTCACAAAAAAAAAAAAAAGAAAAAAAAACCCCGGTAAGAGCGGAAATACTAACCCGGAAATTTCTCCCACCTCATCCAGTTACTTCGAAGACAGTTTTTTACTACAAACAGCGATGAATGTTTGAAATGCCGACCCCGGAATCTCCCCCACCCCGCCCCCCACATACTTGTGCACGTTGTTCGGCGGCATCGTGTTTTAAACAGCGTGGAAATGGAAATGATGACCCCGGAAATCTCCCCCACGTTCGATATTTTGTGTCAAATGCAATTTGTGCATGGTCTCTGATTGAAAACGGTGGGGAACTTTTCCGAATGTGGGGGAGTTTTTCTGTGGGGGACTCTTCCATCCATCGGCACTACGAACCCTTCCAATCTGGCGTATCTGGAAATTATGTTTTTGGGGGTTGGGGCTGGGGTGCATATCGTCGCCGCAATGTCAAAACCACGAATGCGAAATTTTGTTATTTGAATTATCGCTATTTAAAAATTAAATTTGATCAAAGAATCACTCTTGCAATTACGTCAGACTGTTCAAGCACTATACATAACATTTACATCAAGTTGTATCTGCATTATGCATCAGTAAATAAAATTTTATATGATGTAAAGTCAACAGTCGAAAAATTCTCGCTGCCCCGGTGGCGCGGTGGTCTAAACGCTGGCTTGTGATCATTCGCCCGTGATGGGTCCGGGTTGGAATCCAGGTGAGGCATGGATGATATGTTTGTCTTGCGGTACTGATTCTCTCCCTTCCCTGGAACCAGAGACTCTAAATTATGGACGGGCGACTGCTTATAGCCCATTGAGTTGCTCACGGTGGTCGTTAAACCTTCAATTAAAAAAAAAAAAAATCTCACGTTCTTGGTTTTATCACTGCAGTTACGATATCATTCCTTCCTAAAGTGACGAAAAAATGTGCATGAGAACAAGCATTTTTATGTTTCTCAAATACTATTAATTACAAAGTAACGTTCATTCTATACAAGTAGGAAACGTGAACTGAAGGGGGGGGGGGAGGAGAGGCATATGTGACCTCGTCTGACCCTTCGAAATAAAGAAGTAACTAAGGGCAATTTAAGGAAGACCAGAATGGCAACACTAGCAAAATAACGTCACCGACAATTTTTAATACTAGACGAAATTATTGGGGGGGGGGGGGCATATGACCCTTTGTACCCCCTCCGGGTACGCCATTGAGTAGCGCCCGCTGTGGTCCACAAAACCAACCAACTCTAATCGATCGCTACCGTTTCTGATTTATGGCAGAATAGTATTCCACGGAATTGTCAATTACATATTCAAACAAAGGAGTGCCGCCCTGGTGGCGCTGTGGTCTAAGCGATGGCCTCTGATCATTCGTCCGAAAGGGATCAATGTTCGAATCCCGATGAGACATGAATTTTGTGTTTGTCTTACGGCACTGGCACTCTCCCTTCCCTGGAACCATTGACCCTAAATTGGTGATCGGTGAAAAAGTCGGAGACTGTTGATAAACGAGGAAAAAAAGTCCAGGAAAGAAGGTCCGAGAAAAAAAGTTCGATATGGGTGTTTTGATTATCATCATGGGCATGCAAGTAAGTGGATTTGACATACTGTTTGAATGTTGGGGTGGGGGTAGGGGATCATACTTTCATTATTTACCTAGTGTGGTGGGGTTGCTAGAAAACCGCCAGAGAGGAAAACTGCCGCACATTTTTCATTAAAGGGCCAGGCAAAAATTGCCGTTCCTCCGAGGAACACTTTGACTGTATGGCATTTTTCCAAGTTTCGTAATTATGTGTAGCAGTTTTTCTGTGTGGCGGTTTTCCGGCAACTCCACCACACTAGGTAAACAATGAAAGAATGTCCTTCCACCCCACCCCAACATTCAAACAGTATGTCAAATCGACTTATTTCTATGCCCATGATGATAATCAAAACGCCCATCTCGGACTTTTTTCCTGGACTTTTTTTTCCGCGTTTATCAACAGTCTCAGACTTTTTTAGGGACGGGTGACTGATTATTGTCCTAAATTAGGGACGGGCGAATGCTTAGAGCCCATTGAGTTGCTCATGGTGGTCGTTAAACCTCCAACCAAAAAAAAAAAAAAAGAGAAAAAAAATGAAAAAAACAAAACAAAACAAAAAAAAAACAAAGGAGTTTTTCTTCCGGGAAATTTTTTTTTTTTTTTTTTTTATTTTCTTGTATTTTTTCAGTTTCGGAGATTTTATTACAAATGTATTTTTTCCGGATAATTTTTGGCTAAATATGAGCATACCGACACTTCAAAATTTCCATTTCAAGCAAACAAGCATCAGGTAATTAATGCAAATGCAACAAACGTGGGTTAATAGCGTCACTGGGCAGCTCAGGGGCGGACCACTTCAAAAACCAGAAACACAAAGCGATGGGCCAGTCAACCAACCCTTGTTACTAAGCTTTGTACTGGACTGTTTACTGAAGGTCCCTATAAAACCCTTTCTTTGTTTTCAACAGGTGCCTTGAATCTAAGCTTTAGCTTTACCTGCCTGCTTGGTGTTCACTGTTCAAAAAAAGTTGACCTTTCTGATACTCTGCTCTAATTAAATCGGATTACAAGGATATCTTGTGCCTGTGTGACTAACGGGGTGTTTTTCAAGCCGGACATCCCAACCTCATGATGGAACAGATGGTCCCGTCGGCTACACCACGGAAACAAAGGAAAGCTGGGGTGGTGATAGTGTAAAACCAGTTTATCGGAGTTCTCCGATCTTTCTCAGAAGGGGCAGTCACACATCATGTCCTAAGCTTAGCCTTAGGGAATGTGCATCACACACGGCAAATTAGTGCAATTTGTTTGTTTGTCGCCTCACCCACTCGAAGAAGTAGAAACAGCTTTAGTGAGATACCTGATAAGCCTTCTCGTTTCACTGCTCGTTTCCTGTTACTGTATTTTGGGGCAAACTGGGTATTCGATGGCAGCTGAAAGAGCCGTGGTTCCACAGCATATCTCTGTACTAATATGGTTTAGTGATGTATGCCACCATGACGGAAGAGAACAAAAGTAAACTTCGCGTTCATTGTGCTGTCAGCACATTTTCCTCCAGGAAGAAAAGAGCAACGCTTTGCCCGCCAAAACACCTGACCGTCTGCTTACCTCTTAATGTCCTAAATATTCTCTGAGTATGGCCTTCCTAATACACAAGGGAAAATGACGTCGCCAAAACGCGAATATCGTATTTTTGGAAACGCGACCGAAACTAAGGATTCACTGTAAACCGCCACTCAGGAAAACTGCCACACGCTTTTCATTAAGGGGCAGGGTAGAAATTGCTATTCCTCGGAGGAACACTTTGAATGTGTGGCAGTTTTCCAAGTTTCCGAATTATGCGTGGCAGTTTCCCAAGGTGCCTCACGATGGAAAGGAGCTCTTTTGTTTGTCGGAATTTTCATGTCGGTTCATACTTAGGGCAACTGACCACATAAGTTCGAGTGGGGGAAGGGGGTGTGTGTGTGTATATGTAAGCCAATCGAAAATTGCTGTGTTCAGGAGAGGACAATAAGGTGGGATTTTTTAATAACGCTGCACTTTTACTTAGGCCCTAAATATTTACATAACATGTCAAGTTTGTAATATTTTTCGTTTACCTAATTAATTCATAGGACCTACACCTCGGACTTTTTAACAGCTTTTAATCCGCCGACTTCATATTCATAACGCTTACGTATCAAATCAAGTCAATAGCATTGCGCTTTTACTTAGGCACTAAATTTTAAAGTCGTAGGCCACAGGCATAGGCCTTTTTAACAGTTTTTATTCTACCGGTGTCATTTCACAACGTTTATACAACAAATCAAGTTAATAATATTGCGCTTTTATTTAGGCACGAAATACTTATTCACAGGCCCTAGGCCTAGGCTTAGGCTCTTTTACCAGTTTTTATTCTACCAATGCCATATTCACAACGTTGACACAGAAAATAAAGTTAATAATATTAGGCGTTTACTTAGGCACCAAACATTAATTCATAGGCCCTAGGCCTTTTTAGTAGTTTTTACTTTATCAATGCCATATTCACAACGTTTGCACAACAAATAAATGTAATAATATTTCGCTTTTACTTAGGCACGAAATATTAATTCATTGGCGCTAGGCCTAGGCCTTGGCCTTGTTAATAGTTTTTACTCTATCAATGCCATATTCACAACGTTTACACACAAAAAAAATAAATGTAATATTATTGCTATTCTACTTAGGCACGAAATATTCGTCCATAGGCCCTAGGTCTGGGCCTATGAATTAATTATTCTTGCCCAAGTAAAAGCGTAATTTTATTAAATTGATTTGCTGTGTAAACGTTGTGAATATGGCATTGACAGTCAAAATTATTAAAAAGGCCTAGGGCCTATGAATTAATATTTCGTGCCTAAGTAAACGCCCAACATTATTATCATGATTCGCTGTGTAAAAGTTGTGAATATGACATTGGTAGAGTAAAAACTGGTAAAAGGGCCTAAGCCTAGGCCTAGGGCCTGTGAATAAATATTTTGTACCTAAATAAAAGCGCAATATTATTAACTTAATTTGGTGTGTAAACGTTGTGAATATAGATAGCATTGGTAGAATAAAAACTGTCAAAAAGGCCTAGGCCTAGGGCCTATGAATTAATATTTCCTGCCAAAGTAAAAGCGCAATGTTATTGCTTTTATTTGTTGTGTAAGCGTTGTGAATATGGCAGTGATAAAGTAAAAACTATTAAAAAGACCTAGGCCTAGGGCCTATGAATTAATATTTCATGCCTAAGTAAACGTCCAATATTATTAACTTGATTTTCTGTGTAAACGTTGTGAATATGGCATTGGTAGAATAAAAACTGGTAAAAGGGCCTAAGCCTAGGCCTAGGGCCTGTGAATAAATGTTTCGTGCCTAAATAAAAGCGCAATATTATTAACTTGATTTGACGTGTAAACGTTGTGAATATGACACTGGCATAGGCCGTTTTAACAGTTTTTTTTTAATAAAAACTGTTAAAACGGCCTATGCCTGTGGCCCATGACTATTTAGTGCCTAAGTAAAAGAGCAATGCTATTGACTTGATTTGATACGTAAGTTTTATGAATATAAAGTCGGCGGATTAAAAGCTGTTAAAAAGGTCGAGGTGTAGGGCCTATGCATTAATTAAGTGAAAGAAAAATATTACAAATTTCACATGTTATGTAAATATTTAGTGCCCAAGTAAAAGTGCAGTGTTATTAAAAAATCCCACATTATTGTCCTTTCCTGAAACACAGCAATTTTAGCTTGGCTCACATAGAACGTTTTCTTGAAATTTGTTTGGAGTTCCCAATTCAATTCTCAATAAGGCCAAGAAACGGCAATCTTTATACCCCCCCCCCTCCCCTCGAACTTCTGTGGCCAGTTACCCTAAGTATGAACCGACATGAAAATTCCGACAAAGAAAAGAGCTCCTTTCCATCGTTAGGCACCTTGTGAAACTGCCACACATAATTCGGAAACTTGGAAAACTGTCACACCAGAAAACTGTCACACCAGAAAACTGCCACGCATTCAAAGTGTTCCTCGGAGGAATAGCAATTTGTGCCCAGCCCCTTAATGAAAAGCGTGTGGCAGTTTTCCTGTGTGGCAGTTTTCTTGTGGGGCGGTTTTCCGATGTGTGGCAGTTTTCTAAGTTGCTAAAAGATGTGTGGCAGTTTTCTAAGTTGCTAAAAGATGTGTGGCAGTTTTCCTGTGTATCGGTCTTCCGCCAACCGAAACTAAGATATTCATTTATTTTAATGTATGTACGCACAAAGTTTGAAACAACGTAGCTCGAATACGAGCTTTCACGCTGCTGGAAAACCGCCACCCAGGAAAACGAATCTAGGTAAAAAAAGTCTGAGACTGTTGATAAACGCGGAAAAAAGTCCGAGCAAATAAAGTCTGAAGGAAAAAAGGCAAGGAAAAAAAGGCCCGGAAAAAAAGTCCGAGCAAATAAAGTCTGAGGGAAAAAAGGCCAGGAAAAAAGTCCGAGATGCGCGTTTTGATTGTCATCATGGGCTAATTAATAAGTCGATTTGACATACTGTTTGAATGTAGGGGGTGGGAGTAGGGGAGGGGGCATACTTTCATTATTTACCTAGTGTGGTGGGGTTGCCGGAAAACCGACACACAAGACTACTGCCACACGTTTTTCGTTAAGGGGCCGGGCACAAGTGCAATTCCTCCGAGGAACACTATGAATGTGTGGCAGTTTTCCAAGGCGCCTAACGACGGGAAGAAGCTCCTTTGTTTGTCTGAATTTTCACGCCGGTTCATACCAGTTTAGGGTGACTGGCCACAAAAGTTACACAGGAGGGAGATCGCCGTACACTTCTTAAAACTACAGTGTTCGAAGAAACAATAGAATTACACATGACTCATGCTGTGTTCAGAAAAGGACGATAAGGTGGAATTTTTTAATAACGCTGGACTTGATCTTAGGCACTAAATATTTACATAACACGTCAAGGTTGTAATACTTTTCTTTTATTTAATCAATTCATAGGGCCCATACCTTGGCCTTTATAACAGCTTTTAATCCGCCGACTTCATATTCATAACGTTTACGTATCAAATAAAATCAATAGCATTGCGCTTTTGCTTAGGCACTAAATATTAATTTATAGGCCCTAGGCCTAGGCCTTTTTAACAGTTTTTATTTTACCAATGTAATATTGACATCGTTTACACGCCAAATCAAGTTAATAATAATGCACTTTTACGTAAGCACGAAATATTATTTCAAGAGCCTAGGCCCTTTTACTAGTTTTTTATTTAACCAATGTCATATTCACCACGTTTACACAGCAAATCAAGTTAATAATATTGGGCGTTTACTTAGGCACGAAATATTAATTTATAGGCCCTAGGCCTAGGCCTTTTTAGAGGTTTTTATTCTACGGATGCCATATTCATAACGTTTACATATCAACTCAAGTTAATAATATTCCGCTTTTACTTAAGCACTAAATATTGTTTCATTGGTCCTTGGCTTAGGCTTTTTTAACAGTTTTTATTCTACCGATATCATATTCATAACGTTTATGTATGAACTGAAGCATATTGCACTTTTTCTTAGGCACTAGTTATTAATTTATTCGCTCTATGCCTAGTAATTAATATTGAATGCCTAAGTAAAAGCGAATGCTATTAACCTGACTTGGTACATAAACTCTATGAATATGACATCGGTAGAATATAAAGTATTAAAGAGGCCTAGGCCTAGGACCTATGAATTAATACTTAGCGCAATGCTATTAACTGAAGTCGATAAATAAACGTTATGAATATGGTCGACGGATTAAAAAGCGTCAAAACGGCCTAATCCTAGGGCCTATAAATTACTATTTAGTGCCTAAGCGCAATGCTATTCATTATATTTGATACGTAAACGTTATGAATATGAAGTCGGCGGATTAAAAGCTGTTAAAAAGGCATGATTGTCCTTAAGAATTAATTAAATAAAAGAAAAGTATTACAAACTTATGTAAATATTTAGTGCCTAAGCACAAGTGCAGCGTTATTGAAAAATGCCACCTTATCGCCCTTTTCTGAACACAGCATGAGACATGTAATTCTATTGTTTCGTCGAACACTGTAGTTTTAAGAAATGTACGGCGATCTTAATACCCCCTCCTTCCTGTTGCACTTTTGTGGCCAGTCACCCTAAACTGGTATGAACCGGCGTTAAAATTAATAGAAACAAAGGAGCTCCTTCCCGTCGTTAGGTGCCTTGGAAAACTAAAACATAATTAGGAAACTTGGAAAACTGCCACACATTCAAAGTGTTCCTCGGAGGAATAGCACTTTGTGCCCGGCCCCTTAATTAAAAACGTGAGGCAGTTTTCCTGTGTGGCGATTTTCCGGCAACCCCACCACACTAGGTAAATAACGAAGGTATGTCCCCCCACCCCGACCCCCCAACATTCAAACAGTATGTCAAATCGACTTATTAGCTAGCCCATGATGACAATCAAAACGTCCATCTCGGACTTTTTTTCCTGGTCTTTTTTTCCTTGAACTTTTTTTCCTAGACTTTTTTTCCGTGTTTACCAACAGTCTCGGACTTTTTTTACCTAGATTCCAAAAGTTTTTCCTTTGGACGAACAGAAAGCAAAATTACTTGATGTCCGCCTTAAAGGAGCAATTCTTGTATGTATGTATGTAAATTTTATTTTGAAAACGGCTCTAAGGATTTTGATGAAAGTCATAAACCTACCCTTTTCTGGTACTAGAAATCGATTTAGCTTGATCTCGACTTCAGGAAAATTCGTTTAGTGGGTTAAATAACCACCCCGAATCACCACGTTTTTAGTGTCGTGGCGTTGTCCCGTTAATGTTACCAATGCTTAGAAATCTTATGACGTCTCACTCTCGCGATTCAGATGTTGGCGCGCGGTCACGCCATCTGTCTCATTACGTCACGCGTTATGTGTGGATGCTATTAAAGTTTTATGACGCCACACTCTTGCGAACAGATGGTCGCGATTCCCATCTGTCTCATTACGTCACGCGTTGTGCGCGTATGTCCGTCCGCACAATAACTCGCGTGAAAATCGTTCGATTTCGATGTAATTTTAGTATGTGGTAGGGGAACACCTGAGAAGGAACCCTATTGAAAGTGAACGAAATGGCGTCAAAGGTCAAGCCATAGGAGCGGGATCCATTCCACTGCTCTTATACGTCATTACTAAAGTAAAAAAGGTTCGACTTCGATGAAATTTCAGTATGTGGTGTGGGACCACCAGGGGACAAACCCTATTGAAAATGGGCGAAATGGGGTCAAAGGTCAGGACATAGGAGCGGAATCACTTCCATCGCCATTGTGCGTCATAACTTACGTAAAAATGTTTCGATTTGGATGAAATGTTAGTATGTTGTAGGAGCCTGCCTGGGGACGAATCCTATTGAAAATGGGCCAACTGGGATCAAAGTTAGGACACAGGAGCGTGATATATTCCATAGCCCTTAATATCATCACTTACGTAAAATGCTTCGATTGCGACAAAACATTATCATGTTATTTCGGAGGTATACTGAACCGGTTCAGTTGAATATCATCGAAATGGGATCAAAGGTCAGGGCACAGGAGCGAGATTTATTCCACAGCCATTATTCTCATAACTTGAGTAATGATTTCTGGTATGTTGGAAAGCATATCATAATCAATGCATTGCATGATTTTAGTAACTTGTTTATTCATGGAGTCGGAAGTCCCCCGCCCCCATAAATTCTGTTTTTTAGTCTGAAATTGCAGGCATGGAAAATCTTATGTGTAACATTAAATAAACGTAACTAAATATGGCATACTTCAGTGGTACAATAATACGAGTCTTAATGCTGCACGTGCTTGAAATCCTTTATTGTGCAAGTTTCTGAGTCCAGTATACACCGAGTGGCCACTTTATTATGACAGCCCCCTCAGTACTTCGTTGGGCCACCTTTTGCCTTTAATACTGCGTCAATTCTTCGTGGCATGGACTCCACGAGATGTTGATAGGTCGTTTGTGGAATCTGAGACCATGCTTGATGAATAGCACTTTCCAGGAGTGGGAGATCGCAGGGTTGTGGATCCAGCTGTCTGATGGCTTGTTCAACTTCATCCCACAAATTCTCAATGGGGTTGAGATCTGGAGATTGTAGGAGCCACCTACGCAAAGTTAACTCACTGGCATGTTCTTAAAACCAATCCTGTATAATACGAGCCCTATGGCTGGACGGATCATCTTGTTGAAAGTAGCCATCGCCATTGGGATAAACCATCCACATGACAGGATGCGCTTGGTCCGCAACGATGTTCAGATATGATGTGCCAGTCAGTCGTTGATCAACACGAATTAAAGGGCCCAAAGCATGCGAGAAAAGCATTCCCCAAACCATAACGTTGCTTTCACCAGCTTGAAGGGTTGTAGCAATTTCATTTGGGGTCCATGTTTTCGTGCTATTTCCGCCAAATTCTCACTCGGCCATCGACATGGTGCAACTGAAAACGTGATTTATCGGACCACATCATTTGTTTCCAATTATCGACTGTCCAATCCTTGTGCTCCTGTGGGAACTGGATACGTTTTCTCTTGTTAACGGCAGACAGCAAAGGTGTTTGGTGGCGCAGTGGTCTAAGCGATGGCCTCTGATCATTCGTCCGAACGGGGTCCGGGTTTGAATCCCAGCGAGGCATTGATGTTGTGTTTGTCTTACAGCACTGGTTCTCTCCCTTCCCTGGAACCAGTGACCCTAATTTAGGGACAGGCGACTGCTTATAGCCCATTGAGTTGCTCACGGTGGTCGTTAAACCTCCAATAAAAAAAAACAAAAAAAAAACAGGCCTTCGGCTGCCATATCCCATCCGATGCAGCGTACGGCGAACAGTGCGTGCAGAGATCATTTGAAGGAATCCTTGATTAAGATGGTCTGTAATTTGCTGCACTGTTGCTCTTCTGTGGTCTGTTACCAGTCTGGACACTCTCCGTTCCGCCCGAGCAAGTCACTAGTCGATGGCGGCCACACGTTGCACGTAGAGACCCAGTTTTTTGGCTGACAGTTCAGTCTTTAAACACTTTAGCAACAGCCGCTCTGGAACATTTCACGAATGCGGCGGTTTCGGTGACACTCTCTCCATGGCTCCGAGCTCCTACAATCATCCCACGTTGAAAGTCCGTCAAATCGCATTTTTTACCCATCTCGTCACTCAAAATTCACATCTACTACTGTCGCAAGCACTAAGCTTTCCCTTTTTATACTAGCCTCGCCCTCTGGAGGCAACAGCGTGCAGCCATAGCTCATTTGCTTAAAACTGTCAGGTGGTCATAATAAAGTGGCCACTCAGTGTATAATGTACGTAACATATGCAGTTCATTCATACAAATTAAAGTAACTTGTCACTACTATCTTACCCAAATAGTGTTATTGAATATTTTCCTACAAAAACTTTTGTGTCAATGATCAAGACAATAATAATATACATAGTTTATCAATAAAATAATTCTTTCAATTTACTAAAAACACACACATGCGTCTTATGACGTATACTGTAAATTAACTTCTCACTCTGGTGCGAGGAGACACTGATTCGATCTCTGTCACTGACAAATTCCTGGTTTCACAAACTCTTGTTGCACTGTGATGTCGGCAGTCGGCACAGCTTTAGAACCTGTAGTATGTTTGGTAGGTAAACTTAATGTAATAACATTGAGAGGTGGAGAATCATATTATTCAATAGACCTGTGGGACATAAGTAGTTGCATCTAAACCTTCCTTGTAGGTGTAATACTATACGAAAGGAGTGGCTGTAAAAAAAAAGAAAATCATATTTAAAGTACATAACATTTTGCAGAGGATTGAACTTATATGTTTCCTGCATTATGAAGCAATACTTCAAAATGCAGGAAACATGTGTAGTCCACAAAGTTAATTTATCACATTTATCACTGTCTTAACATAGTAGTGCTACACTATATTCTAACTAAACTGCTCTTGCATCAGTTATAAAGAAAGCTGTGATATTATGCATGGGTTGTCAATAAATAAATTTTTCATCAATTTTACACAATTTTTTACGCTTTCCAACTGTAGGTCGAAGAAGCGTATATGCTCCAGCTTTGTCCGTCTATGTGATGTCTGTCCGTCCGCACGATAACTCGCGTAAAAATGGTTAGACTCCGATTAAATTTTAGTATGTGGTGGGGAACTACCTGGTCACAAACTCTGTTGAAAATGGGCCAAATCGGGTCAAAGGTCAGGACATAGGAGCGGGATCCATTCCATTGCCCTTATGTGTCATAACTTGCGTAAAAATGGTTCGATATCGATGAAATGCTAATATATGGTAGGAGACTACCTGGGGACGAACCCTGTTGAAAATAGGAGAAATGGGGTCAAAGGTCAGGGCATAGGAGCGGGATCCATTTCATTGCCTTTATGTGTCATAAAGTGCGTAAAAATGGTTCGATTGCAATGAAATTTTAGTATGTCGTAGCGGACCACTGGGGACGAGCCCTAAAATGGACGAAATCGGGTCAAAGGTCAGGATATAGGAGCGAAATTTATTCTACAGCCATTATCCTCATAACTTGAGTAATAATTTCTGGTATGTTGGAAAGCGTATCATAATCAATGCATTGCATGATTTTACTAACTTGTATTAAAATTTCATTGTACTGTGTTATCCGGATAGCTTTACAGCCCGAATTATGCAAGGTGAAAAATTTACAAATTTTTCGGTGACAAGAATCGAAACCGTGACTCCTCGATCCGTAGCCAGTTGTTCTAACCGACTAAACTATACCGACGGATTTTAACGCTGCAGATTTGTCTTGACACGTGCTTCACCTCTGCAGTAAGTTACAAAGGATAAATGTACATGGTAAAATAACACTGAGACGTAAAAACATACATGAGACTTACCAAGGAACGAAAAAGCTGAACTTTTTAACTTCGTGAAAAATAAGGGTGCGCTCAGAGAAATTGTGAATATAACATATGTAAAAATATATGCTATATTCACCAGATGGAGACGTGTCAGTAGCTGAGCACATCTTACGGATTTATGATGTCAGAAGCTGACTTAAAAATATAACGCGCTCGGCTAGATATCGAGAGTTCTGTTGGTTCAATTCCACAGCGGCGGCTGAAAAACAATTTTTCGGATGCTGTGTGTTTCTGGAACGTGGAAAGAGCGATGTATTTGTTTATGAGTATAACATAGCACGAGCAACATGGAATTGTTCACTGTAATCTAATTATGGAAACATTTAACTGTAGCACATCACGGTATTCACAATATAAAATTACTGAATTCAAAACCAATTGTTTTAAAAGACATCGCTTCAAACACAGCTTTTTTTTTTTCTCTTTTTTTTTTCTTAAAAAACTTTCCTCTTGAGTTGTTTTCTTCTCAGCAAGTTCCATGGCAATATTTGTATTTTGTTGACTCTGCAGCTGCACAGCAAACTTTTCTTAGTTTTTCTTTGTGTTGATATCATTCGCTTCCCATTTCTTGGTCACTTCTCTCCCTCCCCCTTTTATTCCTTCATATATAACAATGATTTATCCATCATGCCGAAATAACTTTCAGCCTAAGGACCATGAATGCATGATATCAAAGCTTTCATTACTTTAGATAAATGGTGTAACTTTCAGAATATGAATACTTTTGAACACCATGCGTCAATTTTAACAAATTTGCAAACTTCGGATCTCAGAACAAAACGCAATATGTGTACATCTCCTTAATTGAGAAAGTGTACGAGTTTTCCGCCCTTTGCTCAGAAGGACGAAAAAGTGTACGAGTTTTCCGCAACCCTATTTCACAACAACACCCGATAGTGAAAACATCGCGAAAAAAATAATAATAATAAATACGATTACGGGAGAAATCTTCGCTTCGACATACTTCCATTTTCAGAAACTTTTCCCTACATTTTTAAGTTAAAATGTAGTATTTGTGGAATAAATGCTAAGAACAATACTGCGGAGAAGAAACATTGCGAGAAAAAAAAAAAAAAAAAGTATTACGGGAGATATCTTCGCTGCGTTTAACTTCAGTTTTCGAAAGTTTCGAAAGACGGGATTCCGCCATCAAACGGAAAACGAATCCCGCTTGCCCACGATTCACCTCAAAATTTCTGTTCAGTTGTGCATTGCATTGACCTCGAAAATGCCTAAAATGACAATGCGAATGGATGAATTCTTCGAATACACGGAAGAATCTCGTACCTGACGACTACAGGAAATCTTTCCGCGCAGTCTTAACTTCCATTTTCGGAAACCGTTGCCACAGTTTAACGACGAAATACAATCATTTATGCAATAAAATGATATTTAACAACAATACTGGGCATGTGCAACATCTCGAGTAAAAAGAAATTACAATCACGGAAAAATGAATTACAATTACGGGAAACTTCCGTTTCTGAAAGTTTTGAAAGACACACTCCGTCCACACTCCACACACATTTTCTCTTCAGTTCTGCATCAATCTTGAGAATTACCCAAATGATGACAAAAAAAAAAAAAAAAAAAAAAAACAGAATTTCACAAATACGCAGGAGAATCCTATGTATGGATAAAAATCATATTCAGGGTAGATGCCATTCTGCACAATGATGGTCTATCTTTCAACACAACTGAAACGCAAGAGTGCATGCATCTATGCAATGAAGTAAACTTTGATTCATATTTTACACATATGATAAATATTTTTTTTTTGAAATTGCAATAATAAATACAACACAAAGATCTCTTAAAAGAAACCACTTTGTTTTTGAAATTTTAATTTACATTTATTAAATTAAAATATTCATTTTTTTATTGGAGGTTTAACGACCACCGTGAGCAAATCAATGGGCTATAAGCAGTCGCCCGTCCCTAATTTAGGGTCACTGGTTCCAGGGAAGGGAGAGAACCAGTGCCGTAAGACAAACACAACATCCATGCCTCACCGGGATTCGAACCAGGACCCCTTACGGAAGAATGATCAGAGGTCACCGCTTAAACCACTGCGCCACCGGGGCGGCAAAATAATCATTAGTTATGGCGAGATGGCTGTCAGAAACTGCACTTCTACACCTGACCAGGTAACTGCAGTATATAAAACTGGATTCTCACGACTGCATTTAAAGTGGAAACACAAGAATATAAATCATTAAAAAAAAAATCCCTTTACACACAAAAATCAAAAATATACATACACACTGCGTCAAAGAATTTTTAAGACTGGGTCTGTAAAATGAAATAGAAACAAGAAATTATAATTTGTTTTCGTTTGTTATTCAAAATAAGTCCCTCCGGCTTCAATACACTTGTTACAGCGATTTAATAGTGATTCGAATGCCTGTTCCAGTTCACTTTGCGGAATTGCCTCCAAAGCACGCGTCGAAACTGTTTGTGTGGTCGAAATATCATAAAAAAACCCCACCCTTTTAACGTCATTTTAAGAAACAAAGAAAAGTCGCAGGGTGCTAAATCAGGCGAATACGGTGGATGATTCAACACACAGACGTTATTTTTTGCCAAAAATTTACGAACAAGAAGTGAGGTGTGACTGGGTGCATTATCGTGAACAAACACCAACTGTTTTCATCTCGATATTCTGGACGAATGCGACGAATTCTGCCCATCAAACGCCTCAAAACATTTAAATAAAACTCACCAGTAATTGTTTGTCCACTTGGAACAAATTATTTGTGGATAATACCCTTACTATCGAAGAATGGCATTGTTTTGATTTTCGATGGAACTTTTCTTGTTTTTTAGGCTTGTGGTGAGTTTTTTGACTTCCATTCCGCACTTTGTCTCTTTGTTTTAGGATCATATTGAAATCACCATGTTTCATCACCAGTAACAATCGATTTTACGACGTTTGGATCATTTTCAGCGGCTGAAATGATGTCTCTGAAATGTGCACTTCTCCTTGATTTTTGTTTATTGGTTAACGTGTGTGGAACAAATTTAGCACAGACTTTTGTTTTGCCCAAATCTTCAAGCAGGATGGTTAGAATCGTTTCTTTGTTGATGTTTAAAGACTCTTCCATCATTCTTAGTGACGCATATCGATTGTTTGCCACGAAATCATGCACTTTTTCAATAATCTCAGGTGTCTTAGATGAACTTGGTCTTCCGGTATGCTTATCATCTCCTAGCGTCTCTGTTCCGTCCAAAAAACGTTTGTGCCACAGGAAAACATTTGATCTACTTAAACAAAACTCACCGTAAACTTGTTTCATCATTTGGTACGTTTACGAGGCACTTTTACCAGTTTTGCGTTAAATTTAATAACAGCCCTTTGTTCCATCTTAATAATTCAACATGAAAAAAATTGTACTTTTCTAATGAACGCCCGTTTCGTTTGAGTTACTTTAACAACTGCGCATTACTTTTGGCAGAAAGCAAGCAGATGGTCACGGTTTATAACGCATTCGCGATTACACTGGTGGCGCCACGGTAGGCTGAAATCTAGCGCCAGTCTTAAAAATTCTTTGACGCACTGTGTATTTAAATATTGCACATTTAATTTCGCAGTACAAATACACTTAGGAATTTATACACACACCTACCGCTCTAATACACATCTAATTTCTGCAGAAACTACCTCCATAAAAAAAACAAAAAAAAAAAACAACCTCATTACACATTCATTCGCTGGTAGTTGTCAATAGCAGTTAACATTTACATAAATTCCTCAGCTTTGCTCATTGATCTATTTTCTACCATAATTTCTTTATTGAAAGTTTATGTGTATAGCAGTCAAATGTCTCCTCTTTTTAATGTGTTCCATTTAAAGTAATTCATTGTAGCCACAAAGCGTGTGTGTATATCTCCTCACTTTTACTTTTTACGCTTTCTAACCGTAGGTTGAAGAAACGTATATGCATTGTCCGTCTGTCTGTCCGTCCGTCCGTCTTTCCGCACGATAACTCACGTAAAAATGGTTCTATTTCGATGAAATTTTAGTATGTGGTAGGGGACTACATGGGGACGAATCCTATTGAAAATGGGCGAAATGGAATCAAAGGTCAGGACACAGGAGCGGGATCCACTCCATTGCTCTTATGCGTCATAACTTGCGTAAAAATGGTTCGATTTCCATTAAATTTTAGTCTGTGGTAGGGGACTACCTGTGGACGAACCCTATTGAAAATGGGCGAAATGGGGTCAAAGGTCAGGACATAGGAGCGGGATCCATTCCATTGCACTTATGCGTCATAACTTGCGTAAAAATGGTTCGATTGCGACAAAACTTTAGTATGTTGTTCCGGAGGTATACTGAACCGGTCTTGTTGAATAACATCGAAATGGGGTCAAAGGTCAGAGCACAGGAGCGAGATTTATTCTACTGTCTTTATCCTCATAACTTTACTAAAAATATTTCTACTGCGACAAAATAGAAAATTTTACCACTCTAATGTTGGGAGTGGGGGAGTTTTTCCAGTACAGCATCTTACTAGCATCCTCAATATTTTACAGTACCCCATGGTGAAATCCCTGCTGCATTACTGAATTAAAGCGAAGATATTAACAATTTTACATTTTTAATCATCTGTAGAATTCTTTGAACTCGCATTTGTAATATAGGAGCATAAAGAAAGTTTTATACTCTATTTAAAAATTTTATATGTGTTAATGTATATATAAATAACAAAATTGTGATTATATGTATATAATCAGTTTCATCCCTCTCAAAATTTGCAATTGCACCCCCAGAAAAAACTCTCTTAATGCAACACTGGGTGAGTGTTATTACGGTGTGCTACGAACAATTCTTGGATCTTATGTTGGACGTGGCTCCAGCTGGATTAGGACTGTAGACATTCCTTGGATGGATTCTGCTGTGGTCGAGTTGCTATAGAGGTTTGTACTCTTTTCATACAGTTTCTACATTGCTTGAAAAAGTGCACAGGGTGAGTCGCTGTAAGGGATACCACTTACTTTGAGTTATTTAAACACTGATACTCGTGTTGCCATCTGTCGTGCGGAATCGCAGACGGGTTCCATCTCACAAAAATCTTTAAATTTTCTAAAACTGATTTTTATAAAATACTTTAAAACGTTTTAACATTAAGTTATAGGGTCTAACCAATCAAGTAAAGAGGTTGTCATCTAAAACTGGATTTTGTGGAGTGATGTTACCTGATCGAAATGATAGTCTGTTTGCAGCAGACTGATATACACTTTTTTATTGACAATTACTAGGTTAACCTTCGGCGTTCAGCCCGTAAACAGTTTTATGAAGCGACGATAGATGGCGACACATTATTGCTACATCGTGAAGCGTTTCGTTACGTTGTGAAAGTGGCAAAGGAAGCGAATAATATGGATTAAAGGTGGCCCTTAAAAGGACCTTTTTGAATGTTAATTGTTATGTATGTGAGAAATATTGATTTTCACGGAAAAATTGTTTTTCCTCATGAATATTAAACTGTCTAGCTAGCAGAATAAAATCAAGAAAATTTTTATCTGCCAGTGGCAGGGAAGAACTGTCTGATCGCACGAATCAGGACTTCACTGACCTTATTCATGGAGTGTTTGTTATACTTGCCAACAGGATCGATTGGATACTCTTAATTCCGTGAAGTGTTCTCAATGCAGCAAATACTATCATCCGCAATGCATGGGATTAACAGAGAAAAAAATTTTAAACAGTGAACACTAGACATAAAAACCCTAATTCAGTGACAGGACTGCTCAATGTTAGGGGTGCAGAGTTCTCTGACTGAAATAAATAAATAAATAAAAAATAAAATAAAATAAATAAAAAATAAAGTAAAAAAGAATTCAGCTGTAGCCAACTCATCTAGGACAAGGACTTATTCACCTAATAATAAAGAAGATCAAGTAAAAGAGTTGCAACTAATCAATCAAGCAATACTTAAGATAAATACTAAACTAGACTGCATCCCAGAACTGAAAAAAAAAAAAAATTAAAAAAAAAAAATACCAGAGATTAAACACACTACGGAATTTATGTGAGCTAAATACGATGAACTAATTTATAAGTGCAATGCTTTACAGCAGAACAATAATACCTTAAAAGGTAAAATTGAAATGATGGAAAACTAGGGAAAATATTAGTTCCCAACAGATCAAAAATTTGAAAACTTAATTGCATTCAATGAATTAGTATTAAAGATTAAAAATATCTTAATTAATGGGCTTATTATTGAGAATATAAATAGTGAAACTGAAATAAGAAAGAAAATAGACCTAATAGCTAATGAACTAAATATAAACAATTACCAACCAAAAGACATAGACATTGTTCATGCCTTACCAGCCAATCAAAATAAGGAACATAGAACTCCTATCTTGGTTCAGTTTCGATCCATGTCTATTAGAAGTCAGTGGATCTCATCCCGAAGGATTCCTATTAACAACTCTGATTTAGATATCAAATATCAACCACATTTTTTTTTTTTTATCAATGAAAACCTCTCCCCTTATTACAAGCACATGTATTGGCAAGCTAGAAGATTGGTGCAGCAACAAAAAATCAAATATACCTGGATAGGCAATGGTCTACATAAGACAGGGTGAAAATGACCCAAAATAGAAAAATTGTCTTGATTCAGAATCTGTGGCAATATGGCCTTACTTACTTAATTAACACCTCAATTTACATACCATTAATAGTTAACAATATAACTATAGTTCCTAATGCAATTTTAATAGTATTACACAGTCCATCATTTAAATAATTTATTGTCTTTGAATACAGATAAAACACTTAAAATAATCCATATAAATGCCAGATCATTTGTAAATAAAAGTACACTCTTGGAAAAACTTATGCAATTAATTTGCGCACCACAGGATGTTATATGCATTACTGAAACCTGGTTTCCTATCCAGCACTATACTATTCAAATGAATGACTTCTAGGTTTTTAATCTCAACGGATAGTATTCAAGGGGAGGAGAGGTAGCAATTTATGCCAATAACCAATACCAATAGTACTCTTTAATTAAAGAGTTCACATTTCTGAATAAAAATATTGAAATACTCACAGTTCAAAATGAATTTTATATTACTGCCACATGTTACAGACCACCTAACTCAGATTACAGGAAATTTCTAGTGATATTAAATCACCTATTTGAATCTGCAAATCTCACAAATAAAAGAACATTTATAATGGAATATTTTAATATTCATATTTCTTGTAATAACTGAATAACTAATCAATTTAACTAACTATATCTGGGTTTATGAATGCAATTGCTTCCTCAACTAGAATCACTCCCAATACTAAAACTGCAATTGACTTATCTATAACTAATGTTCCAATTAAACTTACAACAGGAATATTACAATACAATGCTAGTGATCACTTACCAATATTTTCAATATACTGGAAGGAAAATCAATTCAAAACTCCCCCTGCGCTTCACAAAACTCGACTCATAAATAAATTAAATCTTGATAAATGTAAAACAATTATAATGCTAGTTGTAAATGCATTTATGGCACCTCTATTCATAGTGATTGTGGAATAACTTTTTTTTTTTTACGGGTCTTTTAGAGGTTATTAGGACAACCAACTTTCATTAAAAATAACCTCTAAAAGACCCGTAAAAAAAAAAAAAAAGTTATTCCACAATTATAATGCTTTAACACAGGAAGAACTTGAAATGTATGAATCTCCAAATTTAACTTTCTATGGGTTTTACACAACTTTAAAAGAAATCTATGATAAAGTCTTCCCGACTATATAAAAAAATACAAGATGGAGAAAGTATTTTCACAAACCTTGGATTACTTCACATCTCTTAAATCAAATGAACAAGTAAAACAGATTATATTCAAAATTTATTAAAACAAAATTGCAAAGTAATTTTAACAAATTTAAAACCTTTCAAAATCCCTTAAATTACACTATTCGAACAGTAAAAAGAAATTATTATGTACATATATTCGCACAAAATTCCTCTAAATTGACTTGGAAACACTTAAATACTTGGTAATCAATCTAGGGTAAGAACTCCATAGGACAACATTCAAACAAGACTAACAGGAACACAAGATATCGTAACCATCAGTTCATTGCTGTTCAGCACATTCTTAAACAAAACCATTCAGCTAGAAATACATTACATATACAAAATACAAATAAAGCACACCTTTATAATTCATTTTTTTTTACAGAAATTACATATTCAGAATTTTTGCTCACAGTAAAACACATTAAAACGAATGCCGGTCCTGGCCATGACATTCACCCTACTACAGTAAAACATGTTGCCGAAATAATATTAAAACTATTATTAATAATCTTTAATTTGGTATTCTGCACAGGAATTTTTCCGGATGCACTTAAGATAACAGATTACTCGCAAATATAAATCAGGTTCAAAAATTATGCTAATAATTATCACCCTATTGCAAACTTGTCCATATTTGCTAAAATTTTAGAAAAATTAATATATGCAAGATTAATAACATTTACTCTAAAATACAATATTATGAGTAAAAATCAATTGGGTTTCCAACCCCACAAATCTACAGAAATTGCATTGCTTTATTTACAAAACATTATTCAAATAAAATTTTGCACTTAATATGCTATCATTTTAGATCTAACAAAAGCTTTCACATAATAAATCATGAAATCCTCCTTCATAAACTACATACACTGGGAATGAGGGGAATGCCTTATACTTTACTTAAAAAATTATTTAACAAAAAGGCATCAATATATATATAAAGTAATCAATTTCAATCCACTTTATAGCAATCGCATTAGGGAGTGCCACAGGGATCGACTTTGGGACCCTTGTTGTTCAATTTATATATTAATGATATATACTGCCTTTAGCACAACATCAGAAAATGATGGCATACTATATGCTGATAACACAACATTACTTTTTAGGGCACACAATATAAATGCCATTAGTACTAAAGCTGACAGTCACAGTTATTTTTAAATTGGCTAACTACTAATGAACTGATAACACTTCTAAAACTGAAGCTATGGCCTTCTCTAGACAGAGATCTCAATGGGGCCATACTATAAATTTATTATTAGAAAAAAAAATAATTGATATAGTACCACATTTTAATTATTTGAGAATGAATTTTACTCCTGCCTTACGATGGACTAAAAATATATTAATCGAAATACTTTGGAATAAATTATTTAGAAATATTGGCATCATTAGTACAATATTAACAACTCTTTGAGTTAAAACACTACTTTTCTTGTACTACTCATTAATTCGGATTCACATAAACAACTGCTTTTTATCTTGGAGCCAAACAACTAAAACAAATTTGAATAAATTACAGGTATTACAAAATAAATATATTAATAGACCTACTTTAAAACGAAGTACTACTATGACTACACACATTCATCTACATCCTCCAGTTCCTCCGAATGATTTCCGAATACTAACAGTACATCAAATTTTCTATTATAACCTTGGAAAAATCATGTTTAAAAACAATTTGGTGAACTGGAGAATCAAGACTTAAGAACAATTTGCATATAGATTTAATTCAAATTAATTTCAATAGACACAACTACCTAAACAGGAAATAGATTACCGCTTTGCACAATACAGCCTAAAACTCAGTAATAAAATAAAGTTTAAACTATGCTGGCCCAGTTTATTGGAATTCATTACCTTCGGATTTAACAAATGTTAATGACCAAAATCTACCTACTGAGTTAAAAAATAAAAGATACGTTTTTTAAGTAAATCCAAATAATAATACTAATTATTTGCTAAAAATAGTTCATGATGAGGTCAAACTCACTTGTCTCATACTTTTGAGGGTACTAAGGGCTATGTCAGGACTCCTAAGAGACCTCATCTCTTGTTCCCTTTGCTATTTAATAGCCTTTGTATGTGTAACTTACGGTAATATTCTTATGTTATGTAACAGCATAAATAAATAAATAAATAAATAAAAAATAAAAATAAATTTCTTATATAAAAATGAAATATTAAGAAAAATGTTTTGTGAACAACAGTTGCTCAAATAGTGGGAAATATAGCCATACGATATTTGTTTATTCAGAACCATTTTATGGCACTGAAATTGTAATGTGGCCACTTCTCAGTAACCGGATTAGTTTTGTGAAACAGATCAACAAAATTATTGGGGAGTATAACCCTACCTATAAGTTAATATCAAAAGAAAAATAAGAAAGATGAGACCGAATTTTCGGTTGCAATGCGACAGGTACGGAGAAGTAGCCACCGAAGAACGGGTCACATTGCAATTTCAGTGCTATAAAATTGTACTGAATAAACAAATATCGTGTGTCATATTTCCCACTATTTGTGCAACCTATTATATAGCATAGTATTGTAATATTCCTGTTGTAAGTTCAATTGGAACATTAGTCATTAAACAATTTTTTTAATATTTCACTTTCAATAAGAAATTTAGATGTATTTCCATGATTTGGGGGCCAACGACAGGCCGGCCCCCGGAGAACTGGCCAGAAAAAAATTAAGACGCCGTATAAAAACTGCGTTCTTGACTGCTCAGTGGCCACGTCTCCAGAGGCTGGTTATCTGAGTCGCATGAAGTTTCCGTAATTATTTTTTTTCTAAATTCCGCTATTTAATGTAATTCCTATAAAAAAATGTATATAATCTACAACTTAACAAAGGAATTTGTGGGTTTATAAAATACAGCTTAACAAACTCTCTAATCTACGGGCAGCAAACCGAGGAAACCTGTCGGGGGCGGTGGGAGGGGGTGATAACAAAAGTAAAAACTATAATTTCTGTTCCGGTTGGGAGAGTATATTTTTGGCGTTTGCGAACTACAACTCAACGAATTCTCTGAGGGCCCGTCCAAAGGCAGGAGATCTGTCAGGGGGAGGGGTCTTAATGCCGAAAATATAAAACATAAAGAATTTGTAGCCAAATCAAGAGATTTTCAGCGTTTACGAGATTACGACTATAGCTCAACAAATTCTCTCCAGGCATGTGCTAACGCAGAAAACCTGACGGGGGCGAGGCGAAGTGCGAGAAAAGGGTAATGCCGAAAATATAAAATATAAAGAACTTCTGGTCCTATCCGGAAGCTTTCAGCGTTTAAAATTAAAACTCAACAAATTATCTGAGGGGACGTGCAAAGGCAGGAAACCTGTCGGGCGGTTGTATTCCTCTCCTACAGACAGGTTTCTTGCGGTAGCACATACCCGGAAAGAACATGTTGAGCTGTAATTTGTAAACGCTGAAAATCTCCCAATTGGGCTACAAATTCCTTATAGTTTATATTTGCGGTACTAAGCCCCCCTCCCTCCCTCCTTCCCACCCTCCCGGTTTCTTTCCCCGATTGGACCAGAAATTCTTTATATTTTATACTTTTGGTATAAACTCCACCGATCTTCCACAGATAGGTTTTCTGCGGTAGCAGATGCCTTCAGAAATTTTGCACAGTTATAGCTCGTAAACGCTGACAACTTCCGGATCGGACCAAAATTTTTTTATACTGTATTTTATATTTTCCGTATTAAGCCCTCCCCCTACACCTGGACAGATTTCCTGCGTTTGCACATGCCCGCAGAGAATTTGTTGACAAACCCTGAAAATCTTTTGTTGAGTTGTAGATTATAAACATTTTTTATAGATAATTACATTAAATATCACAATTAAGAAAACACGAAATTAGTGAAAATTTATGTGACTCAGATAACCAACCTCTAGGGACGTGGCTACGAAGTGGTCGATACACAATTTTTATACCACCCCTTTACATTTTTGTGGCCAGTTCTTCTACTTCTGTAATGAGCACCTCTTTTGAATCCGTTCTGAAGCGAATTAAATTTATCAACGCGATTCAAAGTCAATGGAGCCGGTTAGGAAAACAATCAACCGGTTTCTACACTGGATAAAACATCCAGAAATAGAAACACGTACTTAGTTCAACAAGCAGCTAAAAAGCATGTTGTGAAAATTAACAAATGGCATACAAGTAGCCCTTAACACAAGGAAGGTATCATAGACAAAGAGATTTTCAAATCGAACAGTTAAAAGAAGAAATATGGAAAGAAACGTGATACAGTATAAATCTGCGTGTGCAAGCGGAAGAGTTTCGCATAATGGAAAAATTGAAAACAAGAGAAAAATATTCTTCATGGAAAAAGCTATGCTAAGGAAAAATACTTTTTAAAATACATCTCTCAGAAGTCATCACCACAAGTCATCCTGAAGAAGAAATTGAAGAATTTTATGAGGAAATTCGTCATCTAAATAATAAAGGCAAGCAGCACTTGAAGATAATTATAGGATATTTCAATGCAAAAATAGGGCAACTGCAACAGAATGAAACTTCAGCAGGCAAATTCGGTCACGGCAACAGAAACCAGCGTGGAAATACTCTCGTAGAGTTTGCTGAGGCAGAAGGGTTTTTCATCATGAACTCCTTTTTCAAGAAAAAGCCTCAAAGAAAATGGACATGGAGACATCCCAATGGATGGACAAGTGTAATTGTTTTTATTATGTGTAACAAGAAATTTGTCATGGAAGACTGCAGTGTGACCAGGAGATATAAGAAGAGGAACTCGTGGATCAGAAAAATGACAAGAGTGGAAGACGTCATGATCAGAGTAGAATTCCTGAAATGGCAATGGGCTGGACATACTGCCAGAAGAACAGACCAACAATGGACAGTCGAAATTTTAGATTGGATTCCAAGGGACAGGAAAATGCATAGAAGAAGACCACATGGGAGATAGGTGGATGAAATTCGAAAGTATGCAGGAGTAACATGGAGGAGACTGGCACAAGACAGACCGTTGTGGAAGAGGCTTGGAGAGACCTTCGTCCAGTAGTGGATTGATAATGGTTGACAACGATGATGATGATGATGACATCAGTAGCAGAAATTATTTTTTACACCCCTGGAGGCCAAACCATTGTCTACCAAATAGTAGGAATTGTATGCAAAATATATTTCATCATAAGCTGTATGCGGTGCAGAAAGAATTTTTCAAATTGGAGTTTAAGAAGAAGAGATATCGGGGAAAATGCAATTCACCATTACGCCCCTTAGCGGAGAGTCTATGAATTGCTTGAAAATTTTGAAATTATATGAAAAACATTTCGCACCGGAAACTCCATCCGACAAAGAAATAATTTTTCAAATCGGACTCTTAGAAGCAGAGATATTGATAAAAATAAGATTTAGGGTGAAATTGTGCATTATTTTAAGAAGAAAATATTCCGATAAGGTTTATCGATGTGAGTGGTATCGGTCCAGGAACTAATTTTTCAGTCGAGATTTTAAAATCTTAGATTTCGCTACAAATACATCCGAAGCAAAAATTAACACTTACGTCTCTGGTGGCCAAACCATCATTTACCACAAAGTCAAACTACATGCAATAGATTTGCCGTCAGAAGTTGTATCCGCTGCAAAAAGAATTTTTCAAAACCGAGGTTTAGAAGTAGAAATATCAGGGGAAACGCAATTTTTTTTTACGCACCCAAGCGAAAAATGTATGCGTAACTTGAAAAAGTGTATACTTAATATAGTCTTCGACATAAATGGAATTGAAACGTAAAATACACTAGCCGAGAAGAGTAAAGAAGTGGGATTAAAAATGAACTTTCAGAAGACAAAAGCGACGTACAGTGCTATTACAAGAAATGAAGATTTATCGATTGATGGAGAAAAGCTTGAGACAACCGATACCTACATTTATCTTGGGTTGCAGATATCGAGTGAGGGTCACATTGATGAAGAAATTAATCGGCGTATAAAACTTGGATGGAAAGCTTTTGGAAGAAACAGTACAATTTTTAAGAGCAGTATTCCATTATGTCTTAATAGAAAAGAGTTTAATCAATGCATTCTGCCAGTGCTTACGTATGGAGCAGAGACCATGGACCTTAACTAAAAAGTTAGTAAATTCCTGCAATGCATTGATTATAATACGCTTTCCAACATACCAGAAATCATTACTCAAGTTATTACTCAAGTTATGAGGATAATGGCTGTGGAATAAATCTCGCTCCTGTGCCCTGACCTTTGACCCCACTTCGATGATATTCAACTGACCCGTTTCAGTATACCTCTGAAATAACATGATAAAGTTTTGTCGCAATAGAAGCACTTTTACGTAAGTTATGATGCATAAGGGCTATAGAATAGATCCCGCTCCTGTGTCCTAACCTTTGAAACTATTTCTCCCATTTTCAATAGGATTTGTCCCCAGGCAGGCCCCTACAACATACTAACATTTCATCCAAATCGAAGCATTTTTACGTAAGTTATGACGCATAATGGCGATGGAAGTGATTCCGCTCCTAAATCCTGGCCTTTGACCCCATTTCGCCCATTTTCAATAGGGTTTTGTCCCCAGGTAGTCCCCTACCGCATACTAAAATTTCATCGAAATCGAACCTTTTTTACGTTAGTTATGACGCATAAGAGCAGTGGAATGGATCCCGCTCCTGTGTCCTGACCTTTGACCCCATTTAGTTCACTTTCAATAGGTTTCCTTCCCAGGTGTTCCCCTACTACATACTAAAATTTCATCGAAATCGAACGATTTTTACGCGAGTTATCGTGCGGACGGACATACGCACACAACGTGTGACGTAATGAGGCAGATGGGAATCGCGACCATCAGCTTGCAAGAGTGTGACGTCATGAAATTTTAATAGGATCCACACAAAACGCGTGGCGTAATGAGACAGATGGCGTGACCGCGCGCCAACATCTAATGGGACGACGTCATAACACCACACTAAAAACGTGGTAATTCGGGGTGGTTATTTAACCCACTAAACGAGAAGTGGGTATTTTGCCTTATAACCTACAGCTTCTCATTTATACTATTTTTTTTTTATTGGAGGTTTAACGACCACCGTGAGCAACTCAATGGGTTATAAGCAGTCGCCCGTCTCTAATTTAGGGTCACTGGTTCCAGGGAAAGGAGAGAGCCAGTGCCGTAAGACAAACACAACATCCCTGCCTAAAGGATTCGAACCCGGACCCTTTCGGACGAATGATCAGAAGCCATCGCTTAGACCACCACTGCGCCACCGGGGCTGCATACTCATTTAGGAGAGGAGCAGGATTCATAGGATTCTCTATCATTGTCTAGCAGTCTGAGAAAATAAAATTTTACTACGCCGTAGTTCGAAGAAAAAATACGTAATCTGAGTTTTCGTTATAGAGTGTTAGGAAATTAGCTTCTCGTACCAAGGACATACCTTCAATTGTTAGTATTGAGGTTCTGCTTTTCTCAACCCTTGGGGCCAGTAACCCAATATTGGGGACGTAACACTCTTCACAACTTATGAACACTGGGGTTGTTACAAACGTTTGCAACTAATACTTTATTTTGATTTAAGGATAGCCACAGGATGTTCTATTATCTTTGTTTTGAAGAAAACAAATTATGTATGACCAAGTGGACATCCGTACGACATTAATGCAAAAGAATGAAAGCAAAATCCTATTTTCCTGCGCAAGGCTTCTACGTGGGACTTTTTACGTCTTAAAAGCTGTATTCCTTTCTTGTATGTATATTAACGAGTGGACCACAAAGATGAACTATTGCAGCCGTGGAGGCGCCATTTCCCTTTAAGAACTGTAGAATTTGATGCTTTTTATTAGGAGGGCATATCTGCGAATTTCTATAGTGCGTCTGGGAATTCCGCAAATATTCCTTCTAAGCAGGGGAGCAGGTTGTGCCGGTTGGACAATAGGAGCAACCTGCGTCTTCACAGGGCCCCGCCGTTTAGAAAATAAAAACAAAATCATTTTAGCTAGAATTCATTATATTTACTGCTATACACGTTGGAGGGTGTTTTTTAGTCACTGAGCTGGGAAAACAAGGGGATAAAGATTAATGGAGATTATCTAACCCACCTTCGTTTTGCTGATGACGTAGTCATTTTTGCAACTAGCCCATCAGAGCTGCAGAGTATGATCCAGGAACTTGCTGACAAGAGTAAAGAAGTGGGGTTAAAAATGAACTTTCAGAAGACAAAAGTGATGTTCAATGCTTTTACAAGAAATGAAGATTTATCGATTGATGGAGAAAAGCTGGAGATAACAGACACGTACGTTTATCTTGGACAGCAGATATCAAGTGAGGGTCACATTGATGAAGAAATTAATCGGCGTACAAAACTTGCCTGGAGAGCTTTTGGAAGAAACAGCATAATTTTCAAGAGCAATATGCCATTATGTCTTAAAAGAAAAGTGTTTGATCAATGCATCCTTCCAGTGCTTACGTATGGTGCAGAGACGTGGACCTTAACTAAAAGAGACATACAAAGGCTGCAGACAACTCAAAGAATCATGGAGAGGTGCATACTTGGTGTAACCAGGAGAGATAAGAAGAGGAACTCGTGGATCCGAAAAATGACAAGAGTGGAAGACATCATGATCAGAGTTAAATCCCTGAAATGGCAATGGGCTGGACATACTGCCAGAAGGACAGATCATCGATGGACAGCCGAAATTTTAGATTGGATTCCAAGGGACAGGAAAAGACCCAGAAGAAGACCACATGGGAGATGGGTGGATGAAATTCGAAAGTATGCAGGGGTGACATGGAGGAGACTGGCACAAGACAGACCGTTGTGGAGGAAACTTGGGGAGACCTTCGTCCAGCAGTGGATTGATAATGGTTGACAATGATGATGATGATGATATTGGGTATATAAATAAGTTTTGAGGGATTTCTGTTCGGTGTGTCGTACCTATTACTGCTCGCACGTATTTTAAGGTGGCAACACTGCGATATCGCAGTACGAGACGCCAGCTGTGGGAGTCGGTATACGACGTTCGATTGAGGTGCGAAGACGTATTTGTTTTACTCGATGGAAAATGGTAACTTTCGTCCCGACAAAACAGAATTTGCGGGAATTGTTAGTGCATTACTTTATTGTCAAGAAATGTGCTGCCGACAGCTATCGCTTAATGTCAGAAATCTATGGTGAACATTCCTCATCCATAAAAACATATGAGTATTGGTTTAGACGATTCAATAGGAACGATTTCGATGTCAGTGATAAAGAACGTTCTGGACCACCCAAAAAAATTGCTGATGCCGAATTGGAAGCTTTACTCGACGAGAATCCGTGCCAGACCCCAAAAAGAACTAGCAGCAGCATTAAATGTTAGTCAACCATGCATTTCATAACGTTTAGCTGCCATGGGAATGGTGCAAAAAGAAGGGAATTGGGTTCCACATGCTTTGCGGGAAAGAGACCTTGAACGTCGAGAAACCATTTGCGAATTGCTGCTTCAAAGGCAAAAAGAAAGCTTTTTTGCATCGTATTATTACTGCCGACGAGAAATGGATATGGTACGATAACCCTATATGGCACAAACCATGGGTGAAGCCAGGTGAACCAGGTCCTTCAACGCCAAAGTGCAATATCCATGGTTCAAAGGTAATGCTGTGTATCTGGTGGAACCAGAAGGGTGTGATCCACTAAGAACTCCTGAAACCGTCAAAAACTATTACTGGTGATCGGTATCGAACCCAATTAAAGCGTTTAAAACGAGCTCTCACGCAAAAACGGCCGGAATGGGAGAATAGACACAACAAAGTCATCTTACAGCATGACAACGCAAAACCACATGTTTCTCGACCTGTGAAAAAGTACTTAGAAGGATCCGACTGGGAAGTTCAACCCCACCCGCCATATATTGCGCCATCGGATTATCATTTGTTCCGATCGATGCAGTCAGCACTTTCTGGAGAACGGTTTAGTTCTTATGAAGACATCAAAAATGGGCTGGACAACTGGATCTCTTTCAAGGAACCGGAATTCTTCCTTCGGGGCATACGTTCATTGCCCGAAAGATGGGCAGTGAACGCATGCCCCGAAGGAAGAATTCCGGGGCATACGTTCAGCATACTTCGATTAATTTTAAAATATCGTTTCTGTTCTCCAACAATGTGTTTTATTCACCTCAAATCCCTCAAAACTTACTTATATACCCAATATATATATATTTTTAAGTTTTGGGGCGCGAGGGCCTTAAAAATACATTCCCTCCTCCCCACTTTTTTAAATTTCAAACTTTCCCACATTCCTTAAATAGAAAATTAAATTTCATCACATTTTGTGACTCCCTACTACGTGTTCAACAATTTGTGTAAACTAGATACTGAAATTAAAAATATAAAATAAAAAACAGAGCAATATCAAAGTTGTTTTGAGGCTACATATGGAGGCCAATTGTTCATTGACTTTAAAAACAGTACTGGAGATTTTTTAAAGCAATTTTCATACATGAGCGCGTATAAAAAAAACAACAAAAAAACCCAACTAATCTGTCATTTATTCCACCTTGAATCAAAAATCAATCTCTGAAACATGTACCAGGAAAAAAATTATAAACAGAATGAACGAATTTGTTTAAGAGGAATCCTTAATATTCGCTACGCAAAATTGTTTACTAACGGAAAATATTCGTTATGCAGATTAGTTAAAGTTATCCTTCTATCATTTTGTGAGAAAGCTTTTATAAAAATTCCAATGCAACCTAAACCCCCTTGACCCCGGAGAGAAAATTGTAGATTTTAGCACGTTTTATTTCTCTGTCTGTCTGTCTATCTCTCTTCCACTCTCTCTCACTCTCTGTTTGTTTCTCTTTCTCTGTCTGTCTGTCTGTCTATCTCTCTTCCACTGTCTGTCACTCTCTGTTTGTTTCTCTTTCTCTGTCTGTCTATCTGTCTCTCTCTCTCTCTCTGTGAACTTTCAATTCATCTCACGGTCTTTTTCTTAAGCTCGCAGTAAATTGATACACTCCTTTTTCTTTATGATAGTTTTCATGTTTTTTTAATTTTTCACCTAACGGTTTTTTTTTATTAAACTGAGATTTATTTCCTAAGATTCCGAATGAAATTTTTCTCCCGACCCCGCAAAAGTTCCACCCGGCCTTGGGGCCGGGTTTGTCTGCGTCTCCACCGGATGATAAAACCATAAGAATTCTTCCAGCAGTGAGAGGACATTTCCCTCCAGTAACCATGAAAAAATGTTCTTGATTTGGGACAGACTTGAAAAATTTTCCCTTCGTATTTTTATCTTCTCTCAGTTTATTTACATTTTCGGTTGTATTTAAAAGGGAGGTGTCAGTACATCATTTTAATGAATTGTAAGATGTTCAGAAAATAGGTAGGAATATTTTTAGCACGTCTTTTGAGAAAAAGATCGTGCTCATGCTACCGGGTTGCCCGTCAGTCAGTCCGTCCGTCTGTGGAAACCACATCTCTGCAACTATTAGTCCGATTCGAAAAATTGTTTTTGCATTAGGAAGCTTGAAATGTGCGAATGATGATCTTTTATTTCGTTTTCTTTTTTTATGTTGCATAATTTCGTCGCTAGAGGACGTAAATACAGATGATATCGAATTCAAAATACATTTTATTCTATATATATCTGCTTCTAATCATCCGTTTGAAAAAATTCTTTCACCTTTCCATTCTACTTGCGTTGAAGACTATTTTAGGTATAGTCACTTTTTCATTTTACGCATAAATTTTTAGCTAGGAGGCGTAAAAGTAAGTAACGTCTCCCCCGAGATCTCACCTTCTAAAACTCTGAATTGAAAAATTCTTTCTGCAGCGGATACAGCTCCTGGTGGGAAATCTTTTGAATATAATTTCTAATTTTTGGTAAAGAATGGTTTGGCCACCAGGGAGGTAAAATTGTTAATGTTTGCTTCTGATGTATTTGCAGCAAAATCTGAGCTGAAATCTCGATTGAAAAAATCCGTATGTGGACGGATAGCACTCACGTAGATAAACCTTTTCGGAATATTTTCTCAAAATAATGCACGATTTCACCCCCAGAGGGCGTAGATGTATATCTTATTTTTACCAATATCTCTTCTTCTAAGAGTCCGATTTCGAAAATTCCTTTTTTGTTGGAAACAGTTTCTGGTGGGAAATGTTCATCATAAATTTTGATGTAATCCATAGACTTTCCGCTAGGGAACGTAAAGGTAAAGTGTGTTTTCCCCGATACTCAGCTCCTAAAACTCCAATTTGAATAATTCTTCCTGCACCGTGTACAGCTCGTGACGGCAAATGCTTTGCGTATAATTTTTAGGATGTGGTAAATAATGGCTTGGCCACCAGGGGCGTAAGTGATAATTTCTGCTTCTGATGTATTTGCAGCTAAATCTGAACTTCTAAAAAACTTATTTCGTGGACCGATACCGCTTACATCGAAAAAAACCTTTGATAACACTTTCTTTTTGAAACAATGCATGGCTTTTCCATCAGGGGAGTAGATGCATATCCTATTTATATCAATATCCCTACTTCTAAGAGTCCGCGGGCCGCGGGTGGCCTAGTGGTCAACGTTTGGGACTACCACGTCGGGCCCCGGGTACGGCCCCCTCGGTAATAAATAAGGGCGTCGTCTTCCTCCCCCTTTCTACCTCGCTTCCGTGTCACTTTTCTATCGGGCACTCTAGCCCAAATCTCCTAGCTTCCTATTTCTAAGGGTTGTTTAAGACCTGGAGTCAAACATTCCCTTCCTAAAATTCCTCTACATATGATCTGATCTAAGAGTCCGATTTGAAAAATTCCTTTTCTTGGAGAGCCTTTCCGCTGCGAAATGTTTCTCATATAATTTAAAATTTTTCTTAACACACAAATCTGCAACCAGAGGGCGTAAGTTTACGTTTACAGCAATATCTGCTGGACTAAAAACCGATTGAAAAACACATTTCTAAAATCAGATGCGACTAACTGTGCAAACTCTGTGTGCGTAATTTCTGCCCAAAATAATGCACAATTTCGCAGGTAGGGAGCGCAAATGCTGAACCTTTTTTCTCAATATATTTGCATCTGCATCTGCGATTTAAAAAAAAAAAAAAAAAATCTTAGGGCCGCGGGTGGCCTAGTGGGCAACGTTCGTTACTGCCACGGAAAGGACCTCAGGTTCGATCCCAGGCAGGTACGAACGCTCGATCCACTAGATATCCGCCGTGCGTCGGATGGGCACGTTAAGCCGTCGGACCCCGGGTACTGGCCTCCGGTAATAAATAAGGGCGTCCCCCTTTTCTACTTCGCTTCCGTGTCACTTTCCTATCGGGCACTCTAGCCCAAATCTCCTAGCTTCCTATTTCTAAGGGTTGTTTAAGACCTGGGGTCAGACACTCCCTTCCTAAAATCCTCTTCATGTGATCATTTAAAAAATTCTTTCAGCACTGAATGCCATTTACCTTTTAGAACACTTAAGGCTAGGATATGAGATATTTTGTAGTTCACAGGTCTGCCTGTAGGCGTTTGCGTTCTGTCTCCAGCTGCATCGCCGCTTCTAAAAGCACTATTGATAATAATTCTTTTCTGTACAATATGCCATTCGCTACAATAGATATTGGAACATTTTCCTCTTTAACTAATGCACAAATTTTCCGCTGGGTGCGTAAAGGGCGAAACTTTTTTGTTTTTCTTTTTTTCGATAACTTGCTTCAGCGAGATTTATTTAAAAAGTTATTTTTTCTCTTAGCATAGCTTTTTCCATGAAGATATTTTTCGCCTATTTTCAACTTTTCCATTATGCAAATTTCTTCTGCTAGCAGACGTAGACTTATATCATGTTTCCTGCTATATTTCTTTTTTTAACTGTTCGATTTGAAAATCTCTTTGGCTCTGATACCTTCTTGTGCTATGAAAAACTTTTTGTGCGTCATTTGTGAATTTTCGTAACATGCTTTTTAGCTGCTAGGAGAACTAAGTACATGTTTGTATTTCTGGATGTTTTATCGACTGAAGGAATGGGTTGATTATTCTCCTAATCAGTTCCATTTACTTTGAATAGCTTTGATAAATGTGATTCGCATGAGAATGGATTCAAAAGAGGTGCTCAATACAACCGAAATTTCGGTGTCATCTTTCTTGTTTACAAGAGTGATCAAATGAATTTTTTGTTTGTTTGTTTGTTTGGTGGTTTAACGACCACCGTGAGCAATTCGATGGGCTATTAGCAGTCGCCCGTCCCTCATTAAGGCGCCGACTAAGGGGAGACAAGGTGAATCTTGCCCCCTCCAATAATTTTATTGGATAATTGAGCGAAGCTCTCTTTACGAGACAATTAGTTGTTCGGGCATAGGTACGAGATGACACATCCGATCACCGTGATTTTTTGCATGTCCATGGTCAGCTTTTGACGCCTTCGGATTCCCGAAATTCCGTGTGATTGAGGAATTTCAATCAAAAGTACTGCAGATGGCCTTTTACTTAAACTGTTCAAGAAAGTCGGCTTAAATATCAAACAGAAGACATCGCTCTTTCCACGTTTATAAGCGAGTCACGAAAAAATTCCCATCGGCCGCCGCCGGGAATCGAACCCAGCGTCTTCCAGTTTCGCCCGTGGTATGCTTCCACTGCACCACAGCGGCCTCGAAATTCTCCCGGCAGTTTGTCGTTTGTGAGTCTGGATAATTTCGAAGCCGCTGTGGTGTAGTGGAAGCATATCAGGCGCGTAACTGGAAGACTCGTGGTTCGATTCTCGGTGCCGGCCGATGATAATTTTTCCGTAACTCACTTATAGACGTGGAAAGAGCAATGACGTCTATTTGCTTCCACTGCACCTTTGTGAAAACGACAAACTACCGAACCACAAGACAGGTTGCTTCTTTGGAGCCCCGCGCAAAGCTGGGGATTCAACAACGATGAACAGCGGCAACTGAACAAATATCTATAGAAGTCGAATGAATGATAAATACACAGTTGACGTGGACCAGGAACATCAAATAGAAGTCATCGCTCTTTCCACGTTTATAAGTGAGTCATGGAAAAATTCTCATCGAAAACCACCGGGAATCGAACCCAGGGTCTTCCAGTTACGCGCCGGATTTGCTTCCACTGCACCACAGCGGCCTCGAAATTCTCCAGACTCACAAACGACAAACATGACAGTTTGCTTCTTTGAAACCCCGCACAAAAAGGCCGCGGTGGTGGTGTGGAAGCATATCAGACGCGTAACTGGAAGACTCTGGGCTCGATTCCCGGTGCCGGCCGAAGAGAATTTTTCTGTGACTCACTTATAAACGTGGAAAGAGCGATGACGTCTATTTGCTTCCACTACACCTTTGTGAAAACGACAAACTGCCGAACCACATGACAGGTTGCTTCTTGGAGCCCCACACATTGCTGGGGATTCACCAAAGATGAACAGCGGCAACTGAACAAATAACTAGAAGGCGAATGAATGATAAATACACAGTTGACGTGGACCAGGAACATCAAATAGAAGTCATCGCTTTTTCCACGTTTATAAGTGAGTCATGGAAAAATTCTCATCGAAAACCACCGGGAATCGAACCCAGGGTCTTCCAGTTACGCGCCGGATTTGCTTCCACTGCACCACAGCGGCCTCGAAATTCTCCAGACTCACAAACGACAAACATGACAGTTTGCTTCTTTGAAACCCCGCACAAAAAGGCCGCGGTGGTGGTGTGGAAGCATATCAGGCGCGTAACTGGAAGACTCTGGGCTCGATTCCCGGTGCCGGCCGAAGAGAATTTTTCTGTGACTCACTTATAAACGTGGAAAGAGCGATGACGTCTATTTGCTTCCACTACACCTTTGTGAAAACGACAAACTGCCGAACCACATGACAGGTTGCTTCTTGGAGCCCCACACATTGCTGGGGATTCACCAAAGATGAACAGCGGCAACTGAACAAATAACTAGAAGGCGAATGAATGGTAAATACACAGTTGACGTGGACCAGGAACATCAAATAGAAGTAATCGCTCTTTCCACGTTTATAAGTGAGTCACGGAAAACTTCTCATCGGCAGCCAACAGGAATCGAACCCAGGGTCTTCCAGTTACGCGCCGGATTTGCTTCCACTGCACCACAGCGGCCTCGAAATTCTCCAGACTCACAAACGACAAACATGACAGTTTGCTTCTTTGAAACCCCGCACAAAAAGGCCGCGGTGGTGGTGTGGAAGCATATCAGGCGCGTAACTGGAAGACTCTGGGCTCGATTCCCGGTGCCGGCCGAAGAGAATTTTTCTGTGACTCACTTATAAACGTGGAAAGAGCGATGACGTCTATTTGCTTCCACTACACCTTTGTGAAAACGACAAACTGCCGAACCACATGACAGGTTGCTTCTTGGAGCCCCACACATTGCTGGGGATTCACCAAAGATGAACAGCGGCAACTGAACAAATAACTAGAAGGCGAATGAATGGTAAATACACAGTTGACGTGGACCAGGAACATCAAATAGAAGTAATCGCTCTTTCCACGTTTATAAGTGAGTCACGGAAAACTTCTCATCGGCAGCCGACAGGAATCGAACCCAGGGTCTTCCAGTTGCGCGCCGGATGGGCTTCCACTGCGGCTTCGAAATTCTCCAGACTCACAAACGACAAACTGCCAAACCACATGACATGACAGTTTGCTTTTTTGGAGCCCCGCACATTGCTGGGGATTCACACAAAGATGAACAGCAGCAACTGAACATATAACTAGAAGGCGAATGAATGATAAATACACCACAGTTGACGTGGACCAGGAACATCAAAAAGAAGTCATCGCTCATTCCAGGGGCGTTTGCAGAAATTTTCTTGGGGGGGGGGGGGAGGGGGCGAAAAATTGGAAGTTACTGAAATCCACCAGGATAAAATGGAAGTTAATAAAAAAAAAGAAAAAAACATGTTAATAATTAAAAAAAAGGTATTTCTTTTTAAGTTTTTTTATGTATATAACATACATATATACCTAAATTAAGCTGATGAGTACATATTAAAAAAAAAAAAAACAGTGACAAAACAAATTTCTCCTTGAGAAATAATGCAATTGATTGGACTCACGTAATTCTTAAAAACTGAGGTTTATTCTTCTAGGTATATTTCCGAATTTGTCAATGACTTCATCTTCAACTTGAATGTCTCTATGAATAGATAATAAAGCTAGCCCATTCAGTCTTGACTCTGATGTACTGTTTCTCAAATAAGATTTCATTCGACGAAGAATGGAAAAGCTTCTTTCCACTGATGCTGTGGTTACAGGAAGAATTGCCAAGATGTGAAGCAAAATATAAATGTTGGGAAATAAGTTCTTATTGCATGATGCCAAACTTTCAACTGCGGTTTTACGGGCGCACGTCTGCTTTTTCCCTTTCCCATTTTTTGATACCATAATTGATACTCGCTTTCTGTTACATCAAAATATCCTAAATTAGATTCATACATTTTCACTGCAGATAATATTTGGGAATAATCATTCTTCACAGCAAAAACTGGTAGAATGTTTTGTAACGAAGTTAGTGTTTCTTTTTGTGATTGAAACCTTTCATTTAATGATTCAATTATATCATCCACAAAAGGTATAAATATACTTCTGCAGAAATATTCTTCTGGAGTTGAATATGGGGCATTGCATCCATTTTTTTGCATACTGCATCTACGTGGAACTTCTTCTGCTACTTTGATGCCTACAGCCAATGTTTTTACAGCATCATAAATTAAGCTGAAGGATTTTTCTGCTTCAGTTCTCATGCTGTTTAGCAGTGTAGTAACTTCTGATATTTTTTCTAAGGCATCGACTAAGTCGATTTGCTTGTTTTGGAAGTTTTCAGATAGGTTGTATGTGATGGACAATATTTTACTAAGGACAAAAGTTGCCACTGGAAATGAAAACTGACATATAGAGTTGAGCAAAGTGTGTGCTTTGACAGATGATTCTGCTGACTCTTCTTGCTCAATCGCTTCTAAGGATGATATAATAGGATGCAGAAATTCTTTAAACATAAGAACGGCATCATGCCTTTGGATCCATTGAGTTTCACATAGAGTTTTCATCTTAACTTTCTTGCAATCAGGTAGCAGTCGCTGGATACTTTCTTTCAAAACACAGGTACGTTTAGCAGTAGCGTGGAAAACCGCACATTTTTCTGATATAACTCCCATACTGTTCCTTATCCTAGGCATTTTGCTAGCATCCGACAAACATAAGTTCAAGGAATGGGACATGCAATGAGTATATATTGCTTTGAAATATTTTTTTCTAATACAGGCCTGCACTCCACGAAACTGTCATCGCATTGCTCCAGCCCCATCATACCCCTGCCCTCTCATATCGTTCAAATCAAAACCCAATTTCACTAAATTTTCCATTATTGTTGTTGCAAAAATTTGAAATCAGAAACTTTTCTCATAACACAAATTTTGATTTAACATACATATATAAAAATTATATTGGAAAGCACAGTTTGATTATTTAACCTTATTTTGACAGATAACATAAAAAATGAAACCGATTTCGGGAGGGGTCAAGGCCCCCCTCTAAATATGCCCCTGGCTCATTCCACGTTTATAAGTGAGTCACGGAAAAATTCTCATCGGCAGCCACCGGGAATCGAACCCAGGGTCTTCCAGTTGCGCGCCGGATGGGCATCCACTGCGGCTTCGAAATTATCCAGACTCAAAAACGACAAACTGCCAAACCACATGACAGTTTGCTTTTTGGAGCCCCGCACATTGCTGGTGATTCATCAAAGATGAACAGCGGCAACTGAACAAATATCTAGAAGGCGAATGAATGATAAATACACAGTTGACGTGGACCAGGAACATCAAATAGAAGTCATCGCTCTTTCCACGTTTATAAGTGAGTCACGGAAAAATTCTCATTGGTCGCCACCGAGAATCGAACCCAGGGTCTTCCAGTTACGCGCCGGATATACTTTCACTGCACCATAACGGCCTAGAAATTATCCGGACTGCCAAACTACATGACAGCTTGCTTCTTTGGATTCCAGCACAATGCTGGGGATTCACCAAAGATGAACAGCAGCAGTGTCGTGCGGTGATATTTCATCACAGGCAAGCAATGTTATTTTTATAATAATATATTATATGTATGCTCAGTTTGCTACTGTTCTTTTTACCTATGTGTGGGTGTGAGGGGAGGGGGTTCCGGATATTCTTTTCAACCGGCTGTAAAAGCATTTAAAATTTTCTTAATGTCTCTGATAAATTAATTAATACTAAACTTTCTGCAAGAAAGAAATACTCACGCACCCATTGTCCACCCTGTTTTCGAAGTCTAAGGCCGTCCTTTGTTTATCCCTCACTGAATATGTTCAGTTTTTATCAAAAAAATAAAAATATATGTCTTGGAGTATATGATTCAAGCTCCCTGGCTTAAGATATTTCTAAGCTGGAAATGGCGATTAAAAAATCAGAGATCGCGTTCTTTACCGAGGAAAAAAGGAAACAAGCTTTGAGTGCAAATTACTTACTCTTAAACCAGGGTTCTTGAATCGGGTACTTTTTAATCAGAAATTTTCAGTGTTGCTACGAAAACTGAACATATCAACAAAGATGAAATAATATTAATATTTAGAATAATCGTGAACAAAAACAATATTTATTTAGAAGACGAAATGAAGATTGAAGGTGCTCTGTGGTTCTTGTGGACGTACACAGTGACAACAAAGTAGATTGGGGCTAAATTTAACTATTAACAAACATTTCAAAAAATACACATTTCCTTGAGAACTGACAATCTTCCTAGGAGCACGAACACTGAAAAATAAAATTCAGCTTCTCTAGAGAAAATTACACAATTCTCTTATATGTTACATTTTGCTAAATATCTTGTGAGATCAAACCATTCAATCGCATATTCATTACAAGTAGTTCCCATTTTTATTACATTTCCTTTGCAGTATACAAAAACGCTGGAAATACATTTCCTATATTTTTGTGAAATAGATAGCTGACAAAATACACACACGCATAAAAACTGTCACAGGGAAAAAAATGTTTAGCAAAAGTTCTTATGTCAAGTTTTTTCATTTTCTTACTTGCATATGAGTTCCAATCTTCTTCTTTTTTGAGCAAATGAGTTAATAACATGATCATAGAAATAACATTCCTTTTTTAGCTTAACTGAAGATGCTTTTCGATAGATAACAAGGATAACTTTGACAGCTTGTTCTGTCCTTGTGCGTTTCTGAGATGCTCTTTAGGGATGAAAAACTCCTTTCGGCTGAAGAGCTTGTTGCTGAAATGGTAATTACGAGCTTGCAAAATTTGGCTAGTTCCGGCATCGCTTCGTCTATACCATTTCATTTCAAGACACGAAATTGTTCATATTTATACTTTTGGTATTACCCCCACCCCGACAAGTTTACTGAGTAGGCACATATGACAAGTTTACTGAGTAGGCCTTCAGATAATGTGTCGAGTTGTAGCTGCTAAATGCTGAAAATCTCCCGATCGGACGAGAAATTCTTCGTATTCTACACTTTTGGTATGCTCCCCCCTCCCCCACACACAGGTTTGCTGAGTAGGCACATACCCTCAAATAATGTGTCGAGTTGTAAATGCCAAAAATCTCTGCCGATCGGACTTCATATTTTACATTTTTGAAATTATCCTCCCTCCCCCGAACGGGTTTGCTGCGTAGGCACATGCGCTCAGAACAGAAAATTTGTCAAGTTGCAGCTTGTAAATACTGAAAATCTCCCGATCGGACGAGAAATTCTTCATTTGTACAGTTTTGGTATAGCCCCCTCACATACACAGGTTTGCTGAATAGGCACATGCCTTCAAATAATGTGTCGAGTTGTAGATTGTAAATGCCAAAAATCTCCCGATCGGACGAGGAATTTTTCATATTTTACACTTTTGGTATTAACCCCCCCCCCTCGCCGACAGGTTTCCAGAGAGTGCACATGCGCTGCGAAAATTTGTCGAGATGCAGCTTGTAAATGCTGAAGATCTCCCAATCGGAAGAGAAATGAGAAATTCTTGATATTTTACATTTATAAGCTACAACTTGGCAAATTTTCTGACAGCATGTGCCTACTCAGCATACTGTCGGGGGAGGGGGTGAATACCAAAACTGTAAAATATGAAAAATTTCTCGTCTGATCCGTAGATTTTCACTATTTGCAAGCTACGTACAACTCGACACATTATCTGAGAGCAAGTGCCTACTCTACAAACCCGTCAAGGAGGGGGGGGGGTTAATACCAAAAGTGTAAGATATGAGGAATTTCTAGTCCGAACGGGAGATTTTCAGCCTTTACAAGCTACAACTCGACATATTATCTAAGCGTAAGTGCCTACTCTGGAAACCTATCTGGGAGGGTGTGGTTAATACCAAAACTGTAAAATATGAAGAATTTCTCGTCCGATCCGAAGATTTCATTTGCAAGCTCCACCCCCTCCCCCCACCCCGCGACAGGTTTCCTGAGTTGGCACATGCCTTCAGATAATGTGTCGGAGTTGTAGCTGCTAAATGCTGAGAATCTCCCGATCTGACGAAATTGTTCATATTTTATACTTTTGGTATTACCCACACCCCGACAAGTTTACTGAGTAGGCACATGCCTTCAGATAATGTGTCGAGTTGTAGCTGCTAAATGCTGAAAATCTCCCGATCGGACGAGAAATTCTTCATATTCTACACTTTTGGTATGCCTCCCCCACACAGGTTTGCTGAGTAGGCACATACCATCAAATAATGTGTCGAGTTGTAAATGCAAAAAATCTGCCCATCGGACTTCATATTTTACATTTTTGAAATTACCCTCCCCCCGAACGGGTTTGCTGCGTAGGCACATGCGCTCAGAACAGAAAATTTGTCGAGTTGCAGCTTGTAAATACTGAAAACCTCCCGATCGGACGAGAAATTCTTCATATTTTACAGTTTTGGCATAGCCCCCTCACATACACAGGTGCTGAGTAGGCACATGCCTTCAAATAATATGTCGAGTTGTAGCTTGTAAATGCCAAAAATCTCCCGATCGGACGAGGAATTTTTCATATTTTACACTTTTGGTATTAAACCCCCCCCCCCATCGCCGACAGGTTTCCAGAGAGTGCACATGCGCTGCGAAAATTTGTCGAGTTGCAGCTTGTAAATGCTGAAGATCTCCCGATCGGAAGAGAAATGAGAAATGCTTGATATTTTACGCTGTAGGTATAGCCCCGCCCCCCGACTTGTTTCCTGAGGCAGCAGATGCCCTCAGACAATTCGATGACTTGTAGCTTGTAATGGCTGAAAATCTCCCGATCGGACCAGAAATTCTTTATATTTCATATTTTAAGTGACAACAATTTCAGTAGCAGCATTCACTTGCTGAACACGAGCTTTCATGCTGGCAGGAAAAGTTTTCTGGCTCCCAAGTCCCAATACATTTTAAACGCCGTTTTCTTTCTCCTTGCACTTTACATTCGTACATGCCACTCTGATGACAGGAAAAATACATTGCTGTGTCATCGCCTGCCATTTTTTTTGTTTTTTTGTTATTTTCTGTCTGTTTAACAAAACAGGACTGAGTCTCGCGTTCCATCTCTTCCTTTCAAAGTACAAAATCTTTCATAGAGTGAAATGTCGTTTGTTCATATTGTAATTCAATGTCCGTATATGTGTTACCGCTAAAGCTCGAAAGCCGTTAATGTGCACATTACCTAGCTAATCTGCAGATTAACTGATTTGCTCCGTTAACGTGCGGAATCAAGAGTTTTCCGCATTTCACCTAGGTAATGTGCACATTAACGGCTTCCGTATCGTTAAAGTTCAAAAGTTTGTTTCTCTCATTTCCTTTCCCTACACCTTCTCCTCTCCCTCCACTTTTGGTTTCATTTCGCCTGTTTCTCTCATTTCCTTTCCCTACACCTTCCCCCGCTCCCTCCACTTTTGGTTTCGTTTCGCCAGCGTCTAGTCGTCGCCGGTTGTTTTTATTTCTCATAATTGGCGTCGGCTGCCAGTGCGTTGCATAGCTAATTCTGTTTTAAAATTCGTTTTTGCCTATTAGCGCGTGAATTTGTGTCGTGATTTTTTTAAAGCAGATAAATTTAACTCCTAGTATGCAAGCAAACACCGAATTGGTGAGTAAAATGAAGAAAAGATTCTTCGAAAACCTCTTTAGCGAAGATTCAAAATATAATAGTGTTTTAATGACAAAACGAAAGTATGATTGCATAATTGAAGATGTAAAGCGAATAAAAGTTTCCAAGAAGAAAGAATCATCTCGAGATTATCGAATAATTCAAAGGTATGATGTGTTGACTGTACAAGGCTGTGAAAAACTCATTGAGCCGTTGTCATATGCGCGAGAAAGTGTGAAAAAGTTTGTCCATGCCGAAGAATTGTTTGACATATTGTAGTCTACTCATTTGTCAATTGACCACGGTGGAAGAGACAGAATGATCAAGCAATTAAATACACTTTATAAAAACATAACCCAAGCCCAAATAAAAATGTTTTTGGATTTATACGAACCTTATCAACAAAAACAAAAAAGTGCGAAAAAAGGGATTGTTGTAAAGCCGATTATTTCATCGCATTTCAACAGCAGATGCCAAGTGGATCTCATCGATTGTCAATCGCAACCAGATGGAAAGTTTAAGTTTCCTCTCGTATACCAAGACCACTTAACAAAATTTGTTGTATTGAAGTCGCTCACATCAAAACGGGCGGATGAAGTATCCTATAACTTGCTTGATATTTCTCTCCTTTTTGGCGCTCCAAGTATTTTGCATTCTGATAACGGACGCAAATTTTGTAATAAAATCTTAGAAAGTGTAACACAGTTGTGGCCAGAAATCAAAATGGTTAATGGCAAACCTAGACACAGCCAAAGTCAAGGAAGTGTAGAACGAGCGAATCAAGACATTGAAAACATGCTCACTACTTGGATGGCTGATAACCAAACTAACAAGTGGAGTGAGTGCGTACGATTTGTACAATTCGTGAAGAATCGTGCCTATCATTCTGCAGTTCAAAGAAGTCCTTACGAAGCCATGTTCGGTTGTCCCGCAAAAGTGGGATTATCTTCTTCTATTATACCACAAAGTGTATTACATTCGATAAATACTGAAGAAGACCTTGAAAAATTAGAAGATTCACAAGAGACTGTGATTATGGGATCACAGTCACATCTCACTCAGCCGCCCCGGTGGCGCAGTGGTCTAAGGCGTTGGCCTCTGATCATTCGTCCGTAAGGGGTCCGGGTTCGAATCCCGGTCAGGCATGGATGTTGTGTTTGTCTTACGGCACTGGCTCTCTCCCTTCCCTGGAACCAGTGACCCTAAATTAGGGACGGGCGACTGCTTATAGCCCATTGAGTTGCTCACGGTGGTCGTTAAACCTCCAATCAAAAAAAAAAAAAAAAAAAAAAAAAATCTCACTCAAGAGGACATTCCGTTATCCCCTGCTTCTGCAGAATCACCTATAAAAATACAAGAATTTATCGATATTAATCTTAAACTGCCTTCTACACCGTTGATTGAGGATACAGTTATGAAGAATATTCAGTTACTCTGCACCTCCAAGGAATCACCTCTGCATGTTGAAGAAGTCATCACTGAGTTACCCTCAACTTCATCAGAATCGCCATCACAGTTTCGTACAGAGCCTGTAAAGAGGACTATACAAGACATGGTCTGTATTGTTTGCTCAAAAGCAACATCAGGTGCTCACAAGTGTAAATCGTGTGATATCTTTGTTCACGTAATTTGTGGTGAAATTGATCCTAAAGAGAAAGGGTATGGTAAGAATGTATTGTGCAACATCTGTAAAAAGAATATGGGTCAGAAAATACAGCGTGATGCAGCCAAGAAAGGTTTAGAAAAGCAAGCAAAGAAAATGTTAGCAGTTTCTAATGCAAAGCACCCAAATGTCAATGAAGGTGTCACTGTGATTACCCGAGGTAGACAGAGCAAAAACTGATGCCCGCTCGATTTTAGCTGTGGTTCTTATTAAAACAGAGGATGGCTTTTATAAACTTGGTACTAAAACGGGTATTTTAAAACAATTGTATGCAAAATCTGAATTCAGTGTTTGCAAAGAGAGATTTTTAACGAAAGAAGATGTCCTTGCTGTAGAAATATCTTTACGTCAAACAGCAATAAAACAATCCCTTGGTACTGGGCAGGGTTTCAGAAAATGTGACTGCAAATCTAAATGTACCACAAATAGGTGTGCTTGTCACAAAAACCAATTGCTATGTAATTCAAAGTGTCACCAATCTTTAGATTGCACTAATAAGTAAGCATAATTTTATCATATGTTTTGCAAATTCATTTCCTTAATTATAATAATACTTTAAACCGCTTGATTCTTTCTATTATAGCTTTTTAATTGATTGATGATTGATTCTATGAACTAATTTGTTGATTGTTTGATTGTATTAACTTGATTCTTTATATATCGAAAAATAAATAAATAACATTATGTAAATTTAAACGTACAGAAACGTTGCTGTTGTTCCAGCAAAGATCCTATTTTCACTTTAACGAGTGCCTAGTAGGTAATTTGCAGATTACCTAGGTGATTAGAGAAATGAATCAATTTTCGGCACTTTAACGGATCACCCTAGTTAATCTGCACATTACCTAGATAATCTGTAGAATAACTGATTTCTGCACTTTAGCGGTAACATATACACCAGAAACTCTGATTACAAAGACCACAGTGGAAATTGCCTGAAGTTCCAAGTAGTTCTATGATGAAGATGAAACTTTTAACGTGCCTCGATAAATTACCATCCAGAGGGTGAAGCCCTCCTGGAAACGACCACTCCCCCCGAGACATTTTAGGTTACCGAGCCAAATTTTAATAAATTCAGGCTATGATGAAAAAGTAAGTTTCGTTTATTTTTATGATACAAATATTTCTTCAATTTTATTTTTTTTAATATTTGTTCAAATGGTACTAGTTATAGTTTATTTTATTAAAAAGTGTATTACGACGCATGGTATCCTTCAAAATATAATAAGTAGATTAATCATACCTAATTGTCTGGGAATCGTGATTCAGGAACAAGAGTGCGTTGAACGCATTTTAACAGATAAAAATTTCAAGCCTGCGGAACCTCCCCCTTCCCTCCTTTAGCTGAAAACAGTTTGTTATTCCTGAAATGTTTGAGGAAGTAGTTACTATATCAGGCATGCATATAGAATTTTTTCTTCGGGGGGGGGGCAATAAAAGTAAGTTTTTGAAATCCACCATCTGGAACAGAATTAAAGTTAACGAAAAATTGAAGATAAAGCATTTTTTTTCTAATGTAAGTTGATACATTTTTATTAAATTAAGGCATTTTTTCTAATGTAAGTTGCATTCCGAAAAAAAAAAAAAAAAAAAGGAGTATCTCCGGGTGGTCTACAAACGCGCCCTTGTGATAGATGTATAGCAATTACTTCTATATATATATAAATATAATAGTTAAAATTATATATATATATATGTAAGGATGTAAGGTCAGGTGATGCGTAACATCACAGCCTCTCCTTGACAAATGTCAACCCCGCCTTCTCGTGGTGCATCCTGTTCCCACTAAAGGGGCTCTGACGACCGCCAATAGCGGTATAACTATACCATCGGGATTAGAGGAAATTCTATCCCACACTCACCAACCCGCTTGGCCAGCGTGGTGAGTTATGGCCAAACCCCTCCAAAATGATTCCACAACTTAAATCTTGGCCCTCAGTCTCCGGCAGCTGGAATGTACCTGGCCAAGGCAGCGGCCAGTGCGACATGAAGGCAGAGGGTGCTAAGAATCCCCGGAGGACCGGACTAGGCTGCCATCTGATGCTGACCTTGGCTACGTATAATGGACGCTCCCTATCTTCTGATTCAAGGCTTCTTGAATTGGAAGAGGAACTACAAAGGATCAAGTGGGACATCGTGGGGCTAAGTGAGGTAAGGAGAAAAGGAGAAGATCTCATCGAACTGAAAAGTGGACATCTCTTCTACTATCGTGGGACAGATACTGGCAGAACTAGTGGTGTTGGATTTATAATAAACAAGAAACTGAAGGATAAAGTTGTAGAAGTTGAAAGTTCCTCTGACAGAGCTGCACGACTTGTTATCCAACTCTCGAAAAGATACCAGGCTCAGATTATTCAAACTTATGCACCCACCACAAGTCATCCTGAAGAAGAAATTGAAGAATTTTATGAGGAAATTTGTCTTCTAAATAATAAAGGTAAGCAGCACTTGAAAATAATTATGGGAGATTTCAATGCAAAAATAGGGCAACGGCAACAGAATGAAACTTCAGTAGGTAAATTCGGTCACGGCAACAGAAACCAGCGTGGAAATACTCTCGTTGAGTTTGCAGAGGCAGAAGGGTTTTTTTTTTATCTTGAACTCCTTCTTCAAGAAAAAGCCACACAGGAAATGGACATGGAGACATCCAAATGGGACGACAAGTGAAATTGATTTTATTATGTGTAACAAAAAATTTGTCATAGAAGACTGCAGTGTGCTAAACAAGTTCAACACAGGTAGTGATCATAGATTGGTGAGATGTAAGATGCACCTCAACACTAAACTTGAACGTGGCAAGCTCTTAAGACAAACAAAATGTATTGACATAACCAACCTTAAAAAACACCATAATACCTTCAAGTTGGAACTGAAGAACAGATTCTCTGCTTTAGAAGGCCTAACATCGGAAGAAGTGGACATCTCTGAAGTTAACAGAAAAGTAACCAAAGCTCTTATGGAAACAGCAACAAAATTAGCTGGGTCTAAGAACAAGTTGCATGTAAACAAATTATCAGGAAAAACGAAAATTTAGATGCAGAAAAGAAGAGAGATGAGGACAACTAAAGAAGATGTGACTTCCAAAGTGGAATATATAGAGCTATGCAAGACAGTAAGAAAAAGTATCACTGAAGACGTAAGAAAATTCAACTGTGAACTAGTGAGGAAAGCAATTGAAAACAACCAAAACCTAAAGATAGCAAAGGGACATCTCAGTAAGGGAAGAAAACAGATTATGGCACTGAGAAAAGAAGATGGTTCTGTAACAAGAAATAGAGGCGAAATTTTGACAAGAGTGAAAGATTTCTACTCCAAATTATATGAAAGGGATGATACATGCACTCCAGACATCATGAAAGATACCAGTACCAGAGTTCCTCCAGTCCTTCCAGCAGAAGTTGCACATGCAATCAAGAACATGAAGCGGGGAAAAGCTCCAGGAGAAGATGGAATTACTGTAGACATCATACAAGAAGCAAGTGGAGAAATCGAAACAGTACTCGCCCAAATTTTCACTCGATGCCTTAATGAAGGAAATATTCCTGAGGATTGGAACACCGCTACAATGATCCTGCTACATAAGAAAGGTGACATTGAGGATCTCGGAAACTGCAGACCTATCAGCCTCCTATCAGTAGTTTATAAAATCTTCACTAAAGTTCTTTCACACCGCTTGAAGGTAACACTGGACATGGCTCAACCGAGAGAACAAGCTGGATTCAGGAGTGGCTACAGCACAATAGATCATATCCACGTACTGAGAGAACTAATTGAAAGAGCGAGGGAATATGAACTTCCATTGTGCATGGCTTTTATCGATTATGAAAAAGCCTTTGATTCGGTGAAACCATCAGCAGTTACAATGGCTCTGAAAACCTGCGGTATTGAAGATGCATACATTAATATTATTAATAACATCTATGAAAATGCAAGTGCAAAGATTCGGCTGTTTGAAAATACAACACACGTAAAAATTGGAAAGGGAGTGAGACAAGGTGACACCATATCTCCGAAGCTCTTTAATGCCACATTGGAGGGTGTTTTTCAGTCGCTGAGCTGGGAAAACAAAGGGGATAAAGATTAATGGAGATTATCTAACCCACCTTCGTTTTGCTGATGATGTAGTCATTTTTGCAACTACCCCATCAGAGCTGCAGAGTATGATCCAGGAACTTGCTGACAAGAGTAAAGAAGTGGGATTAAAAATGAACTTTCAGAAGACAAAAGTGATGTTCAATGCTTTTACAAGAAATGAAGATTTATCGATTGATGGAGAAAAGCTGGAGATAACAGACACGTACGTTTATCTTGGACAGCAGATATCAAGTGAGGGTCACATTGATGAAGAAATTAATCGGCGTACAAAACTTGCCTGGAAAGCTTTTGGAAGAAACAGCATAATTTTCAAGAGCAATATGCCATTATGTCTTAAAAGAAAAGTGTTTGATCAAAGCATCCTTCCAGTGCTTACGTATGGTGCAGAGACGTGGACCTTAACTAAAAGAGACATACAAAGGCTGCAGACAACTCAAAGTATGCATGGAGAGGTGCATACTTGGTGTAACCAGGAGAGATAAGAAGAGGAACTCGTGGATCCGAAAAATGACAAGAGTGGAAGACATCATGATCAGAGTTAAATCCCTGAAATGGCAATGGGCTGGACATACTGCCAGAAGGACAGATCATCGATGGACAGCCGAAATTTTAGATTGGATTCCAAGGGACAGGAAAAGACCCAGAAGAAGACCACATGGGAGATGGGTGGATGAAATTCGAAAGTATGCAGGGGTGACATGGAGGAGACTGGCGCAAGACAGACCGTTGTGGAGGAAACTTGGGGAGACCTTCGTCCAGCAGTGGATTGATAATGGTTGACAATGATGATGATGATGATATATATATATAACAAATGGAAAACATGCCACCTCTAAGGTTCCATTTCCCCCTCCCCCGGCCAAAAAGTCCTGAAAGAAACACTGGACATACGTACTTCAATTTTTTTCGAACTGCTTATCTTCTGCGCACGAGTAGATGCTTACCGACCTGAAATAAATATAAACAACACCAGCGTTCGAGAGTAAAAGTAGGGCTGCTGCCTTCATTAATGCAATATGTGTACGACCCCAGAAACTGAAGTTCCGATATCATTAAGCGTCCATCTTTGTGAGCATGCGCAGTAAGACTTTCATAGGAAATCATTCCTGTCTAGAGACACTAGTAGTCATGTGGCCGTTCGGTGCGCAGGAAGCGTGATCTTTACACGACGATGCTACCAAATTTCAATAAAGCTGCGGCGGAAATTATTTAAGAGGCGCATTTTCGGAAGCAATCACCCTATGGGTCTAAATTGTAACAACCATTCTAAATAAAAAGTAATTAATCTAATTTTTGTAAAGCTCTCAATTATTCATTTCTAGTAAGACAAGCATTGCTTACATTGCTTCTATGGACCCCCTGAACAGCAGCAACAGAACAAATAACTAGAATGAATGATAAATACACAGTTGACGTGGACCAGGAACATCAAATAGAAGTCATCGCTCTTTCCACGTTTATAAGTGAGTCACGGAAAAATTCTCATCGGCCGCCACAGGGAATCGAACCCAAGTTCTTCCAGTTACGCGCCGGATAGGCTTCCATTGCGGCCTCAAAATTCTCCAGGCTCACAAACGACAAACCACATGACAGGTTGCTTCTTTGGAGACCCGCACAAAGCCGGGGATTCACCGAAAATGGAAAGCAGCATCTTTGGTGAATCCCCAGCATTGTGCGGAGCTCCAAAGAAGCAACCTGTCATGTGGATTGGCAGATTGTCGTTTGTGAGTCTTTAGAATTTCGAGGCTGCCGTGGTGCAGTGGAAGCATATCCGGCGCGTAACTGGAAGACCCTGGGTTCGATTCGCGGTGGCGGCCGATGAGAATTTTTCCGTGACCCCTTTTAAATTTGGAAAGAGCTATGACTTCCATTTGATGTTCCTTGTCCACGTCAACTGTGTATTTATCACTCACATTAATTAAAAAAAAAAATCGTTTGAATTGAAAAACGAAGAAATGGAAAGACTCCGTCTCTTAGCTCAACACTTGCTTAATCTAAATAAAAGAAAGTTTGTGTATGTGTGTCTTTCAGCTGTGTTTACATGCTACCTGATCACAATCAACGTGAAGGAAAGTAGTTAATGATAAATTTTAGGCATTTCTTTTTTAGAATGTTTCGTACTTTTGCTCTTGGAAGTGATAAATTTTACGCGTTCGTTTTTTAGAATTTGTTATCGCCTTAATGAGCTTACATTTTGCAATAGCTTCGCTCAAAATTAGCCAACTGTATCCGAGTTATTGGTTACCGTTGGCAACTTGTCCTAGTTTTATTGAAGGAGGGGGGGGGGGGGGGGCAGTGCCTACACAACATTTTTCGCTGTTTAATTAAATAATCGCTTTGGCCTCATAAAATGAACCAAGCTCAACCTTATGAGGCCAAAGCGATTGATTTAAAAAAACAATTAATAAATGACAAAATAAGTAAATCACTTTTTTCGTATATTCAGCATTGCTCATTTGATAAGAAACTGGATTGCCAGATCCGTATTGTGTTTGACATGTTCTCGTGATATGTCGTAAGTGTGTAAAAGAATTAACAAAAACAAAATAAATAAAAACACAGAAACGATATAATTAGCAGCGCCTTTATTTATCTATGTATTTTTGCCCCGCTTGTTCTTTGAGTAACCATTGTGGTTTCTCATATTTTTTATAAGCGTTTGGAAATAAAATCTGTGCTATATTTTTACAAAATCACAGGTTGAATTTTTTTATAATGTTAATGTTCAGCAAAAAAAATATTTCTGTTATCTTGTTTGTTCTTTTGCTAATGAGCGATTACAAATGCTTTTTAAAATATACGTCAAAACTCAGTTTGTCTCTTTGTCCGTTGTCTTCTTCTTCCGACAATAGAAGTCACGTGCTCCTCCCACGCCCCCCACCGACCCAATAATTTGGCAAAGTCGGCTCCCCTGGTTCCAGGAAATGGAGAGAATAAGTATGACGTATACCACGTTGTCCAAAACCAATATAATAATCTGATTAATTTCTCTGTTTTTTTTAGTTTTTTTTTTGTAACATCTTCACGGTTTTAATAAGCTGCTTTAAATGTCTAATCTTATGTAGTCAGCAAATTTAATTCAGATTTAAAATCCTATATTTAGTTAATTCTTATTGTTGACTTCAGGTATATGCATTTTTTCATTCTTCCATGCTTATAGAAAAAGATTTGACAAGCACTTACTCACTTATTTTTCTCATTTAACATCTCCCGACTTTTACTTAAGCTTATATTCAAATTTATGAAAGCACCTATCCGTCAAAAAAAACAAAAAAACCAGTACAGCTGTTCATCCGGCCCTGACACGTGCTGAGAGGATAAGTTAAAATATTTCTTCCTACCTTCATGTTACCGAAAAATCACGAAATCCTTTCTTTTTTTGTAATCCATTGGCACAATATCCACGCCTAGAGGATGACACTTAATCCAAAGAAATACCATTAATCCACACGTGTGTAATCCATGAGAAACGAAACGCACATGCTTGTATGCTGGCGGTGAAGCGACAGCTACTTCAGTGCTGCCAGATTTGGATGAGCAAGTTCAACGCAGCGGCGAAGATATTACTCAGAGTAACGTGCGCTCTCGTTAACCGTCATTGATGGGCACGAATTTCACCGGACGTTTTCGTCATGTGACGTCAGAAGTGGATTTCTGCTGATTCAATGCTGTCGCTATTTGATTATCCCGTACTTTTGGCTAATTTTTGCAATCTGTCTCCAGGCTTACAAACAGCAAATTGTCAAACCACATGGCTGGGTTGCTTCTTTGGATATCCAGGTTACGTAGATTAAACGTAATCTGGTAAGACATTGGAGAATGGACAGCCATTGGTTCTCCCGATACGTTTCATAGACGTAATCTGGACTTTCATCGATGTCCATGAAAGCTCCGTACGTAACGTGGTGAACATAAAATGGACGTCTATTAGATGTGATTGTGCTGTGTGGGAGAATTTTCCTTAAATATACGAAAGGAACTGCTGAAAAGTTTCTGAAATTTCAGAATTGTCCGTAAACATCTCTTAGTAACGGTACTTTACCGTAAATATAAAAAAGGAATCGCACAGAGGTTTCTGGAAATTCAAAATTTTCCTGGCGGACGAGAGATCTGAAAAATTCAGGTGTTTCTTCCAGCTCATTTCAGGGAAAAGGTTGTATCAGAGATATGCTTCGTTAATTTAAGAAAGGAATAAAAAAATGGCTCGTGAATTTCAGAAATTTTTTTAAGGTGTACATAAATGAGTATTAAAAACACTTGACATTTATAGATTACACTACCAAGACTGCAACCAACAGTACAACTGTATCACCTTGATAATGTATGAAATTCTTATAAGATTTGAATTCGTTAGAAATCTATAATCAGAGCACTCTGGCAGGATATACAGATCAAATGATCATATGTAGAGGATTTTAGGAAGGAAGTGTCTGACCCCAGGTCTTAAACAACCCTTAGAAATAGGAAGCTAGGAGATATGGTCCAGATTTTTTTTTTTTTTTTTTTTTTTTTTTGATTGGAGGTTTAACGACCACCGTGAGCAACTCAATGGGCTATAAGCAGTCGCCCGTCCCTAATTTGGGGTCACTGGTTCCAGGGAAGGGAAAGAGCCAGTGCCGTAAGACAAACACGACATCCATGCCTCACCGGGATTCGAACCCGGACCCCTTTCGGACGAATGATCAGAGGCCATCGCTTAGACCACTGCGCCACCGAGGCGGCATGGTCCAGATTGCCCGATGGGAAAGTGACATGGAAGCGAAGTAGAAAGAGAGAGAAAGACGCTTTTATTTATTACCGGGGGGCCAGTACCCGGGATCCGAAGGCTTAAAGGGCCCATCCGACGCACGGCGGATATTTAGTGAATCGAGCGTTCGTACCTGCCTGGGATTGAACCTGAGATCCTTTCCGTGGCAGTCATGAACGTTGCCCACTAGGCCACCCGCTGCCCGAGGATGTACAGAACTGGTTGCTGCCAACTTTAAATACAACCACAAATACACTTAGACAAACAAAAAATAAACAAACAAGCAAACAAACAAAAAGATAACACCTAATTTAGTACAAATAAGTGAACAACTTCAAACTATTATTAACTTCAAACTATTATTAACTTCAAACTTCTAGTCGGCTTGGTTTAATTGTCTCGTACTTTATTGATATTTAAGGTACGCATGCGCGAATAGCTCCACAATTCATCCCTGAAGAACGTCCATTAGATGTCTTATGAATGACATCCGATGGACGTCCAGATGTGGTAGCTCCTGAATTCGTCCATCATAAGGACGTCCACTGGATATCTACTGTATATATGATGTCTAATGGATGTTTTTGCATAGACGTCCACTGAACGTCTATATTTCATCCATGGCGTCTACTGGAACAGGTGGATGTAATATAGACGTGCATTAGACGTCGCTAGTTGTGTGGGTCTTAGCTCTAAATTCAGGTGCCGATATAAAATTGTAAAGATTGGAATATAATCTTCGGCAGTCTCTCTCAGAGAACGTTCCTTGCCTATTGCTTCAGCAAAGGAAGTAATTTTCTTACATTAAAATTTGCTAATGATATATCTTACGCTGCATCCAGAAAATTGGATAAAGTCTTGTAATTTAGAGATTGTGTCAATACCAGGGGTGCACCCAGGATTTTGGCAAAAGGGGTGCAGGCAGATCCATCCAGAATATTATAGGCTTCATGGTATCAGTGCATACCTTTTATACACTGCCGGACAATTGCTAAGGACGGATGACAATAGCAACGATAGCAACCATAAAATGGAAGGCAGGAAAATGTGGAAATTAGCATAAGTGCGGGATTCAGTAAGACGTGTTATGCGTATGCAAATTTTGGATTGCCGAACTTGTTCGTGACGTCATAGTGCTGATAAGAGATATAAAGGATTTGACGCGTATTGACCGTTGTTGTTCAAACGCAAAGTTGAAAGGGGAAGAATCAATTGACGAACTTGTAATTTTCAGTATGTCTCCCCGACATCACCTAGACGATTTTACGCGTGGCCGTATTATTGGCAAGATTGAAGAAGGGCGAAAAATAACAGATGTTGCCAGGGAGTTCGACGTCAGCCACAGTGTTGTTTCAAGGCTTTGGAAATCATTTCAAACAAATGGAGAGTGTAGCAAACGTCACGGGAGAGGTCGTGTTTGCAGTACGACACCTGCAGAAGATCGGTACATAGTGCTATCAACAAAAAGACACCGGCGCAGCACAGCTAGTGATGTAGCAAATCAGTTTATGGCTGCTACTGGCAAGCGGATCTCCCGAAAAACTGTCGCCAGACGTTTGCATGAAGGAGGACTATACGCCCGCCGTCCTGTTGTGTGCATCCCATTGTCCAGACGTCACCGTACCGCCCGTTTGCAATGGTGCCATCAACATAGCAATTGGACTGATAACGACTGGTCTGCTGTCCTCTTCTCAGATGAGAGTAGATACAGTCTATCGTCTGATTGTCGACGACAACTGATCTGGCGTGATAGTGGTACTGCATATTGTCCAGCAAACATACTGGAAAGGGACCGATATCCGACATGTAATGTCATGGTATGGGCTGGCATCATGATCAATGGCCGTACGTCCCTCTATGTGCTTCCAACTGGGACTATGACTGGCCAATGATGCATTAATGATGTTCTGCTACCGCATGTTCCGTGGTGCTGTCGGTGATAGATTCATTTTCATGGACGACAACGCAACATGTCATCGAACAGTCGCTGTCCATGAGTGTCTTGAGAGCTAGGATATTCAACGCCTCGTATGGCCAGCACGTTCTCCAGATCTGAATCCAATTGAAAGTGTGTGGGATGCTTTGGGGAGAAGTCTTGCTGGTCGCCAATGCCCTCCAATAAACAAGGACACCCTCATCCGTGCACTGACAAAAGGATGGGATAAATTACCCCAACAGCTGCTTGATAATGTTGTGCAAAGCATGACACGACGTGTGGAACCTTGCATCGCCCTCCATGGTGGCCATATCCCGTATTGACATCTTACGCCGGAACGCCTGCGGACGGTAATTGCATTTTTTTCACGTTTACGTGTTCTGCACAAAATGGCCTGTTTGTCCTTTGAACACGTTCCAAAGCCTTCTGGATTTCAGAGCACAATAAATTGTCTTTCTCGTAATGTCCTGGCATTCTGACATTATTTTATTTCACTTGGCATCCAACCACACTTACTTTTCTATGCGCTATATAGCCGTTTATGATCCGTCCTTAGCAATTGTTCAGCAGTGTAGTATACTGGGTGATTCAGCTAAGCGTGTACAAACTTCTGGGAGAGGTAGGTTGCACAAACACAAATCGGAATCACATAGCAATGCAGGGTAGGAAACGCCATCTTCGTGTGCTTGTGTACAGAGAAGACGAGAAACGAAAGGGCAGCACGTAAGAGAACAAAATGCTTTTCATTACTCACAAGACATTTGCGAAATGCATTGAAGTTACAGAAGGTGTTAAAAGTTGCGACCATGAGCTGCAACACACGCTTGACATCGTCGGCGCATGGAATCACGTACATTTTGGAAAATTCCCTGCGTGTCTCGGACTTCCAAAGCAGCTACAGTGTTGTGTGTGTTACAAGGTCCACATCACTTTCAACGGTGGGTTCGTACCCCAGTCCTTTGATGTAACCCCAGAAGAAGTAATCAAAGCATGTGTGACGTGCCTGCCCAGCAGGACCCACACGACATAAAGGCAGATAGCAGTCAGAACGAACGTCCGCGTAGCTCAATTGGCGGAGTGACTTATTCCGGAATGAGGGGACCCGGGTTCGAGCCCCAGAGTGGACCAAAAATGACGGAGAAATTTACTTCGTTATAATGGCGCCCGAACTATCCGGATGACCCGACCGTTCAAAATCTCGCAATGGTGTGATGTTCTTTCCACACCGCGGGAGAGGAAAAATCAATGAATCCCTTCTCTAGCGCTTCGAAAAATAAATGTGTGTGACATTGCATTCCACACACCAGATTGACTGGGAGTTCTCAAGTGCACGTTCTGCAGCGGATGGCTGTCTGCAACGATTTACGGTCACGGCTGACCCGTGGGCCCCCGGCCCTCTTTCGGGGGGGGGAGATGTGACGTGTCTGCCAAGCAGGACGCACGCGATATAAAGAAAGATAGAAGCGATAAAGAACGTCCGCGTAGCTCAATTGGTAGAGCGACTTATTCCGGAATGAGGGGACCCGGGTTCGAGCCCAGGCGCGGACAAAAATGACGAAGAAATTTACTTCGTTATACATGTTAAGTCCGGCGATCTGGCAGGCCAATGAATGGGACCACCACGCCCGATCCACTGATGTCCAAATATCATGTTTAAGTGATGACGAACGTCAGTGCTGAAATGGGAGGGGCCCCCGTCGTGCTGGAACCGCATTGCACGGCGCAGTGACTTAGGGACCTGTTGTTCGTTCAACAACTCTGGCAAGACGTTCTCCAGAAATATGTGGTAAGTCCTTCCGTCCAGACGAGAAGGCATGAAGTATGGGCCAATTAAGTGGTCCCCGAAAGTGCCAGCCCAAACATTAACAGCAAAACGGTTTTGTGCTGCACGTGGTCGTACAGCATGGGGGTTCTCAACCGCCCATACATGCGCGGCATGTGCAGTTAAGCAACCTTCCCGTGTAAAGCACGCTTCGTCTGTGCACAGCACAGAAGCAGGAAATTTTGGTTCTGCCGAACTCTTCTGCAGGTACCATTGCGCGAATGCAATGCGCTGAGGGTAATCCTCAGGGCTTAGTGCCTGAACGCGCTGCACATGATATGGATGCAATTGGTCTTCGTGCAGAACCCTCCATACGGTGGATTGGGACAGACCGAGTCAATGGGAAATTGCTCGTGTGCTGGCACTTGGAGTGTCTGCTGCATTATTTGATACATTCTCTTCGATGGCAGGAGTTCGTACCCATCGTTCCCGACCCTTGGCAGGCCCCTGGAAAGAACCAGTGTCTCATAACCTCTGATGCAGCAGTGCGAACACTTGGTGATTTGGCACTCGTCTGATCCGGTACAGTTCCTGGTACAGTCGCACGGCGGCTCGTCCGTTACAGTTGGCTGCTCCATATGCGAGGTGCATATCAGCCATTTCCGCGTTCGTGAACTCAGCCATCCCACTACCTCTGCGGGCGGTTTATGCCGCCCCGGTGGCGCAGTGGTCTAAGCGATGGCCTCTGATCATTCGTCCGAACGGGGTCCGGGTTCAAATCCCGTGAGGCATGGATGTTGTGTTTGTCTTACGGCACTGGCTCTCTCCCTTCCCTGGAACAAGTGACCCTAAATTAGGGACGGGCGACTGCTTATAGCCCATTGAGTTGCTCATGGTGGTCGGTAAACCTCCAATCACACTCACACGCGGGTGGTTTACAAATGACGGTATCCTGAAAGAACGTATGAGCAGTCTCGGGACCGAACAACGCCATCTACCGCATCAAGATGGCGTTTTCGACCGTGCATTGCTATGTGATTCCGATTTCTCTTTGTGCAAACTACCGCTCCCAGAAGTTTGTACACGCTTAGCTGAATCACCCTGTATATATATATATATATACACAATTAAAAATAAATAAATAAAGGGAAGACCAAAGAGCATTGGCAGGCTCACAATTATTTAGATTTAGAAGTGATATCCACAAAACCGGGATGCAGCCCTCATCCATTTCGGTTTAATGTACGAACCACTACAGCTTTGGAATACTGCCCGTCTTAAGAGTGAACTAAACAATTGAAAAAAATGTATTGAAAAAGAAGCAGTATTTCTGTTACAATTATTTTCCTCCTCCCTCTCCCCCTCCTCGAAATAATTCTTTAACGGAAAAAGGACAAATTGCGTTATATAAAATTAAAACATTACTGCTGTGCTGCCATCTGCTGGCTGGGATGGAAAACTGAACAACGAATCGCACATTAGTTTTAAATGCTTCGAAAAGAATCTGTGATTAGGTACAACGCTCTGAGGATATCAGTTTACATTTCACTTATTTTCCTGTGCTTTTTTGAATTTGTAGTCTTGTTCTGATTTTTAAAGATAATTTTTAGTACCAGTAGAACGGGAAATTCTTTTACATTGTGCTGCCATCTAGAGGAGATATAAGCACAATACATACCTTGACTTATATTACAAATTTTAATAAACAATCAGTTTTGCCAGTTCTCTCAAACAAATTATCCCTATAAACTTCCATTTTAACAGCTGGTATTCTCAATTCAGTCTGCATAGACGCAAGAACTTTTTACACAAACTACTATTTTTTAAAAGGAAAATTGGAACAGATATATCGCCAAACACGCTAACTAGTTTCTTCGGCAAATCTGCTCAGGTTGGGATATTTTGATTTATTAATGTATTTTACAGAGGAATTATTTTTCATTAGATAAAAAAATAAAGGAGTTTTATTATTATTTTTTTTTAATACATTGAACAAAGGATCATTTTTTTTGTATTTTTCCTGTGGGTGAAAGTGGCGTTGTTCGTCGATCAACAAAGGCAGACGAGAATATGTCAAAATTATTTTCTGTCGGTATTTCATTAAATTTTAGATCAAATAAGATTAATAAATAGTGGTGTAGTCCCAATTGAAAAAGTACAGGAGTGCGGGTAACCTTTACGTCTTCAATATCTTTCCTTTTTATCTCCTCCCTCCCCATTCCGCTTCTCCCTTTTTTACTTTCTTACATTTGTAGTACGCAGGGGCGGATTTCTGACTAGACGCGCGCCTAGAGCCCCAGAGAGGGGGGGGGGGGGGTCGAAAATATATAAATGCATTCCCAGTTCTGTTTTGGTTTTAACGGTCCGAAACAAATCAGTCCTTAAATCGACAACTTTGTCTGTATTGTCAACTGATATTTCAATTTCTGATATTAGTAAGATACGTATATTTTTTCTTGCTTTGTTGATACTCCAAATTTTCGAGTTCTTATCGATGTACTTGTTTTGAAAGGAACGGTTAAAATAATTTAGCTTTCTTTTTGTGGTAGGTGAAGGAAGGATTCACGCTTCCCACACTTTTCATTGTTTAAAGCGAATACTTAACCGGTCTGCTGTGTATATAAATTACTATCATGCTACTTCCAGGCAAAGGAAAACATCTGTGTTGGAACTTTTCTCTCTTCTCCTATGAGTTGCGACGAGGAGTGCTTGTAGATACTGTCATGATGATTGGGGGTATTTGCTGTTAATTGTTTTTACCCCTTGGGGTAGGGTAATCAAGTTCTTTTTCAGCTCTAACACCATGAACCAGTCTAAACCTAAAGAGTTAATATTTAGGCTGAAATAATGAAGAAATTCGACAATATCACGCTATGTGTCTTTTTCTTAGTTAATAGTGTTAAAAGAAATTTCTGTTGTGCAACAACATTTTCTTATGACTTTCTCCTTCCCCTGGTTCAATACCAAGGAGGTTATAATAATACTTCTGGAGACGCCCTGAGTATCTTAAGCGTGAAGACCCAAAATGTGGGAATTTGAAGTTGTTTACATGATACTTATGCAATTTCAACACTGTGTGTATTTTAGAATTGCGTGGTTTTGGGTTGCAAAAATCGTGTAAATATCAAACATAAATGAATTATACTTCTCACACGAGTGAAATTTTCAATTTTAACGTTATCTCTTGTTTAGAATTTGCACTAACGTTCGTGTATTTCATTTTAAAATGAAAATAGGAAGGAGCCTCAAAATAATTGAGAATTTTGTAAATTTACCGTTTTCTCACACATTGGCAACAACTTACGAAGCGAAATTGGAAAAACATTTGCGACGAAAGAAGGCGATTCGGCCAACACAAAATGCATTGCAATAATAGCCTTGAAAACCATGAGCTTTCCCGCACTTTGACGGCCGCTGCTCGTGGTTATAGGCTTCACGCAAAGTGGTATTGCTCCATTAACAAGGGTACCTACAGATATCTTATTCTAACCTCCTTGTTTAATACTGATATTTATCAAGTATTAGCACCTTTTCTATTTCTTAAATCGACATAAAACTAACTTTAAAAAAGCAATGAAAAAGTTTCAATGGCGTTCTTACTCGAAAAGCTGTGGTTTCTACTTTTCACTTTTTCAAACCGGATCTTCTGCATTTAATTCTTATGGTTTTGTTTCTGGTAACTGCAGTGCAGGTATTAAAAAAAATCTCACGCATCTTTTTGACAGAATAAAAAAGACGCAGACCTCAATTTTACGATGAAAATAATATAAGAAAAATGCTTTCAAGAAATATATTCTCGCTTTCCTGCACTGACTGATTAAATTCTTTCTCTCCAACTTTTTTGGCCCATGGCATCCGTCTATGCAGTGGACGGCTGAATCTTTTCGATTTAGGGAATTGTTCGCCACAGAAAAACTCCTCCACGAAAAGTCATTCACCCTTTTCAAGTGAAGTACCTTGCACAAATTGCCTTTTAGCCAAATTTTCTAATGTGGAGGACTTTTCCGCTTGCCAATGTCTACAAGTATTTTATTTTTGCTTGGTACCATGCCCGTTGCTTACTAATTTGCTCATAACGTAAAAACAAGATGATTTTCCAAAGCTGAAGCAATGGAAAGAGCACGTTTTGTAACTGAAATGCATTCCAATTTTATGCCAATTTTTATACGCATGTACGATAAATTTGGAGGAATTCCATTTTCAGGCCTTAGCTTTAAGTTTGTCAAGTAATTTGCAACTGAAAAGGTGCTAAAGTAATCAGTTTTACCTAACGTATGAAACTCAAAATGAACTTTGCCGTAACTGAAATGATCTCTTTCGTAGCATATACATATATATATATATTTTTTATAGAGATACAAATGTGTACCATTTGTATATCTGAAAACAAATGTAGCGTATACATTTTGTTTTCAGAGATACAAATGGTATACATTTTGTATCTCTGAAAACAAAATGTTTATTGTGCACGGACAGACCAAGTGATTACACTGGAACTGTTTCTTACAAAACGATTTAATAATAGGAAGATAGAATGGCATGTTAATAAGCGTAATTTTTTTTTTTTTTACTTTTTTTTTTGTTAATCTGACGGATGAACATTTCCGTGGCGATACGAAGGGAGAGGGGTGGGGGTGGGTGAATATTTTAGCTCCTAGGGCCCCAAAAGATCTAAAATCGCCTCTGATACCACGAGTGTAAGAAAATGCAGCGATGAGGCGAAATCAGACTTGCGGATTTACACATGACTAGATGAATTAAATTCCTAATTAATATAATTTTGCAATATCCCCACCTGAACGTTCCTAACAACAGTAGAAAAAGAAGTTTCAAGGGATTGTCAAGTGAGATGGATTTAGAGACTAACTCTGCCTTCAAACAAACATGAGATGTTAATTCCACTAACTGTGCAGTTCTTCTGTTGCATTTTTTTAAAAATTAGAAACCATTTATAGGACATTCGCATTTTAAAATGCGAATGAAAACAGATGAAAATAAATAAATTATGATAAACAATTAAAAAGAAAATAAATTATGCTGTATAGAATTTATCGGAACGAATGACGGCGAGAAAAAGAAGTACCAGAACGCCGTTCCGGTCCCACTTCACCGCTGTTAATAAAATGTGGAAATTAGTGGCTTCTTTCTAGCTTTACTTTTTTCGTCGGGGAAAGCAATACTGTTTTAATCAATACAGTGAAATTAGTTTTACCGCCATTTCTCTGTTGAATTTTTTGCAGATATAATTTCAGAATGATGACTTTTCCTTCGCGATTATTTCTGCATTAAGTTTATAGCAGGGCCGTAGCTACCGGGAGGGCGGTTACCCTCCCAGAACGGCCATTTCAGGGGCGTAAATTCATGATCGGGAGGGGGGTGTAAAAAAATAGAAATTGTAACTGAAAAATGAAAGTAACACCGTTCAGTAATTGCTTTTTAAATGCTTTAGTTAATCTCATACAGTATTCCATGCAGTTAACCTGGGTACAGAGAATTGTACGAAATATATATCATATCAAAAGAATTGTTCGTACAGCGTACAGAAAACTTGGATTTATCATGCAACATTCCAAGTATTACTCGAATACTCAGACACTTATTCGCATTTCTGAGACTATACGGTCAGATCTTCACTGGAATATGCGGCGATCATTTGGAGTCCTAGCCAAGTAACTCTAGTAAATGTAATTGAGAAAGTTCAGAAAAAGTTTCTGCGTCTGCAGTCGAGAAGGAAGGCTCTCCAACTCAAGTTCCTGTACGGCATCATCAATGAAGAGATAGATGTATAACGAAGTAAATTTCTCCGTCATTTTTATCCGCGCCAGGATTCGAACCCGGATCCCCTCATTCCGGAATAAGTCACTCTACCAATTGAGCTACGCGGACGTTTTATTCAGATTCCAATCTGCCTTTATGTCGTGTGCGTCCTTCTGGCAGGTACGTCACATCTCCTGGTACGTGTGCGTCCTTCTGCCAGGTACGTCACATCTCCTGGTACGTTACATCATCTCCCCCTTATTTTATTTATTTATTTATTTATTTATTTTTTGAAGTGCTGGAGAAAGGATTCTCTTATTGTTCCTATCTCGCGGTGTGGAAAGAATATCACACCAATGCGAGATTTTGAACGGTCGGGTCATCCGGATAGTTCGGGCGCCATTATAACGAAGTAAATTTCTCCGCCATTTCTGTATCAGCGCCAGGATTCGAACCCGGGTCCCCTCATTCCGGAATAAGTTGCTCTACCAATTGAGCTACGCGGACGCTTTATTCTGATTCCTATCTGCCTTTATGTCGTGTGCATCCTTCTGGCAGGTACGTCACATCTCCTGGTACGTTACAGATGATACTCAAATTGTAAACCAATTAAGTTTCCGTGTCCCATATTTACCCAGGAAAAAATGTTAACTATTTGCAGTGCCATTTTGCAGAACTGATGCTGGAAAAAAATTATCCGTTATGTAAAATGTATAGGTTTCACAACTCACTTGAAGATTGTCCGGATATTTTTAATGTTAGTTATAATTTTTTTCATAAAGCATGTTTTGCAAGATTGTAAGTATCACTTGGTAATTATCACTATAAATGTAAATATAGCAATTCCTGTAACTAGATTTACCGTCAGTAGGGATGTGCTTACAATAAATAAACATACACTATAAGGTGAGAACATCTCATATCCACAAAGGGCATTTTCCAAAACAGTGAATGGAGGCATAGAAAATGATATGCTAATATGTCTAACCTCCGTGACTTTTCCGAACATGCCGTTGGGATGAAGACCTAATTAATCATTTGTACTCTGTCGCAGAAAGTTCTCTGAGCTTTTAATCTTGAACGGAATTTTCCTAAGCCCTACTCCTGTAGCTGCTTCCTATTGTTACGTTAACTATCCGATACCCATTCGTTCTGGGCTGGTTTATTTTTTCCTTTTGCATTTCTGTGGAGTGCTGTGCTGTTGACGTTCCCACAACGTTTACGCTTTACTTGGTGTTTGCAACCAGCGGTTCTTGGGTATTGACCTAGTTTTTACATTTTTAATAAAATTACGCCAAAATTCTGAAATGAAATTTTTGAACGATACAATGCTTTCTTATAACGGCGGTGAGTGAGATTGGAGAGTAACTCTAGTAGTGGAACTCAAAGGGGCGTGATTTTGAACTCGAAGGGTCGTGATTTTGAACTCGAAAGGGCGTGATTTTGAACTCGAAAGGGCGTAATTTAAAACTCGATGGGGCGTAATTTAAAGTCTTGCCCTCCCAGATAAGAAAAGCTTGCTACGGTCCTGGCTTGTGTAATCCAGAGTTGGAAACGGGTCAAAAATTTTGAACCCGGAGACGACCCGGAAGTCACATAATTGGACCCGAACCGGACCTCACCCGGACACGACCCGGAACTCACATAATTGGATTCGCACCGGACCTCACCCAAACAAATCTTCTTTGAGCTATAAACTGAAATATATCATCATCATCATCATCATTGTCAATCATTATCAATCCACTGCTGGATGAAGGTCTCCCCACATTTCAGCCACAACGGACTGTCTTGGGCATGTTCCACGTGATCTTCTTCTAGGCTTTTTCTATCCCTTGGAATCCAGTCTAAAACTTTGGTTGTTTATCGGAGGTCCGTTCTCCTGGCAATATGTCTAGCCCATTGCCATTTCAGGGATTTTACTCTGATCGTGATGTCTTCCACTCTTGTTGTTTTCCTTATCCGCGAATTCGTCTTTTTACCTTTCTTGGTTACACCAAGCATGCATCTCTCTATGCTTCTTGCAGTTGTCTGCAGTCTTTGTATGCCTTTTTAGTTAAGGTCCACGTCTCTGCTGCGTAAGTGAGCACTGGAAGGATGCATTTGATTGAATATTTTTCTTTTAAGACATAACGACATATTGCTCTTAAAAATTGTACTGTTGCATCCAAAAAATCTCCAACCAAGTTTTATGCGTTAATTAATTTCTTCATCAATGTGACCTTCGCTTGATATCTGCTGCTCAAGGTAAATGTAGGAATTGGTTATCTGTAGCTTTTCCCCGTCAATTGATAAATCTTCATTCCTTGTAAAAGTATTGTACAGCAGTTTTGCGTTCTGAAAGTTCATTTTTAATCCCCATTTCTTTACCCTTTCTAAGCAAGTTACTGGATCATACCCTGCAGCTCTGAAGTATTATTTCAAAGATCTCTGAAGATTTCTTTGAAATACTGTTTTACTATTCAAAAATAAAACGGGAGTAAAACCGGCTCGAAATCGGGTCAGGAACACCTTGACCCGACCCGTTTGACCCGCAAGATATTGTTGACCCCGTTGACCCGTGACCCGTTTTCATCTCTGGTGTAATCCTTCTAGCTTTAAACTTAAACTATTGAAACACTTTTAGCAAGAAAGCGGAAGTCTAATAAATAGTTTTATTCCGACAGTTCTTCAGGTGGTCTATTCTGATATTCCAATAATGGCTTATATACTCTGGAATGAAAAGTTTCTTCTAGAATTCCAAGAATGACAAGCTTATCCTGATATTCCGAAAATTGTACATTTATTCTGATACACCAAACGTGAGTGATATAACAAAATTCTTTCAAATATTGTTGAAATTGTCAATGAACGAATCGTCGACCTCGGATATTAGTGTTTTTTTATAATAATATCCGCCCCAGTGGCGCGTTGGCTTATGACCATTCGTCCAATTTGGGTCGTGGTTCGAATCCCGTTGCGGCATGGATGTTTTGTCTTACGTCTCTGGCTCTCTCCCTTCCCTGGAACCAGTGGCCCTATTTTAGGGACGGCCGAATGCTTATAGCACACTGAGTTGCTCACGTTGGTCGTTAAACCTTCAATTAAAAAAAAAAAAAAGAATAATAATATTCCTTACTCGATCAAGATTTAAAGTCTCGCTGCCCAAGTTTTGTTGATGTGTCACGAATGGAAGAGATGCAGATGTCAAAAATTTATTCCGACTTTTGCCGTTTGAAGAGTCACAGGAAACTTCCAATATGACCAGTATATAGTTTTGTAAGTTACTACGTATCAAGCACGTATTCAGGAATTTTGTTTGATTGGGGGTGGGGGGGGTCCAAAAACTAAGAACAATTTCTATATAACAGATGTAGGTGGCAAGTTGTACTGATCACATACTGTACTAACTTGCCGCATGTATAATGTACATTTTACTATGCCACGTCGCTTGGGGTAGGGGGGGGGGTACCCTGAGATTACAGAGACAAATTTAAAAACTGATATAACAGAAATAAAATAATAATGAGGGTTGCTACTAGGAAAAAAAGGAAAAAACAAAATGCGAAATTTATAGAAATATACTAAACTGCCAATTTAAATTGCACGGAAACTTCTTGCCTTGAAGACCATTCATAAGCAAACCGTTCTGTATTCATTCATTAACTTTTAAAGACTACATAAAGAAGCTTAAGAAGGTATTTACTGCCTTTATTTAATTTCTACTTATAGCCTTAGGCCCAGACATGAGTTCAGAGTAGGAGCCCCTTCCCAGTTACTGATTTTTTTTATTGTTTCCTGGAAAATAATTTTATGGACAAATATTAAAAAAATCAAAAAAAAAAAATCCACATTTTTGTTGTTATGTAACCTTTGATAGGAGTCCGGACCTCCTGGACCACCACATTGGCTACGTGCATGCTACGTATTTATAACATAAACACCCAGATCCGTCTCTCTGGAACGCTTGACGTCGCACCAACATCTGCATTGTTGCACCATTACTTATCGATCAATTCATGTGTGCTCTCCCGATGTCAAAATGATTGCCTGCTATATAAACGAAATCACTTTCACATATCAAGGTGATCGCGTGCTAATTTGAAAAGATTGGATTATTAATGACTCGAGTTCTGTTTTTCCGATCTACAAAATTCGAATTGAATTCTTAATATCACAGCAAGTTGAGTTTGCACGCGATCACATTGAGATGTCTGTTACTTCCAAATGCTCTCCGACCAAATTTTTTAAACATCGCTGTCGTGCTCCTGGAACCAGTCACGCACACCCTTAGCGACATGGGAGGACGCATTGTCCTGTTTGCAGACACCATAACCACCAGAGTAAACGTCCAACGTGAAGGGATACATGTGGTCAGCGAGGATGGACAGCTAGTCATTGGCGTTTAGGGACCCATCCAGTGGTACCAGGCCCCAGATTATACCAGGAAAACATCCCTTACGCATGCGCACTGCCACCACCGGCATGTACTTGACCGACAAGCGTGACCGTGTGTTGGTTCTCTTGAGTCTGACGCCGTATTCGACAACGCCCGTCACTTCTGTGGAGCAGAAACCTCGATTCATCGGAGAAGGAAACCTTTTTTCACTTTTCCACTGTCCAATGACAGTAGTCCTATGCAAACAGCAGGCGTTGTTGCTGATGGACCTGAGTTAACATGAGCGCCTTGACGCAGCGACGACTTCGGAGACTCATGCGTAGCAGGGTTCACTCTACTGTTATCAGAGAAACGTACCTGGGTGCCCCAGTGTTCATTTGCGTGGTCAATTGCTGCACTGTTGTGCGTAGATTGCTTTTTGCCAGTGGACGGAGGCGACGTTCTCCTCTGGGGTCGATAGTCTTTGGGTCGCCACAGTTATGACGTCGGGAGGTACTCGGTGTGCCCAGCGGTCCATTCTTGGCACGCCTTTACTAGAGCACCTCACGAAGAGCCCATGAAGTCTTCTGTTTCTGAGATGCTTCCACCCTTGGCACGGTAGTCGATGATCATTCGTTTTATTTTTGAACGTCTGTCAAATCACTACCTCGGTCCATCGTGCTCACGTAACGCACTATGGCTCATCTGTCCTGGCCGGCCGCTCATATCTCAGTGTGGTCGACCTTGTCACGTGCACTCCGTGATACGCCTGGGCGGGTACACTGTGATTCCGGGGTGGTTATATTATTCTGATACGATCGTGTACATGTACGATTTTGCACGCTTAGTAGTGACGACGTCGAAAACCAACATTCTGAATTTGATTTCAGTTGGACAATTTGTTGCTGTATGTCAGAAAATAAAGAGGTAAAAATCGATATTTTTTAAAGTTACACTGGCCACCCCGGTGGTGCAGTGGTTTAAGCGATGGCCTCAGATCATTCGTCCGAAAGGGGTCCGCGTTCGAATCCCGGTGAGGCATGGATGTTGTGTTTGTCTTACGGCACTGGCTCTCTCCCTTCCCTGGAACAAGTGAGCCTAAATTTGGGACGGGCGACTGCTTATTGCCCATTGAGTTGCTCACGGTGGTCGTTAAACTTCCAATCAAAAAAAAAAAAAAAAGAAAAGAGAAGCTACTGTGTTTTAAATTTTTTGAATTTCTAACTTTTGATATGTAATGTCCCAAAGAAACTCGACCAAAACCTTTCGAATGAGCCATCGTCGTCTAAATTTTCCTGGTTGCCTCTCTGCAAGCCAATCGGACCCTACATTTGGTCTTTTCCCCTAAAGCAGTGACAAAACTGTGTCTCAAAACCCAAAGCAGCGTTTCAGAGTATATTCTTCATGTTTACTAAGGCACAGTAGGGTATATTTTGCATACTAAACTTGAAGTAGTTTCATGATTTAAGCTCTGACTTCCTGCCATTCGCCCGAAATAGGTGCACAGGTTCATATCCCAGTGAGGCATGGATGTTATGTTGCTTTTGTCTTACGGCTCAGGCTCTCTCCCTTCCCTGGAACCAGTGGCTCTAAATTAGCAACGAACAACTGCTTATAGCCCAACGAGTTGCTCAAGGTGGTCGTTAAACCCCCATAAAAAAAAGTGGTTGATTCATGGATCTATTTCAGACTTATTAAAAGACAATGCTCTGTGTTTGACATTCCGTGGTTTGTTGAGTTCTACTACACTGCTGGCCACCCTAAATACAACACCAAGAAGGAAGAATCCGATTGGCCTGAAATTCGCAGCATGCGTCGCCCGCGAGAGAACATGCAAACGATTAGCATTGTAGGGCATATGTAAATCATGTGCGCCCGGTCCGCCACCGAGAAGCACAATTAGAAGGGTGCACAGAAGGCGGGTGTAAGTAGTGGAAGTGTGTTGTGATGCCGGCCCTGTGCGTGGGAAGCTTCCTGATGCCTCGTCGCAGAATACGGCAGTCATTCCAGCACGTTTCGGAGTTTCACAGAGGACGAATAGTGGCTTATCGCAACAGCGGTTTATCGTACCGAGACATCGGCGCCCATGTGGAACGACATCCAGCCACAGTGAGGCGAGTATGGATTCGGTGGGTGCAGGAGGGACAGACGGACTGACGTGAGCGATTGCCGCAGCTGCGGCACACCACCGAACGAGAGGACCGGCATGTTGTGCGGCGGGCATTGACGGCTCACACCGCTACATCACGAAAGTTAGCGCAGGAATTAGGGTGTGTTGCGCAACAACCTGTGTCAGCACGTACCGTTCGACGTCGTCTGCAGGATCAAGGACTTGTCGCATGGTGCCCATTGCTCCGATTGCCATTGACGTTACACCACCGGCGAGTGCGGCGGCATTGGGCCGTTGAACGCCACATCTGGACTACGGAATGGCACGACATTATCTTCTCCGACAAATCCCGCTTCTGCCTGCAACACCGCGATGGTAGGATCTGCGTGTGGCGGTACTGCGGCGAGAGACTGTACGTTGCCTGCATTATGCATCGCTATACCTGTTTGTCACCTGGCGTTATGGTTTGGGGCGCAATAGGATATGACACCCGCACCCCTTTGGTACGCATCGCCGGTACAATCAACAGCCAGAACTACATCTCCGACGTTTTGGAGCCTGTAGTCCTCCCTTACTTGCTGGACCTGCCAGCGGCCACGTTTCAACAGGACGATGAGCGCCCGCACGTGACACGCATCGTGCAACTATTCTTCACGGCCCACCAGGTGTCACTGCTGCCGTGGTCTGCCTGTTCTCCCGACATGTCGCCCATGGAACAGGTCTGGTCGGTGATCGGCAACCGAGTGGCCCGGCAAGCACCACCCGTGGCTACGCCTGATGAATTGTGGCAACTTGTGGAAGCAGCCTGGACCGACATAACCTAAGCCCACATCCAAAGCCTTTTTCGTTCGATGCCGCGGCGTGTAGCGGCTGTTATTGCCAGCTATGGGGGGCACACGAACTATTGATGTCTGCATGTTCCGCAAGTCTCACGGGCCTGTAAGATCAATCGTTTAATCTTTGTATCTGTTGTTATGTGTCCAGTAAATCTGGCTTTGCTATCTCGTGTCTTTCTTGGTGTTGCATTTTGGGTGGCCAGCAGTGTAATAAGCTATACAGGTCAGGCTTAAACGTCAATATTCAGTCTTATGTTGTACGTGTAGCTTTCAAAACCACGCGTACTCGTAAACGCTGTAGTAAAAGACTGTTTTTTCAAATAATTCTAATTCTTTATAAATAAAGTTGACATAAGAATTTGATTATTATAGGATTAGTCATTTAATATCAACGAAGAAGTGAAACGCAGCAAAACCTCGTTTATCCGATCTAACCGGGACGGTGACGTCGTCGGAAAATCGAAAATTCCGGATAATCGAGAACGCCCTACACTGGTTACCAGTCGAAGATAATTAAGGGGAATTTAACGTGTAAATTAGCACGTAAATATCGTACTTAATATGTAATCCATATATACGTAGTGGTTATAAATTAGTTGGGCAAAAAGAAAACGTTATTTTGCATAGGTATAAGGATGCATGTGATAATAAGTGCGAATAATATATAGTTAAACACACCAAGTTTATCTTTTGTGGACCTTTCTTGAGGACAGATGGCGCTGGGTCATGCAAGGTCACGTAACGCCAGCAGAGAACGCTCGATTGCTCCCATCACCATTGTTTCATTGTTCCCGGTATGATGGCGACGTTCAGTGGTGCGGAAAAAGCGAAATGCTGCCTGTGGTTTTTTTTTTTTTTTTTTTTTTTTTTGGAGGTTTAACGACCACCGTGAGCAACTCAATGGGCTATAAGCAGTCGCCCGTCCCTAATTTAGGGTCACTGGTTCCAGGGAAGGGAAAGAGCCAGTGCCGTAAGACAAACACAACATCCATGCCTGACCGGGATTCGAACCCGGACCCCTTACGGACGAATGATCAGAGGCCAACGCCTTAGACCACTGCGCCACCGGGGCGGCTGTGGTTTTACGAGACGCATTCAGCAACACAAGTGCAACGCCATTTTCCCCGAGAATAGGGGAAAACTGCAGTGAAAAGGGATACCATTGTAGCGTGGTACAAACGATTTACCGAGACTGGATGTGTGGCTCATAGGAACAGCGATTTGGTCCATTTTTCTTTGCTAAAAGAACTGTTACTGGGATCACATACCTGGATATGCTTCAGATTTACCTAATGCCAATCCTCAAGGGGAAAATGGAAGGAGGTTTAGTTTACCAGCAAGACGGGAGCCTCTTCACTTCCACAAGGACGTCATTTCTTACCTCGATGCCGAAGTTCCAGTTTGGATTGGCCGCGGCGGCCCAATTGCATGCCCCCCCACTCCCCACTTCCGATCACCAGACGTAATGCCCCTAGATTTCGGTCTATGGGGTTTTGTTACAGATTAGGTTTACCTTCTGCCGCTTCCCAACTGAAATCAAGAATCTCCGCTACACTTGCATTGGTAGATGCCGGCATGCTGACAGCAACGTAGGAAAAACTGATTTACAAATGGGGCATTTGTAGAGCAACGAAGGGAAGCCACATTAAGCTTTTGTGAAAAAAGGTAAAGTTGGTGCGTTTAACTACATATTCGTACTTATTATCATATGAATCCTTATAACTATGAACAATACATTTTTCTTTTTAACCCAACTAATTTATAACCACCATGTATATACACTGGCGGAAAGTGAAAAAAGTACAACAAGAAGGAGGCGTCTGATATAAACGAAATTTATACAACATAATAACAGAATACAGAGGATAACGTGATCAAAACATTATGGCAAAATACAGCTGTATTTGCTGGCAAACTGAAAAATAACATTTCCATGTAACATGGTTAGTACGAGGTTGAACTGCCATGAACTGCGTCACACTGTGCAATTCTGGCATGGAGTCTGTCGTACAGATGTTGGATGTAAGTTTGGGGTATTGAGTTACAAGCCTCCTCAACATAGACGCGTAAATCGGGGATGGTCGTGGAGACCGGATAAGTCATTGTCCCATAAAATCCCACACATGCTCAATGGGGGACAAATCCAGTGAACGTGCAGACCATGGAAGTTGTCTCACACCCTGAAGTGCATGTTGCGTTGCTCGTGCCGTGTGTGGCAGTGCGTTATCTTGCTGGAAAACACCACGATGGACCGACCTTACAAATGGCACAACAACGGGCTGAATGATGTTGTTGATGTAGGAGGTGCTGTTTAACGTACCCGGTACAAACACTAGTTGTGTACGGGAGTAATAGCTGATCGCTCCCCACACCAGGAGACTGAGTGTAGGCCCTGTGTGTCGCTTTCGGATGCAAGAAGGGTGGAGACGCTCGCCCGTGCGTTTGCGAACACGCATACGGCCATCGGAGGCTCCCAAGCAGAATCTGCTTTCATCGCTGAACACGACAGATCGCCATTGCGTTCTCCAGTGCAGACGTTGGCGACACCACTGCAGCCGTACCTGACGGTGGGCTGGAGTCAGAGGTACACATGCCAGAGGCACACGTGCACATAGTCCTGCATCCAGTAGACGGTTGCGGATTGTTCGCTTAGTCACCTCAGTTGCAACAGCAGTTCGGATTTGCGTCGCAGTGGATGTTCTGCTTGACAACGCCGCTCTTCTTATGCGTCGATCGGTCCACTCATCAGTCCGTCTGTGACTCCCGGTTCAACGTCTTCTCGTGTGGGAATGTTCCTCGGACCATCTACGCCACCATCGTACCACCACCGATACTTCCCGTCCAATTCTCTCCGCAATACGACAATACGACCACTCGGCCTCGCGGAGTCCGACTGGACGACCTCTCTCAAAGTCCGATAACTGCTGAAATCGTGCACGTCTTCCATGTCCAGGCATTGCAGCTTCTTCAGGGTCTTCGCACGTGTCCGTACGCCGACGACTGATTACATTCATTTCGCCGTACTCGTTAAATACCACAGACGATAATTTGCATATTATGCCGTGCTGTGGCGTAAGCGCTCACCGGTTGGTCCCGAAATTAACATCACACCTACGCAAACTTGACCCCATTTACATGTGTAAATTTCATGATCGTCCGCCAATTCCTTCTTGGTGTTCTTTTTTCACTTTCCGCCAGTGTATATGCAATATTTTATTCACATGTGTTTCTTTTTTTTTTTTTTTTAAATATTGGCGTACTTTTTAGAGGCATTCAAAGTCAAGACAACGCCTTTCCATTTGGTGAATGCTGTCTTCCCGACCACTTAGCAAACTTTAGATCCGATGTAAAACCAGCAATATGAACGAAGTAGACACAGTGAGCTAAAAATATGTGGGCTTCGTCGTACTGCTCGCAGGGATTTCTTATCTTTTTGATATCTGATTGGTTGGTGTTCAAATGGCTGAAGAGAGAGATAAAGAAATGAGACTGGTATGCGACCTTGATAATTGATCTCACGCAAAGAGCAGGTATGAAATTATGAAAATAAAATAAAAAAACTGACCCATTACACACCAAGCACCAGTTAACAGAAAGTTCCGGATAAATGAACGTCTGTTAAAAGATTTACTGTAATTGGAGAGCCATGGCAAATTCAGCACTGATACTGTCGCATTAAGACGACATAAATAAGTATTTCTGTCTATTTCAATTCTTTATATTTCTGATATTCAGGAATTCAGATTTGGTTGTGACGTAAAAACTAAGGATCAACTTGGTTTTCCCGTGTTTTAAACGTAGCAGCAAAATGCCATTTGACTTTCTGGTTGTTTTCGAATTTTAGACATTGCAGGAATAAATGGGAAGAAAAGAAGGAAAGCTCTTATTCATTTCCATTTTTTTCCATGGCTGCAGCTAAAACTTTTAACTTCTTCCTTTCATTGTGAATTTCAAAGCTGGATTCTCTCGGTTTGTGGTTTTATTGAGTTAGGGTCTCCTATACAGAGACGTGGCAACCTCAGACTCACGTGTAAATAGATTACGTTTCTTTTCATCATGTGAAGTCATCCGTCTCAGACTTATCCTTACCATAGGAGATCAGACAAAAGGTCAAGATAATTCTTTTCGAAAAAGTAATATTAAGCTGAACAAAAATTTACTAATGAAAATATTTTTCTATCCTGAAATGTTTTGCTTCTGTGGTTACCTCTCAGGAAAATATTTTGTTATTCGACAGAAAGTAAAGAAAGGATCATAGGATATTGGATATTGTTCGGTAAAAAGCAATCGCTCTTGGAGAACACAAAGAAATCACAGGGGAGGAAAAAAAAGAATGAAAGCGAGAAATGAGTAGAGAGAGAGAGAGAGAGAGAGAGAGAGAGAGAGAGAGAGTAATGGAAGGGAAAGAGAGAAAAAGAAGACCTAAACAGATTGAAAGAAAACAATGAAAAAAATTTTTTTGGGGGAAAGTGCAGTAGGTAGAAAGAGAAATAAATAAATAGTTAGAAAGGAGAAAGATAAACAAATTAAAAATAGAAAGAAATTAATGGAAAAGGATATGAGTGAATCGAACAGAAAAATAGGCTGAAAGGAAAGAGAGAAAGAATGGTAATAGAGAGACAGAGAAATTTGAATTGGTGAAAAATAGTAATGGGAAATATGGTGGAAAGTATATAGGGAGAGGAACAGTGGAATCAGCGTAAAATCGAAAGAAATGTGTGTGGAAAAAGAGCATGATGGTAAAATTGGAAGAAAAAAAAGTGGGAAATCAGCGGAAAAGAGAGATAAAAATAAAATAAAATGAAGATAAAAAGAAAGAAATGTATGTAGAAAGGAGAAGAAAGAAAAATCAATGGAAAGAAAAAGGTAAAAGCTAGTGGAAAAAAGAGAGAGAGAGAACGAGAGAAATGGGTGGAAAGGAGAGAAGGAGAGAAATAATGCGTATAACAGGTACAAAGAAACAAAGAGAAATATGAGTGTAAGAAGCAGACAAATAACGAAATAGAAAGAAAAGGCGAGTGAAAGAGAAAATAATGGTAAGAAGAAGAAATAGAGAAATGGGTAGGACGGAGATAGGGAGAAAGAGATGGATGGGAAAAGGATAGAGGACGATAGACGGTAAAGGGAAAGAAAGAAAAAAGAAATGAAAAAGAAAATCAGAAACAGAGAAATAGTTGGAAAGAAGAGAGAGAGAGAGAGAGAGAGAGAGAGAGAGAAAGTATGAAATAGAAGGAGGAAAGGGAAAAATACTGAGTGTAAAAAAGAAGTACAGATAACGACATAGATAGAAAGTGAAGAGAGAGGAACGGGTAAAAAGGAGAGGAAGAGATAAAGACAGACAGACTGAGAAAGAGAGAGAGAGAGAGAGAGAGAGAGAGAGAGAGAGAGTGAGAGAAGGAAGATTTCTTCCTTCTCATAATTGGTTCATAAGAGAGAACGAAGATTTCTAATTTGGATATTTGATAAGGAAAGAGGAAAGTGAAAGTTTCACTCGAAATCATTTATTAAGCTTAATAGGAATATAAAGTTTTACATAAATATTATTGACAATATGAGGTGAAAAAGCTTTCTCAGAAGCACCATAATGTTTTGAAAATTATTTCTATGGATTTTAGATATGTAACACAACTTTTAATTTTTGAAATGTCTTTTCACTCTTTAATAGTGCTTGTCCTTATGCAGTATAACACACATAAGTATCATTTGATTCAAATTTCGTAAATAAATCCTAAACTTTCCATCTGAGTTATTCGTTTTCCTCACTTTCGTAATATTTAGCGAGTAGATTTCGAATAAAAACATTCTTTTACAATTTTTTGCAAGTTTTTTCACACAGGAAATTATAATAATTCATACTTACGGAATTGATATGTCCGTTCATCCATCCACTTATGGATACCACATTTCTGTACCCTGGGCTGGCTGGACCACAGGGGCAACCGGGCGGTTGCCTCGGGCCTGGCACCTTTAAGGGGCCCCGCAGTTTAAGAAAACAAAATTTAGTTAGATTTTTTACAATTATTATTTTTTGCGTGTAAGTTTTCTGGTGCGAGGCCCTTAAAAAGATGTCTTTTTTTTTTTTTTAAGTTTTTTTGTTTGTTTGTTTTCAATCGCCCGGTTTTCGAATAGGTTATCGCCCACCGCCGTACAAATACGGAGATCCGTAGATTTTAAGTGAGCATTGTAACGACCTTGATATTTTCTGAATTCATGAAATCGCAAATTTAATTTCATCATTTTGTGGCCCTTGCTTTTATATGTTTAGCAATTTGCGTGCAAACAAGATACTTAAATTTAAATAAAATAAAAAAGAAGAATATAAAAGTTTGTTTCGGGCTACACATGGAGGCCATTTATTCAGTGACTTTAAAAACATTACTAGAAATTAAAAAAAAATCATATATGAGCGCGTATAAAAGTTTAAAAAATCACTAATTTGTCAGTTACTCCATTTTGCATTAAAAATCAATCAATAAAACATGTATCACGAGAAAAAAACTATTTATACGAATTTATTATTTCCACACTAAAATATTCGCAATCCAAAAATTTCTGCTACGCACGTAGCGTTTTGTCATTTTGTGAAGCAGTTTTTTTGTACAATAAGTGAAATACAACCTCAACCCTATCTCCTCGGAAAGAAAATCGTAGATTGTAACAGTTTTTACTCTCTCTCTGAACTTTCAATGCATATTCTAGTCTTTTTCTTGAGCTTAAAGCAAATGCTTCTTTAAGATAATCATTTTGTCTTTACGATAGTTTTCGTTTCGAAGTACTACAGATGTGAAGCACATGTCAAAAAGGAAAAGTTACAGAGATAAATTCCGTCGGTGTACCTTAATCGGTAAAGCATTCAGCTTTGGAGCAGAGGGATGCTAATTCGTCGCCGTCACAGGCAGATTTGTGGGTTTCACATCCTGTGTATTCTTTACGGACGTCTTCACATAACGATTTTATTAAAATATGAGATTTATTTCCTAGTGCAAGAAATGAAATTTTGCTTCGGGGCCTTGCAATGAAATTTCGCCCCGGGCCCCGCGAAAGCTCCATCCGGCCCTGTCTGTACCTATTAGACAGATTGGGATAAAGCTTTTTTTACCAGTCTGTCTACTAGGTACAACGATTTATCCTAAGTTTCCTCTAAAGGTTGGACTGTACTTATCATCCGAAGCTAAAGTGCTCTAGAGACGACAATAGATGTCGCCATGTCCCTTTGCCTGGAACATGTTTCATTTAATAAGGTTCCGCAATTCTTTGGAGTATTGAGCGATTATTCTGTTGTTCTCTTTTTACCTGGAGTTATTCTGAAGCTTAAAATAAATGGTAACATAACAAACACCCTGCTATCATATCCATTATCATCGCAAAAGGATGTCATGATTCTTAAACAAATAAAATTTCTCGAAGCGCAGCTATTATTAGAAATCATTAGGAAAATATTTTAAATTCATACGCAGCTTATATACACATTATTTTACTCTGTTTCACCTTCAGAAAAGAGTATTATATTTAATTGGATGTTGCAAGAAGGTGTAAACAGTTACTCACTTCTGATGGGAAAATTCTCTTAAGCTTTTAGGATGATTACAGAACATGAGTGGACGAAGAAACAAACCAAGAAAATGTGAAAATTTTATGTGGAAACTGTCTTTGAAAGAAGTATTGCGGAAAGAATAAAGTGAATATTAATGTCAGAAGAAAAGTGCCGAAAAAGAAAGAAAAGTTTGAACTACTAGAAAAAGCCGCATGAAAAAGGATGAGGCAAAGTTAAAGGGTATCTGATTTCACAAGCATATCGTTTATCATCTGCTAGAAATGGTTGTAGAATGTATAAAAATAGCTCTATGGAGCAGGTATTTTACGTGCTGCTAGAGCAGTTCCATAGCCAAGTCCCAAAACAGCAGGCGGATGGGATGTGCAGAAAAGAGTCATCTGGGCGGTACTGTGTTCAACTCCAAACCATATTTTCTCATGAATACAAATACAAGATTTGTTTTGCTTTCGAGTTCCTTTTGTCAGCTTCATTAGCGAATAATTTCTAAATGCCAAAAATTTAAAACAATAATGTGAAACATAAAATATATAAAAACGAGAGAAAGAAAAATTAACTCTTGAAATAAAAAAATAAATAAATCACATTTTCTGAATTGACTTGATTTTAGTGGAATTGCAGATTCCTTATCGCTGGAGGCAATATATAACCTCCTGCTAAAATAGAATAACCATTTAGTGTTTAGTTTAATATTCTAGTTAATTTTATTTTAACGCAATGCACCGTGAAGTTATTGGTGTTGAATTTCTACTCTTCTTACTCCCCTTCATGGGCGCTCATATTGGGGGGGCATTTGCCTTCCCCTGGAAATCGTATCATGCCCTTTCTGTAATTTTAAGGTACCACAGAGATTTTCGCGATAACAATAATTGTGATTGCTAGTTTTTTTGAAGAACTTCTGGATATGCTTTTATGCAGAAAAAATTTAAAAAACGCCAAAATTTTCCGGTAGAAAAGCGAAAAATTTCAGTAGAAAGTAATAATGAAATTTCCCTTTGCATGTTGGAGAACAGCGTAGATACGTACAGCAAAGGAAAGTATGAAAGGCGAAGAAATGGAAAATATATCATCTTCTGTAGCAGCTACTCACTACTAGACCTACGTCTCTGATCACTAAGGGTGATCGAATTTTTTTTTTTCGAATGTCGTGTCTCGTTACACTGTAAAAAATAAGTGGTGCGAATTCACGGAAAATTCTGAAAATAACTTCCAGAAAAATTGCCGGTAGGTGTCCATCTTTTCAAGAAATTTCCGTTTTTAAAAGTGCCCCATTTATTTTAACTTCCGTATTTTTACAGATTTTCCTTAGTCAGAAATTCCGCTTATTTCAGATAAGTCAGTTTCAGGTTTTTCGGTATTTAAAACGAAATTTCGCAAAATCGGAGACCCTGCATTGTTACACCAGGTTATCCTTCCGCAGACGTCAGGACCGAACCCCTGTGACAACGCGCGCCTTTAACCACTGAGCCAGAAACACTCGGAAATCAGAATCACGTTCAACGTAAAACAAATTGCGAGATGATGAATTTTTTTTTTGTCATTAATGCAGGTGATTTAGCTATTTTATTTTCTGTTGAAGCTTATTATTTTTCTGACTAGGTTTGTAATAATTTTTTTCTGTAGAACTTTTCACAAATTAAGCATTTTTTCATCGTGATTTTTCGAAGCAACAAAATGCTTTGCAACTTGATCTTTTTTAACTTACAATGACTTTCAATTATGTTTAAAAAGAGTGGAAATTTTTATAGTATTATATCACAAAAATCCTAAATATGAAATTTACTCTTGGTAGCTATAATAATTTTTGTCTTAAAGAATCCAAAGACTAAAACAGACATCATAAAATCACCTGTAAAATGAGTTAAGTACCCGGTTTCTTACAGTAACACAGTATATATTAATTACCTTGTGCACAAAATCGGGGAAAGCAGAAGAAATATCTTCTGCTTCAATAAACAAAATTCATGCGATATGCCATCGACAATATCCGATCTCGCTACGGGAACTTCAAAATCAGTTCCTTTGAAAGACGATTGAAATTTAAAAGTTAATCAAACCTCAAGTATTCTCACCAATTGCTCCTATTACCGATAATTTCTCATCATGCGGGTACGAAAAAAAATAAGAATAGAGTCTTTCCGTCAATATAAGAAAGGACCTGAGGAAAGGTTTCTGAAAATTCAGAATTTTTTTCGTGGTACAAAAAAATTCGTGCAAATCAGGTTTCTTTCCGTCTTTTCACGGAAAAGGATGTATCAGAAATATGCTTCGTTAATTCACGAAAGAAATGTCGGAAAGTGGCTCGCCGGTCGATGCGCCGTCTCTGTGAAGCGTGTGTTACTGCGCAAGGCCGCAACTTCGAACACTTCCTGTAAAGGTACTGTGAAATGCTATTGGCTGTCCAAAATTCTGTTGAAATCATGTCTTATTTTTTGTAGCATTCGAATTAAATCATTTTGCTCATCCAACGTTGTGATAACTGTCTCTGTCTTTGTGACCGCGTAGCGCCTCTATTTTGCATTTGCGACCCAATGCTCCCATGTTATTATTGCTTGGTTTTGTGTTCCTGAATTCCCTGCAAATTATTGAACAGTTATTCTGAATCACCTTGTATATACACCACAAATCGGCAGACACAATCGCTTACAGATTAGCTCAGCTTCCACAACTACGACTAACGCACCACACCACACTTTTAGCTGCTTGCTATAACATTACATAGCTCGTTCTTGTCATGTCCACACACACACATATCACGCACACTAACCGCAAGACTGCTGCCAACATAACGTTCAGTAAGTGAAAAAATATAACGTCAAAGTTGAAACGCTAAGAGGGGAAGAACTCAAAATTTACATAGAACAAGTTTGTAAAATTATGCAGTGCATAGATTATAATACGCTTTCCAACATACCAGAAATCATTACTCAAGTTATCACTCAAGTTATGAAAATAATGACTGTGGAATAAATCTCGGTCCTGTGCTCTGACCCTTGATCCCATATCGATGTTACTCCACAGATCCGGTTCGGTATACCTCCGAAATAACATGATAAAGTTTTGTCGCAATCGAAGCATTTTTACGTAAGTTATGATGCATAAAGGGCTATTGCATAGATCCCGCTCCTGTGTCCTAACCTTTGACCCCATTTCGCCCATTTTCAACAGAATTCGTCTCCAGGCAGGTCCCTACAACATACTAACATTTCATCCAAATCGAAGCATTTTTACGTAAGTTATGACGCATAATGGCGGTTGAAGTGATTCCGCTCCTATGACCTGACCTTTGACCCCATTTCACCCATTTTCGGTTTATAGGGTTTGTGGCCAGGTGGTCCTCTACCACATACTAAAACTTCATCGAAATCAAACCTTTCTTACGTTAGTTATGACGCATAAGAGCAGTGGAATGTATCCCGCTCCTATGTACTGACCTTTCACCCCATTTCGTCCACTTTTTTTTCTTTTGATTGGAGGTTTAACGACCACCTTGAGCAACTCAATGGGCTATAAGCAGTCGCCCGTCCCTAATCTAGGGTCACTGGTTCCAGGGAAGGGAGAGAGCCAGTGCCGTAAGACAAACACAACACCCATGCCTAACCGGGATTCGAACCCGGACCCCTTACGGACAAATGATCAGAGGCCAGCGCCTTAGACCACTGCGCCACCGGGGCGGCTTCGTCCACTTTAAATAAGGTTCGTTCCAAGGTGATACCCTACCAGATACTAAAATTTCATCGAAATAGAACGATTGTTACGCGAGTTATCGTGCGGACGGACATACGCACACAGCGCGTGACGTAATGAAGCTGATGGGAATCGCGACCATCTGCTCGCAAACAGTATGACGTCATAAAACTTTAATACGATCCACACACAACGCGTGACATAATGAGACAGATGGCGTGACCGAGCGTCAAGCTTCTCAAATGCGAGATTGTGACGTCATAAGATTTCTAAGCATTGGTAACATCAATGGAACTGACGCCATGACAGTAAAAACGTTATAATTCGGGGTGGTTATTTAACCCACTAAACGAATTCTCCTAAAGTCGAGATCAAGCTAAATCGATTTCTAGTACCAGGAAACGGTAGGTTAACGACTTTCATCAAAATTCTTAGAACCGTTTTCAAAATAAAATGTACATACATACATACAACAAGAATTGCTACTTTAAGGTGGACGTCAAGTAATTTTGCTCCTATACTTCCAATGGAAAAACTTCTGTACACATTTTCTTCACAATTAATGCGTTCCCAAGAATGAAAATTTGAACATCGATTAAAATAGCTTCATTTCATAATTTGGAATACTTAATATTTTCTAAACCATAACCGTAATTATATTTTCTAAACCATAACCGTAATTATGCAATCCAACATTTATTTGTCCACTGACGTCATCAAAGTACAGGTCGCGCCATCTTTTTTCTGGTTTCAACACCACCAAAGGAAACGTTATTGTTTTTTTAATATAATTATGCTTATGTTTTAGAAAATGTTAAGTATTCCAAGTTATGGTATGAAGTTATTTTAATCGATGTTCAAATTTCCATCCTTGGGAACACACTAATTGTGAAGGAAATGTGTACAAAAGGTTTTTCCATTGGAAATATAGGAAGCAAAATTACTTGACGTCCACCTTAATATTGTGGGATAAGGGCGATGGAATGGATCCCGATCCTATGTCCTGACCTTTGACTCAATTTGTCCCATTTCCAATTGGGTTCCTCTCTAGGTGGTCCCCTACCACGTACTAAAATTTCATCTAAATCGAACCATTTTCACGCACCTTATGACACATAAGGGCAATGGAATGCATCCCTCTCCTATGTCCTGAACTTTGACTCCAATTCACCCATTTTCAATAGGGTTCGTCCGCAGGTGGTTCCCTACCACATACTAAAATGTCATTGAAATCGAACCATATTTACGCAAGTTATGACGCATAAGGACAATTGAATGGATCCCGCTCTTATGGCGTGACCTTTGACCCCACTTCACCCATTTTCAATAGGGTTCGTCCCCTGGCGATCCCCTACCACATACTAAAATTTCATCGAAATCGATCTATTTTTACGTGAGTTATCGTGCCGACAGACGGACGGACGGACGGACAGACGGACGGAAAAAAGCTGGAGCATATACGCTTCTTCAACCTACGGTTGGAAAGCGTAAAAAAGACAAATAAAAATCAAAATTAAATTAGAGTATACTTCATAGACGATACACCCAAGGGCATGCACGGTCGCATCGGAGTAATAAGACCACCTCCGGAGTCACAGTGTATCCACCCGTGCACGTCCCAGAGAGCACTTGGCATGATCTACCACACGGAGATATAAACGGCCGTCCGGGACACCTGATCTCTGGTGCGTAACGTGAACACAATTGGCAGAGGTAGTGATTTGACGGGCGTTCAAAACGGAATGATCATCGGCTACTTCGCAACGGGTGGGACCATCTCAGAAACAGCAGAGTTCGTGGGCTCTTCCCGAGGTGCTCTAGCAAAGGCGTGCCAAGAATGGACCACTGGCACACCGAGTACATCCCGACGTCTTAGTTGTGAAGTCTCAAAGGCCACAGACCCCAGAGGAGAACGTTGCCACCGTCGATTGGTAAAGGGCAATCGGCATTTAACAGTGGAGCAATTGACCGCGCAAATTAACACTGGGGCACCCAGATACGTGTCCCCGATAACAGGAGAGTGAACTCTGTTAAGCATGGGTCCCCGCACACGACGCTGCATCAAGGCGCTCATGTTAACTCAGGTCCATCGGCAACGACGCCTGCAGTTCGACATGGGACTACCGTCATTGGACAGCGGAAGAGTGGGAAAAGGTTATTTTCTTCGACAAATCAAGGTTTCTACTCCACTCGTAGGAAGTGGCGGATATGACGTCAGACACACGAGAACCAACACCCGCACACGCTAGTCCGTCAAGCACATGTCGGAGGTGGCAGTGCGCATGTCTGGAGGATGTTTTTCTGGGATGACCTGGGACCATTGGTACCACTGGATGGGTTCCGGAACGCCAATGACTACTTGTCCATCCTCGCTGACCACATGCATCTTTTCTTGTTAGGCGTTTACCATGGTGGTGATGGTGTCTACCAACAGGACAATGCGCCGTGTCACGTCACTAAAGGGGTGCGTGACTGGTTCCAGGAACACGACAGCGATGACTCCGTTCTCCCTTGGTTGGCGAAATTGCCCGACCTCAATCTCTATGGGACTGTTTGGATCGACACGTTCGATGTGCCGACCCACAACAACGTCATCTTCTTCACCTCCGTGATCTGCAGTAGTCCGAATGAGCACGTGTGCCTCAGGAAATCTTCCAAAGTCTCATTGCGTGCATTACACGCCTTCTCTTCGCTGGCATCCGGCCCAAGGGTGGTTCATTTCATTATTAGGTACAGTAAGTGGTCATAATATTCTGATACGACAGCGTATACATTTTTCAGAACGAATCTTAAGCCTTTAGAAGATCTTTATGCAAATACACCCACGGGCAATGGAATTACCGAAACAAGAAGGAAGCATCGGATTGAACTGAAATTTTTGGACGTAATGATGCATGAATGATACACATGATGACAAAAACAGAGCTGCAGGACAGTTACAGAGGGATCTGTGGCACGCGGTCTGGTCATCTTCAATAGCGCGTCGCACCGCCTCGTGCGGCGATACATGCTGCAATGCGGTCCGGCATGGAGGCGAACAGACGCCTCATGTTGTCCTGTGGCAGACTGGCACACACGTGTTGGGCGGTGTGCTGCAAATCCCGGATAGTGGGGCACGGTGGAAGCCGGCGTTTCAACTGGTCCCAGCCTTGCTCGATAGGGGACATGTCCGGGAAGTGGGCAGGCAATGGAAATGTCTGGACATGAGGTAGGTAGTCCTGGGCAACCCGAGCGGTATGCGGCCGGACATTATCCTGCTGGTATAGCGCACCTGGAACCCCGGCCAGTAATGGCAGCAGATGGGGTCGTTGGATCTCATTCACATACCACTGGCCCGTCAATGATCCACGTGCCAGTACTAGAGCTGATCAGCTATCGTAGGCAATGGCTTCCCAGACCAGAATGCCTACAGTGGGGGAGGTGTGGTGCTCGATAGCGAGGTTGCGATCGTGCCGTTGACCCAGGGACCTCTACTCCAGGACACGATGATCATTGGTCTCCAAAACGAAACGGAACTCATCGCTAAACACCACACGCCCCCAGTCTGTGGCGTTCCATGTTGCTCCGGCCTGGCACCAATGCACACGGAGCCGGCGATGTTCCGGTGTTAATGGAAGCACACGTAAGAGGCGCTGTGATAGCAGATTCGATTCCGCGGGGCGTCGGGAAATGGTTCGTGGGCACACAGGAGCCGCTCCATCTGCTTGTGTAGTGGACCCGGTCCCCGTGTGATCCGTTCCTGCCTGGCGCACGATCCGTGGATCCTCTCTACCGGTGGTCCTACTGGTCCGTCCGGAGCCGCTCCGCAATATAGTAGTGCCGTCACGAGTCCACGGCTCCCGACACAGTCGAACGGTATGGTCCGAACGATCAACGTAGCGGGCTATACGGCGCGCCGACCATCCTGCGGTTTTCAGCCCGATGATCAGGCTTCTCTCAAAGTCCGTAATTTTCGTAAATCGACGTCTCTCGCATCTACCCCGCATTCTTTTGCCACTCTGTAGTCTTGCTTGCGTCGGCCGGTGATTCTCGCTTTCATGGGGCATCGATTGCACAACGGTTTATAAAGCCACAACAGGGTGCGCAGTCATGAGCACTCTCACCAAACGTGGATCATTTGCATACCAGCATGCGCTCTAGCCATTTTGCAAAGTTTCGCAAGTTTTCTTCCAGGATGCGCAAATTTCATTGTCCGTGAGTGTACAAAGAAAAGAGGATTCTATTGTTACAGTAGTGACCCTTGTAGAGTGCGGGAGTGTTCCTGGTGGTTTCTCTACTAGCTTATGCGAAACTTCTCCGGTGGAGACAGTGATACGTATTTGGAACAGGTACTGTTGAAGCAGCACTCAAACCTTCTGTATTAATATCCGGTTGAGTAACCCCCATTTTATTGAATTTCTTATTTCGGAGGTTGTAATGTTTTTCTGTTTTATATGTCACTCTTTAAACATCACCTTCGTACCATCAGTTCTACCAGTGGAGCTTGGTACTGTTAAGCCTCTGATATAGCTAGCTCATAAACAACTCTTAATTACACACTGAGCTAAATTAAGCGACCTAACAGTACGAAACGCCGGTACAGGGATGCGAACGGGACGTCAGTGGACAGATGAGGCTCGGAAATCCGGGAAATGGACTGCAAAATCGCACGACTGGATGGAACGACAGACACCTCTACAGCGTGGCAGTGGCCAATCGCGCAGCAATACCACAGTGTTAGCGCAGCTGTACAGGCCAGGCTATGTCCTGCAGCACAGTTCGACGTCGTCGGCTTAAAGGAGGACTAGTCACTAGCAGCTCATTCCTGCGCAATCCTTTGATCCTCAATCAGAGACGCTTCAGGCTGCAAAGGGGTCTCGAACACAGTCATTGGTGAGCTGATTGGCAACGTATTATTTTGAGCAGAAAATGCTCAAAAATGATAGCAGTATCACTCAGATAGTTCTACTATTTGATCGAAAAAGGACTATTTTGCGCTTTCCAACCGTAGGTTGAAGAAGCGTAGGTTGCTCCAGCTTTGTCCTTCTGTCCGTCCGTCCGTCTGTCCTCACGATAACTTTCGGAAAAATGGTTCGATTTCGATGAAATTTCAGTATGTGGTAGGGCATCACCTGGGAACGAACCCTATTGAAAATGCAGTTAATGGGGTCAAAGGTCACGACATAGGAGCGGGATCCACTCCATTGCCCTTATGCGTCATAACTTGTGTAAATTTGGTTCGATTTCAATGAAATTTTAGTATGTGGTAGTGGACTACCTCGGAACAAACCCTATCGAAAATGGGTGAAGTGGGGTCAAAGGTGAGAACATATGATCGGGAATGCATTCCATTGCCCTTATGCGTCATAACTTATGTACAAATTCTTCGATTGAGACAAAACGTTATCATGTTGTTCCGGAAGTATAGTCTACCGGTTTTGTTGAATATCATCGAAATGGAGTCAAAGGTCAGGTTATAGGAGCGAGATTTATTCTACAGCCATTATCCTCATAACTTAAGAAATGATTTCTGGTATGTTGGAAAGCGTATCATAATCAATGCATTGCATGATTTTACTAACTTGTTTACGCTTTCCAACCGTAGGTTAAAGAAGCGTAACTGCTCCAGCTTTGTCCGTGTGTCCGTCTGTCTGTAAACACGATAACTCGCGTAAAAATGGTTCGATTTCAATGAAATTTTAGTATGTGGTAGGGACAAGCTGGGGACGAACCCAATTCAAAATGGGCGAAATGGGGTCAAAGGTCAGGACATAGGAGCGGGATCCATTCCATCGACCTTATGTGTCATTACTTACGTATAAATGCTTCGATTGCGACAAAACGTTAGTATGTTGTTCCAGAAGCATGCTGAACCAATTCTGGTGAAAATCATCGAAATTGGGTCAAAGGTCAGGGCACAGGAGCGAGATTTATTTCACAGCCATTATCCTCATAACTTTAGCAATGATTTCTGGTATGTTGGAAAGCGTATCATAATCAATACTTTCCATGGTTTTACTAACTTGTTTAGTCACGTTTTTAGACTCGCAGATATTTTTGCAGATGTACTGTAAACGGATGCGTTATCTCATAGGTAAACTGATGTTTGGCATATAATTTCGAATTTTTCTTAACTGATGTGTTAAGAAAAATTCGAAACTATGTCAGCAAACATTCCGCACCAAGAATACTGTCCGACAAGGAAGGAAATTTTCAAATGGTACAGTGAAAATCAGAGATATTGTGAAAAGAAAATATTAGGTATATATCTACACACCTGGCAGAAAAGCTGTGCATTATTTTAAGCAGAAAATATGCACCAAAGGTTTTCCCTGGTGAGCGATATCTGATTGTTAAGGAATAGTTTTTCTCATCGAGTTTTGAAAAGCGCGGATATTGCTGCAAATACATCAGAAACAGAAGTATTAATATACTCTAACTCCCCCACGTGACAATACAGACGTTTAATAAAAAATTAGAAATTTTATTTTACACTTGGAACTCTATCCGTCGCCAAAAAGAATGTTTCAAATCGGCCGTTTAGAAGCAGAGATATCGGAGAAATCTCAGTTAACTCTTACGCGCCCTAGCGAAAAAATTGCAAATTACTTGAAAAAGGAACTTTATCCCAAACAGTTTTCGTTATGAATGGTGCTGAAGAAAATAATTTTTCTTTTCAATCGGATATTTAGAAGAAATGATATTGAATGTAATTCAGTTTGAATTCGATATCATCTGCGTTCACGCCCTCTAGCGGCAAAGTTACGCATCCGGAAGGGACTCGAAAGCAAGGATCATCTTTCTCACATTTCGGGCTTTCATATGCAAAAAGAATTTTTCAAATCAGATTAATGGTTGCAGATATATGCTGTCCAGAAACTGACGGACAATGAATACTGTTGTATAAGTACATATATTTTTATTTTTTCAAAAGATGCACAAAACTTTTTATAATCAATAGTAGACTTCAACAGAAAAGTGTTTTTTTCTTCGAAATGCAAAATTTTCGTGTTGCTCTTGAAAGCGTGGTTCATCACTCAGTTTCATAAAATAGTTTAATGATTGCACCTCACAATTTGAATTAAGTTCTTTAAGGTTCTTCCATCAAAGTTTCTGATACTGTCAGCTCTTCGTTAAATTGAAGCACTAACGCTCTTTCTTCGCATTTTTCAGCTTCCTCTTAATCAAGACGGAATTGCAAGTTTGTTGAAAAAGCATAACAAGAATGCGACTCTAGCCTTTTGCCACATTCTATTTTAGCATTACAGGAAGAAGAAAAAAAAAAAAAAACTCAGAATAGTTACGCCAAACGTGAAAATGGAGAAACTAAATGAGAAGTAAATAAAGGAGAAAGAAAAAAAGAGATGTTTTTGTAATTGACTATTTGCGCGGTGGAGTTGCAGGAAATAAAAATGACGAAAATAAAATTAATGTTACCAAGTGGGCACTTTGTGGGGCACTTAAAGAGATTGGACTTCTGCTCTGTACATGGAGGCAAACAGGGAGCAACCTCACTTACGGATAATTAAAATTAGATGCGTATGGAACTGAAAGTCTGTATTCCGCACACAAAAATCATCATGTGAAATTGCATTCTCATGTCTAAAGGCGAACAGACGAGTTCTCTTACGAAAAACACTACAGAGAAGAAAAATGAAGCTCAGCTTTGAAGATACTTAAGGAAATTTTATTATTTAAGACGCTTGTGAGAATGCTGAAATTTTAATAGCAAGGAAGAACACAAACGCACAACTTTCTGGCATTATCAAACATTAAAGACATTTAACAAACCATTTCTTCATCTGACTGCTATTAAAGAACAAAATCATTTCTTTGGAGTTTTCGGTGAGTCGCGATTAAAGGTAAAGCAAGCAATGGGGGAAAAAAAAAAGCAAAAAGGTTTTAGTTAATTTCAATGAAACGTTTCCTCTTTAAAAGTGCCTGTATCATAATTACCATAATCAAATTCCTAAATTCTTCTACAACTCTCGTCCTTGAACAAGTTTCTTCCATATCACTCCGGTATGATTTTGAAATTTATCCACACATTTCACACATGGTCTTATTCGTAGTCTTTTCTTTTCCCTTGATATGCAGCCTAGTATTTACCTTTCGAAATTTATGAACCCATTTCATAGGTGGTCTTCTTCAGAGTCTTTTCCTGTTCCTTGGTATCCTGACTAGGATTTAACTTTCGAAATTTATCCACACATTTCATAGGTGGTCTTCTTCAGAGTCTTTTCTTGTCCCTTGGTATGCTGACTAGGATTTAACTTTCGAAATTTATCCACACATTTCATAGGTGGTCTTCTTCAGAGTCTTCTTGTCCCTTGGTATCCGGACTAGGATTTAACTTTCGAAATTTATCCACACATTTCATAGGTGGTCTTCTTCGGAGTCTTCTTGTCCCTTGGTATCCAGACTAGGATTTAACTTTCGAAATTTATCCACACATTTCATAGCAGGTCTTCAGAGTCTTTTCTTGTCCCTTGGTATCCTGACTAGGATTTAACTTTCGAAATTTGTCCACACATTTCATAGGTGGTCTTTTTCGGAGTCTTCTTGTCCCTTGGTATCCGGAATAGGATTTAACTTTCGAAATTTATCCACACATTTCATAGGTGGCCTTCTTCGGTGTCTTTTCTGGTCCCTTGGTAAACAGCCTAGCATTTCATTTGTCCAGCGGCGGGCAATTTTTCTTGTAATATGTCCAGCTCATTGCGAGTTGAGGGTAAGAAATAAGAAATTGAAAGAAATTGTAAGACATTTTCCGAAATTCAGTTGCCACTTTCTGTGTTTCCTTTCGTGAATTAACAACGCAAATTTCTGCTACCTTTTCTGTGAAATGACGGAAAGAAACCTGAATTTCACGGATTTTTCGTATGCCAGAAAAATTCTGAATTTTCAGAAATCTTTCCTCAATTCTTTTCCTATAATGACGGAGAACTGAGTTTTTTTACGCATTCCAACCGTAGGTTGAAGAAGCGTATATGCTCCAGCCTTGCCCGTCTGTCTGTTCGTCCGTCCACATTATAACTCGCGTAAAAATGGTTTGCTTTCGAAGAAATTTTAGTATGTGGTAGAGGACCACCTGGGAACGAACCCTATTAAAAAAGGAAGAAATGGGGTCAAAGGTCAGGACATAGGAGCGGGATCCATTCCATTGCTCTTATGCGTCATAACTTGCGTAAAAATGGTTCGATTGCAATGTAATGTTAGAATGTGGAAGGTGACCACCTGGGGACGAATACTATTGAAAATGGAAGAAATGAGGTCAAAGGTCAGGACATACGAGCGGGATCCATTCTATTGTTCTTATGCATCACAATGTACTGAAAATATTTCGATTGCGACAAAACTTTTGTCGGCGTGTGTTGCTGTTTTCCTTGTGCTCGTGTATTTTGCTTCGTGTGTGCTATATTTCGATTATCTACCTTATATTTTGTGTGTGCGGTATCCGTGAAGGAATCGTCTTTGTTTCTGTGCACCTGCCGAGTTGGTAAGTGACATATTTGCTTTCCAATCCTTATTTCATTTCTCGGCCACGTTGACTGAGATTAGATCTCTTATCGCCATTGCAAATGGCGACTTCCAGAAACGACGCTTGATCAAGCTCTCGTTTCCGGAATTGCTGATCCAGCAAGCTCTCTTTCTATTGGTGCAGTCGTCAATGACGTGCCTCGTTCTTCTAGCCCCACCTCACCGCGGCGTTCTATCGCTGTCCAGACTGTTCTTCCAAGCGGTGATACAGCGTCTTCCCCTGTACCTGTAGAGGATGCTATGGACCTCTCACAGTCCGTTGATGCTCCACCTTCGCCGCAGCGACCGGCAGCCTCTTATGCTGCCGTTGTTTCTTCTGTTTCAGGAGTATCACACTTGAACTCTAATTTACGTCATCTCACGATGACGTGTGATGATGACGCTATCTCTGTTGACTTTTCACCGAGCTCTTCATATGGGTAGCACTTTATGAAGACTGTCGCATGCGGAGTTATGTTCCGGAGTCTGCCAAATACAAAACTCATGGCATATAGTGCTGCTCTATAACGAAGTGAATTTCTCCGTCATTTTTATCCGCGCCAGGATTCGAACCCGGGTCCACTCACTCCGGAATAAGTTGCTCTACCAATTAAGCTACGCGGACGTTTTATTCTGATTCCTATCTGCCTTTATGTTGTGTGCGTCCTTCTGGCAGGTACGTCACATCTCCTGGTACGTTACAGCTCTACGTAAGATGTTTTCACCTCAGGTAATCACTCACGGTAATCACTCGCTGCCCAGACAGGTGATTGCCTATTTTTCTAAACCTGAGTATGCCCTTCGTGTACAGATGGAAGGTCTGTCAGTTGGAGATCGACATTTCTCGGCGGAACCACTCACGCAACTCGCCGTCCTAGTCAGGTTTTTCCCTGTGCCACCGGAGGTCTCAGACGATGTGCTGCTGCCAGCTGTCCATCGATTTGGCCGCTCCGTCAGATCCATGACTACTTACTCCACCTTTCCGGACCTAACAAGAAAAAAAAAAGACATACCAAGTTCTATTGTGAATTTAAAGCTCGTCCTACTACCCAACTTTTAAATTCACGATATAACTTGAAAATAACTACTCACTTCCCTTTCTAGATTTTTTCCACCAACGAGACCCGGTTAAGATTACCATTAAGTACTCCGTCTACCGTAAACCATCTCACACCCCGACTCTTAATCCCTATTATTCTGCACATCTAAAAAGGTAGAAATTCCCTGCATTACGGTCTTTTATTCGTCGAGCTTTTACACATTCTGTCTCTATACGTTTACGACGTGCCGAACTTGATAAAATTATGGAATATTGCACTCCATTTCGGCTACCCTCGTGAATGCATTATAACGTAGAAGTCTTGTCTTACTTCTACGTTAATTTAAAACATCAACATACTAAGAAATAGTTCCTTAATGAAAGAAACCTTAACGGCCAAACGAAACATGTAAACAACAGAAGTCACACTTATGGAAAAGATGCTTTATTCTAGGTTGTAGCACACACATCGTAGCATAGCATATTGCACTAAACTCTCGACACACCACACAACTCTTAACACAACAATCCTTTCAATAATGAGTTTACAACCCAACGCTCTTTAAGCAACAATTTAGTCGTCGCTTTTATCTCTTGTTCTTATCAATATCAGGCATACGTCCCGTGCATTCAACCTCAATTGTGTTGCCAAACGTATTCGTTTGAGAGAAAAGATATTACGTTAAGAATGAAGAATAACAGAATAAACTCAAGATTCACATAGGGAAAGAAACTAAAAAAGAAAGTTAATTTAGAATATACGTCACAGCATTCACAATTTGATTCAGGAATCAAAGCGACTGTCTTTCACTAACTTACAGCAGGAACGAGGTACCAGACGTTTTGTGGGTTCCATTGACTACATCCCACCTCTTATGAATGTGATGAACCGTTTATGTAAGAAATATCATCCAAGCTTCAACAGAACCGTTTCACTATACCTCCAAAAAAACATGATAACGTTTTGTCGCAATAGAAACATTTTTTGGTAAGTTATGATGCACAAGGGCAATGGAATGGATCCCACTCCAGTATCCTGACCTTTGACCCCATTTCGCCCATTTTCAATAGGGTTCGTCCCCAGTGGCTCCCTACCACATACTAAAATTTCATCGAAATCGAACCATTTTTACGCAAGTTATGACGCATAAGGGCAATGGAACAAATCCCGCTCTTATGTCCTGCCTGACCTTTGTCTCCATTTCGCCCATTTTCAATAGGGTTCGTGCCCAGGTGGTTCCCTACCACATACTAAAATTTCATCGAAATCGAACCATATTTACGCATGTTATGACGCATAAAGGCAATGGAATGGATTCCACCTTTATGCCCTGACCTTTGACCCCATTTCGCCCATTTTCAATAGGGTTTGTCCCCAGGTGTTTCCTTACGAAATACTAAAATTTCATCGAAATCGAACCATATTTACGCATGTTATGACGCATAAAGGCAATGAAATGGATCCCGCTTTTATGTCCTGACCTTTGACCCCATTCCACCCATTTTCAACAGGTTTCGTTCCCAGGTGGTTCCTTACCACATACCAAAATTTCATCGAAATCGAACCATTTTTACGCAAGTTATGACGCATAAGGGCAATGGAATAAATCCCGCTCTTATGCCCTGCCTGACCTTTGACCCCAATTTGCCAATTTTTCATAGGGTTCGTGCCCAGGTAGTTTCCTACCACATACTGAAATTTCATCGAAATCGAACCATGTTTACGCAAGTTATGACGCATAAGGGCAATTGAATGGATCCTGCTCTTATAGCGTGACCTTTGACCCCACTTCACCCATTTTCAATAGGGTTCGTCCCCTGGTGGTCCCCTACCACGTACTAAAATTTCATTGAAATCGAACCATTTTTACGTGAGTTATCGTGCCGACAGACAGACGGACGGACGGACAGACGGACGGAAAAGGCTGGAGCATATACGCTTCTTCAACCTACGGTTGGAAAGCGTAAAAAACGGAAGCAAGTTGCTTTCACTACAAAAGGAAAGCTTCAGTTAACTGAAAATTCTTAGAAAAGAAACTTTACACTAGAAATCTTTAAAAAGGTGAAGTCAAACAGACATTAGGAAACATATAAGGAATTCTTAAAACCAAGCAAAAGTTTCTCATCATTTGACTAAATAAAGAATATGTTTCTAGCAATTGTAACACGCAATAAAATATAAATTTCGGATTATCGGCGTTTTTGAATTATCCTAGCATCCTTTCTTACCCGTTAGTCCGAGTAATCGACAGTACACTGTAGTGGTATGGAATAGTTCGAGGTAAATAGCCAAATGCATTTACGCCTAAATGTATGAAATGTACATAATCTTGATAGGTCAATCTACTGAACAGAGAATGAATATTTTAAATCTAATAGTATCTATGGTCGCCGTTTGTGGTCACCACGAGAACAGTAAATAGTGCCTATTATTACCAGGAGAAAAGTTCCAGTGATGCCAAATAGAACAAAGCTTGTAATCACCCAGAGAGTAGTGCTCTAGTGGACACTAAGAGAATAGCGCTTCTGGTCATCCAGACAATTATTCCTATGGTCAACTACACGATAATACCTATGATCACAAGGGAAAAGTGCCTGTGGTTACGCAGAGAGGAGTGCCTATGGTCACCCAGAGAGTAGTGTTCTTTTGGACACCAAGAGAATAGCACTTCTTGTCATCCAGAGAACAATGTCTATGGTCTCCAAGAGAATAGCAAGAGCGGTCACCCAGGTATGAGCGCCTGTGGTCACCTAGGTATGAGCGCCTGAGGTCACCCAGGTATGAGCGCCTGTGGTCACCCAGGTATGAGCGCCTGTGGTCACCCAGGTATGAGCGCCTGTGGTCACCCAGAGAGCAGTGTTCTTGTGGTTACCCAGAGTACAGGGCCACTGGTCACTCGGAGTACAATGCTCTTGTGGTCACCAAGAGAACAGTACCTGTAGTCACTCAGCAAGTAGAGCTCTTGTAGTCACTCTGAAAATAGTGCCCATGGTCACCCAGAGATTAGTGCTCTTATGGTCACCAAGGGAATAGCACTTCTTGTCATCCAGAGAACAATGTCTATGGTCTCCAAGAGAACAGTAAGAGTGGTCACCCAGGTATGAGCGCTTGTGATCACTTAGGTATGAGCGCCTGCGGTCACCCGCAGGTATGAGCGCCTGTGGTCACCCAGAGAGCAGTGTTCTTGTGGTTACCCAGAGTACAGAGCCATTGGTCACCCGGAGTACAATGCTCTTGTGGGCACCAAGAGAACATTACCTGTAGTCACTCAGCAAGTAGAGCTCATGTAGTCACTCTGAAAATAGTGCCCATGGTCACCCAGAGATTAGTGCTCGTATGGTCACCAAGGGAATAACACTTCTTGTCATCCGGAGAACAATGTCTATGGTCTCCAAGAGAACAGTAAGAGTGGTCACCCAGGTATGAGCGCCTGTGATCACTTAGGTATGAGCGCCTGTGGTCACCCAGAGAGCAGTGTTCTTGTGGTTACCCAGAGTACAGAGCCATTGGTCTCCCGGAGTACAATGCTCTTGTGGGCACCAAGAGAACAGTACCTGTAGTCACTCAGCAAGTAGAGCTCTTGTAGTCACTCTGAAAATAGTGCCCATGGTTACCCAGAGATTAGTGCTTTTATGGTCACCAAGGGATTAGTGCTTCTTGTCATCCAGAGAATAGTGTGCCTGATCACCCAGATAAGAGTGCTTTTGGTCACCCAGAGAAGAATGCTTATGGACAACCAGAAAACAGTGCCTGTGGTCACCCAAAATACAGTGACTGCTCTTGTAGTCACCAAGCGAATGGAGCTTTTGTGGTCATCCAGAGGATAGTGTTTATTGTCAACCAGAAAGTAGTGGTCTATGGTCACTCAGAGAACAATGCTTCTGGTCCCTCCAAAAGAACAATGCTTCTGGTCCCTCCAAAAGAACAATGCTTCTGGTCCCTCCAAGAAAACAGTGCTCTTGTAGTCGCCTAGAGAATGTAGTCCCCCACATCCCTATAGAAATGTGAATTCTTTCTCCTATTAATCAGATCTGCAAGTAAATGTTAAGATCTGCAAAATAATAATTAATAGGCTCAGAGAACAATGCTTATGATCACTCTACTTTTTGCACCAATTGGTCAGATCTGAAAATTCTTTTTCCGTTGTGTAGCGTGAATTGCATTTGCAATATCCGTCTGTCTCACAGAAATGTGGTAACCACATGCAAAAAAGTTCTGTCTTTTAATCTTCTTTGTACCATTTAGAAGAGGGTTATCCTTCCGTTTTATTCTCTGTTGTATCTGTCTGCTTTAGAAATGTGGTGACACAGGAAAATGGGTATTTGGATAATAGTACAAGTAAGCAAACGGAAAGCGGAACGTTTTTTTAGACCACCTCAGAAGTACAATCATTTGCAAAAGTTTAAGACCACCTGTCAATTTGTTGAAAATTTAGATTTTCAAAGAAGCGACTAATTACTAGTCAGAGATATTTGAAGAAATGACACCACAGATGAATACTTACATTCTTTAGTACACAAAAAGACTGAAATCAGTACTTTGTGTGGCCACCTTTGTTTTTTTATAACGGACAGAATACGATGTGGGATACTCTCAATGAGGAATTTTGCACAAGTCACTTGAAATGTCTTTGCACCACACATACTTTATCGCGCCAATCAAAGCTTGGGAATTTGATGGCTGTTTTTCTGCTACCTTGTCTTTTAAAATGGTCCACAAATTTTCGATGGGGTTAAGATCGGGACTATTACCGGGTCAGTCAAGCACAGTTATGTATTTCTTCTGCAGGAAAAACATAACTTTGACCTTTAACAGTCTTTGATCTGTGGCATGGAGCACCATCAAGCATAAAGATTGTGCATCTGTGCACTTTGCATATGAGTTAACAGCTTCTCACTTAACATTTCCACATAAATTGGACCATTCATGGTAGTGCCTGTCCGCAAAAAGGTTAATGAACACAGTACCGGATGTTGACACAGCACCCCATATCATCTGACTAGGCGGATGTCTCACGGTGCTAACGGTGTATTTTTCATCAAAACGTTTGCCTTTTGGTCGTCGAGCATGTGCTTCACGTGTTTCAAATTGACGCACAGATGATTCATCGGAAAAAAGCACTTGGCTTCAATTTTCAGCAGTACACGATTGAAGACCCTTCGCAAACTGGAGTCTTATTTTCATGATAGAGGTTAGTCTAGGTTATAACGAAGTAAATTTCTCGGTCATTTCTGTCCACACCAGGATTCGAACCCGGATCCCCTCATTCCGGAATAAGTTGCTCTACCAATTGAGCTACGCGGACGTTTTATTCTGATTCCTATCTGCCTTTATGTCGTGTGCGTCCTTCTGGCAGGTACGTCACATCTCCTGGTACGTTACATCATCTCCCCCTTATTTTTTTTTTTTTTTTTCGAAGTGCTGGAGAAGGGATTCTCTTATTTTTCCTATCTCGCGGTGTGGAAAGAACATCACACCAATGCGAGATTTTGAACGGTCGGGTCATCCGGATAGTTCGGGCGCCATTATAACGAAGTAAATTTCTCCGTCATTTTTGTCCACACCAGGATTCGAACCCGGATCCCCTCATTCCGGAATAAGTTGCTCTACCAATTGAGCTACGCGGACGTTTTATTCTGATTCCTATCTGCCTTTATGTCGTGTGCGTCCTTCTGGCAGGTACGTCACATCTCCTGGTACGTTACATCATCTCCCCCTTATTTTTTTTTTTTTTTTTTTCGAAGTGCTGGAGAAGGGATTCTCTTATTTTTCCTATCTCGCGGTGTGGAAAGAACATCACACCAATGCGAGATTTTGAACGGTCGGGTCATCCGGATAGTTCGGGCGCCATTATAACGAAGTAAATTTCTCCGTCATTTTTGTCCACACCAGGATTCGAACCCGGATCCCCTCATTCCGGAATAAGTTGCTCTACCAATTGAGCTACGCGGACGTTTTATTCTGATTCCTATCTGCCTTTATGTTGTGTGCGTCCTTCTGGCAGGTACGCCACATCTCCTGGTACGTTACAAGGTGTATGTGCAGGTTGATAAGACTTTAATCCAAAATCTTTGCTAAGACATCGGGAACAGTACTGATACTAATATCAGACCCTTTCGAATGTAGAAAGGCCTTGAGTTTCTTGCACTAACTCCTCGGAGAAAGGATAAATATTTGTCTTATAGTATTGGCATCACGTGGGGTTGTTTTTCTTGGACGTCTACTTCTCTTTCGGTTGCTAAATTTACCTGTATCTCGATATTTCATGATCATATTATGAATAGCAGTCTTGCTTACATTCGCCTTTCTGCTTATGTCACATTTTTTTTTTTTTTTTTTTTTTTTGATTGGAGGTTTAACGACCGCCGTGAGCAACTCAATGGGCTATAAGCAGTCGCCCGTCCCTAATTTAGGGTCACTGGTTCCAGGGAAGGGAGAGAGCCAGTGCCGTAAGACAAACACAACATCCATGCCTGACCGGGATTCGAACCCGGACCCCTTACGGACGAATGATCAGAGGCCAACGCCTTAGACCACTGCGCCACCGGGGCGGCTATGTCACATTTGGATTATCCTTCATCTTGTAATGTCACTATTTGAGCCGTCTTAGTAATACTTAAGGACGCTCTTTTGCCCATTTTTCGCTATATAGAAAATACGTACAAAGCCTCTCAGCATGAAAACCAGAAGCAAACTGACGCTCTCACGTTGCTCCCAACTTTACCAACAGCTGCTTCTGTAGGATGATGCAACATCGACAGGAAGTTGAGTAATACAGACAGTTGCTGACACAATCGGAAGAAATCTCCTAATACCAACAGATGGTTTTAAACGTTTGCAAATGACTGTATATGCCGAGATATGCTGATCACACACAGACGGGCATACATTCCGATATTCATAGCAAGAATTCTGCATATTTATTATGCAGGAAATACGTATTAAAAAGAATATCAAAACTGGTAATTTCCGTTAATCAAATAAAACGTTCGCTGAACATTATGCTTTCATTTTTCAGCAGTTAGAACAGTCCTGTCCTTCATGTTGGCCCTCCTTTTTATCCTGCTGTCGCCAGAATGAATTCTGCAGTATATCCGCTCCGAGTGGCAACGATATCTCATTAAGTTTTACGCGGGAGGAAAGCAGCTACATGACTTCACAAGCAATAAAGGAACAAATTTATCTTCCGATTCTAGTGTTACTATAATTAAATAAATATACATATATATATATTAGGAAGATAATAGCCAACATCGCTGTCGTCCTTGCTTCTATAAGGCTGGCGATTTCCCAGATGTAGCCTGTAGATTGTATCCATTTGAAACAAATAGTAACTGATGGAAATAATTTTATATCCCCTTCCAGATGGCGTCAGAGTAAAGAAATTAGTTCGGGCAGAGTAATCTGAATGCGACGAAGCATTTTTTTCATTTCCCCCACTTTTATTCGCTGAGGCAGATTAATTTGGAATTTGCATTTCCACATGACTTACTTTCAGGGCATGCTATCTCAGAACTCCTGGATTCGTTTTTTTTTTTTTTTTGTAGAAATTAGTAAGTGATGATTTCGTTCCGCTGCTCCGATCTTTTATCTTCATTAAGAATTAACGGCAAAATAATGTAAACGAAAAAAAAAAAGCGGATCGTTTGGTTCAGCTGTTGTCTCATTAGTAAAGCAAAATATTTCAGAGTTATTGAAATACACTTTGTCTTCTTAAAGAAAAGTATATGGCGACAAACTGATTCTATTCGTAATTTTCTCTGTTCTTTATTGTTTTACTGTCATGCTCGTTTTAGGCAGATAATACTACTTCCACTATCAGGTCACAAGCATTATCTTTTCACAGTTTTCCAAAGCACTTAAAATATGGAAGAGCCAGTTGTTAGCAACGAGCTTCGCATAAAAAAAAAATTGCTCACAAAATCAGAATTGGGATGGAATTTTTTAGTAGGTAAAAAGGTACGTGAGGAAAGACTGTCTTTGAATATTTGTAATGCTCGTATTTAATTACATGTGAAGAAAAGTTAGGCTAATAGAACTAAGGTTAACATATATATATATATATACACTGCCGGAAAGTGTAAAAGGAACACCAAGAAGGAATTGGCGGACGATCATGAAATTTACATATGTTAATGGGGTCGAGTTTACGTAGATGTGATGTTAATTTCGGGACCAACCGGTGAGCGCTTACGCCGCAGCACGGCATAATATCTCAATTATCGTCGGTGGTATTTAAGGAGTACGGCGAAGTGAATGTAATCAGTCGTCGGCGTACGGACACGTGCGAAAACCCTGAAGAAGCTGCAATGCCTGGACATGGAAGACGTGTACGATTTCAGCAGTTATCAGACTTTGAGCGAGGTCGTGTAGTCGGACTCCGCGAGGCCTGGTGGTCGTATCGCCGTATTGCGGAGCGAATTGGACGGGAAGTATCGGTGGTGGTACGATGGCGGCATAGATGGTCCGAGGAACATTCCCACACGAGAAGACGTGATACCGGGAGTCACAGACGGACTGATGAGCGGACCGATCGACGCATAAGAAGAGCGGCGTTGTCAAGCAGAATATCCACTGCGACGCAAATCCGAGCTGCCGTTGCACCTGAGGTGACTGTGCGAACAATCCTCAACCGTCTACTGGATGCAGGACTACGTGCACGTGTGCCTCTGGCATGTGTACCTCTGACTCCAGCCCACCGTCAGGAACGGCTGCAGTGGTGTCACCAACGTCTGCACTGGAGAACGCAATGGCGATCTGTCGTGTTCAGCGATGAAAGCAGATTCTTCTTGAGAGCCTCCGATGGCCGTATGCGTGTTTGCAGACGCACAGGGGAGCGTCTCCACCCTTCTTGCATCCGCCAGCGACACACAGGGCCTACACCTGGTCTCCTGGTGTGGAGAGCGATCAGCTATCACTCACGTACACAACTAGTGTTTGTACTGGGTACGTTAAACAGCACATCCTACATCAACAACATCATTCAGCCCGTTGTTGTGCCATTTGTAAGGTCGGTCCATCGTGGTGTTTTCCAACAAGATAACCCACGCCCACACACGGCACGCGCAACGCAACATGCACTTCACGGTGTGAGACAACTTCCATGGCCTGCACGTTCACCGGATTTGTCCTCCATTGAGCACATGTGGGATTTTATGGGACAACGACTTATCCGGTCTCCACGGCCAGCCACGACCATCCCCGATTTACGCGTCTATGTTGAGGATGCTTGGAACTCAATACCCCAAACTAACATCCAACATCTGTACGACAGACTCCATGCCAGAATTGCACAGTGTGACGCAGTTTATGGCGGTTCAAAAACGTACTAACCATGTTACATGGAAATGTTATTTTTCAGTTTACCAGCAAATACAGCTGTATTTTGCCATAATGTTTTGATCACGCTATCCTCTGTATTCTGTTATTATGCTGTATAAATTTCGTTTGGTATCAGACGTGTCCTTCTCGGTGTTCTTTTTTCACTTTCCGCCAGTGTATATATACCTGAGGATTGGAATAATGCTAATATGATCCTGCTACATAAAAAACGTGACTTTGAGGATCTGAGGAACTACAGGCCCATCAGCCTCCTTTCAGTGGTTTATAAAATTTTCACTAAAGTTCTTTCACATCGCTTGAAGGTAACACTAGACATGGCCAAACCAAGAGAACAAGCTGGATTCAGGAATGGCTACATCACTATAGATCATATCATGTACTAAGAGAACTAATTGAAAGAACAAGAGAATATGAACTCCCAATATGCATGGCTTTTATTGATTATGAAAAGGCCTTCGATTCTGTGAAACCATTAGCAGTATCAATGGCTTTGAAATCCTGCGGTATTGAAGATGCATACATTAGCATTATTAATAACATCTATGAAAACGCAAGTGCAAAAGTTCGGATATTTGAGGATACAGCACAAACAAGAATTGGAAAGGGAGTGAGACAAGTTGACACCATATCTCCCAAGCTCTTTAATATCACATTGCAAAATGTGTTTCAGTAATTGAACTGGGAAAACAAAGGGATACAGATTAATGGAGATTACTTAACTCACCTTCGTTTTGCTGATGACATAGTAATCTTTGCAACTACCCCTTCAGGGCTGCAGAGTATGATCCAAAAACTTGCTGACAAGAAAGAAATGGGATTAAAAATTAACTTTCAGAAGACAAAAGTGATGTACAATGCTTTTACAAGAAACGAAGATTTATCGATTGATGGGGAAAAGCTTGAGACAACCGATTCCTACATTTATCTTGGGCAGTAGATATCCAGCGAGGGTAACATTGATGAAGAAATTAATCGGCGTATAAAACTTGGATGCAGAGCTTTTGGAAGAAACAGTGCAATTTTTAAGAACAGAATGCCATTACGTCTAAAAAAAAAAAAGTGTTTAATGAATGCATCCTTCCAGTGTTTACGTATGGAGCAGAGACATGGACTTTAACTAAAAAAGACATACAAAGACCGCAGACAACTCAAAGAAGCATGGAGAGATGCATGCTTGGTGTAACCAGGAAAGATAAAAAGAGGAACTTGTGGATAAGGGAAATGACAAGAGTGGACGACATCATGACTAGAGTGAAATCACTGAAATGGCAATGACCTGGACATGTTGTCAGAAGAACGGATCACCGATGGACAATCGAAATTTTAGACTGGATTCCGAGGGACAGGAAAAGAACCAGAAGAAGACCTCTTAGGAGATGGATGGATGAAATTCAAATGACATAGAGGAGACAGGCTCAAGGCAGACAATTGTGGAAGAAACTTGGGGAGACCTTCATCCAGCAGTTAATTGATAATGGTTGATGATGATGATGACGATATATATATAGATATATTTATCAGTGGCGTATCTTGGGTCCAAGATCTTGGCTATCTCACTGCCCCCCCCCAGTACAGTTTTTTTTAAATTGCGAACTTTAATTTTTAATTGTTAAGTAATAGAAGTAGCATTTCTTTTCTAAATTTTAGGTACATGCTATTGCTAACATGACACCAATATAATTATGAGGATTAGGCTTTGAACACTTATTTGTACATGAACTCCAATCTTCTTTCCTTTTGTGTGTTTCATCTTCGTAAAATGTTTCTTCCGAGTAATTTTCCATATTTAAAAAGAATGTTTTTCTTTTGATAAAACAGCCAAGTTGCTCAAATGTACATGCCCTTGTGTGACTCTAAGATATATCTCCATCCTTTTTAATGCAGAAAAACTTCTTTCGGCAATTGCAGTTGTTGATGGAGAGTTTAATATTAGGTCTGCTAATTTGTACACCTCAATGAACAATATGTCCAATTTATTCAACTTTATGTAACAAGAAATGTCTCTTACCGATTTGTTTTGTATTCGTCAAGGGATTCAAACACCTTCAGTTCATTTTTTAATCGAGCTGTATGAAAATTTGAAGCATAGTGTATTTTAAGTTCTCACAGTAGATGTTCAGGGAAGCTTTCACAAAATTTATCAAAACAGTTCGAATCCAACAAAGCCACGAATTTATGATATAATATCACTGTTTTTATTTCATTGATATTTCACACAAATTGAAACAACTCTCGCGCAACACGCACTGTTACAGGCGGAAGCTTGCAGGGACTGAGATAGTCGAAGTCTTCTCTTTTCTGAGCGAACCGTTGCGCAAAGCACTGGTCCATTCCCCTCCATTCTGTCATTCATGTTGTCATGGAAACGCTAGCAGGCGATCGTATCGAAGTTCTTCGAATCAGAACAGCGAAGACTCTGGACGACCTGCTTGCGTTATGCCGTTGGTCATCGCTCGCCAGACTGATTCTCTTGATCGAAAGGAAAACTCTTGATTCCGCACGTTAACGGAGCAAATCAGTTAATCTGCAGATTAGCTAGGTAATGTGCACATTAACGGCTTTCGAGCTTTAGCGGTAGCATATATATATATATATATATATAGAAAGATGTTCATACATTTTTGGAACAATTTTCTAGCACTATATTCAATATTCAAAATATTTTTTTCTTAAATATTCTACCTGATAGCCCTTTCCCTGGAATATGAACCTACATCTAGATTTCCAAGATAACAGGTCATTTCTTAAAATTGGTAGTGGTATTTTATTCCACTCCTTTTCCACTGCATTCCGTATTCCAACTAATGTTTTAGATCTGCGCTCTTTGAAGGCACAGTATTCGATTGGTGACACATCAGGGGACTTTGAAGGAGTATGAGCAAAAAGTATAGATTTGATAACTGTATCTTTCTTCGTTTTTTCAAGAAATGATGGAGTGATAGATTTGGATGTATGACTGGTAGACTTACCCTGACGGAGTTCTACTCTTTGAAGACTCTGTGGATAGAGGAATGGTATTTCCTCTTTAAATATAGGAGTTAAAACATTATTTTGGTAATATATAGAACAGATTTCAACATTATTTTTAACTTTTCTTAACTTTAATTTACCATTAAACGAGACACCAGCAATAATCATGAATCCTTTACTGAAACTTTCTTTCGATTCTTGGAAACAAGTTTGAAAGTCTTTTTCTGCTCTTTTGCGAGAGTAAACAGACCGGTTTTTGTTACAGTCGTTTAGGTAGATCCATGCTTCATCAATAGTCACAATAAGTTTTCATCTGTCTCCGGCTAAGTGATTTTCATAAAGAAGTCTACACCGTGCTCTGCGCTCAGCCACGTGCCTATGCAAAAGTTGGTGAATATTATACACTGCCGGACAATTGCTAAGGACGGATGACAATAGCAACGATAGCAACCATAAAATCGAAGGCAGGAAAATGTGGAAATTAGCATAAGTGCGGGATACAGTAAGACGTGTTGTGCGTATGCAAATTTTGGATTGCAGAACTTGTTCGTGACGTCATAGCGCTGATAAGAGATATAAAGGATTTGACGCGTATTGACCGTTGTTGTTCAAACGCAAAGTTGAAAGGGAAAGAATCAATTGACGAACTTGCAATTTTCAATATGTCTTACCGACATCACCTAGATGATTTTACGCGTGGCCGTATTATTGGCAAGATTGAAGAAGGGCGAAAAATAACAGATGTTGCCAGGGAGTTCGACGTCAGCCACAGTGTTGTTTCAAGGCTTTGGAAATCATTTCAAACAAATGAAGAGTGTAGCAAACGTCACGGGGGAGGTCGTGTTCGCAGTACGACACCTGCAGAAGATCGGTACATAGTGCTATCAACAAAAAGACACCGGCGCAGCACAGCTAGTGAGGTAGCAAATCAGTTTATGGCTGCTACTGGCAAGCGGATTTCCCGAAAAACTGTCGCCAGACGTTTGCATGAAGGAGGACTATACGCCCGCCGTCCTGTTGTGTGCATCCCATTGTCCAGACGTCACCGTACCGCCCGTTTGCAATGGTGCCATCAACATCGCAATTGGACTGATAACGACTGGTCTGCTGTCCTCTTTTCAGATGAGAGGAGATACAGTCTATCGTCTGATTGTCGACGACAACTGATCTGGCGTGATAGTGGTACTGCATATTGTCCAGCAAACATACAGGAAAGGGACCGATATCCGACATGTAGTGTCATGGTATGGGCTGGCGTCATGATCAATGGCCGTACGTCCCTCTATGTGTTTCCAACTGGGACTATGACTGGCCAACGATACATTAATGATGTTCTGCTACCTCATGTTCGCATGTTCCGTGATGCTGTCGGTGATAGATTCATTTTTATGGATGACAACGCAACATGTCATCGAACAGTCGCTGTCCAGGATTGTCTTGAGAGCGAGGATATTCAACGCCTCGTATGGCCAGCACGTTCTCCAGATCTGAATCCCATTGAAAATGTGTGGGATGTTTTGGGGAGGAGTCTTGCTGGTCGCCAATGCCCTCCAATAAACAAGGACACCCTCATCCGTGCACTGACAAGAGGAATGGGATAAATTACCCCAACAGCTGCTTGATAATGTTGTGCAAAGCATGACACGACGTGTGGAATCTTGCATCGCCCTCCATGGTGGCCATATCCCGTATTGACATCTTACGCCGGAACGCCTGCGGACGGTAATTGCATTTTTTTCACGTTTACGTAATCTGCACAAAATGGCCTGTTTTTCCCTTGAACACGTTCCAAAGCCTTCTGGATTTCAGAGCACAATAAATTGTCTTTCTTGTAATGTCCTGGCATTCTGACATTATTTTATTTCACTTGGCATCCAACCACACTTACTTTTTTATGCGCTATATAGCCGTTTATGATCCGTCCTTAGCAATTGTCCAGCAGTGTATTTTTTGTTTCTTTTTTTAGATTCAAATCATTGCTGATTTCCTTGCTTACAGTTTATAACGAAGTGAATTTCTCCGTCATTTTTATCCGCGCCGGGGTTCGAACCCGAGTACGCTTATTCCGGAACAAGCAGCTCTACCAACTGAGCTACGCAGACATGTATTCTGATTCCTATCTGCCTTTAAGTCATGTGCGTTCTGCTGGCAGGTACGTCACAAGTTCATACAGTAATTTTTAAGGACTTAGCGATTGCTTTTTCTTTTAGCATCGGAGACCTAACTTTTAAAATAATCGTAAAAGTACGTATCTTCCTTGGTATTCATTTGGTCTTCTGCGTCCTGCTAAAAGAAATGCGTGACGAGTTTACATCTATTATTAATAATATTTTTTATTTTACATTTAGAAATGCTAATTCCATGGTTTTCACATCGTACTTTAATTACAGAATACGAATATTTCACTACGTAAAGAGCAAAAACATAACCTTCTATCAGCAACTTATTTACGTGCGCTATTTTCTTAGCAGACGATATTTAACTGCAGCAGATGTTTCCTTCGTGTTCATCTAACATGCTGTTGCCAGTTTCAATTATTTTTACTTTTTTTATTTTTTGTTATTTCTTGTCAAGAACGTTTTAAAAATATGTAAACACTCTGTATTATACGTGAGTCAGAATACTGCCCTGATTTAAACGTTCGGTAGCTTTTACGTGAAGCCCCGGATAGCAAAATATCCCACACAGGTATTTCTGAATTGCACAATGATTGTCTTGAACGGCCACTAAACAACAAGTCTACTTACTGAAACTTTAACTTCTTTATTTCATACAAAACTTGCCACTTTAATGATTAGCACACTTCACCATATCACTCGTAGCGTGTAACATTCTTCAAGTATAGAAAACTTGGTAGCAGGTTAATGCTGTAAGCTCGAAATAATATAACAACCAACTTTTAACAAACTAGAACCTTAAAACATCTAATCAACAAAATATATCCAAGAAACGGTACTTTGACGGAAATTTAAAAAAATCGGGATGTGCAAAATCGCGCCTATAGCTAAAATTCTAGGCGCAAATCTTACAGTACCATGCGCAGAATTTATTTTTCGTGTAAAAAGCATATGTATGGTTGGCAAGACCTAGTATGACGTGTGTATGTGTCCGATGAGAACTGAACGTTATATAATGTCTGAGCAGCAGTAAAACTGGGAGACAGATGGTGAAAGTTATATTGTTAATTGTGGAAGAGACGTTGTCTATATTAAGGGAATACAACACGGTTTGTCACAAATATTTATTTTTTCAAGTCGACCATGGTTTCGATGGGTATTGACCGAGCTTTATCAGGAAGAATGGCACGTAAATATTCAAATTGTATATGACATCATAAATGGTGTTTACAGTCACGTGTTTTGGTTAGATGCTTCCACGCGCTTGATAGAAATGTGGTGGATGCCATGTCACAGACAAGTTGCGAATACTTCTGATGTACACTATATTGACAAAAGTCACCGGACACCCCTTCAAAAGTAAATTAACGGATTCGCTGCGTTGTTAAGATGCTCGGTACAGCTGCAAACGGTATAAAAACAAGCCTGCAGCTGACAGCGATCATATCGCACTGTGACGTTGAGTGACAATGTCGCGGCGGGAGGGAACTGACTTTGAGACAGGATTGTTGGGTGTTATATTAGTAGGCTGTCCATAAGAGAAACCGAGAGGCGTTTAAACATACTCAAGTCAACTGTTATGGATGTACTGAATAAGTGAAAGACGTGTCTGAATAAGTGGAAGACGTGTCTGAAGCAGCAAAACGTACCGGCAGACCAAAGAAAATCAGTGATAGAGGACGTCGAAGCCTCAGGAGAGTCGTTACAGCTAATCGACGGAGTATTGCACAAGACCTCAGTGTACTGGTGAGTAAAAATGCTGGAACCTCGGTATATACACGTGCCATTCGCACGCAACTTCATTCGATGGGTTATCGTTGTCGTGCGGCTGCTCATAAGCCTTTCATCTCTACTCGGAATACTAATCGTTGTTTAGCATGGTGCAAAAACCATTTATCGTGGACCGTAGATCAATGGAAACGGGTCCTATGGACTGATGAATCCAGATACACGATCCATCAGTCTGATGGCTGTGTGTGGGTATGGCGGCAACCTGGGGAACGCTCTTTACTACAGTGTACTGTTCCAACGGTCAAGTTTTGAGGTGGCAGTGTACTCGTGTGGGGGGTGTATTTCGTGGTATGGTCCCGGCCGATTGGTTATCGTGGACAAACCTGTTAACCAGCACGTCTACCTCTATATTCTGGACAATTATGCCCTACCAACTCTGTGGCAATACTATTGCGGCGTGGTTTGACGATAATACCGTATAGTGTGTGGACTGGCCAGCACAGCCGTGACCTTAATCCTACAGAACACCTATTGGATAAATTAAAGCGTCGCAGAAGAAATTTGGAACCAAGGCCTACTACTAAGCAACAGTTAGCGGCAGCATTATGTACTGAATGGAAGCGCATACTTATTGCTGTGTTCCAAAACCTTGTCGAAAGCATGTCTCGAAGGTCAGTGCATGCATTAAGGCCAAAGGTGGACTGACACCGTACTAATGTATGTCAATAAATGCTATGTTGTGTTTCTCTTCTAGGTGTCCGGTGACGTTTGTCAATATGGAAAGCTTCTAAAATATCAAGTTTGGTGGTTGAATCTGGCTTGTCAATCAGTTTTACTTATTCAAAGAGAAATTTATGGTCCTTTTCGTAACAACCTTTGTTTAGCCATCGATGACTTCTTTAGGTCATAGTTCCGAATGTAGGTCTTGTGCTCCTTCAATCGAAAACGCAAGGCTCTACGGGTCTATTCTCCATACAAAGCGCCACGTTCACATGGAATTTGAAAACTTCTCCACGAGGTTTTGTCTTCAACGTGGTCCTCTGATCCTAAAAAGTTCATTTTGTTTATGCATTTAAAAATCACTTTAAAATTAAAGGTTTTGAGAAGTTTTGAAATTTTGATGGCAATATCACGGATAATGGAATAATGGCAAAATTCTCTCGCAATGTGTGCATCACAGGAATTAACGTGGAGATGGATTTCGGTTTCCGGAATTTTTTGAGAGCCTTGTCTATAATGGAAGGGTTGTATCCTCGCTTTACTACAACACGTTTAAGGGAATAAAGTTCTTCTTCCAAACTGTCTTTATCTGAACATATATGTATCGCGCGATATCATCATCATCATCATTATCAACCAATATCAATCCACTGCTGGACGAAGGTCTCCCCAAGTTTCCTCCACAACTGTCTGTCTTGTGCCAGTCTCCTCCATGTCACTCCCGCGTACTTTCGAATGTCATCCACCCATCTCCCATGTGGTCTTCTTCTGGGTCTTTTCCTGTCCCTTGGAATCCAATCTAAAATTTCGGCTGTCCATCGATGGTCTGTCCTTCTGGCAGTATGTCCAGCCCATTGCCATTTCAGGGATTTAACTCTGATCATGATGTCTTCCACTCTTGTCATTTTTCGGATCCACGAGTTCCTCTTCTTATCTCTCCTGGTTACACCAAGTATGCACCTCTCCATGCTGCTTTGAGTTGTCTGCAGCCTTTGTATGTCTCTTTTAGTTGAGGTCCACGTCTCTGCACCATACGTAAGCACTGGAAGGATGCATTGATCAAACACTTTTCTTTTAAGACATAATGGCATATTGCTCTTGAAAATTATGCTGTTTCTTCCAAAAGCTCTCCAGGCAAGTTTTGTACGCCGATTAATTTCTTCATCAATGTGACCCTCACTTGATATCTGCTGTCCAAGATAAACTTACGTGTCTGTTATCTCCAGCTTTTCTCCATCAATCGATAAATCTTCATTTCTTGTAAAAGCATTGAACATCACTTTTGTCTTCTGAAAGTTCATTTTTAATCCCACTTCTTTACTCTTGTCAGCAAGTTCCTGGATCATACTCTGCAGCTCTGATGGGCTAGTTGCAAAAATGACTACGTCATCAGCAAAACGAAGGTGGGTTAGATAATCTCCATTAATCTTTATCCCTTTGTTTTCCCAGCTCAGTGACTGAAAAACACCCTCCAATGTGGCATTACAGAGCTTCGGAGATATGGTGTCACCTTGTCTCACTCCCTTTCCAATTTTTATGTGTGTTGTATTTTCAAACAGCCTAATCTTTGCACTTGCATTTTCATAGATGCTATTAATAATATTAATGTATGCATCTTCAATACCGCAGGTTTTCAGAGCCATTGTAACTGCTGATGGTTTCGCCGAATCAAAGGCTTTTTCATAATCGATAAAAGCCATGCACAATGGAAGTTCGTATTCCCTCGCTCTTTCAATTAGTTCTCTCAGTACGTGGATATGATCTATTGTGCTGTAGCCACTCCTGAATCCAGCTTGTTCTCTCGGTTGAGCCATGTCCAGTGTTACCTTCAAGCGGTGTGAAAGAACTTTAGTGAAGATTTTATAAACTACTGATAGGAGGCTGATAGGTCTGTAGTTTCCGAGATCCTCAATGTCACCTTTCTTATGCAGCAGGATCATTGTAGCGGTGTTCCAACCCTCAGGAATCTTTCCTTCATTAAGGCATCGAGTGAAAATTTGGGCGAGTACTGTTTCGATTTCTCCACTTGCTTCTTGTATGATGTCTACAGTAATTCCATCTTCTCCTGGAGCTTTTTTCCCGCTTCATGTTCTTGATTGCATGTGCAACTTCTGCTGGAAGGACTGGAGGAACTCTGGTACTGGTATCTTTCATGATGTCTGGAGTGCATGTATCATCCCTTTCATATAATTTGGAGTAGAAATCTTTCACTCTTGTCAAAATTTCGCCTCTATTTCTTGTTACAGAACCATCTTCTTTTCTCAGTGCCATAATCTGTTTTCTTCCCTTTCTGAGATGTCCCTTTGCTATCTTTAGGCTTTGGTTGTTTTCAATTGCTTTCCTCACTAGTTCACAGTTGAATTTTCTTACGTCTTCAGTGATACTTTTTCGTACTGTCTTGCATAGCTCTATATATTCCACTTTGGAAGTCACATCTTCTTTAGTTGTCCTCATCTCTCTTCTTTTTTGCATCAACATTTTCGTTTTTCCTGATAATTTATTTACATGCAACTTGTTCTTAGACCCAGCTAATTTTGTTGCTGTTTCCATAAGAGCTTTGGTTACTTTTCTGTAAATATACGCAACTGTACAATATACGCAACTATATGTATCGCGCAACTGTATATCGAGCGATACATATATGTTCAGATAAAGACAGTTTGGAAAAAGAGTTGTAGTTATGCCTTGTTGAAGTGCCAAAAGATTAGTGGCTGAAGAAATACTAGTCGTAACTTTTCCTCGACGTTCTCTTGAATGACTCCTGTAGGCGAAGTTTCTGTGAACTGATTTGTGTAATGTTCAGTCAGCTCTATCTACAAGAATATTATAGCATCACTGTGATTTAACACATTTGGGTGACGTTTTATTTTACATTTTCTCACCTTTACGAGATGGGTTCCTCCACTGGTAGATCAGAGGAAAGGAATCCGGGTAGCGTCAGTTCATAAGAGAAAAATAAGCTTAAAAAAGTCAACTTCTTGCCGAAAAGAAAAATGCTGGTTATCTCATTTTCACCTCTGTGACGTATGATCTAAATTTACTTTCATTTTTTAGTTTCTTTCCCTATGTAATTTTGAGTTTGTTCTCCGTTATACTTCCCAACTTAACGTGACATCTTCTCACACACGAGAATATTGTTGGCAACACTCTTGAGGTCAGAGTGAACTTGACGCATGAATACATGAGATAAGAAGGATAGATAAAAGGACGAGATAACAGTTGCTGTGTGGATATGTGGTGATGTGAATTACGTTATTTTCGTAGTGCGATCTATGCTATTGCTATAATGGTGGAATAAAGAATCAATTACCGTAAGTTGACTTCTGTCTTATTTCAATTACTAATCTAAAACAACTATTATGGGAATTTTACTAGGAAATTTTTTCATTTAAATTGCAAATTTTCGGAGAAAACTCTTCTCCTTCTTCAGGCTGTCTTTTTGTTGTCACTTATTTCTGTCACTATCGCGGTTACGGTTTACCTTGACGCTTTAGGTTATTTTTCATCAAATCCTGCCAGATGTTAGTCAGGAAAAATCCTTTGCAGTCATTGATGATGGAATTTTGATTTTTCTCAATCTCTATTCCTTCTTTCAACTTTCTTTTTTTGAAAATTGCTTTGGAAACGGATTGGAATTCCCTTAAAGTAATCAGTTTCCAAAGCAATTTCCAAAAAAGAAAACTGAAAGAAGGAATAGAGATTGAGAAAAATCAAAATTCCATCATCAATGACTGCAAAGGATTTTCCCTGCCTAACATCTGGCAGGATTTGATGAAAAATAACCTAAACCTTCAAGGTAAACCGTAACCGCGAAAGTGACAGAAACAAGTGACAACAAAAAAACAGCCTGAAGAAGGAGAAGAGTTTTCTCCGAAAATTTGCAATTTAAATGAAAAAAATTCCTAGTAAGATTCCCATAATAGTTGCTTTAGATTAGTTATTGAATTAAGAAACTAGGAAGCCATTTCTCAACATGAGCTTTATTCAAAGAATTCTGTCTTATGTTTCGTCTGGCCGAAAATATTTAATTAGGAAGTGTTGCATCGTATTCTTATCTAATGATTTAGACATAACGTAAGAACGACAACATATCAGCAAGGAAAGAAATTACGTTACACCTCATTTTAATATTTACTGAAACATTAAAAATATAGCTACGGAATTGTGGAACACTAACTGCATTTTTTCTAGCCTTCTCTTATATTCAGGATCGACTTATCTGTGATGATTATGACGGTGCGTGCAGAATAAAATTCAATGATCAGGTTAAAATGCTGTGTTATGCACGATTAAAACAAAGTCTGAAGATGACAGATGTACTTCGTAAAAATACATTTAATAAATGACACTCATGAGATCTTTCAGACTGCCCTGGAGTCCTTCATCAGATGAAAAAGTGACCGCATAAAAAGTTGTCATGGCATATAAATAAGATAGTCGTTGCCACTCAATAATGCAACTCACAGAAGCAAATAAAAGTCAAGCAATTTACATCCCGGAGGCCTTTTTTTTTTTTTTTTTTTTTTTTTGATTGGAAGTTTAACGACCACTGTGAGCAACTCAATGGGCTATAAGCAGTCGCCCGTCCCTAATTTTGGGTCACTGGTTCCAGGGAAGGGAGAGAGCCAGTGCCGTAAGACAAACACAACATCCATGTCTCACCGGGATTCGAACCCGGACCCCTTCGGACGAATGATCATAGGCCAACGCCTTAGACCAGTGCGCCACCGGGGCGGCGCCTGAGGCCTGCACCAAACACAGGTAGGAGGGGACACACACTGTTCCAAACTAGAGGGTGGGATGGAATTTTCTTTAATTTTAACAGGTACAATGGCTTTCCAGGCCTGGGAAACTTGGGTAGGTGAATCCTCGTTGCTACACATAGCTTGGACTTATCTATGAATGAAGATAAAGGAATTGAAAAGTGCAACCTATTCGACATACACTCCATATGGACTTATAGGCTGAAAAATAAAGTAGGTAAAAATGACTGCCATGTGTCCTTCCCTGCATGTTATTCTCACCAGTTTTTTTAATACTGCCATAAATTTTTGTATTACATTTTCGTGATTTTTTTTAAGTTTATGGTCCTAGACATATTAAGATAATCAAAGACAGTTCGAGTCGATAGCAAATGGCAAATGGCGAAACCTCAGATTTGGACTACCATTATGGGATTTATGAGGAAGAAGTTCTGCCAACTTTCTCACATTCTCCAGGGAAATGCAATACGACATCACCATTTAATGATCATGAAAGGAATTGAAGCATTTCTAAGGGAGTCAGCAATTCGAATTCTGTGAGCCTTGTGGAGAGATTGGCTTTAACGATCTTCGCTAACAGGGTAAAAGGGAGTTCACCGTTAACTGCTTCAGAAATCTGTCAGGTTCCTCGGAAATCATTCCCCAAACCATTCGTTAATCAACACCCAAAGGAATAATGATGCCTCCCTTGAATTCACAATTGGTTGCAACGCCAGTTCTTCACGGTTGAAACTTGGTCTCTGGTATATATAGTATGACAGATAGATAAACAGAGGGAAAGCTTTGGTTCGACCTTGAATGGTACTCAAGAACAATTAATTCCGAATTCTTTCCTGTCTTTTTGATGTTGACTTTGATTTCGAGTAGGATATTTGACATTTCCCTGCTGAGCTTTCGAAGTCGCCTTCTCGCAAATTATTTCACTCTATGAAACATCTGCTGACATGGAAAATGTTGTTACGCTGCACTGACAAAATCAAGATGCTGATAATAGAGAAATGTTTTCAATCGGTTTAAATGCGCAACTCTAAGGACATAAAGCAGTCAGTCGTCCACATTTAGGGCCACTGGTTCCAGGGAAGGGAGAGAGTCAGTGTGATCGGACAAACATATCTCCCATGCCTCATTCAGAAGTCAAACCCGGTCCCATCTCGGTTGAATGATTAGAAGCCAGCTACTCAGACCTCTCGGCCACTTTCTTAAGAGAAGTAAAGCTTGGTTTGGTTTCCGAAAAGAAAACTGACTTCCCTTTTCGGCGCTTTTTTAAGAGAAAATAAAGTACAGTGAATTCACTTGCACATTAGTTCGAATGTTCAGTGATGCATTCCGAAATGTTTTCGAAAATCTAGCCCAGTTTTAAAAAGCTACGATCAAATGTCAATGCAACACTTCCATTTTCCGCAGTTGTCTCAACCGTACCCACCTTGTTGCTCCGTTGACTCAGTGATCTAAGCGCAGGCTTCTCTGACCGTTTGTCCGAGCTGACCCGTGTACGAGTGCCGATTGGACGTGAATGTTGTGCCTTACCACACTGGCTCTTTCCCTTTACTGGTGACCGTGGCCCTAAATTAGGGATAGGTGCTGCTTAGAGGTCTCAGAGTTGCCAACGGATGTCATTAAATCAACAAACCAACCAATAAACAAAAAAATACTATCCAGCTTCGCTTTAACGTTGTCGAGCGTCTTCTTGAACTTACTTTGTCTTTTTCTAATCTGAAATGGAGCGCATTGGGTTATGCATTTTGTGACAAAAACCTTTTGATCGTAACAGTGGGCTGCTACTGGTCATTAATTACCCATCGTGTTTACCAGCCTGGTGGTCGCGAGGTCAGAGTCACAGGTTTTTGACTGTTCGTCAGAGTTGGGTGCGAGTCAAAGGTGGCGTATGTGTATGTTATACGGCGCTGAAACTCTCCCCTCCCCGGAGCCAGTGGCCCCAAATGAGGGACGGGAGACATCGTTATATGTAGCTCATATATATGCTCATGATAACAAAAAAAGAAAAAAACAGTTTTGCTCGTAAGTTGTCAAAAGTCCCTGTCGGCCAGCTAATGATGTTGTGATGTATGCATTTCATTGATGAAAAGTGCTTGTAATTAACGAAATACAGTGTATTAACTGAATTAGTAATCCGATTTATTGGCGTAAAAATAGAAATAAACGATTCCAAGCTTTCGCACATCAACCAGATGGCCTTTTCAAAGAAGGCAGGCAGTTTTCTGTCTACATTCCTTGAAAAACCCATCTGGAGGCCGCTGATGGCCTAGTGGTCGACGTTCGTGACTGCCACGGGGAAACCTAAGAATCGATCCAAGGCAGGCAAGAAAGCTCGAACCACTAAATATCCGCCGTGCGTCGGATGGGCACGTTAAGCCGCCGGATCCCGGGTACTGGCCTCCTGGTAATAAATAATGGCGTCTTCCTCTCCCTTTCTACTTCGCTTCCGTGTCACTTTCCTATCGGGCACTCCTAGCGTCCTATTTCTACGGGTTGTTTAAAACATGAAGTCCGACACTCCCTTCCTAAAATCCTCTGCATATGATCTGATCTGATCTGAAAACCCATCTGGTTGATATGCGAAATCTTTTGGAAACGCTTACTTCCATTTTAATACCAATAAATCAGATTGCTGAAATAGCTTTACTATTTTGTATGCACTGAGTTAGCTTTGAATTAGGAACCCCCCCCTCACTCGTTTTAAATATTTGGAGCGATAACAAAGTATCACGTGATGTCAACGTCACGTGCGGTTGCTACAGGGTGTTTTTTATGTAAGGGCACCATTTTGATTTTATGCCATTTTTTCGGAAGCGTGGGGCATCAGTTGTGAGTTGATTGTCTTTGAGTTCAAAAGCTGACAATTCATTATGGTGGGTTTGACACTGCAACAACGTGATTTAGTGATTTAGTGATTAAAACATTTTATGAAAATGAATCATCTCTTGTGGAATTGATCATCTCTTATGAAAATGGATCATCTATGTAGAAGGATTATATATATATATATATATATATATATTACGTTTACATATATATATATATATAAATTGAGTTTCGAATTTATAGTTCAAAGCAGATTTGCCCAGGTCAGTTAAGGGTCCGGGTCGGGTCGAGTTACTGGGCGTCCAGGTCCAAAATTTTTGACCCGTTTCCAACTCTGGTCACAGGTTTGTGTATGGGAAGTAATATGTTATTAAGTTAGAAAATATTTAACGAGATAAAACCAAATTTACATAAGAACACAAGAACTCAAGGGGAAGGTTAAATTAGAGGTAGACGTCACAGGTGTTTGTGTATGGAAAGTAATGTGATGTTAAGTTAGAAAATATTTAAGGGAAAAAAACAAATTTACATAACATAGGAACTCGAAAGGAAAGTTAAATCAAAGGTAGACGTCACAGGTATTTGTGTATGGGAAGTAATGTATCGCTAAGTCAGAAAATGCTTAAGCAGAAGAAACCAATTTCCATAAGAACACAGAAACTCAAAAAGGAGGTTAAATTAGAGGACTGGTTATGTTTTGTAGACAAATAATCGTAAGCAGAATATTCACATATTGGGTTGGGCAAAAAGTCATTACGTTTTTTACACATAGATGGCGAAACATATCTTGAAATGCAACTAACGTAATTTCAAACCGCAAGTTCATTATGTAACGTGACAGCAGACAGTTCTAGCTTGTTTTAGGAACAGAAAGTGCACGATTTCGTTAACAAATGTTTGTTTGGCGTCGATTTCAAAATGGGCAATCAAAAGGAATATTTTCGTCATGGTTTACTGTATTACTTCCGAAAAAGAAAAATCGCTGTACAAGCTCATATAAAGTTACGTGATGTGAAGATGCCTTAAAACTACGGCAGTGTCAGAATTGGTTTGCGAAATTTCGGTCTGGAGATTTGGATGTGGGAGATGCACCACAATCAGCAAGGCCAATAGAAGTTGATGACGACAAAATAAAGGCAATGATCGAATCCAATTGGCGTTTAGTGACTTGAGAGATTGCTGAGAATCTGAACATATTGAAATCGACCGTCGAAAACCATTTAAAGCTACTAGGATACGTTAGTAAGCTCGATATATATCGTCTTCCGGTGGTGGGGGACTTAGCAACGACCTCACTTCCGGGAAGCACTCCACTTATTCTTCCAGAGGAGGCGTCGCTATACGATGTCCGATCCAACTGGCGGTGATGCGCTCACCTCATCTAGCGGTACGTCCGTACTCTCTTATCACGTCGATTCGCTAACTTCTCCTAATACGTCAACTTCTACTGACCCTGCTACTACTGACGTTGCTATAGACGTCATCGATTGTGGTGGCATTCCTTCTATTCCTGCACAACAGTCATCCTCCACCACCTACTTTACGGCAGTCACTACTTCTATTCCTATCCACTCCACTCCAACACAGTACGCCGGAGCGGCGAGCATGGTGTCCTATATTCACCGAGAAGGAAACACCATCACTCTCGACATTCCTGATGATACTGCAGCTAGTGCTAACTTTAATTCTGCCTTGGATAAAGGTGTAGCGTGTGTTGCCTTACCGGCGACGCCGTTAAAGGTGTACTCCACTGTCCTGAAGAACAGGTTCGACCCACAAGCCATTTCTCATATGTTCCGGCTAGCCGGGACAGTTGTGGTGTACTTCAGTAAAGCTGAATATGCTAACACCATCCTACGTACAGGTCTCACTCTCGGGGATCAGTTCTTAGAGCCTACTCCTGTACCCATCAAGATGTCATTCTATCCAGTGCCACCGGAAGTCACAGATACAATGTTGTATGCCATCCTCTCTACTTTTGGCCGTGTTGTAGGCACAGTGAAGACATTCTCAGCAGCCCCAAAGGATCCCGACGACAAATCCATTTGTGGCATACGTCGCGTTGCGCGGGTCCTCTTCACAACTCCTGACAGCATTAGCACGATCCCAGTACAGTTTAAAGTAAAGTGTTCTGGGCAGGTGCGTTATGTTGATCTCTTAACTGAATTTCATTGCAGCGCCTGCAAAGCCTTTGGACACTTTTACAAAGAGTGTCCCAAAGTTTCCTCGTCTCCCAAGTCTGCAGTTCCAGCGGATACTCCCAAACGGACCCCGGAGATGGTTTCCGCTCCAGTGCGTCCGACTGCCGTTCCACCAAGCCTAGACACTGTTATTTCGTCTGCTGTTCTACCACCACCAGTGGATGACGCAAATTTCCCTCCTATACTTGCTCAGACTCATTTTCGTGCTCCCGATCCACCAATGGAGTCAGCTGAAGGGAGTGTTACGTCAGAGGCAGATATCTCTATTTCGGATAATGAAACTGCATATCTCAGTGCGGATCAGACCATGAGCGATAGCTCGGAGTCTGAACGCCATGCACGCCTGGAAAAGCGTCAAGCCCCGAAACTACCTCGTGCCTTCGCCAAGAGGGGACGAGCTCTCGTGAGCCCCACTCGATCTTCCTCCCGGACCAGTACTTCGCCCGCACGAGTCGCTGATTTTGAAACGTCACCGGACCCCACTGATGGAGTGGTGCCGTTTGACGAGTTTGCTGCCCAAATGTCTAGCCTTGAATTATCGTCTTACAAGGAACTTTATTCTCTCATTGTCTTACAAGGAACTTTATTCTCTCATGTGTGTCAAACAATATCCTGCTACAGCACATACGTTTGTCAAGCGACATGAGAATGATTTGCCAAATATTCTTCAGCAACTTACCTCTTTGGATCGAGTTCTTGATGTGATGTCTATGCCAAACCGTGTGGCCACCTGAGTGCGGCTGGCAAACACATCCGGCAGCACATCCATCTGCTTCAAACAACTGTCACAAAAGCTATGACACCTATAAGTGACCTACCACTTTCAAGGTAGTTTCGCTGAACTGTCGGGGGTTTGGCACCTCTGACGCTAACTCAAAAGTGTATCAAGACTTGTCGGCAGAGAAGGCTGACGTTCTTCTCGTTCAAGAAAAGAAATGCTCTCCTACAACGCCATGCCATCGTTGGCGTAGTTGGCCTTTTAAGTTCTTCCATGCGTATAGACGGTTGCAATCCGGTGGTGTTGCCATTGGCATCCACAACCGTTTGCTTCACTCACTGACTACAATCTCTGTAGTCAGTGAGTGAAGCAACCTTGATTTGTTACAATGTTGTGTATTCTGTATTGCTCATATTACCTATCACATATTTAATATTTATATTCCTGCAGATGAATCTCTCATTGACCCCCTTTTTCAATGTTTACGTTTAGCACTTACTACAATTCGCCCCGGTGATTTTTATGTCTTAGGGGGAGACTTCAATTGCACTTTGTTCCCGTCGTTGGACCGCAGCGGGTCCCTAAGGGAATTTCGTCCTATCCTAGTCGATCAGCTTACGCTACTCCTCTCTGACCATCATCTTGTTGACTCATTCCGTCATTTTCATCCAAACCCTGTTTCATATACCTGGAGCAATTCACCGCGACAAGGATCGTCAGCAGCCCGGTTGGACCAAATTTACGTATCCTCCGAGCTGCCCCCTGCATCTACTGAGGCACGGCATGTGCCAACAACCTCGTCTGATCACAGAGCGGTGACGCTGTCTATCTGCGTTTCTGCACTTCCAATTACTTCACAGCGTACCTGGTCCTTTGATGATGACTTGCTTCAGGATGAAACTTTCTGTACCACAATCCGTCAATTCTTGGATGATCGTCGTAACCTTCTCGCCACGACACCAAGTTCACTCAAGTTGTGGCTCGACATTAAGTTTGAGCTTCGTATGTTAACTCGACAATACTCATTTGCTGCCCGTACTGAACGTGGTATGCAAATCAGCAACCTTCGTGGGATCCTTTCCTCGATGTCTCTCACAGATCCATCATATCCTGAAGTACAGGATGCCCTTAGAGCGCTGCTTCATCCGATGGCACAGCAAGCTCTCTGTCGGATGAAATTACTTCATCTTTCCTCAACAGCTCAATCATATGAATTTCTCTCTCGCACGGAAAGACTACGGCGTTCATCTACTACCCTCCGACATCTTCGTCTCTCTTATGGAACTATTTCATCAGACTCTGCCACTATCTGCACACAGGTTCGTCAATTTTTCCGAGATAAATCCCGAGCGGTAGCGCAGGCTCACTCTCTTTCATCATCCCCCCTTCTTCGTGCTCTTCCGCAGGTCCTCTCACAACTTTGTCCTTCTCTTCTCGCGGCCTTTTCCCCCGCTGAACTCAGAGAGGCTTTTACCTCTCTAAATCCTCATGCCTCTCTTGGACCTGACGGCCTTCCTCTTTTCTTTTACCGTGCTTTCCTTCCATCTCTTTTCCCCTTCCTTCTCGCCTGTTTCTCCGCAGCTCAATCTTCTTCTGCACTGCCGCCGGAGTTTACGCTGGCCAACGGCATTCTTTTGCCGAAGAAGGGAGACCCCTGGACCTGCAAAATTGGCGTCCTATTTCCATTCTAAATCTCGACTATAAATTCTTTACTAAACTCCTTTCCCGTCGTTTGAATCTTGTTCTTCCTTTCATCCTTTCGCCCGACCAGTCATACACTGTGCCTGGTCGGTCTATCGCTAACAACATCTCTTTTGTTCACAACCTTGTTTTTTTTGCTCGAAAACTTTCTGAACCACTTGCCTTGCTTAACGTTGATCAAAAATCAGCCTTCGATAACATTTCTCACGACTATCTTTCTGTTACTCTTCATAGCTTTGGTTTCCCCTCTTCTTTGGTCACTCTTTTACTTAGTCTCTATCGGGGCGCCCATTTTCATGTCCGGGCGGCCTCCTTTCTGACGGCTTCAATTCCTTTTCAACGTGGGATTAGGCAGGGTTGCCCCTTCTCGGGGCAACATTTTGCATTAGCCTTTGAACCGTTCCTGATTGGTGCTCATCGCTCTCTTCGATCTTCGCTACCGCCTACCGTCACAAGCACACGACATCACGAGTATACTTTCTCCGCTTATGCAGACGATGCGACGTTTTGCATCAGGAGAGCTGCTCAGTTTGAGGACTTGCTCATCACCTATCACCAATATGCTGCTGTTTCGGGAGCATCACTTAATGTCTCTAAGAGTACTGGTCTCTGGTGTGGGTCTTGGATAGGCCACACTGACTCCCCTTGGGGGCGATGTGGTCATCCGCGACCCAGAAGATCCTCGGCACCTATGCTGGTCATCCGTTTACCGCAGGACAAGCTACATGGACCAACCTTTTCCCAAGGCTTCGGCGCCGAGCTGCGTATTGGCGTTTCGTCTTTCCATTTACATCTTATTTTCAACGTGCTCATATTGTCCAGCGTTACTTGCTTTCACTATGTACATATTCCTGGAATTCAACAGTTTTCTTGGCCTCTCGCCTTACTGACATCAATAGTCAGTTCCCCTTCGTCGTCTGGCAGTCCAATCATTGGTCGGCGGCCCAGACATTGTATCTTCCTGAGTCGCATGGTGGCATCCGGCTCATTGATATTCATCAGTACTATAGGGCGTACCGTATTACCAATTTTCTTCGTCTGCTTACTTCTCCCTCTCCTTCTCTCGTGATTATTTTTGATGCATTCCTTTCTGTCCATGATCCGTCCTTCACTTTTCTTCTTTTCCTCCGGATGGATTTTTACACCCTTCCTTCTTCTAACATTCCGTCTACTATCTCTGAAGCTCTTACGTTTTTCCGGTCCCTTCCTCTTTCCCGGGCTCCTCCTGTCACTACTCTTGATCTCCTTGTCGAACCACTCTTCTTTTCCTCACTGATCCACCCTCTAACCCAAACCTTTCTTTCTCCTCCCACTCTGGGTTCGTTCTGGCATCTTAACAGTCAACACCCTGATTACTGCAAACCTCTCTTGGAAACCCATTACTTCCCATTTTCCTACTCCTACTCCTTCTCTCGAGGAGGAGTATGGACCCCTTCGCACTTCCCTACTCTCTCTATACCCTGCTTTGGTTAATGCCGACGGATTCCGTGTTGTCTCTGGACCCAGTCTTCCTATTCCGTTCTTTCTTCCTCTCATTGACTCTGTCGCCCCTGTCCTTTCCTTCACCAATGCCTCCCTCTATCGTTTTCCCCGTTCACCTTCGGACCTTCCACAACCCGTCTCTGACTTCTCTCCCTCGCTTTCCATAACCGTCTGGTCAGCTTCCTCTTCTCATCTCTCCTCTCCGCTCGAGCGCAATCTTCACTGGCGTTTCCTTCACCGTCGTCTCGCTGTTCCCCATCTTCTTTTCCGTATGTCTTTGGTCTCTTCTCCTACTCTGCTCTTTCTGTGGTAATGTCGGTGATGTTTACCACACCTATTGCCACTGCCCTATCCTGCTACCGCTTCTCAATTCTGCTTTCCACCTGGCTGGCCTCATCGTTTCTCAAGATCTTCCATTCCAAGCATATCCGTGGCTTCTATTAACGAAGCATCCGCCCACACGTCTATCAGATACCTGCTGTTTTCTGTTTGTACTTGTCAAACATATCATTCATATGTTTCATCAATCATAACGTTCTGCATCGCATCCACTTTCAATTCTGCAGGCCGGAAGTCGTTTGTTATCGTGCTTTCGAGGCCGAATAGTTGCACGCCTTCGACTTGAATATAACACCGCCCTATCGTCAAATTCTCTCACAACATTTCACACCACCTGGGCCGAGCACTCAGGATGGTTTACGATGGATGGAAATTCTGTCCGTCTCGCCATTTGAGTATATGTTGTGTGTGTTTTTTTTGTGTTTGGTTGCACTAAGTCCAGTGTGTCTTTCGTTAGATATTTGTTTCACCGTGCCAAGAGTGCTCTGTGTTTTTATTTTTTTCTGAGTAGCCACACTGTGGCAACTTACGTACACATAGTTATGGTACCATGTTAACATTGTATTGTGTTGTACATGAGTTTCGCAAGACAGTACGTGTTTTTTTCCTTCCTATTGTGACCCCATTTATGATTAATGTTACTTGCCTGCTGTTTTCTGTAAATATCGTAATTGTTTGTACGTACTTATACATATTTATTATAGTTTTTATCCGTGTTATAGGCGATCACGTTATTATCGTATCACTCTGCAAATGTGCTGTAAATTTTTCTAGTGCATTCTTTCTTGTTCTCTGTATCAGCATCATGACATTGTACCTCTTTCTTAACCTAGGGTCTGCACCTCTCTTGTAGATTTCATAGCTTCCCTGAGTGATAATTGTGTTACACGTGTACTTTAACGATATTAACCACACTCTGAGTGTTCTATTTATTTTATCAGTGGTATTTCTTCTATTTTTATGAACAGAGTGTAGAACTGCATCATCCTTTTCTTTCTTTCAATATGTTGAAAACAACATGACTTTTTAAAGGTGGTATACTGTTCACGAGACGTTGACTCATTAAGCTTTTTAATTTTGTTTCCGCCAGGTTGTATACACTGTTCTCCAATGTTTTTTGTTTTTTTTACTCACCGTACCTAGTGTGTATTGTGTCTTTACTCTTTCCTTCAGTTTCCTTTTTTTCACCAATGTCGAATAACATTGTGTGTACTGTTAATTAACTTTATTTGTGTGGCAACATGTTGTACAAATTTCCTTTTTTCTTACATTGCATATTACATGTGATCTTGCTCATGAACATATTTTTATCCTGTAGTATGTCGTTATGTCTTATTAGGTGAGACGTGTTCTGTGACGTCATTATCTCCGTTAGCATCCCTGTATTTTATGATCAAAGTTCTTCATGTGTCACCGACTTTAAATGTTGTATCTTGTGTTTTGTGTATTGTTCTCCTTTATTACATATATCGTTGTATTTACGTACATTCTCTGTTCTAGAACATTCTCCCGATATCATTTTGTTATTTGCTCTCATATGCTAAATGTGCTTCCTGTGTTTCTCTAGTTGTATTTCACGTATTATGGGGCTACACTTGACCCCAGATTCCTGTACCATTGCGATACTCTTAGAATGCTTGCTTGCATTCGTGTTTTTATTATTTTAATCTGGGTAGCTTTACCCTCTTTCATGTGTACATATCATTATAAATGTCATATGTATTTATATGTTTTTGATGGGCGCGAACAATAATGATGTAACAGCCTATTTTCTTAAATAAATTATGTTGAAAACCACATGAGCTCAAAGAAATTCATCTCACTAAGCGCGTTGACGTCTGCGATTCGTTCTTGAAACGTGAAGAAAATGATCTATTTCTGAAACGTATGATAACAGGCGATGAAAAATGGATCGTCTACAACAACGTCGAACGAAAAACATCGTTGAGCAAGCGTGATAAACCTGCTCAAAGCATTTCAAAAGCAGGTATGCACCAAAGAAAAGTTATGCTGTCAGTCTGTGGGATTTCAAAGGTACTGTGTATTTTGAATTGCTTCCAAGGAACCAAACCATAAATTCGTCAGCTGGATAAATTAAGCGATGCAATCAAACAGAAGCATCCAGAATTGGTGAATCGCAAAGATGTTCTGTTTCACCATGACAACGCAAGACCACATAAAAGTTTGGTCACTCGTCAAAAATTGCTGCAGCTTGGATGGGATGTGTTATCACTTCCACCATATTCGCCAGACCTGGCACCATCAGACTACCATTTGTTTCGTTCGTTGCAAAACGTCTTGAATGGTAAAATCTTCACTGCTGACGAGGCTATCAAATCGTTCTTAGAACTATTTTTTTGCCGAAAGTAACAAAAAAATTTTGAGCGCGGAATCATGAACTTGCCTGCGAGATAGCAAAAGGTCATCGAACAAAATGGACAATATGTTGTTGACAAAAGTTTTTGTTTTCCATTCAAAATTCGCCTTTTATTTACACAGGAAAAAAATGCAATTCTTTTTTGGCCAACCCAATATAACAGGCAGATCGAAACAAATCAATACAGAAAACATGAAATGTGCTCCTGAAGCACATAGCAATTTAAAAAGTTCTGTGTATTTTATTTAAGGTAGGAAAAGTATTTACAAAAAGTGGCTGAAAAGATAAGGAAAGAAAAAAAAACACAGAATCGCGGAAAATTTATGGAAAAGTCTCCAATTAACTTTCAAACTTTCCAGGAATTAATCCGTCCTTGCGTTTATCCGACATAAATTCATTACTCTCTTCAGCAAATTTGTCCTTTGGGTCATTCTTTAGTCTTTGTCTTTCGTGTATTTCCTCTGCTTTCCCTGTCATTTTGATATTTCTTCTTCGCTCTTCCTTTTTTTTTTTTTTTTGTTCTTCCGTCTCATTTTCTCATTAGATTGTTTTATTCTCCTTTTTTTTTTGTGCTTCTTTAGAGTTTTTCTTTTCTTTTCCCTTAATTTTTCGCCGTTTCTCTCTAAATTGTTTTCATATTCAATGGGAGCTGCTATGAGAGTGCGCTGCTGATAAATTTTCTGCTGCTGAATATCAATTTGATTTAAGAAAACCATTTGCGTCACTTGGCAAACATTCATCACTCCTTTGATTATTTTTCTCATTGACCCAGTGAACTTTTCAGGGAATAAGTACTAAATTTTTTTATTATTCTGAGATTCCACATTCGTTTTTTCAAATAATTAATAGAATATGTTAATTCTTGCAAATTAAATTTTATCCTTGCTGTTTCCTTGGCAGAAAACTTGGGCTTGTCATCTAGATAAGCGTTACGCAACCGGTGTGCCCCCCCCCCACACACACAAGGTGAAAGGTGTGACGCAAACTTTTACCTTATAACGAAGTAAATTTCTCCGCCATTTTTGTCCACGCCGGGGCTCGAACCCGGGTCCTTTCATTCCGGAATAAGTCACTCTACCAATCGAGCTACGCGGACGTTCGTTGTCGCCGCTATCTACCTTTATGTCGTGTGCGTCCTGCTGGGCAGGCACGTAACATCTCCCCCCCAAAGAGGGCCGGGGGCATGCCCCACGGATCAGCCGTGACCATGAATCGTCGAAGCCAGCCATCCGCTGAAGAACGTGCACTTGAGAACTTCCAGTCAATCTGGTGTGTGGAATGCAATGCAACATCACACATTTTTTATTTTTCGAAGCGCTGAAGAAGGGATACTCTTATCTTCCCTATCTCGCGGTGTGGAAAGAACATCACACCATTGCGAGATCTTGAACGGCCGGGTAATCCGGGAAGTTCGGGCGCCATTATAACGAAGTAAATTTCTCCGTCATTTTCGTCCACGCCGGGGCTCGAACCCGGGTCCCCTCATTCCGGAATAAGTCACGCGAACGTTCGTTGTCGCTGCTATCTGCCTTTATGTCGTGTGCGTCCTGCTGGGCAGGCACGTCACAACCTATTATCTTATTGTAAGAAATTAATTGTCGAGTTTTATTTCTTAATTTTATCCCAATTACTGTGAATTATATGTTTGTATCTCTGCCGCTTCACTGATTAAATAAGATGATGCTTGTTTATTCTTTATTACATGCCGCGAATTTTTATGTATTCTAAGAAATTAAATGTAAATTATTTACTCACAGTTGTTGTTGTATCGTAGTTTCGCTTATCGATATATTTGTATTTCTCGCCTTTCCCGCTGCGCTATTCGGCTTCTTTGTTACACTTGCCGTATGTTCTGTGTACGCTTTTTCCTAAAAGTGCGAGTATTAGTAAATCTTTCCCTGTCTTTTATTATTTTATTACGTTGTTTTGGTACTTGTCCCTGTTTGTTAGCGCTTCTTCAACTTTATTACTTTTTTCCTGTCCCAATGCACCCACTTATTTTTAGACTTTATTTTAAATATGTCGGTATATGTGTCCCTTCTTCTCTTTACAATTATTTCAGTTCTATCACAGCTGTGCTCTGAAGTAATTCGAAAATTGTGATTGCTAGTCTGTCTTGCTATTTTCTATTACTATTAAACTATTTTAATTTTTCAAGATGGACAAGTTCCTTGTGCGGAGTGTTCCGTCCGAATAATCATAGGTTGATTATATTACGTATTTTATTAATAGTGTCATATCATACGTTTTTTGAGGGGATTAACATTTTGGTGTGCCGTGCTGAGTCATGGATAATTTATGGTGTACCGCGAGTATAAAAAGGTTGCAGAACACTGATCAAGATGACTGAGACGCGTATGGCTCAGTGGTTAGCGTTTCAGACTATCGATGCAAGGTCCTCAGGTTCGAACCTGATCTGATATTTCAGAGATGGTGTGATTTACTAACAATCGCTGAATATCGGGCGAGCACGTTAAGTGACGGCCCCCAGGCTGGACCCACTGGTTAAATGGGTATTCTTTCCTGTGCCCCCTGAAATTCTCTCACCCCTCTGTGTGAAACATCGTACTTGTACGGTGGCGCCATCTACTGTACTCTAATCTCACTACTAACTGTTCTGTCAAAGTCGATAGACTTGCTCTCATTCCTTCCGTTTCTGTGTCCTGCCCAAAAGGCGATCTCGCTGTAAGTGGCTGGGACCTAAACTCTACTCACTGTGGACGGAAGTCCTGCAAGAAAATTACAAATACTGATCTAGATGACTGAATAATATCTCTTTTGTGACGTGAGTTCCTTTTTACTTGTTCGCGATCTGATACGAGCTCAGACCGTGGATAAATATTGTCATTTTTATATTAGGTTTTCAGTTGCGTTCAAACAGAGAGGAGATCAGAGCTGGAGTTTCTCAAGTTCTGTTCAACCCACGCTGTTCCTAATTTATCTGCACGACTTTCCCAAGCAAGAACAAGTTCTGATGTAAGCAGATGACACAGCGGTTATTGTCTGTTCCCACAACAAGGACAGAACTGCGAAGTTCCTCCAAGACTACTACAGCTGGTGGAGGATTAAGATCAATCTGAAAAAGTGCTGTGTGTGATCCAGTGGTACTAAATTTCGTAATTTTTTTGAAATTTATTTTTATTATAATACGTTTTTTTTATTAAATACAATGATATTTCGTTTTCACTCAGTTCTCGCTTGAAGATTTCCGAAAAAGGCAGTTACAAAAACAGAAGAGAAATAACATGTGAGTTATTCTTTAAATGATTCTGCTTTCGGTTCCACAGTTGGTGGCTACGTTGGCAACAAAATTTTACACATCACAATCTCTCAGCCAATTAGGGGGACAGGAGCGAGCGAACGGAGAAAGTTGTGCACGGAATTAGTTTTTGCTGTTGGAAGTAGCGATGGCGCAAGTTATAGCGATGGCGCAAGTTACTCCTTCTTTGGAAGTTCACTCATTTTTCACCCAGAGTCATTCACGAATGAACGTTCAAATAAATGGTCATTCACTTTCCACTCCCAGTTATCTCACTACACTCACTGAGCAAATCATTCTTTGCTGTGATCCCAGATCTCTACAGCCAATAACGCTAAAAACCTTACAGAGTCCATTGATCATTCTCGCGAAACAGTCGTTTACGAATGAACGTTCAAATAAATGGTCATGTAGTTTCTACTTCCAGTTGCCTCACTGCACTCACTGAGCAAATTATTCTTTGCTATCATTCCAGACATCTACAACCAATAACTCTGAAAGCATTACAGACTTCATTGATCATTCACGCAAATGTGATTCATCAGTAATCATTCAAATACATGTATATGGTTATTCATTTTCCATTGCCCGGTTGTCGCGCGACACTAACTGAACAAACCAATTTCTCATGAGATCCCGATTATCTTCAACAAATAGCACTAAAAACATTAGAGTTCATTGATCATTCACTGAAAAAAGTTATTCACAAGTAATCATTCAAGTGAATGGTCATTCACTTTCCACTCCCATCCCAGATATCTACCACCAATAACACTAAAAACATTACAGAGTTCATTCATTCAGCCGCCCCGGTGGCGCAGTGGTCTAAGCGATGGCCTCTGATCATTCGTCCGAAAGGGGTCCGGGTTCGAATCCCGGTGAGGCATGAATGTTGTGTTTGTCTTACGGCACTGGCTCTCTCCCTTCCCTGGAACCAGTGACCCTAAATTAGGGACGGGCGACAGCTTATAGCACATTGAGTTGCTCACGGTGGTCGTTATACCTCCAATCAAAAAAAAAAAAAAAGAGATCATTCACGCGAAAGAGTCATTCATTTGGTCATTTACTTTCCTCTTTCCACTCTCCGGTTATCTCACGCTCACTGAACAAATCATTCGCTCCTCCAAAGTGAGGCTGAGTGGAAATTGACAAATTTCACAAAAAAGCAGGAGCTGTAGCAGTAATGGCGAATTGAACGATCATTCACGGTGAAGAGCCGGAATTGGCAAACTGCCCCCTCCCCATAAACAGGAGATGAATATCCGCTCGTCGTAAATACATCATTCGAATGATTAGCATTCACGTGAGGGCCGCGGGTGGCCTAGTGGGTAACGTTCGTTACTGCCGCGGAAAGGACCTCAGGTTCGATCCCAGGCAGGTACGAACGCTCGATCCACTAAATATCCGCCGTGCGTCGGATGGGCACGTTAAGCCGTCATGACCCCGGGTACTGCCCCTTCCTCCCGGTAATAAATAAGGGCGTCTTCCTCTCCCTTTCTACTTCGCTTCCGTGTCACTTTCCTATCGGGCACTCTAGCCCAAATCTCTCAGTTTCCTATTTCTAACGGTTGTTTAAGACCTGGGGTCAGACACTCCCTTTCCTAAAATCCTCTACATTTGATCTGATCTGTTAGCATTCACGTATCATTCCCGTTCTTCACTTTTACCTTATTTTCTGGATGTCTGCTGATTGCTTACTCACATAACGGTTGACACTTATTAATTCTCGACATTATTTTCTTTATTGAGGAATTCGTTTACGAACTCATGCTGGGGGGAAAAGATTAACTTGCTGCGACTTCAGTGTGTTCTGCAATAATGGCTGGATGAATGACCATTCACAGCGTGACGGCTAACCACTCACAGTGAAGAGTCATTCGTCGTGAATGCATGGTTCTCGCATAGTCCATCACTATGGTGAAAATCTTCCAAATATGTGGAGGCAATGTAAATAGATAAAGTCATCGCTCTTCCCACGTTTTTCTGTAGTTAACACACAGCAACCGAAAAGCTGTATTTCGACACAGCTGGGAGCAAACCCAAGATATCTCGATAACTAACCGAGTGCTTTCGCCTTGCGCTACGGTGCCTACAATCCCAGCGGTGTCAAACTGCAATAATTCGGTTGCTGTGTGTTAATTGCATAAAAACGTGGAAAGAGCGATGACGTTGCCTATTTACATTGTCTCCGCGTATTTGGAAGATTTCTCTCCCAATCTTCCAAATACGTGGAGACCATTTCTCTTGCTCTTTGGATTTATTCGATATAATTAAATAGCTTGTGCCGTTAAGTCCCACCAGATGGAGACGTCTCAGTTGCTGAGCCCATCCCTACGGATTTGTGAAGTCAGATGCTGACAGATAAACACACATAGCGCCGTGGATTGTTGGCCACCGTAGCGTAAGGCGAACGCACTTGGGTAGTTATCGAGAGATCTGCGGTTCGATCCCAGCGGTGTCCAAATACAATTTTTCGCTTGCTGTGTGCTAATTACAGAAAAACGTGGAAAGAGCGATGATTTAATCCATCACTAGTTGGAAGGAAGCTGCTGAAAGGGAAAGAGGCTGTACAACTCGAGGTGTGTGATTGTGATTTCTGGTGGAATTTTGCGAAAACGTAAGTAAAAATTTCTACTAGTTAACGTTTACTTCTGTGACACGATGCAGGAGCTGACTGTATTCACGAGAAAGGAAGGGTGAAAAAGAAACCGCGTACGAATTTTTCATTCTCTAGGTTCCAGCTGTTTTCATGCTACGCATCTTTCCCGACAGTAGCAAGTCCCAAGTAAAAAATTCCGATGTAACGAAAATGGGTAACGGAAATAGTCAAAACCATGGTTGAAATTATACACTGGTTGTGACGTACTCTCTACAGAGGCAAAGCACGTGTCAAGAGGACAAATCTGCAGCGATACATTCCGTCTGTGTAGCTCAGTTGGGAGAGCAGCTTACTCCGGAGTGAGGTGGTGCAGGTTCGATCCCCGTTACGGACAAGCTTGTGTTTTCACATGGTTTTCCATAAATTAAGAAGAAAAACAGAATTGTGATAACTCAGCCCAAAATAATCACAATCACGCGAAATTTGCATACGTGACATAAAAACCACTGCCGGCTCAAAATATCATATGTAAAGTAGTGGCGCTGCAATCGTACGGCGTCAGCAGACACCGGTATAAAAAAATGCGCATTTCACAAGGTGCTAGGATTTCGTGTTTAAAATTGCAATCGGAAAAATTGGAGATAGCCATTGTGAAGGAATGAGTTTGAGACATCATTTACCAAAAGAGTTGCGATGGCGAGCCATTGGATGCTTGGAGGCAGGCTAGAGTCAAACAGATGTGGCCAAAAGGTTGAATATGAGTCCTTCTGTAATTCATAGGCTGTGGAATGCATTTCTAAGAACAGATTTAGCGTCTAGAAGGTACGGCCAAGGAAGGCTTAGAGGGACAACTGCAGTTGACGACCGTTATTTGCAGTTAACCGCACGTAGACAAAGGACCTCGACACCAACCCAGCACAGATCTGTCCTTGCTGCTGGTACTGGAAAGTTGATATCAGCTTCAACTGTATACGGCTGCATGAAGGATGTCTGTATGCTCGACCACCAGCAATTTTTTTGTTTTTGGCCCCTCACCGCACGACACATTGAGCCACAACCTACAACGTAGGGCTACGTCAACTGTCCTTCGCTGAATACTTTAAGGACATATAACTAGTAAAATAATTCCATAAAATTGTGATAGTTGACGTAGTTCTACGTTGTAGGTTGCGGCACAGTTGCACAGTTGCTACTGTGCCTCCCCCCTTTTTACACTTTCCTACCTTAGGTTGAAGAAGCGTACATGCTCTAGCTTTGTCCGTCTGTCCGCATGATAATTCGCGTGAAAATGGTTAGATTTCGATGAAATTTTAGTATGTGGTAGGGGACTACCTGGGGACGAACCTTTTTGAAAAAGGGGTTAATGGGGCCAAAGGTCACGACATAAGAGCGGGAACCATTCCATTGCCCTTATGCGGCATAACTTGCGTAAATATATTTCGATTTCAATGAAATATTCGTATGTGGTAGGGGACCACCCTGGGACGAACCCTATTGAAAATGGGGGAAGTGAGGTCAAAGGTCAGGACATAGGAGGGGATGCATTCCATTGCCCTTTATGCATCATAGCTTGCGTAAATATGGTTCGATTTCGATGAAATTTTAGTTTGTGATAGGGGACCACCTGGGGATGAACCCTACTGAAAATGGAAGAAATGGGGTCAAAGGTCAGGACATAGGATCGGGATCCATTCCATCGCCCTTATGCGTTATAACTTACGTAAAAATGTTTCGATTGAAACAAAACTTTATCATGTTGTTCCGGAAGTAATTCTTTACCGGTTCTGTTGAATAACATCGAAATGGGGTCAAAGGTCAGTTTATAGGAGCGAGATTTATTCTACAGCTATTATTTTCATAGCTTGAGTAATAACTTGAGTAATGATTTCTGGTATGTTGGAAAGCTTATCATAATCAATGCATTGCTTGAATTTACTAACATTTTTTATTTCAATTACCTCTGAAAGAAGGGCTGCAGTTTTGCTTTAGAGCTGTTTAAGTTCGGGTTTAATTCCTTTGTGGTTTATCCAGGGGCGGATTGGCGGTCGCAAGAGGGCCCGGGAAATTTTTTGCAAATGGGCCCGTTCAGTAGTTCTTTGGTACTATAGTTATCATAAGTGAAAATCGCTTTTTTTTTATTTAAGAAACAAAACAAAAAGTACAGTGGCTCTGTAAACAGTGACAAGCATAGTACCGGGGGCGGGGGGGGGGGGTAAAAACTAAAAACTACACCCGTCATCCTTAAATTGAAGTGGGTGTTGTGGAAAAATTTACATCGGCCCATGCCAAGATTTTAGTGCAGAAAAATTGTACTGCCATTTTTCTGTTGTGGACAATCACAGTTAGAAATTTCAAGATATTTAAATATCGTGGCAAACTCACTTTATCGACGTGGAAAAAGCGAATAACCAGATTTAAATCACCAGTTTAGTTAGTTATGTATGTCATTGCGCTGGAGAAGCTTCTATTTTTGGACACACTCAATATTTTGATTTGTTTAAAGTTTTCTCTTAAGAATGCTGAAGTAAGAACATTAACTTTTTTTTTAGATTGCTGATATACCTTTTTCATGTTTGACAGATCGTAAAATAAACTTGATTTTCATACATTTGAGCTTCCAGTTCTTAAATTTTCAACGAAGTAGGCTGAAATTCCAGCAAATATTTGAGAGAGAGAGAGAGAGAGAGAGAGCGCGCGAAAGAACTGCTACTACCAAAATTATGTTAGAGTTATACCAAAAATCCTCTCGCATAAGACATCATTTTTAAGCTTAAATAAATGAAATATATATATAGAGAGAACTTTTAACTATAAAATTTTTTATTTGCACTGCAATTTTTGTAATTTTTCTATTGTGGACAATCACAGAAATTTAAAGATTTTTAAATATCGTAGAGAACAGATTCTTCATTTAGTGATCATATATTCGTATGTGTTTCAATTACAAAACGTGCTTTTACGCTGCGGTTATGTATTGCAAAGACACCTTACTAAATAACGTAAACAAAACATTTTGCAACTTCATGTTGAAATGATATCTTCGTAAATGCCTTCATCTGCAGCATTTGTGAGTTACCACAAGGAGCGTAGGCTGCGTAGGTAGAACATTTCGGGGGAAAGAGATCGCATGTGAACATCCCAGCAAATAATCTTACAGTTATTTCAAAATAAGTTCTTGATGTTATTAGCTTTCACTCTGAATTCTGTGTTGTCATGTAGTGGATAGTACATCCCATAATGACCATTATCTAGCATTGTTGTGCAACTTTATCAAACATGGGTGAGTATTTTCACTATTTTAACTAAAGTAGTAAAAAAAAATTTAGCCCTGATCAGCCCCCACCCCAATGCTGTTAACATACGTAGATTGTTGTGCCTACCGATTTTTCCTGATGCAGGGCCCCTCGAAACATTTCAGAATGAAATGAATGTCCAAAGAATTAAGAAACTATAGAAATAGATAGACATCCCTTCCCCACTGCGCAGTCGAGAAAGACATCAGTTAATTGCACGGGGAGGAAGGAGTGGAAGTTTGGAAGAGGAGATTTTTTTAATGCCTAAACAGAATAATCATAGTTTTCGGGCTCGTTCGGGCCCGGACTCCATTTTGCAATATAAAATTTGGGCCCGGGCAGCTAGAGCTGACATACTTCGGGCTCGGGCGGGCTTGGGCTGACATACTTCGGGCTCGGACTCTTAAAACTGAGCCCGAACTCAGCTCTTATGAGCACAACCTCCTACAACCAACGGGAGTAAAATCAACTACCCTCCCCCCTCTAGATTCTTGGGGAATATACAAGTGAGGGTCACATTGATGAAAAAATTAATCGGCGTACAAAACTTGCCTGGAGAGCTTTTGGAAGAAACAGCATAATTTTCAAGAGCAATATGCTATTATGTCTTAAAAGAAAAGTGTTTGATCAATGCATCCTTCCAGTGCTTACGTATGGTGCAGAGACGTGGACCTTAACTAAAAGAGACATACAAAAGCTGCAGACAACTCAAAGCAGCATGGAGAGGTGCATACTTGGCGTAACCAGGAGAGATAAGAAGAGGAACTCGTGGATCCGAAAAATGACAAGAGTGGAAGACATCATGATCAGAGTTAAATCCCTGAAATGGCAATGGGCTGGACATACTGCCAGAAGGACAGATCATCGATGGACAGCCGAAATTTTAGATTGGATTCCAAGGGACAGGAAAAGACCCAGAAGAAGACCACATGGGAGATGGGTGGATGAAATTCGAAAGTATGCAGGGGTGACATGGAGGAGACTGGCACAAGACAGACCGTTGTGGAGCAAACTTGGGGAGACCTTCGTCCAGCAGTGGATTGATAATGGTTGACAATGATGATGATGATGATATAGAACATCTTGTACACACCTCCGCCCCCCCCTTCCACAACATACGATACATACATTCTCGTTCCTCAGCAACTAAGTGAACCCAGAAGTTCGAAAACACATATGGCCCGCCTATTGTAGTTGGGACTCTAGCAGTTGCCTGGCGACGGAATTTTTTTCCCTAATTCAAAATAGAAGTTGTTTTTTTCCCCGCTTGTTATAATTACATTACGTGTATTTCGTTTATAAAAAAGTGTTGTGGTTCAGTGAACTGAAAACATTTTTAAGAAAGTAAGAAAGAAAGAGACAAAATATGGCGAAGGGGCCCACTGGGAAATGTCCCGGTGGGCCAATCCGCCCCTGGGTTTGTCAGTTCGATTCTTCTTCCGTAATGCAACATAGAGTTTAAGATTCGGGCTTCTGCAGTCTCATGGTACTTCCCAATAAATTAACAGAAGGAATTAGCGAATCGTTCTGTCATTCGTCAAATCAACGCAACAGGAAGAACGCCATTTCTTTCTAAACAGGAGACTGGTGGTACTAATTCCTCCATCGACCTTTGTGATTAGAAAAGCCGAAATCGTTTCTCACGGAATCCTTCGTGGTCACTCGAGAACAAAACACTCCGTGCAGCTGGAATGAAAATGCTCGCTGTTTTGTATTCACCGCTGAAGCAGCAGAAGTCAATTCGCGTGCACACATTTGCAGTAATTACCTGCTACCAACTGACTACTAAACAGCTTGCGCGTTGGTGGGAAGCTGCTTTTCTCGGAGAGAGATTGAAATGGAAAGTTAATTACCGTGTTTGGTAATTCAAGAAGACAAAAGGCAGCGTATAACAGATCGTTGTTCCACTAGGCTACAGGGTAGCAAGGAAGATGCTAATGACGCTTTTACTTTGAAGGCAACAGTTATAAAATTCATAAAATCTGCATGTATGCTAGCGATGTCTCTTTGACAAAACTCCGGCAAGTTTCAAGAAATCTCTAAAAAAAAAAAAAAATGTGAGGGTAAAAAGTTAATTACATTTGTTAGAATATATTTCTATTTCAGAGTTACGGAAACTTGGCTACTTTATTCTGTTTTCTGAAGAATTTAAATTTTCAAGCATGTAAAGGAACGTAGGAATATTCCTTTGATAGTAGTAACTGACCCAACAGTAATCGAAAAGAGTATTTTACTTCGCGCTAAAAGTATAGATAATTACACTAGGTACTAAACCGCCTTTGCACGATTTAAACTTGAGATCAAAATTCACCAAGTCAAATGACTAAAAAAAAAAGATGTTAAAATTTTAAGACCTTTCGGGTCCACAGTGGTCCCATCCTGAAAAACCGTGACTACAATGGTACATTTATATACATCTTTAAAGAAATGACGTAACACTTGCTTAATGCGCATGCTCACCAACCCCTGGTGAGGCCCACCGGTACTCCAGGGAATTGGTGGAGAATTTGAGGAAATTTTAAGGTTATTGAAGACACATCAAATTAGTCACAATCGAGTAGGAATTTCCAAGGGTGAGGAACAGACAATGGGATATCTTCATTACAGCATATACAATGAAGAGCAATTTAATTAGAGATACCTGTCTAGTAACGTGTAGCACCACCTTTCGTCCTGATGACGGCGGCGATTCGTCTCGACATGGACTCGACAAGACACCGGAAGCGTTGGGAAGCCATACGGATCCACGACCCCTGAACAAGCTTCCACAGTTCACGAAGATTTGATGGAGGGGGTCAGAGCCTTGAACATCTCTCTCGACGGTATCCTAGATGTGCTCTCTGGGATTGAGGTCAGGTGACCTAGCTGGCCAAGGCAGCGAGGTCACGTCGGTGAAGTGTTCATCCAACCATTCGGATACAATTCGGGAGCGATGGCACGGTGCATTGTCTTGTTGCAGGATGAGGTCCCCAGTGGGATGTTGAAGACGCACAAACGGGAGCAAATGGTCTTCCAGGATATACCGGTAACGTTGACCTGTGAGGAACGATGTCACACATACCAGGGGTCCCATTTCAGTCCACGTAAACAGTCCCCAGACGAGAATGCCACCCCCACCAACTTGAAGAGTACCCTGCTGGCAAGAAGGTTCCATCGCTTCATGTGGTTTGCGCCGTACTCGTATCCTGCCATCCGCATGTACCAACGTGAATCTCGACTCATCAGTCCAGGCAATATTTTTCCACATGTCTAGGGTCCAGTGGCGACGTTCCCGCTCCCATGCTAATCTTTGCACCCTGTGATGTGCAATCAGCAGCGGTACCCTCTTGGGACGATGGCTTCTGTACCCCATAGCGAGGAGATGGTGTTGGATGGTTCCGGATGGTGTGACTGCTTACACGTTTTTGTGCACCAGCGTTAAATTGCCGAGTGATTTCTTGAACTGTGGCCGGTCTATCCGCTCTTACAACGCGAGCTAGCCGACGATGACCCCGCTCATCCACACGCTGTTGTCCACGGCAGTTGGCCCTTGCAGGGATGGTTTTGCCGGATTCGATGTACTCACGGTGCACCCGTGACACAGTGGCTCGTGAAAATCCCAGTGCCTGCACGACTTCCGAGATGGAGTGATCTATTCTTTGTGCCCCGACAATTTGTCCACGATCAAATGCGCTTAGATCCTTCGTCTTACCCATACTGCGTCCGACTCTTACTGATTCTCGTCGCATCACACCTTATATTATCGGATCGCTGCATACGTCATGTCGTTTCCGTTTATAGGGCCGCCCACAGCGCCACATTTGCATAACGCCACCTGTTTCTAATTCAATTGCTCTTCAGTGTGTGTGCGAATTTATGTATAAAAATGTTTTCCGTTAATAACATTCGTGATCTTAATGAGGGGGCTTGCTAAAATTGTTGCATCGTCCCAAATAGGGAAGTGTGTACCCGCATTAACTAGACGAGACAGAGAAGTAGTCACAGCATTATTTTTTACACTATATTTGCGTTCAGTAGTCATAGCATGATTTTTTACATTATATATGTGTTCCGCCATTCTAGTTTTTAGTGTACGAGCAGTGGATCCTATATAACATTTGTCTGTATGTTCCGAGTGCACTACCTTTAGGGGAATGCTTTAGATCCCATGTTTATTGTACTCCGCAACACTATCTTTATACATCAAATCGCACATATATGCTGTAATGAAGACAGCCCATTGTGTATTCCTCATCCTTGGAAATTACTACTTGATTGTGATTAATTTGATAAGTCTTCAATAACTTTTAAATTTCCTTTCAATTCTCTACCAATTTTCTTGTATACCGATGGGCCATGCCAGGGGTTGGTGAGCATGCGCATTAAGCAGGTATTAAAATTAAGAGAAATGTCACACAGGGACAAAAGATTTAAAAATGATTTCCCGTACTTACCAGGAAATAAGGTCCAGCGCTTTTAAAATACACTGGTGTGTAAAACCAAGGTATGATCGAGAAAATTGCATTAAATACGTGGTGTATAAACGGAAATACAATAAAAGTGGATGAATAAGCAATTATAGTTTTATCGAATGAGAAACCATGTGCACGTACGACATTTTTAACGCAGCACATGAAAATCTAGACCGCGTTATAAAATGCGGAAACTGGGCTCCCTTTTTATCACAATTCCTGTTCCTTCGCGAAGTAGGCTGGGTAATATACTGCGGTGTTAGATTGAGTTGAAAATCTCTGGGAGACGGTATTTGGACGATTCAAAGTGGTGGGAAGTGGTTGGTACGATGAAAGCTGATCAATCCCAGTCGGAGGTGTCCAGAGCGTCAAATATACCAACACAAGAAAGACGACACCGGATTTTCGGTTGTGATGAGCACGTCAATGGAACCGGTATAGAAAACTGTAGTATCTGACAGAAGAAAGAAGTTTTTCAATCTGGGTTTTATTCCAGCAGTTATTGCTGTTAACGGAAACATGAACTTACGAGCTCTGGCAGCAGACTTGTGTGTGAAGAAAAATTTGATATTATATGAGGACCCTTTCACAGCGTTTACGCTGAGAAAGGGTCCTCATTTCACAACGTTTCCGCTGTGAAATGAGAACACAAAAAAATAATTTTTCAAACAGGCTCTTAGAAGCAGAGATATCGGAAAATATAAGATATGCATCTACGCCCCCTGGAGGGAAAACCAAGCACTATTTTAAGAAGAAAGTGTTCTCAATTTTTTTTTTCGATGGGAGCGGTATCGGTCCATGAAAGAATTTTTTCAATCAAGTTTTCAGGAGCTCACTCACATTTTGCTGCAAATACATCGGAAGCGGAATTTAACACTTACGCACCCTGGTGGCCAAACAATTCTTTACCAAGTATTAGATATTATATGTAAAATATTTCCAATCAGGAGCTGTATGCGATACAGGAAGAATTTTTCAAATCGGAGTTTTAGAAGCAGAGATATCGGGGGAAACGCAATTTACCTTTACGCCCCTTAGCGGGAAGTCTATGAATTACTTGAAAAGTTTGAAATTTTATGAAAAATATGTCGCATCGGAAACTATCCAATAAAGAATGAATTTTTCAAATCGGACCATTAGAAGTAGATATATTTACAGAAATAAGATATACATCCATATCCCCTGGCGGAGAAACCATGCAATATTTCAAAAGAAAGAATTCCGAAAAAGTTTATAGACGTGAGTGGCATCGGTCCACGAACGAAATTTTTCATTTGAGATTTCAGAAGCACAAATTTTGTGGCAAATTTATCAGAAGTAGAAATTAAGACTCACGTCCCCTGGTGGCCAAACCATTCTTTACCAAAAATTCGAAAATTCGAAGTTATATGCAAACGATTTCTCATCAGGAGCTGTATCCGCTGAAGAAAAAAAAATTCAAATCGGAATTTTAGTAGTAGAGATATCGCGGAAAACGCAATTTGTCACCCCGGTGGCGCAGTGGTCTAAGCGATGACCTCTGATCATTCACCCGAAAGGAGTCCGGGTTCGAAATCCCGCTGAGGCATGGATGTTGTGTTTGTCTTACGACACTGGCTATCTTCCTTCCCTGGTACCAGTGGCCCTAAATTAGGGACGGGCGACTGCTTATAACCCATTGAGTTGCTCACGATGGTCGTTAAACTTCCAACCAAAAAAAAACAAACAAAAAAAACCGCAATTTACTTTAGCGCCCCCTAGCGGGAAAACTATGCGTAACTGGAAAAAAGGACTATACCTAAAATAGTCTTTGACATAAATGAAATCGAAAGGTAAAATATTTTTTTCAATCGAAGTTTATGGAATAAAATGTATTTTGAATTGGACATCATCTGCATTTGCGCTCTCTAGCGGCGAAATTATTCATCGTAAAAAAAAAAAAAAAAAACCGAAATGAAGGATCATCATTTGCATTTTTCAAGCGTCCAAATGTGAAAAAGAATTTTTCAGATCGGACTAATAGTTGCAGAGTTATGGTGTCCACAGAGCGACGGACGGAAAAACAGATTGCATAAGCACGAATTTTTTTACAAAAGACGTACTAAAAATGTGATCTCAAGGCTATGGAGGCGGTTTCTGAGTATAGGACAGACTCGTCGTCAATAGAGACTAGGCCATCAAAGGGTACCACTGCTGGCGAAGACTGTTTTATGGCTCTAAGAGCAAAAACACTTCGGCAGATAGCAAGTAGGCAACTGACTGGAGCTGGCAGCAGCCACGGGCATTAGAATACCTCGATCTACAGTTTACCGTAGGCTGCATGAGAGAGATCTCTATGCCAGGTAACATATGATTTGTGTCCCCCTTACTTTCTTCTCCAGAGAGACGCGTTTAAGATAGAGTCGGTAACACTGCTTGTGGAGCTCAGGAAATTGGGTACGTGAGCTTTCCACGACTAAATCACGATACAGTTTAAATACTGACTTCCGACGTACTGTCATATGGCGACGGCCAGGAACTCGCAGCAGCCCCTCAAATATCAGTGTAATGAGCCACTTTTCACGGCGGTGGTTCTCCTCTTTGGGAAGGACCTGTTGCAAATTATCGTATCGACTCGCACATCTTTCAGAGTGGCTCGGTGACTGGCTAGAGATATGGATATGAGATTCTCGACCTCTACATTACAGTTCAGGAGTGATGTCGGCCCAAATTTGTGGATGAGCGTCTGGAAACAGAAGATATCTCTCGAATGTATTGGCTAACGTATTAACTGGATCTGGGCACTGATCCTATTGAGCATGTCTGGGATGCCATGCGAAGGTGAGTTGCAAAAAAGCCGCCTATCTCCCCATCCCTAGACCTCTCCGCGATCTCCGAGTAGCCCCTTGAGAGAAGTGACATTTATTTCCACAAGCCCTAATTAGCAATGTCGTTAACAGTGTGTGTAGTCGTTGCGAGCGCTGTATGTCTATTAGAGGCAATCACGCGCCTTACTCACTGTTCCGGACAATGGCAATGGAGAACTCCCATTTTGCTCTTCCTGTTCCCATGAGCACATTTTCCGTTTACGACTTAATTGTAAAGTCTGCAATGTGTAAATCTTTTAATATATCTCAGTTAAAGACCCTGTCAAATTTCATTGCATTTCTTTTCATCCATCGCGAATAATAAATGATTCTGCAGATTATCCTTTACTTTTGTACACCAGTGTATTTCTGATCCAGGAGCAACCATGGGCAGGGTGAAAACGTGCACAGAATCTCAGGCTTTCTGTCAGCCTGTGACGTACTACAGAGGTAAAGTTTATGTCAAGACGGTAGAGTTATAGTTGTAAATTCCACCGGTGTAGCTTAACTGGGAAAGCATTTGGCTCCGGAAGAGAAGGATGCGGGTTCGTCACCGGCAAATATGTATTTACTTTCACATTGGCTCACGATCGTGGAAATAGGTCTACAGGTCCATGGTTTTTGAAAAACATGTGATGTTTTTTCTACACATTATCTGGAATTGACGAGAATGCCTTCGCTTCGAAAAATGTGTGATGTTCCTTCCACCCACTATTTGGAATTAATGAGAATTCCTTCTTCGCTTCGAAAAATGTGTGATGTTCCTTCCACACATCGTCTGGAATTAATGAGCATACCTTCTTTGATTCGAAGAATGTGTGATGTTCCATCGTCTGGAATTAATGTGAATGCCTTGTTTGATTCGAAAAATGTGTAATGTTCCATTGTCTGGAATTAATGAGAATGCCTTCTTCGCTTCGAAAAATGTGTGATGTTCCTTCCACACATCGTCTGGAATTAACGAGAATGCCTTCGCTTCGAAAAATGTGTGATGTTCCTTCCACCCACTATTTGGAATTAATGAGAATTCCTTCTTCGCTTCGAAAAATGCGTGATGTTCTTCCCACACATCGTCTGGAATGAATGAGAATGCCTTCTTCGCTTCGAAAAATGTGTGGTGTTCCTTCCACACATCGCCCGGAATGAATGAGAATTCCTTCTTCTAGCGAGAGTTACTTCAAACATGGTTTGCGGCGAATACGAAACCTGAGATTTTGTGACTCCGTCTTTCTCAAGTGTGTGTGTGGGGGGGGATATATGTGACGTACTACATAGGTGACGCACTACATAGGTGACGCACATCTCAAGACGGCAGAGTTGCAGTTCTAAATTTCGTCCGTGTAGGTTAATTGGGAAAGGATTCGACTCCGGAGCAGGAGGATGCAAGTTCGATCACCAGCAAATTTGTGCTTTCACAAACCATATAGCAAACATTATGCTAGAAAGTACAGTAACTAGGAAAAATTCGAAGGAATATTTCTCTTCTTGCGAGCAGCTGATGGTAAAAAGGATTTTTCGCTTCTGGCTTCGACAAACAGCAGCGCCGGAAGTAGCTAAAATTGCTTGAAAATGTTTTCTTTCTGGATGGGATTAATATGGTAATTGACAAAGTTGAGCCGCATCTAGCACTAATTCTTATGCAGCATCTCTAGCAATAATTCTTTGAAGTTCCATTAGAGGCAATGAGCGAGAGTAAGATTTCCTAGTCAGAAATTGCACTCAAGGGAATGTCAAAAACATTTTCTGACAATGACGTAAAGCAAGGGTTTTTAAACTTTGAGGAAATTCGTAAGTCCTCTAAAATGATAGATAAAGGGGCGCAAACTTCGTGAACAGAAGAATAATTCATAGGGCACAAAGATGGGAGAAGTAAATACAGGTACATCATTTGCTTGCACAAGCACTACACTTCCTCCAGAGGATTGTTTTCGTCCCACGCTGAGTCCTGGTGCCAACACTTCCCCAGGTAAACGATGCACATGTACTCGGCCGCCTACATGGCACAACACGAAACGTGAGCCATTGGACCAGATGACATTATTCCAATCATTATTCAAAGCCCAGTTTTGATTCTCGCGTGCTCATTGTAGGCGCTTTTCATGGTGAACCAAGGTTATCATGGGCACTCGGATTGGCCTGTGGCTACACAGCCCCATTATCAGCAAAGATTTTGGTGGCAGGAGTGGGGGGATTTTTACTATGCCACCAGAATTTAAATTACCGGTGAGTTGCGTCACAGTATCCCTTCTATTAGCTCGTACCGTACGGGATAGCCTTTGCCCAACCGTAGCAAGGCGTGAGCCGAGGTCGGTTGGTCACGCCTTGCCGGCGGTTCCTGGCTTTTTCCTTTTAAGACACCTTTTTGAAGGTACTAACCACTGCCGATCGTGAGTACCCGTCTGGGAAATGCTCGGTGCTAGTCGTTTGGCCATTACAAACATGCCTTTGTCAAACTCGTATAAGTCAGCTGCCTTTCTTATCTGTAGAACAAGAACAGCACTGATTAATAGAGTTCAGTATCAAGTGTTGCGTATTTATACCGTTTCATGACCTTCACAGACACCGTCGTTTATACGCAGCTGCTTCGATATGCATAAAGACGCGATGATTATAGTGTTTTGGCTTTTCGATTTTTCTCTTTCTTACGTATCATATGACATAACGTATAATAAAATTACACTGCTGTTAATAGAAATTGCAACACCAAGAAAGAAACAAGCAGTCACAATGAAATTTATGGGAGTGGTTAGCTATGCAACAAGCTGTAAACCATCACAATTACATACCGGTTCGTGATGATTAAGACAAAAAAATTAAGTAAATCCACCATGGGCGGTGATAACCAACGCCACACGCCATGGGATCGAATGAAACAGAGCTTGGATTGTCGTCTGCGGTATTGCATTCCATTCTGCTTCTACACAAATCCACAATTCGTTGGTTTTGATAGGCGGCGAGGCCATGCAAGCCAGTAGTTGTGCGATGAAGCATTAGACTAGAGCCCTGCATGGGGCAGGCCCGGGCCTGCCTGTAATTTAAAACTTACTGGCCGGGCCTCTGCGGGCCCACAGTTTCGTAGGCGGGCTTAAACGGGCCTGCACTTGCATGTGTACCGTGTAGTCAGGTTGTTGATAAATTTAGGTCATTCTGTTTCTTGAAGTCTCTGTCTTTCCCTTCCCGTGATCATATTTATTGTTTCTCGCAATAATTTTTCTCTTCCGTCTTGTACTATTTAAAATTTATTTATTTATTTTGCGCGCGTCTTTTCGTCTTTGATCTTTGGCAATCGCACTCCCATTTGAATCCATATTCCGTTTATTTCGGGACTTTACACCAGAAAAACACTTGCTCCGTACGATGATTTGCATTTATAGGAATTAGGAATTAATTAAAGCTTCAATATGCGCTAGTAAACTATTTTTAGGTTCTGTCTTTATAATTTTGATTTGCCACTTGCTTTGTTTTAAATATGGATGAATATTGGGTTGGGCAAATTAGAGGTTCGAGGAGCAAAACAATCGGAAAATTGTGTTACATATGGATTTTCGGAATTATACCCTAAACCTGAAGAATTAAAATCAAAGACGTCGGGCCAACAGAACGGAATCATATTCTGCGTACGAGAGTTTGTTGTATTAACTATTAACCATTAAGCATGTTATTGTGTGTGCGTGTGTGTAACTCAGAATCAATTTATATTACACTGCTGGCCACCCAAGATGCAACACCAAGAAGGAAGCATCCGATTAGCCTGAAATTCGCAGCATGCGTCGCCCGCGAGAGGACATGCAAACGATTAACACTGTAGGGCATATGCAAATCATGACCGCCCGGCACGCCACCGAGAAGCACTATACGAAGAGTGCACAGAAGGCGGGGTGTAAGTACTGGAAGTGTGTTGTGCTGCCGGACCTGTGCGTGGGAAGTTTCCTGATGCCTCGTCACAGAATACGGCAGTCATTCCAGCACGTTTCGGAGTTCGACAGAGGACGAATAGTGGCTCATCGCAACAGCGATTTATCGCACCGAGACCTCGGCGCCCGTGTGGGACGACATCCAGCCACAGTAAGGCGAGTATGGATTCGGTGGGTGCAGGAGGGACGGACGGACCGACGTGAGTGATTGCCGCAGCCGCGGCACACCACCGAACGAGAGGACTGGCATGTTGTGCGGCTGGCATTCACGGCTCGCATCGCCACATCACGAACGTTAGCGCAGGAATTAGGGTGTGTTGCGCAACAACATGTGTCAGCACGTACTGTTCGACGTCGTCTGCAGGACCGGGGACTTGTCGCACGGCGCCCATTGCTCCGATTACCATTGACGTTACACCATCGGTGCCTGCGGCGGCAGTGCCGTTAAACGCCGCACCTGGACTACGCAATGGCACGACATTGTCTTCTCCGACGAATCCCGCTTCTGCCTGCAACACCACGATGGTCGGATCCGCGTGTGGCGGCACCGCGGCGAGAGACTGTATGCCACCTGCATTATGCATTGCCATATTGGTCCGTCGCCTGGCGTTATGGTTTGGGGCGCAATTGGATATGACACCCGCACCCCTCTGGTACGCATCGCCGGTACACTCAACAGCCACCGCTACATCACCGACTTTCTGGAGCCTGTAGTACTCCCTTACCTGCAGGACCTGCCAGCGGCCACGTTTCAACATAAAAATGCGCGCCCACACTTGACACGCATGGTGTAAAAATTCTTCATGGCTCACCAGTTGTCACTGCTGCCGTGGTCTGCCTGTTCTTCCGATATGTTGCCCATCGAACACGTCTGGTAGCTGATCGGCAACCGAGTGGCCCAACAAGCACCACCCGTGCCTACGACGGATGAACTGTGGCAACGTGTGGAAGCAGCCTGGACCGACATACACCAACCCCACATCCAAAACCTCTTTCGTTCGATGCCGTGGCGTGTAGCGGCCATTATTGTCAGCCATGGGGGCCACACGAACTATTGATGTCTGCGTGATCCGCAAGTCGTACGTGCCTGTAAGCTCAATCGTTTCATCTTTGTATCTGTTGTTATGTGTCCAGTAAATCTGGTTTTGCTATCTCCTGTCCGTCTTGGTGCTGCGTTTTGGGTGGCCAGTGGTGTATGTTCTGGGCAAAAGTGTCAAAGAAGACAGTACTTGACTCGTATAAACAGTGATCTGACCCTACGAAGGGTTCGATTATGAAATAACGATAATTTACTTAAGTTCACTCAATACTATTTATTGCCTTTGCTGTATTTTTGGTTACTGGTGGGTTAGTTAACTTACTTATGCCCTCTTTTTACACGAGTTTTGAGCTAGTCCAAAAAGTTACACCACAAATACCGTCTGTGTTAAAGCAAGTGACAGTTACGCAGATAAAACCTATGCCGGAACTGAACTACCGAATCCTGAAAAACAAACAACCCCACCATGCCTGGCCTGGCATTAACTTGGTGTGCCCGGGCCAGGCCCGGGCCTAAAAAATTGTCTCTGCAGGGCTCTACCGTAGACGTTCTCTACAGGCGACAAATCTGGCGAGCGAGCAGGCGAGAGAAGACGAACGACTTGATGCGCACACAGTATGTCTTAGACAGTACGAGCAGCATCGGGTAGGGCATTGTCTTGTTGGAAGACTACTCCCGGGATCGTCTGAAGGAAGGGTAAAAGGTCAGCCTCCAACACTTCCGTGATGTAGCGTCGGCTGTTCAATGTTCTCGTGATGCGTAGTAGGCGAGTGTATGAATGAAACGCAGTAGGGCTCCACACAACCACGCTTGGTGTGGGACCGGTATGGCGTTGCACAATGTAGCCTTCCAGATGCCGTTCACCACGGTATTTGCGAATAAGGATTCTCCCGTCGTGGTGCATTGAATTGAATCTGGACTCGTCCGAAAACACAATATGCTCCCATTCTTCATTCCAGTTTCGACATTCACGGCACCATTGCAATCGCTGGCGCCTATGGTTCAGAGTCAAGAGAAGTCGCAGCAACGGACGGCGAGCAACGCGGTCTCTCGGCAGCAATCGGTGACGAACAGTTCTTGAAGACATCGGACTATGAGGCCTCTCTGCAGCACTCGGTGACGAACAGTTCTTGAAGATATCGGGCGATGAGGTCTCTCTGCAGCAATCGGTGACGAACAGTTCTTGAAGACATCGGGCGATGAGGCCTCCCTGCAGCAATCGGTGACGAACAGTTTTCGAAGACATCGGGTGATGAGGCCTCTCTGTAGCAATCGGTGACGAACAGTTCTTGAAGACATCGGGCGATGAGGCCTCTCTGCAGCAATCGGTGACGAACAGTTCTTGAAGACATCGGGCGATTTGTGACCATCCTCCATTGTTGCGCAAGTGTCGTGAATGGCATTGCGCGTGACGTCACAGCCGTACGGTGCAAGTGCCTGTGTTCCCGCTCGGTCGTGCAATTTCGAGCTCCAGACACTGCACGACGATGTGTAGAAACTTCTGCTGTCCATTGACGCCATGTACGCATAACGATGGTTGCGTTACGCCTAACGCGCGCAGAAATACCACGGTATGATAAACCACCTTCTCTGAGTCCAACGATTCTACATCTTTCAAAGTCCGTCAAATGTTCGCATGGTTGTCTCGTCCTCCTACATGTTAACAAATACGTACAGTCGAGTTTAGCGAGAGCAAGTTTAAAAATCTGCTCTCTGTATGCCTTCTTTTATACCCCTGATGTGACGTTTGCGATGGCGTGGCGCGCGCCTCACATTTGAATGTGAGCTGCAATTGTAATCATTTACATCTCCCATAGTGTCCTATCCACCCTGCAAATTTCGTTCAAATCCGAGCATTTCTTCATGGTGCTGCAATATCTATTAACAGCAGTGTGTAACCCTCCGTAATAGCGCTCACTGCAGCATAGCTGTCATAATATCGCTGCTAACATGGCCTTTTACTCTGAATACAGCTCTAATTCTGCATACTGAACATAGCTCTTACCTCAGCATACTTTTTGTCTACCTTCTATCGCACTTTAAACCCGACTGTCAGGCTGCCAACTTTTTCAAGCTCATCGGGAGAAATTCTGTGGCGTGAAGTCAGAAAATGTTTACTGAGGAGAAACCGAATATTCATCAGAACACAGAAACTCAAAAGAAAGGTTAAATTACAGGTATACTTCACAAGTAAAAAAAAAATACAGGTAGGCTCAGTTCTGATTGAGACGTCAGTTTGGAACGAAACGATTTGCAAATCGAAGAGTTGAAATGAGCTAGTCGAGTATGGTTACAAAGCGTTTGTTTAATATGCCAACACAGGTCAATGGTATGAAAAGTAGCCTACGTAATTTTTACAAATAATGCTGGATATATTGCGAACACAAAGCACATCGATACACGAATTACCCAACGTGGTGCTCTGTCTTCCTGGGATTCTTACATTCCTGATCACTTGCTCTTGCCTCTCGTTTTGATTTTCTCCACTTTTGCTTGCGTTCATTCTAAAAATTCCGCTGCGTTGTCAAAAATGCTAACCCGTTCACACGAAAACAATTTTTAAATATTTTGGTCTAAACCACTACAATATGTTCTTTATATATTTGAATAGACCTCGTTGAGAGCTTTAAAACAATACCACGCACAGTCGTTTTGCACTCACGGTTGTCCAGATAAACCGCGATATTGTCAAAAGTGTTCGCCGGTTCACAAGAAAACAGTTTTTAAAATGTTCACTTCAAACCACTGAGAAATGTTCTTCATATATTTGAATAGATCTCGTCGATAGCTTTAAAACAATACCACGCACAGTCGTTTTGCACTCACGGTTGTTCAGATAAACCGCGATATTGTCAAAAGTGTATACCCGTTCACAAGGAAACAATTTTTAAAATGTTCAGTTCAAACCAGTGCGAAATGTTCTTCGCATGTTTGAATAGATCTTGTCGAGAGCTTTAAAACGATTCATGCACAGTCGTGTTGCGCTCATGGTTGTCGAGATAGATTGAGTCAAACGCTGCGGCACACCCAGAAATATTGCAACATCTTTCCCGCGCACATGGAGCCAGCGCGCACGTGCATTGCGCAGTACGCGAATTGGACTCCATGCTGTTCACGAATATGCTAACACGATTAGTGTGCGGCCCGTATTTTGAAGGCTATAATGATTTTAATTGGGGGCCGGTCGCCCGTAAGTTGTCCCCATCATACAATCCGCGGAGTTAGACGTAGTCCCACTTCAAAAGGTTTTGACGATTTACTCTCACTGAAAGCAAAAGGCGGCGCATATGTATCACCCTATTTGCATTGTCATTCGTCGACGCTTTTTCCCGATGAAAAGCGCTTTTATAAAAGAAAAACGAAATCCTGTTATTTGTAAGGGTAAAAGTAAAGAATGCACCGTGAAGATGAATCGCACACATATATGCACTAAAAAAAGTACCCTCGAAAGTTTGTTACTGAAATCTCCGTATTAACGAAACTGCCATTTTTTTTTCTTTGTCATTTTCTGGTCGTGCTTCTGCATTAATGAAGGAAACTTAATTTCATTTTCCGACAGTATCGAACCGTCGCGCTAATTTGCAAACGGTGTTTCCATACCACTTCACGAAAGAAAAATCATTTATGACTGGGTTCAAAACATTTACAGCCTAAAGAACAGAGAAAGCTTATCCTTGACAAAACAGCCATCACTGGTGCAGGTTAATCATCTCATTAGCGTTAATGAGTTATTTTTTCCAGCGCTTTACGGATTCATCATCTCGACATTGCTCTTTAGGACGCACCTAAGCAATGCCTAATCAGTGGAACATAACGGATTAACTGGAGTAGAAAAAGCGAAATGATTACAGAAATCCGATTTGCAGTGATGAACGTTTATTTACGTGACGTCGTCGTTAGAGACAATTCAACTTTCAGTGGAAAGTTACAGAAAAGTAAAAGGAGATGTATCCAGGACAATGAATTCCCATTAGTGAGAAGTATTTTACTAGCTAAGATCGAGTAAACCTTTGCACTGGAGCATTTGTTAATACTCTTATCAACATAATTCTTAAAGGGATCATTATAAAAGAACAATAAAGCATGCCATTAAAATTCATTTTATGCTCCTTTGGTCAGAAGACCAAACTTTTATGAGAGGCTTTTAGTAAAGGAAAAGTGGTCTGAAATGAGACAATCTTTGTTAACACAAACACGCCAGAACTTAAACAAACATACGCAGAAAAATGGAATTTCGATGGCAACTTTCTTAATCTTAATTGTCACGTCGATTTGTCGTGTACGTGTGAATCGTGTGCAGGAAAGCATACGATTTAGCTTGGATTTCCGTCAGTCTCTCGCAAGGGCAAGAGACTGACGGAAGATACTTCTGCCAGATACTTCTTAAGATACTTCTTTATTATACTTCTTACGATACCTCTTCATTATACTTCTTAAGATACTTCATTATACTTTATTATACTTCTTACGATACCTCTTCATTATACTTCTTAAGATCACTTCTTAATATACTTCTTCAGTACTTCTTAAGATACTTCTTAATATACTTCTTCATACTTCTTAAGACACTTCTTCTACTTCTACTTCTTAAGATACTTCTACTTCTTAAGATACTTCTACTTCTTAAGACACTTCTTTTACTTCTACTTCTTAAAATACTTCTTCATACTTCTACTTCTTAAAATACTTCTTTATTATACTTATTACGATACCTCTTCATTATGCTTCTTAAGATACTTCATTATACTTCTTAAGATACTTCATTATACTTCTTAAGATACTTCATTATACTTTATTATACTTCTTACGATACCTCTTCCTTATACTTCTTAAGATACTTCATTATACTTTATTATACTTCTGACGATACCTCTTCATTATACTTCTTAAGATACTTCATTATACTTCTTAAGATACTTCATTATACTTCTTAAGATACTTCGTTATACTTCTAAAGATACTTCTTCATTATACTTCTTAAGATACTTCTTAATATACTTCTTCATACTTCTTAAGACATTTCTTTTACTTCTACTTCTTAAAATACTTCTTCATACTTCTACTTCTTAAGATACTTCTTCTTCTACTTCTACTTCTTAAGATACTTCTACTTCTAGATACTTCTTAAGATACTTCTTCATTCAAGTGTAGATACATCTGCTTGAAAATGTTTGTAAGTACTGCATACGACTTCTGACATTACACCTTCTGTCCTGCTTTTCGTCATTTTGTCTGTTTGTCCGTCCTCCGAAATGATATTTCCGCTTCTAATGGCCAGATTAAAGAAATTCTTTCTTTGACTGATAGTAACGAGCGTGCGCACGAGATTATCGATGTCTATCGTTCGTAACATTTTAGGCATTGCGTTTTTGCAGATTGTTTATTGAAACGATTGTCATTATAAAGTACTAAATGCTTGACACTAACATTTCAAACCATGACTAACAGTCACAGAGATCGATTTAGCGAGGAATGGAACTTAAGTAACGTCTAAAGAAACTGGGCCGCCCCGGTGGCGCAGTGGTCTAAGTGATGGCCTCTGATCATTCGTCCGAAAGGGGTCTGGGTTCGTATCCCGGTGAGGCATGGATGTTGTGTTTGTCTTACGGCTCTGGCTCTCTCCCTTAAGGTTTTTGACTTCCCTTTGAGGAATCACAACGTGAAAAGCAATTGCTCTTTGAACAAATAAAACAGCCTCGTAGATTCATTTTATTTTGTTGAGGGTTTAACGGCCACCGTGAGCAACTCAATGGGCTATAAGAAGTCGCCCGTCCCTAATTAAAGCTCACTGGTTCCAGGGAAGGGAGAGAGTCAGTACCGGAAGACAAACAAAATATCCATGCCTCACCGGGATTCGAACCCGGACCCATTTCAGACGAATGAGTACATTGAATTCCATTATCATTAGCAACTATTCCGCGCACAGAAGAAGATAACACGGAGTCTTATTTTAAGCAGTATGTCGTCTTGTTTTCACACCATCCCCTGCTTTACACTGAAAGTTGCTTTTCATTTACCTTTAGGTCGCCGTCAGCCGTTGCCAAAAGAAATAAATAATTTCATAGGATTTGACGTGCCGTTCAGAAAGAAATATAACGAAGTAACATTATTCGCGTAAGAACAGAAACTGAAAAACAAGGTTAGTTTAGAAATATACATCATACCTTCTGTTCATTAGTCTGTCCGTCCATCCACAGAAACGATATACTCTATTTCAATGACGAGATTAAGGCAATTCCTTCTGTGATTGGTAGAAACAAGCATACGCATGAGATTAGCGATGTGTGTCTTTCCCTTCGTCCGTATGCCTGTCCTACAGAAACTATATTTGAGCTTCATAATGTGAGATATATAGCTATCAAATTTTTTCTCTGCTTTCTAAGATAAAACATGAGCTTACGATTTCAGACATCCTTCGATACCTACATCCGTTGCCCTACCGTACCCGCAGGGCATCCCAAACGCCATTTCTCAACAGGATCGCATACCGCTCGGATCAACCTGAATGCCATACACGGTGTGCCGATGCTTCCGTGGCCAGCACGATCCCCCGACCTCTCGCGCATCGAGCATCTGTGGGACACGATTGGACGTCGGTCGAGTACCCTTCCCACCGCCGCAAAATGAAGATGAACTGTGAACTCGGATCAATACCACATGGTCCACGATACCCCGGACTCTATTTGGACTCTAATTGCCTCGATGCCACGTCGGATTCAATACTGTATCGCCCAAAATAGGGGCCACACTCCTTATTGATCATTCTGTATATTCGGTCACTGGAGCCTAGTCTGTATGTGACAATTAAATCATTTGTTCAGGACCAACTTGGCTATCTGTGTGTGCAGTTTGGTCTGTTTTGGAGCATTCGTTCATGATGTGGCATTTTCTCTGTCGGGCAGTATATATCGTGTTACCGTAAGAAACCTGGTACTTTGTCTGTGGAGTCCTTAAGACAAAAGCTATATAGCTATCAAGAGTAAATTTTATACACTCATCGTCATAAAAATTCGCGTATCAAGAAAATACCGTGCGATTATAGCGAAACTAGTGTGACGCATATTCTAAATTAACTTTCATTTTCAGTTTCTTTCCCTATGTAAATCTTGAGTTTGTTTTCAATTATACTTCACACTTAACGTGATATCTTTTCTCTCAAACGAATACTGTTGGCAACACAATTGAGGTTGAATGAACGTGAGGTATGCCTGTTATGAGATAAGAACGAGAGATATAAACTACGATACAACAGTTGCTTGGGTGGTGGTGGAAAGAGAAATGTGGAATGTGAATATGTGTTATGTGATTTCTATACTATCCTGAAGTGCTATAACCTGTGCTGGAGAAATAAAAGCCAATTTCCGCAAGTTTGACTTCTGTTTTAAATGTTTCGTCTGGCCGTTAAGGTTTAATTTAGGAACTATTTCATCGTATGACCTTGCATTAAATAACGTATCAGTAAGAAAAGACATTTACGTTATACTAGGTGAATATCTACACGGAGGGCAGACATGCAAATGATTAAAATTTCATGCGATTCCGCATGAGCGCGCGTCCAAGACCGGCGCTGCAATCGCAAACCTTGGGTCTTATAAGGCGCCGCGTAGGGGGACTTCACATTCGTGCGGAATTGCGCTGTAAGTGTCAGGTGAGATCCCTGAGCGATAGGCATGCCGAGGAGCCGCCGTAGATGTGCCTACGAGCAACTGACGGAGTTTGAACGAGGCCGTGTCGTCGGGATGAGGGAGTGCGGGTGACTGGCGAGCCGAACCGTCACAGCCATTTGGGCCGATCGGACAGTAAGTACTATGCGATCGTGTTGGGAACAATGGACACGCGAAGCCACCCAGACACGGTGGACTGGCTGCGGACGACCCGAACACACCACCAGCAGAAAGGTCCGTGGGATCGTAAGAGCGGCACGCACAGATGCAACGACGTCCTCGTGCAATATCCAAAGGCACGTGACGGCTGTACAAGGTACTTCTGTGTCCACCAGATCCTCTGTCAGACGCCTGGAAGGGGTGAATTTGAATCCGCGCTTTCGACGGCCCTTTTGTTATCTGCCATTAACACCGATCAATTTTCGGCATCGATTGTAGTGGTGTCAACAGCGAGCAACGTGTAATGCTACGAAATGGCGACGTATAGTGTTTAGCGACGAATCCCGCTTCTGTACGGGAATGGACGACCACCGTGTCAGAGTGTGGAGGACCCCATGTGAGAGCTACAATCCCAACCTCACTGAACAGCGGCGCACGTCCCGAACTGCAGGCGTGATGGTCTAGGTAACCATTTTGTATGACAGTCGGACTTCCCTCACAATGATCTGAGGGACGTTGATAGCTCAGCGCTACGTACAGGAAACCCTGCTTCCCCATGTGCTGCCTTTCCTGGCGGGGCGGCCAGGAGTCATTTTCCAACAAGATAACGCCCTTTCCGCACACGGCTCGAGTTTCCTCCCAGGACTGTGTACGGCATTCCTTGACGCTTCCGTGGTCTGCCAGATAGCCTGATCTCCCGCCCATAGAGCACGCGTGGGGCCAGATGGAACGCCAGCTTTCTCCATGTCCCAGTGTTCGTCAATTAGAGAGTCGGTTGCAAGAAATGTAGGCAATCTGTCCCAGGATAACATACGGCGTGTCTTTGACTCCTGTGACGTGCCTGCCCCGCAGGACACACATGAGATAAAGGCAGATAGCAAAGAGAGCACATGTCTGCGCAGCTCAGTTGGGAGAGCGACTTACTCCGCAGTGAGGGGACCCGGTTTCGATGCCCGACGCTGACAGACTTGTACGTTATATTGGCGCCCGAACTTCCAGGATGATCTGGCTGTTAAGTTTCTCGCAATGATGCGATGTACTTTCAACACGGCAGGACAGGAAAAGTGAGAATCTTTCCTTCAGTGCTTCGAAAAAATAAATGTGTGTGATGTTACGTTCCGCACACCAAATTATCTAGGATTTCTCAAAAGCACGTTCTTCATGAGATGACTGCATACAGCGACACATGGTCTCGGCTCACCCGTGGGCCATGCCCCCGTCTCTCTTTCGGGGGTGGGGGTGGAGATGTGACGTGCCTGCCCCGCAGGACGCACACCAGATTAAGGCAGATAGCAGTGAGAGCACATGTCCACGTAGCTCCGTTGGGAGAGCGACTTACTCTGGAGTGAGGAGACCCGCTTTTGATGTCCGGCGCGGACAAACTTGTACGTTATACTCCATGCCGGTTGTATTACCGCATGTATCCGAGCACGAGCCGGTCCGACGCGGTACTTACGCTGACTTGAATGTGTACCGTACGTCAGCGGAAAATCGTCCTGCTGCTGTGATATTGTAATCACTGATGTCCTTGGTATGTACCATATCACTATTAAAATCTCATTTCAATCCGACACCTCCTTCTTGGCGCGCAAATTTTTATGGCAATGACGACTGCATTTGGAAGTTTTGTGAGATAAAACATTCCATTTTATCTTCTCTTAAAGATGATTAAAATTGATTGTCAGTTGAAAAAACGATCTCAAACTCCAAATCATTCGGCTGCTTCGAAAAATCGCGTTGAAAGAAACACATAATTTGTAAAGAAACGTCCTACAGAGAAAAATTAAATTATTACAAGCGTATTAAAAAAATAAGCTCCAATAAAAAATAAAATGACTAAATCAGTCGCCTTAATGAAAAAAGTTCCTCACCGCCCATTTAGTTTTACCTTGAACGTGAGTCTGATTCCTATGACTTTCTGGCTCAGTGGTTAAGACGTTCTAGCTCAGTGGTCAAGACGCGCGGCTTCAACCCAAACGAACTGAGTTTGATCACCTGAGTAAAAAGATTTTCTCGCGTAAGGGCTGAAATATTCTGCAACCTGGGTTTTGGGAAATTTCTGTCTAAATACGGACACACTTGAGACTGACTTTTCTGAAATAAACAGATTACTGACTACGGAAAATCTGTGCAAATATGAAAATTAAAAAAAACAAACAAACAAACGGGCACATCTATAAATGAATAATTTCGTTAAAAGACGGACACTTACCGGAAAATTTTGATGCACGTTATTTTCAGACATTTTCCGTGAATTCACACCACTTATTTTTTTACAGTATGATTGCTTGACGTAATGGAGCTCGTTTGTTACCTCGTGCAATCCTCCCATGCCGCCTTTACCCGCGTACATCGACTAGGTCGTTCTCACTCACAGGAACATTGCTAACTTCTTAGTTTGTTATTTGTGCGCTACTGAATGCACACCCTCGATAGAGTTATTCTTGCATAGCCGAGGTTTGCCGGATCTGAGATGCTTCAACCTGCCTGCCTAGCACCAGCCATCATACCTCTTTCGAAGTCGCTTAAATCACACAAATATTTCCAACGTTACCGATATCTACGCTTCGCATACGCGTTGCTGCTGTAAGGATCGCATGCATCTGAATGCTACTGAATGTTCTTAATAATTTGCTACTTCATTGCATATACATATACACTGAGTCGCCAAATTATTATGAAACACCGACCATTATACGCAATGTAGCTATCCCACAGATGCTGCTGACGTGGCGGAACCGGAATAAAACGGGAACGCTGAAGGCATGAAGAGACTAATGAAGTACATTGCGCAAGAAATAATGGGTAAACGAAGAGGGACTTGAAAGTGCGGTGACCGTGGGTGCATTGGTGGGAGCATTAGAAAAACGGCATGCACTTGGAAAATGTTCGAAGGCAACAGTTGTTAAAGTTTACTGAGAGTGGAACACCAGTCCGAAAACCGAGTCTGAGCGAAAGGAGTGGCGCAGTCAACGGCTGCTAGATGCTCCTGCTGAGCGGAAAGTACGCACACCTGTTCACTCCAACTGAGTGGCAACATTTCGTCAGATTACAGAAAATCTGAATCAGGGACCAAGTCCAACGAGGCCGCCTCGGTAGAGCAGTGGTCTAAGCGCTGGCTTATGACCACTCGTCCGTGATGGGTCCGGGTTAGAATCCCGTCGATGCATGGATGTTGTGTTTGTCTTACGGCCTTAGCTCTCTCCCTTCCCTGGAACCAGTGGCCCTAAATTAGGGACGACCGACTGCTTATAGCCCATTGAGTTGCTCACGGTGGTCTTAAAAAGAAAGGTCCGACGATGGACTCTCATCGTACAGTTCGCCGCACACTGCATCGTATGTGCTACAGAATATGACGGCCAGTGTCGTAAGCCATTACTATCTACAGCAAATAAAAAGAAACGCCTTCAGTTCGCTCAGGAACACATGAATTGGACATTAAAGGAATGGAAAAGGGTAATGTGGTCCGAGGAATCACGCTTTAAACTACACTATGATGGAAAGGCGAGGATATTGCGAGAGCAACACGAAAGCGTAGACCTATCTTGCATCGTCACTACTCTTCAAGCTGGCGGATGCAACGTTATAGTTTGGGGCATATTTTTGTGGAGTGTTTGTGCGCTTTTATTCGTGTGGAACAATGTCTGACCGCCCCAAAATATTTAAATATCGTTGCCTATCATGTCCACCCAGTTGTGTTGATCGTTTATTCCAATAGAGATTATTTCTTCCAGCAGGACAATGCTCTACGCAATAGTGCTCACATTTTAGTCGAATGATTTGAGGAGCATCACGGAGACTTTTCTCTGGTACATTGGTCTCCTCAATCACCGGATCTCAATACAATGGAGCATTTGTAGGGTGAAGTCGAAAGGGCATCAGACGGCTGGATCCGCTATAATCAAATCAAGAGCTGGATGGTGCAATTCGTCGCATCTGGGCAAATATACACCAAGCTACTTACTGACATTTAATTGAGTCCATACCAAGACGAATTCACGCATTATTAAGGGGTCTTAAAGAGCAGGAGGTTACAGTTAATTACATTTGGGCTAATATACCCCAAGCCACTTGCCGACATTTAATAGAGTCAATACCAAAGCGAATTCAAGCAGAATTAAGAGGTCTTCAAGAACTGGAAGGTGCAATACATTGCGTTTGGGCTAATATACCTCAAGCCCCTTACCGACATTTAATAGAGTCCATGCAAAGACGAATTCACGTATTAATAAAGGGTTTTCAAAAGCTGGAAGTTGCAATTCATCGCGTTTGGGCTAATATACCCCAAGTCACTTACCGACATCTAGTAGAGTCCATACCAAAACGAATTCATGCAGTATTAAGGGTAAAAGGAGGCCCAACAATGTATTAATCAGATGGCCATAATAATTTGGCCCCTTAGTGTATACACTACCTTACAGGACCTCCGCTCTATTGATAGTGAATTCGGTCATACTACGCAAGCACGGCTATCATGAGACAGTAGCATGACTGTGAATGCAAAGTGCCTCGGTCAAGAGAGTTAACTGATTTTCTGAGTGGATTGACAATATGGTTACATCATACACAATCCCTTCCTCCAGGACATTTAATATCCAAAGGTTAAATATTGACGATGAGATATGCAAGCAGATGCTTAATCTGCCTCGAAACTGCACTGTAAACCTGTGAAGCAAACAGAATGCGACAAGTGAGTTCTGAAAGGGATTGATCCCTCAGAACGCAAATCTAAACTGTCTCATAACACACAAACCCTATGTGAGACTATTGGAACAGATATTAGCACTAGTGTAGTGCGTAAGACGCTGCCCTATAAGAGTGACTATAGTCGAGCAGCCATTCAAAAGCGCCTAATCACTTCGACTAACGTTGCACGATTATTAGCTTGGTATGAGAAACAGCGATCTGTCACTGTCGACCAATGAAAAATTGTGCTTTGGGCCGGCGAGTGATGGTACACAGCATAGACGTCCAATGGTTGTGGCAGATGCCATGTTCAATAAGTAATGCCTCCACGCAAGAGTCTCGCGCATGACGTGTTGCCTAGCAACCAGTCAGACGATAAACAATTCCTTGTTCCATTAGCTTCATTTTACTTCATATTAAAACTCGCACATCTATTCGTTCGTATTCAATTGCGTTTGAAATGGGTGATTGTTTTTCAACTTTGTCGACCAGTGTCGTTAGTTGTAGAGTTTCCAACTCATGAAGATTTACCTCACAATCACCATGGAATAGTGACTGTTTATGGTCCTGGAACTTTGGACATAATCATTTTTCGTCGTTGGATAAAGAATCAGTGGAGGAATGTTTGCCACGAAGTGGGAGGCCCGTAATTGCAACTTGCGATTTGAACAGGCAAAACAGTCAATGAGCTCAACAGGGAAAATCGAAGAACAACTAAGAGAACCATAGCAAGTAAGCTGTACATTAGTTTTGGTAGTGTCAATGATATTGTTAACGTTTTAAGATACAAGGTGTGTGATCGTTGGGAACCGCGTCACCCAACCACTGAAATGAAGAAATCAAGACTTGAACCGTGCCAATGGTTGCTTGCTCGCTATGAAAAATATGGAAGTGATTTTCTCCAAGGCATTGTGACTGGTAATGAGAGTTGGGTTCACCATGATGAGCCAGAAATGAAAAATCAATCGCTGGAATGCCGATACCCATCTTCACCTCGAGAGAAAAAATTCAAGTATCAAATTTCTGCCGGCAAGTGCACGTTTACTCTGTTCTGGAACTACAGAGGCATTATTCATCAGGAGTACATGGTTAAAAAGCACGACTGTCAACTCTGAGAGCTACGTGCGTACCTTAGAAAAGTTAAAGCAAAGAAAAACGGCGTGTGTAAGGAAAAACAGCAGATGATTCCAGAACACGAGAACGCCAAACCCAACGCTAGTGCTTTCACTTCAGAGGCTATACAGAAAAATATTGGGTTTGAAGTACTTTAACACCTTACCTACAGCCCAGATTTGGCGCTGTCCGATTTCTGGTTGTTTTCTGCTCTCATGAGACATCTGAAAAAAAAAATTCATTTCACCTGTGACGAAAATGTTCAAGCCGCCACGAGGAAATGGTTCCGAGAACAACCTGAAGATTTTACAGAGACGGGTTCAACCCTTCTGGTGGCAAGGAGCTTTGGAAGAGGAAATGCGAAATTAATTTTGTCGACTTGTATAACAAGGAGACTCCCCTAAAACCGTTTTGTCTTTCTGTTGTATTCGTCGTCGTTAGGATGCGCATATATGCATTATCGCCACTATGAGCCCCAAAAATTCGACGCAACATTGCGTTTTTGCCACTTTTGAACAGGTTTTCTATAACGTATTATCGCATCACCGCCGCTTTGGGCACACGAATCTCCGAACGTACATATGTGTGCTTGCCACCCAGAGGGTTAAAACACTTATTAAACGTTGAGACGAGCTTAAAAAAACTGTACCGAGCATGAAGGAGACTATGTGGAAAAAATATGTGAATTAAAGTAGAACTTCTGAGCTTCGTTTTTGTTTTGTTTCGATTTGATACCTTGCCACTGGGCTTGTACATAAATATAGAATCATTACTTTCTGAACACCGTTTGTACCTTTCAAACTGTATCCTTTCTACAGTAGATTTTGGTGGAGGCAGCGTGATCTGATGGAGCTGATTTCCGTGGTTTGAATTGGGCCCATTAGTCGTTTCGGGCAAAGCCATGAATTCTGAACTCTAACCTAGATGTCCTGAACAATTATGCGCTATTAACATTGCGGCAGCTCTTTGGGGAAGCCCCATGCATCTACCAACAGGACAACGCAGCATGTCGTAACACTAGAGTTGTTACACGTTGGTTTAAGAATATGGGCGTAGTTCGACTGACCAGCCTAGATTCCCGATCTGAATCATAGGTTTCGTCGGGTACGTGGCAGAAGAGATCGCTCAACAAGCAAAACTGAATTGGATACTGCTCTGAAGAATGAATGGCGGCGCATGTCGGCGGACACTCATATAAAACTGGTGGAGAGTCTTTTACGAAGACTAGAGACCGTCATAAGGGACAAAGGTTTAGGCAAACAATATTAAATATTCAGTAGGTAAGGATCATTTGTGGATATGCAGGTGTCCGGATAATAATGGTACAGCGATGCGAGTGCGCGTGCGCACACACACACACACACACACACAGCGCATGCGCACCACTCGTGTTTAGGTGCAGCCGATACGCGTACATTCTGAATTTTCTGAGCTGTTCAGTGTACGTTATATGACGTACTACGGAGGTAAAGCACATATCAAGATGGCTGGCCGCATGATAAGCTCTTTCGGGCGTAGCTTAATTGGGAAAGTATTCGGCTCCGGATCAGAAGGATGTGGTTCGGGTCCCGTCACCGGAAGAGAGATAGTGTTTGAATTTCACATTGTACCCGACGTAAAAACTGATTTACTGGCCTTTAAGTTTTTCAAAAAATGTGTGATGTTCCTTCCGTACATCGTCTGAAATTAATCAGAATTCATTCTTCAACAGTGACTTCCTTCAAGCATGGCTTACCGGTTGACCCGGAAACCTTTCGGCTCCGGAGCAGAAGAACGTGGGTTTGAGCCCTGCTACCGGCAGAGAGAGGGTTTGAATTTCCTATAGACGGTCGAACGTAAAAATGGATTCACTAACCGTTAGGTTCTTTGAAAAATGTGTTACGTTCCTCCCACGCATCGTCTGGAATGAATGATAATTCCTTCTTCTACAAAAGCTCCTTCAAGCATGATTTGCCAGCTGACCCGGAAACCTACGATTCCGTCCCAGCTATTTCTCAAGGAAGAAGGAGAATATACACTCATCGTCAAAAAAATAGTTGCACCCAGAAGGACGTGTCGGATTGCAATGCTATTCGAGAGGAGAGTAAAGGTTGCCAGGAAGAATAAATGATTAAACATTGAGACTGATATGGGCAATATTTATTGAGCTACACGCCAATAAGTAGAGTCTCTCATTATGGCGTCGAGCCGCCAGCTTTTCTCACACAGCATAACAGACGTCTCGGCATGCAGTTGTACATGTTCCTAATGGTGTCCTGAGATAAGCCATCACATGCAGCTTGAATCTCCTCACACAATTTCTTCATTTTGTGCGGTAGGGGTGAAGAGTGGATAGCGCGTCCGATAGCACTCTACACATTTTTAATCGGCGATAGGTCCGGCGATACGGCTGGCCATCTCAGAATGTCCGTGCCTTGAAGGCAAGCTATCGAGACAGCAGCAGTATGCGGACGAGCGTTGTCCTTTTGGAAAAACGCATCGGAATGAGCGTTCAGAAAAGCTTGGGCCACTGGTTGCAGGACCTCATTAAGGTAACGCTGGGCTGTCAAAGTGCCTGTAATGAACACCAAATGTGATCTGGCATCGCAGGCAATTGCACCCCACACCATGACACCATGCCTTCTGGACTTGTGACGCTCGACAACAAACCGTTCATTTTGGTGCTGACCATGGTGCCCCACGCATGGAATCGGCGGCCGTCTCCTCCAAGACAAAAGAGGGACTCTTCACTGAAGATAACCAGCGGCCATTTGGAGTGGCTGCTTGACAGTCTGGCACGACATCATTGCAGTCTTTGGCGACGATGCAATGGTGTTAAAGGCAGTCGTCGTAACGGTCTGCGTGTGTGTAGTTCTACGTCGTGCAGCCGTCTGCCAATGGTGCTGGTAGTAATCGGACGACACATGGAGGGCACCACTGCTCGCTGAATATCCGCAATCGTGGCTGTTGGGTCACTCCGCGCATGTCGGACAACCCGTCGGTCCTCTCTCTCCGTGGTTCGCCTAGGTCTCCCAGACCCTTCCTGTCGCTGCTACGTGCCATGTTCTATCCACTGTCGAGAACTGCAGTGCTATGGTGATATCCGCACGACAAATAGGGCGCGCAATATGGCGATAAGACCATCCTGCTTCCCGGGGCCCGACGATAAGGCCCCATCTTGAACTCCTCCAACTGCTCGAATTGCTTCCGAACTTTTTTCCGAGGCATACTTCACTTGCAAAGGATGCAACCAACACAACAGCACGAGTCAGAATGGCAAGCACGCTTACGCATACGCAGTGAGGATGCAGGATTTGTCATTTTTATGTAGGACTTCCGTCCACAGGGAGTAGAGTTTAGGTCCCAGCCACCTACAGCGAGATCGCCTTTTGGGCAGGACACAGAAACGGAAGGAATGAGAGCAAGTCTAGCGACTTTGACAGAACAGTTTGTAGTGAGATTAGAGTACAGTAGATGGCGCCACCGTACAAGTACGATATTGCACATAGATGGGTGAGAGAATTTCAGGGGGGACATAGGAAAGGATACCCATTTTACCAGTGGGTCCAGCCTGGGGGCCGTCACTTTACGTGCTCGTCCGATATTCAGCGATTGTTAGTAAATCACACCATCTCTGAAAGATCAGCCCAGGCTTGAACCTGGGGACCCAGCATCGACAGTCTGAAACACTAACCACTTAGCCATCCGCGGCTGAAATGGCAAGCACGCGCAACTGGACGACCTTATATACCCAGTCAGGCACAGCTCAACGACCCCTCCTTGCTGGTATCACATGCGCGGCCGAGCGTGATACTTGAATCATTTGCATGCCTCACGAGGTCAAACTTACCCACTAAGTTTCATTCCTGTCGGTTGCCTCCTTCTGGGTGCAACTGTTTTTTTTTTTTTTTTTTGACGATGAGTGTGTGTGACGTATTACAGAGGGCACATGTCAATACGGAAAGTAGCAGGGACAAGCCCTTGACGGCGAAGCTTAATTGGGTTAGTATTCGGAGCAGAAGAATGTTGGTTCGAGTCCCTCCACCTGCAAATTGGGCTTCACAGTGAAAATATTTATTACCGTCTTTGTCTGTTACATCTATTGTAGTGAAAGACCACGGTTTGGCTAGAGAAGCCAATTTTCGAGAACGTAACTAAAGTTCATGATAACATATTTGAAGCTATCTGTGTTGAAATTCAAAGCTTACAGATGCCATTATAATATCAAAAGCTGTGATATCATTGGGATTGAGGTAAGCCATGGAAATCTATTGAAAACTGGCAGGTATTCTCTTATGCTTTATTTTAGTTTCGTGCAACGATTCGGAGGCGTTCGTTAAATACCCTCTGGCACGTGTTAGCGCAAGGGAATTGAACGGAGAATCAGCGGCGGGCACACAAAGCCACTCTGAGGAAACGGGTAGTTCGAATGCTGAATTTCACTGTTTCCAAGAGAAATCTCAGAGAATGGAATGCTGTGATCTTGTTTCCCGTTAGAAATCGAATTTTCGTAACGAGCACTATTTCTGAGGAGCATCTGCTATTCGGAATTCTTCCCCATTCTTGCAGTTCCATTCACAGTCTTTGTGCCAGATGAACACAGCACGATCGATCTGTTCATGTTAACAGGAAAAAGGTCAGAAACGACAAGATTGTTCAAACGCTGCATTTGAAATCTGCCAGTGATACTTTTCAACCTTGTTTCCAGCTTAGAGTTCAAAACTTTTAAATTTTAAATTGAATTGAATTTACATTTCATGGGGCTTCGTCAATATTATTCTTAAGGCTACGGTTCGGTTCACACTTTTCTTGTTGGCGAACAGCAGCCGCATTAAGACCCTGTGTAGCGCGCTTAAACTGTTTGAAACGTATGTAGCCTTAAGAAAACTACTTAAGATTTTTAGAATATCATCTCTTCTTATTTTCACTCTCTCTCTCTCTCTCTCTCTCTCAGTGAAACAAAGTCACTCAAATAAAGTTTTTTCAGAAAGATTTACTTACTGTTCATTTTTTACGCTTTCCAACCGTAACGTGAGGAAGCGTATATGGCCTCCCCGGTGGCGCAGTGGTCTAAGGCGCTGGCTTCTGATCATTTGTCCGTAAGGGGTCCGGGTTCGAATCCCGGTCAGGCATGGATGTTGTGTTTGTCTTACGGCCCTGGCTCTCTCCCTTCCCTAGAACCAGTGACCCTAAATTAGGGACGGGCGACTGCTTATAGCCCATTGAGTTGCTCACGGTGGTCGTTAAACCTCCAACAAAAAAAAAAAATAAAAAAACGTATATGCTCCAACTTTGTCCGTCTGTCTGTATTTCCGTATGCCCATCCGTACGATAACTCGTGTAAAAATGGTTCGATTCGATGAAATTTAAGAATGAGGTAGGGGACAACCTGGGGACGAACCCTATTGAAAATGGGCGAAATGGGGTAAAAGGTCAGAACATAGGAGAGGGATCCATTCCATTCCATTGCCCTTATGCGTCATAACTTGCGTAAAAACGATTCGATGTCGATGAAATTTTAGTATATGGTGGGGGACTACCTGGGGAAGAACCCTATTGAAAATGGGAGAAATGGGGTTAAAGGTCAGGACATATGAGCGGAATTCATTCCATCTTCCTTATGCGTCATAACTTACGTAAAAATGCTTCTATTGCGACAAAACTTTAGTATGTTGTTCCGGAGGTATACTGAACCAGTTCTGTTGAATATAATCGAAATGGGGTCAAAGGTCAGGGTAGAATAGCGAGATTTATTCCACAACCATTATCCTCATAACTTGAGTAATAACTTCTGGTATGTTGGAAAGCGTATCATAATTAATACATTGCATGACTTTAGTTACTTGATTTTATTCCATCAACATCGTAGGAGCACTTTACTAGCATGTTCCAAATTTCGTAATAAACTGATCAGAATAGTATTAATATTTCAACACTAAGTAAGGTAAGTTAGTAAGCAGAAAACGTGACTAACTCCAAACACTAAATAAGTGTATAACAACACAACTCGAATACGCAAAAATCAAGTAAACACCGTTCAGCCTCGACAGCTTCCACTACCACACTTTTTCGCGGCTGCTTCAACATTATATAACACTTGTTCCCATCCGTCAACATGCATACGTCACGCTCTCTGGCATCAATATGGTCGCCAACATCATTCTGCGAGCGAGAAGAAATAACGTTAAGGTTGATGAACGCTAGCCCCACCGGTGACGCAGTGTTCTAAGCGATGGCTTCTGATTATTCGTCCAAGCTGGGTTCGGGTTCGTATCTCGGTGAGACATGAATTTTGTGTTTGTCTTACGGCGCTGGCTCTCTCCCTTCCCTGGAACCAGTGACTGCTTATAGCCTACTGGATTACTCACGGTGGTCGTTAAACCTCCAATAATAATAACAACAAAAAAAAAACCGCTAACAGAGAATGAACTCAAATTTACATAGAGAAAGCAACTAAAAATGATAGTTAATTCAGAGTATAAAACACCTAAAGAGCGAAAATTAATTGAAATTTGAAAAATAGCGAAAATTAATTATAATTAGCGAAACTTAATCTTTTTGGAATAGAAACACCTTTGCGAAAATTATGACTTAAGAGCGCTGATTATGAAGATAAAAGTTTTAATTTTTGTCTTTAGACAGCGGTATAGTACCATACATGTTATCTGGCGCGAAAGAAAGTTTATTGAATATGATGCGTCTGAGCAAGCCTGTAACATTCCTCCAGTAAAAGTGGAAAATGATACGGAAATATTTGTTTTCGTTCTTTCCACCTCGTATTTTTATTTTTCAAAAATATAAATTTTATAATGAGGTAGTCAACGTAAACGCACGTCTTTTCAGTAGGTTGACTGTGAACGAAGTAGACCTCCCCATAGCAACATGAAATCTGTTCAGAAATATAAGAATTGGCCAGTATTTTCTTCTTCCAAAGCGATGTGTAAGAAATAATAAATAGAAAAAAAAATTGAAAGAATTTTTCTTCTTTCAATGTGATGTTTCCATTAATTCCACAGAAGTAGCAAATTATTTGGAACCCTACCTAGCAACGTGTTGGACCACCATTGGCCTTCAAACGAGTCTCGATTCGATGTGGCATGGATTCGACGAAGTGCTGATCTCGTGTTGCAGGTATGTTCATCCAAGGAGATGTGACAACTTCCGTCAACTGCTGGATTTTTACTGGAGGAGGATCTCTGTTAAGAATGGCCTATTCAGTCTCACCCGACAGATGTTCAGTTGGGTTAAGATCGGGGGAATGTGAAGGCCATTGTGGCCCTTTGAGGTTACTGTTATGCTCAAAGTAGCTCTTTCTATCAGGAAGCACCATGCATATATACGGGTGTGCCAAATCAAAACCATCTCTTATAGAAAGCCTCAGAACTGCGGGGGAGAAAACCTGTGACGTCACACACAGTAGGTCAACTCCACGCTAGTTTTCTCAGCACGGTCATTTTAAGTGTGACTGCTAACTATGCTTTTGTCGTTGTGTTTAATGTTTCATTTATTATTACTCATGCATGATTTTAGATTAAAAAAATATGCCGTGGAAATGGGTTCCCTTGTGCAAATCAAATTATGCGGAAAATCGTAAAACATCAGTCTTCAGCTTTCTTGAAGAGGAAGACCTCAAGCTTAAATGGATTAACACCATACCTCAGAAGGATTTCAAGCCAACGGCAGCATGTTTGCGAATAAAGTTTAATGGCGTGATTTCAAAAGTACTGTTATACTGTGAAAACAATGCAGTATATTGCAGGGCACTTTCTTTAAACACCGAAAAAGAAAGTGCCCTGCAATATACTGCTGGAAAAAATAAACATCATTTGTAAAATGTTTCCACAAAGTAAAAATAAAAAAAGAACACGAAGTTCAGAATTTCAAGCATAAATTTTTCGATGTTACATGAAAATTCGAAGTTAACACCTTCGATGCTTATTGTACCAAGTTTCTCTTAGTGATTTTAATGAATAACAAATTCTTTCCCTTCTATAAATAGTGTCAAGATTTAAAAATTAGCGAATTTCAGGGCACCTTGCCTTTCTGAAAATGTACTCACTAAATCAGAAATTTTGTTTTATCGTCTGTTGTATAATTAAAGAAGGTCTTTTTTTTTTAAGTACGCAACGAACGTGAAAGTAATTTTGAAAATATTAAAGTGAAATATTTTTCAAAAAAGCTCTTAACAGCTGAACTTCTCATCTGACGAACATAAATATTCTTCTTCTTTTTAGCACGTCTGTTATAAAAACAGATAGTGCTTATGTTATCGGTTTGTCCGTCCGTCCGTTTGTAGACACCATATCTTTGCAACCATTAGTGCGATTTAAAATATTATTTTTGCATTGGGAAGCTTGAAACATGCGAATGATGATCCTTTATTTCGTTTTTTTTACGACGTACAATTTCGCCGCTAGAGGGCGTAAATGCAGATAATGTCGAACTCAAAATATATTTTATTCCATATATTAGCTTCTAAACATCCGATTGAAAAAATTATGTTATCTTTCGATTTTATTTATGTCGAAGAGTATTTTAGATGTAGTTACTTTTTCAGGTTACGCATAGATTTTCCGCTAGGGGGCGTAAAAGTAAATTACGTTTCACCGATATCTCTTCTTCTAAAATTCCGATTTGAAAAAAAAAATTCCGCGGATACAGCTCCTGATGGAAAATCTTTTGCATATAAGTTCTAATTTTTGATAAAGAATGCTTTCGCCACCAGAAGGCGTAAGCGTTATTTTTTGCTTCTGATATATATTGCCATAAAATTCTGAGCTTCTAAAATCTCGATTGAAAAATTCTTTCGTGGACCTATGCCACTCACGTCGATAAACCTTTTCGGAATATTTTCTTCTTAAAATATTGTATGGTTTCTCCTTCAGGGGGCGTAGATGTGTATTTTATTTTTGTCAATATCCCTGCTTCTAATGGTCCGATTTGAAAAATTCTTTCTTTGTTAGATAGAGTATCCGGTGTGACATGTTCTTCATATAATTTGAAAATTTTCAAGTGATTCATAGACTAGGTAAGTTGCGGTTTCCCCGATATCTCTGCTTCTAAAACTCCGATTTGAAAAATTCTTCCTGCAACGGATACAGCTCCTGATGGAAAATCCTTTGCACATAATTTCTAATTTTGGCAAAAAGTGGTTTGGCCACCAGGGGTCGTAAGTCTTAATTTCCGCTTCTTATGTACTTGCAGCAAAATATCAGCTTCTAAAATCTCGATTGAAAAAAATTCATCGCGTCGACAAACTTTTTAGGAATATTTTCCTTTTTAAATAATGCATGGTTTCTACGCCAGGGGGCGTATCTGTATAACTTATTTTTGTGAATATCTCTACTTCTGGCAGTCCGATTTAAAAAATCCGTCTTTGTTGGATAGTATTTCCGATGCGAAATGTTTTTCATATAAATTCAAAATTTTCAAGTGCATCATGGAATTTCCGCTAGGGAGCGCAAAGGTACATTGCGTTTTATGCGTTATTTCTGCTTCTAAAACTCCGATTTGAAAGATTCTTCCTGTATCTCATACAACTCCTGATGGAAAGTGTTTTTGACACAATTTCTATTATTTGGTAAAGAATGTTTGGCCACCAGGTAGCATACGTGTTAATTTCTGCTTCTGATGTATTTGCAGCAAAATCTGAGCTCCTGAAAATTCGACCAAATTTTTTTTCTTGGACCGATACCGTTCACATCTAAAAACCTTTTGAGAATACTTTCTTCCTAAAAAAGTGCAAGGTTTTCACGCCAGGGGTCATAGATGCATATCATATATTTGTCCATATCTCTGCTTCGAAAAAGCCGATTTGAAAAATTCTTTTTTTGCTGGAGAGCCTTTCCTCTGCGAAATATTTCTCATATAAATTCAATTTTTTAACGCGCAAGTCTGAAATTATTGGGCGTGAGCTCACGATTCCGTTTACAGCAATATCTGAGGGATTAAAACCCCGATTGAAAAATTTCTTTCTTCCGTCAGATGTTATTGTTTGCCATACCGTTTCCATTGATTTTTTTTTGATTGGTGGTTTAACGACCACCGTGAGCAACTCAATGGGCTATAAGCAGTCGCCTGTCCCTAATTTAGGGTTACTGGTTCCAGGGAAGGAAGAGAGCCAGTGACAGACTAAAATTTCATCGAAATCGAACGATTTTTACGCGAGTTATCGTGTGGACGGGCCATTCGCACACAACGAGTCACGTAATGAGGTAGATGGTCGCGAAAGTGGGACGTCATAAAACTTTAATAGGATCCACAAACAACGCGTCACGCAATGAGGCAGATGGCTTGACCGCGCGTCAACATCTAAATCGGAGTCGATCGCGAGAGTGTGACGTCATAAAATTTCTAAGAATGGGAAACATTAATAGGACGACGCCATGACACTAAAAACGTGGTAGCTCGGGGTGGTTATTTAACCCACTACACGAATTTTTTCAAAGTCGAGATCAAGCTAAATCGATTTCTAGTACCAGAAAACGGTAGGTTAACCACTTTCATCAAAATCCTTATAGCCGTTTTCAAAATGAAATTTACATGTATACAAGAATTGCTCTTTTAATAAGGTGTGATGGAATGCATCCTGCTCCTATGTCATGACCTTTGACCCCACGTCACCCATTTTCAATAGGGTTCGTCCCCAGATGGTCTTCTACGATATACTAATCTTTTATCGAAATCGAACCATATTTACGCAAGTTATGACACATAAGAGCAATGGAATGCAACCCGCTCCTACGTCCTGACCTTTGACCCAAGTTCACCCATTTTCAATAGGGTTCGTCCCAGATGGCCCTCTACGACATACTGAAATTTCATCGAAATCGAACCATTTTTAAATGAGGTATCGTGCGGACAGGCAGACGGACGGAGAAAGCTGGAGCATATACGCTTCTTCAACCTATGGTTGGAAAGCGTATAAAACACGTTTTGCCGATCGGGTGGAGGGAAGGGGGGGGGTCCCCAATGCTTCCGAGTAATAATTTGCTGATATATCGATAGTTGAAAATGTAGAGGTATGCAACCTTACCTACAGTGAACATGTGCAGCTTTAACGTCCGAGAATAGTACCTACAGAGGACATATGCAAGTCCATTTAGAAAAGAACAACCGACATGTTTTCTGTTCAGACATTATAGGTTCGATGTGATACTGAGAGGGACATTATATCGGTTGTCCTTTCTTTTACGTCTTTCCAACCGTAGGTTGAAGAAGCGTATATGCTCCAGCTTTTTCCGTCTGTCCATCCGTCCGTCCGTGTGTCCGCCTGTCCGCACGATAACTCGCGTAAAAATAGTTCGATTTTAATAAAAGTTTAGCATGTGGTAGGGGACCACCTGGGGACAAACCCTATTCAAAACGGGACAAATGGGTTCAAAGGTCAAGACATGTGAACGAGATCCATTCCACAGCCCTTATGCGTCATAACTTGCGTAAATATCGTTCGATTTCAATGAAATGTTAGTATGTGGTAGGGGACCACCTAGGGACAAACTCTATTGAAAATGGGTAAAATGGGGTCAAAGATCAGGGCAAAGGAGCGGGATGCATTCCATTGCCCTTATGCGTCATAACGTGCGCAATTATGACTCGATTTCGATGAAATTTCAGTATGTCGTAGAGGACCATCTGGGGACGAACCCTATTGAAAATGGGTGAAGTGGGGTAAAAGGTCAGGACATAGGAGCGGTATACATTCCATCACATCTTATTAAAAGAGTAATTCTTGTATATATGTAAATTTTATTTTGAAAACGGCTCTAAGGATTTTGATGAAAGTGGTTAACCTACCGTTTTCTGGTACTAGAAATCGATTTAGCTCGATCTCGACTTTGGAAAAATTCGTTTAGTGGGTTAAAAAATAACCACCCTGAGTTACCACGATTTTAGTGTAATGGCGTCGACATATTAATGCTCCTAATTCTTATAAATCTTAAGACGTCACACTCTCGCGATCGACTCGCGATTGAGATGTTGGTGCGCGGTCACGCCGTCTGCCTCATTACGTCACGCGTTGTTTGTGGATCCTATTAAAGTTTTATGACGCCACACTCTCGCTACCATCTGACTCATTACGTCACGCGTTGTGTGCGTATTACGCATTTCTTCTGTTTTGTTTTAGAACGAAAAGTGAGTTGTACCATTTGCTTGTAGTTAATGCGTAGTACAGTATAAGCAGCGGAACTCTGATTTCGTACGTTTTTTCCTTCAAATTTTAAACTTAATACAGCATTTCTTTTGTTACATTTTTGAATAGTCACTTGATGAAGAGCGTTTCCGCTGTGCTAAAATATGATTAGTTAATTTTTATAAATTACTATTAACAGAGTGTCACGTGGATGGTAAAACAATAAAAAAAATGTCGCTGGTCCACCCCCTACGAAACGTGCACGTTTCAACTGTAATAAGAAGAATACGGCACTGTTGGAACAAGAACAAGCGGAAGAAGTAAATATGGAACATCTTGGACATTCAAGAGCCGATGATTTCCGATCACATTCCCGTCTCGAAACACATGACCTTGCATTCGAAGAAAATCAGCCTACAAAAAGACTATTCCGAGCAGCTAAGGCGAGGAGCATGGAAATAATATCCGACGTTATTATATCCCTCAATGAATCTATATCGGAAGAAAACCTCGATCAAATGCGGCGAATAAATAGACAGTGATGAAGAATCAATGTTACCATGGGATTTGATGAAGAACCCCATGTTAACATTAATTTTTTGGTGTTTCATGTTCGGAAATAATAAAAAAAAATAAAAAAATTCTTACTCTAACACAAATACAAAATTACCATTCATCCTTGTTTTGATGTTTATTCTAAATTAATTTGTCTCTAATTCGTCTATCATTATTAATCTCGATGGTTTAGACTTAGCATTACTATACTTGGAAATAACATATCAAGGTATAAATTTTTTTGTGCCCTCATCACCCCTTTACCCGAGCGATGCTCTGTGTTCCTGAAATTTTCCCTTATGCGTCATAACTCGCGTAAAAATTGTTCGATTTTGATGAAAGTTTAGTATGTGGTAGGGGAGCATCTGAGTACGAACCATATTGAAAATGGGTGAAATGGGGTCAAAGGTCAGGACATCGGATCGGGATTCATTTCATTGCCCTTATGCGTTATAACTTCCGTAAAAGTGCTTCGATTGAGACAAAACTTTTCATGTTGTTCCGGAAGTATACTTTACCAGTTCTGTTGAATATCATCGAAATGGGGTCAAAGGTCGAGTCAGAGGAACGAGATTTATTGTACAGCCATTATCCTCATAACTTGAGTAATGATTTCTGGTATGTTGGAAAGCGTATCATAATCAATGCATTGCATGATTTTACTAACTTGTTACACTTTCCAACCGTAGGCAGAAGAAGCGTATATGTTCCAACTTTGTCCGTCTTTCCGCACGATAACTTGCGTAAAAATGGTTCGATTTCGATGAAATTTTAGTATGTGGTAGGGGACAACCTGGGGACAAACCCTATTGGAAATGGGCGAAAGGTCAGAACATAGGAGCAGGATCCATTCCATGACCCTATGCGTCATAACTTACATAAAAATGCTTCGATTGCGACAAAACTTTATCATGTTGTTCTGGAGGTACACTGAACCGGTTCTGTAGAATATCATCGAAACGGGGTCAAAGATCAGGGCACAGGAGCGAGATTTATTCCGCAGCCATTATCCTCATAACTTGACTAAACATGTTTGTATTGCGACAAAACTTTAGTTTGTTGTTCCGGAGGTATACTGAACCAATTCTGTTTAATATAATCAAAATGGAGTCAAAGATCAGGGCACAGGAGCAAGATTTATTCCACAGGCATTATCCTCATAACTTGAGTAATAACTGGAGTAATGATTTCTGGTATGTTTGAAAGCGTACAATAATCAATGCATTGCATGATTTTCGTACCATGTTTAAATCGATATACAGATATCCCCCAATACGTATTATTCGCAGACGTTAACACTGCACATGCTCACTCCAGGTAAGGTGACACATGTCCAAAATTTCAACTACCGATATCTCAGCGAAGTAGTGTAGTTTTCATGTGCTGATTCTGTATTTTTTAATTGTTTTTACTAAACATCTTTGAAAAAAAATATTCCTCTAAAGCGTCAGGGTTAATTTCTTTCCACCTAATTAGGTGTGGCGTGTATTTTACTGATTGACTTTGCTTTCCATGGGGGCCGTATAAATATTTAAATTTTGTATTTTTCGGAAGTCATTCATTTCGGGGGTGCAACTATCATAGCTGAGTTGGCATCTGTTTGCTGCGCATTTTGCAAAGTTTATACTGGGTGAAATAGCAAAAATATATTCTTTGGAAAGAGTGAGTCTATGCGTAGCAGTGATACATCAATTGTAAAAAAAAATCATTAATGACTTGAATATCTGAATGTGCGAATTTTTATCTGAATTCCCAGTGAAAAGAAGAAGTATGAAATACTGAAGGTTCTTTCACAAAATATATCCGAGGACAAAAGCTACAGTTTTTTTTTCTCGTCACACAGACGCTAGAGACTTTGTCGATTTCGAACTTGTGTGATCCTCTTAGGATAGAAAAGTTTGTCTAAAAGGAAATAAAAAAAATAAGAAGGAAAGAACTTTATATGCTGGAAGCAGAAACAAATCACTTCTAATCTTGTTTTTCTACCTGGAATCTAAGATGAGGTTTTTGTGGAAATAAATGTAGTTTCCTTCCTTCACATGGGAATTTTGGAATTTTAGAAAACACGGGATTTTGTTTCCACCTTCTATGAAATGCAGAATCTATGATCATGATACAGGAAGCTTAGTGTCAAGGCGAACCCATATGGTGTATACATGATTGAATTGGAAATGAAAGCCCTTTGTTTTTATGCATCTGTAAAAATGTATATGCTATTTTGCGAATACAGGTAAGCAGATAGAAAACCGAAATTTCTCGGGTTTAGCAAGAAAGGATTTCGTGGAGTTGCAAGTCTTACGCTTGCAAGCAGTTCGCCTTATATTCATTATATTCAACTGTGAGGATTATGTTACACTGCAATCATGTTAAATGAAGAAGTCTCGTAAGGATCTGAAGGGAATTATTCCCAAATTTACGGTTTTCAGCATGTCATTTGCGAAAAAAAAAGTACGTGTTTACAGTGTCACTATGTCTATCCGTCCGTCCGTCCGTCAGTGGATGCATACACTGAGTTAGCTTTACATTAGAAACACCCCCCTTTGTAAATATTCGGAGCGATAACAAAGTACCACGTGATTTCAACGTCACGTCTGGCAACTATAATTGTGTACACCTATCCTCTATATGTTATCAGTAACCGTTTGTTGCCAGTAATGGGGAAACGTGGTGACGTAAACCAATTTGGCGACGGCCATATAGTCGGGATCCGGAGGGCAGGTGCCAGTGTTTCGAAAACAGCCGCACTTGTTGGTTGTAGAGATGAGTTCGGGCTTAATTTTATGATCCCGGGCCCAGCCCGCTTTCCTTGATTACATGTGTTTGCTCAGCCCAGGCCATCCCGGGTTCTCAGAAAATTTTGCTGAGAAGCTTGCATCATGCACACGCCAAAGCTATGGCCCAATCAAGGATTCGTTTAAAAATCATTGGTTTAAAAAGTTTACTTCAGTTAATCCACTTTTAAAATTTTAATATGTTCTTCGAAAAACTGCGCATATAAGCAAATGTTCTAAAATGTGGACTAGAAAGTAAATAAATAATCGATGCACATGCCTTTCGACTATACCAGTGGACTCAGTAGTTTTGCCAAAAGCTGAAGATCAGAAAATCTTTTAGAAACACAAAATTTTCCATTCGTTTTTTCTTTTGGATTTCTAAATTTACTTTTATTTTGAATAAGTTGCCTTACGAAACGTACGACTTTTAACAGACCGTCGCACGTGTTTCAAATTTTGATTCTGGAGTTCTAAACTTCGCAATATAATTTACATATATGCTAACTGGTAAAGATAGTTTACAGTGATGTAGAAGAGTATATAAAAAAGCCTGTAAAAAATTTCTAAACAAAAAAGCAAAAAAAAAAAAAAAAAAAAAGATGTATGAGCATTTCAGACTAGATTATTCTGCATTTTGTAACATTAACATTAGCTTTGCTCGTAATAGTGTAATAACCACGATATTATTCTATGTGTGTGTGAAGTTTCCAGGAAGTTCATCATGAAAATTGCTTACCGTTTAAGCCTCTCGAAACTCCCCGAAAAAAAAAATCTCATCTAATGCTCCAGCGCTTAACCTTGATCTTCTTGCCTCTAAAACTTGACCTGCTGCACTAAACACTCTCTCGCTTGCAGAACTACTGGCTGGTATACATAGTACACGTCTCGCAATTGCAGCTAGCTTAGGAAATTGAGAATTCTTCCACCACGGTAACAAATCCACAGCTTCAAAGTGTGTTTCTCCCATGCGCAATTCCACAGTACTTACAAATTTCATCTGCATCAGGATCACGAATTCATACTCATCTTCCAAATCTTCAAATAAGCCTGCTGATTTTTTTCCAAAAGCGATTGACTCGATTTCTTCAGCAATGTCAGAGTCTCTTCCTCACCGTCATTGGAAAGCTCTTCATTTTGTTCCAGCAAATCTCGTATTTGCAAATGCACATATTTCCTTTCATTCTCCGTTAGCATTCTCAATGACTTAAAGTTCGGGAGAAGATACGTTGCAATTTTATGCAAATCACTGATAACCCGTTTAGTTTTTAACCATTTTTAAATTTTTGTTTTTAACACCCTTTCCACTTCTGAATCCATTGGAGAAATGTTGCAGTGCTTCAAGAGGTGGTGATACCCATAAGAGCTCCAAATGCAAAGTTGGACAAAATTATCCCTCCAGTTGAATACTTGCCTCCTGAAACTTTTTCATAAAACTGAATTAAAACCGTCAGCATGCCAACATTTATTTCTTCCATGCGATAGGTTTCATTTTTTTAACCAAAATGTCACTGATGTGACTTAAGTATTCATACAGTTATTGTAACATTGCGCACAGGGTATTCCACCAAGCTTCCACTTCTTGGTAGACAATGTTTTTAACGCTTACATAGTACCTGATTTATTTAAGTACGTAACTAACGATTTAAAACTCTCCACAGTTGCTTTCATTTCAGGTAATTCCTCAGTTGTCTCCATAAAGCCCTGATTTAAACCAGTGTTCAGTGCGTGGCATGTACACATCAACTGGCGGAAACCTCGCAAAGCTAAAATTATGTTGACTCCTTTACAACACAATATTTTAATACAGAAGTGAACAATCAAACCTAACATTTTCGAGGGACTGCAAAATTTCAGTTTGTAAGTTTTCTCCAGTTTTGGAAACTTGCGGAAATGCCACTGTTGTTAATGCAATGCCTCGTAAAACGAAATCGTTATCCACGAAATGGCAGGTGATGGCCATATATGCTTCGCTACGATAAAGGGCTGTCCACATATCTCTTGCAATTGCATCGGCAGATTTCTGGATGACTCCGTTTACTTGTATAACGTACAATGAAGTGCCAAAAAAAGGAATTGCGACCAAGGGTCCCGTGCCATACCAGGAGAAACGCCCCCATAACATAATTCCACCTCCGCCGAACTTCAAAGTTGGCACAATACATTCCGGCAGGAGGCGTTCTACAGGCAGAAGCCAAACCCAGACCCTGCCATCCGAACGGTAGAGGGTGAACCTTGATTCGTCGCTCCAGAGAACCTGTTTCCACTGTTCAACGGTCCACTGTCGACGTTCTTTGCACCACGTTAGCCGAGCAGTGCTATTGTACTTGGTGATCAAAGGCTTGTGGGGGGCAGCACGTCCATGATAACCGAGCAGATGGGCTTCCTTACGGATGGTATTCATCGAAAAAACACTCCCGGATGTCTGTTGAAACGCCTCGCGGATGTGGCCCATCGATTTGGTGCGGCTCTTCCGAATTTCTCTGGCCAGCACCCGTCGGTCTCTAACTCCCAGTTTTGTGGGTCTGCTGGGTCGGGGCACATTCCAACAGTCACCTCTCATCTTCCACTTGCCAATCACGTAGGTCACTGTCGATTTTGGGTACTTCAACTCGCTGGATATGTCACGTATGGATCGGCCATTTCTGTGATACCCGACGATTACACCTTTCTCGAAATCAGAGAGCTCCGAACTACGTGGCATCTTGCATGCGACTGATTGCGTTGTTGTTTTCTACACGATATTTAACGGCGGCGGCCGTAACGTGTATCAGGACCGCAGATATAATCGATTGCAGGGGTGTCCAATTACTTGTTGGTAGATAGTATATAAGTATCCTAAGTTCTTTGAAGAATTTATAGAGTGAAATACACAGTGTGTGTGCGTGTGTGTGTATGAGTGTGTGTGTGTGAGAGAGAGAGAGAGAGAGAGAGAGAATAAGTGTGAGAGTGAGTGAGTGAGTGAGTGAGTGAATGTGTGTGAGAGAAAGAAATACTTCCATACAGAGCACAGTTTGTATTGAGCTGATTCCATGATCCAGCAGCACCAAAGCACAAAATGTTTAAAATAATTTGTCGTCTTATCTTAACTGTAAAACAGAAAGTCATTGTGTCTGTTTGTTGTTTGTCTAAAGCAGCAAAATCTCTCGAACGCCGAACTCCGACATCATGAAATTTGCACACCTGATTAATTCTAGAATTTCTAGGTCAACGCAACTATTTTCAGCTCTCTGTGTCGTTTCCTACCCGAGTTATGGGTTAATTAATTAAGTTTTGAGGTGATTAGACACCACATAAATGTATGGAAGGTATAGCGTGTTTTACATCATGTGTGATTAATGACAAGTATTGCTAACGAATTTTGGTCACTCAGAAATTCTTACAATTGGAAAATTGTTCTAACGTTGTGTTTCCTCAAGGCGTGTTAAATAACTCTGGAAAGTCGAGCTCAAAAACCCTAGAACGCCGAACTCGAAAACTCTTGAACGCCGAACTCGAAAACTCTTGAACGCCGAACTTTGGCATCATGAAATTTGCGCAGCTTATTAATGCTGGAATTTCTAGGTCAAGCATTATAGCTGAGCCAAATAAACACAGAGTAAAAATTGAATGTTTGCTTGATAACGTTCTTGGTCCTTTTGATTCCACAGATTCAATACATTTTGTTACTTGAACTCGACAAATATCAGTGACAACAATGCCCAAAGGGAAGAGACCAATTTTTAATCAAACACGAATCAACACAAAATGCCAGAAGCTATCACCGACCAAGAAATCGGAAGAGGAAAGGCCACGTGAGGCGGACAAAACTCATGTTCGGATCAATAAGATTTCGTGCTGAGAAATTCAAGTAGAAATTTTAGAAGCAACACCTGTCAGAAGCACTATTCACAAACACTTTAGCCGAGTTAAACTGCAGAGATAAAAATATTTTATCTACAATTAAAATAAGCTAAAAGACACAGGCAAGATCTTCAGGCCTAATTATAGGCTGACCACACGTACAGTACCGTTTTTTTTTTAAATTTCCCGGCCGTCCCGTCGTTTTAATAAAAATGTCAATTTTGTCCCGTTTTTAATAAAAACTACAAATATACTTGTATATTGGTCAAGCAAATTTCTTTCTGAAATGAGCAAAAACGCCTAGAAAACATTCCTGTATCTGATAGATGGGTACAAATTTTTTCTGAAATGAGCGAAAAACGCCTAGACTTTCAGTACTTTTGTAATATTGTAGAGTTTATTCTTTGTCTTCCAGGAAGTACAGCACCTGTTGAGAGAATATTTTCTGTTATGAACAGTATGTGGTCAAAGGCAATGAGAGCTATGTTAGTTGTAAGACAAAACTGTGTCTTGAAGTGTGATAAGTTTTATGATTAGGTGTTGAAAGACCGAAGTTTGCTGCGTAAGATTACTTCATCGGAGAAATATTCATGCTAGGAAGGTGGTGAAATATACAGCGCCCCGCTAAGTTTACCTAAATGTTTGTATGGGTTCTGTCACGGTTAACTGAAGCCTAATGGTCAGCTCAATTTGTTTAAGAAATAAAACTTTTTTTATCGTCTTACTTTTTTTGTCCCGTTTTTGTCATCCCAATGTCCCGTTTTTGTCTCAAGGAAATATGGTCACCCTACCTAATCAGCAACACTGGTGTGCATGCACAATATTAAATAGTTATCCCCCCCACAATTCCCGTTATGCATAGAGTGGCAAGTTCAGGTTGCCAGGTAACAGTCAGTATGATTAACAGAGGTTTTTACAAAGGTGGTACATAATCATTGTGGGAATTGTGGGGAGATAACTATTTAATATTGTACATGCACAAAAATTGTGTTGCTGATTAGGCCCGAAGATGCAGCCGTCGCGGCTGTGAAAGATCTTGCCTATGTCTTTTAGCTGATTTTAATGATAAATAATATATTTTTATCTCTGCAGTTTAACTCGTCTAAAGTGTTTGTGAATCGCGCTTCTGATAGCTATTGCTTCTACAATTTTCACTTGAAGCTCACGTTCAACGAAAGAACGAACCTGTTGAGAAAAGAGAGGCGCGACTTGCAGAACAACGATTGTGAACTACTACAAGACGAGGTAACGAGACTGCTGATGAGAAAAAATATATAAAATATAAGGGAATATGAAATTAATGTATCTATATCATCATCATCATCATCATCATTGTCAACCATTATCAATCCACTGCTGGACGAAGGTCTCCCCAAGTTTCCTCCACAACGGTTTGTCTCGTGCCAGTCTCCTCCATGTCACTTCTGCATACTTTCGAATTTCATCCACCCATCTTCCATGTGGTCTTCTTCTGGGTCTTTTCCTGTCCCTTGGAATCCAATCTAAAATTTCGGCTGTCCATCTATGGTCTGTCCTTCTGGCAGTATGTCCAGCCCATTGCCATTTCAAGGGATTTAACTCTGATCATGATGTCTTCCACTCTTGTCATTTTTCGGATCCAAGAGTTCCTCTTCTTATCTCTCCTGGTTACACCTAGCATGCATCTCTCCATGCCTCTTTGAGTTATCTACAGCCTAAATATGTCTCTTTTAGTTAAGGTCCACGTCTCTGCACCATACGTAAGCACTGGAAGGATGCATTGATCAAACACTTTTCTTTTAAGACATAATGGCATATTGCTCTTGAAAATTATGCTGTTTCTTCCAAAAGCTCTCCAGGCAAGTTTTGTACGCCGATTAATTTCTTCATCAATGTGACCCTCACTTGATATCTGCTGTCCAAGATAAACGTACGTGTGTGTTATCTCCAGCTTTTCTCCATCAATCGATAAATCTTCATTTCCTTGAAAAAGCATTGAACATCACTTTTGTCTTCTGAAAGTTCGTTTTTAACCCCACTTCTTTACTCTTGTCAGCAAGTTCCTGGATCATACTCTGCAGCTCTGATGAGGTAGTTGCAAAAATGACTACGTCATCAGCAAAACGAAGGTGAGTTAGATAATCTCCATTAATCTTTATCCCCTTGTTTTCCCAGCTCAGCGACTGAAAGACACCCTCCAATGTAGCATTAAAGAGCTTCGGAGATATGGTGTCACCTTGTCTCACTCCCTTTCCTACTTTTATGTGTGCTGTATTCTCAAACAGCTGAATCTTTGCACTTGCATTTTCATAGATGTTATTAATAATACTGTATTAATGTATGCATCTTCAATACCGCAGGATTTCAGAGCCATTGTAACTGCTGATGGTTTCACCGAATCAAAGGCTTTTTCATAATCGATAAAAGCCATGCACAATGGAAGTTCATATTCCCTCGCTCTTTCAATTAGTTCTCTCAGTACGTGGATATGATCTATTGTGCTGTAGCCACTCCTGAATCCAGCTTGTTATCTCGGTTGAGCCATGTCCAGTGTCACCTTCAAGCGGTGTGAAAGAACTTTAGTGAAGATTTTATAAACCACTGATAGGAGGCTGATAGGTCTGTAGTTCCTGAGATCCTCAATGTCACCTTTTTTATGTAGCAAGATCATTGTAGCGTTGTTCCAATCCTCAGGAATTTTCCCTTCATTAAGGCATCGAGTGAAAATTTGGGCGAGTACTGTTTCGATTTCTCCACTTGCTTCTTGTATGATGTCTACAGTAATTCCATCTTCTCCTGGAGCTTTCCCCCGCTTCATGTTCTTGGTTGCATGTGGAACTTCCGCTGGGAGGACTGGAAGAACTCTGGTACTGGTACCTTCTATGATGTCTGTATCTATATATGTACAACAATCTAAATCCCAGGCAAAGCAGAAAAGTAAAGGTAGTTCTTATATAAAATGAACTTTATGCAACTGGTTATGCTGCATTTAATACAAACGAATAGTGTAATGGATGTGATTTTTTTCAACTTTTCAAGGAATAATCTTCAGTATATAAAAAATTGAGTGTACTTAGTTTTCTGATGCAGTGCAGATTAAATAAAGCTTCCGTTTCGACAACAAAAACGAAAAAAAAAAAAAAAAAAAAGGAGCCTAATAAATTTTTTTGAGATGCGACGCCTTTTCAATAAAAACTTTAGTCAAGGTTAGTTCCTCGATATAAAGGACTTGCGCAACGTTCTCTAAAATAAACAAGCATAAAAAATAGATTAACTAGCTCGAACTAAAGACATGCGAAAATAGAAAGTATTCGCAAAAGCGTGGGAATCTTTAAGATTTTCCGTAATTGGTTTTCTCTGCTTACGGAGGATCTTCAACAGTGGGATTAGTTTCAGCGTAATGAGAACTGCGTCGTTCACGGTCAGGTGGTCTTACCCACATGGTTGCTTCCTTTTCTCGTTAGTTACAAGCATAACTTATTTACTCCATTCAAGCTCGAAGTGCAGATGCAGGTCAGTAGCACCTACATTCGAAGTTCACGCACTGTACCTCAAACCGATGCATTACTCCTGCATATTTCTAGAAAACGAAATGGTTACAAAACCTAATCAAATTTACAGATTTCAAAAGGAGTTACTCATAAATTGAGGTAAAAAAAAAAAAAAAGCGGTATCTCTCAAAACGTTACTTACAAAATGAGCAAGATTAACGGAGAAATCCCACGATGACATTTTATTTCTGCAGAACTACAAATGAAAATAACAAATAAATTTTAAAAAGATCAAGAAATTCAGGCTGACTTCTTCATTTCTCCGAATAGAAAATTACTATTTAAACAAAAAAGTGATAAAAGTTATTATTAACATCTGCAAAAGTGCAGCTGCAAAAATTCTGTTTATTCAAGAACACAGCACACATAAAAATTAAAAAGGGAATGAGACAAGGTGACGCTACAACCAGGAGCCATTACGTTATGATCACCCCCAGCCTAAAAAATGAGCGCGCCTGGAGACGGAACGGTTGCGCACGTGAAGTTCACAGAGCAGTATATATACAACCCGAGGACCGGCTTTCGGTTAATGGAGTGTTCGGAATCAGAATGGCAAATGCCGCCGATTTATCGGAGTTTGATAAAGAACAAATTGTGATGGGACGGAGCCTCGGAAACGGAGCTGCTTGTGTGTTGTTGACGTGATGCTATAGTGAATACGTATCAAAAATGGTGCACAGATGGCCAAATGACGAACCGTCGTCCAGCCGTGCGACGCCCGCAACTCATTGATGCCAGAGGGGAGCGGAAACTGTCTCGGATTGTTCACAGCGACCGCAGGACCACAGTGCGAAAGTTCACCCGCAGCTACAGAAGTGGTGATCAGGGCAATGTGTCACGGCTCACAGTTCATCTCAGCCTACTACTGCGCATGGGCGTGAGTAGCTGAAGACCCAACCGGGTCTCCATGCTCAATGCAAGTAATCGCAAACAACGCATATAATGGGTCCAAGATCATCGAGATTGGACTGTGGATGAGCCTGGTCTGACAAATCAAGGTTCCTGGTGCATCACGTAGACGGCCGAGGGCGGATACGCCGATTACCAACGGAGCCTATGGCACCTGGATGCAGTCTTGGGCGGAAACAGGACGGTGGTGGCGATGTTATGCTGTGGACGATGTTTTCTTGGGACACTTTAGGTCCTATTATCCCAATAGTACAATCCCTGACAGCTGTCAGGTATCTGAACATCGTTGAGGACCAAGTTCACCCATTCATGGCAACTGTGTTCCCTGCTGGTGATGGCCATTTCCAACAGAATAATGCGCCATGCCACACTGCCGGAATCGTCAAGGAGTGGTTCGAGGAATATGTTGGTGGCTTTCTGTTAATACCCTGCCCTCCAAATTAACCTGACATGAACCCAATAGAACACTTGTGGTTTGACTTGGGAAAGAGGGTTCGCGCTATCATCACCACCTTGAAATTACGGGAACTGGAGGGCCTCCTGTTGTTATTATGGTACCAGATACCCCAAGATACCTATCGCCAACTCATCAAATCGAAGACTCGCCGATTGGGCACTGTTTTGCCGGCTAAATGGGGTCCAACAGCTTATTAGGTAGTGATTATAATGTAATAGGTCATCCGTGTATATCTCCCGAGCTTATAGGTGTCACATTGCTTAATATATTTGAATCGTTAAACGAGAAAGTCAAGGGGTAAAAATTAATGGAGATTAATTAACTTTTATCTTCTGAAGACAGAGTCATACACTCATGTTCATAGAAAGCAGAACACCTGAGAGGATTCGAGCTACGACTTTGATTTTTACAGAATATGTTCATTAGACAATCAGAGCATCGCGGGTCATTCACTCCAGGTGCGTCGATGTAGCTAATGATCGGTATGATTGACGCGGGCCAGTCTGTATTGACCCGCGTCCAAAGTTCGTCAAGAGTTGCTGATGGACGGTGGTACCGCTGTACCTGTCGTTTTCTGTGGGTGATAAATCTGGCGATCTAGCCAGCCACGGCAGAAGACGAACCTTGTTGTCCCTTAAAGAAGGTACGTGTCGTCGCTGCAACATGCGGTGTGGCATTGTCCTGCTTGTACGGATGGGCAACCGTCAGTCGAATGTCAATGAAGTAACGGAGAGTGGTCAGAATACACTCTTCCTGACGCCTCTCCTCACCTGTCGTTGGCCGACACAGACACGGCCATCAATTTTGCCTAAACAGAAGCGTGTTTCGTCCGAGAACACGATATTATGCCATTTGTCACGCCATTCACTTTATTCAATGCACCACTGTAGCCTGGCAGTGTATCGTTGCAGTGTCAAAACTAACCAGAGGAGGGGCCGACGAAAGAAAACATACTGTCCGAACTGCAATAACCAGCGACGTGCTGTTACATCTGACACGGGAGAATGCGTCAGAGTTCACTACTGTTGCGCCAAGACCATTGATGATGCAGAAGGGACATTCAAAGACATCTTCATGAGGTGAGACTTGTGCTTAGTCATTGTCTGGTTACGACGTCCAGAACTTTCTCTTCGTGTTCAACGCCTTTCTTTGTACCATTGCCTTCACACTTTTGCCACGACTGCCACGATGCATCCCATATGACCGGCAATCTACTGGAGGGTAGCATTGCAGTGTCTCATGACGATAATGCGACCTCTGTCGATCTCGCTGATGTGACCGTACGACTGTCTCACACAACTGCGAGGCATCCTTACCCACTGCACAGCAAGCACTAACATGCCGCCCAAGCCACGAGGCCCTTGTGAATGAAAAATAGCCGGTATCTGGTGTGTAACGTTGCGCAATCTAATTTGCCTAGACATGGTACGCATCCACGTATGGTGGTAAAGTGCTAATCATTTCTGCGGATATTACCTGATTACCACATCTTGTAAAAATTGAAGATATTCTGTTTTTATGAACATGAGTGTGTTTACAAGCACTCCCTTAGAGCAGTAGAGTTTGATCCAGGAACTTGCTGTCAAGAGTAAGGAAGTGGGATTTAAGGTGAACTTTCAGAAAGTAAGATAGAGTGAAACCTGTTTAAGACGGAACTTGCCCAAAACGGACATATTTTTTGGTCTTGAAATGAAAGATAGAAAGTTCGTGCTGTTTTACCAGTCTAAAATGGAAACTGCCTAACGCAAAAACGGAAATGGCAAAACAGTAAATAAACTTTCCAACAACGGCAAGTTCCCAGATGTTCCTGTACCGTTAAGTATTTTAGTTTAACACAAAACGTGGCTCGATAAAGGTTGTTTACACAAACACACTCTGCAGTACATCCACTGTTTGGCTTCTCCTTAAGCACGACTGTAGCATAAGTCATGTGACCATGCTCTCTTTTCTACATGTCCAAAGTCATCGCAGCTGGCTGTTCTCTACAGACTTCTAGGAGACCCTACGATTTAATTATCCAACATTTATTCTTCGAGAAGATCACTCACAGCATTTGCTTGTTGAGAGGATCGTTCGCTCATTTGCTTCTTTTGCCATGGCGCCGAAAAAGAACGTCCTCGATATGGATACAAGATTTATATTTATTAAAATGCACGAAAAAGGAAGTGTGAGTGTCAGGCGTTAGGAGAGAAGTTCAATGCCGGAGAAATGCAAAGTTAGGACATTTTAGAGCAAATAGACGAGATAACAGAGCAATGGAATAAAGATAGCTCAACGAAGAGGAAAATTAGGAAAAGTCGGAAATCAGAAGTTGAGTAGGATTGCTTGGGAGTGGTTTCTCAGTGCAAGAAAGCAAAATTGTTCAATTTCAAACCCTATGCAATGAACGAAAGATGTAGCCTCAAAACTTGAAAGCGTTTCAGGCGTCTAATGGATGGTTAAACGGAAGTTTTCGAAAGAGGCACAGTGCTTCTTTCAAGAATACTTAAGGGGCGGAAGACATCAACGAGAAAATAGTTTCCCACTAGATTCGACCCGTGAGTTCAAAGGATTACGCACTGCTGGCCATTAAAAGTGCAGCACCACGTAAGGCAAGAGATATCAAAGCTATATTTATTGTACAGAAAACAGATGACACAAAGTTGAATGGATTACAAATGCAGCACGGTGAGACGAGGGGAACACATAACGATCAGTATCTGGTGTAGCCACCATGGGCGTCAATTAGAGCTGCTACACGACCCAACAGCGAGATATATTTGGGAAACCTCCGTCCACGAAACTTCGATACGATCCACCGTTGTAGCCGGGGGTGGTCGCTGGCGTGCTAGTCGTCCGGCGGTCATGGACTACAAGTGTTAAATAGGCTACATATCCGGGGACCGCGCGTGCCAAAAAAGACGTGGCACATGGTGGCGATCCAGAAAGTCTTGTACGTTGCGTGCCACATACCTGTTGGTAAATGCCACCAGACCGTACCTGAAGATATGATACAACAACAAGCTCCAACACCTCAGTGATGTAATGATGACTGTTCAACGTACCGGTAATGTGGACGAGGCGCGTGCGGGAGTGGAATCCAATGGCACCCCATACCATAAACCCTGGGTACCAGGCCGATATGGCGTAGATTATTGCAAGACTGACTGAGCCAATCGCATTGGTACTGCCAAACAAGGATTTGCCCATTATGGTGCTGCAAGTGAATCGCGATTCGTCGGAAAACATGATGCTTTGCTACTCGCTCCTCCATGCGTGACGTTCTTGGTACCATTACAGACGCGAACACTGCTGTTGTACAGTCAAATGTAGCCGAAGCAATGAGCGCCGTACAAAAATTTCTCGCTGCTGCAGACGACGTCGAACCTTCCGTGCGGAGACTAGGTGTTGTGCTACACCACCGAACTGTTGAGCTACGGTGGTCGATGTGGCTGTGCTGTCCGTCAGAGCCATGCGCACCAGTTGTCGGTTCTCGGGGCCGTTGGGGTCCCGCATGTTGGTGTGTTCGATCCCCGCATTGACGCCATATTCTCCCCACCGTGGCAGCATACCATCCCACTCGAGAACCAATGTCTCGGAGTGATAATCCGCAATCCTGATATGCCAGAATTCTCCCGCGATCGAAGTCGGAAATCTGCTGGTAGGGCTGCCGTTGTCTTCGAAGCGGCATGTTGCAGCTGTCCGTGGACAGGAACTGTGAGCAAACACACTTTGAGTGCTTAACTCCTTGTTCACCCCTCTTAGACGACTTCCAGGAAGCGTTACCTTCTCACATGTTTTCCATATGTTTTGCCCGGTTAATCATTTACGTGTGCGCCCGTGTTCTGCAATTCTGCCAACTTTCGAGTCCTTGAGATGAAATATTCCTGGTGTTACACTTTTAATGGCCATCAGTGTATAAACATCGACAGCAATGTTGGGTTAGAGCGTTGTAGGAAAGATTTGGACGAAATTACTGATCGACATCAAACTGAAGAAAAAAGCAGTAGCAGCAAGATGTTGAAATAGAGAAGCTGAATACAGAAACCACACATGTAAGACTAAAACATGTCATGAAGCATTGGAACATATTCAGGATATTTGACGTCTTGCACTTCTCTGAGATAACTGAATTATTTCAGTTAATGAGCAGTACACAAGCTCTTACAGAGCATCATATTGTAAGGGTTGCTGTACAGAAATCAATGGTGGATTATTTAAAAAATAGAAGTTGGCGTTTTTTGATTTAATAAATCACGTACGAACAATACATTATAATTCGAGATAAAGGATGTCCAACCCGATATTGAACAATGGTTTCCAATTCAGTGGTCGGTGTGTTTGTATAAAGAAAAAATTATTTTCATGACATATCCTTCTCATTACAATGCAATTTCTCCATTGCTTAAAATTTTATAGTCCATGACGACTAAGACTGATTTATTTTTAAATGTGCATTACAAAAAGCAAATAAACATTAACGATCAAGTATTCCTTAAGTTTTGGCCACCACCCCCACACCGCAAAGAAGATTTCACAACTTAAATCTTGGCCCTCAGTCTCCGGCAGCTAAAGGAGTGAGACAAAGTGACACTATATCTCCTAAACACGTTAATGCCAGTCTGCAAAATGTCTTCCATTCATTGAAATGGGGATACGAAGGGTAAAAGATTAATGGAGATTATTTACCTCACTTTCGTTTTGATGATGACGTAGCCATATTTGCAACTGCCCCTTCAGAGCTGCAGAGTATGATCCAGGAACTTGCTGACAAGAGTAAAGAAGTGGGATTAAAAATGAACTTTCAGAGGGCAAAACTGATGTACAATGCTTTTGCAAAAAAAAAAAAAAAAAAGTACTTTTATCGATTGATAGGGAAAAGCTGGAGATAATCGATACCTACATTTACCTTGGGCACCAAATATCGGGCAAGGGTCACATTGATGAAGAAATTAATCAACGTATAAAATTTGGTAGGAGAGCTTTTGGAAGAAACAAAACAATTTTTAAGAGCAATATGCCATTATGTCTTAAAAGAAAAGTGTTTAACCAATGCACACTTTCAGTATCTACGTACGGGGCAGAGACATGGACTTTAACTAAAAAAAGACACACAAAGAGTGCAAACAACTAAAAAAAAAACAAGGAAAGATGCATACTTGATATAACCAGGAAGATAAGAAGAGGAACTCATGGATAAGGAAAACGACAAGAATCGAAGGCATCACGATCAGAGTAAAAATGGCTGAAATGGCAATGGCTGGACATGTTACCAGAAGAACGGACCACTGAAGGACAATCGAAATTCTAGACTGGATTACAACGGACAGGAAAAGATCCAGAAGAAGACCAAATGGCAATGGCTGGACATGTTACCAGAAGAACGGACCACTGAAGGACAATCGAAATTCTAGACTGGATTACAAAGGACAGGAAAAGATCCAGAAGAAGACCAAATGGCAATGGCTGGACATGTTACCAGAAGAACGGACCACTGAAGGACAATCGAAATTCTAGACTGGATTACAAAGGACAGGAAAAGATCCAGAAGAAGACCAAATGGCAATGGCTGGACATGTTACCAGAAGAACGGACCACTGAAGGACAATCGAAATTCTAGACTGGATTACAAAGGACAGGAAAAGATCCAGAAGAAGACCAAATGGCAATGGCTGGACATGTTACCAGAAGAACGGACCACTGAAGGACAATCGAAATTCTAGACTGGATTACAAAGGACAGGAAAAGATCCAGAAGAAGACCAAATGGCAATGGCTGGACATGTTACCAGAAGAACGGACCACTGAAGGACAATCGAAATTCTAGACTGGATTACAAAGGACAGGAAAAGATCCAGAAGAAGACCAAATGGCAATGGCTGGACATGTTACCAGAAGAACGGACCACTGAAGGACAATCGAAATTCTAGACTGGATTACAAAGGACAGGAAAAGATCCAGAAGAAGACCAAATGGCAATGGCTGGACATGTTACCAGAAGAACGGACCACTGAAGGACAATCGAAATTCTAGACTGGATTACAAAGGACAGGAAAAGATCCAGAAGAAGACCAAATGGCAATGGCTGGACATGTTACCAGAAGAACGGACCACTGAAGGACAATCGAAATTCTAGACTGGATTACAAAGGACAGGAAAAGATCCAGAAGAAGACCAAATGGCAATGGCTGGACATGTTACCAGAAGAACGGACCACTGAAGGACAATCGAAATTCTAGACTGGATTACAAAGGACAGGAAAAGATCCAGAAGAAGACCAAATGGCAATGGCTGGACATGTTACCAGAAGAACGGACCACTGAAGGACAATCGAAATTCTAGACTGGATTACAAAGGACAGGAAAAGATCCAGAAGAAGACCAAATGGCAATGGCTGGACATGTTACCAGAAGAACGGACCACTGAAGGACAATCGAAATTCTAGACTGGATTACAAAGGACAGGAAAAGATCCAGAAGAAGACCAAATGGCAATGGCTGGACATGTTACCAGAAGAACGGACCACTGAAGGACAATCGAAATTCTAGACTGGATTACAAAGGACAGGAAAAGATCCAGAAGAAGACCAAATGGCAATGGCTGGACATGTTACCAGAAGAACGGACCACTGAAGGACAATCGAAATTCTAGACTGGATTACAAAGGACAGGAAAAGATCCAGAAGAAGACCAAATGGCAATGGCTGGACATGTTACCAGAAGAACGGACCACTGAAGGACAATCGAAATTCTAGACTGGATTACAAAGGACAGGAAAAGATCCAGTAGAAGACCAAATGGCAATGGCTGGACATGTTACCAGAAGAACGGACCACTGAAGGACAATCGAAATTCTAGACTGGATTACAAAGGACAGGAAAAGATCCAGTAGAAGACCAAATGGCAATGGCTGGACATGTTACCAGAAGAACGGACCACTGAAGGAATTACAAAGGACAGGGAAAGATCCAGAAGAAGACCAAATGGATCACCCATCTCGGGTGGATGAAATTTAAAAGCATGCGGGAGTGACGTGGAGGAGACTATTGCAAGACAGATCATTGTGGAAGAAACTTGAGGAGACTTTCATCCAGCAGTGTAATGATAATTATTGATGATGATGATGTTGATACCTTAAATATTTTTCGTTGCTTATTGTTATCATCTCAATTTTAAATCTTTTGGAAGGCCTGCCTGTTTATTCAACATAGTGGTGAAGGGTCAAATTTCAGCGGATGTACACCGATGTGCCATTACATTATAACCACCTACCTAATAAACTCTAGTACCCTCGTTTAACCCCCGCCATTCGGCGATTAGGTGGCGATAGGTATCCTGGGGTATCTGGTATCAAAATGTCAACATCAGTTTTCCAGTTCCCGTAAGTTTAGGGGTGGTGGTGGTTTAGTGCGAGCCCGCTTTTCCAAGTGAAAACCACAAATGCTTGATTGGGTTCCTGTTAGGTGAATTTGGAGGCCACGGCATTAACAGAAATTCACCAGCATGTTCCTCGAACCACGCCTTGATGATCTGCTGGTAATAGCCATCACCAGCAGGGAACACAGTTGCAATAATGGATGAAATTCGTCCGCAAGAACGTCAGGGATTGTGCCATTTGGATAATGGGGCCTAAAGTGTCCCAAGAAAGCATCGCCCACAGCATAAGACCTTCGCCGCCGGCCTGTTTCCGCCCAACAGTGAATCCAGATGCCATAGCCACCGTTGATGATCGGCGTATCCGCGCTCGGCCGTCTACGTGATGCACCATGAATCTTGATTCGTCAGACGAGGCCATCTTCTTCCGATCATCCACGGTCCAATCTCAATGATCTTGGGCCCATTTCACGCATTGTTGGCGATGACGTGCAGTGAGGCATGGGGACCCGGTTGGGTCTTCGGCTACATAGGACCATGTGCAGAAAGCTTCGATGAACTGTGTGCTGTGACACATTGCCCTGATCACCACGGTTGTAGCTTCGAGCGATTTGTAGCACTGTGGCACTGCGGTCGCTGTGAACAATGCGCTGCAATATCTGCTCCCCCTTGACATCAAGGAGCTGCGGACGATACATGGCTGGACGACGGGGTTCGTCCTTTGGACATCTGTGAACTACTTTTGTTACGTACTCACCACAGCGGGAAGTGAACAACTCAGAAGCCGCGCCGTTCCCGAGAACATAGTTCCGAGGCGCCATGCCATCACAATTTGTGCTTTATCAAATCCTGATAAATCGGCAGCTTTTTTCATTCTGACTCCGAACACTCTACTAACTGAAAGCTGGTCCTCGGGTTGTGTATATACTGCTCTGTGAACTTCACCTGCGCCACCGTTTGGTCTCCAGGCGCGGTCATTTCTCTTGGCTGGTGGTGGTCGTAATGGAATGGCTTGTCGGTGTACATTACAGAGAAAACACTGAGTTTGACGCAAAAAAAAGCTCATTGAATGATAGCAAAATAAAGGAATGATTTGGTAAAATAAGGAAAACAACCACGCGTGAAGCCAAATATTTAGAGACGCCTATGATGGCAAAGAAATTATCAAGAACTGAAAGGCTTCTTCTCTTAGAAGTGAATTTTTGTCTCTCTCTCTCTCTCTCTGCTGCTACCCACGGATGTTTTTGGAGTAATAAAGGTGCTTTCTTGCTGTCGTAAAGAGCAACGGCTGCATTCTGTACAATATTGTGCTTCCTTAGCCGTCAGTTTAAACTGCCTTAACAGCTCTGCAGAGGGTGATATACTGATCCCACCTTTCCTCAGTGTTTTGCGGGAAATTGAATTTTCAGCCACTGAAGTCGGAAATTTCATAAACGTCTGAGCTTTTCCAGAAGAGAAATTGTAGTCACGGGAACCTATACAAAAGTTTCTTTTATATTCTTAGAGGATCTGAAGCTCACGAAAATTGCTTTGACTTTATGGCCCTTGGAGTTTTGTATCCAACGTAAGAGACAATATGGTAAGAAAAAGGTAAAAAAAAAAAATAATAAAAAAAATATCACATTTTTTTTTTTTGTAAAATAACAAAAAAAAAAAAATCGTATTCGCATTGTGTTACCGAAAGATGAATAGTCGCTTTTCAAACGTGAGTATTCCACATATAACGAAGTAAATTTCTCCGTCATTTTCGGTCTACGCCGGGATTCGAACCCGGGTCCACTCATTCCGGAATAAGTTGCTCTACCAATTAAGCTACGCGGACATGTATTCTGATTCCTATCTGCCTTTATGTCATGTGCGTCCTGCTGGCAGGTACGTCACATCATCTCCCCCTTATTTTTCTTTTTTCTTTCGAAGTGCTGCTCATTTTTCCTATCTCGCGGTGTGGAAATAACATCACACCATTGCGAGATTTTGAACGGTCGGGTCATCCGGATAGTTCGGGCGCCATTATAATGAAGTGAATTTCTCCGTCATTTTTGGTCTACGCCGGGATTCGAACCCGGGTCCACTCATTCCGGAATAAGTTGCTCTACCAATTAAGCTACGCGGACATGTATTCTGATTCCTATCTGCCTTTATGTCATGTGCGTCCTGCTGGCAGGTACGTCACACACACAGCAGTTTTATAGTCGGAAGTATGAATATACAGCATAAAAAGATTTATGAGATGAAACGATTGCAAGAACTTTGGCTACTAAATCGCATTAATATGAAGAGCGCGAATTTTCAAGCGACTATCTCTGAAGGAGTGAATAAATTCTGTGCAAGAAATATTCTTCTCATAATACGTGGAAATACGTCAGAATTATTAACACAGCAGTCAGACATATTTCTGCATTGCCTGTATTTATTGTCCTTCACGAAATATTGGATTGATGCATAAGTTCATGCCGTTTTATTTCACGAGTGTTTCCCAGGTCAGTAAAGACGGTACAGATAGCCAGTTGTATATCAAAATGTAGCCACTAATGTTTCGTATTTATTCTAAAGATGAATAAATAAATCTGTCGCTCTTTCCACGTTGACGCCACGTATTTAGATGATTTTCACCTATTCTATAGATGTAGCTAGTAATATTGTGTATCTAAATCATATTGCGTTGTGTGATTGTGGCTAACGTGTTTTTGGTTTTCAGGTACTGAAGTATGGAGTGTCAAGTACACAGAGGAATGAACATTTCCAACAAACGCTTCACTACGAGCTTAACAAGGAATCCACAGCCGCTGAGGCTACTCGACAAATTTGTGCTGTGTATGGGGAGGATGCTATTGCTTCGAAGACAGCCCACATATGGTTTGAGCGGTTCCGATGTGGAAATTTTTACCTCAACAATTCTCCACTCTCAGGTAGTCCATCTTTTGGACTTGGTGTGGGCGTCTTGTTTTGGCACTTTGATGAGGATCGTTTGAACCATCTCATCCACTTGGATCAGCGTCAAAACACGCTCGAATTGGCCACTGAGATGGACTGTGATCAGGCCATAGTGGTGCGACACCTGGAACGTATGGGAAAGGTCAAGAAATTGGGGTCTTGGGTGCCTCACACTCTCACCGAGGGCAACAAGAATCAGCGTGTTGCCATATGTGGTTCCTTGCTCAACCGTTATCGTGAATATTCTCAGCAACACAAACCCTTTCTGTCACATATTGTTACTGGAGATGAAAAGTGGTGCCTGAACGTGAATATCAGGCATCGTAGGGAATGGTTAAGCCAAAACAAGACTCCCACAGCACGTCCAAAACGTGACCCTCATCCTGCGAAGTTCATGTTGTGTTTCTGGTGGTATATAAAACGCATTATTCGCTGGGAAATGCTGCCGAGGCATCGGACCATCAACGCTGCACTCTACTGTAAGCAACTCCGCCGTGTAGAGAGAGCAATTCAGCAGAAACGGCAACACCGGCGCCGTGAGGACATGATAACGCACACCCTCACAGTGCAAACTTGACCAAAATGGCCATTCAGGACATGAAATTGGAGATCCTTCCACATCCGGCCAATTTCCCAGATGTTGCCCCTTCAGACTATCACCTGTTCCGATCTCTGTCGAATGTCGAATGCACTCCGTGACAGAACGTTCAACAATGATGTCGATCTCCAGAATTTGCTTGATGATTTCTTCGCAGCAAAACCTGCACGTTTTCTCAAGAATGGCATTGCAGACTTATCCAGACGTTAGGACACCATCGTAAACAATGGGGGGGGGGAATACATAATTGATTGATTCCGTTTTACCTTCTGATCTAATACATTCCTGTAGTGCGGTGAAAAAAACAGCCTGAATCACCCGATATTTTTTTCCACAGAAATCGGTAGGAGCGGAAAACGAATCCACTTCTCCCGATTTCCGTTCGAGCACTCTATCCGTTACGCCATTCAGGACGATACTGTCCCAAGTATCTGAGTGTTAAGAATCAGAACATTCTCAGACATTCGCCAGTCGAACCGAATTCCGTTTCCTCACAGCACAGTTAAGTAAATCACTTGAAAATTTTGTGGAAGAAATATGATCCTAACACGTTTAAATACTGTACGTCAGAATTATTTACCCAGCAAACAAACATCTCTGAATTTCCTGTATTAACTGTTCATCACGTCTTCAGGGCGATGTAACATTCAAGTTTTCTAATGTGATTGACATCACATGATGAACAGAAAATACAGGCAATTCAGAGATGTCTGAGTGCTGTATTAAAAATTCAGGCGTGAATAAATCTCTAATTATATTATAGGTTACTTTAATGATTGAAGATAACATATTGTAAGATCTAAGGCTTAAATAGAATAAACGTCGCGAAATTTGAGTTGATCAAAATGGTAGATTAAATTGAAGTTACACCCATCATTTTAAAGGGGAAAATATTCAAGTTTTAATAATGATGCAGAAATGTAATACACTCAGTGTACAAAACATTAGGGCTTCCTACCTAATGGCATTAGGTCCGTGTAGCTCAGTTGGGAGAGCAACTTACTCCGGAGTGAGGGAGCGCGAGTTCGATCTCCGTCATGTACAAACTTGTGTTTTTCACATTGGCGCCCGAACGTAAAAAGGATGTTCTGGCCGTTTGGTTCTTCGGAAAATATGGTATGTTTGTTCCACATATCGTCTAGAATTAATAAAAATATTCCTACTTTGCATCAAATAGAAAACAAATAATAAGAAGAGGGAGATGATGTGACGTACTACAGAGGAAAAACACGTGTCAAGGAGACAAATCTGCAGCGATATATCTCCCAAACTCTTTAATGCCCCATTGGAAAATGTCTTTCAATCACGGAACTGGTAAAAAAAAGGTATAACGAAGTAAATTTCTCCGTCATTTCTGTCCACGCCAGGATTCGAAACCGGATCCCCTCATTCCGGAATAAGTCACTCTACCAATTGAGCTACGCGGACGTTTTATTCTGATTCCTATCTGCCTTTATGTCGCGTGCGTCCTTCGGGCAGGTACGTCGCATCTCTGGTACGTTACATCATCTCCCCCTTATTTTTTATTTATTTATTTATTTATTTTTTATTTTATTTTTTTGAAGTGCTGGAGAAGGGATTCTCTTGTTTTTCCTATCTCGCGGTGTGGAAATAACATCACACCATTGCGAGATTTTGAACGGTTGGGTCATCCGGATAGTTCGGGCGCCATTATAACGAAGTAAATTTCTCCGTCATTTCTGTCCACGCCAGGATTCGAACCCGGATCCCCTCATTCCGGAATAAGTCACTCTTCCAATTGAGCTATGCGGACGTTTTATTCTGATTCCTATCTGCCTTTATGTCGTGTTAGTCCTTCGGGCAGGTACGTCACATCTCCTGGTACGTTACAAAGGGATACAGATTAATGGAGATTATATAACTCACCTTCGTTTAGCTGATGACATAGTCATCAGCAAAACGAAGGTGAGTACCCTATCAGAGCTGCAGAGTATGATCCAGGAACTTGCTAACAATATTGAAGAAGTGGGATTAAAAATGAACTTTCAGAAGACAAAAGTGATGTACAATGCTTTTACAAGAAACGAAGATTTATCGATTGATGGGGAAAGCTGGAGATAACCATTTATCTTGGACATCAGATATCAAGTGAGGGTCACATTGATGAAGAAATTAATCGGTGTATAAAACTTGCCTGGAGATCGTTTGGAAGAAACAGTATAATTTCCAAGGGCGATATGCCATTATGTCTTAAAAGAAAAGTGTTTGATCAATGCATCCTTCCAGTCCTTACGTATGGTGCAGAGACGTGGACCTTAACTAAAAGATACATACAAAGGCTGCAGACAACTCAAAGAAGCATGGAAATGCATGCGTGGTGTAACCAGGAGAGGTAAGAGGAGGAATTCGTGGATAAGAAAAATGAGAAGAGTGGAAGCCATGATGACCAGAGTAAAATCCCTGAAATGGCAATGCGCTGGACATATTGCCAGAAAGACAGACCATCGATGGACAGCTGAAATTTTAGACTGGATTCCAAGGGACAGGAAAAGACCCAGACGAAGACCACATGGGAGATGGGTTGGTGAAATTCGAAAGTATGTGAAGTAACATGGAAGAGACTGGCACAAGACAGATCGTTGTGGAAGAAACTTGGGGAGATCTCCGTCCAGCAGTGGATTGATAATAGTTGACAATGATGATGATGATACACTGCTGGACAATTGCTAAGGACGGATCATAAACGGCTATATAGCGTATAAAAAAGTAACTGTGGTTGAATGCCAAGTGAAATAAAATAATGTCAGAATGCCAGGACATTACAAGAAAGACAATTTATTGTGCTCTGAAATCCAGAAGGCTTTGGAACGTGTTCAAGGGACAAACAGACCATTTTGTGCAGAATACGTAAACGTGAAAAAAATGCAATTACCGTCCGCAGGCGTTCCGGCGTAAGATGTCAATACGGAATATGGCCACCATGGAGGGCGATGCAAGATTCCACACGTCGTGTCATGCTTTGCACAACATTATAAAGCAGCTGTTGGGGTAATTTATCCCATTCCTCTGTCAGTGCACGGATGAGGGTGCCCTTGTTTATTGGAGGGCATTGGCGACCAGCAAGACTCCTCCCCAAAGCATCCCACACATTTTCAATGGGATTCAGATCTGGAGAACGTGCTGGCCATACGAGGCGTTGAATATCCTCGCTCTCAAGACTCTCCAGGACAGCGACTGTTCGATGACATGTTGCGTTGTCGTCCATGAAAATGAATCTATCACCAACAGCACCACGGAACATGTGAACATTAGGTAGCAGAACATCATTAATGTATCGTTGGTCAGTCATAGTCCCAGTTGGAAGCACATAGAGGGACGTACGGCCATTAATCATGATGCCAGCCCATACCATGACACTACAGTCGGATATCGGTCCCTTTCCTGTATGTTTGCTGGACAATATGCAGTACCACTATCACGCCAGATCAGTTGTCGTCGACAGTCAGACGATAGACTGTATCTACTCTCATCTGAGAAGAGGACAGCAGACCAGTCGTTATCAGTCCAATTGCGATGTTGATGGCACCATTGCAAACGGGCGGTACGGTGACGTCTGGACAATGGGATGCACACAACAGGACGGCGGGTGTATAGTCCTCCTTCATGCAAACGTCTGGCGACAGTTTTTCGGGAGATCCGCTTGTCAGTAGCAGTCATAAACTGATTTGCTACCTCTCTAGCTGTGCTGCGCCGGTGTCTTTTGTTGATAGCACTATGTACCGATCTTCTGCAGGTGTCGTACTGCGAACACCACCTCCCTCGTGACGTTTGCTATACTCTCCATTTGTTTGAAATGATTTCCAAAGCCTTGAAATAACACTGTGGCTGACGTTGAACTCCCTGGCAACATCTGTTATTTTTCGCCCTTCTTCAATCTTGCCAATAATACGGCCACGCGTAAAATCATCTAGGTGATGTCGGGAAGACATACTGAAAATTGCAAGTTCGTCAATTGATTCTTTCCCTTTCAACTTTGCGTTTGAACAACAACGGTCAATAGGCGTCAAATCCTTTATATCTCTTATGAGCGCTATGACGTCACGAACAAGTTCGGCAATCCAAAATTTGCATACGCACAACTCGTCTTACTGTATCCCGCACTTATGCTAATTTCCACATTTTCCTACCTTCCATTTCATGGTTGCTATCGTTGCTATTGTCATCCGTCCTTAGCAATTGTCCGGCAGTGTATTTCGTCCGTGTAGATTAGTTGGGAGATCAACTTACCGCCGAGTGAGGGGGCGCTGGTACAATCTCAGTCACAGAAAAATTTGTGTGTTATCACTTCTTGTAGCGCGAATGCATCGACTGTACAGATACCGGAGGGTTTCCGAAGGAAATGCCAATAATGCCTGTTGCAGGATTGTCTACAACTCCGCCATAGACACCGGTTCAGGATCCATGAAACCGATTCCGCTCCACGGCATCCGAGACAACTTCAACACGGTTTAAATCAGGGGACTCGGGGGGGGGGGGGTACTGTATAGTTCCCAACTCAAATCAGTGTCCCTCGCGTCATGCCTGGGTAGTTGCGCCACGGTGGCTCTTTTTTTTTTTTTTTGTACGTTAATATCAAAAAACTCAAGACGCAAAAGGAAAATTTATAAGGAATGTTTAAACATGTGTAAATAAAATGAGTGATTTTTTATAGGAATAAATATAACAACAGTATAAAAGTAACGCGCAGAATTTGTAGAGACCAGTGAATCTCGTACAGATGCTAACCAGTTGTGAGCACTAATGAGTTCTGTGCTTTCCCACGAGACCTCCAGGTAATCCAAGAACTAAGAAATTAAACAAGTTCATTGCTGTACGTATTATGTTGAGTTTCCATTCAGTGAGCAGGTTCATTTGTAAGAACTGTAATATTTATAAATTATGAGTGAAAAATTTGTTCATTTTTTAATTGCATGTGGTTGAGCCTATCATCATTGCAGAGATACAGAAATGAGATAAATCGTGAATGGCCCAGCTTTGGGAGTGTCCAAATCGAAATGCACTCAGTAGACAAAATGGGTAAATGGTAAATCACGAACATGGGTAAACCTGGTGATCTGAGCGACTTCGATCGTGAACACATTGTCCGCGCCAGACTATTGGTTCATTCTACCGCGCAGGTGATAAAAACCCTACGGTTCCCGAAGGTAATCGTGCAAGGGGCGTGCTGTGTGTATACCATCGACGGACGTACCAACGCCCCGAGAGTAAGCGGTGGCAAACCACATGCCCATGATGAGGCTCATATAGAGCTACAGCTTGGCAACGGTGACGCAAGTAACATCTAGGTTAAATGTCGGAGGCCCAAACATCGTCATTGAGAGAACGGTGTGGCGCACAATGAATAATACTATTGGCTACGGGAGCCGACGCCATACTCGCGTGACACTTTTGACTGCTCGTCATCGGACATTACGCCACGTCTGGTGCCGGGAACATCAAACTTGGACCTCTGCAGACTGGCGCCGCGTCCTTTGGTCAGATGAGTCCCGTTCTTAGCTGCACCGAGCTGATGCGAACATGCGGATGTATCGTCGACAGCATGATACATCCGCATGTTCCCGTTACCCCGTCGTGCTAGGTCGGCTCTGTTGAATGCTGTGGTGGCTCTGTGATGGTTTTGGAGAGCCTTCTCATTAGACATATTAGGTCTCTTAGTGTGTCTAGAGAAGTCCTTAACCGCGACGCGCTATAAGCATGCGTTGGCTGATTACCAACACGCTTTCATGGAAGTCGCCCATGCTGCGGGGAATGGTGTGTTCCAGCAGGAAAGTGCGCTCTCCATCGGGATGCAAGCACACAGGTATGACTCCAGGAACACTCGTCTGAGTTTGGAACCATCCATTTGTATTGAGGTCCCCAGATGTAAACCCCGTTGGAGCTATCTGCGATGCCGTGCAGCGAAACATCAGATCTTGGACCGACGAGATGAGGATAATGCTGCAACAGGCATGGTTGCTACTACTTCAGGAAACGCTCTGGCATCTACTGGAGTCTATGCCTTGGCGTGTATAGGAAGGACTGTAACGTACCAGGAGATGTGACGTACCTGCCAGAAGGACGCACACAACATAAAGGCAGATAGGAATCAGAATAAAACGTCCGCGTAGCTCAATTAGTAGAGCGACTTATTCCGGAATGAGGAGATCCGTGTTCGAATCCTGGCGTGGACAGAAATGACGGAGAAATTTACTTCGTTATAATGGCGCCCGAACTATCCGGATGACCCGACCGTTCAAAATCTTGCAATGGTGTGATGTTATTTGCACACCGCGAGATAGGAAAAATAAGAGAATCCCTTCTCCAGCACTTCGAAAAAAAAAATGTAAGGGGGAGATGATGTAACGTACCAGGAGATGTGACGTACCTGCCAGAAGGACGCACACAACATAAAGGCAGATAGGAATCAGAATAAAACGTCCGCGTAGCTCAATTGGTAGAGTGACTTATTCCGGAATGAGGGGATCCGGGTTCGAATCCCGGCGTAGACCAAAAATGACGGAGAAATTTACTTCGTTATAAGACCATCAAGCTATTAAGAATGTATATCTAGTGTGTTGTCCTTTGAGTGTACTTTTGTCTCATTCACGTGCATTTTGTGCTGCCTTTCCTATGGTGAGAGCGTAACTGTCCTAATTTCCTTTATTTTCTGATGAAACATGTTTGAAATGTAGCCATTCTTCCTTAAATGAAATAAACTTTTGGAGTTGTTTTTTCATATAGTGAAAGCTTTGTTCTCCTAATTTTATTTATTTCATCATGAAACACATTTAAGGTGTATACATTCCTTCTTGGAAAAATTCTATCTCCCTTCTAAAATTTCGGATGAACTTTGAAGTATAGTGCTCACTATGAATTACACTAGACACGTTGCGACTTTTAAGAAATGCCCAGATTTTCCTGTAGAAGAGTAAATTCCTCCCCCCCCCTGTGATTATCTCTTGTAATAATCCAGTTTGAAAATTTTTTGTTGTCTAATAAAGCTTCTATTTCGGAAATTGTTTCGTATACATGATCGTATCAGAATGATATGATCTCGTGCCTAATAATGGGAGTAACCGCCTGTTGCCCGGATGGCCGCGGCGAGACGCCGTCGCATGAACGCAATGAGGCCCTGGAAGGTAGCACGAAGCCCACGTGCCCATTTGGACTGCAGCAGAGCACCGAGGACCCAGAGATGACGTGGTTGTAGGTCGGAAGGTGTAGCCTTTCGATCTAAATAGTCCCATGAGTGCTCTATGGGATTGACGTCGGGCTATTTCGCCGGCCAGGGGAGAACGGAGACATCGCTGTCGTGTTCCTGGAACCAGTCACGCACCCCCTGAGCGACGTGGCACGGCGAATTGTTCTGTTGGTGCACACCATTACCACCAAGGTAAACGCCCAACATGAAGGGATGCATGTGGTCAGCAAGGACGGAGAGGTAGCCATTGGCTTTTAGGGATACATCTAGTGGTATTAGAGGTCCCAGGTCATACCAGGAAAACATCCCCCAGACATTGAGCACCAACGGTCCGTACTTGACTGACAAGCGTGTCCGGATGTTGGTTCTCGTGTGTCCGACGCCGTATCCGCCTTCACCAGTCCCTTCTGTGGAGTAGAAACCTGGATTCGTCGGTGAAGGCAACCTTTTCCCACTCTTCCACTATCTAATGACGGTAGTCCCATGCGAACTGCAGGCGTCGTTGCGGATGGATTTGGGTTAACATGGGCCCCTTGACGCAGAGTCATCTCCGGAGACCCATCCGTAACAGGGCTCGCTCTACTGTTATCGGGGACACATACCAAAGTGCCCCAGAGTAGTTAATTGCCCTTTACCAGTCGACAGATGCGACGTTCTCCTCTGGAGTCGATGGCCTTTGGGGCTCCACAGTTATGACGTCATGAGGTACTCGGTGTGCCATCGGTCCAATTTTGGTACACCCTTACTACAGTACCTCACCAACAGCCCATGAAGTGTGCTGTTTCTGAGTTGCTTCCGCCCTTGGCGCGGTAGGCGATGAACATTCCTTTCTGAACGTCCGTCAAATCACTACCTCTGCCCATTGTGCTCACGTGTCGCACTATGGCTCATCTGTCCTGGCAGGCCGTTTATACATGTGTGGGGTAGACCATCACGTGCAGTCAGTAACGCGCATGGGCGGGTACACTGTGGTTCCGGTGGTGGTTATATCATTCTGATACGACTGTGTATATCTTTAACTTTTCCACAAGACACAGTTTTCCTTCTAAACGGCCGGAGCATATCTGCATTTAAATTCGCTGCTTAAAGTAATTATTCTAATTAGGATACGAGTTACTATGTCAAAATGTAGATTTGCCTTCGCTTTCTGCTTTTCATGGTGGCCATTTTTCCCCATTTACTATCCCATCTCCGTTTCTGAAAATACAATCGATGAATTTTTTTCTAGAAATTCAGATAGATGTTTTAGAATACTCAAGAGACGCAAATAGCGTATTAAATCCGTTTATTTTTGCGGCGTAGTAAGTACAAAGATTCGCCAAACTTTCGCACTCCGCTGGAAGGCTTTCTCAAGGGAATGGTACACATAAAAATGCAGGGAATTGGAACACGTAAGGAACAAAGGTGATTTTTGAAAATAACGCGGGTGACATCACGAACGTATTACACGAATTTTCATCACGCAACTATACGCAGTGTCGCGATGTGTTTCCATCTTTTAATAACGCATGCCAAGCTCTTGGTATAGTTCAGTAGACTCTATAACATTACACGCTAGTTTGCTGGATACGATTTCGACTGTTTCTCTGATGGCAGTCTCTTTAAAAATCGTGAATGGGGCAATTCTAATACTATTCCATTGAGGAGCAGCCGATGAATGCATGACTTCTCTTGCGAGGGCTGTATTCAGCATGTCCTGTTTGACACTTCGCACGTGTTCTTTACATCTAGTGTTCAAGGATCGCTTTGTCATTCCGATATATATCTTCTCCGTATTGTCAGGATATACCAGTGGTATAGCGCACGCACCTGCCTTTTCTTTCTCACACTGTCTCTCCTTGCAACTTGATATCATATGTGATAACGGAGTCGGGGACTTCAGTGTTATCAATATGCTGTATTTACGTAATAAACTCTTTAACCAATATGTAAAGCCTGAAACATATGTGATGAATCCTGTGAATCTCACCGTTTTACTAGGTGGTTTCGTTATTGCTGACTTTATACGACTTCTTACAGTTCTATGTATTCTGTCTATGTCATCATTCTTATATCCAGCCTTTAGAACTTTGCTATAAATATTATAAATTTCCTTATTATTTAGGTAGTAAGAAAAGGCAGGTGTGTACGCTATAGCGTTAGTATATATTGACAAGACGGAAGAGGTATATATCGGAATGACAAAGCGATCCTTGGACACAAGGTGTAAAGAGCACGTGTGAAGTGTCAACCAGGACATGCAGAATACAGCCCTCGGCAGAAAAGTCATGCATTCATCGGCCGCTCCTCTACGGAATAGTATTAGAAGAATTGCCCCATACAGGACCTTTAAAGAGACTGCCATCAGGGAAACAGTCGAAATCCTATCCGGCAAACTAGCGTGCAATGATATGGTTTCTACTGAACTACCAAGAGCTTGGCATGCGTTATTAAAAGATGGAAACACATCGCGATACACCGTATCGCGATGTGTTGATTGATAAAAATTCGTGTAATACGTTCGTGATGTCACCCGCGTTATTTCAAAAATCGTCTTTGTTCCTTACGTGTTCCAATTCCCTGCATTTTTATGTGTACCATTCTATTGAGAAAGCCTCCCAGTGGAGTGCGAAAGCTTGGCGAATCTTTGTACTTACTACGCCGCAAAAATAAACGGATTTAATTCGCTATTTGCGTCTCTTGAGTATTCACAGTGTGGTGTATTTATAATTACGTTAGATGTTTTAGTAAATAAGATTTCGCATGAATCTTCTACTTCCGTAATTCAGTTTTCTTGTAAGACGCAAATGCACAAACGGATATCTCCATTTGCAAGCGCTTATCTGCTTCTAAAGGACAGACTTAAAAAAATCACTTTTTATTCGCACTGTATTTCCCACTCCGAATGGATTATAATTAATTTTTCAGAAACCCATAGCTTTAAAATCTCATATATCAATAAATGCTCAATAATTACTGCATTTTATTTTGTGACACATTTTTTATTACAAAGATATTATCAGTTCATCCAGTACTTTGGCGTCATATTTCTAATTGGCGACACCAAGAATTTGCTTTGTCATTTTGATGGCACTCAGGACTCTCTTTTCAGTCTCCAACGGAATTTTGATACTTTTCTAAGCACCTCTGTGGGCGAAAAATAGATTTCATAGGTTTACAGTTTTAGTGGGGAGCTTCTCATAGAAATAGCTGTTTTTTGTTTTTTAAATAAAATAGAAAACATGAAATACATTTCGCGTTTGCTTGAATTTTCTCAATAAAGTGAAACATATTTTGCAAGTATTTTCCGAATCAATTTCATTTTGAGGGATTTTCTCTCCTTTTCTTCTTGACAGGACGTCATGTTTGCTTTTAAATATCCACCCGTGAGGAAAGGAAATGCGTGATGCTTCCGGATTACATCAGAGAAGGGAATTTGGAAGTCAGAGTCGTCACTTTGACAGACACGTGACGTAAACACGATTTCCTTTTCTTACGAACGTGACTTGAGTACTTCTTGCCAAAGCAGAGAATCCTAGATTGCATCTTATAAACGAAGCCTTGTGCATTTCTTTCAGTGGAAGAAACAGAGTACAATACGCAGCTACATGCAAATCTAATACAGCTGCTAACGAAAAGAGAAATTGCGTTGAGGAAGTCGTTATACAATATATACGTCTTCATCATGTTATTTAAACCGGAAAGAATCAAAATTTGAGGGGAGTGGAAATGACTCCCTTTTCTCAGATTTCCACGATTATTTGTGTTATATCTTGGGTTCTTCATTGTTATACGATTTCTTGTTATATTTTTTGTTTATATATTTTTGGGTGGTGTATTAAATTAATAGGTAGATTTGTTCCTTGTGTGTATGAACGTACTGGTAGCTGCCGCCAGTCCAGAATGACAGTAGGGTCTGAACACCGTTTTTTAGCACGTCTTTTGGAAAAAAAAAAGATCGTGTTTATGTTATCGGTTTGTCCGTCCGTCCGTCTGTACCAGCGATATCTCTGCAACTATTAGTCCGATTTGAAAAATTCTTTTTGCCCTGGGAAGCTTGAAATATGAGAATGATGATCCTTTATTTCTTTTTTTTTTTACGATGTACAATTTTGTCACTAGAGAGCATAAATGCAGATGATGTCAAATTCAAAAATACGTTTTATTCCACATATTTGCTTCTAAACATCCGATTGAAAAAATTATTTTATCTTTCGATTCCATTTACGTCGAAGAGTATTTTAGATACAGTTACTTTTTCAAATTGCGCATAGATTTTCCGCTAGGGGGCGTAAAAAGTAAATTACATTTCTCCCGATAACTTTTCTTCTGAAACTCCGACTTGAAAAATATTTTCTTCAGCGGATACATCTCCTGATGGAAAATCTTTTGCATATAATTTTTAATTTTTGGTAAAGAATACTTTGCCCACCAGGGGGCGTAAGTGTTAATTTTTGCTTCGAATGTATTTCTCATAAAATCTGAGCTTCTAAAATATCGATCAAAGAAATTCTTTCGTGGACTGATGCCACTTACATCGATAAACCTTTAGGGAATATTTTCTTCCTAAAATATTCTACAGTTTCTCCGCCAAAGGGCGTAGATGTATATCTCATTTTTGTCAATATCTGTACTTCTAGGAGCCCGATTTGAAAAATTCCTTCTTTGTTGGATAGTGTTTTCAGTGTGACATGTGTTTCACATAATTTCAAAATTTTCAAGTAATTCATGGACTTTCCGCTAGGGGGCGTAGAGGGAAATATCGTTTCCTTCTATATCTCTGCTTCTAAATCTCCGATTCGAAAAACTGTTTCTTCACCTGATACAGCTCCTGGTGGGAAATCGTTTGCACATAATTTCTAATTTTTGTAAGAAAAGTTGTTTGGCCACCAGGGGGCGTAAATCTTAATTTCCGCTTCTGATGTAATTGCAGCAAAATATGAGCTTCTAAATTCTCGATTGAAAAAAACGTCTTTTGTAGACATATACTACTCATGTCGGCAAACCTTTTAAAAATATTTCCTTCTTAAAATAGTACGTGGTTTCTACGACAGGGGGCGTAGACGTAGATCTTATTTTTGTCAATATCTCTACTTCTAAGAGTCCGATTTGAAAAATTCCTTCTTTGTTGGATAGTTTTTCTAGTGTGACATGTGGTTCATATAACTTCAAAATTCTCAAGTATTTCGTAGACTTTCTGCTAGGGGCATTAATGTAAATTGCGTTCCCCACTATATCTCTGCTTCTAAATCTCCGATTCGAAAAACTGTTTCTTCACCTGATACAGCTCCTGGTGGGAAATCGTTTGCACATAATTTCTAATTTTTGTAAAAAATGGTTTGCCCACCAGGTGGCGTAAGTCTTAATTTCTGCTTCTGATGTATTTCCAGCAAAATATGAGCTCCTAAATTCTCGATTGAAAAAAAGTCGTTGACCGATACTACTCATGTCGACAAACCTTTTAGGAAAATTTTCTTCTTGAAATAATGCATGGTTTCTACGCCAGGGGCGTAGATGTATATCTTATTTTTGTCAATATCTCTACTTCTAAGAGTCCGATTTGAAAAATTCCTTCTTTGTTGGATAGTGTTTCGGATGCGAAATACTTTTCTTATAAATTCAAAATTTAAAAGTAAATCATAGACTTTCCGCTATAGGGCACAAAGGTAAATTGCGTTTTCTGTGTTATTTCTGCTCCTAAAACTCCGATTTGAAATATTCTTCTTGTATCGCATACAAGACCTGATGGAAAATATTTTTCACATAATTTCTAATGTTTAGTAAAGAATGGTTTGGCCACCAGGGGTCATAAGTGTTAATTTCTGTTTCTGATGTATTTGTAACAAAATCTGGGCTCCTGAAAACTCGACTAAATTGTTTTTTTCTTGGACCGATACCCCTTATATGGAGAATACTTTCTTCCTAAATAATGCAGGGTTTTCCCACCAGGGGACGTAAAGTCGCATCTTATTTTTGTCGATATCTCTGTTTCTAAGAGTTCGTAAGCTCACGATTCCGTTTACAGCAACACCTGAGGGATTAAAAAACCGATTGAAAATCTTCTTTCTTTCGTTAGATCTATAGTTTTCCATACCGGTTCCACTGACTTTGAATAGTTTTGATAAATTTAATTTGTGTCAGAACGGATTCAAAAGACGTGCTTATTACACCCGAAAATTCGGTGTCATCTTTCTTGTTTCACTTCCCACTCACCTTAGAGGCGCAGCGAAGGATCACGCATTTTTGGTACAGAGCTTACTTCTTACATCGCATAACAACTTTATTTCTATTTGCATGCCGTGACGGTTGATGCACTATTTACAATGATGGTTGAAAATATAATCACTTTGAGACTTACTTTGTTACGATATTGAGCAAGCACAGTTCTTTTCAATATTCCAGTTCTTACACAGCAGTGAGAATTCCGTCGAGGTACACACACTGTCCACAGTCATCCTAATATATTATTTGCTAGTCCTCCGTGCCACTATTTAAGTCGTTATAGCAACAACCGAGAAACAAATGTTTGTGACGTCACGCTTAGCTTTTCGTGTAGGTGACGTCATCACCTACACGCGCACAGATTAAGGGGAAAATCACTTTGTTTTGTTGTCATAGCAACAAAGAACACAGCTGCTGGTGTGATGTCATCTAATCCAAATCCTTCTCACATGACGTCAGAGATTCCTTACGTCACACGGTCAACTCTTTAGCAAAGAGTTTAGAATAATACTTCTGGAGATGCTCTGTGTCTCTTAACCGTGAAGCTGCAAACTGTGGGAATTTGGCGTTGATTACATTACACCTATGTAATTTCAACTGTATGTATTTTGAAATAGGCGTAGTTCGGGTTGCAGAAATCGTGTTAATATAAAACCGGAAGGAATTATACTTCTTATATGAGTGAAGTTTTCAATTTTAAAGTTATATTTTGTTTAGAATTCGCACTAACGTTCGTGTATTTCGGTTTAAAATAAAAATGGGAAGAAGCCTCAAAATAACTAAGGATTTTATAAATTCAACATTTTCTCAAGCACTGGCATCAAGTTACGATGCGAAATTGGAAACATTTGCGGCGAAAGAAGGCGATTTGGCCAACACAAAATGCATTGCAATAGCCTTGAAAACCATCAGCTTTCCCACACTTTGACGACCGTCTCTCGCGGTTATAGGCTTCACGCAAAGTGGTACTGCTCCGTTAACAAGGGCATCTCTAGATATCTTATTCGAACCTCCTTGCTCTTTAGAGAAACGAAAACTTTACATTAGAAATTTTGGTTCACTACCTGAACCGGTGTTTAGCCATCTGTATGTGGCAACGTTAAGAGTATGACGATCTGACGACGTCAAGAGAAAAATAGTTTACGGAAAAGAATAGAGGAAATTGATACAGGGTTCACAGTTAGTGTATACGAAAAATGTTGTGTACCAGGGGGTGTTGACGAAATAGGGACTACAGGTTTTATACAAAACACATAACAAACAGACAGCCCGTCGTGTCAAATTCCATAATTGACTGCTCGGGAAATGTTTAGAAAGCTGTGAGACAACGTCGCCATTTATTGACGTGGAACTCAGAAACACAATAAATAAATGTCAATGAATGCTGTATCATAAATGTTATTGTTCCCCGACATTATTGACGGGCTTTCGCCTAGTTGTATATAAGTCATTAAGATGCGACAATCTGGATCGTCAACAGAAGCATCGAAATGTTGCTACGGAATACTGCTCAAGATAGTGACAATAACGCTACTGAAACATGGGGAGTGATTACTCTTGCTAGCTATCTACTTAGTTTAGATGTCTAGACCGTGGCCTAGTACTGGTAATTATTTAGGTTTAACTACTAACATCAGCTAGTGAAAAACTACGCTGGCGACTCAACCGCAGCTAAGCGCCGAAACTTTTAGGCCTCCCGGTTCATCTCCAGAAGAAACCTGACCTCTTTTCCCACAAAAAGCTATACGAGGGGTCCAGCCAAAATCACATGGTTTGTGTTCTTCAACTTTCTCTCGGACCCTGGACAGTGCACGACAATCACACGCTTGAATTCTGATCCCCTAGTCCCCGGACATCCTATGCTCTTCGAGACCTGTCACCTTCCTATGACAATATCCAGAGGTCTACTCTGTTGTTGTTATGGCCTCTGTTAATTCCAGGTTTCCAATTCCTATAAAGTCGCAAACTCTCCCAAATTCTTGTGACCTTGTCACAAAAATGGTTGCCGTTCCTTCATCCTTTTTCTTTCACTCAATAGTGGTGTCTCCTTACCCAAGTTCAGAGTTTTCTCGCTTTATCCCCGTTCCCTTTTTAATTCACATTACCACTAACTTTTCTTTCACTACTGGCAATTTTTTTCTACTATTTTTTTAATAAATCACTCCCGTCACCATAATTTTTTACATGTAATTCAAGAACTTATAGCGAAACACAAATTTGCCGGTGACCGAGATCGAGCTTGCATCCTTTTTCACCGCAGCAGAATGCTCTACCAATTAAGCTACACCGATGGAATTTATCTCTGTAACTTTGCCAGAGATAAATTCCATCGGTGTAGCTAAATTGGTCCTTACATTTTTGCTCTTCTGAATAGTTGCTGTACTTCTGCTTGGCCATTGCATCTGAAGCCAAGTAGTTGTTTTGTAATCGGCACTTTCAAAAGGCTACCAGCTGAACTAAACGATTCGTCATGCTATAAATGAGTTTTCTCGTGGATTTTCAACCATTACCTCTTTGTTTATGGAAGAGTAAATTTCTCCACAGGCTCAATGTTGTTTCAGCAACTGACACATTTTCAAGCCATCGGTGTTTAAACAACTTTTGTGGAAAACTTTCACTGCCAGTAACTGATGTACAGTGTTCCCTCCTGGCTGGGGAATGCTTGAAAAGCCAATCGAGCAAAGAAAATAACTCGTTTAAAATCCATTTGAAAACCTTTACACCGTCTTGAAATACACCATTGACAATATGTAGTCCGTAACTTCGAATGTCAATGTATCCATTGAATCCTCACGTAGCTGACAGCTGGACCATCCATAGACACCGTGGAAGTATGTTAAACGATATGCCGATATGCCTAACCTTCGTGACCTTTTCCGAATACGTCGTAGCGACGAAGAGCTAATTAGTGATTTGTGCTCTGTCACCAGAAGTTCCTCCGAGTGTTTAACTTTGAACGGAATTTTTCCAAGCCCTACTCCGAAAGCATCTTCTCATTGTAGTAGGAATGAAGAGCTGATTAGGCATTTGTATTCTGTCGCCGAAAGTTCCTCTGAGCGTTTAACCTTGAAAGGAATTATTCCAAGCCCTATTCCGAAAGCATCTTCCCATTGTCGTAGGGATGAAGAGCTAATTAGGAATTTGTATTCTGTCGCCGAAAGTTCCTCTGAGCATTTAACCTTGAACGGAATTTTACCAAGCCCTACTCCGAAAGCATCTTCCCATTGTAGTAGGGATGAAGAGCTAATTAGGAATTTGTATTCTGTCGCCGAAAGTTCCTCTGAGCATTTAACCTTGAACGGAATTTTACCAAGCCCTACTCCGAAAGCATCTTCCCATTGTAGTAGGGATGAAGAGCTAATTAGGCATTTGTATTCTGTCGCCGAAAGTTCCTCCTAGTGTTTAACCATGAACGGACTTTTTCCCAGCCATAGTCCGAAAGCATCTTCCCATTGTAGTAGGTATGAAGAGCTAATTAGGCATTTGTATTATGCCGCCGAAAGTTCCTCTGCGCATTAAACCTTGAACGGAATTTTTCCAAGCCCTACTCCGAAAGCATCGTCCCATTGTCGTAGGGATGAAGAGCTTACTAGACATTTGTATTCTGTCACTGAAAGTTCCTCCTAGTGTTTAGTCTTGAACGGAGTTTTTCCAAGCCCTACTTCGAAAAGCATCTCACCATTGTTACCATTCAATACCCGTTCATTCTGTGCTTCTTGTATGATTTCATTCTGCATTTCCGCACGCGTTGTGTTGTCGGTGCTCACATAACTTTTACGTTTCATTTGATATTTAAAACCGTTGGCTCTTGGGTATTCACCTAAATTTTTAATTTTGAGTAAAGATAGGCCGAAAAGTGGATGTGAGATTTTGCAACAATCATAACATTTTTCTATAACGAAGGTATGAGAAAGAAAGAACTGCTTACTATTTGAGTGGAAGTAAGGAACTTTTGAACTCAAAGGGTCGTAATTTCAAGGCTCTCCTTCCTTGATAAAAAAATAAGTTCCTGATGAAGTATGTTCCTGATACAAACTGTAGCACAAAAGGACGGGAGGGGGGGGGGCGCAATTTCACGGATTCTTCGTGATCCAGGAGAATTATGAATTTCCAGAAACATTTCAGCAATTCACTTCGTGTATTAACAGGGAAATTATTCTCACTTTTTCCGTATCCACGACGGAAAACGTCTGGTAACAGAAGCAATTTGCGGTTTACAACTATTAAATCAACTATTAAATTTCAATCATACGTTGGAGGACCTGATTTTGAAGTTCTATAGCGAGATAGGATATTGTGAATAGCATATCGCATGAAATTTTGGTTATTGTACCATGGGATATTCCTTCTCGTAAAAGTGCGTAAAGGCAAATTGCGTTTCCCCGATATCTCTGCTTCTAAAACTCCGATTTGAAAAAATTATTTCTGCACCTGATACAGATCCTGGTGGGAAATCCTTTGCATGTATTTCTAATTTTGGTAAATAATCGTTTGACCACCACGGGGCGTAAGTCTTACTTTCCGCTTCTGATATGTTTGCAGCAAAATCTGAGCTTCTAAAATCTCGATTGAAATTTTTTTTTTATGGACCGATACTACTCACGTTGACAAACCATTTATGAATATTATCTTCATGAAATAATGCATGGTTTCTACTCCAGGGGGCGTAGAATCAGCTCTAGCGTATTTTGATGTACATCTTATTTTTGTCAACATCTCTACTTCTAGAATCCGATTTGAAAAATTCTATTTTTGTTGGATAGTGTTTGCGATGCGAAATGTTTTTCATATAAATTAAAAATTTTCAGGTAAAACATACACTTTCCGCCAGGAGGCGCAAAGGAAATCTGCGTTTTCTGCGTTATTTCTGCTTCTAAAACTCCGATTTGAAAATTCTTCCTGTATCACACACAGCTCCTGATGGAAAATGTTTTTCATGTAATTTCTAATATTTGGTAAAGAATGGTTTGGCCACCAGGGGGCATAAGCGTTAATTTCTGCTTCTGATGTATTTGCAGCAAAATCTGAGCTCCTGAAAAGTCGACTAAACATTTTTTTTCTTGGACCGATAATGCTCACATCGAAAAACCTTTTGAGAATACTTTCTGCTTAAAATAATGCATGGTTTCCCCTCAAGGGGTCGTAGATGCATATCTTCTATTTGTACAAAAAAGTTGAAAACTTCGTGCAAAAGGATCAATCTGGATACTATGCAATACCGTCTTAGCACGATTTATTAAAAGGTGAAAATTATGTATAGGTTAAAACACACACACATTAGCACTTTCGAGGTGACGTTCACCTCATCTTCAGATGTACCCAAAACACGCCAACATGACATCTTATATACACATGTACACCATGGGTACTTTACTGCGTAGTCACGTGACAAAACAGGGCTATTTGTGAACATTATATGCATATGATTTGCATATAATGTTCACAAATAGCTCCGTCTTGTCACGTGACTATGCAGTAAAGTGCCCATGGTGCACATGTGTATGTAAAATGTCGTGTTGGCGTGTTTTTGATACATCTGAAGATGAGGTGAACCTCACCTCGAAAGTGCTAATGTGTGTGTGTGTTTAAACCTATACATAATTTTCATCTTTTAATAAATCGTGCTAAGACGGTTTTGCATAGCATCCAGTTTACATTTCTACATATCTCTGCTTCGAAGAGGATTCTTTCTTTGTTGCATACCGTTTCCGCTGTAAAATGTTTCTCATATAAATTTAACTTTTTCTTAACAACGATTCAGCACAAGTTATTTGTTTCCGGGTCGTACGAAAAAATGACAACGATTCAGCCCAAATTATTTTTTCTTCGTACGCAAATCACAACGATTCAGCACAAGTTAAAGTTATTTTCCCCCCTCAAAAGTCTGAATCACTGTCGGCCGTTTGAGTCAAATGACGACCTACAGCAACTTTCTCTTCCTCCTGTTTCAGTTCATGCGGCACGAGACGTACGCTCACTCTCCCACGTTAAGACTGAAATAAATTCCACGGTAAATACTTTGTCTCTTCCATCGAAGTTCTCATTAGTCAAGATAGGATCCTTTCTGTAGCTCAAATTAATCTCACACAGCGATGCTTCGGTATCTATTCTCTTCTCAGACGGAGAAAACAACTTCGTGGTGACACGAGACGCCGTCTTGGATAATGGGCGCATTGAAAGAGTAGGAGAACTGCACTCAAACGAAAGTAGCAACCCACTAACGCAGAGCGATCGTTTTATTAAGAAAGCGTTGCTCCTAATGTATAGGAACCGTCCAAATTTAACTGAATGTATTGCAAGTAATTTCAGTTTTGAGAACCTAACTTGGTTACACGCAAAGTTTGGAAAAAGAAAGAAAGAATGAATGACTCAACCCTTTAACCACCATAACACCTAAACCGCCCGTACCTACAAACGGCCATAGCCGCCCGAAACACCTAGAATGATCATATTTCCTATCTTTACCTATTTTTCAAATTTGAACGACTTATGAGGTATCAGCAGGAGTCCCCCTCGGTCACTATTGTTGTTATTAAACAAAGAATTGAACCAACAGACAGACAATTTCGGGCGTATGGTATTTAGAGTAATACAAGATTTTGGGGTCATGGTCGTTAAAGGGTTAAATTAAGGCAAAACGAAAAGGAAAAAAAAACTAAAATGCTAATGAAACTTCACTCTGAGCTTTCACATAAAATAAACTGAATGTACAATTTTTTGCATACACCTATTTAATAACGTGCTTTTCCACCTTTTACCCTCACAGTAGCAGCCAGACATCTTGGTAAGGAATCAATGAACGGTTGAAAAGAAGGAGATGGTATGTATATTGCCACGCACGAAGCGAAGATCCTCTCGCATACAGTAGCGTCTGTAGAAGCCCACCTTGGAGGGGGAGGGCTTGCTCCAGTCTAAAGAAAAGAGAAACAGAGAGAGAGAGAGAGAGACTCTGTTAAGGGCACACACACTTTTCTGCCATCGCAAAACTTTCCCAAATTCCCCCAAATCCCATAGTTGTTCTGAATTTTGAAATCACTAGCAAACAAATTGTTCTGAATTTTGAAATCACTAACTACGAACGGGAACTAGAAAGTCATGGTCTTATGTTGCTTTTAGATCCCATGTCTGGATAAAATCCTTCAAAATAAAGTTTGATCGCTTCTATTCAGATGGATTAATTTAATAGAAAGATTTCCCTCTTGGAAATTTGTCACCAGTTTTTGTTTATAGCCCAATCGAGGAACGTACTTCGTTTTGTTGTAACGTATACTCTAGATTCACTTTCCTTTTTGATTTTTACTATCTCTGGTTATTTTATTTTACTATGTAAATTATCTTCTAACTGAACGAGATGTTATTTCTCCCGCTGAATGAGATCTGGCAATGAGTGTAAGCCATGACGTGGTGGTAGCCAGTATAAATAGGCGCGTTCAACGATACCCAGAGAGCTGTTGTTTATGTGCGAGAGAGCTTTTTGTTGATGTGCGTAGGGAGAGCTGTTGTTTATGTGCGAGAGAGCTTTTTGTTGATGTGCGTAGGGAGAGCTGTTGTTTATGTGCGAGAGAGCTTTTTGTTGATGTGCGTAGGGAGAGCTGTTGTTTATGTGCGAAAGAGCTTTTTGTTGATGTGCGTAGGGAGAGCTGTTGTTTATGTGCGAAAGAGCTTTTTGTTGATGTGCGTAGGGAGAGCTGTTGTTTATGTGCGAGAGAGCTTTTTGTTGATGTGCGTAGGGAGAGCTGTTGTTTATGTGCGAGAGAGCTTTTTGTTGATGTGCGTAGGGAGAGCTGTTGTTTATGTGCGAGAGAGCTTTTTGTTGATGTGTGTAGGGAGAGCTGTTGTTTATGTGCGAAAGAGCTTTTTGTTGATGTGCGTAGGGAGAGCTGTTGTTTATGTGCGAGAGAGCTTTTTGTTGATGTGCGTAGGGAGAGCTGTTGTTTATGTGCGAGAGAGCTTTTTGTTGATGTGCGTAGGGAGAGCTGTTGTTTATGTGCGAGAGAGCTTTTTGTTGATGTGCGTAGGGAGAGCTGTTGTTTATGTGTGAGAGAGCTTTTTGTTGATGTGCGTAGGGAGAGCTGTTGTTTATGTGCGAGAGAGCTTTTTGTTGATGTGCGTAGGGAGAGCTGTTGTTTATGTGCGAGAGAGCTTTTTGTTGATGTGCGTAGGGAGAGCTGTTGTTTATGTGCGAGAGAGCTTTTTGTTGATGTGTGTAGGGAGAGCTGTTGTTTATGTGCGAAAGAGCTTTTTGTTGATGTGCGTAGGGAGAGCTGTTGTTTATGTGCAAGAGAGCTTTTTGTTGATGTGCGTAGGAAGAGCTGTTGTTTATGTGCGAGAGAGCTTTTTGTTGATGTGCGTAGGGAGAGCTGTTGTTTATGTGCGAGAGAGCTTTTTGTTGATGTGCGTAGGGAGAGCTGTTGTTTATGTGCGAGAGAGCTTTTTGTTGATGTGCGTAGGGAGAGCTGTTGTTTATGTGCGAGAGAGCTTTTTGTTGATGTGCGTAGGGAGAGCTGTTGTTTATGTGCGAGAGAGCTTTTTTGTTGATGTGCGTAGGGAGAGCTGTTGTTTATGTGCGAGAGAGCTTTTTGTTGATGTGCGTAGGGAGAGCTGTTGTTTATGTGCGAGAGAGCTTTTTGTTGATGTGCGTAGGGAGAGCTGTTGTTTATGTGCGAGAAAGCTTTTTGTTGATGTGCGTAGGGAGAGCTGTTGTTTATGTGCGAGAGAACTTTTTGTTGATGTGCTTAGGGAGAGCTTCGTTTATGTGAGTAGAGCTACGTTATTTTGTGCCAAGAGCTTCGTTCTATGTGATTAGGTTTTTTCTTCATTATTGTGATACGATTAATGTGACTAGTGTGTGTGTGTGTTGGATGATTCCAGAAGTTTGCCTAATAAAAGCTTTTTAAGTAAGTACGTTTTTCTCAGTTCATAGTACTGTCAGACCTCTGTCTGGCTGTTAGGTTTATTTCATTAGTCGTCATTATTAACAACCAGCATTAAGACTTTATTCATCTTAATTACTACTACAACATTACTAGCAGTTAAAAGCTTGTTCATTATTATTACTACACTACTAGCAGGAAAGTTTATTCATGATATAATTAACAAACAACAAGCATTAGTAGAAAAAGCGGAATTCATTATACTGTCACCGATACTATCTCGCACACACTTTCCTTTTATCCATGACAACAACGAGTATTTCGGTTGCTGGTGAAACCAGATGTTGCTACGCACGCCATCTGGTTACACCAGCAACCAGATGGCGTGCGTAGCAATACATACAAATCAGGTAAGACACGCAAAAGGACACAAACTCTCGGATGGTATGTTTCGAACATCTATACACAGTCAAGTCACATTATTGTGACCACCTACTTTTGACGTCAACAGCGCGTAGCCAATGAAAGAACGCCCGTATCGTGAGCTGGCTTGGAGGGTATATAAGGTGCAATCTGAAAACATATCACTTGTTGCTGTCATGGATAAAAGGAGCGATTTATCACATATGCAAAAAGGGATGATTATTGTCTTTCGGGCCAAGGGTGGCCGTATTTCCGAAACAGCGCAGTTTCTGAACTGTTCGCGTGTTGCTGTGGTTAGAGTGTATCGCGATTGGAGAAATGGCACCATTGTGGATAAGCGATGCGGAAATTGCAGAGCACTACATGCCATTGATGTGAGAGGTGAGCATCGGTTTCGAAGGTGCGTGAGGGCCGATCGACACGCTACATTGGAGCAACTCACTGGCAGAATGAACCAGGGGGCTAACGGAAGTGTGTCTGAAACGACAGTTCAGCGAACCCTGTTGCGTATGGAGCTCCAATGCAGACAGATGGTCACTGCACCTATGCTAACGAAGATGCATCGGCAGAAAAGGCTTACATTTGCACTGCAGTATCGGAATTGGACCTCCGCTGATTGGCAAAGGATTGCCTTCCCCGACGAGTCACATTTTCTGCTTCATCGAAAGGATGGACTTTGGCGTATAAGGCGAGAAACATAGGAGAACAAACACTATTCAGCCACTGCTGGAACAACAATGTTTTCGTGGCATTCTCTGGGTTCACTCATACCTGTGGAAGGTACTATTTACCGAATTCGTTATGAATCCATCCCTGCAGACAACGTACATCCATACATGCTCATTGTTTCCCCTTTGAGGGATGAGACCTTCCAGCACGACAGTGCGACGTGTCACACAGCTATAAATGTCCGAGAATGGTTGGAAGAGCACGATGAAGAATTTAAAGTACTTCATTGGCCCCCTGATTCCACAGACTTAAACCCGATTAAGCATCTGGGGGACCACCTCCATCGTGTTGTTCGCTCTATGGATCCTCCACCACAAATCCTCCAGGAGCTTTCAGATGCACTGCAGTGAGCATGGCTCCACATACCTGTGAACACCTTCCAGCATCTTATTGAGTCACTCCTAGCCCGTCTAACTGCTGTTTGCGCTGCACATGGCGGTTACTCTGGATATTAGCTGGTGGTCACAATAATGTGACTCAACCGTGTATATCTTGATTCTTTTTAATGCAGGAAATCTTCTTTCGGCAGTTGCAGCTTTTAATCGAAACTTTAATATCAGGCCTGCTAACCTGCACACCTCACTAAAGATAATGTCCAATTTTTATTTTAACTTTATGTAACAGGTAATGTCTCTTAGTGATTTCATTTTGTATTGATCAATTTAATAAAACACCTTAAGTTCTTTTTTTTTTTAGCTGAGCTGTATCAAAATTTGAAGTATAGAGTTCTTTAAGTTCTCACAGCAGATGTTCAGGAAAGCATTCACAAAATTTATCAAAACAGTTCGAAGCCACGAATTTAAGATATAATATCCCTGATTTTAATTCATTGACACTTCACACAAACTGGAACAACTCTCGTGAAACACGTGCTGTTATCGGACGGTGCATGCGAGTGACAAATGTAGTTTTAAGTCTTCTCTTTTCTGAGCGAACTGCTGCCCAAAGCAATGGCCTATTCACCCTTCATCTGCTCATTCATGCTGCCATGGAAACGCTAGCTGGAGACCGTATCGAAAGTCTTCGAATCAGATTAGCGAAGACTGGTAGAGCTGGTTGCGTCCCGATGACGTCATTCCTCCAGTAGGAGCACCGTTGGTCTTCGGTCGCCAAACTGATTCTCTTAGTCAAAAGAAGCGAATCCTCACATGCTTTTATTTTTCGCAGCGAAAGCATCGACGTATCTTAATACCGTTGATAATTTTTATTCGTGTGTATTTAATTGACGTTTATTAGTGCATTCTTTGGGCTTCGCAGCTAGTCTCAAATACATGCCACTGCTGTCTACCCCGATGGCACGAATTGCTTCCAGCAAAATAATGCCCCTTGCCGGTTCCCTATCACTTTGTCCGTGTTCATTTCGTCTAACGTTCACTTTGTCCGCTGTTCACTTCGTCCGCTGTTCACTTAGTCCAATGTTCACTTCGTCCACTGTTCATTTCGTCCACCGTTCATTTTGTCCACATTCATTTCGTCCTCAGAATGAATTTAATACCGTGGACATTTTCTTTTTCGATGGAATTTTTGTTATAGGCAAAAGAAAACTTCAGCGGACATCGCTTGCATGAGATTTTTTTCCTGTCTAAGTTTGTTCGATTAAAATGTATCGATTTTAAATGTTATTTAAAGCTAAACGAGAACTGAACTTTGAAGAGCTTTTTAACTCTTTTTGTGTGTACGATGTCAATCACTACAGCATGACTCACGCTATGTTCGGAAAAGGACTATGAGGTGGGATTTTTTAATAACGCTGCATTTTTACTTAGGCACTAAATATTTACATACGATGTCGGCATAGTATTAATATTAATATTCAGTTACTTAGGCACTAAATCTTTACATACGATGTCGAGTTATTAATATTCCATTTTACTTACTTAAACACTAAATATTAATTACTATGCCTCATGCGTAGGCAGTTTTGATAGTTTTTTTTTTTTTTTTTTGCCGATGTCATATTCATAATGCTTACCTACCAAGGTAATATAATAGAAATAGTATTGTGCTTTTACTGAGGAACGAGATATTAATTCACAGTCCCTAGGATTAGGCCTTTTTCAGAGTTTTTACTCTACGGATGACATATCCATAACGTTTACATATCAGCTCAACTTAATAATACTGCGCTTTTCCTTAGGCACTTAATATTATTTCATAGGGCCTAGGCCTTTTTTACAGTTTTAATAAAAAACATGCGTACAATAGTACGCATGTCATATTTTATGACGTTTACGTACCAAGAAAAAGTAATAACATTGCGCTTTTGCTCAAGCACTAAATATTATTTCATAGGCCCTAGGCCTAAACCTAGGCTTTTTTACCATTTTTATTCTACGGATGGCATATTCATAATGTTTGCGTATCAACCCAAACTAAAAATATTGCGCTTTTAATCAGGCACTAATGTTATTTCATAGGCCCTAGGCATCGGTCTTTCTTGAAAGATTATTTCATAGGACCTAAGCCTTTTTCCCAGTTTTTATTCTACGCATGTCATATATATAACGTTTACGTATGAAGATAAGGCAATAATAATGCGCTTTTGCTCAAGCACTAAATATTTCATAGGCCCTATGGCTAGGGCTTTTTTTTTTTACCGTATTTAGCTTGCAGATATCATATTCATAATGTTTACGTATGTATAAATTCAAGCTACTAATATTGCGCTTTTAATCAGGCACTAAATATTGTTTCATAGTCCCTAGGCCTAGGCATTTTTTGCAGTTTTTATTTTACCGATGGCATATTCATAACGTTTACGTATCAAGTCAAGGTAATAAATAGTATTGCGCTTTTCTACAGGCACGAAATAATATTTCATAGGACCTACGCCTAGGCCTTTTTACCGTATTTAGTCTACAGATGTCATATTCATAATGTTTACGTACAAAGTCAGGCTAATAATATTGCGCTTTTCCTTAGGCACGAAATATTATATCATAGGACCTATGCTTAGGCCTTTTTACAGTTTTTATTGTCCGCGTGTCATATTTATAACGTTTACGTATCAAGACAAGATAATAATATTGCGCTGTTGCTCAAGCACTAAATATTATTTCATAGGCCCTAGGCCTAAGCTTAGGCTTTTTTACAGTTTTTGTTGTACGGATGGCATATTCATAATGTTTGCGTACAAAGTCAGGCTAATAATAATGCGCTTTTCCTTAGACACGAAATGTTATTTCATGGGACCTAGACCTAGGCCTTTTTTACAGTTTTTATTGTACGCATGTCATATTTATAACGTTTACGTATCAAAACAAGGTAACAATATTGCGCTGTTGCTCAAGCACTAAATATTATTTCATAGGACCTAGGCCTAAGCCTAGGTTTTTTTACAGTTTTTGTTCTACGGATGGCATATTCATAATGTTGGCGTATCAACTCAAGCTAATAGTATTGCGCTTTTGTTAAGGCACTAAATATTGTTTCATAAGCCCTACGCTTTAGCCTTTTTTGCAGCGGTTTTTGTACGGATGTCATATTCATAACGTTTACGTATCAAAACAGTCTAATGGTATTACGCTGTTGCTCAGGCACTAAATAATAATTATATAAGCGACGATGTCTTTCCCATACCTTTGGAAAAAAAAGTAGGTAAATGAAAAACTTGTAGAGTAATGGATTTCGCTCCTTTTTTTTTTTTTTTTTTTTTTTTGCACTTTTTTTAGCACGTTTTTTTTTTTAAATAGATCGTGCTTATGGTATCTGTCCCATTTACCTTGTGGAACACCATACGTTTGTATTCCAGAAATTCTGTGGGTCACAGCTTTATCGCTACGAAGTGTTTATGTATGTTCTCTTCAAAAGTCCAATTGACATTTTTTTTTTTTTTTTTTTTACGCTGTGCCATTCACTACAATAGACATGTGGAGCTTCACCCTCTCTAAGTAATGCACAGATTTCCCGCTTGAGGGCGTGAAGGTCAAACACTTTACTTCAGTATCTCTGTTCCTGTAGACCTATTTGAATTTTTTTTTTCCTTAGCATAGCTTTTTTCATGGAGAATACTTTTCACCTGTTTTCAACTTTACCATTATGTAAGATACTTCCGCTTAAAAGCGCAGAGTTATGTCATGCTTCCTTCTATATTTCTTCTTTTAATTGTTCAATTTGAAAATCGGTTCGTCTCCGATACTTCCTTCTGCTATAAGAAATTTTTTGTGCGCCATTTGTTAATCTTCGTAATGCACTTTTTAGTCTCTGGCGGAAGAAAGTAGATGTTTCTATGTGTGGATGTTGTACGGTTTGTAAAAACCCGATTGCGATGTTTTTCTAACTGGTTGCATTGACTGTGAATAACTTTGATTGATTTAATTCGCGTCGGAATAGATTCAAAAGATGAGCTTATTGCAACCGAAAATTCGGTGTCATCTTTCTGGTTCTCCGTAGTAATGCTCGCCTTATTGTTGCATATGAACAATGTATAGAAACATCGTTCCGAATCACTCTTGTTGCAGTTCGGGTTACGACGTTCCGCGTGATATTAGGCGCCTTCAGATCTTCAGCCACAGTGTACTGCCTTAATATTTTTGTTTTTTGATTAATGTAAGTAAATCTAAAGGACGCACAGTTTTTTTATGAGCATTGTTTCTTCATTTTTCATGTTACTAAGAAAGCATGCATTTACTTAATTTGGGGGGGAATCCAGACAAAATGGTTGGTTGGTTGGTTGGTTGGAGGTTTAACGACCACCGTGAGCAACTCAATGGGCTATAAGCAGTCGCCCGTCCCTAATTTAGGGTCACTGGTTCCAGGGAAGGGAGAGAGCCAGTGCCGTAAGACAAACACAACATCCATGCCTGACCGGGATTCGAACCAGGACCCCTTACGGACGAATGATCAGAGGCCAACGCCTTAGACCACTGCGCCACCGGGGCGGCCCAGACAAAATGAATCCTTCTAAGTTCAGCATTGGTACAGGTATATGAATATGTAAAATTGTATAACTTTAATTTAATCCGAGATTTGAAATTTTGATTTCGTAATATTTTCATTCCCAGCAAAAACAATATTGCTGGGCCAGCAGTGGTCCATTGCTGGCAGCCAGCACTGCCAGCAATGTCCCAGCACTATGTTGCCGCTGCCGAACTGTCAATAAAATGTCCGGGCGGCCAACAGAAGGGCCAGCAGTTCAGGCCAACAGCTGGCCAATAGTTGGCACCCCATTAGTTGTCATATGCCACAACAGGGCCATCAGTGGTCCATCACAGGCAGTAGCTGCCACAAGTGGCCCTTCAGTGGCCCTGCAAGTACTTGCCCGAAATGATGGCTAGCCTGATGTGGTCCGCTAGTGGGCCGTTAGTGGCAGCCAGAAACCATGTGACGTAACTGGTGGCTTGCCGAATCTTGCCCGCCAATTTCCCAATAGTAGCAATAATAAAAAAAAAAAAGCAAGGATAACCGCAGTTTCCTAAAGCTACAATTTTTTTCTACCCTTACGAAGCTTGTGAATTAACGCACTGCGCTGGGGAAATTTTCTCGACAGACCGGAAAACCGCCGTTTGCATCTGACTAGATTCGATCCTGGCCGTTTACGTGGAATCCGCGCTCGCTACTTACCGGACTAATTCACGACACTGACGTACGTGCTGGAAGCTATCTGTTTGGTATGCAATTTGTAATCGAATGCTTGCCTCTTTCATTTTATAATATTGCGAGGTATTTTTCATAAAAGTCAGTTTCATATAATTGATAAATTAATTCTTTCAACGTAACGATAGTTTTTTTTTTTTTACCTTAAGGGAACTTCACTCATTTTTAAGGCGTGTACATACTTAGAGTCGCTTTCCAAAGTTTTGTACTGTCTTGCCGTCTTGAAAAGAGATTGTTGAATAAATATATATTTACCCGGGTTCATGTCACATTCTGTTACATTTTTAACGTTATGTCTTTCCTTTCCGTTGTCCGAAGCTACATTTGTTTTAAAGAGTAAAAGATATTTTATTTTACTTCTCGTTATTTTTAAAAGCGAATTCCTCCCAGTCTTGTGTATTCAACCCATGGATGAGTACACCACATAGCGTTGCTTTTTTTTTCTTTCAAATAATTAATAAATTTTGTACACGTATAATTCTTTTTTTCTTTGAACAAACCCTAAAATAGGGTTTGTTGGTTTTCCAGGACATGTGTTTCAAGCGGTTTCAAAATTTTTCTTGTTATTCATCCACTCCATTCCATGAATTGTTATTCATGGGAATGGAGTAGGTGTATTTCATGGCTGTAATCTAGTATTTCACGGCTTAATCTGATATCTTCGTCGACGTAAAATTTCATTAGGAAATTAATTCGCCTCTCCACATATGGATTTTTTTCTTAACATCCACTAAAATAACACGATAGCGATAGCGTCGTCTTCAACTAACTGGTACCATGAGAGACACAGCAAGGGTTGCTTCTGCGCATGCGCAGTCCCGATGCTTCCACCTGCTGTTGGGGGTTGCATTGGTTGCCAGCAACGGGCCACTAGTGGCACTTGCTTGGAGGCCCACAATTCACGGCGATGCTGCAGGGCCATCAATGGCTCGCCAACTGATAGCGCTGCCACCAACGGACCACTACCGGGCCGTGAGCGGCAGATTTCAGCCAGCAGTGACCCATCACTGCCAGCTGGTGGCCAGCAGTTTCCCAGCACTTGTGTTTTTGCTGGGTTGAACATTTTGAAATACGTACAGCTTTTGTGCCTACGTGATTTTTTATAGTTTTTGTCTGATTTTTATTTTATTTTTATTTTCTCTTTTTTAACATTTTTTCACAGTAAAGTCGTCCACAGAAACTCTTCCACATCGGAAATCTTTTCACGGAACAGTGTCCTTATCTTTCCGAGTGATTGACGGGGCATAATTTGCTGCTTACACGAAATATTTAACAGGGGGGGGAGAACTGACGGAGTCACCATTTGCATTTTTAATGCTATTTACAATGAGGAGCAGTTTATACATGTAGAAGAAGGGCGTGGGGAGGTTTCCGAGATTACCATTATAAATTTCACCCTAATTTTTTGATATCCATGACGCGAAACAAAAGATTGGTACCCGGCAAACTCGTACAAGATTTTAAGCTACAACCTAAATATATAGTACGTGTAAACATTAAATAAAAGCAAATTAAAGGGGCCTAACACATCAGCCTTTAGATGTCTACAACGCACCGTGGCGGCGAGACTTTTTTGGAAGATTTTAAGTTACAACCTAAATATTTTGTATGTAAATATGTAATAAAAGCTAATACTATGGACTTGACAGGTCATTCTCCAGGTGTTTACCAAGCACTTAGGCCGCGCCTTTAAATAATTCCTTAAGACACAAATACCATTTGATGACAGTAATTCCTGAATGGTATGCCAAATGATTTCCACAAAGTTTCAATATTAATTTGAGTGTGATGTAACTTAAATCTTCCATAGGCTGTAACTTTAAATCATCCAAAAGTTTGAAAAATTTCAGTGTAATTATCTGGACTGGAGGTGGAGCCGGCAGAACCCAAATTAAACGTTTACTGCATCCAACTCAAAAATGTTTCACCAGATCTCTACTATACTCTCAGAATTTACTCAGCGTGACCAAATCTGGTTCTAAAAGACGATCCGCTCCCACCCCTCTGGAAGGGGGTTATCCCCCAAAATATCGCTTGTTGACTAATTCATGGATGACATGCCAGATGATTTCCACGTAATGTTACATTGAAAAGTTGGACGTGCACGGACAGCCATCCATATGTCTGTTCGTGCACGTCCCACTGTTTTAGTACTATTAACTTATATGACTAGAATATATTAAACAATGTTTATGCGGGAGTAAAAGCTCAAAATTATTAATTTGACTTGTTATGTAAACGACTAAACGTTATGAATATGAGCACAGCCCTGTCCGAGACCCATATTTTTAATTCTTGGGTAGAAATGCAACATTAGGACAACCTACCATGATACAAATAATTTATTTTCCTATTTCACCAACTCACCACAAACTACGGAGAACTGGAAAAAGTGAAATCAAATGTGCGATTTTTATACAACCCCCAACAGTTTTGTGGTTAGCCTACATGGAAGTGAACACGAAGAAATCAAAAATACAGTTCTTATACGGCCCCCTAGTGCTTTTGCGATCACTTGTTCGCCTGGTCTTTTAGCCAGGAAATCACAAAATTTCTTAATTTCTAAGATAATGAAAATGAGATATGAAAAAAAAAAATTGTGAATAACAATTTGAGACGCAGGAGAAAAGATAGCAACGCTATTTTTTATGCACAGAAACTTTATGGCTCTGAAATTGCATCTGTCCAGTTTTACATGAGGCCAGGCTGTCCGCACACATTTTCAAACGACTTCCTTTCAAAACCACTGCATGAAGATATTCAATGCTAATTTTTCTTAGAGAAAAACAGAAAAAAGCCGCTATATTTATTGGCTTAAAAATAGAACATCATTCTAAAAGATACATTCTACGTCAGGGTTACGAAGAAGCACGATCAACACCTGGTTTCAGTTGCACCGATGTCAACAGGTATGTGGAAGTGACAAATCAGTCCTTTGGTGTTTTGTACAACTACCACCTCCCAGATTTGGTTTAGAACAGAGTGTTGAATGTATCCCCAGTATAAATAATAATAAAAAAAAAAAAAACACCGGCATGTCTGTAAAGACTGTAGGCATAAGCGACAAAGCTCAGTAACCTGACCTTTAGACTGTATGCACTATAATCGCAGTTAACTTAAGAGTGTACTATTATCGAAGGTACGAGGAGCTACTGCCTCCGCTATGATAACTAGTGAATAGCGTTTGCAATAAAAAAGCAACAGAATTATTGCTCAGAATCATCATTTTTCTTTGTCCAGCAGTTACCAGACAAAATTGTCATTAAAGACAATTTTTCAAAATGGGCTACCGGTTTAGAAATAGATTTCACATGAGAAGCTAATCAATGAAGAGCCTTGCTTTATCGGCCGCTGAACTGTCCAGGTTTGAAATCTAACTTTGTGGTTCAAGAAGGGATGGTATGGGTGGAAGACTTTTCGCAACACAGAAACAATAAAGTGAGAAATAGCAAAATGCGATAGGTGTGTACTGGCCGTCCATCGGAATTTGGTAGTTGGGGGGATTGAAATATCTCACAATTAGGGGTGATAGCATGCATTAACAGGTCTTCCGTCTCGTGCAACTACCTTGAGTCCAACGCTCTGAGTCACAAGGCGATGCAAGGTGTTAAATTGCCTAAGGGTACTACTCTGTTCGGATTACGCTTGGGATTACTGAAGTCGGTACTGGATGAGGGGACGGGGGAAGTGAGGGACAAAAAGAATCTCCCTGAGTGTCAGGAAAGGAAGTTTGACTTGAGAAAACAATAATATATATTGTCTTCATAAAATATATTTTTGACAATATAAAATATCCTCGTATTTAAGAACATTTAAAATATCTTCAATTTGACCTAATTTTTTTGCTTAACATAAGATAATTTTCAAATTATCACGGTGTCCTAATCTTAAGTGTCCAACCTAAATATACTCGTAAATTACCATTTTTTGACAACACGGGAGCGCAAGAATGCATGATATTGTCGGAATGAATTTGTTTGATGGTTAAGTATACATGGTTCCTGATGGCTTGAGTGGTAAAAAAATTCCGATGGCTAATTCGTCAACTGAAGAAAATAAATTCTCCAAATGATGACACATCCACATTATTAGAGCCTAATATATAAAATATATATATATATATTTAAACGGCAATTTTTTGTTCTGCTGAGGTTTCAGTCGTTTTTCGCGCAAAACTATATTTCGGAACTTGTGTGTTGCGTGCCTCCATTTGACCAACACGACTAAGTGTTTTCTCATAAATTGGGCAGAGTACCACTCAAACATATTCTTGCCTTACCTATCTCAGAATATAAGTTATGTTATTGACTATAACTTTTGGGAGAGTAAGCCAGATCCGGGCCCCTTTTCTTCGCCTTTTCCACAAGAGAAAAACAATCCACCATAAAATAATTTTTCGATCGTACTTGAAATCAGAAATAAATCCATATTAGCTACCCGATGGCCGAATGGTCCGAGGTCAGGGATTCGAGGACTAATCATTCGCCAAAGATAGGTTCCGGTTCGAATCTCGGTGAGGCATTAATGGCGTATTTGTCTTACGGCACAGTTTCTCTCCGTTTCCTGAAACCAGTGACACAAAATTAGAAATGGGCGACTGCTAATAGTCCATTGAGTTGCTCACGATATACATGAGATTCTTAATGCTGCCGAGACACGATTAATAATGGAAATAATTGCAACTTTTAAAGACGATACTTTGATTTGCAATTAAGACCAGCTAAAATCAGTAGCAAGATCTTTCAAACCCACTATGGGTTCGTCCTCAGCCACAGTGAAGGTGAAGCAACGTAGTTATATAGCCGAAAGCAATCACCCACAGTGCAACAGCATGGTAAGGTGTTGCTTCAACCCTTCAGACACACGCATTCGAGATGTATACAAATAATGCAAATAAACTACAAAACACGGTTATGAGTTCTGATAGTGTGTACAATGATTTGATATAAAATGTTTCCATGAGGTCGGTAGAATCCATGGCACGTCATCGGTACAACAGTGGTCAGCAAAGATATTGATGTACAAACTTTCTGTAAACAATAAGTCAGAAAAGTCAGTAAACAAACTTTCTGTAAACAATTGCTCACGATGGTCGTTAAAGCTAAGAAAAAAAAAAAAAAAAGAGAGAACAAGAGGCGGAGATACAGCTGCAAACAGAAGGGCACAAATTCCACCTACCGACAGAACTGTGATGTTAAAACTCCTCAAATACTGACCTAAAGTGTTCCAAAGGGATAATGACGTCCCGTGTTGAAAGAATTTTTTAAATCGTATATGTACAAGTACAATACAAGCAGAGATATTGAAAAAAACAGATAGGCGCCCCACTAGCGGCGAAATTAAGAATTATTTTCAGAAGAAAATACGCACAACGAGTTCTCATAGTTTGTAGCATCTGACAGAAAAAGAATTTTTTATATTGGGGTTTAGTAATGCAGGTACTGCTGTAAACGGAAACGTGAAGTTACGTACTTAAAATCCGAAATCTAGAAACAAACGTATGCTCAACAAATATCAACAAATATTGATGCGTTAAGAAAAACCATAATAACGTATGCGTTAAGAAAAACTGGAAATTATATGAGAAACCTTTCGCACCGGACACGCTCTCCAACAAAAAAATAATTTTTCAAATCGGACTCTTACAAGTACAGGTATCGACAAAAATAAGATATACATCTACGCCCTCTGGCGGGGAAACCATACGCTATTTTAAACAGAAGGTATTCTCAAAAGATTTTCCGAGGTCAGCGGTATAGGTCCACGAAAGAATTCTTTCAGAAGCTTAGATTTTTCTGCAAATACATCAGAAGCAGAAATAAACACTTGCGGACCCTGGTGACCAAACCATTCCTTACCAAAAATTAGAAATTATGTGCAAAACATTTACCACGAGAAGCTGTTTCCAATGCAGGAAGAATTTTTCAAATCGGACTTTAGAAGCAGAGATATTGAGGAAAACAAAATTTATCTTTACGCCCCCTAGCGGTAAATATATCCATTACTTGAAAAAGAAACTGTGCCTAAAGTTGTAAACAGCTTCGAAGGGAAGAAATAATTTCTTCAATCGGATATTTAGAAGCAAATATATGGATTAAGGGTGTGCAAGGTCAGGTGATGAGAAATATACCATAGCGTCTCTTGACAAATCTCAACCCCCGCCTTCTCGCGGTGCATCGTGTTCCAAAAAGGGTTTCTGACGACCGAAAAATAGCGGTATAACTATACCACCGGGATTAGAGGGAATGCTATCCCACACTCACCAACCCGCTTGGCCTGCGTGACGAGTTATGGCCAACCTCCTGCCCTCACCAAACCAAAAAGACGATGACATTGATGAAGAAATTAATCTGCGTATAAAACTTGGTTGGAGAACTTTTGGGAGAAACAGTACAAATTTTAAGAGCAATATATATCATTATGTCTCAAAAGAGAAGTGTTTAGTCAATGCAGAGTCGTGGACCTTAACTAAAGACATACAAAGACTACAGACAACTGAAAGAAGCCTGGAGAACTCCATTCGTGATGTAACCAGGAAAGATAAGATGAAGAACTCGTGGATAAAGAAAACGACATCATGATCAGAGTAAATTCCCTGAAATGGTAATGGGCTGGACATATTGCCAGAAGGATGGACCACCAATGGATATCCGAAAATTTAGACTGAATTCCAAGGGACACGAAGAGACCATGAAGATGACCAGATGGGAGATGGGTGGATCAAATTCGAAAGCATGCGGGAGTGACGTGGATGAGACTGGCTCAAGATAGGCCGCTGTGGAAGAAACTTGGGGAGACCTTCAACCAGAATTGGAATGATAATGGTTGACAATGATGATGATATGAAATAAAATGTATTTTAAATTCGATGTCACCTGTATTTACGCCCTTTAGCGGCGAACTTATACATCGGGAAAAAACCGGAATGCAAGGATCATCATTCTCATGTTTTCAGGCTTCCCAATGCAAAAAGAATTTTTCTAATCGGATTAATGGTTGCAGAGATATGTTGTCCACAGACAGACGGACGGACGGACAAGCACGACCTTTTTTTTACAAAGCACGCCCTAAAAAGATCAATATTATCTCCTCAAGATTACGGTCCTCAATGTGCACGGATAATTTTTTTTTTTTTTTTTTTTTTTGTGTGTGTTATTTTCTGTCCTTGGTCGCCAATGTCTTTCGAAACTTTCATCACTGCTCTCATTTGAGCAAGAATGTTTGCCGTATATCTTAAACACATTTCTTTCCTTTTTTTTTTTTTTTGTTCATAGTTTCATAGTTGTGTGGGAGCGGAGATATCTCTCCTTTCGGTACTAAGAGAGCCACCTGAGTGCAACAAAAATAAATGTCAACATAACATTGTTCAGTATAAACGAGCCCTCTTTTTTATTTTTATTATTCTTTTTTTTTCCCCTATTCTTTTTTTTTTTTTTTGCGAGAATCTGCGTTGGGTCGTCGGCAGGATCACCATATGGCGGGAGTCTACCTTCTCAAAGAAGGCACCCTATGCAGTTCTCTTTGTGTATTTCGACTCCTTATCATGGATACATTTTTATTACTTTTTTTTACAATGAGTACACATATATTACGCTACAAGTATTACATTTTTATACACATTACATAAATTTATAAGAAATCATATACTACTGTACATTATGGTGAATTGCATATTTCCATATATTTGAAAAAAGTTTTTGGAGTCAGACATTGGCTTGTTTTTGTGTGACATATTTTTGCCATACTTTTACAATGATCAGAATTGTAAATTGTGCCCAATTGACTTTAAATATGACATTATTGGAACATTGCCATAACTTCTTACAACTCTGGCAATCCTTTCGGTCAAATCTCTATATTTCTTCTTTTGCTGTGGAAGAATTTGCCCAGCTCGTAGTCGCTCTTTTAAAGCACAAACCGAAGACGCTTCAAGCTGAAGACGTTTCGAATTGCAGGGAACCCCTGACAAATTCAAAAATGAATTAATTGTGTGTGGGCATCGGCTAATGGCAGAACCTTGTCCGGGAAGGAAAGGGTGAGAAGCGTAGACAATCTGTCAGAGGTTCCCTGCAATTCGCAAATCAATTGCATTTATAATTATTAGTGAAGATTCTCCTAGGACTCAGAGCAAGGATTGCGAAACCTTTGTTTCATGAAATCGCCAACGTAAGATAACATCTTGTAGTCTTTAGCTCCCCTTCCCAAAGAGGTCTTTTTTTTTTTTTTTTTATTGGAGGTTTAACGACCACCGTGAGCAACTCAATGGGCTATAAGCTATCGCCGGTCCCTAATTTAGGGTCACTGGTTCCAGGGAAGGGAGAGAGCCAGTGCCGTAAGAGAAACACAACATCCATGCCTCACCGGGATTCGAACCCGGAGCCCTGTCGGACGAATGATCAGAGGCCATCGCTTAGACCACTGCGCCCCGGGGCGGCCCCAAAGAGGTCTGCGGGGCCTATCTGTACCATTGGGGGGGGAGGGCTTAATTAAAAAATACAGAAAGTAAGGTTTTTTCTGTCCACTCTAGAATAGGTGTTCAGGGTTCATAACAATATTTTTTATATCTCACAGGTACGAAAATTTTCTAATGACACCGACTAGTGCTTAAGCACAGAAAAACTGATCACACAAACGCTAAGGGCTCGTATATAAAATGCCTATTTTTTGGGAGATAGGCTGAAACGTTTTGTATGCTGCAAACATTACGTTGCAACTCATTTTTCAGTAGTGACGAGTTCCTGTCAATTTAACAATGTCGTCTGCACTGACAATGTGAATAATTTATCATTCAGTCACATAATTTTTATTCGGCGAGTTGTTTCTTTGTCCTTCAGCTAGTACCTGTTTTACCAATCCGATGAATGATGAGTGCATTTTATTAGCTTTTATAAAATGATTACAAATACCTAGGGTGTAACTACAAATCTTTCAAAAAGGCCAGCGGCCTAGGTGCTTGTAAACAGCTGAGAAATGATCCATTGGAGTGCCTTACATTAGCTTTAATAAAATGTTTACAAATATAAAATATTTAGGTTGTAATTTCAATACTTCCAAAAATTCCCGCGGCGTAGGTGTGTTGTCAGCATCTGAAGACCGATTTGTTGAGTCTCTTTTGATTAGCTTTTATTACATGTTATCACATGCCAAATATTAAAATCATAACTCAAAATTCAGTGAGTCAGAAAGCTTCTGTATAGACCTTGTGTCATTATGATCTTACATATGCATTTATATCACTACGAAAACTAGTGCATTTCGTTTAGTTCCACTAAGAAAACTCTTACACTTTGACGAGATCTCAGAACGAAACGCAATTTGTGTACATCCCGTTATATGAGAACGTGTAGGAGTTTACCGCTATGGGAGTTTACCTGGATCCGAAATATTTATTCAAGTGTAGTTTCGGTTCAAACGACATGTTTTCCTAATTTCTGAGAATTCACCAGAGAAGGGACAGACCGAATATAATCCTTCCCCAGCAGGGCTGTCCCCCAGGCTCCCAAGCTAATTGTTTAATGGCATTCCGAACAAGCCTTTGAAAACATCCACGGCAGCCAGTTTACGAAGCACTGCTCCAGGCTACAGTATTTGTTGACTCACTAGATCACCCCCTTCTCTTTCCGATCCTAGAGAAGATGAGGCGACCGACACAGCTCATTTTAGTTACAAGGTTCTCACCGGTGCCTGATGGTTAGCAAAGGCAGCAATCAGTTCTAGCTATCGCTCTTAAGGAAAAGGTTAACGTAGTCGGAGTTCTTGCTGCAAGTTGAACAATGGAATTTGTAGTATCATCCAAGGGTAGGCCAAAAGCCATTTATAAAGGTTTTATTTTCACCAGAGACACAGAAAAGGATGGAAATACAGTTTGGCGCTGTCAAAACCGAACTTGCGGAGTACGGATGAAAGCCTGTCGGACTGATGTTATACGAGAACCCAGAGAGCACAAATTCCATGCTCCATCCGTAGCAGATGTTGCCAAGGCTAAAATACTAGATACTATTCAAACAACTGATTGTGACAGCAGCAGTAACACAAGAAACATTGTGCTGTCAACATTTTTTTCTGTTCTAACCTCAATTGTAGCAGAAGTACAGTCAAAGGCAGCCATAGCACAACAAATTCGAAGAAAGTGTCGTCGGAACATGCCAGTCGAGGATGCAGATGTAGTTATACCTCGTGATTTACATGTGACAACTTCTGGGGAACCATTTTATATTCCGTGTGGAGACCATCTTTTGTTCTGTTCAAGGAGGTGCCTGGAAATTTTATGTGAATATAAGAATTGGTTAGCAGATGGGACTTTTTATGTCGCGCCTCATGGCTTCTTACAACTTTACACAATTCATGCCCTTTTGGAAAATTCTGTAAGTGTGCCATGTGTCTTCGCGTTGCTCAAAAGCAAAAACAATGCCACATATCTTGAACTTTTGCATACGATTTTTGTAGCAGGCGTTTTGTCGCCAGAATCAGTAATAATTGATTTCGAAGCAGCAGCTATTTCAGCATTCAAGACAAGGTTCTCTCTAGTTTCTGTGCATGGCTGCTTTTTCCATCTGAGCCAATCAATCTGGCGGCGTGTGCAAACTGCTGGTTTGCAAACCAGATATTTAGAGGATGCTAATTTTTCTCTTCTGACGCGCTGCCTGCCGGCGCTTGCTTTTGTCCCAATAACTGCGGTCGAGGAAGCATTCGAAAGTTTGACTACGTCAGAGAATTTTCCACAGGAATTAGACAGTGTTGTGGATTACTTCGAGGCAACATATATTGGCACATTGTCTCGAGGAGGCCGCCGACGACGACCAATGTATGAAGCGTCCTTGTGGTCTCAATATGAATCAGTGATAGCTGGTCTCCCAAGAAGAACTAACTCTTTGGAAGGCTGGCACAGTGCTTTCAACAAAACAGTTGGAATAGCACACCCAAGTATCAGAACTTTAGTGAAACGTCTTCAGCTTGAAGAGTCTTCGGTTTGTGCTTTAAAAGAACGACTACAAGCTGGGCAAATTCTTCCGCAGCAAAAGAAGAAATATAGAGATTTGACCGAAAGGATTGCCAGAGTTGTAAGAAGTTATGGCAATGTTCCAATAATGTTATATTTAAAGTCAATTGGGCACAATTTACAATTCTGATCATTGTAAAAGTATGGCAAAAATATGTCACACAAAAACAAGCCAATGTCTGACTCCAAAAACTTTTTTCAAATATGTGGAAATATGCAATTCACCATAATGTACAGTAGTATATGATTTCTTATAAATTTATGTAATGTGTATAAAAATGTACTACGTTGTAGCGTAATATATGTGTACTCATTGTAAGAAAAAGTAATAAAAATGTATCCAGGATAAGGAGTCGAAATACACAAAAGAGAACTGCATAGGGTGCCTTCTTTGAGAAGGTAGACTCCCGCCATATGGTGATCCTGCCGACGACCCAACGCAGATTCTCGCAAAAAAAAAAAAAAAAAGAATAGGGAAAAAAAAAAAAAAAGAATAATAAAAATAAAAAAGAGGGCTCGTTTATACTGAACAATGTTATGTTGACATTTATTTTTGTTGCACTCAGGTGGCTCTCTTAGTACCGAAAGGAGAGATATCTCCGCTCCCACACAACTATGAACAAAACAAAAAAAAAAAAAAAAAAGGAAAGAAATGTGGTTAAGATATACGGCAAACATTCTTGCTCAGATGAGAGCAGTGATGACAGTTTCGAAAGACATTGGCGACCAAGGACAGAAAATAGCACACCAAAAAATAAAATAAAAATAAAAAAATATTATCCGTGCACATTGAGGACCGTAATCTTGAGGAGATAATATTGATCTTTTTAGGGCGTGCTTTGTAAAAAGATCGTGCTTGTCCGTCCGTCCGTCTGTCTGTGGACAACATATCTCTGCAACCATTAATCCGATTAGAAAAATTCTTTTTGCATTGGGAAGCCTGAAAACATGAGAATGATGATCCTTGCATTCCGGTTTTTCCCGATGTATAAGTTCGCTGCTAAAGGGCGTAAATACAGGTGACATCGAATTTAAAATACATTTTATTTCATATCATCATCATTGTCAACCATTATCATTCAAATTCTGGTTGAAGGTCTCCCCAAGTTTCTTCCACAGCAGCCTATCTTGAGCCAGTCTCATCCACGTCACTCCCGCATGCTTTCGAATTTGATCCACCCATCTCCCATCTGGTCATCTTCATGGTCTCTTCGTGTCCCTTGGAATTCAGTCTAAATTTTCGGATATCCATTGGTGGGCCATCCTTCTGGCAATATGTCCAGCCCATTACCATTTCAGGGAATTTACTCTGATCATGATGTCGTTTTCTTTATCCACGAGTTCTTCATCTTATCTTTCCTGGTTACATCACGAATGGAGTTCTCCAGGCTTCTTTCAGTTGTCTGTAGTCTTTGTATGTCTTTAGTTAAGGCCCACGACTCTGCATTGACTAAACACTTCTCTTTTGAGACATAATGATATATATTGCTCTTAAAATTTGTACTGTTTCTCCCAAAAGTTCTCCAACCAAGTTTTATACGCAGATTAATTTCTTCATCAATGTCATCATCTTTTTGGTTTGGTGAGGGCAGGAGGTTGGCCATAACTCGTCACGCATGCCAAGCGGGTTGGTGAGTGTGGGATAGCATTCCCTCTAATCCAGGTGGTATTTATACCGCTATTTTTCGGTCGTCAGAAACACTTTTTTGGAACACAATGCACCGCGAGAAGGCGGGGGTTGAGATTTGTCAAGAGACGCTATGGTATATTTCTCATCACCTGACCTTGCACACCCTTAATCCATATATTTGCTTCTAAATATCCGATTGAAGAAATTATTTCTTCCTTTCGAAGCTGTTTACAACTTTAGGCACAGTTTCTTTTTCAAGTAATGGATATATTTACCGCTAGGGGGCGTAAAGATAAATTTTGTTTTCCTCAATATCTCTGCTTCTAAAGTCCGATTTGAAAAATTCTTCCTGCATTGGAAACAGCTTCTCGTGGTAAATGTTTTGCACATAATTTCTAATTTTTGGTAAGGAATGGTTTGGCCACCAGGGTCCGCAAGTGTTTATTTCTGCTTCTGATGTATTTGCAGAAAAATCTAAGCTTCTGAAAGAATTCTTTCGTGGACCTATACCGCTGACCTCGGAAAATCTTTTGAGAATACCTTCTGTTTAAAATAGCGTATGGTTTCCCCGCCAGAGGGCGTAGATGTATATCTTATTTTTGTCGATACCTGTACTTGTAAGAGTCCGATTTGAAAAATTATTTTTTTGTTGGAGAGCGTGTCCGGTGCGAAAGGTTTCTCATATAATTTCCAGTTTTTCTTAACGCATACGTTATTATGGTTTTTCTTAACGCATCAATATTTGTTGATATTTGTTGAGCATACATTTGCTTCTAGATTTCGGATTTTAAGTACGTAACTTCACGTTTCCGTTTACAGCAGTACCTGCATTACTAAACCCCAATATAAAAAATTCTTTTTCTGTCAGATGCTACAAACTATGAGAACTCGTTGTGCGTATTTTCTTCTGAAAATAATTCTTAATTTCGCCGCTAGTGGGGCGCCTATCTGTTTTTTTCAATATCTCTGCTTGTATTGTACTTGTACATATACGATTTAAAAAATTCTTTCAACACGGGACGTCATTATCCCTTTGGAACACTTTAGGTTAGTATTTGAGGAGTTTTAACATCACAGTTCTGTCGGTAGGTGGAATTTGTGCCCTTCTGTTTGCAGCTGTATCTCCGCCTCTTGTTCTCTTTTTTTTTTTTTTTTTTTTTTTTTTTTTTTTAGCTTTAACGACCATCGTGAGCAATTGTTTACAGAAAGTTTGTTTACTGACTTTTCTGACTTATTGTTTACAGAAAGTCTGTACATAAATATCTTTGCTGACCACTGTTGTACAGATGACGTGCCATGGATTCTACCGACCTCATGGAAACATTTTATATCAAATCATTGTACACACTATCAGAACTCATAACCGTGTTTTGTAGTTTATTTGCATTATTTGTATACATCTCGAATGCGTGTGTTTGAAGGGTTGAAGCAGCACCTTACCATGCTGTTGCACTGTGGGTGATTGCTTTCGGCTATATAACTACGTTGCTTCACCTTCACTGTGGCTGAGGACGAACCCATAGTGGGTTTGAAAGATCTTGCTACTGATTTTAGCTGGTCTTAATTGCAAATCAAAGTATCGTCTTTAAAAGTTGCAATTACTTCCATTATTAATCGTGTCTCGGCAGCATTAAGAATCTCATGTATATCGTGAGCAACTCAATGGACTATTAGCAGTCGCCCATTTCTAATTTTGTGTCACTGGTTTCAGGAAACGGAGAGAAACTGTGCCGTAAGACAAATACGCCATTAATGCCTCACCGAGATTCGAACCGGAACCTATCTTTGGCGAATGATTAGTCCTCGAATTCCTGACCTCGAACGACTCGGCCATCGGATAGCTAATATGGATTTATTTCTGATTTCAAGTACGATCGAAAAATTATTTTATGGTGGATTGTTTTTCTCTTGTGGAAAAGGCGAAGAAAAGGGGCCCGGATCTGGCTTACTCTCCCAAAAGTTATAGTCAATAACATAACTTATATTCTGAGATAGGTAAGGCAAGAATATGTATGCGTGGTACTCTGCCCAATTTATGAGAAAACACTTAGTCGTGTTGGTCAAATGGAGGCACGCAACACACAAGTTCCGAAATATAGTTTTGCGCGAAAAATGACTGAAACCTCAGCAGAACAAAAAATTGCCGTTTAAATATATATATATTTTTTATATATTAGGCTCTAATAATGTGGATGTGTCATCATTTGGAGGAACTATTTTCTTCAGTTGACGAATTAGCCATCGGAATTTTTTTACCACTCAAGCCATCAGGAACCATGTATACTTAACCATCAAACAAATTCATTCCGACAATATCATGCATTCTTGCGCTCCCGTGTTGTCTAAAAATGGTAATTTACGAGTATATTTAGGTTGGACACTTAAGATTAGGACACCGTGATAATTTGAAAATTATCTTATGTTAAGCAAAAAAATTAGGTCAAATTGAAGATATTTTAAATGTTCTTAAATACGAGAATATTTTATATTGTCAACATGATATCTTATATTGTCAAAAATATATTTTATGAAGACAATATATATTATTGTTTTCTCAAGTCAAACTTCCTTTCCTGACACTCAGTGAGATTCTTTTTGTCCTACACTTTCCCCCTCCCCTCATCTAGTACCGACTTCAGTAATCCCAAGCGTAATCCGAACAGAGTAGTACCCTTAGGCAATTTAACACCTTGCATCGCCTTGTGACTCAGAGCCCTGGACTCAGGATAGTTGCAAGAGACTGAAGACCTGTTAATGCATGCTATCACCCCTAATTGTGAGATATTTCAATCCCCCCAACTACCAAATTCCGATGGACGGCCAGTACACACCTATCGCATTTTGCTATTTCTCACTTTATTGTTTCTGTGTTGCGAAAAGTCTTTCCACCCATACCACCCCTTCTTGAACCACAAAGTTAGATTTCAAACCTGGACAGTTCAGCGGCCGATAAAGCAAAGCTCTTCATTGATTAACTTCTCATGTGAAATCTATTTCTAAACCGTTTGGCCATTTTGAAAAATTGTCTTTAATGACAATTTTGTCTGATAACTGCTGGACAAAGAAAAATGATGATTCTGAGCAATAATTCTGTTGCTTTTTTATTCGAAACGCTATTCACTAGTTATCATAGCGGAGGCAGTAGCTCCTCGTACCTTCGATAATAGTACACTCTTAAGTTAACTGCGATTATAGTGCATACAGTCTAAAGGTCAGGTTACTGAGCTTTGTCGCTTATGCCTACAGTCTTTACAGACATGCCGGTGTTTTTTTTTTATTATTATTATTTATACTGGTGATACATTCAACACTCTGTTCTAAACCAAATCTGGCAGGTGGCAGTTGTACAAAACACAAAAGGACTGATTTGTCACTTCCACATACCTGTTGACATCGGTGCAACTGAAACCAGGTGTTGATCGTGCTTCTTCGTAACCCTGACGTAGAATGTATCTTTTAGAATGATGTTCTATTTTTAAGTCAATAAATATAGCGGATTTTTTCTGTTTTTCTCTAAGAAAAATTAGCATTGAATATCTTCATGCAGTGGTTTTGAAAGGAAGTCGTTTGAAAATGTGTGCGGACAGCCTGGCCTCATGTAAAACTGGACAGATGCAATTTCAGAGCCATAAAGTTTCTCTGCATAAAAAATAGCGTTGCTATCTTTTCTCCTGCGTCTGAAATTGTTATTCACATTTTTTTTTTCATATCTCATTTCCATTATCTTAGAAATTAAGAAATTTTGTGATTTCCTGGCTAAAAGACCAGGCGAACAAGTGATCGCAAAAGCACTAGGGGCCGTATAAGAACTGTATTTTTGATTTCTTCGTGTTCACTTCCATGTAGGCTAACCACAAAACTGTTGGAGGTTGTATAAAAATTGCACGTTTGATTTCACTTTTTCCAGTTCTCCGTAGTTTGTGGTGAGTTAGTGAAATGGGAAAATAAATTATTTGTATCATGGTAGGTTGTCCTAATGTTGCATTTCTACCCAAGCATTAAAAATATGGGTCTCGGACAGGGCTGTGCTCATATTCATAACGTTTAGTCGTTTACATAACAAGTCAAATTAATAATTTTGAGCTTTTACTCCCGCATAAACATTGTTTAATATGGTCTAGTCATATAAGTTAATAGTACTAAAACAGTGGGACGTGCACGAACATACATATGGATGGCTGTCCGTGCACGTCCAACTTTTCTATGTAACATTACGTGGAAATCATCTTGCATGTCATCCATGAATTAGTCAACAAGCGATATTTTGGGGGATAACCCCCTTCCAGAGGGGTGGGAGCGGATCGTCTTTTAGAACCAGATTTGGTCACGCTGAGTAAATTCTGAGAGTATAGTAGAGATCTGGTGTAACATTTTTGAGTTGGATGCAGTGTACGTTTAATTTGGGGTCTGCCGGCTCCACCTCCAGTCGAGATAATTACACTGAAATTTTTCAAACTTTTGGATGATTTAAAGTTACAGCCTAGGGAAGATTTAAGTTACATCACACTCAAATTAATATTGAAACTATGTGGAAATCATTTGGCATACCATTCAAGAATTACTGTCATCAAATGGTATTTGTGTCTTAAGGAATTATTTAAAGGCGCGGCCTAAGTGCTTGGTAAACACCTGGAGAATGACCTGTCAAGTCCATAGTATTAGCTTTTATTACATATTTACATACAAAATATTTAGGTTGTAACTTAAAATCTTCCAAGAAAGGCTCGCCGCCACGGTGCGTTGTAGACATCTAAAGGCTGATGTGTTAGGCCCCTTTAATTTGCTTTTATTTAATGTTTACACGTACCATATATTTAGGTTGTAGCTTAAAATCTTGTACGAGTTTGCCGGGTACCAATCTTTCGTTTCACGTCCTGGATATAAAAAAATTAGGTGAAATTTATAATGGTAATCTCGGAAACCTCCCCCACGCCCTTCTTCTACATGTATAAACTGCTCCTCATTATAAATAGCATTAAAAATGCAAATGGTGACTCCGTCAGTTCTCCCCCCCTGTTAAATATTTCGTGTAAGCAGCAAATTATGCCCCGTCAATCACTCGGAAAGATAAGGACACTGTTCCGTGAAAAGATTTCCGATGTGGAAGAGTTTCTGTGGACGACTTTACTGTGAAAAAATGTTAAAAAAGAGAAAATAAAAATAAAATAAAAATCAGACAAAAACTATAAAAAATCACGTAGGCACAAAAGCTGTACGTATTTCAAAACGTTCAATGAAAATATTACGAAATCAAAATTTCAAATCTTGGATTAAATTAAAGTTATACAATTTTACATATTCCTATACCTGTACCAATGCTGAACTTAGAAGGATTCATTTTTTCTGGATTCCCCGCTCCCGCCCCCAAAAGAATTAAGTAAATGCAGCTTTATTAGTAACATGAAAAATGAAGAAATAATTCTCATAAAAAAACTGTGCGTCCTTTAGATTTACTTACATTAATCAAAAAACAAAAATATTAAGGCAGTACACTGTGGCTGAAGATCTGAAGGCGCCTAATATCACGCGGAACGTCGTAACCCGAACTGCAACAAGAGTGATTCGGAACGATGTTTCTATACATTGTTCATATGCAACAATAAGGCGAGCATTATTACGGAGAACCAGAAAGATGACACCGAATTTTCGGTTGCAATAAGCTCATCTTTTGAATCTATTCCGACGCGAATTAAATCAATCAAAGTTATTCACAGTCAATGCAACCTGTTAGAAAAACATCGCAATCGGGTTTTTACAAACCGTAAAACATCCACACATAGAAACATCTACTTTCTTCCGCCAGAGACTAAAAAGTGCATTACGAAGATTAACAAATGGCGCACAAAAAATTTCTTATAGCAGAAGGAAGTATCGGAGACGAACCGATTTTCAAATTGAACAATTAAAGAAGAAATATAGAAGGAAACATGACATAACTCTGCGCTTTCAAGCGGAAGAATCTTGCATAATGGAAAAGTTGAAAATAGGTGAAAAGTATTCTCCATGAAAAAAGCTATGCTAAGGAAAAAAAACTTTTCAAATAGGTCTCCAGGAACAGAGATACTGAAGTAAAGTGTTTGATCTTCACGCCCTCAAGCGGGAAATCTGTGCATTACTTAGAGAGGGTGAAGCTCCACATCTCTATTGTAGTGAATGGCACAGCGTAAACAAAAAAGAAAAAAAACATTGTCAATTGGACTTTTGAAGAGAACGTACATAAACACCTCGTTGCGATAAAGCTGAGACCCACAGAATTTCTCAAACACAAACGTGTGGTGTTCCACAAGGTAAATTGGACAGATACCATAAGCACGATCTATTTTTTTTTTAAATTGTGCTAAAAAAAGTGCAAAAAAAAAAAAAAAAGAGCGAAATCCATTACTCTACAAGTTTTTCATTTACCTACTTTTTTTCCAAAGCTGTGGGAAAGACATCGTCGCTTATATAATTATTATTTAGTGCCTGAGCAACAGCGCAATACCATTAGACTGTTTTGATACGTAAACGTTATGAATATGACATCCGTACAATGAAAACTTCTAGAAAGACTGATGCTTAGGGCCTATGAAATAACATTAATGCCTGATTAAAAGCGCAAAACTATTAGCTTGAGTTGATACGCAAACATTATGAATATGCCATCCGTCGAACAAAAGCTGTAAAAAAAGCCTAAGCTTAGGCCTAGGACCTATGAAATAATATTTAGTGCTTCAGCAACAGCGCAATATTATTACCTTGTCTTGATACGTAAATGTTATAAATATGATATGCGTAAATAAAAACTGTAAAAAAGGCCTAGGTCTAGGCCCTATGAAATAATATTTGGTGCCTAAGGAAAAGCGCAATATTATTAGCCTGACTTTGTACGCAAACATTATGAATATGACATCTGTAGACTAAATACGGTAAAAAGGCCTAGGCGTAGGTCCTATGAAATATTATTTCGTGCCTGTAGAAAAGCGCAATACTATTTATTACCTTGACTTGATACGTAAACGTTATGAATATGCCATCGGTAAAATAAAAACTGCAAAAAATGCCTAGGCCTAGGGACTATGAAACAATATTTAGTGCCTGATTAAAAGCGCAATATTAGTAGCTTGAATTTATACATACGTAAACATTATGAATATGATATCTGCAAGCTAAATACGGTAAAAAAAAAGCCCTAGCCATAGGGCCTATGAAATATTTAGTGCTTGAGCAAAAGCGCATTATTATTGCCTTATCTTCATACGTAAACGTTATATATATGACATGCGTAGAACAAAAACTGTAAAAAAAGCCTAGGCTTAGGCCTAGGGCCTATGAAATAATATTTAGTGCTTGAGCAATACGGTAAAAAAGGCCTAGGCGTAGGTCCTATGAAATATTATTTAGTGCCTGTAGAAAAGCGCAATACTATTTATTACCTTGACTTGATACGTAAACGTTATGAATATGCCATCGGTAGAACAAAAACTGTAAAAAAAGCCTAGGCTTAGGCCTAGGGCCTATGAAATAATATTTAGTGCTTGAGCAATACGGTAAAAAAGGCCTAGGCGTAGGTCCTATGAAATATTATTTAGTGCCTGTAGAAAAGCGCAATACTATTTATTACCTTGAGTTGATACGCAAACATTATGAATATGCCATCCGTAGAACAAAAACTGTAAAAAAAGCCTAGGCTTAGGCCTAGGGCCTATGAAATAATATTTAGTGCTTGAGCAATACGGTAAAAAAGGCCTAGGCGTAGGTCCTATGAAATATTATTTCGTGCCTGTAGAAAAGCGCAATACTATTTATTACCTTGACTTGATACGTAAACGTTATGAATATGCCATCGGTAGAATAAAAACTGCAAAAAGGCCTAGGCCTAGGGACTATGAAACAATATTTAGTGCCTGATTAAAAGCGCAATATTAGTAGCTTGAATTTATACATACGTAAACATTATGAATATGACATTCGCAAACTAAATAAGGTAAAAAAAGCCTAGCCATAGGGCCTATGAAATATTTAGTGCTAGAGTAAAAGCGCATTATTATTGGCTTATCTTGATACGTAAACGTTATAAATATGACATGCGTAGAATAAAAACTGTGAAAAAGGCTTAGGTCCTATGAAATAATCTTTAGTGCCTAAGTAAAAGCGCATTATTATTACCTTGTCTTCATGCGTAAACATTATGAATATGACATCCGTACAATGAAAACTTCAAGAAAGACCGATGCCTAGGGCCTATGAAATAACATTAGTGCCTGATTAAAAACGCAATATTTTTAGTTTGGGTTGATACGCAATCATTATGAATATGCCATCCGTAGAATAAAAATGGTAAAAAAAGCCTAGGTTTAAGCCTAGGGCCTATGAAATAATATTTAGTGCTTGAGCAAAAGCGCAATGTTATTACCTTTTCTTGGTACGTAAACGTCATGAAATATGACATGCGTACAATAAAAACTGTAAAAAACGCCTAGGCCCTATGAAATAATATTTAGTGCCTAAGGAAAAGCGCAGTATTATTAAGTTGAGCTGATATGTAAACGTTATGGATATGTCATCCGTAGAGTAAAAACTCTGAAAAAGGCCTAATCCTAGGGACTGTGAATTAATATCTCGTTCCTCAGTAAAAGCACAATACTATTTCTATTATATTACCTTGATAGGTAAGCATTATGAATATGACATCGGCAAAAAAAAAAAAAAAAAAAAAAAGAAAAAAACTATCAAAACTGCCTACGCATGAGGCATAGTAATTAATATTTAGTGTTTAAGTAAGTAAAATGGAATATTAATAACTCGACATCGTATGTAAATATTTAGTGCCTAAGTAAAAATGCAGCGTTATTAAAAAAATCCCACCTCATAGTCCTTTTCCGAACATAGCGTGAGTCATGCTGTAGTGATTGACATCGTACACACAAAAAGAGTTAAAAAGCTCTTCAAAGTTCAGTTCTCGTTTAGCTTTAAATAACATTTAGAATCGATACATTTTAATCGAACAAACTTAGACAGGAAAAAAATCTCATGCAAGCAATGTCCGCTGAAGTTTTCTTTTGCCTATAACGAAAATTCCATCGAAAAAGAAAATGTCCACGGTATTCCATTCATTCTGAGGACGAAATGAATGTGGACAAAGTGAACGGTGGACGAAATGAACAGTGGACGAAGTGAACATTGGACTAAGTGAACAGCGGACGAAGTGAACAGCGGACAAAGTGAACGTTGGACGAAATGAACCGGACGAAGTGAGCGTGGACGAAATGAACCGGACGAAGTGAGCGTGGACGAAATGAACACGGACAAAGTGATCCGTCACCCCCCTTGCCATATTGCTATGAGTGTGGAAGAATGGTTTGAGGAGCATTCCAGTGACTTTATCTTACTATCATGGACACCGTACTTGCCGGAAATTAATCCTATTGAACATCTGTGAGCCTAGCTTGACCAACAGGTTTGATGCATGTATCTACCACCAATGATCTGCGAGAAGCTCTAATGTCTGAATGGCATAGCATCCGTACAGAAGCATGCAGAGACCCCGTTGAATCAATGCCACGCCGTATATCTGCGGTACTGGCAGATATGGCGAGAAGAGACAGGTCATACCTCATACTAACAGGTGGTCATATTTTTTTTGACAGGACTGGGTATGTGTAGACGCATCTACGCACAAAAATCCCGAATGAAAAAAATTTTTGGACTCAATATGGGAAATATTTTAAGCGTTTCTCATTTCCGAATAATATGTTACGTGTACAAATAAGTTCTAAAGCGTTTTAAGACAACGCAACATGTAACTTGAGAGAAAACAGCAATAGCTTTAGGAAACAAATTATGCGCCGCCATTATCTATCACCTTCCGTGATTGGTCGGGCAGCTGACGGATTCCATCCATAAAGAATACTTCGTCGCAAATAAAGAAGATAGCTGTCTAAGCACGAACACTTTAGCTCAAATCAATTACAACACTCAAATGAAGCTAAGACGTATCACCGGTATCAAAAGTATACACAGTTAAAACCATGACGACACAAATAACTCATTCCATTGAGGTTTAAAAAGGTTTAATGTTAAAAACTTGCGAGATCTTTCGAACCTACGACTTATCGGTTCATCATCAGGCACCAAAACTCGCAAGGTGCACATGAAACGTAGTGATTATATACACGTGTGGTTATGGGCAAAGACCGCGCATGCGTACAAGTCGGGACAGTATGAGGTCATAAAAAATACATACATTTAAAATAACCTGTAGGGTAAAAAACACATAATGGTTGTCATAAATATAAGAAATATAAAATGAAGGTCAAAGTTCCCTCGCCTGAGTTTTATATATGTACAATAAAATCAATGGTTGTCTAATCTTGTTTCTTGGTTTTTCAGTAGGTATCGCCAAGGTGCTGGTATATTGGATGGAGCTTCATCATTACAACATTGTTCATTCAAATGATAAATATACAAGCTCTCGAGAAACAACAGGCCATTTTTAGTTTTGGTCGTCGATAACAGTTTTACATTGTCACAGTCAGGATAGTGCTCTCCTTTTAGTACCTCTCGCGCTAAAGAAGTTGTTAGGGCATGTGTACGAACACTGTATTTGTGTTCTGTAATTCGTGTCTTTAATGATCTACAAGTGGATCCCACGTAAGAAGTAGACTGTGAGGTAGTTGAGAAAGAGTTCAGTGGTACCGAATAAACGCCGTATTTATCTAAGATTGATGTCGGATCTCGGTCTGATTTGGTTAAATTGAACAAACTTTCCGAAGAAACACCAAAGGAACAATCGTATTTTTTGCATGAATTTTGTAAGATCGGTACAATGGTTGGATGGAAGGGAATGGATGCCACGTATTTTATGGTTACTTCATCACGTATTGGTTGTAACGTTGTGGAGATCCGTCGTTGATACCTGCGTAACAATTTTGTAAATAGATATCCGGGATAACCGGAAACCTTTGTTAGATTGAAAATCCTGTGTAATTCTAGTTTTAAAGATCTTCTGGTGGATGAATGACTATAAGCCCTATAGATTAAAGATGAAATAGAACTATGTTTATAGGGAAGTGGTGTGTACGAATTATATGGAATGAGGGTAGGTGAACAAGTGGGTTTTAGGTAGACGGAGGTTTGAATGTCATTAGATGGGGTGCGTCGTAATAAAATATCTAAGAACGGAAGGGAGTTGGAGGATTCTAACTCTTGGGTGAAGGAAATAGTGGGAAAGACGGTTGATAAAGAGGCAGTAAAAGTGTCTAATTCCCTAAGTGAGTATTGCCAAAAAACTAAAACATCGTCGACATATCGTATATAGAGTAATGGTTGGAATGTACCATTATGAAAAACTGTATGTTCAACGTGTTGCAGTACTATTTCTGCCAGGACGGGGGAAAGAGGTGACCCCATTGGGGTACCGAAATCCTGGCGGTAGGTGATGTTATTAAATTTAAAATAAGTCCGGTTCTTGATAAGGTTCAGGGCTGAAACTATAGCAGTGGATCCAGTAGAAGAGAGGTTTAAGGATGGAAGTAGTGGGGTAATCAGGTCAATGGCTACATCCACAGGGACATTGGGAAACAGGAAACTACATCGAGACTGGCCATTTTAAATGGAATACCCGATGTAGCGGAATGGATCCGTTCCAGGGCGGACTTAGAACTCTTAATTGAAAAAGGTGAAGATGTGGTTAAGGGGGAAAGGACTGAGGCAAGTGATTTTTCCAGATTTCGGGTGGGGTTAGTATAGCCTGATACTAAAGAACGGATGGGGTATTCCGGTTTATGAAGTTTAATTTTGCCAAACAAATCTGGTATACGAGGACCAAAAGGAGGTTGCATATTATTTGAAATGGCTGGGGGTAGTGTATTACTATTTTTAAGTTTTGCAAGAGCAGTAATAGTAGCTGGGATAGGGTTACGAGATAATACTGTATGTGGGATCTGATTTATAACTGCGGTCATCTTATTTATAACTGCGATCTGATTTATAACTGCGGTCAAAAATGGCCTGTTGTTTCTCGAGAGCTTGTATATCTGATTTATAACTGCGGTCATCTTATTTATAACTGCGGTCAAAAATGGCCTGTTGTTTCTCGAGAGCTTGTATATTTATCATTTGAATGAACAATGTTGTAATGATGAAGCTCCATCCAATATACCAGCACCTTGGCGATACCTACTGAAAAACCAAGAAACAAGATTAGACAACCATTGATTTTATTGTACATGTATAAAACTCAGGCGAGGGAACTTTGACCTTCATTTTATATTTCTTATATTTATGACAACCATTATGTGTTTTTTACCCTACAGGTTATTTTAAATGTATGTACTTTTTATGACCTCATACTGTCCCGACTTGTACGCATGCGCGGTCTTTGCCCATAACCACACGTGTATATAATCACTACGTTTCATGTGCACCTTGCGAGTTTTGGTGCCTGATGATGAACCGATAAGTCGTAGGTTCGAAAGATCTCGCAAGTTTTTAACATTAAACCTTTTTAAACCTCAATGGAATGAGTTATTTGTGTCGTCATGGTTTTAACTGTGTATACTTTTGATACCGGTGATACGTCTTAGCTTCATTTGAGTGTTGTAATTGATTTGAGCTAAAGTGTTCGTGCTTAGACAGCTATCTTCTTTATTTGTATATCAATCAGCACGATAGTCTTTTCATCATATCTACTAACAAGCTGCCTCGTTATTTCCCGGTAAGTTAGTTACCAATTGTTCTAAGATACCTATGAACAGCAAAGTGCCACATGGAGCGTGCCATAAAAATATTTTATAAAACATCTCGAAAGTTGGCTGTGGAATATACACACCTGTCTTTTCTTCAAAACTGCCGTTCCTTGGGCGTCATCCCAAATTTCCTACGCCTGAGAACCGCTCCACGTTCACTATCAGATGCTAAGTTATTACAAGGAACTGAATCTAGGCGCTTAACTACAGAGATAAGAATAAAATACGGCCTGATTGATTCCCTTAACCGAAAAACATACAACGCGTATGGTTTCCTTGCTCACAACACCTCTTTAATTATTTTTGACAAATTAATGATAGTAAACTATGCCAAGATTACTCACGAGGTGGAAATGTACCAACAGAGACAAATACGGAAATTGAGGGTCTTGGTGCATGAGTATACAACTAGAAAAAACTCCTTGACAAAATCTAATCTAATGACCTCAACGAATGCTTTTGTGAATTTGAGTGCAAGACAATTAACAGAGGACGAATGCAGGGCACTAAACCGAGGATTTAAGTTCTCGTTTCCGGTGCTCAAACCAAAGACCTTCAATTACATTACCCAACTTGAACAGGTCATAAAGTCATTGCCGATTCATGCTCAGGACCCACTTAGATATAAAATCTCTCGTACTATTGAAAAGGAATCCACTCGACCACTAACTGAAATTCAACATATATTAAAATATGAGCGTACTACTTTGTTATCTCTTTCCGGAGATGCATCATTAGCAATTGTTTCTGCAGATAAAACGGACCAAATAGTTATACTTGATAAATCTACCTATATTAATAAGATGACCGCAGTTATAAATCAGATCCCACATACAGTATTATCTCGTAACCCTATCCCAGCTACTATTACTGCTCTTGCAAAACTTAAAAATAGTAATACACTACCCCCAGCCATTTCAAATAATATGCAACCTCCTTTTGGTCCTCGTATACCAGATTTGTTTGGCAAAATTAAACTTCATAAACCGGAATACCCCATCCGTTCTTTAGTATCAGGCTATACTAACCCCACCCGAAATCTGGAAAAATCACTTGCCTCAGTCCTTTCCCCCTTAACCACATCTTCACCTTTTTCAATTAAGAGTTCTAAGTCCGCCCTGGAACGGATCCATTCCGCTACATCGGGTATTCCATTTAAAATGGCCAGTCTCGATGTAGTTTCCCTGTTTCCCAATGTCCCTGTGGATGTAGCCATTGACCTGATTACCCCACTACTTCCATCCTTAAACCTCTCTTCTACTGAATCCACTGCTATAGTTTCAGCCCTGAACCTTATCAAGAACCGGACTTATTTTAAATTTAATAACATCACCTACCGCCAGGATTTCGGTACCCCAATGGGGTCACCTCTTTCCCCCGTCCTGGCAGAAATAGTACTGCAACACGTTGAACATACAGTTTTTCATAATGGTACATTCCAACCATTACTCTATATACGATATGTCGACGATGTTTTAGTTTTTTGGCAATACTCACTTAGTGAATTAGACACTTTTGCTGCCTCTTTATCAACCGTCTTTCCCACTATTTCCTTCACCCAAGAGTTAGAATCCTCCAACTCCCTTCCGTTCTTAGATATTTTATTACGACGCACCCCATCTAATGACATTCAAACCTCCGTCTACCTAAAACCCACTTGTTCACCTACCCTCATTCCATATAATTCGTACACACCACTTCCCTATAAACATAGTTCTATTTCATCTTTAATCTGTAGGGCTTATAGTCATTCATCCACCAAAAGATCTTTAAAACTAGAATTACACAGGATTTTCAATCTAACAAAGGTTTCCGGTTATCCCGGATATCTATTTACAAAATTGTTACGCAGGTATCAACGACGGATCTCCACAACGTTACAACCAATACGTGATGAAGTAACCATAAAATACGTGGCATCCATTCCCTTCCATCCAACCATTGTACCGATCTTACAAAATTCATGCAAAAAATACGATTGTTCCTTTGGTGTTTCTTCGGAAAGTTTGTTCAATTTAACCAAATCAGACCGAGATCCGACATCAATCTTAGATAAATACGGCGTTTATTCGGTACCACTGAACTCTTTCTCAACTACCTCACAGTCTACTTCTTACGTGGGATCCACTTGTAGATCATTAAAGACACGAATTACAGAACACAAATACAGTGTTCGTACACATGCCCTAACAACTTCTTTAGCGCGAGAGGTACTAAAAGGAGAGCACTATCCTGACTGGGACAATGTAAAACTGTTATCGACGACCAAAACTAAAAATGGCCTGTTGTTTCTCGAGAGCTTGTATATTTATCATTTGAATGAACAATGTTGTAATGATGAAGCTCCATCCAATATACCAGCACCTTGGCGATACCTACTGAAAACCCAAGAAACAAGATTAGACAACCATTGATTTTATTGTACATATATAAAACTCAGGCGAGGGAACTTTTGACCTTCATTTTATATTTCTTATATTTATGACAACCATTATGTGTTTTTTACCCTACAGGTTATTTTAAATGTATGTATTTTTTATGACCTCATACTGTCCCGACTTGTACGCATGCGCGGTCTTTGCCCATAACCACACGTGTATATAATCACTACGTTTCATGTGCACCTTGCGAGTTTTGGTGCCTGATGATGAACCGATAAGTCGTAGGTTCGAAAGATCTCGCAAGTTTTTAACATTAAACCTTTTTAAACCTCAATGGAATGAGTTATTTGTGTCGTCATGGTTTTAACTGTGTATACTTTTGATACCGGTGATACGTCTTAGCTTCATTTGAGTGTTGTAATTGATTTGAGCTAAAGTGTTCGTGCTTAGACAGCTATCTTCTTTATTTGTATATCAATCAGCACGATAGTCTTTTCATCATAAATACTTCGTCGTGTGACGCGATGAAGTCGTCAACACATTTGTGCACTTCGTCACATGTCCGGAACCGTACAGCAGACAAACCATGTTGCATCGATCGGTACAAATAATAGTCTGAAGGGGCTATGTCGGGACTATACGCCGGGTGCTCCAAAACTTCCCAGCCAAGCGTCAATAACGTTTCCTTGACCGATTTCGCGACATGCGGCCTAACGTTGTCACGCAATAATCTCGCGGGTGCCTGTTTATGGACTTTTCCGACAGATTTCTTGGTTCAATCGCAGTAATTGTTGCTGGTAGCAATCAGCAGTAACAGTTTGACCCTGTTCCAATAGTTTATTATAGAGCACACCCTTCATATCCGACCAGAAGCACAGCAGAACTTTCTTGGAGTGAATATTGCGTTTCGGTGTCGAAGTCGTTGCTTCATCGGGGTCTACCCACTGTTTTTTACGTTTGAAATTGCCGTACCATATATACTTTTCATCACCCGTAACGATTTTCTACAGGAAAGGCTTTCTGTGCTGTTTATTCAACAGATTCAAACACTTCATGACACGTTCATCCTTGTTCCTTTGCCAAGTCTCGTCCCCAGTTATGACCCGCGACAGGAACGTTGGTTCATTCACCACCTGCAGACGAAGATTTTGACAGAGTTTGACAGTTTGCAGTCCATACCAAAATCGCAGCTGTGTTCTGCACGTTGTCACCAAATATCGTGCAGAACACAGCTCCCGATGCTTACAGAACGACGCCACTCGGCACAATGACTCATGAAGGTCACTGCCCTCCACCGATGCTTGCACATCCGCGTACTGCTATCTGTTGGTAAGCTACGTACCTAGTCTCCGAACTTTTTGATCGCACTATGTATATTGACAAAATGGGACAAGAGCACTCTGAAACGTATCGTCAGTGGGTATTGTCATTCCTCTGCGCAAAGGATCACCAAATTATTTCAGGATTGGACAGGGTTGAGTGTGTGCACTAAGACAGTTCACGAGAAACTGCACAAATTAATTTCCTTGACCGAGCTGCTGCATACAAGCTGTTAAAAACTCGTAAGAATGCAAGTAAGCAACTGGCTTGTTGCAACGTACATCGTCCGCGGACCCTAGACCAGTGGAAACGAGTGTTATGGAGTCACGAATCAGGCTACACCCTTTTCGAATCCGATGGTCGATTAGTCTGGATATTCTGTATGCGAGGTGAACGATACTTGCCAGTATGTGCCATCCCAACTGTCAAATTTGGTGGTGGCACTGCCATGGTTTGGAGATGTTTCTCGTGGTATGAACTCAAACCATTGGAGGTTGTGCATACAACATAAGTGCCACGAAGTTACACTTTATCGGTTTTACGGACACAAACTGTTCTTGTTTCAGAAAGACCACGCTGCGTGCCGTAAATCACGTTCCATTTCGAATTGATATGAGGATATGGGTGGACAGAATTCGGAGTGCCCAGCTCAAAGCAATCAATCTCATGGAGGCCTTTTGATATGAACTTGTTGAACGTTGGGTTACAACGACACAACCAACTTCTGCGTCTGAACAAGTCCATCCTTCTGTCAGTTTAGACACAGAAGTTGGACTAGTCCATTCCTCCTCCTTTGCGGGAGTAATGGAAAAATATACCTGCCACTGCTTACCAGAATCTCATTGAAAGTGTGCCAATGAGAGTGCAAAACGTAATAGTGGCGGCCGACTCCGTACTAATTTTGCCATAAATGCAGATTTGTATAAAAAGCATTGGTGTCCGGATACCTTTTCCTACGTAGGGTATTCTCAGCCATAAGGAACAATGCTGGCACCAAAGCTCCTCCGGCTTCCCAGTAGACGTTGCCCATGCAATCAAAAACATGAAACGAGGAAGAGCTGTAACAGACGATGGTATTACTGTGGACATTGTACAAGAAGCCAGTGAAGTGATAGAAAACATACTCGCCCAAGTTTTCTGTAGATGGCTCAATGAAACGAAGATTCCTGATGCCTGCAACAATGCTACAGTGTTCCCGCTACATAAAAAAGGGGATTTCGAGGATCTTAAGAACTACAAAAACCTCCTTTGTTAACAATATCTTCACTAAGGTACTATAGCATCGCTTGAAGGAAATACTAAACATGGCACAACCAAGAGAGCAAGCTGGATTCAGAAATGGTTACAGCGCTATAGATCATATCCTTTTACTGAGAGAACGTGGGAATATGAACTTCCACTTGGTATTACTTTTATTGATTATGAAAAGGCATTTGATTACGTGCAACCGACAGCGGTTGTAAGGACTTTGAAGTCCAGAGGTATTGAAGATGCTTACATCGACATTATGAATAACATCTATATGAGAATGCAAGTGCAAAGTTTCGACTATTCGAAGATACGACACCAATAAAACCTGGAAAGGGAGTGAGACGAGGTGACGCCATATCTCCTAGGCTCTTCAATGCGACATTACAGAGTGTCTTTCAAATACTGAGCTGGGAAGATAAAGGGACAAAGATTAAAAGAGATAACTGAATCGCCTTCGTTTTGTTGATGGTATTTATTAAGTACCACCCTCAGAGCTTCACAGTATGATCGAAGAACTTGCTGACAAGGACTGGATTAAAAATGAACTTTCTGAAAACAAAAATTTTTGTATAATGCTTTTACAAGAACTGAAGATTTTGAGAATGATGGAACAAATCCAGAGGTAAACGATGCCTGCATCCGCTCGGGCAATCGATATCAGGCGATGAGCACGTCGAAGAAGAAACTAATCAAATGAATCTTGATTGGGGAGCATTTGAAAGAAACAGTTCAATCTTCAACGGCAATTAGCCATTATGTCTTGAAAGTAAAGTGTTTAATGAAACCATCCTTCCAATTCTAACTTATTTATGGAACAGAGATATAGAACTTAATTATCGCCATGACTGCATGACGTTCAAGCGAAGGTTACAACCCAGCTGCAAATGGTAGCAAGTTTTCTTATACGACCAAAAGTGTATTGTCTCCTGGGTACACTGTGTGCAAGGAGGGAGAATTAGCTGAGCTGTATTTTACATTTGCTTGTTTTTTTGAATGATGCACAGGATTTCGTTCTCACGTGCGTATGGAATTTTAGTACTTAATAGAACATACACTGGCGTGCAAAATTAAGGACGAGACGGTTTTTCGAATGTAACGTCGTGTAGAAGTGCTCCACATCGACTCAAATCATACCATAAGATCCCCAACCAAGATGTAAGAATATGGGACAAGTGAGCAAAACCGTCCAAACAAGGAATCCAAAGGATACAAAGGCACTTTATTGAAAAGGTAGCTTCGAGCACAACTGCACAAAAGACAGAAATGCCCATGTGACATACAGCTGCCAAGAAAAATCCAGTCTTTAGTAGGGGATATGATCACCCCTGACTGCGTTGCAGAATTTACAACTTCTGTCCATGCTGAGGACGGGTTGTCAAGGAGCTGTGGAGGCATCGCGGCCCATTCCTCATGTAGCGCCAATCGCAGCTGCGGAATCGTTGCTGGCTGCTGGTGACGTGCTGCCAAGCGTCTCCCGAGAAGGTCCCACACGTGTTCGATTGGATTTAGGTCCGGTTACCTTGCGGGCCAATCCATGCGTTGAATATCCTCATCTCCAACAGCTCTGCGACAGCCACTGTACGATGAGATGTAGCGTTGTCGTCCATGAAGAGGAACTCAGGACCCACAGCACCTATAAACAGACGCACGTAAGGCAGGAGAACCTCGGTACAATAGCGGACACCAGTGAATGAACCTCCTTAGAAGATACGGGGGTCAGTACGGCTACCAAGCATGATACTGCCCCAAACGAGAACTCCGCCACCTCCGAACCGGTTCCTGTCGATGATGCTGGAGGTGTGATTGCATGTTCCCTGCTCTCTCCAGATGTGTATACGTCCAGATCGCTCGTCAGACTAAATCGGCTCTCATCCGTAAAGAGAACTCGACCCCAGTGCTGATGTGTCCAGTTCTTGTGTTTTGGGCACCACAAAAACCGCCGTCTCCGATGAGCAGGGGTTAATGTCACACACCGTACTAGTCGTCGTGCAAATAGACCAACTTTGTGCAGCCTCCTGGCCACGGTAAAACGCGATAACGAATATCCAGTTGTCTGTTGCATGTGCCTTGCGATTTCTCCCGCTTTTCTGCCGACTGTCTCTGCTCGCCTGTAGGACAATATATCGGTCGTCTGTCGCCGTGGTCACTCGTGGACGATCACTGCTAAACTCTCGGACAGCTGTTCCTGTCGTTTGAAATGCTCTCCAAGCTCGTGAAACGATGCTGTGAGCGATCCCGAACTCCTCGGCCATACTAGTCACACTTCGACCTTCTTCCAACTTCCCAAAGACGCGACCTCGGGTAAAGTCATCCAGATGTCGTCCACTGGATTGCCTGTTGGCCATATCACATGGTGGCAGCAACTCGACGTCGTTCAAACCATGTACACCATGCAATAGCTTTCACCGAATTGCTGAGCGTACACCGTCCGTGTGCTTTATACCCTTCCGACAATCCCCCCCTACGTCATGCTTCATATATGCGCATTCCCTACGGTACCGGATCCTAGTCTAACTCCTGAGTAGTCTTTCGATCCGTTCTGCTTGCTCGTTCCGCTGTTATTACGCTGTTATGCTAATTTCTCATCTTCGTCCTTAATGTTTGCACACCAGTGTATCTTTGAAAGAACAAATGGTTCCCTCGGGTTTGCGGTTCCAATGGGAGACATTTTGAAGAAATAACTTTCGGGAGGTGGAAAAAAAAATGGCAAAAAACCTGAACACCATTTCGTCTTTGATTGAGTCTCCTCACCAAAGTGAAATATATTTTGCAAGTATTTTTCGCATCGATTTGATTCTAAAGGATTTTCTCTTCTTTTCTTCTCGACAGTCGTCAACTTTACTTTCAAGTATTCATGCTTGAGGAAAAGCGCGTGGTCTTTCCGGATTACTTCAGAGAAGAGCATTTCTAAGTTAGAGCTATGTCACTTTGACAGACATTGACATAAACACTATTATCCTTCTTTTTGTGTGTGCGTACGTGACTTGGTTTCTTCTGAACACAGCAAAGAATTCTGGATTGTGTCTTACGCAAGAAGCAGTGAATATTTCCTGCAAAAGAAGAGACGGAGGACATGATGCTGGGAATGTAAGCTCTTGCAAAGTGAAGTATAACGCAGCTGAAAACGGAAAACCGGGGGCTGGGGTTGTAGAAGCTGTTATATTTCCTCTATACTACGATATTAAAACAGGAAGGAACAGGAATTCCAAAAGAATGAAAGGAGATTGAAACCAAGGAAGAAGAAATGTACAACAAAGACCATAAAATAACTGGAATTCCGGGCTACCAACATTTATAAACTGTAGACAACAAGCATTGTGAGGAATATAAGATTAAGGAAAACAGTCCAATTATTTTTATTTTTCTCCTCAACCAAGATTTTTTTGTTTTGGCCAGCTCCTTCAGGACGAATGGCACGTACATATTCAAATCGCATGTGACATCATTAAAGGTGTTGACTGTCACTGATCTAAATTAAATAAAACACTACCGTCTTAGGCACGATAATAATGTTGCTTTAATTACACTGGCGGAAAGTGAAAAAAGAACACACCCCGAAGGAATTGGCGGACGATCATGAAATTTACATATGTTTTTGGGGTCGAGTTTACGTAGGTGTGATGCTAATTTCGGGACCAACTGGTGAGCGCTTACGCCACAGCACGGCATAATATGCAAATTATCGTCGGTGGTATTTAAGGAGTACGGCGAAGTGAATGTAATCAGTCGTCGGCGTACGCACACGTGCGAAGACCCTGAAGAAGCTGCAATGCCTGGACATGGAAGACGTGTACGATTTCAGCAGTTATCGGACTTTGAGCGAGGTCGTCTAGTCAGACTCCGCGAGGCCGGGTGGTCGCATCGTCGTATTGCGGAGCGAATTGGACGGGAAGTATCGGTGGTGGTACGATGGTGGCGCAGATGGTCCGAGGAACATTCCCACACGAGAAGACGTGGAACCGGAAGTCACAGATGGACTGATGAGCGGACCGATCGACGCATAAGAAGAGCGGCGTTGTCAAGCAGAACATCCACTGCGACGCAAATCCGAGCTGCCGTTGCACCAGAGGTGACTGTGCGAACAATACCCAACCGTCTACTGGATGCAGGACTACGTGCACGTGTGCCTCTGGCATGTGTACCTCTGACTCCAGCCCACCGTCAGGAACGGCTGCAGTGGTGTCGCCAACGTCTGCAATGGAGAACGCAATGGCGATCTGTCGTGTTCAGCGACGAAAACAGATTCTGCTTGGGAGCCTCCGATGGCCGTATGCGTATTCGCAGACGTACAGGGGAGCGCCTCCACCCTTCTTGCATCCGGCAGCGACACACAGGGCCTACACCTGGTTTCCTGGTGTAGGGAGCGATCATATATCACTCCCGTACACAACTAGTGTTTGTACCGGGTACGTTAAACAGCACCTCCTACATCAACAACATCAATCAGCCCGTTGTTGTGTCATTTGTAAGGTCTGTCCGTCGTGGTGTTTTCCAGCAAGATAACGCACGCCCACACACGGCACTTGCAACGCAACATGCACTTCTGGGTGCGAGACAACTTCCATGGCCTACACGTTCACAGGATTTGTCCTGCATTGAGCACGTGTGGGATTTTATAGGACAACGACTTATACGGTCTCCACGGCCAACCACGACCATCCCCGATTTACGCGTCCAGGTTAAGGATGCTTGGAACTCAATACCCCAAACTTACATCCAACATCTGTACGACAGACTCCATGCCAGAATTACACAGTGTGACGCAGTTCGCGGCGGTTCAACCTCGGACTAACCATGTTACATGCAAATCTTATTTTTCAGTTTACCAGCAAATACAGCTGCATTTTACGATAATGTTTTGATCACGTTATCCTCTGTATTCCGTTATTATGCTGTATAAATTTCGTTGGTATCAGACGTCTCCTTCTTGGTGTTCTTTTTTCACTTTCCGCCAGTGTTTATTCAAGCAGTTATCACTGACTGTCACATACGCCCAAATGCACAGAAGAAAATGATGACTAAAAATAGTCAGTAAAATGACTATATATACAATTCCACATACATGAGTTGAGCATAGTTTACATCTCTTGGCAGTAACCTAATTAAATAAACTCCTCATCTGTTCAGTTTCTCAATGTCGTCTCGATCCCTTCTTATGCATGTAAAAATGTTCATAGTTGATTTACCAAAGCCGAAACCCAATTTTTAGCACGTCTTTTGTAAAAAAAGATCGTGCTTTTGTTATCGGGTTGTCCGTCCGTCCGTCTGTACCCACGATATCTCTGCAACTATTAGTCCGATTTCAAAAATTCTTTTTGCATTCGGAAGCTTGAAATATGCAAATGATGATCCTTCATTTCTTTTTTCTTTTTACGATGAACAATTTCGCCGGTAGAGGGCGTAAATGCAGATGATGTCGAATTCAAAAATGCGTTTTATTCCACATATTTGATTCTAAACATCCGATTGAATTTTTTTATCTTTCGATTCCATTTATGTTGAAGAGTATTTTAGATATAGTTTCTTTTTCAAATTACATCCAGATTTTCCGCTAGGGGGCGTAAAATAAATTACATTTCCCCCGATAACTCTTCTTTTAAAACTCCGATTTGAAAAATGTTTTCTTCAGCGGATACATCTACTGATGGAAAATCTTTTGCATATAATTTCTAATTTTTGGTAAAGAATACTGTGGCCACCAGGGGGCGTAAGCGTTAATTTTTGCTTCTGATGTATTTGCCATAAAATCAGAGCTTCTTAAACATCGATTGAAAAAATTCTTTCGTGGACTGATACCACTCACATTGATAAACCTTTTCGGAATACTTTCTTCTTAAAATATTGCACAGTTTCTCCACCAGGGGGCGACGATGTACATCTTATTTTTGTCAATATCTCTACATCTAGGAGTCCGATTTGAAAAATTCCTCCTTTGTTGGATAGTGTTTTCCATGTGACATGTTTTTCATATAATTTCAAAATTTGCAAGTAATTCATAGACTTTCCGCTAGGGGGCGTAAATGTAAATTGAGTTTCCCCTATATCTCTGCTTCTACGTATTCAACGTATCACACGGTGGCAGCAACTCGACGTCATTCAAACCGATGTACACCGAGCAATAGCTTTCACTGAATTGCGAAGCGTACACCGCCCGTGTGCTTTATACCCTTCCGACACTCCCCCTCCTACGTTATGCTGTATATATGCGCATGCCCTACTTTACCGGACCCTAGTCTATCTTTTCAGTGGTCTTTGGATCCGTTCTGCCTGCTCGTTCCGCTGTTCTGCTAATTTCTCCTCTTCGTCCTTTAATTTTTGCACACCAGTGTATGAACGTACGGTTCGTCGATGGTTTGAAAAGTATCGTTTCCGTGCTACGTGCCTTCAAGATGAGGAGGGTCGAGAGCGACATTCGGTCAATGATAATGACGCTCTAAAGGCAAATGTGGAGGCAAATCCTCGCGTCACTGCCCCAGAACTCGCCAAATAGTACAATATGTCGGTGTCAACCATTTCCGAACATCTCCACGAAATTGGTAAGGTAACGAAGCTCGACACATCGGTCCCACACGAACTGATGAAGTATCGGAAACAACAACTGTCTGAGATGTGCAGTAACGTTCTGTTTGAGAACAAAAAGGAGCTCCTACTTGAACGCATTGTAACCTGTGGTTAAAAGTTGGTACTATACGACAGCCGTTAGCTATCTGGACAGTGCTTGAACCATGGTAAATCCCCAAAACAACATCCTAAAACAAGGTTGACGCCAGAGAAGGTCTTGTTGAGGGTGTGATGGACTGTTCACGGCCTCATATACTACAGGTTCTTGAATGCTGGTGAAAGCATTATCTCAGTCACATACTGTGAAGAAACTGACCGAATGCACCAGAAGCTGTGTTCCGAACAGCCATCTTTGGTGAACCGGTAGGGTCCTGTCCTCCTCCATGATAAAGCGCGAGACCACATGTGTCTTAAATGACGAAACAGAAGCTACACAAACTGAGTTTCGAAACCCTCCCACATCCAGCTTACTCACCTGACTTGGCATCTATGGATTTCTACCTAATCATGCATTTTAGCAATTACCTCAAGGACAGGACCGTCAGAAACCGAGTGGAGGACAAAATTGCATTGCTGGGACTTTCTCGCATCCAGGGAGCCAGATTTCTTTTGAAGTGGCATTGAATTACTTGCCACTCGGTGGCAGAGGTATAACAAGCTGCTGAACACGTTATAACGAAGCAATTTCCTGGTCATTTTTAGTCCACGACGGGGCTCGAACACGAGTCCGCTTATTCCGTAATAAGTCGCTCCACCAATTGAGCTACGCCCGACATGTTCCTTATCGCTTCTATCTGCCTTTATGTCGTGTGCGTCCTGCGGGGCAGGCACGTCACATCTCCTCCCACCCGAAGGAGGGCCGGGGGCATGGCCCGCGGGTCAGCCGTGACCATGAATCGTCGTAGGCAGACATCCGCTGATGAACGTACACTTGAGAACTCCCAGTCAATCTAGTGTGTGGAATGCAACATCACACATTTATTTTTCGAAGCGCTGAAGAAGGGATTCTCTTATTTTTCCTATCTCGAGGTGTGGAAAAAACATCACACCATTGCGAGATCTTGAACGGCCGGGTCATTCAGGAAGTTCGGGCGCCATTATAACGAAGTAAATTTCTCCGTCATTTTTATTCACGCCGGGGCTCGAACCCGAGTCCGCTTATTCCGGAATAAGTCGCTCTACCAACTGAGCTACGCGGACACGTTCGTTGTCGCTGCTATCTGCCTTTATGTCGTGTGCGTCCTGCGGGGCAGGCACGTCACAACGTCTATTTTGAACAAAACAAGGTTGTGTGCTATCAGCTATGTCTCTTTCATTTTTACCCTCCAAATCAGCCGTTATTTTCCAAACAACCGGGTATATTATTTGTTCAACTGCACCTTAAAACAAAATGCCGCGGATGACTTAGTGGTTAGTGTTTCAGACTATCGGTGCTGGGTCCCCAGGTTCAAGCCTGGGCTGATCTTTCAGAGATGGTGTGATTTACTAACAATCGCTGAATATCCGCCGTGCATCGGACGAGCACGTAGAGTGACGGCCCCCAGGCTGGACCCACTGGTTAAATGGGTATCCTTTCCTATACCCCACCTGAAATTCTCTCACCCCTCTATGTGCAATATCGTACTTGTACGGTGGAGCCATCTACTGTACTCTAATCTCACTACAAACTGTTCTGTCAAAGTCGCTAGACTTGCTCTCATTCCTTCCGTTTCTGTGTCCTGCCCAAAAGGCGATCTCGCTGTAGGTGGATGGGACCTAAACTCTACTACTTGTGGACGGAAGTCCTACAAGAAAATGACGCTGACCCCCCTTAAAACAAAATTCTGGCATAAAGCTTATCGAGATATAAGGAGTTATCAGGTGCAAAGAGAATGCGATGTCTGTGTAAAATAAATCTTTGTAAACATTAATTTAATGCCAACGCGAAGGAACCTCAATCAACGATGAAGTATGGGAACAAAGAAGATGTTCGTTTCTTTGAATTGTTTGCGTGCTTGCAGTCCTATGAATACATGCAAATAAAATTCCTCTTAACCCTTTAACAACCACAACGCCCGTCAAGAGTGAGTAGAATTTCCTACTCCCACCTGTTCTTTGAATTTTCACGGCCTCTAAAGGGATTAGCAGAAATCACCCTAAGTCACCGTTGTCGTCGCTAAATTAATAAGGAAACCAGGCGGTATCTCTCGGGGGATATCATTTACTCTCATGATGTTGTATATCTTCTGCATGGAAGAACGCAGTGATCACCCCAAAGGGAACATATGAAGCTCAATGCATAGCGAAACTACAGATCGGAAGCTTCGTGTGGTGTCCGAGCACTGATCCTTGTTTTGTTAAATTTGTAAAGGGGATGGGAGAAATAGTGAAATGAGTAATAGTGAAAGGAGTAATAGACAGTTTCAGGGGTTATATTTATATTTTTGAACGATACAAGATTTTTTTTATTGTGTGTTTAACTACGACCATAAGCAACTCTGTCGCCCGTCCCTAATTTAGGGCCATTGGCTCCTGGAAAGGAAGAGAGCTAGCGCCGTAAGACAAACACAGCATCCATGCCTCTCCGGGATTCGAACCCTGACTCATCTTGGACGAATGATCAGAAGCCATGGTTCAGACCGCTGGGTCACCGGGGTGGCAATAGAAGATTTCAACTGCCTGGTAGTCAAACGGGTAACACACGCAAAAATTTCTCTTTTACATAAGTTTCGACTTAAAATCAGTCAGTAACGACGGGAAAAATAAGGTATGTAGCGTAATTTTTTAATAACTAAGTATCCCTTTTGTTTGTGATGTCTAAATATGAAAGTATGTTTCACGAGCATTACAGCAATACAAGAAGCACATTGATTGAGGCAGGGATTCGACAATTAAGACATGCAAGCGCTCTTTCCACTGCGCCACCAAAATGAAACAAATGTTCAAACGTTCAGACAAAGGAAATTACATTGTTTGTGATACATACACTTAGCAAACAACATTAAAGATAGGAGTGATGGGCAGTTGACATGGGTATCTCCCGCGCAGAGTGGATCAGACCCAAATCGAATGAAAGCGATAAATAGGTGGATAGCAGGGCCTTCTAAATCTGTATCGCAATCAACGAACATTTGCAAACGGGGAGATCTGAGCGACTCCACGTTTACTCATGGTTTAGTGGACACCGTGAGCAATTGGATGAGCTATAAGCAGTCACTGAGTGACTTTGAACATGGAGGCATTGACAGCGCAAGAAAAATGGATCACTCTGCCACCGTAGTGGTAAGAAACCTATGGTTCTCGAGGGTTACCGTATCAAGAGTGTACCGCGAGTATACCATCGACGGACCGACCAGTGCCCAGAGAGCAACCGGTGGCCGATCATTCTCCATTAATTACAGGGGTACGACGTGGACTATCCAGGCTCCTACAGACCGATTGCTTGGGAAAGGTGGTGCAAATATATGGCGCCAAAATATGGCACCCGGTTCACACCCTGAGCTACTGGGGCAGACACCTTACTCTTGTGTCACTGTAAGACTGCTCATTATCGGACATAAGCGACAGAACAACATGGCGCCCCGTGCATACCCTGGGATGCTGGAGCCGACATCCTACTCTTATGTCACTGTAGGCTGCTCATCGTCGGGCATAAGCCAGCGGACAATATGGTGCCCGGTGCTTACCTAGGACTGCTGGAGCAGACATCCTACTCTTGCGTCACTGTAGGCTCCACATCGTCGGGCATAAGCCAGCGGACAATACGGCGCCCGATGCGTACCCTTGGCTGCTGGAGCAGACATCCTACTCTTGCGTCACTGTAGGCTGCTCATCGTCGGGCATAAGCCAGTGGACAATACGGTGCCCCGTGCATACCCAGGACTGATGGAGCCAACATTCTACTCTTGTGTCACTGTAGGCTGCTCATTGTCGCAAATAAGCCAACGGACAATACGGTGCCCGGTGCATACCCTGGGCAAGAGGTCTGCACGGGCCCGTGCCGAATCGGGCTTTTGCTCATTTCCAAGTTTCGAAAACGGGCCGGGCCTTCAATATTTAAGGTAAAACAGACACGGGCCGAGCAGGGTTTTTTTATGAGCAAAACAATCGCTGTACGGTGCCTTTCTCGTACGGAAAACTTGCAACATACAGCAGCAGGATAAGATTGAATAATTTCCGCTGATAGAAAAAATAGAAGTTTTACGACTTCCTCCCTCCTACAAAACAATTGGAGTGGGTCAGCTCCCTTAGTTTTTCAATGTGAATGTGGTCCCTTCTCTCTCTCTCTCTCTCTCTCTCTCTCTAACTTTCACCCTCCTCTTATGCTTCAGGGCAGGCTATTAACTGCAGCATTTATAAACTGAGCCACCCGCTCGCAGACGATCTTTTATATTGTTTTAGTAAGCGGCACGTTGTTCTCTAAACGTGTTTAAAGCTTTTAAGTTGTCGTAAATGGCACGGGAGAAAGGGCTAGGAGAAACGTACTTCCGTGTACAAATCTGTGCTGTTTTCCCCACATTTGTACTCTCAGGCAGCCGTTTTCAAAACTTCTGTGACACTGGTTAGCTGGGCAGTCTGTCGTTGTTTTCCCTTGGCATATACTCAGTTCAGTGTTGCTGATAAATACCCTTTCATACTTATCATGGAGTTAAAGAAAACGAAAGATTTTCGAGAAAGAAATCGCTTCCGGAGAATATGTGCTTGCAGACAATGTAAAGGGGAAAAGCGATATTTGGAAATAGTGTAAATTACTGTCCCGTTCTGAAACTGGTCGGCCGGAAATCGTTGTGCAGTGCACTAAGCGCAAAAGCTTTTTGAGTTACGATAGCACAAAATCTGGAGCATCGCATGTTAAGCGGCACAAATGTGTCGCCCCCCCTCACACACACGAGAGACATATTGGGTTCCAGCGATATGAAATGCCAGTAGAGATAGGTGCAGTTTATAAAGCCATAAAATCTTCTCCCAGTAGAACGATAGAACTCATTATTCTGGATATTTTGTACTTTTCGAATTAACCCCCCTCTTTATCCCCAAGGATATTTCCGAGTCCGTCAATAGGGAATGATAATTTGAAAACCCAGAAAATTTGAAAGGCATGGAAATTGTTCTTTTGATGCAATATTTTTGAGTATACGGGCCCCCACTCCCCTCCTCGGACGTTACGTGACTTCTACAGAGTCTCGGAAATATTCTGAATTAACGTTTATTGTAACAGAATACGTGTAGCAATCAAAAAAGCGAAAACTCTTCAGGAGTCGAATGACCGAGTGCGCCAGGTGTCAAATTCTTTTTTTGGTAATTGTTGAAATTTTTCCATGGATTATACGGTACGTAATGCTATTTAGACCCATAAGTTGATATTTATTTGTGACTTTTCTTAATACTGAAAATACGTCAAAATTATTAATACTGCATTCAAACATTTCTGAATTGCCTGTATTAACTGTTCATCACGAAATATTTTTTCCACAGAAATCGGGAGGAGCAGAAAACGAACCCGCTTCTCTCGATTTCCGTTCGAGCACGCTAACCATTAGGAACTGAGGACGACTTAGTCCCAAGCATTTGGGTGTTAAGAATCAGAATATTCTCAGATATTCACCAGTCGAAGCAAATTCTGCTTCCTCATACGGTAGTTAAGTAAATCACCAGGAAATTCTGTGGAAGAAATATGCTCATAATACGTGGAAAAACTATGCGTCGGAATTATTTACACAGTCTCTGAATTGCCTGTATTTACTGTTCGTCACGTCTCCAGGGAGATTTAACTTTCAAGTTTTCTGATGTGATTGGTGTTACGCGATGAACAGAAAATACAGGCAATTCAGAGATGTCTTATTGCTGTGTGAAAAATTCTGGCGAGAATAAATCTCTAATTACATAGAAGATTACTTTAATGATTGAAGCATCCACCTATAGCTTGCAGCACCACGCTGGATATCATCCAAATGTCCTGGTACGGACTCAATGATTTTCCGAAACACAGACTCAGGTAACACTGACCAATAATCTAAGAGTGCTTGGCGTACAGAAGGCAGAGATGTAGGAGGGCATGGTTGATCACGAACAGCTCGTTCCAATATGTCCCATAAATTCTCTAAGGGGTTGATGTCCGGTGAAAAAGGTCATCTAAGAGCTGTACATAGCTGGAACTAGTGACGGAAGACTCAGGAGGAACCAGGACGGACCACGTGACAGCTGCCCAAACAGTTACACCGCCTCCACCGGCCTGCAGTACCCCAACTAGGCATGCGTGGTCCATAGCTTCGTGTGGTTTACGCCACACACGCTGTCTGCTATCGGCGCGATACAGTGTGAAACGGGATTCACCAGACCATGTGACGCGTTTCCAATCATCTATGCCCCAGTTTCGATGGGCCTTCGCAAACTGCAGCCGTATCATGCAACGCTGTACCGTTGACATCGGGACACAATGCGGCTCTGGACGCACCCCAGCCAAATTGTACCACGTGTCGACGGATTGTCTTTGAGTATAGGCTTCTGGATGCTTCTTCATTAAATTGTGACGTGATTTGCTGGAAACAAGCCTTCTGATTAGTCTGTAAGATGCCGGCCAATCATGTGCGCTCTAGATCATCCAGTGCACTTTTGCTGCCACATTTCGTGCGATCGTTAGCGGTTTTGCCGGATTTCACGTACTCCTGGTACACGCTTGCTACGGTTTGTCGCGAAATTCTTAACAGTTTCGCCGTTGCGCTTATTGAACATCCGGCCTTCCTGGCTCCCACGATTTGATCTTGATCAAACTGACTTAAGTCTCGTCCTCGACCCATGCTGGCACTTAAAGGAATGTATTCCTGCGCTTACTGACCCACTCTACTTATAGGCCCAAGCTATTTTCCTGCACACCGCGATTTGCTGCTTTGCGTATTTTCACCGGGTTTACGTAATAATTTGTCCTTTCAGTGTATTTTAAGATCTAAGGCTTAAACAGAACAAACGTCGCGGAAATTCAGTTGATCTAAATGGTAGATTATATTGAAGTCACACCCATCATTTTAAAGAGAAAAATATTCAAGCTTCAATAATGACTATGCAGAAATTTAATACACCCAGTGGAAAATAAAAACATTAGAGATTCCTACCCCTAATAGCATGTTGGTCCTCCTCTGGCGCGAATGACACGCCGAGGTATCGACTACACACATGCCGGAGGGGCCGCCCCTGTGGCGCAGTGGTCTAAGCGATGGCCTCTGATCATTCGTCCGAACGGGGCTTGGGTTCGAATCCCGGTGAGGCATGGATGTTGTGTTTGTCTTACGGCACTGGCTCTCTCCCTTCCCTGGAACCAGTGACCCTAAATTAGGGACGGGCGACTGCTTATAGCCCATTGAGTTGCTCACGGTGGTCGTTAAACCTCCAATCAAAAAAAAAAAATGCCGGCGGGTTTTAGGAGGTAATGCCAGCCATGCCTGTTGCAGCATTATCCGCAATTCCGCCCTAGACGTCGGTTCAGGATCAATGGATCTCCGCTACACGGCTTCCCAGAGAGCTTCTACAGGGTTTATATCCGGGGACTCTGAAGGCCACTGGATCAGATGAGTGTCCCTCAAGTCTCGCTTGGGTGGTAGCGCCCCGATGGCGCATTGTCCTTCTGAAACAAACCATCGCAGCACACGCTGGTAGCGCGTAGCTGTTAAGGACGTCTCTATACACGGGGCAAAGCTAACCAGACTGTGCAGTTCAAGCTACGGAGTGTGTACTTCCACTGCATAATATAGTTCCAGTTTAAAAACTTCTGTTCAAGCTTGAACTAAGACCTAAAAAAGCGTATGGACATGTAAAGGTTCTAAATGTCGTACGTACGTGCATCAAAAAAAAAAAAAAATCGAAGGTCCCAGTTTCGGTCGCGTTTCTAAAAAATACAAAAACAGTGAAACCTCGATTTAACCAACTTAAAAGGGACCAACAGTCTTGTACGTAAAATCGCGGAATTCGCTAAATCGAGGAAGCCTTTCGAATGAAACATTCAAATCAAGCTGGTGTTCATAACAGAATACGCAAGCAGCTAAATTCTGTTTCAGTGAAATTTACATTATGTATAGTACTTTTAATAACGAAATTTATTATCAAAACTGATGTAATACGTACACATTTACTTTGAAATATTAAATACATAATTCGTAGATATTAGACTTCAATATGTAGCATCAAAATTGAAGCGTACTTTGAAATTGCGAAAAAAATACGATAGTTGATTTTTTTTCTAGCATTTATCTTCTTAAATAACGATTTCAGTGTTACGAACTTTATGAAGCAGAACATCAGTTAGTATTAATTAACTTGTAAAAAACTGAATATGTGTTGATTACCTTTTTACACTGTAGAACAGAAGTACTTTAGAGAAGTTTGCTTATCTTTTTCTGCACAATTTTTTGCTTTATGAATTGCAAGTTCAATTTTATGAAGTACATGAAAAATGTCATCATTAATATCGTAGCACACCAAGTAGTTTTAGCGTATTCTATACCGTTAGCAGCATCACTAAAGTAGGTAACTTTCATTTCTGCTTCATCCTCTTCATCAGAGACGGATTTATTCCGATCTGTTCTTCCAAGATATCATCAAGGGATTGCATTTGCCAGATACGCACATTTGCGTCATAATCAACGTAATCGGAAAACACTGCTGAGGCAATTTCATTCCATTCTACATGATCGTCTTCCGCAAAATTATCAGCATAATTTTCAGCATTGTACCTACTTTCTTGTTGTTCACAACCTGAGAAACCTGCTTTGTTGAAGCAGTTTTTAATGGTATATTTCGTAACTACATTCCACGACTGTCGCACGAAATGCATAACACCGAGAATGTTAACTTTACTTTAGATGCATCATCCTTTCAACCGATAACAGAAAGTACTCGTACTTTTCGCATGACACTTTTTTGATAATGAGCTTTTAAAAGACCTAATGACACCAAGATCCAGAAGCTGTAGTTCACTATTAGAATTTGCTAGGAAAAAAATGACTTGAACATTTTTAAGAGTTCACACGAGGATGCACAGCACACTGATCAATGAATCAGAGGGCTTTTCTCTTTTTTGCCTACATCTAAGTATCCAATGCTTCTACATAATTTATGAATAAAGCTGTGGTAACACACGACTTTTTATTTGCCTTATATTTGGTGGGCAAAGATTTCGAATTTTTGAAGCAACATGGTTTAGAAGATTTACCTATGACTAATGACTGCTAATTTTTCTGACCCGGCTGCATTGGCAGCTAGAAGAACAGTGATTCTGTCTTTTGATTTCTTTCCTCCATGGCAGGTGTCATTTCGAAAACACAGTGTTTTACCTGACTGCAGGTTATAAAACAGAACAGTTTCATCAGCATTAAAGATGTCATTAAAGATTTCACTAATTTGTGGCAGCTGTTCATTTTTTCACGTTTGTGCTGTTACGGGATCAACACATTTGCTTTCGCAGGACAGAGTTCTATACACTGTAACGTACCAGGAGATGTGACGTACCTGCCAGAAGGACGCACACGACATAAAGGCAGATAGCAATTAGAATCAATGTCCGTGTAGCTTAATTGGTAGAGCAACTTATTCCGGAATGAGTGGACCCGGGTTCGAACCCCGGCGCGGATAAAAATGACGGAGAAATTCACTTCGTTATAGCACTATGTTATGTCTATGCTTAAAACGATCAATCCATCCATTTGATTCGGTAACTTCTTTTATTTGAAGTCGTTGTGCAAGATGAACTGCTTTTTCCTTCAGTACTGATCCACTAATAGGTAAATTACTCGTACTTGCCCGTGTTTCGGAACCGCGTGACAAGAGCACTTTCCAACTCACCCAGGGATAATGCTTTCCTAGATTTCCTCTTACTCGAAAATTGCTCACAGTTTGATGCACAGCTTCCAATTTCTTTCTGTTTTTCGTAATGGTACACAACGTTGACTTGGAAATTCAGAGTTTCTCTGCTACAGAAGTCTGTGACCTTAAGTTCGCATCAAGCTGCGACAAAATGTCAATTTTTTCACTGATTGAAAAGTTTTCGCTTTTGCTGCAGTCATTAATTTTTTTGAAATGTTCTCACAAAATGCATTTACACAAACTATAGTGATCAGTGAATTTCACTTCTAACTTTTCTAGTGCTATCTGTGTTCATCAAAACTTTATCCGTAAACGAGCTGTGTTCGCAATTTGGGGAAGAATTTCAGAGGTCCAGGAATGGGGGCGTACGATGTGTCTCCACTGACTTCACAGAAAGCTATTCTTCTGTCTGTAACTGAAAACAAGAATCCCCGAGGTACTCTAGATTTCCTCCCCACACCGCCTTTTTTTTCCCTGTTTCTACCCATGCAAGAAAACATTGCGTTCCTTTGGAACTTGTCGGTCATTTTCCTGTAAGAAGCTTACGAAGCTTAAGTTTCGCTTGATAGTCGGAGGAAAGGCGAACTGATTTATGATTCCGTCAAGCTGTGTCGTAGACGGTGTTCTTTGAAACGCTGGTTAACTGAATGTGTAAATGTTCCCTGTTACACGAGGCTCTCTTTCTGACTAACTTTTAACGTGAAAATGCTGGTTAACATAGTGTAACGTACCAGGAGATGTGACGTACCTGCCCGAAGGACGCACACGACATAAAGGCAGATAGGAATCAGAACAAAACGTCCGCGTAGCTTAATTGGTAGAGCAACTTATTCCGGAATGAGTGGACCCAGGTTCGAACATCGGCGCGGATAAAAATGACGGAGAATTTACATTCGTTATAATGGCGCCCGAACTATCCGGATGACCCGACCGTTCAAAATCTCGCATTGGTGTGATGTTATTTCCACACCGCGAGATAGGAAAAATAAGAGAATCCCTTCTCCAGCACTTCGAAAAAAAAAAAAAAAAAAAATAAATAAATAAAAAAAAAATAAGGGGGAGATGATGTAACGTACCAGGAGATGTGACGTACCTGCCCGAAGGACGCACACGACATAAAGGCAGATAGGAATCAGAACAAAACGTCCGCGTAGCTTAATTGGTAGAGCAACTTATTCCGGAATGAGTGGACCCAGGTTCGAACCCCGGCGCGGATAAAAATGACGGAGAATTTACATTCGTTATAATAGTTTAGTGGTTTAAAAAACAAAACAAAAATAAAATTCGGTAAATTGAGGAAATGTGTTCCTTAAATCGGGGAACGCCAGACATTAATTTCAATGTGGTCCCGTCAGGACCATAAAAAGCGTACAATCGTAAAATCGCGGAATTCGTTAAATTGCAGTCGTTAAATAGGGGTTTTACTGTATTCACATTTTGACGTCGTCATTCTCACTTGTGTTTTTGCTTCAGAGAGGCTATACACTGGGGATATTACTGCCTACGGGTTAGAATTGTATTAGCCTGAGGGTAAGGGAGAAGTAATGGCTTGGTCTTTTTTTCGTGGTTACTGTTTCAAAAGACTCATTCAGATATCATTTGTCTGGTGGTTGGCAAGGTTGAGAAGGTGTGGGATTTGAAGGGGTAACATTGTGATGGAACGCGGGAAGTTTATTTACGCTTTCCAACCGTAGGTTGAAGAAGCGTATATGCTTCAGCTTTTTCCGTCCGTCTGTCCGCCCGTCTGTCTGCACGATAACTCACGTAAAAATAGTTCGATTTCGATGAAATTTTAGTATGTGGTAAGGGACCACTTGGGGACGAACCCTATTAAAAATGGGTGAAGTGGAGTCAAAGGTCAGGACATAGGAGCGGGATGCATTCCATTGCCCTTATGCGTCATAACGTGCCTAAAATTGGTTCGATTTCGATGAAATTTGAGTATGTGGTAGGGGACCGCCTAAAAAGGAACCCTATTGAAAATGGGGCAAAAGGGTTCTAATGTCAGGACATAGGATCGGGATCCATTCCATCGCCTTTATCCCATACTACACTGCCGGAAAGTGAAAAAAGAACACCAAGAAGGATTTGGCGGACGATCATGAAATTTACATATGTTAATGGGGTCAAGTTTACGTAGGTGTGATGTTAATTTCGGGACCAACCGATAAACGCTTACGCCACAGCACGGCATAATATGCAAATTATCGTCGGTGGTATTTGAGGAGTACGGCGAAGTGAATGTAATCAGTCGTCGGCGTACGGACACGTGCGAAGACCCTGAAGAAGCTGCAATGCCTGGACATGGAAGACTTGAACGATTTCAGCAGTTATTGTACTTTCAGCGAGGTCGTCTAGTCGGACTCCGCGAGGCCGGGTGGTCGTGTCGTCGTATTGCGGAGCGAATTGGACGGGAAGTATCGGTGGTGGTACGATGGTGGCATAGATGGTCCGAGGAACATTCCCACACGAGAAGACGTAGAACCGGGAGTCACAGACGGATTGATGAGCGGACCGATCGACGCATAAGAAGCGCGGCGTTGTCAAGTACAACATCCACCGCGACGCAAATCAGATCTGCCGTTGCACCTGAGGTGACTGTGCGAACAATACCCAACCGTCTACTGGATGCAGGACTACGCGCACGTGTGCCTCTGGTATGTTTACTTCTGACTCCACCCCACCGTCAGGAGCGGCTGCAGTAGTGTCGCCAACGTCAGCACTGGAGAACGCAATAGCGATCTGTCGTGTTCAGCGATGAAAGCCGATTCTGCTTGGGAGCCTCCGATGGCCGTATGCGTGCTCGCAGACACACAGGGGAGCGTCTCCACCCTTCTTGCATCCGCCAGCGACACACAGGGCCTACACCTGGTCTCATGGTGTGGGGAGCGATCAGCTATCGCTCCCATACACAACCAGTGTTTGTACCGGGTACGTTAAACAGCACCTCCTACATCAACAACATCATTCATCCCGTTGTTGTGCCATTTGTAAGGTCGGTCCATCGTGGTGTTTTCCAGCAAGATAACGCACGCCTACACACGGCACTTGCAACGCAACATGCACTTCAGGGTGCGAGACAACTTCCATGGCCTACATGTTCACAGGATTTGTCCTCCATTGAGCACGTGTTTGGATTTTATGGGACAACGACTTATCCGGTCTCCACGGCCAGCCACGACCATCCCCGATTTACGCGTCCAGGTTGAGGATGCTTGGAACTCAATACCCCAAACTTACATCCAACATCTGGACGACAGACTCCATGCCTGAATTGCACCGTGTGACGCAGTTCATGGCGGTTCAACCTCGTACTAACTATGTTACATGGAAATGTTATTTTTCAGTTTACTAGCAAATAGAGCTGTATTTTGCCATAATGTTTTGATCACGTTATCCTCTGTATTCCGTTATTATGCTGTATAAATTGTGTTGGTATCAGACGTCTCCTTCTTGGTGTTCTTTTTCACTTTCCGCCAGTGTATTAAGGTGGACGTCAAGTAATTTTGCTTCCTATATTTTCAATGGAAATTTTTTCTACACATTTCCTACAGAATTAATGTGTTCCCAAGGATGGAAATTTGAACATCGATTAAAATAACTTCATATTATAACTTGGAATACTTAACATTTTCTAAACATAACCATAAATACATTAAAAAACAATAACGTTTCCTTTGGTGGTGTTGAAACCAGAAAAAATATGGCGGGACCTGTACTTTGGTGACATCAATAGACAAATAAATGATGGATTGCATAATTATGGTTATGATGTGGAAAATATTAAGTATTCCAAGTTATAAAATGAAGCTATTTTAATCGATGTTCAAATTTTCTTCTTTGAGAACGCATTAATTATGAAGAAAATGTGTACAGAAGTTTTTCCATTGGAAGTATAGGAAGCAAAATTACTTGACGTTCACCTTAAAGGAGCAATTCTTGTATGTATGTAAATTTTATTTTGAAAATGGCTCTAAGGATTTTGATAAAAGTCGTTAACTTACCGTTTTGTCGTACTAGAAATCGATTTAGCTTGATCTCGATTTTAGGAAAATTCGTTTAGTGGGTTAAATAACCACCCCGAATTACCACGTTTTCAGTGTCATGGTGTCGTTCCATTAATGTTACCCATGCTTAGAAATCTTATGACGTCACAAGCTCGCGCTTGAGATGTTGGCGCGCGGTCACGCCATCTGTCTCATTGCGTTACGCGTTGTGTGTGTGTGGATCCTATTAAAGTTTTATAACGTCACACTCTTTCGAGCAGATGGTCGCGATTCGCATCTGCCTCATTACGTCACGCGTTGTGAGCGTATGCCCGTCCGCACGATAACTCGCGTAACAATAGTTCGATTTCGATGAAATTTTAGTATGTGGTAGGGGACCACCTGGAAAGGAACCCTTTTGAAAGTGAACAAAATGGGGTCAAAGGTCAGGACATAGGAGCGGGATCCATTCCACTGCGATTATGCGTCATAACTAACGTAAAAAGGGTTCGATTTCGATGAAATTTTAGTATGTGGTAGGGGACAAACCCTATTGAAAATGGGTGAAATGGAGTCAAAGGTCAGGACATAAAAGCGAAATCAGTTCCATCGCCATTATGCGTCATAACTTTCGTAAAAATGCTTCGATTTGGATGAAATGATAGTATGTTGCAGGGGCCTGCCTGGGGACAAATCCTGTTGGAAATGGGCGAAATGGGGTCAAACGTTAGGACACAGGAACGGGATCTATTCCATAGCCCTTATGCATCATCACTTACGTAAAAATGCTTCTATTGCGACAAAACATTATCATGCTATATCGGAGGTATACTAAACCGGTTCTGGTGAATATCATCAAAATGGTATCAAAGGTCAGGGCACAAGAGCGAGATTTATTCCACAGCCATTATCCTCATAACTTGAGTAATGATTTCTGGTATGTTGGAAAGCGTATTATAATCAATACATTACATGATTTTACTAACTTGTTTTTGTCTTGCCTTAAGTCATCCTTAGCGGGAAGAGTCCACGACACATGGCACCGCATTAGTGCAATGGAGAAATACCGAAACACAAGAAATATCCTGTCGGTAAATCGGTTTCACAGCATTAGCAGTGTAGTCAGGTTGGCCTTGCCCCCGAGTATAGACAAAATAAGGGACCTAATGTGTCCCATAAGGAGGCTACCCAATTAGCTATTTATAAAACCATCTCAACGTCATATTTGCGTATGCTGCCTAGGCGTAATAGTCTAAGCGCTAGTATCTGATCATTCATCCGAAAACGGCCCAGGTTCAAATCTCGGTGAACCAGTGGTTTTGTGTTATTTTACGGCATTCGCTCTCTTCCTTCCCCAGAACCTGTGATCCTAAATTAAGGACGTGCGACTCAGTAGCTCACCCAGAAATTTCCCGGGGGGGATGGAGGGGGCTCGTGGGCTGTGGCACACAGAACTTTCCGAAGGTGGGGGTGACACCCCCAAACCTATAGGGAAAAATAATCAGGTGTCATAGCAATTAAGAAGCGGATTGACTTTTGTACATTTATTCCTACCCAGTAACTAGTAATACACTGCTGGACAATTGCTAAGGACGGATCATAAACGGCTATATAGCGCATAAAAAAGTAAGTGTGGTTGGATGCCAAGTGAAATAAAATAATGTCAGAATGCCAGTACATTATAAGAAAGACAATTTATTGTGCTCTGAAATCCAGAAGGCTTTGCAACGTGTTCAAGGGACAAACAGGCCATTTTGTGCAGAACACGTAAACTTGAAAAAAATGCAATTACAGTCCGCAGGCATTCCGGCGTAAGATGTCACTACGGGATATGGCTACCATGGAGGGCGATGCAAGATTACACACGTCGTGTGATGCTTTGCACAACATTCTCAAGCAGATGTTGGGGTAATTTATCCCATTCCTCTGTCAGTGCATGGATGAGGGTGTCCTTGATTATTGTAGGGCATTGGCGACCAGCAAGACTCCTCCCCAAAGCATCCCACACATTTTCAATGGGATTCAGATCTGGAGAACGTGCTGGCCATACGAGGCGTTAAATATCCTCGTTCTCAAGACTCTGCTGGGCAGCGACTGTTCGATGACATGTCGCGTTGTCGTCCATGAAAATTAATCTATCACCGACAGCACCACGGAACATGCGAACATGAGGTCGCAGAACATCATTAATGTATCGTTGGAAAGTCATAGTCCCAGTTGGAAGCACATAGATGGACGTACGGCCATTGATCATGATACCAGCCCATACCATGACACTACATGTCGGATATCCTTTATGTTTGCTGGACAATATGCAGTACCACTATCACGCCAGATCAGTTGTCGTCGACAATCAGACGATAGACTGTATCTACTCTCATCTGAGAAGAGGACAGCAACCAGTCGTTATCAGTCCAATTGCGATGTTGATGGCACCATTGCAAACGGGTGGTATGGTGACGTCTGGACAATGGGATGCACACAACAGGACGGCGGGCGTATAGTCCTCCTTCATGCAAACGTCTGGCGACAGTTTTTCGGGAGATCCGCTTGCCAGTAGCAGCCATAAACTGATTTGCTACCTCACTCGCTTTGCTGCGCCGGTGTCTTTTTGTTGATAGCACTATGATCCGATCTTCTACAGGTGTCGTACAGCGAACACGACCACCCCCGTGACGTTTGCTGCACTGTCCATTTGTTTGAAATGATTTCCAAAGCCTTGAAACAACACTGTGGCAGACGTTGAACTCCCTGGCAACATCTGTTACTTTTCGCCCTACTTCAATCTGGCCAATAATACGGCCACGCGTAAAATCATCTAGGTGATGTCGGGAAGACATACTGCAAATTTCAAGTTCGTCAATTGATTCTTTCCCTTTGAACTTTGCGTTTGAACAACAACGGTCAATGCGCGTCAAATCCTTTATATATCTAATCAGCGCTATGACGTCACGAACAAGTTCGGCAATCCAAAATTTGCATACGCACAACACGTCTTACTGTATCCCGCACTTATGCTAATTTCCACATTTTCCTGCCTTCCATTTTATGGTTGTTATCGTTGTTATTGGCATCCGTCCTTAACAATTGTCCGGCAGTGTATTACAGTACAAGAAAGTTAAATGGTTAGAAGAAGCAGTAGATGCAATTCTTTTCCTGGCAAGATTTTTCTAAATTTATTGAACAGAACTACTACCTTATAATTATTGTATGTTATAATTATACTGTACATGATTAAGAAGCATATGTTGGTCGCGTATCGTGACTTTTGTTTCAAACTCTAAAGTAATAATTTTCCACTCTGTTAACCCAAGGAAGTACCCGGGCCCCGTCAACCCCCCCTTGGGTGTTCCATTTGTGCTACTGCATGGAGTTGCTCACAGTTTTGGTTAAATATTCAAACAACAAACAAGAAAGATGACACCGAATTTTCGGGTGTAATGAGCACGTCATTTGAATCCGTTCTGACGCAAATTAAATTTATCAAAGCTATTCAAATCAGTGGAACTGGTACGAAAAATATCTGTTTTCCAAAGAAAGAAGTTTTTCAATCGGGATAAATCCTTCACATATTGCTGTAAAAGGAATGGTGAACTTACGCCCTCAGGTTGCAGACTTGTGCGTTAAGAAAAATTGAAATTATATGAGAAACATATACTATTGGGAAACGAATTTCCCCGAAGAAATAATTCTTCATAAATATATGGTAGGCGTTGTAATGCCATTATTGGCATATTTTCACTGTATTCTATGTAACCACTTCCTTCAGGAATCTTGAAAATTTCATCGTTCTGGAACCGAACCCGCACCTCCCGATATCCGGTCGAGCATGATAGTCATTACACTACCCAGAACAAGGAAATTCCAAGCAACTGAACATAGATATCTGAGAACCTTCAGATTTGCACTAGTCGAAACTATTCCAGCCACATCGTAGCGTCTCATGACCTTCACTCACATCCAAGGTCGGATGTAGGTCCCAAATTCCAGTGATGAAAGTACGTCATATACGACTGGGAAACTAGTTTCCTCGACGAAACAATTCTTCGTAAATACATGGAAGGCATTGCAATGCTATTATTTGCATATTTTCACCGTATTCCATGTAACCACTTCTTCCTTCACGAATCTTGAAAATTTTCATCGTCCTGGAGCGTGAACGACAAAAAAAATTACTTTTTCCCCCTCTCCTGGACGATGAAAATTTTCAAGTTTCCTGAAGAAAGTGGCTACATGGAATTTAGTGAAAATATGAGAAACATTTCGCAGCACAAACGCTCACCAACAAAGAAATCATTTTTCAAATCGAACTTTTAGAACCAAAGGTATTGACAAACATAAGATATGCATCTACGCCCCCTAGGGGAAAAACCATACATCATTTTCAGAAGAAAATATTCTCGAAAGGTTTTTGGATATGAGCGGTATCGATCCAGTAAAGAATTTCTTCAGTCGAGTTTTCAGTTCAGGTTTTGCTGCAAATACATCAGAAGCAGAAATTAACAACACTCATGCCCCCTGGTGGCCAAACCATTCTTTACCAAATATCAGAAATTATGCGAAAAGCATGTCCCATCAGGAGCTGCAGGCGATACAGGAAAATAATTTTTTTCAAATCGGAATTTTTGAAGCAGAAATATCAGAGAAAACGCAATTTACCTTAACGCCCCCTAGCAGAAATTCTATGAATTGCTTGAAAATTTTGAAATTATGTGAAAAAACATGTCGCACCGGAAATTCTATCCAATAAATAAGGAATTTTTCAAATCGGACTCTTAGACGCAATTGACAAAAATAAGATATACTTCTGCCCCACCCGCGGAGAAATCATGCATTATTTTAAGAAGAAAATAGGCCGAAAAGGCTTCTCAACGTGAGTGGCATGGGTACACGAACTTTTTTTCAATCGAGATTTTAGAAGCTCAGATTTTGTGACAAGTGCATTAGAAGCAGAAATTAACACTTACGCCTCCTGGTGGCCAAACTGTTCTTTACCAAAAATTAAAAATTATATGGAGAAGATTTCCCATCACGAACAGTATCGCTAAGGAAAACGTTTTTTAAATCGGAGTTTCAGAAGTAGAGATATCGGGAAAAACGCGATTTACTTTTACGCCCTCCAGCGGAAAATCTGTGCGTAACTTGAAAAAGTGACTATACCTAAAATACTCTTCGACATAAATGGAACCGAAAGGTGAAACAATTTTTTCAATCGGATGTTTAGAATGTTTATATGGAATAAAATGTATTTTGAATTCCATATCATCTTTCATTCAGATCTACTTAGCGGCGAAACTGTACGTCGCATTAAAAAACAAACAACAACAAAAGAAAAAACGATATGAAGGATCATCAGTCTCATATTTCAAACTTCCCAATGCAAAAAGATATGTTCAAATCGGACTAATACACTGCTGGCCACCCAAAATGCAACACCAAGAAGGATACGAGATAGCAAAACCAGATTTACTGGACACATAACAACAGATACAAAGATGAAACGATTGAGCTTACAGGCCCGTGCGACTTCCGGAACACGGAGACATCAATAGTTCGTGTGGCCCCCATGGCTGGCAATAACGGCCGCTACACGCCGCGGCATCGAACGAAAGAGGCTTTGGATGTGGGCTTGGGGTATGTCGGTCCAGGCTGCTTCCACATGTTGCCACAGTTCATCAGGCATAGCCGTGGGTGGTGCTTGCAGGGCCACTCGGTTGCCGATCAGCGACCAGACGTGTTCGATGGGCAACATATCGGGTGAACAGGCGGGTCACGGCAGCAGTGAAACCTGGTGAGCCGTGAAGAATTGTTGCACGATGCGTGCCACGTGCGGGCGCGCATTGTCCTGTTGAAACGTGGCCGCTGACAGGTCCTGCAGATAAGGGAGGACTACAGGCTCCAAAACGTCGGAGATGTAGCGGTGGCTGTTGAGTGTACCGGCGCTGCGTACCAGAGAGGTGCGTGTGTCATATCCAATTGTGCCCCAAACCATAACGCCAGGCGACGGACCGGTATGGCGATGCTGCCGCACTCGCCGATGGTGTAACGTTAATGGTAATCGGAGCAATGGGAGCCGTGCGACAAGTCCCCGGTCCTGCAGACGACGTCGAAAGGTACGTGCTGACACATGTTGTTGCGCAACACACCCTAATTCCTGCGCTAACGTTCGTGATGTGGCGGTGCGAGCCGTGAATGCCCGCCGCACAACATGCCAGTCCTCTCGTTCGGTGGTGTGCCTTGGCTGCGGCAATCACTCACGTCGGTCCGTCCGTCCCTCCTGCACCCATTGAATCTCTACTCGCCTCACTGTGTCTTAATTTCGTCCCACACAGGCGCCGATGTCTCGGTACGATAAACCGCTGTCGCGATAAGCCACTATTCGTCATCTGTTGAACTCCGAAACGTGCTGGAATAACTGCCGTATTTAGCGACGAGGCATCAGGAAGCTTCCCACGCACAGGTCTGGCAGCACAACACTTTTCCCCTACTTACACCACGCCTTCTGTGCACCCTTCTTATGGTGCTTCTCGGTGGCGTGCCGGGCGCACATGATTTGCATATGCCCTGCAATGCTAATCGTTTGCATGTCCTCTCGCGGGCGACAGTGGCCAATCGGTTGCTTCCTTCTTGATGTTGTATTTTGGGTGGCCAGTAGTGTAGTTGCAGAGATGTGGTGCCCACAGAAGGACGGACGGACAAACCGGTAACATAAGCACGACCTGTTTTTTACAAAAGACATGCTTCAAAATATACAATATACTATACAACATAAACATTAGGGCCAATTTTCTCCGCGAGTTTTTTGCGTACCTTTAAGAAAGTGAAGTCAAAAGATTCTTTGAATCTGAGAAAACAAATTTCCATCAAAACGTTTACACAAAGAAAGTTGATTTTCTTTTGGCAGGTCGCGAAAACCAACTCACTCACTTTCGCGCGCCACCGAAAAACAGTGAAACCGGTCCACATCCTTAGGTTGTTTTTCTGGAAAAGTAATTCAGGCGCAGCTCTACGGAACTGACGACACATTAGCTGGTCTGCTCGTGATTGTTGACTTCGACCCTGGCTGTCCTGTGAGGGAAGGAATTATACTTCGTCGTTCAGAATTTCATGCTACTTAATCAGGTGATAATGAAAATGGCACGTGCACCGTAAGATGAATTGCGTACGTAAGTGAAAATGGCACGTGTATGAAATTGCTATTAGGTGTTCCTAATTTTTAGCACGTCGTTTGTAGAAAAAGATCGTGCTAATGTTACCGGTTTGTCTGTCCGTCTGTCCGTCCGTCTGTACCCACGATATCTCTGTAACTATTAGTCCGAATTGAAAATTCTTTTTGCATTGGGAAGCTTGAAATATGCGAATGATGATCTTGCATTTCATTTTTTTTCGATGTACAATTTCGCCGCTAGAGGGCGTAAATGCAGATGATGTCGAATTAAAAATTACATTTTACTCCACATATTTGCTTCTAAACATCCGATTGAAGACATTCTTTTATCTTCAGATTCCATATATGTCGAAGAGTATTTTAGATGTAGTTACTTTTTTCAAATTACGCAGAGATTTTCCGCTAGGAGGCGCAAAAGCAAATTACATTTTCCCCGATAACTCTTCTTCTAAAACTCTGATTTGAAAATTTTTTTCTTCAGCGGATACACCTTCTGATGGAAAATCTTTTGCATATAATTTCAAATTTTTGGTAAAGAATACTTTGGCCACTGTTAATTTTTGCTTCTGATGTATTTGCAATAAAATCTGATCTTCTAAAATATCGATTAAATTTTTTTTCGTGGACTGATGTCACTCACATCGATAAAGCTTTTCGGAATATTTTCTTCTTAAAATATTCCACAGTTTCTCCGCAAGGGGGTGTAGATGTATATCATATTTTTGTCAATAACTCTACTTCTAGAAGTACGATTTGAAAAATTCCTTCTTTGTTGAATAGTATTTCCAGTGAGACATGTTTTTCATATAATTTCAAAATTGTCAAGTAATTCATAGGCTTTCCACCAGGGGGCGTAAAGGTAAATTGCTTTCCCCCTATATCTCTGCTTCTAAATCGACGATTTGAAAAATTCTTTCTGCGCCGGATACAGCTCCTGATGGGAAATCCTTTGCACATAATATCTAATTTTGGTAAAAAATGGTTTAGCCACCAGGTGGCGTAATTCTTAATCTCCGCTTCTGATGTATTTGCAGCAAAATATGAGCTTCTAAAATCTCGACTGAAAAAAAAAGTCGTTTGTTGACCGATACTACTGATGTCGACAAACCTTTTAGGAACATTTTCTTCTTGAAATAATACATGGTTTCTGCGCCAGGGGCGTAGATGTATATCTTATTTTTGTCAATATCTCTACTTCTAGGAGTCCGATTTGAAAAATTCCTTCTTTGTTGGATAGTGTTTCCAATGCTAAATGTTTTTCCTATAAATTCAAAATTTTCAAGTATATCATAGACTTTCCGCTAGGAGGCACAAAGGTAAATTGCGTTTTCTCCGTTATTTCTGCTCCTAAAACTCCGATTTGAAAAAATCTTCCTGTATCTCATACAAGACCTGATAAAAAATATTTTTCACATAATTTCTAATGTTTGGTAAAGAATGGTTTGTCCACCAGGGGGCATAAGGGTTAATTTCTGCTTCTGATGTATATTTAGCAAAATCTGGGCTCCTGAAAACTCGACTGAATTTTTTTTTTTTTTTGGCCGATACCGCTCATATGGAAAATCCTTTTGAGAATAGTTTCTTCCTAAAATAAGGCATGGTTTTTCCACCAGGGGACGTAAAGTGGCATCTTATTTTTGTTTATATCTCTGTTTCTAAGAGTCCGATTTGAAATATTCTTTCTGCGTTGGAGAGCCTTTCCGGTGCGAAATGTTTCTCATAAAAATTCAAGTTTTTCTTAACGCACAAGTCTGCCACCAGAAGGCGTAAGCTCACGATTCCGTTTACAGCACTATATCTGGGGGATTAAAAACCCGATTCAAAAACTTCTTTCTTCAGTTAGATACTATTGTTTTCCATACGGGTTCCATTTTGAATAGCTTTGATAAATTTTATTTGCGTCAGAACGGATTGAAAAAAGTGCTTATTACACCCGAAAATTTGGTGCCATCTTTCTTGTTTACTATTTCAGCAGTATCGGAATGGCTATCCATGAAAGGTCCCAGAAGGGGATTTTTGCATCCCATGCAGTTGAAAAAAATATGAATCTGTCCCGACCCTAAAATTAACGGTTGGTCATCGTCACCATTCCCTATTTAAACGTCATTTCAACAGAAGTCTGGGAATTACTATAGTCTTTCTATTCGGAAAACAATTAATGAATAACATTTTACTAATCTTTCGGGACTGAAGCATGAGATATCCCTAGTAAAATACGGTGAGGTGCCAAAAGTCATTAAATAGTAGTATGAAAATTTTTAACTAGCGCTAACATCGTACAAAGGCTTCGACGCTCGCCACGATTTTTATTAGTTGCGAAGTGTAATCTCGTTAGTCAGGTTGAACAACCGCCAGTGCTATTATGGCAAGCCGACGTGAATTATCCGAGTTTGAACGAGGCATGGGAGTGTCAGCCAGAGGGATGGGACATTCAGTTTCCGAAGTTGTGCGAACATTCAACATTCTTCAATCCACGGTGTCACGTTTGTACCGAGAATACCTCATGGAAGGCAGTACCACCCACCATGGAGAGCGCAGTGGCCGACCACGGGTGCTGAATGACCGGGACCAACGGCATCTGACCAGGATTGTCCATGCTAACAGACAAATCATACTGGCTCAAATAACATCCACATTCAATAAAGGGGGCACTAGAGTCATATCCATCAGGTCAGTGCAACGTAATTTAGCCTCCATCGGGTATGGGAGCAGAAGACCCAGCATAGTACCTTTGTTAACCACACGAAAACGGACACACCACTTCACCTTGGCTTGCGAACACGGTAATTGGACCCTGAAAGACTGCCAACATGTGGCGAGGTCCGATGAGTCACGCTACTAATTGTTACGAGCTGGTGGTAGGGTTCGGGTGTGGTGAAGACTCAATGAGGCCATGGATCCCAGCTGTCGCAAGGCACTGTGCAAGTTGGTGGTGGTTTCATACATGTGTAGGGTGTATTTACGAGGAACGGTTTGGGTCCTCTGGTCTTCGTAAACACGTCGTTAACCGGTAATCACTTTGTTGCTCTGCTGAGTGGCCATTTGCAGCCCTTTATGTAGCACAACAACGATGAGAGTTTCCAGGTAGACAATGCACCATGTCATCGGGCCCAAGTTGTCCCAAATTAGTTCGAGGAGCATTCTGGACAGCTCCGATAGATGGTGTGGTAACCACGTTTCCCCCGACATGAACCCAATGGAGCACTTATGGGTCGTGGTGGAAAGGTCCATTCTCACCCAAGATCCTGCACCTACAAATACCAGGGAATTATGGGTAACTGTTGAGGCGGCATGACTCAACATCTCTCCAGAAGTCTTCCGGTCACTTGTGGAATTGATGCCACGTCGAGTTGCTGCACTTCGCCGGGCTAGAGTAAGTCATACACGATACTAGGTACGTATCTCACGACTTTTCGCCTTTCAGTGTATTTTCTGTAGAAAAAAAGGAATGTTTTCTTTATTGAAGCTATAAGACATGGTATATTCTCTAAGAGAGATACTTTCAAAGATTTTCTTCTAGTCTTAGGAATTTTTTTGCGACAGCGGAATGCAGAATTGTAGAGGTTTCTTCACTTTTAGTAGGAAGGCAAAATCAAATGTGCGAAAACGTTTATTTTCTTTTCAAGTGTTACTTCATGTGGAGTGCCTCAATGTTTGGTATTGGGACCGTTACTGTTCCTGTTATATATTAATGACCTTTCTCTGTGCCTGCAATCAAAATGCAATCATGTGCCTGCAATACGTTTTAAATGTGTGTTTTGCTATACGCTGATGACACTGTCATTTTTCAAAAATGTCATGATTTGCATAAGTTACAGATAATGATCAATAAGGATCTATCACATTTATCTCATTAGTTATGCTCTAACAAATTATCACTTAATATTCTAAAAACCAACGCCGTATATTTCCGAAACGTTCATAAAAGAGAAGACATAAATAACTTTCCAGTAAGGATTAATCATCTCTCCCTTAAAATTGTGGACAAAGTTCAGTATCTTTTTTTTTTTTTTTTTTTTTTTTTTTTTGGATTGGAGGTTTAACGACCACCGTGAGCAACTCAATGGGCTATAAGCAGTCTCCCGTCCCTAATTTAGGAAGGACCACTGGTTCCAGGGAAAGGAGAGAGCCAGTGCCGTAAGACAAACACAACATCCACGCCTCACCGGGGATTCGAACCCGGACCCCGTTCGGACGAATGATCAGAGGACATCGCTTAGACCACTGCGCCACCGGGGCGGCTCAGTATCTTGGTGTTTAGTTTGATGAATTCTTTAACTGGAATACGCATGTTCAGTTTGTTTTAAAAAAAGTTTCCTTACAGGTTGGCCTGCTTGGTGAAATTAAGCATCTCTTCCCTATCAATGTCCTAAAAACATTTTACTATGCTTTTATTTATACCCATCTCTCCTATTGTCTGGAGTCTTGGTATTCAAATATAAGTGCAAACAATAAGTTATGCTTGCTCAAATTACAGAAGAAATCTGTTCACTATATGCTGAACACAGATTACATGTCTCATTCAAAACCATTATTTCTAAAACTAAATATTCTAAAAATTCATGAAATTTTTACCTTGAAACTAGGTATTATGTTTTTTTAAAATAATGCATTTTAAACTGCCTATTTTTCAATCTGACATCAAATATCTGGATTATTAAATCTTCACCAGATCTGTTGCTAACAACAAATTATGTCAGCCGTGTGTTAGACTTAATTATGGTTTAAATAGCATACTGTATAAAGCCATTATCCTATGGAATAATCTCCCAGAGAGCATCAGATCCCTGGAAAATATCAAGAAGTTTTCCTTGTCTCTGCGAAATTACATTGTAAATCACCCTCATCTCCATAACGAATCTCAACCCTATCATTAAATTGTAGTTCCAAGCATGCTGCTAACAGTGGTGCTTCAGTTATAACCATCTTACTTGCTTTCATATATGCCATATGTTTTAATTCTTTTTCTTACATCTGATAGGGGAATCGCCTTACAACCAATGTGTTCAGATTCCTCCTGGTGTATTGCATTTTCATATAACTGTAAGTTTTAAATGTGTGCAATAAATAATTGTATTGTATTGTATTATCAAAAACGAAATAATTACGAAAATACCACTTCAAACAAATTAAAATCTCGAGAATTAAAAAAATACATTAGAGCAAAATTTATGTAAAAAAGTGACAGAAATTTAAGAGGGCGGAACACGATTTTTATTCAATTGTTTAAAGTTAAAAAACAAAGAATTTTTACTGTGGCTGATACAAGCTTTTCAAAACTGCAATTGAAGAATTTGTGCAATATGTTTAGATATATAAGAATTCATGAGATATATTTCTTTCTTTCTTGCTTTTTCCGAGTTTGCATACGACGTAGCGGCCCAACATGCCATGCCTAACTGGGAATTTCTCCGGTGTTTCGGGGGCCCAGTCCCTGCCTGTATTTCAGGGTATATCAGCTTCACCATAAAATGGCTGCTTGACCAGCCGCCTGTCGATATGACATTGAGAATAAAAACGTGCTCTGTAGGAACTTCGTTCGGCTTGGTTTAGACATTAGTCGCGCGTCTACGTAACGTGACCTAGGCATCGTGAAAGCATTCAATCCGTTTCACGGAATGGCCGTTGACTCTCGCGCGATAAGCAGGTGCGTTAATCAAGTAAAATACACGGTCGAGTCACATTATTGTGACCACCAGCTAATATTCAGAGTAACCGCCGTGTGCAACGAAGACAGCAGCCAGACAGGCTAGGAGTGCCCCAATAAGGTGTTGCAAAGTGTTCACAGGTATGTGGAGCAATGCTGACTTCAGTGCATTTGACAGCTTCTGGAGGGTGCGTGGTGGAGGATCCATAGAGCGAACAACACGATCGATGTGAACCCACAGATGCTCAATTGGGTTTAAATCTGGGGAATTAGAGGGCCAGGGAAGTACTTTGAAGTCTTCATCGTGCTCTTCCTACGACTCTCGGACATTTCTAGCTCTGCGACACGTCGCATCGTCGTTCTGGAAGATACCATCCTTCCCTGGGAAGACAATCAGCATGTATGGGTGTACGTGGTCTGCAAGGCTGGATCCATAACGAATTTGGTCTATAGCGCCTTCCACAGGTATGAGTGGACCCAGGGAATGCCTTTAAAACATTCCCCATATTTTAACGTTGCCCCCACCAGCTTGTGTTCTTCCAGCAATGGTTGTAGAATGCTTGTTCTCTGACGTTTATTGCTTTATACGCCAACGTCCATCCGTTCGATGAAGCAGAAAGCGTGTAAGCCTTTTCTGCCGATGCACCTTCGTTAACATAGGTACAGTGATCGTTCGTTTGCATGGAAGCCACATACGTAGCAGGGTGTGCTGAACTGTCGTTTTAGACCCACTTCCGGTAGCCTCCTGGACCGTTCGGCCTGTGATTCGCTCCACTGGAGCGTGTCGATCGGCCCTAACGCACCTTCGAAGCCGACGTTCACCTCTCACATCAATGGCACGTGGTGCTCCGCAGTTTTCACGTCGCTTATTCGCAATGGTGTGATTTCTCCAAGTACGATACATTTTAAACACAGCAGTACGCGAACAATTCACAATTTGCGCTGTTTCAGAAATACCTCCACCCTCCACCCAAAAGCCGATGATCATCCATTTTTGCATATCTGATAAATCGTCCTTTTATCCACGACAACAACTAGGTATATGTTTTCAGAATGCCTACAGCACACCTTACATGCCCTCCAAGCCAGCTCACGGCACGTGCCTTCTTTCATTGGCTACTCGCTGTTGACGTCAAAAGTAGGAGGTGGTCACAATAATGTAAGTCGACTGTGTACATACGTATTCATCGGAAGGCGACGGGTTTTTGCTTGCTGACTGCACGCAGATTACAGGATTCTGGCAAAAATGGTGAATAGGTTATGCAGACAAAATTGTTCTCGCGATCTTCACAGTGAATTTAAAAAGTTGATCAAAAACATGAGTTTCCAAGGAGAACACATTTAGAAAGTGCGTCAACCCTGAATATGGTGGGTAGTGGCTCTGACTGACAACAGTGACGACACATGCACGCACTGCAGATGAATTGTGGTAGTTCAAACTGATGATTTGGCCGTAACGTTGGTCTGGCGATTAAGTCACATATGCGATTCGATATTTGCAGGCGACAACCGTTTCACTGAAACAGTCCTTGCTTTATGGCTCGGTAAAGTCCTTGCTTTATCCATCGACAACTTATTGAGGCATATAATGAAATAGTGATTACGCTTAAGCATGTTGCTGAATGATATAGGGCTAGTATATATACTGTATAATTGAAGCAATTGAAATGGCAGGACGTTTTTAACGATTGTTTGAGGTTTATTTCGTTTTGCTGCTATCGAGGAAAATTCATAAAATGCTTCCAGGCATTTTTTCGAGATGGTCCTGGACTTCACGAAAGCAGAACGGCATTTTATATATTCGTCTCTCTTCTTCACGAAAAACGCTACTGGTATTTCGGTTTGTTTTTTATGTTTCGTTGGTAAATGTCTCTGGAGCAAAGACGGCTTCATGGAATGCTTGGATAGTACTTCATTGCAAATAACACAAACAGGAAGCTGCTGAACGTTTTCTTTCGCGAAATAAAATACCAACTTCAAATAACCTTCACTGTAATTTTGATTCGATGCCGGTTTTAATTTCTTCGGTAGCGGTTCCTTTGCTGAATCACTTTCCCTCTTCACTGCCGAACGTATGACGCATTCATCCATATTTATTAATATGCACCACTACCTTGTCTCACACAGGCACACACAGCGGTAGCAAAGTTGAATAACTGGAAAGGAGAAAAACGACAAGCCAGCCGGAGAGGAGGAACCTGGTGACATGCCGTGATTGGTGAAGCGTAGGCGGCTAAGGGCGGAGCCGACGTATCAGCCAAGAATAGACACTTTGACCTTGAAGTTTCCTGCCTTTTCTTATATGTTCTTCGGCTAATTTGAGCGCAACAGGGAATGATGAGTCATGGGTTGAAAGCCTTTCAGCTCCTCCACGGAAAATGCAGAGACAAGTCCACGGCAAGTCTTTCCAATCCAATGAAAAATACATGATGGCGTATGCATTTCACATTCAAAACGCTGAGAAAAGTGTAATGGTATTATTATCTTGTCTAGGACGATGTGGCGTACCACCTGCCAAGTGCCGAAGTGCCACCAGTGGTACGCGTACCACCGGTTGAGAAGCACTGGTGTAGAGAACAATAATCGTGGACCGTAGATTAATGGAAATTGGTCTTGTGGACTGATGAATCCAGATACATAATCCATCAGTCTGATGGCCGTGTGTGGGTAAGGCGTCAACCGGGGGAACGCTACTTACCACGGTGTACTGCTCTTACGGTCAAGGTTGGAGCTGGCAGTGTACTTGGTATTGGTGTGGGTAGTTTTCGTTGTATGGTCCCGGCCCATTGGTTATCCGGGACAAACCTGTTAACCAGAACGTCTACCTCGATATTCTGTAAAATTATGCCCTACCATTTCTGTGGCAATACTATGGAACAGAGCCTTGTTGTTACCAGAAGGGTAATGCACCGAGCTATAAAGAAAGGCCTGTTGCAGCGTGATTTGACAATAATTCCGTATCGTGTGAGGACTGGCCAGCACAGAACCGTGATCTTAATCCCATAGAGTAGCTGTTGGATGAATTAGAGCGCCGCATAAGAAGTAAACAACAGTTAGGTCAGCATTATGCAGTGAATGGAAGCGCATACCTATCGCTGTGTTCCAAAACCTTGTCGAAAGCATGTCTGAAAGAGTGAGTGCATGCATTAAGGCCAAAGGTGGTTTCAAATTTTGCTTTAATTTAGCTCAGGGAATATATATCGAGAAAATTCGGGAGAAAAACAAAACAAAATACAGTGAGTACGTGGCGCTTTGTATCGGAACACACGCTGCAGCACAAGTGCGAGGTATGTGGGAAAGCAAATTACAATGAAATTTACAATGAGCACTGGAAACCCGGGACACACACTACAGCAAACAACGATGCGTACCGGAAAGGTGCGCGACAGACGATGGGAATATGTACAATAATGCACAATCAGCATTAGCAATGTGAGAAAAATTGTGAATACTGGAGTATTAAAAATATATGAACAAAAAATGCATAGCAAACCAACCACAGGGGCAAAATTATGAACACTGGAGTGTGAAAGAAAAATACATAAAATTGAAGTGCACTCTTTGAGACGTTGAGTGTAAATATGCACTCTGCCAGGAGAGAAAATGCAATGCCGCCCCGGTGGAGCAGTGGTCTAAGCGATGGCCCCTGATCATTCGTCCGAAAGGGGTCCGGGATTCGAATCCTGGTGAGGAATGGATGTTGTGTTTGCCTTACGGCACTGGCTCTCTCCCTTCCCTGGAACCAGTAACCCTAAATCAGGGACGGGCGACTGCTTATAGCCAATGGAGGTGCTCACGGTTGTCTTTAAACCTCCAATAAAAAATGCAATCAGATGGTAATTATGCAAGTTCATCAGCGGAAGAAGTGCAGGTGCGCTGGGAGTCGGATGGTAGGGAAATTGGTTAATCGGAAGCAGCAGGTTTGGCTTTTGGAAACACTTTCAGATCAAGCATGTTGAACCGATGATTGGGCCGCCCCGGTGGCGTAGTGGTCTAAGGCGCTGGCCTCTGATCATTCGTCCGTACGGGGTCCGGGTTCGAATCCCGGTCAGGCATGGATGTTGTGTTTGTCTTACGGCACTGGCTCTCTCTCTTCCCTGGAACCAGTGACCCTAAATTAGGGACGGGCGACTGCTTATAGCCCTTTGAGTTGCTCACGGTGGTCGTTAAACCTCCAATCTAAAAAAAAAAAGAACCGATGATTGCCATACTCTAGCCAGGGTAGGAGAGAAGGATAGACGTTTCGTAGAGAATGCTGGGTATCATAACACGGGCAGAGTTGTTTATAGACGAGCTTCCAGAGGGCGCGCTTATGGCGATCTAGAAACTGTTTGGTAGTATGTTCAGGTGGTGGTGTGAAAAAGAAGCAACGAACTTGTGACATAGTGAGCGGTGAAGGCGGGAGCTGATAAGGCTGTAAGAGCACATATAGATGCCCTGCCGTGAAGGGAGGAGTAAATGTAACGGAGCCGGCTGTAGAAGCAGGGGGAGCAAGACTTGGTCTTGGGTGAAGCGTACAGTCCTAGGGAGAGGAAGTACACATTTTCTTGACAGGAGCAGCATATGATGTCGATGATGATCGTCTGGGATCAGGAGCTGCAGAAGATGAAGCACTGTTGGGCAAGGTAAAAGCAGAACCGACCAATGGACCACCTGGAGTAGCAGGTACAGAGATCAAAGCAGGCAGTTGCTGAGGAGTCGTAGAAGCTGATGGCATATCCATGGACGTCTCATGCAAGGGGTCACTGGATATAGCTGAAGCAGGAGAAGAGCGTTTACCATGGGCTGTGACTAACTGTTGGGGTGAGGCAGTCCAAGAAGAAGAGGACAGAGGAGCTGAACCATTAGACGAGCATTGATCAGGAGCTGTAACTGACTTAAGCGGAGACGGGTGCTGATCAGAGGCTGTAACCGAATTTTGAGTAGAGTCTGTTTGAGAAGATGACAGAGCTGAAGCGGAAGACAAGCGTTGACCAGGGGTTGTAGCTGACTTGTAAGATGAACTGGTATCAGGAGAAGATGGCAGAGAAGCTGAAGTAGAGGACTCTACCGGAACACCATCGGAAGGCGGAAGGGCAGCAGGAGAGGATGGCTCAATGGAGATCTCAATGCGACGATGGTGATGTCCACATCAAACAATGAGAACAGATGGGCAAGCTCGTCGAAGAGCAACTGAGGAGAAAACAACTCGGGCCTGGCGGCGAAAATTTCCAATTGATCGATTGGGAGGATCTTCAGGTGCAGATGAGAGTGTCGTGATGGGGCCAATCACCTTTCCAAATCGGCCTAGGACAGCATTAAGTATCACATCGGTGACCTCAGGAGGCAGAGGATGAAATGTAATGAAAACAGGGCGAAGGGCAATGGGCTGTGGAAGCAGATGACGAGAACCCAAGTGAATACCTTGGGCTGACATCTGTGCAACCAAGTTGAGATGTGCAAAATACAAGACAACGATCCGAGGCTTTCTACTCAAATCAGTAATGGCCCCGGAGGGCAGAAATGTCTGAAGGGCAGAACAGTAGGATTTCAGTGGAGTATCCGGCAATGGTTCAATGAAGACTCCAAGCCCTAGGGTGGAGTTCATTTTCCGTCCAGTGGGAGAATCTTCGGGAACTTCAATGAGAACTTCATTACCTCGAAAGGTAACGTGATAATTAAGTGCACTTACCGTAGAAATAGAGGTTGGCAGAGCTGTTGACGAGGCAATGGACGCGTAAGTATTCGCAGAGGTAGAGTCTGTTGAAGAACGCTGAGCCGCATCTGTTTGCGGAGGCATAAGGGAAGGATGAGGAGCAACGTCATGCGTAGCATCTAAGACAGCTTCCGATGACGTAGGCAGCACAAAGCCGTTGGCACACCGGGTAAGCAGAGAGGCAGCGGCATCACCAGAAGAGGAAGAAGTATCCATCATGCAGTCAGCAGGTGGAGGATTGGCGTCAGTGGGAAAACCCGAAGAGCGTCAGAAGAAAGCAAGGCATTGGGAGGAGTTTCGGAGTGAGAGACAAGGGGCTCAGCCAATCCGGGCGAAGAAGCCATTTGCAATGACGAGGCAAATTCTTTCAACGACCAACTTGGTCGAAAAGTAAAATAGAGATTATTAGTAGAAGCAAACACTCACCGACTTGGGAGATGTCTTAAAAGGAAGATGAGAACTTCACGGAAACCATAAATTACAAGTCAGATGACAAGAAATCCAGGAAATGTACTTAAGGGCACAAAAATAAAAAAGCTTGAGCACGCACGTCCAGGCCAAAAGGCGGACGGACACCGCACTAATGTATGTCAATAAATGCTATGTTGTACTCCTCTTCTAGGTGTCCGGTGACTTTTGTTAATGTAGTGCATACTGATAAAGTTGAAAACGCCAAAGGAGAACTTGACGTTAATTTCAGAAAGCAGAACTTGTGCTAACCAAAACTTTTCATATGAGACAGAAAGCAAGAATGTAAGTAGGTTATATACTTAAATAGCATAACTGTACTAGATATACGAAATTTCTCGGTGTAGAATGGAAATCAAAATTTCCAAGATTTCGCACAACAACCAGATGGCTTTCTCAAGTAAGGTAGACAGCAAACTGCAGTTTTCTGTCTACCTTCCTTGAAAAAGCCATCTGGTTGATGTGCAAAAGCCTGGAAATTTTGATTTCTATTCTACACCAAGAAATTTCGAATATCTAGTATAGTTATACTATTTAAGTACAGTTGGTGTATAGTTCCTTTTTATTTAATTAGTAGATTACATACGTTACAATGAGTGATTAAAATTGGAAAGTCGTTCATTGTCCATTACTAAAACATGCAACTTTTCGTAAACACCACTCGCAAGACTGTGCTAGTCTACATTTTATTGGTTCCTTGGACATATGTGCATATTTTTTGTCAATTAATGCAAGCACAAAATGATTTGTTAACTAAAAATACGCCCATTGTCACAGGCACCCCTTTTCATCCAGCTTTAGGCTAAACACCTGATCTGGAAACAATTTGGTTAATGTACACCTCGCAGCGTGCTCGTTGGCAGCTATCGTGTCGTCGAACGTATTCCGAAATGCCAACTGAGTAACTAAAATTAAGAAAGGCTTTAATCTTCAGGTATTAAGTTTTGCATTTTTGCTAGTTTTCTGTATCATTATTACCAATGGAGATCTCAATGCGACGATGGAGATCTCAATGGAAGTTTTCGCCGCCAGGCCCGAGTTGTTTTCTCCTCAGTTGCTCTTCGACGAGCTTGCCCATCTGTTCTCATTGTTTGATTGGGCGTTTACTGGATTAGGCGATAAGTAGTAGTTCCGCAAAGACTGTGAATAAGAGGAATTTGTCGAAAGCGCGTCTCCTAGCTCCAAAGTAAGTTGGTATAACCGACTAAAATACACGGATGCAATGCATTGCTGCAGAGGTTTAGTCTTGGCACGTGCTTCACCTCTGTAGTACGTCAAGAAAACAGAGCTTCAAGTAAATCAACTTCAGAGTAACGCAGCTTCCACAGTTATAACATCACAGCACCATACCATACGTTTGGTTGCTGCTTCAACATTATATCTCATACGTCGTGCTCTCTGACCTCGGAAGTGTTGCCAACCTCATTCCGCGTGAGAGAACATATAATGATAATTTTGAAAACGATAAAGGAGAATGAACTCAAATTTTCATAGAAAAAGTAACTAAAAATCAAAGTTAAATTAAAATATACGTCACAAGACATAGCACGCCGTAGTTTCTCATTTTTTCTAAAGATGGTCATCATTAAATCTTAAGTTCGATGTAATATAACTTCCATCATTAAACATTTTCTGCATTCCATTAAATGATTTTATCAGGAAGTTGAGCCAAATATTCCGAAAGGATTGATGTCCTAATAATACGAATCAACCTAACTGAATATTTTCTAATGATGAATGACAGCCGAAAAGGACAGAAAAGGATAGATAGTTGAAAATCAATGCGTTGCTTATGAAAAAAAAAAAACTAGTAGAATTCAGGCGAAATGAAGGAAGAAACATCGGACACGAGCATTACTCGTACGATTAAAAATGATAAAAAATAGTTCCGAAAGATCTTGCAGCCTTGACCTTATGAGGAAATACCTTCTTGTAGGAGTGTGAGAAACGAAAATAACACTACGTGCCCGATCATGGTTCGAGAAAAAACAAAATAAAATTAGGGGTCTATTAAAGATACACAGCCGTCGGAAATAAACACGATTCATGTAATTACCAGTTATTGCAGCCATGATCCTATTAGGAAATGTTTTTAGGCTCTTTGGTACCGAAAATAACATTCCTAGTCCCAATATTGTGTAAAACTTAACGGAAGAAATGCCAGTAACAAACAGTTATGACCATTTGTTACCGTCATTTCTTTTTTCCTAATAAGTAATCAATAAAGGGTCCAAAAGAGACTAAACACTTAGCGCTCTTGCGGTTTGCGTCAGAAGTACTGGGATACGTACCGTATATTCCTTCATGAAACTTAACTTACTGGACGGACAATTCGAAATACAGAAGAAAATAACTAGAATTAGATATGAAGGAGACCGGTTTTACTGTCGTCAGTTCTAAAAAACCCACTTCACTGCATATTACGGCTCAGTGAATTGAATATATGCTCTATGATTCTGGGTTCGCAAAAAATAGGAAAACAAATAATTCACAAAGGAACAGAAACTCTGAGAGAAAGGTTAGATAGACATGTGCATTACAAAGGACGAGGCACCAGTATCACGAATGTGATGGAACTGAGTAATCACCGAATTACGACCACCTACTTAATACATCGTAGGTCCTACTTTCGCCCTCAGTACAACAGCTATCTGACGTGTCATCGATTCAATAAGATGCCGGAAGCAGATGGGAGGTATGGCCAACCAAGCTGTGTGTAATGCAGGTATGGAGGTGATTGGTGTACGATCGCGCCCTCTCGGAAATCACCTAGTCAAAGGCCCACATCCATTTTTGATAGGGGTGCTCATAATTCAGTAACCACTCTGGGTAGAACACAGCCAAGAGAAATATTTTTGCAGTCGTTACTTTAAAAGTTCCTTCCAATTTTCATGGGATTTTGATCTTAATTCAAAACTTGTTCGTCAGTAACGGAGATATTTATTTTAGTTCATCAATAATGTTGACAGTGACAGGAACGACAAGCCTATCACACGTGAAAGCTGGATAGGGAACCGTGGGGTTAGGGCTCATCAAGTGTCATATTTACATATATTTCGTTCTTGTCATACAACAGGGATCATCACACCCAATATTGCTTTGTTTTAAAGAAAAGAATATAAGCCAATTGAATTCATTCAAACCTCTAGGTAGTTCATAGAGTTCCAACCAACCAGTGGAAGGGTTAAGACATGTCCCTTGAAAATGTACACAGCTTTATAGCGGAAATCGAACAATGAGATTAATACAATAATGTAGTTATCGTCATTGTTGTCCTTTGGAGGGTGTAACAAATTGTTCAGCAGTTCGGAAATGAAATTCATTGTTGCGATTTAAGGGTTTGTTACCTACACTGCGATGTATAATGAAAAGAGCAATACTACACTGGTGTGCAAAAATTGAGGACGAAGAGGAGAAATTAGCATAACAGTGGTACGAGCAGGCAGATCGGACCGAAAGACCACTCAGGAGATAGACTAGGGTCCAGTACGGTAGGGCATGCGCATATATGCAGCATGACGTGAGGCGGGGGTGTCGGAAGAGTATAAAGCACACGGGCGGTGTAGGCTCAGCAATTCGGTGAAAGCTATTGCACGGTGTACATCGGTTTGAACGACTTCGAGTTGCTGCCACTGTGTGATATGGCCAACAGGCAATCGAGTAGACGACATCTGGATGACTTTACTCCGCACCTGATGTAGATAAGGGTCGAACGCTTCTCCCATAAACTTTACATTGGAACTTTGCCGCCCATCCACACCAGAACCGTTGCCCCAATCTCAGTTTTCTCTTCGGCTGACATATCAGCATAGTAAGACCTTTATCCTGATACCTCAACCATATCTTTACGTTCAGCCGTTCTCTCAAAATAGGACTTATAACGAAGTGAATTTATCCGTCATTTTTATCCGCGCCATGATTCGAACCCGGGTCCACTCATTCCGGAATAAGTTGCTCTACCAATTAAGCTACGCGGACGTTTTATTCTGATTCCTATCTGCCTTTATGTCGTGTGCGTCCTTCTGGCAGGTACGTCACATCTCCTGGTACGTTACAGACTCACAGTAAAAAACCTTATTGAAATAATACTGCATATAGATCACAAAAGGGAACAGATTTTGTTCAAGAATCTTAGCTGTCAATTAACCAAAAAAAAAAAAAAATTCGAAAAAGACCTCAAATACTTTTTCCAGACGCTACAAACAAAACAAATGCGATCAATTTCCGAAAAAATCCGTCGAAAACAAAAACGATGGATGCTCTAACTCTTGACACTTGCATTTCTTTCACGAATTCATTCCAAGAAGATGAAGGAAAGAAAGTAGTGACAAATGCCATGATTTATTTTCTTCCCAACTCTGTGACCAATCTATTATTCATCTACTGAGTTGTCGGCTAAACTTCACAAATCTCGGATCTGAGCGACACTTTCGTCTTGAGAAGAAAGAAAAGATTCCTTTATGGGGTGATTTAAACTTTAAAAAAGATATCGGGGTATTTCACTTTACCTTAGGAGACAGGAGTGCTGATGACAGAACCGGATTCCCAATAATGGAGAGACCTCTCTCTCTGTTTTTCTCTTCTTTTGTGCTGTCCATTGGCATTACCTATCGTGCAGTCTCTTTCACTATTTTTCCTCGCGTTCGCATTTCCTTTTCCGTTTCTTTCTCCCCGTGTATCTGCTTGCCTTCCTCTTTTCTCATCGCAGACTTTCTCCCTACTTTGTTCACATCATTCCATCTGCTTCGTTCAGCTTATATATACGAACTGTATCATATTTTAAACTATATTTTTTACGAACTGTATCATATTTTAAACTATATTTTACATATTACAATATAATGCTATTCTTTCTTCCCAGAGTGCACTAGGAAGACTCTTGAGCAAGTCTTCTTTTCTCAATTTCGGTACTTACCATCCATTTTTGACTTGATGTCGTTCATTTCCCCCAAACCTTTTCCCTATAACTGAATGCAGAAGAATGCCTTCTGGGGAAACCTAAATCTTATTCTATATCCGAATGAAAATGAATGACTTTGGGGAACTTTATTTTTTTTTCTGTAGCCGAATGCAAACGAATAGTGTAACGTACCAGGAGATGTGACGCACCTGCCCGAAGGACGCACACGACATAAAGGCAGATAGGAATCAGAACAAAATGTCCGCGTAGCTCAATTGGTAGCTTGTTCCGGAATGAGGGGATCCGGGTTCGAATCCTGGCGTGGACAAAAATGACGGAGAAATTTACTTCGTTATAATAGTTAGGAGGAGAACTAAAATATTTTTCTATGTCCGAATGCAAATGAATGGCTTTTAGGGAAACCTAAAATTTTCTTTTATATCCGAATGCAAATAAATGGGTTTTGGGGAAACCAAAAATCTTTTTCAACAGCTGAATACAAAATGAATCGCGTTTGGGGAAACCTAAAGTCTTTTTTTATAGCCGAACGTTAATGAATGGCTTTTGCGAAATCCTAAAATCTTTTTCTATATGCGAATGCAAATGAATGGCTTTCGGGGAAACCTAAAACCTTTTTCTGTATCCGAATGCAAATGAATGGCTTTTGGGAAAACCTAAAACCTTTTTCAATATACGAATGCAAATGAATGGCTTTTGGGAAAACCTAAAATCTTTTTCTATATGCGAATGCAAATGAATGGCTTTTGGGAAAACCTAAAATCTTTTTCTATATGCGAATGCAAATGAATGGCTTTTGGGAAAACCTAAAATCTTTTTCTATAAATGAATGCAAATGAATGGCTTTTGGGAAAACCTGAAATCTTTTTCTATATCCGAATGCAAATGAATGGCTTTTGGGAAAACCTAAAATCTTTTTCTTTATGCGAATGCAAATGAATGGCTTTTAGGAAAACCTAAAATCTTTTTCTATATGCGAATGCAAATGAATGGCTTTTGGGAAAACCTAAAATCTTTTTCTATATCCGAATGCAAATGAATGGCTTTTGGGAAAACCTAAAATCTTTTTCTATATCCGAATGCAAATGAATGGCTTTTGGGAAAACCTAAAATCTTTTTCTATATGCGAATGCAAATGAATGGCTTTTGTGGAAACCTAAAGGATCCAAAAATTCTTCGGAATGTGATCAAAAGAAAAATTGAGAATTTTGGACGATTCGTGACAGCGGTAGGCTTCCTTCTTTAAAACGATGCTGGAGAGAAACTCTGGAACAAAAATACCTAAGTAGGTCAACAGAATGTGGAAGATGAAATGAACCAACTCTTAAACACCAGGGTTTAAACTGCTTCATACTTTCCGCACACTACTTGCTCCATAAGCCACAGTGTCCATAGAATGGACGTTTTTCTATGGCATTCGAACTTGTCAGTGTTGAGGGAACACAGATGCCCGATCTTGCTTGCCATCACCAAGAGGCAGACACAAATATTATTTGGCACATCCAACATACAGCACATGGTAGTGATCAGGCAAAGAATATCCTCGTTAAAGCAAATGAAACTGAACATGTGTAGGATCTTACAGCAGCGTGCCCAGTTTGTTGTTGCTTGGAATACCATGCACAGTGATGATCTCACTAACAGCATGCTTCGTCACCTGAAGGGTTACACTGTGTGCCTACACCAGGTGTACCAAATCGATACCAAATAATCCTGAATGAGAAGAATGAGAGCAGGTATATCTTAGATTTCGTTTGTTGATTGTTTGCATATCTTTGCCACTTCTTTCCGTCCTGTGACGTTTTGGACTGCACGTCATCCCCTTTCGACTGTTGCGATTTTCGTGTTGAGGAGTGTATACGAGGTGTGATAAAAAATAAGATAAATGTTTTCACCGAAAAATCGCCTTCAAAATAATCTTCCTCGGAACACACACACACACACACACACACACACACACACACACACACACACACTTATTCCAGCGGTTCTACCGTTGTTGGAAACACCGACAAAAGTCCTGTTTCGGAATGCTCTTTAAAACCCTCATTACATTACCTTTGATGTCTTCCACAGAGTCGAAACGTTTACCTTTCATGATTGCCTTAAATTTGAGGAAGAGCCAAAAGTCACTTGGTGATAAGTCCGGTGAGTGAGGGGGTGAGTGAGCACAGGAATCGATTTTCCAGCCAAAAATTGGATGGTCGGTAGAACAGTGTGACTTGAAAAGACAAGGAATAATGTTGGCCGTGATACGTTTCACGTTCAGATTGTTAGAAAGGATGGTTTGATGGATTTAACAGAAACAAACTGCAGACCAGTCTCTGTTGCACTTTCTCTAATGGTGAGGCGTCGATTCTCTTTAATCATATCGCGAATTTCCATGACGTTATCGTCGGTTACTGACGTTGGTATTCTTCCACGAAGAGATTCATTTTTGATGGACAAAACGCCGTCTTTAAACCTGGAAAACCACTTAAACACTGTCCATTGGGTCACAGCCCTTTCACCCTAAACATTTGTGAGTTTTTCATGCGTTTCTCTCACAGAATGTCGGAGGTGGAAATACATGTTTGCTCGTTGCTCGGACTTGAACATCCCGATAGCGTTGAACAAACGAGAAACACGCGTCTACATTCTTTGCTGTCTGGAGGACTTTTGCCATTTGCTGCAAGACCGGTTTCTGGCCAGGCGACACGCGTAGGAAGTCTGCGATGGGAAATAATCGCTTACACCAGACACCTGTCCGTTGATTCCGCAGGGCAGCTATTTTCACCTTACTTTTTGATCACCCTCTTATGTACACTGAATGAAAGAATTATTACACTGAAGTGCCAAAAGTCATGGGATACGTACCCTAGTATAGTGTAGGATCTCCTCTAGCCAAGCGCAATGCAGCCCCTCGACGTGGCATCGATTCCGCAAGTGGCGGAAAGACTTCTGGACAGATATTGAGCCATGCAGTCTAAACAGCCGCCTACAGTTCCCTGGTATTTGAAGGTACAGGATCTTGGGTGCGAATGGACTTTCTCATCACGTCTCATAAATGCTGTATTGGGTTAATGTAGGGCGAACGTGGTGACCACACCATCCGTCGAAACTGCTTGGAGTGCTCCTTGTGCCAATTTTGGAAAACTTGGGCGGGATGGCATGGTACATTGTCCGCTTGGAAAATCCCATCGTTGTTGGGGTACGTGAAGTCGATGAAGGGCTGCAAATGATCACCCAGCAGAGCAACAAAGAGATTACCGCTTAATTAAGAGGACTAGAGAACCCAAACCAGGCTACGTAAAGAAAGCCCACACATATATGGAACTACCACCAGCTTGTAGAGTGCTTTGTTGACAGCTTGGGTCCACGGCCTCATGGGGTTCTGTGCCACACCCGAACCCAACCATCAGCTTGTAACAACTGGTAGCGTGACTCATCGGACCACGCTACATGTTGCCAGTCTTCCAGAGTCCAATTATCGCGTTCACGCAATGTCTTGTTGACAGCTTCGGTCCATGGCCTCATGGGGTCTGCGCCACACCCGAACCCTACCATCAGCTTGTAACAGCTGGTAGCGTGACTCATCGAACCACGCCACATGTTGCCAGTCTTCCAGAATCCAATTACCGTGTTCACGAGCCCAGGTGAGGCAGTGTGTCCGATGTCGTGGTGCTAACAAAGGCACTCTGGTGGGTCTTCTGCTCCCATACCCCATGAAAGCTAAATTACGCTGCACTGACCTGATGGATATGTCTTTGGTACCTCCTGTACTGAATGTTGATGTTATGTGAGCCAGTGTCACTTGTCTGTTAGCATGTACAATCCTGGTCAAGCGCACAGTCATTCAGCACGCGTTGTCGGCCACTGCGCTGTCTACGGTGGGTGGTAATTTCTTCTATGAGATATTCTCGGTACACACGTGGATCGAGGAATGTTGAATGTTCGCACAACTTCGGAAATTGAATGTCGCATCCGTCTGGATCTCACTACATTGCCTCGTTCAATCCCCGATAATTCATGTCGGCTTGTCATAATCATGCTGGCGGTTGTTCAACCTGACTCACGAGATTACACCTTGCAACTGGTAAAAATGGTGGGATGCGTCGAAGCCCTTTTACGACGGCAGCGCCAGTTAAATATTTGCATACTGCTATCCCATGACCTTTGGTACTTCAGTGTATATATACCTCAATAACAATATGCAAAGCAGAGGCATCGCGCCAAGTCACGTGGAACGTTGAAACTGGCAAGGCCCATAAATATAGCTGGTCTGTACGCAGTTGAAACCAGTCACAAAGAAAAGCAATCATAGGTAAATGCAGCAGCGTAAGTGTGTTTGACTATGGTCAGATAGTGTATGCGAGCAAAGTCGGTTGTTCGATTAGCATATCTGAAGAACCGTTGGGATTTTCACGTCAGATCGTAGCACGTGTATACTAAGACTACGTGAAACATGGCAAAACTACCAACCAATGGGAGAAATGGGTCCATAAACGTCCAGTTGGTAATCGAAGTTAGCACAGATTGTCCCGCATCATTACGAGGAATCGTACGGTGAGCGTGGAGCAAAAAACGTCAGAACTCAATGAGGGTGCGCCCCAAGCTTCTGCGCATAGACTATCGGTTGTACCATGGGAAAAGTAGGCTATGACAGTCGCCGTCCGCATTGTGTTCACGTGCTGATTGCAAGGCACCGAAGTATAAAGCTGCAGTTTGTAAAGGTTTATCGCAACTAGAATGTGGAATACAAGAAAAAGTGATCTGGTCGGACGAATCACGCTTTTAATTCCATAGCTCCGATGACTCTGATGGAATGTTGCGTGCGTGTCATAAGCTACACCAAGTGATGGACCGGCTTGCTACGTTGGGGTTATACAGGTAGGTGGAGGCGATATGACAGTTTGTGAGGCATTTACGTACGTTTTCATTGGTCCACTCGTTCCAGCTGAGATCTCCGTCACCGACACAATGTATACGAACCTCCTCGCCAACCATCTGCACCAGTTTGTAACGATTCTTCTTCCGCGTTGCTACGTCATCTTTCAACAGGAAAACGCCTCACCGCATACCTCCCTAGTGTTAAACAACTGGCACCAGCAGAATTCACGTAGGTTTACCACACTAGAATACCTTCCTCCCCGACCCCAGAACCGCAACCCCATTGAGGATTTATGGAATGAATCGGAACGATCTGTGATCTGTTTGATCTCAGCAACACCAATTGGCACCCGTGGATGCTCTGCTATAGGCTATCCTCACTTCATGGGCGGCAGTACCGTCTCCTTGTTTTCAACGTCTTACTGAGACCTAACCAAGACCTCTAGCTGCTATTGTAAGGACAAGTGTTCTATCAAAGCAAAAATGTGTGGAGAAAGGTATCCAACTTCGAAATCCGATGGGGCGCCTGGAAAAGTTGCTTGGAAAACTAAGGCAGAGTTGGTGTGAAAATAGTAAAGCACATGAAGAAAGTCAAAGCCAAAATATGGGACGAACACCAATATGAAACGGAAGCTTTTTCGAGAGATGGACCTTTGGACTGTCTGGGAATAATCAGGAAAATAAAAATAATATGTAACACATAAAATGTATCTTAACCCTTTTAGCGTTCATGCACAACCCGTTGACGCCTTGTATAGGAACACGGACGGAGAAACGGTTTCTTTTAAAGGAGACATTGCGTTCAGGACTTAGCTCTCCGCCATGGCATCCTACCATTTACTGTTGAAGTCGAGGAGTCATATACGTACCTTACAATTCTTGGATTTCCTCGTCCAACGTAAAATAGTAACTCATTAACTGAAATTATATGTGCCTCCCCGGTGGCGCAGTGGTCTAAGGCGCTGGTCTCTGATCATTCGTCCGTAAGGGTGTGACGTACCTGCCAGCAGGACGCACACGATATAAAGGCAGATAGAAATCAGAATTAACGTCCGCGTAGCTCAATTGGTAGAGTGACTTATTCCGGAATGAGGGGATCCGGGTTCGAATCCTGGCGTGGACAGAAATGACGGAGAAATTTACTTCGTTATAATGGCGCCCGAACTATCCGGATGACCCGACCGTTCAAAATCTCGCAATGGTGTGATGTTCTTTCCACACCGCGAGATAGGAAAAATAAAGAGAATCGCTTCTCCAGCGCTTCGAAAAATAAATGTGTGTGACGTTGCATTCCACACACCAGATTGACTGGGAGTTCTCAAGTGCACGTTCTACAGTGGATGGCTGCCTGCAACGATTCATGGTAACGGCTGACCCGTGGGCCATGCCCCCGGCCCTCTTTCGGGGGGGGATGTGACGTACCTGCCAGCAGGACGCACACGACATAAAGGCAGATAGTAGTCAGATCAAACGTCCGCGTAGCTCAATTGGTAGAGTGACTTATTCCGGAATGAGGGGATCCGGGTTCGAATCCTGGCGTGGACAGAAATGACGAGAAATTTACTTCGTTATAATGGCGCCCGAACTATCCGGATGACCCGACCGTTCAAAATCTCGTAATGGTGTGATGTTCTTTCCACCCCGCGAGATAGGAAAAATAAAGAGAATCCCTTCTCCAGCGCTTCGAAAAATAAATGTGTGTGAAGTTGCATTCCGCACACCAGATTGACTGGGAGTTCTCAAGTGCACGTTCTACAGTGGATGGCTGGCAGCAACGATTCATGGTCACGGCTGACCCGTGGGCCATGCGCCCGGCCCTCTTTCGGGGGGGAGGAGATGTGACGTACCTGCCAGCAGGACGCACACGACATAAAGGCAAATAGGAATGAGAATTAACGTTGGTAGAGTGACTTATTCCGGAATGAGGGGATCCGGGTTCGAATCCTGGCGTGGACAGAAATGACGGAGAAATTTACTTCGTTATAATGGCGCCCAAACTATCCGGATGACCTGACAGTTCAAAATCTCGCAATGGTGTGATGTTCTTTCTACACCGCGAGATAGGAAAAATAAAGAGAATTCCTTCTCCAGCGCCTTGAAAAATAAATGTGTGTGACGTTGCATTCCACGCACCAGATTGACTGGGAGTTCTCAAGTGCACGTTCTACAGTGGATGGCTGCCTGCAACGATTCATGGTCACGGCTGACCCGTGGGCCATGCGCCCGGCCCTCTTTCGGGGGGGGATGTGACGTACCCGCCAACAGGACGCACACGACATAAAGGCAGATAGAAATCAGAATTAACGTCCGCGTAGCTCAATTGGTAGATTGACTTATTCCGGAATGAGGGGATCCGGGTTCGAATCCTGGCGTGGATAGAAATGACGGAGAAATTTATTTCGTTATAAGGGATCCGGGTTTGAATCCCGGTCAGACATGGATGTCGTGTTTGTCTTACGGCACTGGCTCTCTCCCTTCCCTGGAACCAGTGACCCTAAATTAGGGACAGGCGACTGCTTATAGCCCATTGAGTTGCTCACGGTGGTCGTTAAACCTCCAATCAAATATATATATCATCATCATCATTGTCAACCATTATCAATCCACTGCTGGACGAAGGTCTCCCCAAGTTTCCTCCACAACGGTCTGTCTTGTGCCAGTCTCCTCCATGTCACCCCTGCATACTTTCGAATTTCATCCACCCATCTCCCATGTGGTCTTCTTCTGGGTCTTTTCCTGTCCCTTGGAATCCAATCTAAAATTTCGGCTGTCCATCGATGATCTGTCCTTCTGGCAGTATGCCCAGCCCATTGCCATTTCAGGGATTTAACTCTGATCATGATGTCTTTCACTCTTGTCATTTTTCGGATCCACGAGTTCCTCTTCTTATCTCTCTTGGTTACACCAAGTATGCACCTCTCCATGCCTCTTTGAGTTGTCTGCAGCCTTTTTATGTCTCTTTTAGTTAAGGTCCAAGTCTCTGCACCATACGTAAGCACTGGAAGGATTCATTGATCAAACACTTTTCTTTTAAGACATAATGGCATATTGCTCTTGAAAATTATGCTGTTTCTTCCAAAAGCTCTCCAGGCACGTTTTGTACGCCGATTAATTTCTTCATCAATGTGACCCTCACTTGATATCTGCTGTCCAAGATAAACGTACGTGTCTGTTATCTCCAGCTTTTCTCCATCAACCGATAAATCTTCATTTCTTGTAAAAGCATTGAACATCACTTTTGTCTTCTGAAAGTTCATTTTTAATCCCACTTCTTTACTCTTGTCAGCAAGTTCCTGGATCATACTCTGCAGCTCTGATGGGCTAGTTGCAAAAATGACTACGTCATCAGCAAAACGAAGGTGGGTTAGATAATCTCCATTAATCTTTATGCCCTTGTTTTCCCAGCTCAGTGACTGAAAAACACCCTCCACTGTGGCATTAAAGAGCTTCGGAGATATGGTGTCACCTTGTCTCACTCCCTTTCCAATTTTTATGTGTGTTGTATTTTCAAACAGCCTAATCTTTGCACTTGCATTTTCATAGATGTTATTAATAATATTAATGTATGCATCTTCAATACCGCAGGTTTTCAGAGCCATTGTAACTGCTGATGGTTTCACAGAATCAAAGGCTTTTTCATAATCGATAAAAGCCATGCACAACGGAAGTTCATATTCCCTCGCTCTTTCAATTAGTTCTCTCAGCACATGGATATGATCTATTGTGCTGTAGCCACTCCTGAATCCAGCTTGTTCTCTCGGTTGAGCCATGTCCAGTGTTACCTTCAAGCGGTGTGAAAGAACTTTAGTGAAGATTTTATAAACTACTGATAGGAGGCTGATAGGTCTGTAGTTTCCGAGATCCTCAATGTCACCTTTCTTATGTAGCAGGATCATTGTAGCGGTGTTCCAATCCTCAGGAATCTTTCCTTCATTAAGGCATCGAGTGAAAATTTGGGCGAGTACTGTTTCGATTTCTCCACTTGCTTCTTGTATGATGCCTGCAGTAATTCCATCTTCTCCTGGAGCTTTTCCCCGCTTCATGTTCTTGATTGCATGTGCAACTTCTGCTGGAAGGACTGGAGGAACTCTGGTACTGGTATCTTTCATGATGTCTGGAGTGCATGTATCATCCCTTTTATATAATTTGGAGTAGAAATCTTTCACTCTTGTCAAAATTTCGCCTCTATTTCTTGTTACAGAACCATCTTCTTTTCTCAGTGCCATAATCTGTTTTCTTCCCTTACTGAGATGTCCCTTTGCTATCTTTAGGCTTTGGTTGTTTTCAATTGCTTTCCTTACTAGTTCACAGTTGAATTTTCTTACGTCTTCAGTGATACTTTTTCGTACTGTCTTGCATAGCTTTATATATTCCACTTTGGAAGTCACATCTTCTTTAGTTGTCCTCATCTCTCTCCTTTTTTGCATCAACATTTTCGTTTTTCCTGATAATTTATTTACATGCAACTTGTTCTTAGACCCAGCTAATTTTGTTGCTGTTTCCATAGGAGCTTTGGTTACTTTTCTGTTAACTTCAGAGATGTCCACTTCTTCCGATGTTAGGCCTTCTAAAGCAGAGAACCTGTTCTTCAGTTCCAACTTGAAGGTATTATGGTGTTTTTAAGGTTGGTTATGTCAATAGATTTTGTTTGTCTTATGAGCTTGCCACGTTCAAGTTTAGTGTTGAGTTGCATCTTACATCTCACCAATCTATGGTCACTGCCTGTGTTAAACTTGTTTAGCACACTGCAGTCTTCTATGACGAATTTTTTGTTACACATAATAAAATCAATTTCACTTGTCGTCCCATTTGGATGTCTCCATGTCCATTTCCTGTGTGGCTTTTTCTTGAAGAAGGAGTTCAAGATGAAAAACCCTTCTGCCTCTGCAAACTCAACGAGAGTATTTCCACGCTACTTTCTGTTGCCGTGACCGAATTTACCTACTGAAGTTTCATTCTGTTGCCGTTGCCCTATTCTTGCATTGAAATCTCCCATAATTATTTTCAAGTGCTGCTTACCTTCATTATTTAGATGACAAATTTCCTCATAAAATGCTTCAATTTCTTCTTCAGGATGACTTGTGGTGGGTGCATAAGTTTGAATAATCTGAGCCTGGTATCTTTTCGAGAGTTGGATAACAAGTCGTGCAGCTCTGTCAGAGGAACTTTCAACTTCTACAACTTTATCCTTCAGTTTCTTGTTTATTATAAATCCAACACCACTAGTTCTGCCAGTATCTGTCCCACGATAGTAGAAGAGATGTCCACTTTTCAGTTCGATGAGATCTTCTCCTTTTCTCCTTACCTCACTTAGCCCCACGATGTCCCACTTGATCCTTTGTAGTTCCTCTTCCAATTCAAGAAGCCTTGAATCAGAAGATAGGGAGCGTCCATTATACGTAGCCAAGGTCAGCCTCAGATGGCAGCCTAGTCCGGTCCTCCAGGGATTCTTAGCACCCTCTGCCTTCATGTCGCACTGGCCGCTGCCTTGGCCAGGTACGTTCCAGCTGCCGGAGACTGAAGGCCAAGATTTAAGTTGTGGAGTCATTTTGGAGGGGTTTGGCCATAACTCACCACGCTGGCCAAGCGGGTTGGTGAGTGTGGGATAGAATTTCCTCTAATCCCGATGGTATAGTTATACCGCTATTGGCGGTCGTCAGAGCCCCTTTAGTGGGAACAGGATGCACCACGAGAAGGCGGGGTTGACATTTGTCAAGGAGAGGCTGTGATGTTACGCATCACCTGACCTTACATCCCTATATATATATATATATATATATATATATGTGTGTGTATCGCAAGCCTACCTATACACCTTTTATTATACCTGCTAGTTTTGCCCATCCTATGAAGTATAAATTGGCTGCTCTGCACTACATGATTCAGCGCGCTTACGCCAAATCGAGTTACGCACGGTTACTCTATGGATTGTGTGTATAAATTGAATAATCACATACGACGCTCGGCATTCACAACCATGAAGTCTGAATGCAGCCTGGTGATATTTATTGGATCGATGAACCACCTTCCTTCGATAACCCACTTTCTTAATGCATGCAAAAGACATAATTTGGACTTTGGGGAAACAACCTCCAATGTGTACACAATTATCAAGAAAGACCGCGACCCAGTCGCCGAAACATAGCAGAGTAGCTTATACTGTAAACCCCTTCCGAGTAATCAACCCTCTGTTGGGGATCAACTTTACATTGGCTCTACTCTTAGGACGATGGAAGTGCGAGTGGATGAACATACATATAATGTCCGGTGCCGGTCATCGGCAACTGCTCTGTAACGATTCTCGGTTAGTGGTTCTCACACCTCCATGTGGGACGAAACCAGAGTATTACGAAGCCTGAAAACCAAGCGAGCTACACTTCTTGTTGAGACCCTATTGGTTTATGATGAGCTACCTTGTATTATTACATAGTCATGGAAGCCTCTGGTTCGGGGAGTTAGGCCTATTGATCTGCCGTTAACAACACACAACCTTTCCTAACCTTTTTGTGAACTCTGCTCCATCATCTTGAGTCAACGCTGTAACAACTATTCACGTCATACATTACCATCAGAATGTATACTCTGTAATCCTCTGTTCCTCGTGCATCCGTTTTTAATATACTATAACGAAGTAAATTTCTCCGTCATTTTTGGTCTACGCCGGGAATCGAACCCGAGTCCGCTTATTCCGGAATAAGTCGCTCTAGCAACTAAGCAACGCAGACGTTCATTCTGATTGCTATCTGCCTTTATGTCGTGTGCGTCCTGCTGGCAGGTACGTCACATATCCCCCCCGAAAGAGGGCCGGGGGCATGGCCCGCGGGTCAGCCGTGACCATGAATCGTTGCTGCCAGCCATCCACTGTAGAACGTGCACTTGAGAACTCCCAGTCAATCCGGTGTGTGGAATGCAACGTCACACACATTTATTTTCGAAGCGCTGGAGAAGAGATTCTCTGGTTTTTCCTATCTCGCGGTGTGGAAAGAACATCACACCATTGCGAGATTTTGAACGGTCGGGTCATCCGGATAGTTCGGGAGCCATTATAGCGAAGTAAATTTCTTCGTCATTTTTGGTCTACGCCGGGAATCGAACCCGAGTCCTCTTATTCCGGAATAAGTCCCTCTACCAACTGAGCTACGCAGTCGTTCATTCTGATTGCTATCTGCCTTTATGTCGTGTGCGTCCTGCTGGCAGGTACGTCACAATACACTATATTGACAAAAGTCACCTGACACCTAGAAGAGAAACACAACATAGCATTTATTGGCATGCATTAGTACGGTGTCAGCCCACCATTGGCCTTAATGCATTCACTGACCGTTCGAGACATGCTTTCGACAAGATTTAGAAACACAGCGATATGTATGCAATTCCATTCAGTACACAATGCTGCAGCTAACAGCTGCTTAGTAGTAGGCCTTGGTTCCAAACTTCTTATGCGGCGCTCTAATTCATACCACAGGTGCTCTATGGAATTAAGACCAGGGCTCTGTGCTGGCCAGTCCACACACAATACGGAAGTATTGTCAAACCACGCCGTAACAGTCCTTGTTTTATGCCTTGGTGCATTATCCTGTTGGTACCAACAAGGCTCGGTTTCATAGCACACTATCTACCAACAAAAAATTGGACACCCCTGCAATCGACGATATCTGCGGTCCTGATAGACGTCATGGCCTCCGCCATGAAATATCGTGTAGGAAACAACAACGCAACCAGTCGCATGGAAGATGCCACGCAGTTCGGAACTCTCTGATTTCGAGAAAGCTGTAATCCTCGAGTATCACAAAAATGGCCGATACATACGTGACATAACCAGCGAGTTGAAGTACCTCAACTCGATAGTGGTCTACGTGATTGGCAAGTGGAAGATGAGCGGTGACTGTCGGAATGTGCCCCGACCCGGCAGACCCACAAAACTGGGAGTTAGATACCTACGGGTGCTGGCCACAGAAAGTCGGAAGAACCGCACCAAATCGATGGGCCACATCCGCGAGGAGTTTCAACAGGCATCCGGGAGTGTTCTGTCGATGAATACCATTCGTAAGGAAGCCCATCTGCTCGGTTATCAAGGACGTACTGCCGTCCACAAGCATTTGATCACCAAGTCCAATAGCACTGCTCGGTTAACGTGGTGCAAAGTACATCGACAGTGGACCGTTGAACAGTGGAAACATGTTCTCTGGAGCGACGAATCAAGGTTCACCGTCTACCGTTCGCATGGCAGGGTCTGGGTTTGGCGTAAGCCTGGAGAACGCCTCCTGCCTAAATGTATTGTGCCAACTGTGCTGTTCGGTGGCGGTGGAATTATACTGTGGGGGTGTTTCTCCATGTATGGCACGGGACACTTAGTCGCAATTCCTAGTAGTCTCAACGCCGAGACCTACTGCACCATTTTGGAGGACCATGCGCTTCCTACGCTGTGGCAGTTTTACGGGGTGGACCCATGTAACTTTTAGGATGACAATGCCACCTGTCATGTTGCGAGGTCCATCACGGCTTCGTATGGTGACAATGGGGGGTTAAACAAATGAACTGGCCTGCGCAGAGCCCTGAACTTTACCCTATAGAGCATCTCTGCGACGAGTTGGAGCGTCGACTAAAGGGGTGCCCCCACCGTCCAAATTCTGTGAAGGAACTGACCTGTCTTCTCCAAGCCGAGTGGAAGAAAATACCGCTAGCCGTCGTACAACGCCTGGTTGAGAGTATGCCCCGGAGGATCGCAGCTGTAATCGCCGCTCGTGGAGGCTCCACCAACTATTGAAGGTGAATAAACTTCGTTTTCCTTTGCTATCACAGGTGTCCAATTACTTGTTGGTAGAGCATAATTGTCCAGAATATCGAGGTAGACGTGATGGTTAACAGGTTTGTCCTAGATAACCAATGGGCCGGGACCATTCCACGAAAAACACCCCCACACGAGTGCACTGCCAGCTCCAAACTTTACCGTAGGAACAGTACACTGTGGTAAATAGCGTTCCTCCGACTGCCGCCATATCCACACGCGGCCATCAGGCTGAAGGATAGTGTATTTGGATTCATCAGTCCATAGGACAGGTTTCCATTGATCTACGGTCCACGATAAATGTTCTTAAACCAAGCTAAACGACGAGCAGCATTCCGAATGGAGATGAAAGGCTTATGAGCAGCCGCTCGAGCACGGTAACCCATGGAATGGAGTTCTCTGCAAATAGTACGTGTACATACCGGGTCTCCAGCATTTTTACTCACCTGTACTTTGAGGTCTTGTGCAAGTACTCCGTCCATTAGCTGTAACGACTCTCTCGAGGCTTCGACGTCTTCTATCACTGATTTTCTTTGGTCTGCCGGTACGTTTTGCTGCTTCAAGCACGCCTTGTGTCTTCCATGTATTCAGTACATCCAAAGCAGTTTACTTGGGTATGCTTAAACGCCTCTCGGTTTCTCTTATGGACAACTCACTATAAAAACATTCAACAATCTTTCCTTTCCTAAAGTCAGTTCTCTCCCGCCGCGACATTTTTCACTCGACTTCACAGTGCCATATGATCGCTGTCAGCTGCAGGCTTGTTTTTATATCGTTTACATCTGTACCGCGTATCTTAACAACTCAGCGGATCCGTTGATTTGTATTTGAATTGTCAACCATTATCAATCCACTGCTGGACGAAGGTCTCTCCAAGCCTCTTCCACAACGGTTTGTCTTGTGCCAGTGCCCTCCATATTACTCCCGCATACTTTCGAATTTTATCCGCCCATCTCCCATGTGGTCTTCTTCTGGGTCCTTTCCTGTCACTTGGAATCCAATCTAAAACTTCGGCTGTCCATCGATGATCTGTCCTTCTGGCAGTATGTCCAGCCCATTTCCATTTCAGGGACTTTACTCTGATCATGATGTCTTCCACTCTAGTCATTTTTCGGATCCACAAGTTCCTCTTCTTATTTCTCCTGGTTACACCAAGCATGCACCTCAAAATGCTTCTTTGAACTGTCCGCAGCCTTTGTGTATGTCTCTTGTACTTAAGGTCCACGTCGCTGCACCATACGTAAGCGCTGGAAGGAGGCATTTATCAAACACTTTTCTTTTAAGACATAATGGCACATTGCTTTTGAAAATTATGCTGTTTCTTCCAAAAGCTCTCCAGGCAAGTTTTATACGCCGATTAATTTCTTCATCAATGTGACCCTCACTTGATATGTGCTGTCCAAGATAAACGTACGTATCTGTTATCTCCAGCTTTTCCCCATCAATCGATAAATCTTCATTCCTTCTAAAAGCATTGTACATCACCTATAACGAAGTAAATTTCTCCGTCATTTTTGGTCTACGCCGGGATTCGAACCCGAGGCCGCTTATTCCGGAACAAGTCGCTCTACCAACTGAGCTACGCAGACATTTGTTCTGATTGCTATGTGCCTTTATGTCGTGTGCGTCCTGCTGGCAGGTACGTCACATCTCCCCCCCCCGAAAGAGGGCCGGGGCATGGCCCACGGGTCAGCCGTGACCATGAATCGTTGCAGGCAGCCACCCACTGTAGAACATGCACTTGAGAACTCCCAGTCAATCTGCTGTGTTTAATGCAACATCACACATTTTTATTTTTCGAAGCGCTGGAGAAGGAATTCTCTGATTTTTCCTGTCTCGCGGTGTGGAAATAACATCACACCAATGCGAGATTTTGAACGGCCGGGTCATCGGGATAGTTCGGGTGTCATTATAACGAAGTAAATTTCTCCGTCATTTTTGGTCTACGCCGGGATTCGAACCCGAGGCCGCTTATTCCGGAACAAGTCGCTCTACCAACTGAGCTACGCAGACATTTGTTCTGATTGCTATGTGCCTTTATGTCGTGCGCGTCCTGCTGGCAGGTACGTCACACACCTTTGTATTCTGAAAGTTCATTTTTAATCCCATTTCTTTACTCTTGTCACAAGTTCCTGGATCATACCCTGCAGCTCCGTTGGAGTAGTTGCAAAAATGACTACGTCATCAGCAAAACGAAGGTGAGTTAGATAATATCCATTAATCTTTATCCCTTTGTTTGCCGAGTTCAGTGATTGAAAGACACTTTCAAATGTGGAATTATAGAGCTTGGGAGTTATGGTGTCACCTTGTCTCACTTCCTTTTCCAATTTTTATGTGAGTTGTGTTTTCAAATAGCCGAATCTTTGCACTTGCATTTTCATAGATGTTATTAATAATATTAATGTACGCATCTTCAATACCGCAGGATTTCAGGGCCATTGTAACTGCTGATGGTTTCACCGAATCAAAGGCTTTTTCGTAATCGATAAAAGCCATGCACAATGGAAGTTCATATTCCCTCGCTCTTTCAATTAGTTCTCTCAGTACGTGGATATGATCTATTGTGCTGTAGCCACTCCTGAATCCAGCTTGTTTCCTCGGTTGAGTCATGTCTAGTGTTACCTTCAAGCGATGTGAAATAACTTTATTGAAGATTTTATAAACCACTGATAGGAGGCTAATAGGTATGCAGTTTCTGAAATCCTGAATGTCAACTTTGTTATGTAGCAGGATCATTGTAGCATTGTTCCAATCATCAGGAATCTTCCCTTCATTAAGGCATCGAGTGAAAATTTGGGCGAGTACTGTGTCGATTTCTCCACTTGCTTCTTGTTTGATGTCTACAGTAATTCCATTTTCTACTGGAGCTTTTCCCCGCTTCATGTTCTTGATTGCATGTGCAACTTCTGCTCGGAGGACTGGAAGAACTCTGGTAGTTGTATCTTTTATTATGTCTGGAGTACATGTATCATACCTTTCATGCACTGCTGGCCACCCAAGCTGCAACACCAAGAAGGATACGAGATAGAAAAGCCAGATTTACTGGACACATAGCAACAGATACAAATATGAAACGATTGAGCTTAGAGGACCGTGCGACTTGCGGAACACGCAGGCATCAATAGTTCGTGTGGCCCCTATGGCTGGCAATAACGGCCGTTACACGCCGCAGCATCGAACGAAAGAGGTTTTGAATGTAGGCTTGGGGTATGTCGGTCCACACGTTGCCACAGTTCTTCATGCGTATCCGCGGGTGGTGCTTGCCTGGCCACTCGGTTGCCGATCAGCTACGAGACGTGTTCGATGGGCGACATATCGAGAGGACAGGCGGGCCACGGCAGCAGTGACACCTGGTGAGCCGTGAGGAATTGTTGCACGACGTGTGCCACGTGTGGGCGCGTTGTACTGTTGAAACGTGACCGCTGGAAGGTCCTGCAAGTGAGGGAGGACTGCAGGCTCCAAAACGCTGGAGATGCAGTGGTGGCTGTTGAGTGTACCGGCGATGCGTACCAGAGGAAACGGGTGACATACCCAATTGCGCCCCAAACCATAACGCCAGGCGGCGAACCGGTATGGCGATGAATAATACAGGCGTCATACAGTCCCTAGCCGCGGTGCCGCTACATACGGATCCGACTATCGTGGTGTTGTAGGAAGAAGCGGGATTCGTCGGAGAAGACAATATCGTGCCATTCCGTAGTCCAGGTATAATGAATTCAACTTCTTCTAAGCTTCTTCTAATGGTTGTTGTGTTAATTATATCATGAATAAACTTTCCTGCTAGTAGTGTAGTAATAATAATGAACAAGCTTATAACTGCCAGTAATGTTGTAGTAGTAATTAAGATGAATAAAGTCTTATGCTGATTGTTAATAATAACAACTAATGAAATAAACCTAACAGCCAGACAGAGATCTGACAAAACTATGAACTGAGAAAAACGTACTTACAACAAAAGCTTTATTCAGGGAAAGTCCTGGTATCCTCCAACATACAACGAAGCTCTACTCACATAAACGAAGATCTCTTTACACATAAAAGCTCTCTCACGTAACACAAACAAAAGCTTTCCTCCACATAAACAAACGCTCTCTGGCACATAAACAACAGCTCTCTTAGGTATCGTTGAACGCGCCTATTTATACTGGCTACCACCACGTCATGACTTACACTCATTGCCAGATCTCATTCAGCGGGAGAAATAACATCTCGTTCAGTAAGAAGATAATTTACATAGTAAAATAAAATAACCAGAGATAGTAAAAATCAAAAGGAAAGTGAATCTAGAGTATACGTTACACAGGTGCGGCGGTCAACGGCCCACTGCCGCCGCACTCGCCGGTGGTGTGACGTCAATGGTAATCGGAACAATGGGTGCCGCGCAACAAGTCTCAGCTCCTGCAGACGACGTCAAACGGTACGTGCTGACACATGTTGTTGCGCAACACACCCTAATTCCTGCGCTAACGTTCGTGATGTGGCGGTGCGAGCCGTTAATGCCCGCCGCACAACATGCCGGTCCTCTCGATCGGTGGTGTGCCGCGGCTGCGGCAATCGCTCACGTCGGTCCGTTCGTCCCCCCTGCAAACACCAAATCCATACTCGTCTCACTGTGGCTGGATGTCATCCCACATGGGCGCCGATGTTTCAGTACGATACACCGCTGTCGCGATAAGCCAATATTCGTCCTCTGTCGAACTCTGAAACGTGCTGGAATGACTGCCGTAATCTGCTACGAGGCATCAGGAAGCTTTCCACGTACAGGTCCGGCAGCACAATACACTTCCACTACTTACACCCCGCCTTCTGTGCACTCTTCTCATAGTGCTTTTCGGTGGCGTGCCGGGCGCACATGATTTGCATATGCCCTGCAATGCTATAATCGTCTGCATGTCCTCTCGCGGGCGACGCATGCTGCAAATTTCATGCCAATCGGATGCTTCCTTCTTGCTGTTGCATTTTGGGTGGCCAGCAGTGTATAATTTGGAGTAGAAATTTTTCACTCTTCTCAAAATTTCGCCTCTATTTTTTGTTACAGAGCCATCTTCTTTTCTCAGTACCGTAATCTGTTTTCTTTCCTTACTTAGATGTCGCTTTGCTCTCTTTCGGCTTTGGTTGTTTTCAATTGCTTTCCCCACTAGTTCACAGTTGAGTTTCCTTACGTCTTCAGTGATACGTTTTCGTACTGTCTTGCATAGCTCTATATATTCCACTTTGGAAGTCACATCTTCTTTAGTTGTCCTCATTTCTCTTCTTTTTTGCATCAACATTTCGGTTTTCCTGGTAATTTCTTCACATGCAACACTGGCCGCTGCCTTGGCCAGGTACATTCCAGCTGCCGGAGACTGATGGCCAAGATTTAAGTTGTGGAGTCATTCTAGAGGGGTTTGGCCATAAGTCACCAAGCTGGCCAAGCGGGTTGGCGAGTGTGGGATAGCATTTCCTCTAATCCCGATGGTATAGTTATACCGCTATTTGCGGTTGTCAGAGCCCCTTTAGTGGGAACAGGATGCACTACGAGAAGCCGGGGTTGACATGTGTCAAGGAGAGGCTGCAATGTTGCTCATCACCTCAAGCATGAGTCATTTTTTTGTAGGACTTCCGTCCACAGTGATTAGATTTTAGGTCCCAGCCACCTACAGCGAGTTCACCTTTTGGGCAGGACACAGAAACGGAAGGAATGAGAGCAAGTCTAGAGACTTTGACAAAACAGTTTGTAGTGAGATTAGAGTACAGTAGATGGCACCACCGTACAAGTACGATGTTGCACATAGAGGGGTTAAAGAATTTCAGGGGTGGGGGGCATAGGAAAGGATACCCATTTAACCAGTGGGTCCAGCATGGGGGCCGTCACTTAACGTGCTCGTCCGATGCACGGCGGATATTCAGCGATTGTTAGTAAATCACACCATCTCTGAAAGATCAGCCAGGATCGAACCTGAGGACCTTGCATTGATAGTCTGACTCGCTAACTACTAAGCCATCCGCGGCTTTTGCCCATCACCTGGCCTTACATCCCGTATTATATATATATATATATATAGAGAGAGAGAGAGAGAGAGAGAGAGAGAGAGAATGAAAACATTATAGAACAAAAAAAAAAAAAAAAAAAAAAAGAAACTTCAAAAAAAGTGAAAACAAAAAACAGGTTGCCGTCATCAGGAGAGCATCAACCTGTGGAAGTGGCCTTTCTAGTACCAACAAACGACAAGGCAAGCCAAAATTGTCGGTTGGTCATGCTCCCTAGGCCACCAAACCAAATTCTAATAAGCACAAGAATTCCAAGAATCAAATTTATTCAACTGAAAAAAATTAATTAAAAGCTTACCGGCAGAACAAAACCACCATGACAAGACATCAAACAAAACTGAACAGAACACCCACAAGAACTCAAATATATACGCTGATATAAAAGGTGGTCACGGTTAATCACCTACCTGGTAAGCCAAAAAATGTGTGAATTGACAAAATGCAAAACTGTGTATGTAGATAAGATCTTCAGCTATTAGGGAGCCACCAAATAGCGCTTTGTGTTGCTATATACTTAAAATTGTTAGGTCCTAGGTTAATAAAGCATGTCAATGTGCAATTTGAAACTCTTGGAAACCGAATTATAGTTCAAAATTAAATGTTTAAAATGATGTCTGAAATTTTTTTTAGGAAAATTGTTAGATTGCAGTTTAGAAAGAAGAACTTTCAGATTTTTTACAAGTAAGAACTGTGTAGAGCAAAGTTTAGTTATTCTATGAAACTGAGACTGAGAGATGAGTAGATTGCGATGTATAACTTTTGAAATGGTGGAGTACCAGTGAGTGTAGTGAATGATATCAAACTCAAAAGAGTTTCTTTTATCAAATAAGGTCACAACACCTCTTCCCTCCTCGTCCACTTGAACCTCTAAATCGAGGTAACAAACACAAGTAGACGATCTGTTGGTTTTTTCTAGGGTAAGGTCGTCAGGATAAAAGTCAGCGGCGCATCGGAAGAAGTCCGGAATGTTAATGACAATGATGTCATCAACATATCTTCGAGCAATCCCAGCTAAAGGATGATTGGCAACAAGTCTATCCTCAAGGAAGTGTAGATAGAGATTAGCCAAACTGCTAGAAAAGCGACTGCCCATCGGGATACCACGAGTTTGGAGGTATAGCCCATCGCCCACGGTAACGAAATTATTATTGATACAGAAATCCAGTAGGAAGTGCCAATGCTGTTCTGTAGTCCCGGACTCGAACTTCGTATGTATGTTTAAGGCTACCTGCCACAAACCCTTCAATGAAATTGAAGTGAAGAGGTTTTTAAGATCGTAAGTATCCACAGATGTGACAGTCACCAAGCCAAGTGTCTCCAAGACTCTGTTATTGCTCCCAATAATCAAAATCAAACCCAGCTTGCGAAGCGCCACGGACAAGTATCTCTGAAGCAACTCACCCGCTTTACTGTTATAACAGTTGCGTCCACTAGTAATGAAACAGAAGGAAACAGGTTGCTTATGGAACTTTGGGATAGCATAAATAAAAGGAAAAATGTAAGCTTAATGTGTCCAACTTAAACGTTCCTTTTATTTATGCTATCCCAAATATACACTGGCGGAAAGTGAAAAAAGAACACCAATAATGGGGTCGAGTTTACGTAGGTAGGTGTGATGTTAATTTCGGGACCAACCAGTGAGCGCTTACGCCACAGCACGGCATAATATGCAAATTATCGTCGTTGGTATTAAAGGAGTACGGCGAAGTGAATGTAATCTGTCATCGGCGTACGGACACGTGCGAAGCCCCTGAACAAGCTGCAATGCCTGGACATGGAAGACGTGTACGATTTCAGCAGTTATCGGACTTTGAGCGAGGTCGTCTAGTCGGACTCCGCGAGGCCGGGTAGTCGTATCGTCGTACTGCGGAGCGAATTGGACGGGAAGTATTGGTGGTGGTACGATGGTTGCGTAGATGGTCCGAGGAACATTCCCACACGAGAAGACGTGGAACCGGGAGTCACAGACGGACTGATGAGCGGATCGATCGACGCATAAGAAGAGCGACGTTGTCAAGCAGAACATCCAGTGCGACGCAAATCCGAGCTGCCGTTGCACCTGAGGTGACTGTGCGAAAAATCCGCAACCGTCTACCGGATGCAGAACTACGTGCACGTGTGCTTCTGGCATGTGTACCTCTGACTCCAGCCCACCGTCAGGAACGGCTACAGTGGAGTCACCAACGTCTGCACTGGAGAACGCAATGGCGATCTGTCGTGTTCAGCGATGAAAGCAGATTCTGCTTGGGAGCCTCCGATGGCCGGATGCGTGTTCGCAGACGCACAGGGGAGCGTCTCCACCTTTCTTGCATCCGCCAGCGACAAACAGGGCCTACACCTGGTCTCCTGGTGTGTGGAGCGATCAGCTATTACTCCCGTACACAACTAGTGTTTGAACCGGTTACGTTAAACAGCACCTCCTACATCAACAGCATCATTCAGCCCGTTGTTGTGCCATGCGTAAGGTCGGTCGTTCGTGGTGTTTTCCAGCAAGATAACACACGCCCACACACGGCACGTGCAACGCAACATGCACTTCAGGGTGTGAGACAACTTCCATGGCCTGCACGTTCACCGGATTTGCCCCCCATTTAGCACGTGTGGGACTTTATGGGACAACGACTTATCCGATCTTCACCGCCAGCCACGACCATCCCCGATTTACGCGTCCAGGTTGAGGATGCTTGGAACTCAATACCCCAAACTTACATCCAACATCTGAACGACAGACTCCATGCCAGAATTGCACAGTGTGACGCAGTTCACGGCGGTTCAACCTCGTACTAACCATGTTACATGGAAATGTTATTTTTCAGTTTACCAGCAAATGCAGCTGTATTTTGCCATAATGTTTTGATCACGTTATCCTCTGTATTCTGTTATTATGCTGTATAAATTTCGTTTTTATCAGATGTCTCCTTCTTGGTGTTCTTTTTTCACTTTCCGCCAGTGTATATATATATATACTTCCACTCTGCGTGGGCATCCCCCACGCAGAGTGGAACAGACCCAAACCGAACGCAGGGTACAAATAGGCTGACAGCAAGAATCTGAAAAAGTGTATCGCAATTGACGAATGGGTAAACATGGTGATTTGAGCGACTTCGATCCTGGACGCATTATCGACGCAAAACAGATGGGTCATCCTATCGCCCAAGTGGTAAGTAGTGTAGGGTTTCCGAGAACAACCGCATCAAGGGTATACCACGAGTATAGCATCGGTGGACGTACCAGCACTCAGAAAGCAAACGGTGGCCTACCACACACAGTTGATGACATAGATCGAGGTACATTCTCCAGGCTTGTACAGACTGGCCGCTTGGCAACGGCGGCGCGAATCTCACCCAGATTGAAAATTAGAGGCCCTAGCATTGGCAGAGAGAGAGAACGGTATGGCGTACGCTGCCTTACCTGGGCTACGTAAACGGGATTCAAAGCTGCAACTCTTGGCTCCGGAGCTCCATCCACCTCACAACACTGGCATGTGTTCTCAGTGCTATCTGCCTTTATCACATGTGCGTCCTGCGGAGTAGGCATGTCAGATCTGAAAGAGGGCCGGTGGCATGGTCCATGGGTCAGCCAGGATCATGTTTCGCTGTAGGCAGTCATCCAATGAAGAACGTGCGTTTGAGAAATCTCAAACAATTTGGTGTGTGGAACGTAACACCACACTGATTTTTTTTTCGAAGCATTGAAGAAGGGATTCTCATTTTTCCTGTCTTGCGGTGTAGAAAGAACATCACACCACCTAACCATCCTGGAAGTTCGGGCGGGCGCCAATATGACGAAGTAATTTTATCCATCATTTTTTTGCCAGGGGCGGGATTCGCAACTCTCGGCGCCGGAGCTCCGAGTGCTATCCTCTATACTACACTGCCATGTGCTCTCACTGTTATCTGCCTTTATGCGTCCTGCGGGGCAGGCACGTCACAACATACTACAACGAAGTAAATTTCTCCGTCATTTTTATCCACGCCGGGGCTCGAACCCGGATCCCTTCATTCCGGAATAAGTCACTAAACCAATTGAGCTACGCGGACGTTTTATTCTGATTCCTATCTGCCTTTATGTCGTGTGCGTCCTTCTGGCAGGTACGTCACATCTCCTGGTACGTTACATCATCTCCCCCTTATTATTATTTTTTTTTCGAAGTGCTGGAGAAGGGATTCTCTTATTTTTCCTATCTCGCGGTGTGGAAATAACATCACACCAATGCGAGATTTTGAACGGTCGGGTCATACGGATAGTTCGGGCGCCATTATAACGAAGTAAATTTCTCCGGCATTTCTGTCCGCGCCAGGATTCGAAATCGGATCCCCTCATTCCAGGAACAAGTTTCTCTACCAAGTGAGCTACGCGGACGTTTTATTCTGATTCCTATCTGCCTTTATGTCGTGTGCGTCCTTCTGGCAGGTACGTCACATCTCCTGGTACGTTACAATACACAGAAAAGAAGGAAAGAAAGCAGAATGGTAAAGAGAGGAACAATAGCTTAGAAGACTCCACGATAAGCGTAGCCGATGGATAGCATAAATGAGAAAGGGAGAGAGAGGTCACTCCATTATCGGAAACCCATTTCTGAGATAAGTGCTGATGTCTTCAAAGGTAAAGCGAAACGCACCGATAATATATTTTAAAGTTTAAATCATGCCCAAAGGGATCTTTTTCTTTCTTGTCGTATAGAGCCCGGATTTCCGAAGTTTTGCCGACAATCGGGTAGATGAATAATAGATTGAAAATAGGACTTGAGGAGAAAATAAATCCCAACATTTGCTACTACGCTTTTTACCTGTTTCTCCGGGAAATGTATTCTTCGAAGAAATCCAAGTGTCAAGCTTTAGAAACATGTAATTTATTGCTTTTCACAGATTTAGAAACATGTAATTTATTGCTTTTCACAGAAATTGGTTGCATTTGTTTTGGCTTTTGCTTGTAGAAAAAAGCACTTGAGGTGTTTCGTCGAATTTTTTGTTCTAGTGTTAAAAAAGTCGATTTCCAAGCTAAAGCTGCGTGCTCTTTTATAGTAGTTAGAACCAAAGAGGTTAGATTAGATGGAGTAAGTGTGATGTCACAAACTTGAAGCAATTAGAGCAGACGACGCGGAGCTGATGGCCACGCCCAGTGAGACTACAACTTTTTAACCATTGCAAGAATGAGGAATAAACCGTTTTTCATAAAAAAACCTATACTTTTTTTAAATGGGATTGTGCTGTGCCTTTGGATGTGTCAACCCATCAACTAAAGCACCTGCTGGTGTAACCTTTCATTGGTAATTGTGCATAGAATATTAATTTTTCTCTAAACTAAATTATTTTTTTCAAGTCATTGTTGTTTGATTAAGAAACTGACGGTTCTGAAACTGTCCAAAATTTAAGCACATCAGAATTTAGATTAATCTCCCCCTCGAGAAATTGTCCACAGTAATGTTCTTATTTACTAATAATTGATATACCTTACACATTTGTGTTATTTTTTACGCTTTTTAACCGTACGTTGAAGAAGCGTATATGCTCCAGCTTCGTCCGTCCGTCCGTCCGTCCGTCTGTCCGCACGATAACTCACGTGAAAATGGTTCGATTTCGACGAAATTTTAGTATGTGGTAGGGGACATCCTGGGGACGAACCCTATAGAAAATGGCGAAACAGGGTCAAAGGTCAATACATAGGAGCGGGATATATTCCATTGCTCTTATGCGTCATAATTGGCGGAAAAATGGTTCGATTTCGATGGAATTTTAGTATGTGGTAGGGAACCACCTGGAGACGATCCCTATTGAAAATAAATGAAATAGGGTCAAAGGTCATGACACAGGAGCGGGATCCATTCCATTGCCTTTATTCATCAAAACTTGCGTAAAAATGGTTCGATTTCAATGAAATTTTAGTATGTGCTAAGGAACCACCTGGGAACGAACCCTATTGAAAATGGGCGAAATGGGGTCAAAGGTCAGGACATAAAAGCGGGATCCATTCCATTGCCCTTATGCGTCATAACTTGCGTAAAAATGGTTCGATTTCGATGAAATTTTGGTATGTGATAGGGAACCACCTGGGCACGAACCCTATTGAAAATGGGCGAAATGGGGTCAAAGGTCAGGCAGGGCATAAGAGCGGGATTTATTCCGTTGCCCTTATGCGTCATAACTTGCGTAAAAATGCTTCGATTTCGATGAAATTTTAGTATGTTATAGGAAGTCACTGGGGACGTACCCTATTGAAAATGGGCGAAATGGGGTCAAAGGTCAGGACACTGGAGTGGGATTCATTCCATTGCCCTTGTGCATCATAACTTACCTAAAAATGTTTCGATTGCGACAAAACATTATCATGTTGTTCCGGAGGTATAGTGAACCGGTTCTGTTGAATATCAGCGAAATGGGGTCAAAGGTCATAGCACAAAAGCAAGATTTATTCCACAGCCATTATTCTCATAACTTGCGTAAAACTGCTTCTATTGCGACAAAACTTTAGTATCTTATTCTTGAGGTATACTGAAATGGTTCTGATGAACATCATCGAAATGAGGTCAAAGGTAAGGACACAGGAGCGAGATTTATTCCACAGCCATTATCCTCATAACTTGAGTGATAATTTCTGGTATGTTGGAAAGTGTATCATAATCAATGCATTGCATGATTTTACTAACTTGTTGTACTTAACCATACTAATGTATGGGGATCTGAATTTGTTGCTGGCGGCGGCGGGTGTGCATCACGGCAAAACGGTTGAATTTTTTCGACGGAGCTTTCTCATACATGCGTGCATATATAATATGATAAACGCATGTTTCATATAAAGCGATAAATTCGTGATTTTACTTTTAGTGCTCTTTATGCTAATAAGTTTCAGTAGCGCACCCAGGATTGTTTTATGGGTTGGCCCAAATAATTGAAGATGCAAATTAAAACACTCTGTAGGAAACATCTCCCTAAGTAATTAGGAAGTAAATAAAAAATTTGCGCACATTAAAGTCAAAATATATATTCAGGATTTAAAATTTCCATTGTTGGTAAAATACATATTCAAAAACACATACAATTATATTTAAAAATAAGCAGCCAATACAAAGAACGGAGGGTCAAGGGATACCTCATGGGGAGAACCGGGCCCCTGGGCCACCCCCATTGAATTCTAGTAAACGTTTAAACGAATTTTTCATTATGAAAATTTTAAAATGCAAAAATATTTTTTTTTGACTGCGTATTTTTCATACTAAGCACTGTAGCTCATGCCTTCTTAAGAGTTCAATTTTGCAAGGGTAGGATCCATAAACTGATTCTCAAGGGTAATTAATGCATATCTGATGATCTGAGGAAATTGTCCACGCACATACACACAAAAAAAATCACTTTTAACTATGATGTTAAGTACTTGTGTCAAGAGGAACTCGCAATAATTATGTGCTGTTATTTATAGTAGGTTCGTTAGGTTTGCGAGTAAATAGGTTCTTTAAAGAGTCCATAGAATTGAGTTTCTAACAATATTAATTGATTTAGTTTGATACAGAGATTTCTGTAAAACACGATAAGCAGAAAATGTTAGGTTAGCTACTTATGATCTCGGTGCCGAAAACACATACTCTTCTGCAGTTGTTAAAAACTAAAACAAAGTTGGAAAAACATCAATAAAAATGTATCACAGCCAGCCTAAAACTTTTATTATATGTTACCTAATAATCGCTAGTTTTTTTTACTCACCCACATATTTAAATTTAAAGATACAGATCGGAAGAGGCAGCCACATCATCACTACTCAATGTGATGCTATGATCTCAGTCATCTCACTGCGTCTCACCAACATGACGGCGAAGGTTGTGACGTCAGAGTCGTGACGTATCGCTGGCTTCATTTTGATCACACGCCCTGCCCTTATTCCAATGATTCTAACCTCCTTGGTTAAAACCTTGTAAACTACGATATTTAATTTTTAATTACACTTGGCAGAAAAAGAATACCATGTGTCTAACTTAGATCGAAATGACTGATTTTAATGAATTTCCTTATCCGCCTTTCAAAAATGATATTTAAAATACAGCATTTCCGATTGCGTCGAATTTTCGAACTACGTTTACAAAAAGACTAATGTGCAGAATGATGAATGTGCAATTATGATTTACCAAAGTGAAGTGAGCCACCGGGGCTCAGTGGTCTAAGCAATGGCTTCTGATCATTCGTCCAAGATGGGTCCGGGTTCGAATCCCGGTGAGTCATGGACGTTGTGTTTGTCTTACGGCGCTGGCTCTCTCCCTTCCTTGAAACCAGTGACCCTGAATTAGGGACGGCGACTGTTTGTAGCCAACTGACTTGCTCACCGTGGTCGTTAAACATCCAAAAAAAAAAGAAAAAAAAAAGAAAAAGAGAAGTGAGAAAAAAAAATCATTTTGTTGCATATTTAGATGGGGAAATTATTCAGAAATCTGCGGGTACACCCGAGTCAGATTGAGAAATAGCACGAGGCTTTACGAGGCGTAATAAATCAGGTTTTAACTGGTGTAAAAATGGTTGTACGAGAAAGATGACACCGAATTTTCGGGTGTAATAAGCACGTCTTTTGAATCCGTTCTGACGCAAATTAAATTTATCAAAGCTATTGAAAGTCAATGGAACCAATATGGAAAACAATAGTATCTGAAGGAAGAAAGAGGTTTTTTAATCGGGGTTTTAATCCCTCGGATATTGTGGTAAACGGAATCGGGAACTTAGGCCCTCCCTCTGGTTGCAGCCTTGTGTGTTAAGAAAAATACGAATTTATATGAGAAACATTTTGCACCGGAAACGCTCTCCAACACAGAAAATTTTTTCAAATCGAACTCTTAGAAACATTGATATCGACAAAAGCAAGATTTGACTTTACGCCCCCTGGTGGGTAAACCATGCACTATATTATTTTAGGAAGAAAGTATTCTCAAAAGGGTTTTCGACATAAGCGGTATCGGTCCTAGATAAAAAAAATTTTACTCGAGCTTTCAGGAGCCCAGATTTTGCTGCAAATACATCAGAAGCAGAAATCAACGCTTATGTGCTCTGATGGCCAAACAATGTTTTACCAAACATTAGAAATTATATGAAAAATATTTTGCAACTGCTGTTGTATCGATAGACAAAGAATTTTTCAAATCGGTGTTTTAGAAGCAGAAAAAACGCACAAAACACATTTTACCTGTGCGCCCCGCCCCTAGCGGAAAGTCTATGATTTACTTGAAAATTTTGAATTTATATGAAAAAACATTTGGCATCGGAAACACTATCCAACAAAGACGGAATTTTTCAAATTGGACTCCTAGAAGCAGAGATATTGAGGAAAATAATATATATCTCTACGCCTCCTGGCGTAAAAATCATGCATTATTTTAAGAAAGAAATGTTCCTAAATGTTTGTCGACATGAGTAGCAACGGTCTACAAACGACTTGTTTTGAATCCAGATTTTTGAAGTTCATATTTTGCTGTTCATAATACATCAGAAGCGGAAATTAAAACTTGCGCCCCATGGTGGCCAAACCATTTTTTACAAAAAATTAGAAATTATGTGCAAAGTATTTCCCATCAGGAGCTGTATCCGGTGCAGAAAGAATATTTTAAATCGGAGATTTAGAAGCAGAGATATCAGGAGAAAGCCATTTACCTTTACGCCCATTAGCGAAAAGTCTATGAATTACTTGAAAATTTTCGAAATTATATGAAAAACATGTCACACTGGAAACTCTATCCAATAAAAAAATAATTTTTCAAATCGGACCATTAGAAGCAGAGATATTGACAAAAATATGATATACATCTACGCCCCCTGGCGGAGAAACCATGCAATATTTTAAAACTAAAATATCCGGAAAAGGTTTATTGACCTGAGTGGCATCGGTCCACGAACGAATTTTTTCATTCGATATTTTTGAAGCTCAGATTTGCAGCCCCGGTGGCGCAGTGGTCTAAGCGATGGCCTCTGATCATTCGTCCGAACGGGGTACGGGTTCGAATCCCGGTGAGGCATGGATGTTGTGTTTGTCTTACGGCACTGGCTCTCTCCCTTTCCTGGAACCAGTGACCCTAAATTAGGGACAGGCGACTGCTTATAGCCCATTGAGTTGCTCCCAGTGGTCGTTAAACTTCCAAAAAAAAAAAAAAAAAAAAAAAAAAATCTCAGATTTTATGGCAAATACATCAGGAGCAAAAATTAACACTAACGCCTCCTGGTGGCCAAAGAATTCTTCATCGTAAATTAGAAATTATATGCAAAAGATTTTCCATCAGGAGGAGTATCTGTTAAAGAAAAAAATTTGAAATCGGAGTTTCAGAAGAAGAATTATCGGGAGAAATGTAATTTACTTTTACGCCCCCTAGCGGAAAATGTATACGTAATTGGAAGAAGCAACTATACCTAAAATACTCTTCGACATAAATGGAATCGAAAGATAAAATATTTATTTTAATCGGATGTTTAGAAGCAAATATATGGAATAAAATGTGCTTTTGAATTCGACATCATCTGTATTTACGCCATCTAGCGGCGAAATTGTACATCCTAAAATCAAACGAGATGAAGTATCATTATTCGCATATTTCAAATTTCAAGCTTCTCATTGCAAAAAAGAATTTTTCAAATCAGACGAATAGTTGCAGAGATATGGTGTCTACAGGCGGACGGACGGACAAACCGATAACATAAGCACGATGTTTTTTTACAAAAGACGTGCTAAAAAGATATCTCAAGCACGAGCGGCTTTACCAAGGCCCCAAACGTACGGTTTATAACGTATAGATTTTAAATAAAATATTTAAAATTTGAATGATCGTATAAAGCAAATTCAGTATCATGCGATGCAGTTCATCGAGATATAATTTACATATTGCTAACCTCGCATCCATGTCTGATAAGACGTTCACGCACGTGGTAACTCCGTTGAAAGCTTCGGCCATATACGAGGGGCATGCTGAGAGTTTCTAGCTGTTTAAAGAAATATGTATGTATTTACAAATAATTACAACTTTTCAAAATGATCTGATAACACCATTTGCAAATGCATCTTCCCAGCTTTGTTTGTTTTGGCAGACCGTCAATTGCCTCAAAATAAGCAGCTTGGGCCTCTTCATCAGACGAAAATCGACGTCAACGGAGGGGTTCCTTGGCTTTTGGAAACAAGAAATCACAAGGCGCCAAGTCAGGAGAATATGTAAGAATTAAGGTATGTCGTGCTGAGTTGTAAGCAAGAATAATTCAAAGATGTCGAAGCACGGCGACTTTTCTGGAGCAGCCAAAGCACACACAACACACACCACACTTTAAATTTCCTTTTAAAAAACGTCTTTATTTGCAATTTCAACAAGAAAGATGACACCGAATTTTCGGGTGTGATATGCACGTCTTTTGAATCCGTTCCGACTCAAATTAAATTTATCAAAGCTATTCAAAGTCAATGGAACCGGTGTGGAAAACAACAGTATCTGACGGAAGAATGAAGTTTTTCAGTCGGATTTTTAATCCCTCAGATATTGCAGAAAACGGAATCGTGAGCTTACGCCCTCTGGTTGCAGACTTGTGCGCTAAGAAAAACCTGAATTTATATGAGAAACATTTCGCACCGGAAACGCTCTCCAACACCGAAATAATTTTTCAGATCGGACTTTCAGAAACAGAGATATCGACAAAAATAAGAAGTGACTTTACATCCCCTGGTGGGAAAATCATGCATTATTTTAGGAAGTAAGTATTCTCAAAAGGCTTATCCATATAAGCGGTATCGGTCCAAGAAAAAAGAATTGTCGAGTTTTCAGGAGCCCAGATTTTGCAATAAATACTTCAGAAGCAGAAATTTGCACTTATGACCCCTGGTGGCTAAACCATGCTTTACCAAACATTAGAAATTATGTGAAAAATATTTTCCATCTGGTCTTGTATGCGATACAGGAAGAAATTTTCAAATCAGAGCTTTCGGAGCAGAAATAACGCAGAAAACGCAATTTACCTTTGTGCTCCCTAGCGGAAAGTCTATGAATTACTTCAAAATTTTGAATTTATGGGAAAAACATTTCGCATCGGAAACACTATCCAACAAAGAAGGAATTTTTCAAATCGTACTATTAGAAGTAGAGATATTGACAAAAATAAGATATGTATCTACGCCTCCTGGCGTAGAAACCATGCATTTTTTCATGAAGAAAATTTCCTAAAACGTTTGTCGACATGAGTAGTATCGGTCAACAGACGACGTGTTTTTTCAATCGAGATTTTAGAACCTCATAATTTTGCTTCAAATACATCAGAAGCGAAAATTAAGACTTACGCCACCTGGTGGACAAACCATTTCCTACAGAAATTATAAATTATGTGCAAACGTTTTCCCATCAAGAGCTGTATCCGGTGCAGAAAGAATTTTTCAAATCGGAGATTTAGAAGCAGATATATAGGGGTAAACGCAATTTACCGCTACGCCCTCTAGCGGAAAGTCTATGAATTACTTGAATATTTTGAAATGATATAAAAAACATGTCACACGGAAAACACTATCGAACAAAGAAGGAATTTTTCAAATCGGACTCCTAGAAGTAGAGATATTAACAAAAATAAGATGCATATCTACGCCCCCTGGCGGAGAAACTGTGGAATATTTTACGAAGAAAATATTCCGAAAAGGTTTATCGATGTGAGTGGCATCAGTCCACGAAATAATTTTTTCAATCGATGTTTTAGAAGCTCCGATTTTATGACAAATACATCAGAAGCAAAAATTAACACTTACGCCCCTTGGTGGCCAAAGTATTCTTTACCAAAAATTTGAAATTATATGCAAAAGAGTTTCCATCAGAAGATGTATCCGCTGAAGAAAAAAAATTTCAATTCGGAGTTTTGCAAAACGAGTTATCGGGAAAAATGTAATTTACTTTTACGCCCACTAGTGGAAAATCTATGCGTAATTTGAAAAAGAAACTATATCTAAAATACTCTTCGACATAAATGGAATCGAAAGAAAAAAAAATTCAATGGGATGTTTAGAAGCAAATATGTGGAATAAAACGTATTTTTGAATTCGACATCATCTTCATTTACGCCCTCTACCGGCGAAATTGTACATCGTAAAAAAAAAAAAAAAAAAAAAAAACGAAATAAAGGATCATCTTTTGCATATTTCAGGTTTCCGAATGCAAAAAGAATTTTTCAAATCGGACTAATAGTTGCAGAGATATCGTGGGTACAGACGGACTGATGGACGGACAAACCGATAACAGAAGCACGATCTTTTTTTACAAAAGACGTGCTACAAATATGGTAGATAAAAGCTCTGGCGAGCACTTTCGCGACCACTATAGCCGCATCATCAGACCGCTGAGTGAAACCAGGGTAGAGCAGCACAATATTAAATAGCGACAGATAGGAGCACAAGTAATACACATTATGTAAATGAACACATAAATCATTGCCATTCACTACAAATTATTATTGTTAAAAGTTCATTTATAATCATTCGGATTCTTCCTCCAGAAAGTACTGCAAAATCAGATTCCTCCAGGTAGAGGGAATGTATACAGGCAAGTCTTCATTACGGCATTTTGGTCCAAGTTTAATAATATATAGACTCTCAGTAAACGCATATTTTTAAATTGTAAATAAAGATGTTTTGTAGATCCTTCGTTTTTTTAAAAGGAAATTCGAAATGTGTTGTGTGGGCTTTGGCTGCCCCATAAAAGTTACCGTGCTTCGACAGCTTTGAATTATTCTTGTTTAGGAGAATAGTCTAGATGAGCCAAACTTCGCATGCCTTTTGTTGCCAAAAATTCAACTCTCTTGAAACATGAAGTCATCGCTATTTCCACGTTTATAAGTAAGTCACGGAAAAATTCTCATTGGCCGAAAACGGGAATCGAACCCAGGGTCTCGCGCCGGATATGCTTCCACTGCACCACAATGGCTTCGAATTCCTCCATACTCACATACACTAACTGCCAAGCCAATTGGCAGAATGATTCTGGGAGCTCCGCACAATGCTGAGGATTCATCAAAGATGGTAAGCAGCAACTGAACAAATAATTAGACGGCGAATGAATAATTAATAAGCGTGTGACGTGGACTAGGAACATCCAAATAGAAGTCAACGCTCTTTCCACGTTTACCAGTGAGTCACGAAAAAATTCTCATTGGCCACCACCGGGAATCGAACCCAGTGTCTTCCAGTTACGCACCGAATATGCTTCACTGCCGCAGGGTCTTCAAGTTACGCGCCGGATATGTTTCCAGGCCGCTGTTGTGCAGTGGAAGCATTTCCGGCGCGTAACTGGAAGACCTGGTTTCGATTACCGGTGGCGGCCAATGAGAATTTTTCCGTGACTTACTTCTAAACGTGTAAAGGAGATGACCTCTGTTTGATGTTCCTGGTCCACGTCAAATGTCGGTATTAATTGTACAATGCACTTTGCTGAATATATAGCGTCCTAGGTTTTAAAGTGTATCAATATCTGTGTAATCTCAGATTAAGCAACCACACTATCTTACGTGAAGCTTACCCGCTCAGAGGTTTGTCTTGGATTGCTTAACAAACGCAGAAATGTCACTTCAAATATCTTCAAAGAATCACTGCTTACAGTACAAGAAATAGGTTTTGTTCCACTGCAAAACTCTTCGTGCCGTCCCGGTGAGGCAGTAGTCTGTGGCAATGGTTGTGACCATTCGTCCGAGAAGGACCTGAGTTCGGATCTCGGTAAGGCATGGATGTTGTATTTGTCTTACGGTACTGGCTCTCTTCTTTCCCTGGAACCAGTGGCGCTAAATGTTTTTTTGTATTGGGGGTTTAACGACCGCCGTGAGCAGCTCACTGGGTTATAAGCAGTCGTCCGTCCCTAATTAATGGCCACTGGTTCCAGGGAAAGAAGTGAGAGGGTGCCCTAAGACAAACACAACGTCCATGCTTCACCGGGATTTGAACCTCGAACCCTTCGCGGTCGAATGGCCATAAGCCAGTGTGACGTACCTGCCAGCAGGACGCACACGACATAAAGGCCGATAGCATCAGAACGAACATCCGCGTAGCTCAACTGGTAGAGTGACTTATTCCGGAATGAGGGGACACGGGTTCGAGCATCGGAGTGGACAAAAATGACGGAGAAATGTACTTCTTTATACAGCGTTCTTATCTTGCCAGACATATGTAAACGGCGTTCAACGCAGACCTCAAGACTGTGGACAGATAACTTTCAGTGAGTGAGAAAATATAATGTTTAGATTAAAATGATTAAACAGAAAGAGCTCAAAATTTACGGAGAGAAAGAAACTAAAAGTTAAGTCAGAATACGCCTCCCCTGTGGAGCAGTGGTCTGTGGCTTCTGATCATTCGTCCGAGATAGGGTCCGGGTTCAAATCCTGGTGGGGCATAGATGTTGTGTTTGTCTTACCGCTCTGGCTCTCTTCCTTTCCTGGAGCCAGTGACTCTAAATTAGAGACGGGCGACTGTTTATAGTCCACTGAGTTATTCACGGTGGTCACGTCATAACCTGAGTTGATCACGTCATAAACAATTAAATTCACTAGCTATGTCAACCATATTTACTGCCATTACCAATTTTTGCAAATGCAAAAATATGTATCTACTGCTAAAGAAACATGAATGAAATCCGCAATGTAATTAATGTAAAACTGAAAGTAACTAAAAATGCTGCTTGGTTGGGCTTCTTAAGATAGCACCTATTAAAAAATTTTCAACTTCCTCTAACGTTGTGGTTGTTCCTAGAAGACCTCTAAGATTTTCTAAACTTTCAGTGGCAAATCTATTTAAATTGTTTTCTTTTGTACAGTCATTTCTTCATCATCGCATGCATGTTTGATCATTATTCTTCCCATGAATGTACACCATTTTGTCCACATCTGGGCAAATTCCCTCTCGGAAACTTTTCCTTTCAACACCCGACAAACTACCAATGAAGTTTAGTTTCAATGAACCTGTGTTAACTAAAATCCTGGAAAGAGAAATTGATTTCTCCTTTTCTGCTAAACTGATTACTTCGATTTCTCTCTAAGTGCTAAAGTTTCACTCTTGCTAAAAAGGCCATGATATTTTCAAGTTTTGTAACTGTATTGCACAGAAGACGGGGCAATCGAAGACCAACTAAATTTACTAAATATCACAAGTCTCATTCTTTGTTACCCAGGCGATACTATTTGAACAACCCCCATCGAAGAATGGGGTGACATTCCAGCAGTAATATGGAATCCCAGAAAGAATTCCTATCGCTAGTGTGACGTCAGTAACCCAATGTCCTTAACTATACAAACAGGTGTGCTTCAGCCCCAAGTAGAGACTGAAGAGATGACAAGAGCAGAAAATAAATGAGAGTATTTGCCTAGTGGGATGTAAGGTCAGGTGATGCGTAACATCACAGCCTCTACTTGACAAATGTCAAGCCCGCCTTCTCGTGGTGCATCCTGTTCCCACTAAAGGGGCTCTGACGACCGCCAATAGCGGTATAACTATACCATCGGGATTAGAGGAAATTCTATCCCACACTCACCAACCCGCTTGGCCAGAGTGGTGAGTTATGGCCAAACCCCTCCAAAATGATTCCACAACTTAAATCTTGGCCCTCAGTCTCCGGCAGCTGGAATGTACCTGGCCAAGGCAGCGACCAGTGCTACATGAAGGCAGAGGGTGCTAAGAATCCCTGGAGGACCGGACTAGGCTGCCATCTGATGCTGACCTTGGCAACGTACAATGGACGCTCCCTATCTTCTGATTCAAGGCTTCTTGAATTGGAACAGGAACTACAAAGGATCAAGTGGGACATCGTCGGGCTAAGTGAGGTAAGGAGAAAAGGAGAAGATCTCATCGAACTGAAAAGTGGACATCTCTTCTACTATCGTGGGACAGATACTGGCAGAACTAGTGGTGTTGGATTTATAATAAACAAGAAACTGAAGGATAAAGTTGTAGAAGTTGAAAGTTCCTCTGACAGAGTTGCACGACTTGTTATCCAACTCTCGAAAAGATACCAGGCTCAGATTATTCAAACTTATGCACCCACCACAAGTCATCCTGAAGAAGAAATTGAAGAATTTTATGAGGAAATTTGTCATATAAATAATAAAGGTAAGCAGCACTTGAAAATAATTATGGGAGATTTCAATGCAAAAATAGGGCAACGGCAACAGAATGAAACTTCAGTAGGTAAATTCGGTCACGGCAACAGAAACCAGCGTGGAAATACTCTCGTTGAGTTTGCAGAGGCAGAAGGATTTTTCATCTTGAACTCCTTCTTCAAGAAAAAGCCACACAGGAAATGGACATAGAGACATCCAAATGGGACGACAAGTGAAATTGATTTTATTATGTGTAACAAAAAATTCGTCATAGAAGACTGCAGTGTGCTAAACAAGTTCAACACAGGTAGTGACCATAGATTGGTGAGATGTAAGATGCACCTCAACACTAAACTTGAACGTGGCAAGCTCATAAGACAAACAAAATCTATCGACATAACCAAGCTTAAAAAACACCATAATACCTTCAAGTTGGAACTGAAGAACAGGTTCTCTGCTTTAGAAGGCCTAACATCAGAAGAAGTGGACATCTCTGAAGTTAACAGAAAAGTAACCAAAGCTCTTATGGAAACAGCAACAAAATTAGCTGGGTCTAAGAACAAGTTGCATGTAAATAAATTATCAGGAAAAAAGAAAATGTTGATGCAGAAAAGAAGAGAGATGAGGACAACTAAAAAAGATGTGACTTCCAAAGTGGAATATACAGAGCTATGCAAGACAGTAAGAAAAAGTATCACTGAAGACGTAAGAAAAATTCAACTGTGAACTAGTGAGGAAAGCAATTGAAAACAACCAAAGCCTAAAGATAGCAAAGGGACATCTCAGTAAGGGAAGAAAACAGATTATGGCACTGAGAAAAAAGATGGTTCTGTAACAAGAAATAGAGGCGAAATTTTGACAAGAGTGAAAGATTTCTACTCCAAATTATATGAAAGGGATGATACATGCACTCCAGACATCATGAAAGATACCAGTACCAGAGTTCCTCCAGTCCTTCCAGCAGAAGTTGCACATGCAATCAAGAACATGAAGCGGGGAAAAGCTCCAGGAGAAGATGGAATTACTGTAGACATCATACAAGAAGCAAGTGGAGAAATCGAAACAGTACTCGCCCAAATTTTCACTCGATGCCTTAATGAAGGAAAGATTCCTGAGGATTGGAACTCCGCAACAATGATCCTGCTACATAAGGAAGGTGACATTGAGGATCTCGGAAACTACAGACCTATCAGCCTCCTATCAGTAGTTTATAAAATCTTCACTAAAGTTCTTTCACACCGCTTGAAGGTTACACTGGACATGGCTCAACCGAGAGAACAAGCTGGATTCAGGAGTGGCTACAGCACAATAGATCATATCCACGTGCTGAGAGAACTAATTGAAAGAGCGAGGGAATATGAACTTCCATTGTGCATGGCTTTTATCGATTATGAAAAATCCTTTGATTCGGTGAAACCATCAGCAGTTACAATGGCTCTGAAAACCTGCGGTATTGAAGATGCATACATTAATATTATTAATAACATCTATGAAAATGCAAGTGCAAAGATTAGGCTGTTTGAAAATACAACACACGTAAAAATTGGAAAGGGAGTGAGACAAGGTGACACCATATCTCCGAAGCTCTTTAATGCCACATTGGAGGGTGTTTTTCAGTCGCTGAGCTGGGAAAACAAGGGGATAAAGATTAATGGAGATTATCTAACCCACCTTCGTTTTGCTGATGACATAGTCATTTTTGCAACTACCCCATCAGAGCTACAGAGTATGATCCAGGAACGTGCTGACAAGAGTAAAGAAGTGGGATTAAAAATGAACTTTCAGAAGACAAAAGTGATGTTCAATGCTTTTACAAGAAATGAAGATTTATCGATTGATGGAGAAAAGCTGGAGATAACAGACACATACATTTATCTTGGACAGCAGATATCAAGTGAGGGTCACATTGGTGAAGAAATTAATCGGCGTACAAAACTTGCCTATAGAGCTTTTGGAAGAAACAGCATAATTTTCAAGAGCAATATGCCATTATGTCTTAAAAGAAAAGTGTTTGAACAATGCATCCTTCCAGTGCTTACGTATGGTGCAGAGACATGGACCTTAGCTAAAAGAGACATACAAAGGCTGCAGACAACTCAAAGCAGCATGGAGAGGTGCATGCTTGGAGAGATAAGAAGAGGAACACCAGGAGAGATAAGAAGAGGAACACGTGGATCCGAAAAATGACAAGAGTGGAAGACATCATGATCAGAGTTAAATCCCTGAAATGGCAATGGGCTGGACATACTGCCAGAAGAACAGACCATCAATGGACAGCCGAAATTTTAGATTGGATTCCAAGGGACAGGAAAAGACCCAGAAGAAGACCACATGTGAAATGGGTGGATGATATTCGAAAGTATGCAGGGGTGACATGGAGGAGACTGGCACAAGACAGACCGTTGTGGAGGAAACTTGGGGAGACCTTCGTCCAGCCGTGGATTGATAATGGTTGAAAATGATGATGATGATGATTTGCCTAGTAGATGTGCGTGTGGTGGGAGGAAGTGTGGTCGCGAGAGCAAATTGAAAAAAATAAATAAACAAGTTAGTAAAATCATGCAATGCATGGATTATGATACGCTCTCCAACATACCAAAGATCATTACTCAAGTTATTACTCAAGTCATGAGGATAATGGCTATGGAATAAATCTCGCTCCTGGGCCCTGATCTTTGACCTCATTTCGATGATCTTAAACAGAATTGGATCAGTATACCTCCGGAACAATATACTAAAGTTTTGTCGCAATAGAAGCATTTTTAGTCAAGTTATGAGGATAATGGCTCTGGAATACATCTCGCTCCTGTGACCTGACCTTTGACCCCATTTCAATGATATTCAATAGAACTGGTTGAGTGTACCTCTGGAACAACGTGATACAGTTTTGTCATAATCGAAGCATTTTTACGTTAGTTATGCGCATAAGTGCGATGGAATGGATCCCGCTCCTATGTCTTGACCTTTGATCCCATTTCGCCCGTTTTCAATAGGGTTCGTTCCCAGGTTGTCCTTTACCATATACTAAATTTTCATCGAAATCGAACCACCATTTTTACGCGAGTTATCGTGCGGACAGACAGACAGACAGACGGATAAAGCTGGATTATATACGCTTCTTCAACCTACGGTTGGGAAGCGTAAAAAAGAACTGAAGCTTAATTTTTATGCAGCTGACATGTGTGTAAGAATAACCACGGGGTATTAAAAATAGCCAGTAATAACAGTAATATCACTATGAAAAAGGAAGAGGCAAAACTGGGTGAATTCCACTTTTTTGTTTGCTGATAATGTACTAAACTTGAATTTATGCGATTTCTTCAAAAACTGTTGTTCGTAATATGCAATTAACGTTACTTTGGAGAATATTACGAAGTTAGAGAGATCTACAAAAACTTCGGATTAAACGGAACTTCATATTATGAGAGTTCGATACATATGGATTCGACTTACGTTCATTGAAATCGCCTTGACACGAATGTGCTGTTGCGATACCAACACATCTTTTGTGAAATAGAGATCGTTATCATGCACATCGCCAACCATGAGGCCATTAAAGTTCTTGTCGCTCGATCTCTGGACCGCTAATTAGTGTTGTGTTAAAACACAGTCGTGTCACATTATCGTGACCACCTCCTACTCTTGACGTCAACAGCGCGTAGCCAATGAAAGAAGGCACGTGTCGTGAGCTGGCTTGAAGGGTATATAAGGTGTACTGTATGCATTCTGAAATCGTATCAATCATTACTGTCATGGATAAAAGGAGCTATTTATCAGATTTGCAAAAAAGGGATGATTATCGGTCTTCAGGCCAAGGGTAGCAGTATTTCCGAAACAGCGCAGTTTGTGAACTGTTCGCGTGCTGCTATGGTTAAAGTATATCTTGATTGGAGAAATAACACCATTGCGAATAAGCGACGTGAAAGCTGCGGAGCACCACGTGTCATTGATGTGAGAGGTGAACGTCGGCTTCAAAGGTGCGTGACGGCCGATCGACACGCTAGAGTGGAGCAACGTAATGGCCGAATGAACCAGGGGGCTACCGGAAGTGTGACTAAACCGACATTTCAGCAAACCCTGCTGCGTATGGAGCTCCGATGCAGACGGATGGTCAATGCACCTATGCTAACGAAGGTTCATCGGCAGAAAAGGCTTTCATTTGCACTGCAGTACCGGGATCAGACCTCCGCTGATGGGCAAAGGTTGCCTTCTCCGACGAGTCACGTTTTCTACTTCGTCGAACGGGTGGACGTTGGCGTATAAGGCGGGAGACTTCGGAGAACAAATACTCTTCAATCATTGCTGGCAGAGTACAAGGTTGTGGGGGCTGCGATATGGTTTGGGAAATGTTTTCGTGGCATTCTCTGGGTCCACTCACACCTGTGGAAGTCACTATGGACCGAATTCGTTGTGAATCCATCCTTGCATACCACGTACACCCATACATGCTGATTGCATTTCCTGGGGCAGATGGAATCTTTCAGCACGACAATGGGACGTGTCACACAGCTAGAAATGTCCGAAAGTGGTTAGAAGAGCACGGTGAAGATTTAAAAGTACTGCCCTGACCCCCTAATTCCCCAGAATTAAACCCAATTTAGCATCTATGGGACCACCTCAATCGTGTTGTTCGCTCTATGGATTCTCCACAACGCCCCCTCCAGCAGCTGTGAGATGCACTGCAATCAGCATGGCTCCACATACCTGTCAACACCTTCCAGCACCTTACTGAGTTGCTCCCGGCCCGTCTACCTGCTGTCCTCGCTGCACACGGCGGTTACTCTGGATATTAGCTGGTGGTCACAATAATGTCATTCGACCGTGTATTTCATTTTATTTCAAAATGCAGCAATCTAAATCGTTTCAAATTTCGTTAAAACAAAATAAGCTTCTTTGATAAACAACACGATCTAGATAGAAGAATGTAAGGATTCTGGGTGACACAGACTTGCGTATTTTTAATCGGTCGCCAAAAGTAATCGGAAGTCACTTATTGATTAGCCCTCTAATCATATGAATTGTAAAATACAGATTTTATCATATTTTTTTTTACTGTTAACTCTGGCCTAAGGGTCCTGTTTTATTTATTTTTATGTCTGAGCCTTGACCTTAGAAATTGTAATTTCTAGCATCATGGAAATCCAGAAGAAGGTTATTTCTTCAATGCAATGGTTCTGTTGTCTTTGCGATTTTATTTGCCACCTATCCTGAAACAGATGTTGAAGTTGAAAAACTGGTGTCGTGACAGAAAGGGCGTAGCGATAGATTTATTGCTTACAACAGTGGCGGCTTGTGGCAACTGAAAAAAGTGGCGCAAGTAGCCGAAGTCAAACAATGAAATGAAAAAAAAAACTGTCATTATTAGGCCAACTATTCAGACCCCCCCACCCCCACCCCCAAGATTCCTTTACTCTACCTCTGTTAATTCCCTTGACTCAACAATGCCCAAATCAGGCAGGAATGTGTCAATTGTTGTATTACACACGAAAAAAATTTCCTCAGAATAGAATGCATAACTATTAACAGAAAAATGTTAAAACTCCTTAAATAAAATGTTTACCTTAAAACATATGAGCATTAATTTATGTTAGTTGTGCTTTGCGTTTCTTCAGATTTCTCAACTGAGGAATAATCACAGGATTCACAGGATAAAAAAATGTAGTGAAAAAATAATAACTCCAAATATATGCAGGGAGGGAATGTTTCATGAATTTCGTGCCGTATAGAATGAGTACCATACTACCATTTGCATTATTTAAAAGGTTTAACCTGTTTTTTAAAGAACTTGTGAAAACTAAAAACATATATGTACTCATGTGCAAATTATAATTACAAGTTTTCTCATTAATTTATTTATTTTTAACATAGAAAATCATCTTAGTTAAAACTGAAATTAGTTCTGCAAAGCGCTTTGTAAACTTCATACTCTTGGAAACTCAAATTCTTGGGCTGATAAGCACCGAGTTTTTTAAGCGAAGCTCAAACTAAAAATTATTGGGGTGATAAGCACTGAGTTTTTTTAAGTGAAGCTTTTCTTCCAGATTTAAAGCAAAGAACGGAGATTTTAACAAAATATCCACTCCGTTCATTGTACTCGACAAGCAAAAAAAGTCACGACACAAAGGAACAACACATCACCGAGAGAGACACACACAGAAAAAAAAAAAACTAACTGAACTTTGCTACGACATTTGAAACCCTCCCGCCACCCTTGAGCTTGGTCGGGGTAAGCTTCTCTGTCAACCCACGGCGTTAAGGAAATGGATACTCTCCCGGCCAATCAAATTAGCGCGGCCAGATCTATCTGGCCCCACAGCTTTTGCACACGCGGTTAAGGCAGTGTTGTATGTAGGTCATCATACTGAATGAGACATGGAGGAAATCGTCTCCTCTTCGCTTGCGTACTGATGTTACTGGGGCCAGTTGGAGCTGGCCCCAATAACCTCACACTCTGAACGGGATCTCTTTCCTCAGGGAATAGTTTTTCGTTTTTGAAGGAAACTTTTCCTTAGGTAATGGATTTTGAAGGGAAAGGTTTATCACCATGCAGCTAAGAGGGAGAATAACAATCAGGAAAAAAAAATATATTTCTAGAAATAGAAATTTTTGGGTGCGGCCCGGCCCCTCTGGCCCCTACTGACGAACTGCCCTGGCTTTCAAATAGAAAGAAAGAGGAAAGAAGACACCGAATATTCGGTTGTAATGAGCACGTCTTTTGAATCCGTTCTGAGGCGAATTAAATTTATCAAAGCTATTCAAAATCAATGGAACCGGTAAGGAAAGCAATCTTCCGGTTTCTACAATCTATAAAACACCCAGAAATAGAAACAGCCACTTAGTTCCAAAAGCGATTAAAAAGAATTTTATGAAAAGTAACGCATAGGGCATAAAAGTTTTTCATAGCACAAGGATATCAGAGACAAAGAGATTTTCAAATCGAACAGTTAAAAGAAGAAATATAGAAGGAAACATTATGTAAGTCTACGCCTGCTAGCTGATGAATTTTGCATAAAGGAAAGATTGAAAAAAGGCAAAACATATTATTCATCGAAAATTCGGGCTAAGGAAAAAAGAACTTATCAAATACGTCTCCCGGAATCAGAAGTGAAAAAAATTCGACCTCAACGTCCCTAACAGGATATCTATGCATTATTTAAAGAGGATAATGCTCCAGATCTCTGTTGTAGCGAATGGCATACACTAAAGAAGAAATTTCTCAATGGGGTTTTTAAAAGTGGTGATACAGCGGCAAACTGAAGTACACAAACACCACCTAGCGACAGAACTGGAAACTGCAAAATTCCTCGTATACTAGCCTACAGTCTTCTACAAGGTAAATGGCACTCAGTGTTAAAATAACGTTTTTTAATCGCATATGTAGCAGCAGAGATGATGAGAAAAACAGATTAAGGATTTGCACCCCCTATAGCGGCGAAATTTTTTAATAATTTGGGAAGGAAATAGCACAGAGAGTTTGTCCAGTTAGTAGTACCTGCTAGAAGAAAGAAGTTTTTAAATCGGATTTTTAGTCCAGCAGATATTGTTGAAAACGGAAACGTGAACGTACGCCTTCTGGTGGCAGGCTTGTGCGTTAAAAAAATGTGAAATTGTATGAGAAATATTTCGTAACGGAAACCCTCACCAACAAAAGAAGATTTTTTTAATTGGACACTTAGTAGCAGAGATATCGGCGAAAATAAAATATGCATCTACGCCACCTGGAGGAAAACCATAAACTATTTGAAGTAGAAAATATTCTCTAAATGCTTTTTATGGTGAGCAGTATCGGCTGGCGAAATAATTTTTTCAATTGAGCTTTCAGGACCCCAGATTTGCCGCAAATACCTCAGAAGCAGAAATTAAAACATGCGCCCCCTGGTGGCCAAACTATTTGTTACAAAATATTAGAAATTATATGAAAAAATTTCCCATCCGAAGCTGTATCCGATACAGGAATAAATTTTCAAATTGGAGATTTAGATGCAGAGATATCAGGGAAAATGCAATTTACTTTCACGCCTCCTAACGGAAGGTCTATGAATAACTTGAAAATTTTGAAACTGTATGAAAAACATTACGCACCTTAAACGCTATCCAACAAAGAAGAAAATTTTCAAATCGGACGCCTAGAAGCAGCGATATTGACAAAAATAGGATACACGATCACACCCCCTGGCGGAGAAACCATGCCTTATTTTAGGAAGAAGATATTCCAAAAAAGTTTATCGACGTGAATGGTATCGGTCCACGGAAGAATTTCGTCAATTCAGATTTTAGAAACTCAGATTTTGCTGCAAACACCTCAGAAGCAGAAATTAAAATTTACGCTAGCTGGTGGCCAAACCATTTTTTTTACAAATATTAGAAATTATATGCCGAAGATTTCTCATTAGAATCTGTATCCGAGGCAGAAATATTTTCAAATCGGAGTTAGAAGCAGTGATATCGGGAAAACGTAATTTACTTTTACGCCCCCTAGCAAAAAATCTGAGTAACTTGAAAAATCGGCTACACCTAAAATAGTCTTCGAAAAGTGGAGTCGAAAGGTAAAGGAAGTTATTCAATCGGATGTTTAAAAGCAAATATATCGAACAAAATGCATTTTTAATAATATATAATCTGCATTTGCGCCCTCTAGCGGCGAAATCGTGCATCGAAAAAAAAACTGGAATGCAAGGACCACCATTTGGACATTTGAAGCTTTCCAATGCAAAAGGAATTTTTCAAATCGGACTAATAGTTGCAAAGATATGGTGTGTACAGACAGACAGACGGACAAACCGGCAACATAAGCACGATCTTTTTTTACAAAAGACGTGCTAGAAAGGAATAGAGTTGGGTAACGTAAATTTATTTCTACAGCTTACAGAGTACATGATCCAAAAATTAGTGGGGTCTAATTTTGTCGCATAATCTATTAAAATTCTATAATTCGGGAGCACTGGTATTAACTTGGTATAATTCAGGTTGATATCAGTGAGAAAGGGGAGCACTGATATTCTTCAGAACTTTCGCTATGAATGAAATATGAAATTAGAATAGCACATGCTTATTTTATTGCAGTGGATTACAAAATAAATACACATTAACCTGATTGTGACGATGAAACTTGCATCGAATTATATAATAAGTTACGAAACGCATGGTTGGTTCCAGCTTCCTTGCGTTACGTTTTTGATGACAACAGAATGGATATACCAAATAATATTTTTGGACACCTTAATTTCTCTGGTTTTCCTCAATTACTATGAAATTAAGTAATCCATTCGAATTTTGCCGAAGAACGTACGCTGCATGTTTTCAAAGTCCCTGCTCTGACTTCATCTGGGATATTTTAACTGCGTAATATTCATAACAATAAAATGTAAATTTGATGACATAGTCATTCTTAATGATATTTTACCGAATGTATATTAATCCTTGAGCTGGGAAGACGAGGAAATGAAGTTTAAAGAAGAACAATTAACCCACCTCCCTTTTGTTGATTGATAACATAGTAATTTTTGTTAGTGGGCGAAAGGCGCAGAATGCGATAGTAATGTTTCGTTCCGCGCCAAGTATTTTGAGCACTGGCGCAAATTCGCGACTGCATACAGTTTCTTTCTTTCTTTTTTTAGCACGTCTTTTATAAAGACGTGGTACAAACCCGTGCTTATGTTATCGATGGACAAACCCGTGCTTATGTTATCGATTTGCCCGCCCGTCTGTGGACACCATATTTCTGCAACTGTTAGTCCGATTTGAAAAAAATTATTCTTGCATTTGGAAAGCTTCAAATATGCGAATGATGATCCTTCATTTCACTTTTTTTATACGACGTACAATTTCGCCGCTAGAGGACGTAAATGCAGACGACATCAAATTCAAAATACACTTTATTGCATATATTTGCTTTAAACATCCGATTGAAAAAACCTTTTACTTTTCGATTCCATTTAAGTCGAAAAGTATTTTAGGTATAGTCACTTTTTCAAGTTACACATTGATTTTCCGCTTAGGGGCCCAAAATAAAATTGCTTTTTCCCCCAATATCTCTTTTTTTTTGTTTTTATTGGAGGTTTAACGACCACCGTGAGCAACTCAATGGGCTATAAGCTGTCGCCCGTCCCTAATTTAGGGTCACTGGTTCCATTGAAGGGAGAGAGCCAGGGTCGTAAGACAAACACAACATCCATGCCTCACAGGGATTCGAACCCGGACCCCTTTGGACGAATGATCGTAGGCCAACGCCTTAGACCACTGCGCCACCGGGGCGGACCAATATCGCTACTTCTAAAACTTAGATTTCAAAAATTCTTCAGCTTATACAGCTCCTGATGTAACATTTTTTGCATATAATTTCTCATTTTTGTTAAGTAATGGTTTGGCCACGTAAGCGATAAATGTCTTCGTGCTGAGAATAAGTAAATGTAGAGTATAATTTGCTGTCTGAAGCATGATAATTAAAATTTTTAATGAATAAAATATCTACAAGTTAAAAAATACGAGCACAAGATTTTTCACAAGGGTGACCTTTGCATCATCAGGTGAGACTACATTTAAACATTCTCAGTACAAAGTTATATATTATCAGTGCCCTGACGTCTGATGTACAATGATGTTCATTAACTGGGCGATTATTGGTTCCTCCCACCTAATTTCTGAGTGCTACGTAGTTCCATCATTGAAAGGTGGTATTAGGTTCAGTTAACTGAGTGAGTGATGGAGGGCTTTAAGTCTTGAATTTTTCTTTAATACAAACTGTATTAAATAGTTGTTTCCAAACATATGGCAAAATAGTGGGAGTGTCATCGTTACAGCATTGTTTTCGGTTGTGCTGGATAAACAGTGCTTCTGTAAATAAAATATACCTCCGGAACAACATACTAAAGTTTTGTCGCAATAGAAGCATTTTTTAGTCAAGTTAAGAGGATAATGGCAGTGGAATAAATATCGCTCCTGCGCCCTGACCTTCGACCCGATTTCGATTATATTCAACAGAACCGGTTCAGTATGCCTTCGGAATAACATGCTAAATTTTCCTCGCAATCGAAGCATTTTTACGTAAGTTATGATACATGAGCTCGATGGAATGGATCCCGCTCCTGTGTCTTGACCTTTGACTTAATTTCTTCCATTTTCAATATGGTTCGTCCCCAAGTTGTCCCCTGCCACATACTAAAATTTCATCGAAAGCGGACCATTTTTACGAAAGTTATCATGTGGACAGACAGACAGACAAAGCTGGTGCACATACGCTTCTTCAATCAACGGTTCGAAAGCGTACCAAGTTAGTAAAATCATGCAATGCATTGATTATGATACGCTTTCCAACATACCAGAAATCATTACTCACGTTATGAGGATCATGGCTGTAGAATAAATCTCGCTCCTATGACCCGACCTTTGACCCCACTTCGATGATATTCAACAGAATCAGTAAAGTGTACTTCCAGAAGAACATGAAAAGTTTTAATCTCAATTGAAGCATTTTTACGTAAGTTATAACGCATAAGGCAAATGGGATGGATCCCAATCCTATGTCCTGACCTTTGACCCCATTTCACTCATTTTCAATAGGATTCGTCCACAGATGGTCCCCTACCACATACTAAAATTTCATCGAAATCGAATTATTTTTACGCAAGTTATGACGCATAAGGGAAATTGAATGCATCCTGCTGTGTCTGACCTTTGACCCCACTTCACCCATTTTTAACAGGGTTCGTCCCCAGGTGGCCCTCTACGACATACTAAAATGTCATCGAAATCGAACCATGTTTACGAAAGTTATGACGCATAAGGACAATGGAATGCATCCCGCTGCTATGTCCTGACCTTTAACCCCACTTCACCCATTTTAAATAGGGTTCGTCCCCAGGTGATCCCCTATCATATACTAAAATTTCATCGAAATCGAACCATTTTTACGCGAATTTTCGTGCGGACAGACGGACGGACAAAGCTGGAGCATATAAGCTTCTTCAACATACGGTTGGAAAGCGTAAAAAAAGGCCATTTGGCCTGACACAGTCCTCTTCTCCCGAAAGGGAAGATTATAATACATTCAGCAAAAGACAAAACCAGAAAACCAGCATGAGATGAGCAGTGAACAATAATGACAATGAAATGTATAAAAGAGAGTTAGTATTATTTTTCCTCCCTCCTCATCACCCATCCCTCCGTAATCCGTCTCTCCACCATTACATTTCTCCTACAACTCATGATACCAAAACAATGAAATGGTGGATAGTTTTCAGTTTTACAATTTGGATAAGTAGGACTTTAAATTAAAGATGTTTCATCGATTGTGGAAATTTCTGGATGTTTCATCGATTGTGGAATTCCAGTTGATTTTATTTTTCACCCGTTCCGTTGAGTATGAATAACTTTGATAAATCTTATTCGCACCGGAAAGGTTCAAAAGACACGCTCATTACAACCGAAAATTTGGTATCATCTCTTGCTATGTTTTTCTTTATGTATCTAATGGAGCATTTTCGAATATTCATTCCGAATGGCGACTTTAGTGCAAGATATATCATTTAGCTGAACGGCAGCACGCAACTACGCAATAAAATATATGTAGTGCGAATTCACGGAAGATTTCTGAATATAAGCTGCAGCAAAGTTACCGGTAGGTGTGTCTTTTTCAGAAACTTCCATTTTTAAAAGTGCCCATTTACTTCCATATTTTCACAGATTTTCTGTAATCAGAAATTCCGTTTATTTCAGAAAAATCCATTTCAGGTTTTTCGGTATTTATATTGAAAAGAAAAACAACAAAAAACGATGGCGCTGCATTTTCGGCCTTTATTCCACGTGATGCTGCAGTCAGAATGAAACCCCCGTCGTTTAGGTTGGTAACGCACGCTTTTAACCACTGAGCCGCAAACGCTTGGGAATCGGAATCATGTACAAACACAAATTGCGCAACGATGATTTTTTTTTTGCCGGTAATGTGAGTGAATTAGGCATTTTATTTTTTGTTGGAGCTTATTAATTTTTTGAATAGGTTTGGAATACTTTTTTTGCTGTAGAAGAACTTTTCACAAATTAAGCATTTTTCACCGTGATTTTTCGAAGCAACAAAATGCTTTGTAACTTGATTTTTTTAAACTTACAATGACTTTCAGTGTCATTTTGTGAAAAGTTGAAATGTAGTTTTTTATATTATAGAATTATTTCACACACAAAAAAAAAAAAACCCACCTAAAAATAAAATTGTATTTTAAGGCTATAATAGCTTTTATCTTAAGTTGTTCAAAGACTATTACATAGACAAATTATCTATACAATAAGTTAAGTACCCAATTTCTTACAGTAACACAATGTATAATAAATAATTGGTGTACATAATACGGGAGAGGGGAAGAATTATCCTGCGCCAACATAATTCTGCGATTTGCTATCCACAATATCCGATTTCTCTGCGGAATTTCAATATCAGATCTTTCGACAGACGATTGAATTTTAAAAGTTAATCAAACTCACCAATCGCTCCTAATATGGGTAATTTCTCGTCATAAGGATGCGGTAAAAGTGAGGACGGAGTTTTCCCGTCAATATACCAAAGAAATTGCGGTACGGTTTCTGAAAATTCGGAAATTTCCGTTAACACATCTCTAAAGATATAATTTATCGTCAATATAAGAAAGAAACTGCGACAAGGTTTCTGAAAATTCAGAATTTTCAGGTGGTACGAAAAATCAGTGAAGCTGAGGCTTCTTTCCGTCATTTCACGGAAAAGGTTGTATCAGAAATATGCTTTCTTAATTCACGAAGAAAATTTACGGAAAGTGGCTTATGAATTTCAGAACTTTTTTACTGTGTAATTCAATTAAAAAAAAATTGTTAATTCCTCGCATTTTTTTTTTTTAGTATTCTAAAAGGATGAGATTCACAAAGACTCTGAATCAATGAGTTTTAATTTCACAGGAGGAAAAACGAAAAGAAACACGTCTTGTAAATTGATTGCATTATGTTACAAACGGAAGTAATAATGCTCCGCCTATTCATCTCGTTCTTACCAGAAAAGCAATACCGACTGAACGTTGGCAATGATTTCAAAATAACGCGACAAAAGGGCAAGTGTATTTACACAGGATAATACAAATTTGTTTATTAAAGATGCATGATAGAAGACACAGAAGGCGAAAGAAATATCACGATTCCATTACGTTTTCAGAAACCGACCACGTGACATTATCTGTTCAGTTTTGTGTGCGTGGCTGTTCCAATCCAAACGAATAATCACTTTCCTTAAAAGCTTTTGTCGTCAGCTACTATGTAGGATATATCCTCAAATGCCATTAAAGGTACTTTCCATGTTAAATGAAGGAATTTTTGTATTACACACCTTTCACTCATAGCATTTGCAGTCGAAATATTAAGCCAAACCTTCTATAATCTCTTTACCAACGCAAATGCCTTAAACTGAACCTTAACTACTACCTACTGATCCTGCTTGTGTTGTTACACCACCGTATTCCATTTCGTAAGAGACAAGTACACCCACCCCCTAAAATCTTGTCGAGATTAAATCAAATTTATAGCCTCGTGAATCACAAGGAAATTGGAAAAGCGTTCATGCGGTACTATACACTATTACTCCCAACGATTTTTCAAAATTTAATATCTGGCTGAAATGCGATTGTCAAACTGTGGCAAAAGGAGCTTTGAAAAATAAAAAAAAAGCTGTGATAACAAGTTTTTCAGGATGTTATGTCTGAAAATATGGAATGTTAACTTATGAATGAACGAACTGGCGAATCGGTAAAAATGTTTTTCGCAGATAATATCAAAGTTCAAGCTAAACAGTTGGTTGTCTTGCGTAGTTTCAGTTTAGTTCTAATTTATGTTAGAACTTACTGGTTTCTCTTTTGACCCTTATAGAACATCAATATTATTGGCCTAAATAAAAACAATACTGGGCATTAAATGGGCAACACCAGGAAGATCGCAACCCAGGGATTCGAAAAGGTGGCAAAAGGTCAGAACACGGGCGGCCATGTAAATTATTAACCGGGCAGCACGTATGAAAATCGGGTAGGACAGTAACGACTACTTGAAGTCGTATAAAAGTGGTGAACAAGGAGCCGGTGTTAAGCACTCGAAGTGTGTTTGCTCGTCGTTCCTGGCCACGGACAGCAGCACCATGCCTCGTCGAAGACAACGGCAGCCCGGCCAGCAGGTGTCCGACTTCGATTGCGGGAGAATTGTGGCATATCGGGATTGCGGATTTTCACTCCGAGACATAGGTGCTCGCGTGTGTGTGTGTGTGTGTGTGGGGGGGGGTGATGAGGCCACAGTAGGGAGAATATGGCGTCAGTGAGTAGCGGAGGAACGAACACACTCACGTGCGGTATCCCAACGGCCCCGTCACACCACCAAACGAGAGGACTGACTTCTGGTGTGCATGGCTCTGACGGATCGCACAGCCACATCGACCACCATAGCTCAACAGTTCGAGGGTGTCGCACAACACCCAGTCTTCGCACAGGCAGTTCGACGTCACGTGCAGCACCGGCGCATTCTTCCACGGCTCACAATTGCTTCTTTTATTGTACAGCACCAGCGTCTGCGACTCCAATGGTGCCTAGAATGTCGTGCATGGAGAAAAAAAGCGCAAGGCATCGTGTATTCCGACGAATCCCGATTCAGTTTGCATTACCATGATGGACAAATCCATGTCCGGCGGTACCGCGGCGACCGGCCGAGTGAGTCCTGCATTATGCTGCGTTGTACCGGCCGGGAACCTGGCGTTATGGCATGTAATGCGATTAGATTCCACTCACGCACGCGCCTCGTCCGTATTACTGGTACATTGAACAGCCACGCTTACATCACTGAAGTGTTGGAACCTGTTGTTGTACTTTATGTTCAGGGACTGTCTGGTGCCACTTACCTACAGAATAATGCGCGACCGCATGTAGCAAGCAACGTCCAAGACGTCCTGGATCGCCACCATGTGGCACATATTCCTTGGCCCGCACGGTCCCCTGACATGTCGCCTACTGAACACGTATATGGTCCTTGATCATAGACGACTGGCATGCCAGCAACCACCATCGGCTACAATGGAGGAACTGTGGCACCGTATCGAAGCTGCGTGGACGGACATTTCCCGAACACACATCCAACGTCCCTTCCTGTCGATGCCGGGCCGTGTAGCAGCTGTAAATTGCCTCCCAGGGTGGCTTCACCAGATACTGATTGTTATGTGTTCCCTTCGTTTCACCATGCTGCATTTGTAATCCATTCACCCTTGTATCATCTACTTTCTGTACAACAAATATGGTTTCTATATCACTTGCCTTTCGTGGTGTAGCTTCCTGTAGACCATTTCGCCCAAGTAATTGAAAAAAAAAAAAACACACGAATAATCCGAAATATGTATTTTCATTTATAACACTAACAATAGACTATTAATTCCTTTATCGATAAATCTGTGACTTTAGCTTACTTTTGAGAATCCTGAGAAACGTTTTCTAATGTCAATTTGAATTTTCTTCCCAACTATGATATCCTTATACATGTGATATCCTTATACATATAGGGCTTTAGCCCTATATGCTATAAAGACTGTCAACACAGGAAAGTGTTGTGCTACAATTGAGATACGCTTACTAATCTTTACATCACTATGTTCTAGTTGTTGCAAAGCAGCGGTAGGTACATCTCCATCACTCATGCACAGGCATGCCAAAATAACCAAAACAGCTGCTCAAAGAGCTGCAAGTATGTTTTAATAGGCTGTTGGACAACTCTATGATTTTATTCCTCATAGGATTGATCCAAATAAATCGCGAACAGTCTACACAGAAACATGCGAGCATTTCTCATAAAGGAAAGTCTCAAGGTCCTCCACTGATGATGGTGGAGGAAATCTGCTGCTTACTCTCTACTCCAATTCAGCCTGCCCACAGGGGATCGGTAGTGTTTAAGGATGGGACGGGCTGTGCCGACCATGGAAGACGTTCAACTTAAGTTTCATGATCCTGAAACCAGGATTAGATACATTGTACATTTACATTTACGCATTGGAAAATTATATCTTGATAGATGGTAACTTTTGCGGGGAAAATGTTTGCACCATAAAACCAAACTGGTTACCCAGTATAGGAAACTAAACAGTGGCTGTGACTCTCCCGTCCTGGGTGATGATAGGACCTAAAGAATGTCTAGATAAATAATTGCCCAAGCCATTATTGACCTGTCACCTTGATTGAATATCAAGACATGCAGTGGCTGTAATCTTTAAGAGAGATTTGTCTTCCATTAGAAATTTAAGAGAAATTTTTCTTCCATTAGAAATTTAAGAGAGATTTTTCTTCCATTAGAAATAAGAGATATTTTTCTTCCATTAGAAAGAGATTTTTCTTCCATTAAAAATCTTTAAGAGAGATTTTTCTTCCATTAAAAATCTTTAAGAGATTTTTCTTCCATTAAAAATCTTTAAGAGAGATTTTTCTTCCATTAGAATTCCATTAGATTTTTCTTCCATTAGAAATGTAATCTTTAAGAGAGATTTTTCTTCCATTAGAATTCCATTAGATTTTTTCTTCCATTAAAAATCTTTAAGAGAGATTTTTCTTCCATCAGAATTCCATTAGATTTTTCTTCCATTAGAAATGTAATCTTTAAGAGAGATTTTTCTTCCATTAAAAATCTTTAAGAGAGATATTTCTTCCATTAGAATTCCATTAGATTTTTCTTCCATTGGAAATGTAATCTTTAAAGAGATTTTTCTTCCATTAGAATTCCATTAGATTTTTCTTCCATTAAATGTAATCTTTAAGAGAGATTTTTCTTCCATTAAAAATCTTTAAGAGAGATTTTTCTTCCATTAAAAATCTTTAAGAGAGATTTTTCCTCCATTAAAAATCTTTAAGAGAGATTTTTCTTCCATTAGAATTCCATTAGATTTTTCTTCCATTAGAAATGTAATCTTTAAGAGAGATTTTTCTTCTATTAGAATTCCATTAATTTTTCTTCCATTAGAAATGTAATCTTTAAGAGAGATTTCTCTTCCATTAGATGTATTAACAAATTCTACTTTGGTAATATACCACTGAAGTACACAAAAGATGATGGAATTATGATACCAAAAAATGTGCTTTCTTCTGCATTCTGCTGTTTTTAATGAAAAGCTGGTAATTGTATAAAGATCAATTATTTAAAGAATTTATGAATGTGTGCTCTATTGAGAAAAAGCAAGAACAGAAAGAAATGTAATAATTCGCAACGCAATTTGAGCCGGCGCTCTGGAAAAAAACTTTAAAAGTCACGTGGAAAAATCAGAAAATATTTAATTTTAATTTTAAGGGGTATCCATACAGTCATTTCAACTTTAGCAATAAAAAATACGAACCAGAGATGGTTTGAATGATACCAAGTTACGTAATACATCCAAGTAATCTTTCTTTACCATATGTCGACATAATTCGATTGCAGATGTTTCGCGATAACATTCACAATATGCAACAGCATTTTTTCTGCCTACAGATAATATTTTACTCTTGTAATACGAAGATTACACGAGATCTTATTTCAAGCAATAAATTCACTACCACGTTCGCACTATCACTACCCGCACTTCCATACATTGAGCGTGTCTTTTTACATATCACTATGGCCCACCGTCAGCCGTTGCCAAAAGAGTAAAAGAAAATTTGGTGAAGCTGACTCGTCGTTCAGAAAAAAACGCAAAGGAAAAGGGACATAATTTACAGAAACTGAAAAGGGAAAGTTAAAGTATATTAATTATTATATAGGGAGTGAGACAAGGTGACACCATATCTCCCAAACTCTTTAATACCACATTGCAAAATGTCTCTCAATCATTGAACTGGGAAAACAAAGGGATAAAAATTAATGGAGATTACTAAACTCACCTTCGTTTTGCTGATGACATAGTCATTTTTGCAACTACCCCTTCAGAGCTGCAGAGTATGATCCAAGAACTTGCTGACAAGAGTAAAGAAGTGGGATTAAAAATGAACTTTTAGAAGACAAAAGTGATGTTCAATGCATTTACAAGAAAAGAAGATTTATTGTTTGATGGAGAAAAGCTTGAAACAACCGATACCTACATTTATCTTGGGCAGCAGATATCAAGTGAGCTTCACATTGATGACGAAATTAATCGGAGTATAAAATTTGGATTGAGAGCTTTTGGAAGAAACAGTACAAGTTTTAAGAGCAGTATGCCATTATGTCTTAAAATGAAAGTGTTTTTAATCAATGCATCCTGCCAGTGCTTACGTATGGAGCAGAGACATGGATCTTAACTAAAAAAGACATACAAAGACTGCAGACAACTCAAAGATGCATGGAGAGATGAATGCTTGGTGTAACCTGAACAGATAAGAAGAGGAACTTGTGGATAAGGAAAATGACAGGAGTGTACGACATCATGACCAGAGTGAAGTCACAATGGTTGACAATGATGATGATGATATATACGCCCTACAATTAAAAAAAATAGTGCATGGATAATTCGCTAAACCGTTAACAGAGAGTGCTCTAAGAAAAATATGAGACTGAAATAAATGAGTCAGAGAAACGTGAGAAATTTAATCCAAAAGTATGTAGAGCACAGTAATCCTTGATCTTTCATCCCACTGATTCGTTTCGAAAGAGAAAAATCGCTTTTGTAATTGGTAACATGAAAACTGGAATGCAGACAAAAATGAGTGGAGAGGCAGAATAAAGGGCTTTCTGTTTGTATCATAACAAGCGAACAATCTCTGTGCACGGCTGCAAACCTCTTATCGGAAACATGACAGTGGCTTGTGGTGGCGGCGCAGATGATGGGCTCTGTGTGTGTAATATATAAGTCTTATGTTCTTTGATGCTTACAAAAATGATGTTTTTCTTCCGGTGGAAACGCCATTTTCTCCTCCATTTGTTTTTTTATTTTAATGCTCAGTGATGCTTACAAAGTTATATTTCTCTTCAGCCACGTGTCCTACCGTTAGCCATTTTTACTTTCCTGAAGTTTTTTTTTCTTCCTTTCGGCTGAATCACTTTTTGGTTCACCATCTAGGTTTCCGTATTCGCATCCCCCTCCCCCCGAACACCTGGAACCGCGATTGCCTGGGAAAAGTTTTAGAAATTTCATATTCCCTTCTACACGGGGAAAGTATTTCGGTGCTGAGCTTTTTAGAAAATGTTATTTTTGGTGATCGCTCAAGTCTGAGAAGAGTTCTCTGAAAACGACAGCCTTTCTTGAATTTCTAAAAAATGAACTGCAACTTGAATGTACGCATACCGATCACAAAACAAAACAGAAAACAAAAAAATAAATAAAGATTGCACCAAATTCTTGGGTGTAATCAGTGCGTGTTTTGAATCCATTCCTGCCTAAAAGGGAATTTTTAAAGCTGATTTTCAGAGAAAGAAATGAGAATCGAAAACGAAATTGCCTATGCAAATGTTTGTGTTGGAAAGAGTTACGAAAATGCTTTTTTTGATCAGATCATACAATTAGTAAAACACATTTGGTCACGGAAATAGCTATTTACGCCGACTAGCGGCAGGAATATGCTTTATGAAAAATCAAAAACTGTACTCAAAATGTTCCTCATAGTAAAAAATGGTCTTCATAGTAAAAATCAAAACCGTATTCAAAATGTCCCGCACAGTAAAAATCAAAAATTGTGCTCAAAATATTCCTCACAGTAAAAATCCAAACGGTACTCAAAACGTTCCTCATAGTGAAAATCAAAACCTGTACTCAAAATGTTCCTCATAGTAAAAAATGGTCTTCATAGTAAAAATCAAAACCGTATTCAAAATGTCCCGCACAGTAAAAATAAAAAATTGTGCTCAAAATATTCCTCACAGTAAAAATCCAAACGGTACTCAAAACGTTCCTCATAGTGAAAATCAAAACCTGTACTCAAAATGTTCCGCATAGTAAAAATCTAAAATTGTGCTCAAAACGTTCCTCACAGTAAAAAATCAAACTGTACTCAAAATGTTCCTCATAGTAAAAATCAAAACTGTACTCAAAATGTTCCTCATAGTAAAAATCAAAATCTGTGCCCAAAATGTTTCTCATAATAAAAATTACAAACTATACTCAAAATATTCCTCATAGTAAAAAATAGTCTTCATAGTAAAAAATGGTCTTCATAGTAAAAATCAAAACCGTATTCAAAATGTTCCGCTTAGCAAAAATCAAAAATTGTACTCAAAATGTTCCTCACAGTAAAAATCCAAACAGGACTCAAACTGTTCCCATTAGTAAAAATCCAAACCTGTACTCAAAATGTTCCGCATAGTAAAAATAAAAAAATGTACTCATAATTTTCCTCACAATAAAAATCCAAACTGAACTCAAAATATTCCTCATAGTAAAAATAAAAAACTATATTCAAAATATTCCTCATAGCAGTGAAGCACTCAGTTGGTGAGGCCCAGGGGTCTGGGCTCTTCGCATGAAGTATCACTTGGTCCTTTGATCTTTGTTATTGGCTGCCTATTTTTAAAAAAATATTCGTACATGTTTTTAAATATATACTTTACGAATAATTGGAAACGCCCTTAAATATGGCGGATATATTTTTATTGCTTTCCAATATCTTGGGAGATGTTTTATTCGGAATATTTTCTCTTGCATCTTCAGTATTTTATAAATTCTTGGTGTGACATTTCTTCATAGTATAAGATATCCTAAGCAAAAATAAATTTTTAAATCGGGTAATTAGTAGCACAACCATGTAGGAAAGCTCATGTAACTTTTCACCTCCTAGCGAAGAACTGGGGGTCCCTGAAAGAAGAAAATGGGCTCAAAATATTCTCCATAATCAAGAGCATCTGTCTAAGAAAGGATTTTTTGAAACAGATTTCTAGAAGAGGAGACACTCTTCAAATAGAGATATACACTAACGCCTCTAGCGGCAGAACTGCGCATGATGAACAAATACGCAATGAAGGCAGAATATTTCTCATAGAAAGAGCTGTACGATTTAAGAATTTTTTGAAATGAGGCTTTTAGAAGCAGTGATAGAAAGAAAAGAGTTCATATTCATTAACTCCTGGTGGGGAAATTATGCGGTATCCAAAGTGATACTGTTCACACTCTTTATCATAGGAAATAAATAGCTCCAACACAAAATAATTTTTTAATCGGATTTTTAGAAGCAGTGATAAAAAAGTAGACCAAAATGGTCACATACGCCGCCTAGCGACGGAACTGTTCGTTACAAAAGATCCTAAAATGCGAGCAAAACGTTGCTCGTCGTGGAGAGTATCTGATGTATGGTAAACAAAATATCTCAAATCTGACGTTCAGAAGAAATATCGAGAAAAACTGAAATATATATTTATGCCTCCCAACGAAAAAACTGCACATTATTTTGAGCATTAATTTTGCATGGAATGCTTATTGTTAGAAGCAGTCAGTATTTGTACAAAAAAATATTTCTTTCCCAGTCTGGTTTTTAGAGGCGTACAAATAAGTTACGAACAGAAATATGAACTTACGTCTCCCGGTGACGAAATTGTAAGTCACGGAAAATTAAAAACTTTCTGTACAACATTCTATAACGAAGTAAATTTCCTCCGTCATTTTTATCCGCGCCGGGGTTCGAACCCGGGTCCACTCATTCCGGAATAAGTTGCTCTACCAATTAAGCTACGCGGACATTTTATTCTGATTCCTATCTGCCTTTATGTCGTGTGCGTCCTTCTGGCAGGTACGTCACATCTCCTGGTACGTTACATCATCTCCCCTTATTTTTCTTTTTTCTTTCGAAGTGCTGCTCATATTTTTCCTATCGCGCGGTGTGGAAATAACATCACACCAATGCGAGATTTTGAACGGTCGGGTCATCCGGGTAGTTCGGGCGCCATTATAACGAAGTTAATTTCTCCGTCATTTTTGGCCTACGCCTGGGTTCGAACCCGGGTCCACTCATTCCGGAATAAGTTGCTCTACCAATTAAGCTACGCGGACATTTTATTCTGATTCCTATCTGCCTTTATGTCGTGTGCGTCCTTCTGGCAGGTACGTCACATCTCCTGGTACGTTACAATTCATCACTGCGAACTTTATAGGATGCAGGAAAATGAATCGAATCTGTCTTTCAGAGGCCAAATATCGAGGGTTTTAAAAATTAATTTATGCATTTCAGCGAGGGGGGGGGATTCTCCTTTGAATAGAAAACATGCACGAAATGTTTTTTCTAGTGATTAGAATCTGACCAATAGAATTTTTGCAGTCAGATTTTCAGAAACTACGACTTCAAATATATTGCAAACAGAAATACGCACTTACGCTTCTAGTGGCAATTTTGTACTTCGTGAGGAATTACATGCAAAATATTATTCCCTACGAATGCAGTCCGGCTCATCAAGATTTTTCAGATCGGACTTTTAGATGTGGAGATACCGGAAAAATCCAAATTTAGGTTTTCGCCATCTAACTGAAGAATTGTGCATTATTTGATGAAGCAACTCTCTCTCTCTCTCTCTCTCTCTCTCTCTCTCTCTCTCTCTCTCTCTCTCTCTCTCTCTCTCTCTCTCTCTCTCTCTCCACCCCCCCCCCCCCATCTACGCAAAATATGCCTAGTGGTCAAAGACATGGAAGGAGAAAAACATTGTTTCAGCGGAATTTTTGAAGCAATTTTATGGAATTAAATACATTTGGAACTCCGTAGCGTCCGTGTATGCGACTTCCAGCGGCAAAATTATGCATCAGAAATATGGTTGACGGAAAAGTCATGACGTATTTTGGCACCCGATGGCGGTTGGGCGGTTTTGGAAGTACTAGAGGCACGCGCAGCTCTGTTATCGCTATGGCATTCGACAGGTGCCAGTTCTAGCTGCAGTCTAAAAAAAATAGTGAGCGATTTGGTTGATTTGCGGAGGTTTGATATCAAGTTGAAGATGGAAGATCAAACTGTGCATTTTCGCCATATTTTACTGCTTTACTTCCTTAAAGGGAAGAACGCGCGTCAAGCTTGTGAAAAGTTGCGTAAAGTGTACGGTGATAATGCTCTACAAGAACGTCAGTGCCAGCGGTGGTTCGCAAAATTCCATGCTAGGGATTTTGACCTCAACGATGCTCCTCGGTCGGGGATGCCCCCAGAGTTAATGACGACCAAATCAAGGCATTGATTGAGTCAAACCCACGTTACACGATACGTAATATTGCAGACATATTTTATATCCATCATTCAAGCGTTCACGACCACCTGAAGAAGCTGGGGTACGTAAGCACGCTCCTCATGAACTCAAAGAAGCTCAATTGACGGCACATATAAACATCTGCGATATGCTCATTAAACCTGAGGAAAACGATCCTTTTCTGAATCGACTGATAACTGGTGACAAAAAGTGGATTGTGTACAACAATGTGCTGCGCAAACGGTCTTGGTCCTGACGTGCTGCTTCGCCTCGATCGACATCCAAAGCAGACATTCATCAACGGAAGGTTCTGGTCTCAGTGTGGTGGGACTTTAAACGTGTCGTGCTTTTCGAGCTCCTACCACGGAACCAAACAATCAATTCGAATGTGTACTGTCGGCAATTGGACAGTTTGAACGAATCCATCATTCAGAAACGTCCAGAGCTCGTTCATCGTAAAGGTGTTGTGTTCCATCACGACAACGCGAGACCACACACAAGTTTGATCACCCGCCAAAAATTATTGGAGCTTGGGTGGGATGTGTTGCCACACCCAGCATACTTGCCTGACCTTTCGCCGTCAGACTTCCACTTGTTTCGCTCTCTTCAACAGTCCTTGCGTGGTATAACGTTCAATTCAGATGAGGCTGTAAATCAACACCTTGTACAGTTTTTCACCACGAAAGAGAGGTCCTTCTATGAACGAGGCATTATGCGGCTCACTGAAAGACGGCAAAAGGTTATCGAACAAAACGGGCATTATAATCATTGATTGATCTTTGTTCTTTCTATCAATAAATGACCTTTGCAAAACATGGCTAAAATGCGTCATGACTTTTCCGATAACCCATAATAATGTTGAAGGATACCATTTTCATAGATCAGGCTTCGCAATGCAAGAAGAACCTTCCAAATCGGACTTCTAGAAGCAGAGATATCGGGAAAATCCTAATATACGTTTTTGCTCTGTAGCAGAAAAACTGTATGTTATTCGAAGAAAATTCTCTCTCTCTCTCTCTCTCTCTTCGCAAAATTTCCCAATTGTTAAAATATGTCAAAGCAGAAAATAATTTTTCAATCGGAGTTTTAGAAGAAATTTAATGGGATAATATATCTATTCGAAATTCGATTTAGCATTTGCAACCATTTGGGGGTAAATTATATATAAGAAATACCAAGGATACTTTTCTCACAGTTCAGGTTTCGTAATGCAAACAGAAGTTTTGAAATCGGACGAGATATAGTGCTCACAATCGGAGTTGTACAGATATAGTACTCACAATCAGCTGTACAACAGGCGAACAGAATAATGTGAACACCTAGAAAAAGAAGGTTTTGCGTACCTAACGGGATGTGGGACCACCTTTGGCGTTCAAAACCGCCTGAATCCTTCTTGGAATGGACGCATACAAATCTAGAGCGTGGCTAGTGGAATGTTACACCATTCTTCATGCAGGAACTGCTCCAGGTCCATGAGAGACGCAGGTAAAGAACAACTGATTTTACTCTGTTTTGCAACACTGGCCACAGTGGCTCGATGATGTTTAAGTCTGGTGATTGGGGAGGCCAAGAAAAGTGTGGAAGATCGTCCTCATGTTCCTCAAATCATGATTGGACATTCCAAGCTCTACGAATTGGGGCGTTACCATTTTGATAGATTGGCATCGCGTGAAGGAAACAATGCCTGAGCCATTGGATGGACTTAGTCGGCCAAAATGGTTTCATACGGCCTTCCAGTCTTCCGTCCTTCCAAAGGTGATCAGAGGACCTGCTGGAAACCACGGCATGACAGCCCAGAGCATGACAGAAGCACCATCATGCTACACTTTAGGGAGTAGACAGTCTGTATTGTACGCTTTTGACGGTGTTCTCCACACGTAAACACGTCCTGTGTTGGGGAACAGTGTGAATGAGAATAAAATTTAGTGTGAATGTGGATTCATCCGATCACATCACATGCTTCTGTTCATCTGCAATCCATGTTGTATGCTCCTGACACCACTGTCGTCGCCGTTGTGCATTCATACAGGTCACCAGGGGTTTTGCAATAGCAGCTCTGCCATGAATATCTTGTCTATGCAGTTCCCTGCGCATTGTTTTTGTTAATAGTGGGGTCTGGATATGCAGATTGAGCTCCGCACTAATTTTCAGTGCCGTGGTCTTCTTATTACTGCACTAACTTTCAGTGTCATGGTCTTCTTATTACCGCACTAACTTTCAGTGTCATGGTCTTCTTATTACCGCACTAACTTTCAGTGTCATGGTCTTCTTATTACCGCACTAACTTTCAGTGTCATGGTCTTGTTATTACCGCACTAACTTTCAGTGTCATGGTCTTGTTATTACCGCACTAACTTTCAGTGTCATGGTCTTCTTATTACCGCACTAACTTTCAGTGTCATGGTCTTGTTATTACCGTACTAACTTTCAGTGTCATGGTCTTCTTATTACCGCACTAACTTTCAGTGTCATGGTCTTCTTATTACCGCACTAACATTCAGTGTCATGGTCTTCTTATTACCGCACTAACTCTCAGTGTCATGGTCTTCTTATTACCGCACTAACTCTCAGTGTCATGGTCTTCTTATTACCGCACTAACATTCAGTGTCATGGTCTTCTTATTACCGCACTAACTTTCAGTGTCATGGTCTTCTTATTACCGCACTAACTTTCAGCGTCATGGTCTTCTTATTACGGGTAACAATCCTCTTTAATGCTCTCCTGTCTCTATTATTCAGGGTCGTTTTCTGGCCGTTCTTGTGTTTCACAGACGAGGTTTTGCCACGAACACGGTAGGCTGTCATGACGTTAGACGCGCCCTCGATACTCCCACCACTCTGGCGACTGTTGTCACTGAGGCATCGACTACCCGGCCACAAACAATTAAGCCCTCTTTCGAAGTCCGTTAGGTCGCTCATTTCGTCATCATCCTCAAAGAAATTTTTGCAACAAGGCACTTTAAATGCTCTTAAATACGACCTTGAGGTTCTAAAGAAAGCTATTACAACCAAAATGTTGTTGATACCATTGCGTATGGCGATGTACGCAGCTGCATTAAAAGTCACATGTCTGAGCATGGTGTTCACATTATTCTGTCCAACCCCTGTACATAGTTATGACGAAAGAGCGTACTTTTTTCAGAAGACGTGCAAAATAAGTTACAAAGCACTTCATTATTTCTCTAGCATAAAAAAATGAAGTACATTATTTTGGGACGCTTACAGTTGTTCTATCGAAACGCTATTGCACTGAAAAAAAAATACGTTTTTCTTTCGATGTGCTTTAACTTTAGTAAATGGGTAAAGAAGGAAAAAAAGAGTAAATGCGTTTGTATGTGTTTTGGAGCACAACTATTTAATAAAAAATCCAACTCTTCTTACTTCTTATTATAAAAAACGAACTCTTAACAGCAATAAATAAATAAATAAATAAAATAAAAATAAAATAAAATCAAAAATAAAAAAAAATGAGAAAAAGGACGGTATACAGAATAATATATATATATATAAAATACCGTACGCCTTCTGGATCATCGAAAAGTTAAGTAACCTTCTCTTGTTGCTAATTGAAACCGTCGCTTTCACTCCGCTGAAATGAAAACAAAAGCAAATTATTGCTACCTATGCGCAGCAAGTTCTTCAGAATCCGTTTCTTAGCATCGTTGTTGAAGTATCACTTAGGCATTTAAGATAAACGACTGCATTCTAAATTGAATCCTTTTTTTTTTTTTTTTTTTTGCCTTCGTTAATGTACTACGTCGAATGTTTCCAAAAGAAAAAATGAAATTCTATGCAATTTATATGAAAAATGAAATTCGTGATTATGTATTAATAAAAAGAGAAATTTGTTAAATAATGCGTTTTACGCTGAAATATCGAAAAACGCTTAGAACTAAACTCTTGATTTATAAGAAACTAATTACTGCATTTGGACCCTTCCCTCCATCAAGGTTAATAAGATGTTAATTTAACTTTCCACAAATTGGTAATTAGTAGAAATTAAAAATAATCGATGCTTTTATATGCAATCACTGGGAGTTAATTTTTTTCATTTATTTCAGATTTGTATCTCATACTTTCTTCAGAGAAGAAAAAGCTAAACCTGCGATATCTCTGGAGTCTTGTGGGTTCCAAAGTCCTTTCTTGCTCATCTTTCCTCTTTCGAAACATCGTTTTTTTTTTTTCGTTAAAAATATAGCAAGTTTTTTTTTTATTTCGGAAAAATACAGCAAGGCGACGTGATCTTCTTGCCGCCGCGACGTCCTGAAAAATTCTGGCACTGAAAACTGGATTTTTATATGACTTTTGGAACGCACATGTATGTCAGGCCAAAAGAAAAGGAACCTGCTTAGGTTTCAGATGCAGTTTTTCTTTCCGGATATCGTATTGAAAATTCCGCTAAAGAAAGTGCAGCTTATCCAAAATTTGAAACTTGTACGCAGGGTAGTATGTAGACCAGTAAAACAGAAATGCGTCCTTCTATGGGCTAAATCATCCGTTTATTCCAGGGTCAATAGTGATTGTGAAATTCTGTGAAATACTTTAAATTTGACTCTGGTTGTTTTACATACGTACATGCATAAGCTGTTCTCTGATATTTAGGGGTTAGCTCCTTACAGAGAGAACTCACTTATGCTGTATCAGAAGTCTTCATTTACAGCGATCTTGTCATACAGTTCGGGCTTCATTAACATCCATCACGCGCCGTACACAAGACCCTTTGTACTTCATTCTCATTAACTTTTTCTCATGCAAACATTCCTAGATCTGGTCCTCCCATGATTTCTTTGGCTTTCCTCTACCTTTCTTCCCTGCCACATGGGCTGAAAAAATTATCTTAGTAAGCATCTCATCACTCATTCTTTCAACATGGCCAAAGCACTTAAGAATATTAGTCTGCACCTTATTAACAACATTTTGCCTCACATTACACATCTGCAACAAATGTTCATTCCTCGCACGATCAGAGCTTGTCTTCCCACAAACCCCCGTAAGTAACGCATCTCCAGCACACAAACAACTCCTACGTCTCTACTGTAGTACCCAACTTTCATTGCAATACATCAGAGTTGTGACGTACACTGAAGAACAATTGAATTAGAGATACCTGTCTAGTAACGTGTAGCACCACCTTTCGCCCTGATGACGGCAGCGATTCGTCTCGGCATGGACTCGACAAGACACCGGAAGCTTTGGGAAGCCATATGGTTCCACGACCCCTGAACAAGCTCCCACAGTTCACGAAGATTTGATGGAGGGTCAGAGCTTCGAACATCTCTTACGATGGCATCCCAGATGTGCTCGATGGGATTCAGGTCAGGTGACCTAGCTGGCCAAGGAAGCGAGGTCACGCCGGTGGAGTGTTCATCCAACCATTCGGATACAATTCGGGAGCGATGGCACGGTGCATTGTCTTGTTGCAGGATGAAGTCTCCAGTGGGATGTTGAAGACGCACAAACGGGAGCAAATGGTCATCCAGTATATCCCGGTAACATTGACCCGTGAGGGACGATGTCACACGTACCAGGGGTCTCATTTCAGTCCACGTAAACAGTCCCCAGACGAGAATTCCACCCCCACCAGCTTGAAGAATACCCCGCGGGAAAGAAGGATCCATCGGTTCATGTGGTTTGCGCCGTACTCGTATCCTGCCATCCGCATGTACCAACGTGAATCTCGACTCATCAGTCCAGGCAACATTTTTCCACATGTCTAGGGTCCAGTGGCGATGTTCCCGCCCCCATGCTAATCTTTACACCCTGTGATCTGCGGTCAGCAGCGGTTCCCTCGTGGGACGATGGTTTCTGTACCCCATAGCGAGGAGATGGTTCTGGATGGTGTGGCTGCTTACACGTTTTTGTGCAGCAGCGTTAAATTACCGAGTGATTTCTTTCAATGTGGTCTGTATATCCGCTGTTACAATGCGATCTATCCGACGATGACCCCGCTCATCCACACGCTGTTGTCCATTGCAGTTGGCACTTCCAGGGATAGTTTTACCGGATTCGATGTACTAACGGTGCACCCGTGACACAGTGGTTCGTGAAAATCCCAGTGCCTGCACGACTTCCGAGATGGAGTGACCCATTCGTCTGCCCCCGACAATTTGCCCACTATCAAATGCGCTTAGATCCTTCGTCTTACCAATACTGCGTCCGATTCTTACTGATTCCAGTCGCATCACTCCTTATATTGTCGGATCGCTGCATACATCATGTCGTTTCCGTTTACAGGGCGCCCACAGCGCCACATTTGCACAACGCCAGCTGTCTCTAATTCAATTGCTCTTCAGTGTATATTCTAAATTAACTTCCCTTTTTAGTTTCTTTCCCTATGTAAATTTTGAGTTTGTTCTCAGTTATACTTCACAACTTAACGTGACATCTTCTCTCTCAAACGAATACGGTTGGCAACACATTTGATGTCGGAGTGAACGTGACGTATGAGTATATGAGATAAGAACGATAGATAAAAACTAGGATACAACAGTGGCTCGGGTAGGATGTTGGATGCGCGTTGGAGATGTGATATGTGAATTATGATATCTGATCTATTGATATAGTCCTGGAATAAAGCTGATTTCTGTTAGTTGGACTTCTGTTTAAATGTTTCGTCTATACGTAAATGTTTAATTAAGGAAATGTTCCACCGTATTCGTACCTAATGATATAGACATAACGTAAGAACGACAATATTTCAACACAAAAAGAAGATTATGTTATTAGAGTAGAAACAATTACACTTTCAAACTCAGCCATTCGGGACTTTTTTGAGAACTCATCATTCCTGTGAAATCCTCGTAAATCAGCTATGACTTTCAACGAAGAGTTCACTCGCCTACTAATGTCACCATCCAATTTGTTCTCTCTGTCGAACATGCTTCAATAACTCTACAATATAAGTTTAACTGTGCCATTTAGACTTATCCTGCATTCAGTACTAACAGTTCCTCGCTCAAAAACTATAACTTTAGTTTTTACCTTATTTATACTTATAACGAAGTAAATTTCTCCGTCATTTCTGTCCACGGCAGGATTCGAACCCGGATCCCCTCATTCCGGAATAAGTCACTCTACCAATTGAGCTACGCGGACGTTTTATTCTGATTCCTATCTGCCTTTATGTCGTGTGCGTCCTTCTGGCAGGTACGTCACATCATCTCCCCCTTATTATTTTTTTTTTTTTCGAAGTGCTGGAGAAGGGATCCTCTTATTTTTCCTATCTCGCGGTGTGGAAATAACATCACACCAATGCGAGATTTTGAACGGTCGGGTCATCCGGACAGTTCGGGCGCCATTATAACGAAGTAAATTTCTCTGTCATTTTCATCCGCGCCAGGATTCGAAACCGGGTCACCTCATTCCGGAATAAGTTGCTCTACCAATTGAGCTACGCAGACGTTTTATTCAGATTCCTATCTGCCTTTATGTCGTGTGCGTCCTTCTGGCAGGTACGTCACATCTCCTGGTACGTTACATACTCAGTTTGAATTTCATGCAAACCTCGTGCATCCGGGCCTGCATACTCTGCAGCTGACTTTCGTTTTCTACCAACAGAACTGTGTCATCAGCATATAGTAATCTACAGAACTGTGTCATCAGCATATAGTAATCTACAGAACTGCGTCATCAGCATATAGTAATCTACAGAACTGTGTCATCAGCATATAGTAGTCTACAGAACTGTGTCATCAGCATAAGTAATCTACAGAACTGTATGTAGTAATCTACACCAAGACATAAACCAGTATTGTCCACTTTGGCATCGCGCATGCACGCATCCATACAGCAATGGTGACATTACAGAACCCTGTCAGACTGCTGCTCTAATAGAAAACCATTTCGATACAACACCATTTGCTCGTACACATGCTCTGCTGCCAGCATACATGGCTTTGACACTATTTAGTAGATTCCCAGTGATACCATATTTAATCAGTACCTTCCACAGAAGTGTGGAGGCACTGTTCGAGTCTTCAATATCATATGATCTCCACAACGTAAGCAAGGGTAACTCTAAAAAGTAGAAAAAGCAAACAACTGCATTATGTGCATTACAAACACTTCCACCAGGTCTCGAAAACGAGTTTTCTCAACCCACATTTCATTCCAAGTTTTTCTCCATTCTTTCGAGTCCAAGGCCAACAGTTCTCCAAGTCCATGGTCTGCTATGCCCTCACTCACACCTCATCCGTCGATTTTGTTTCTTAGTTTTCCTCATCCGTCGATTTTATTTCTTAGTTTCCTTCATCCGTCGATTTTGTTTCTTAGTTTCCCTTATCTTCAATCCACCGACTCCTAGTCCATGAACTTTTAGGCAACTGTCCCGGTGCCATTCTCATCACGTCGCCAAGACATTTCAGTCTCCTGACCTCAATGGCTTAGACAAGTGACATACATACTTTCACGTATCACTGTATTGCGCACTTTTTTCTCTTGTTTGTGTGCTCTCTGAGCGTTTGCAAAGACGCATTCCGGAGGACAGGAGCCTTTTTTCAGACTGTGAACTCATTGAGAGATACAACTCATTTGGGACCATGCTGATACAGCTGGAGGGCAATATGTTTGTACATCATATGCTGCGCACGGAGGACTAAGTCATTATTGCGGAAAATAAAGAAGATATTACTTGTATGTTTCGGAAGCTGTCCCCTAAATACGCTGAAGTGCAATTGAATTAGAGATACCTGTCTAGTAACGTGTAGCACCACCTTTCGCACTGATGACAGCGGCGATTCGTCTCGGTATGGACTCGACAAGACACCGGAAGCGTTGGGAAGCCATAGGGATCCACGAACCCTGAAGAAGCTCCCACAGTTCACGAAGGGGGTCAGAGCCTCGAACATCTCTCTCGATGGCATCCCAGATGTGCTCGATGGGATTGAGGTCAGGTGACCTAGCTGGCCAAAGAAGCGATGTCACGTCGAAGGAGTGTTCATCCAACCATTCGGATACAATTCGGGAGCTGCATTCTCTTGTTGCAGGATGAGGTCCCCAGTGGGATGTTGAAGACGCTCAAACGGGACAAATGGTGATTCAGGATATCCCGGTAACGTTGACCTGTGAGGGACGATGTCACACGTACCAGGGGTCCCATTTCAGTCCACGTAAACAGTCCCCAGGCGAAAATGCCTCCCCCACCAGCTTCAAGAGTACCCTGCTGGCAAGAAAGATCCATCGCTTCATGTGGTTTGCGCCGTACTCGTATCCTGCCATCCGCATGTACCAACGTGAATCTCGACTCATCAGTCCAGGCAGCATTTTCCCACATGTCTAAGGTCCAGTGGCGATATTTCCGCGCCCATGCTAATCTTTGCACCCTCTGATGTGCTGTCAGCAGCGGTACCCTCGTTGGACGATGGCTTCTGTACCCTATAGCGGGGAGATGTTTCTGGATGGTGTGGCTTCTTACACGTTTTTGTGCACCAGCGTTAAATTGCCGAGTGATTTCTTGCACTGTGGTCCGTATATCCGCTGTTACAATGCGAGCTATCCGACGATGACCCCGCTCATCCACACGCTGTTGTCCATGGCAGTTGGCCCTTCCAGGGATAGTTTTACCGGATTCGATGTACTCACGGTGCACCCGTGACACAGAGGCTCGTGAAAATCCCAGTGTCTGCACGACTTCCGAGATGGAGTAACCCATTAGTCAGGCCCCGGAAATTTTATCATGATCAAATGCCCTTAGATCCTTCGTCTTACCCATACTGCATCCGACTCTTACTGATTCCCGTCGCATCACTCCTTATATTGTCGGATCGATGCATACGTCATGTCATTTCCGTTTACAGGGCCGCCCACAGTACCACATTTGCGTAACGCCAGCTGCCTCTAATTCAATTGCTCTTCAGTGTATAAACGCTAAGATCTAAACATTAATAGGAATAAAACACAACATGTGATAACCAGTCAGAGATAATAAACTGATTTGAAAGCTGCCTCGGTGGCCCACTGGTCTAAACATTGGATTTTGACTGTTCTTCTAAGAAGGCCCGGGGTCGAGTCCCAGATAGACCATGGCTGATTTGTTTGTACTTGTGCATTCGTCCTCTCCTTTCCTTTGAGCCAGTATCCAGAATTTAGGGATGAGTGACTATTTACATCCTTTAGAGTTGCTCATGGTGGTCGCTGAACCTCGAAAAATACCCACACAAACACACACACACACTCACCTACACTCTCTTTCTCACTCACTCCGCTCACATAACGGAAATAAGAACGGCAGAAGAATTTAAATACCGTGAATCCGTTATTCACAGGGGCGCCTCGGTGGCGAAGTGATCTAAGCCCTGGCTTCTGATCATTCGTCCGAAATGGGTCCAGATTCAAATCTCGGTGAGGCATGGATGCTGTGTTTGTCTCATGGCTCTGGTGCTCTCATTTATATGAAACAAGTGTCCCTAAATGCAGCCAGTAAGAAACGTGCTCTCATTTCTATGAAACAAGTGTCCCTAAATGCAGCCAGTAAGAAACGTGCACTCATTTCTATGAAACAAGTGTCCCTAAATGCAGCCAGTAAGAAACGTGCTCTCATTTCTATGAAACAAGTGTCCCTAAATGCAGCCAGTAAGAAACGTGCTCTCATTTCTATGAAACAAGTGTCTCTAAATGCAGCCAGTAAGAAACGTGCTCTCATTTCTATGAAACAAGTATCCCTAAATGCAGCCAGTAAGAAACGTGCTCTCATTTCTAAGAAACGTGCTCTCATTTCTATGAAACAAGTGTCCCTAAATGCAGCCAATAAGAAACGTGCTCTCATTTATGTGAAACAAGTGTCCCTAAATGCAGCCAGTAAGAAACGTGCTCTCATTTCTATGAAACAAGTGTCCCTAAATGCAGCCAGTAAGAAACGTGCACTCATTTCTATGAAACAAGTGTCTCTAAATGCAGCCAGTAAGAAACGTGCTCTCATTTCTATGAAACAAGTGTCCCTAAATGCAGCCAGTAAGAAACGTGCTCTCATTTCTATGAAACAAGTGTCTCTAAATGCAGCCAGTAAGAAACGTGCTCTCATTTCTATGAAACAAGTGTCCCTAAATGCAGCCAGTAAGAAACGTGCACTCATTTCTATGAAACAAGTGTCCCTAAATGCAGCCAGTAAGAAACGTGCTCTCATTTCTATGAAACAAGTGTCCCTAAATGCAGCCAGTAAGAAACGTGCTCTCATTTCTATGAAACAAGTGTCCCTAAATGCAGCTAGTAAGAAACGTGCTCTCATTTCTATGAAACAAGTGTCCCTAAATGCAGCCAGTAAGAAACGTGCTCTCATTTCTATGAAACAAGTGGCCCTAAATGCAGCCAGTAAGAAACGTACTCTCATTTCTATGAAACAAGTAGCCCTAAATTGAGGACGGGTGACTGCTTATAGCCCACCGAGTTGTTCACGGTGGTCTTTAGCACATCCAGTTTCTCTCGGTAAACCTGAAAAAAAATTCACAGGGATGAAAATTGTCATCGTGACATTGAGAAATGAGCTAGAGATGGCAAGAAGGACATCATAGAGACGAACCCTGTCCTCTATGGCAGCAATATTTTCCCTCGGACTAGGCAACTAATTTTGGGGAGACAGTTATCTCGAAAGCATTTTTTATTCGGCACAAGAATTCGGACAATTGCAATACATATATATATACTGTCGAGTCACATTATTGTGACCACCTCCTACTTTTGACGTCAACAGCGCGTAGCCAAAGAAAGAAGGCACGTGTCGTGAGCTGGATTGGAGGGTATACAAGGTGTGCTGTAGACATTCTGAAAACATACCACTCATTGCCGTCACGGATAAAAGGAGCGATTTATCAGATTTGCAAAAAGGGATGATTATCAGCTTTCGTGCCAAGGGTGGCAGTATTTCAGAGACAGCGCAGTTTGTGAACTGTTCGCGTGCTGCTGTGGTTAAAGTGTATCGTGATTGAAAAAATGGTGCCATTGCAAATAAGCGATGTGGAAACTGCGGAGCACCACGTGCCATTGATGTGAGAGGTGAACGTCGGCATCGAAGGTGCGTGAGGGCTGATCGACACGCTATAGTGGGGCAACCCCCTGACCGAATGCACCAGGGGGCTCCCGGAAGTGTGTCTAAAACGACAGTTCAGCGAACTCTGCTGCAAACGGATGGTTACTGCACCTATTCCAACAAAGGTGCATCGGCAAAAGAAGCTTACTTTTGCACGGAAATATCGGAATTAGACCTCCGCTGATTGGCAAACGATTGCTTTCTCTGATGAGTCACGTTTTCTACTTCATCGAACGGATGGACGTTGGTGTATAAGGCGAGAAACATCGGAGAACAAACACTCTTCAACCATTGCTGGAAGAACACAAGCTGGTGGGCACAGCGTTATGGTCTGGGAAATGCTTTCGTGGGATTCTCTAGGTCTACTCATACCTGTGGAAGGCACTATGGACCGAATTCGTTATAATTCCATCCTTGCAGACCTCGTGCACCCATACATGCATCTTCCAGCACGACAATGTCCAGCTAGAAATGTTCGAGAATGGTTGGAAGATCACGATGAAGACTTCAAAGTACTTCACTGGCCCCCTAATTTCCCAAACTTAAACCCAATTCATCGTCTGTGGGACCACCTCGATCGTGTTGTTCGCTCTATACATTCTCCACCACGCAATCTATAGTAGCTCTCAGATGCACTGCAGTCAGTATGGCTCCACATACCTGTGAACACCTCCCAGCACCTTATTGAATCACTCCCAGCCCGTCTAGCTGCTGTCCGCGCTGCACACTGCGGTTGCTTTGGGTATTAGCTGGTGGTCACAATAATGCGACTCGACGGTGGACCTTTTAATTTTTTTCTGTAGGAGGACTTGTCACAAATTATGTTTTTCATCGGGATTTTTCGAAGAAACAGAATGAATGCTTTGAAACTGGAGATCTTTTTAAACTGACAGTGACTTTCAATTATTTTTAAAAAAAGGTGAAAGGTACTGTTTTATATTATTATTTCACAAACTCCTAAACACAAAATTTACCCTTGTTAGCTATATAGCTTTTGTCTTAAGGACTCCACAGACTGGCCCATAAACATCGTACAATCACCTGTACAGCAATTTGAAAACCTGGTTTTTTACTGTAACACAATTTACAAAAGTTGGTGCACAAAATGGGGGAGAGGACAAGAAATATCCTGTTTCACAATAACCAAAACTCATGCGATATGCTATTAACAATATCCGATCTCGCTAAAAAATTCAGAAACGTTAATTAGTTTCTTTTAAGTCATGTGCTTTAATTTATTTTTTTTTAATTTAAAATCCGATCCTTCGACAGACGACTGAAATTTAACAGTTAATAAAACCTCAAATATTCTCGGGAGTCGCTTCCACTACCGGAAATCTTTCGTTATATGGATGCGGAAAAATTGAGAACGGAGTTTTTTCCGTTAATATACGAAAGGAATTGCTTAAAGGTTTTTGAAAATTCAGAAATTTCCCGTTAACACATCTTAAAAAGGGAAATTTATCGTCAATATAAGAAAGAAATTAAAGGAAGGTTTCTGGAAATTCCTAATTTTCCTGGCGTACGAAAAATCCGTGAAATTCAGATTTCTTTTCGTCGTTTCACGGAAAACGTTTAAACGTTACATGAGGAATACGTTTCGCAAATTTACGAAAGTAATCATGGAAAGTGGTTCGTGAATTACCGAAAATTTTGTATAAATTATTTCACCTTGGTAGCTTCCATTTCACCTTGGTAGCTTCCATTTTGTTTTCTGCAAGGGAAATCTTTAAGTATTGCTTCCTGTAAGTTATGGAATTTATCATTTCCTTTGTGATAAAATAAAAATAAAATATTTCTAGATGTTTAATTTTATTTCAGCTTCTCTCTCTTCCCAACTTTGTTGGAGAGCCATCTGAAAAACTGTCATATATAAACGGCTTCATAATGACGTGAACGGAAAAAAATATTTTTTGTATGTCAGCCTTTCCTACTATGATGCTTGTCATATGTTTAACTAAATATTTTTTTTTTTCAAAAATGAAGTACCGGAATTCTACGCAATTTAATTACCTTATCAAGGATTATAATTCCACGAGAAGAAAAAAAAGCGTAATTATGCAGTTTCTGATTAAAGTAATAATTTAAGGAATATGCTTCACACTGAGATTTGAAAAAAAAAATACTTTCATTTAAGCACATGACTTAAAAGAAACTAATTAACGTTTCTGAATTTTAATGCACCTGGACAAGTGAGATTTTCCTTTTTGTTTTGAGAATTAATGAATAATTATGAATGATAGATGTTTGTTTGTTTCTGTAATTACTGAAAGGAAAAGGAGCATTTTCTATTCTTCGTCATCGAAATACTCATTTATTTTGATACCAGCGGAATTTTCTCTATAGTTATAGGGATTCTAAAGAGCTGTGAGTTCTGTCCTGTAAACAGTGAAATAGAGAAACTACAACTTTACGCAATATATTGTCACGTTTCAAAATATATTCGTTAAATAACGAAATTAAAATAAAAATCGAATGGAAAATCAAAACCGGACAAATATCACGAAGCTGAGCTCTAACAAGAATTCAATTACTTTCATGTAAACGCTTAATTTTGGATTTTTTTTTACTTGGGGGATTAAAGACCACCGTGAGAAACTCAATGGGATATAAGCAGTCGCCTGTCCCTAATTTCGAAACGCTGGTTCTAGGGAAGGGAGAGAGCCAGTGCCGTAAGACAAACACAACATCCACGCCTCACCACGATTCCAACTTGACCCATCTCGGACGAATGGTCACAAGCCAGCGCTTACACCGCTGCTACAACGGCGTAGCGGGAATGCCTTGATTGATTCTTCGGTTTCTTTACTGCTGACTCTAACATATTTATACCGTGTGATGTTGTAAAATGTAATGTTATTGTTAGGATGCACTTATACACAGAGTGGCCACTTTATTATGATAACCTGACAGTTTTAAGTAAATGAGCTATGGCTGCACACTGTTGCCGCCAGAGGGCGAGGCTAGTATAAAAAGGGAAAGCTTAGTGCTTGCTACAGTAGTAGAAGTGATTTTTGGGTGACGAGATGGGTAAAATGTGCGATTTGACGGACTTTCAACGTGGGATGATTGTAGGAGCTCGGAGCCATGGATCGAATATCACCGAAACCGTCGCATGCGTGAAATGTTCCAGAGCAACTGTTGTTAAACTTTTAAAGACTAGACTGTCAGCCAAAAAACTGGGTCTCTGCGTGCAACGTGTAGTCGTCATCGACTAGTGACTGCTCGGGCGGAGCGGAGAGTGTCCAGACTGGTAACAGACAAGGGAAGGGCAACAGTACAACAAATTACAGACCATCTTAATCAAGGATCCCCTCAAATGATCTCTGCGCGCACTGTTCGCCGTACACTGCATCGGATGGGATATGGTAGCCGAAGGTCTGTTCGAACACCTTTGCTGTCTGCAGTTATCAAGAAAAAACGTCTCCAGTTTGCACAGGAGCACAAGGATTGACTAATCGATAATTGGAAACAAAATATGTGGTCCGATGAATCAGGTTTTCAGTTGCACTATGCCGATGGACGAGTGAGAATTTGGCGGAAACAGCACGAAAGCATGGACCCCAAATGCATTGCTACAACCCTTCAAGCTGGTGGAGGCAACGTTGTGGTTTGGGTAATGTTTTCCTGACATGCTTTGGGCCCTTTAATTCGTGTTGATCAACGTCTGACTGGCACATCATATCTTAACATCGTTGCGGACCAAGTGCATCCTGTCATGTGGATGGTTTATCCCAATGGCGATGGCTACTTTCAACAAGATAATGCGTCCTGCCATAGTGCTCGTATTGTACAGGATTGGTTTCAGGAATATGCCGGTGAGTTTACTTTGCTTAGGTGTCCCCCATAATCTCCAGAACTCAACCCCATTGAGAATTTGTGGGATGAAGTTTAACGAGCCATCAGACAGCTGGATCCACAATCATGCAATCTCTCACTTTGGAAAGTGCTATTCATGAAGCATTGTCTCAGATTCCACAAACCACCTATCAACATCTCGTGGAGTCCATGCCACGAAGAATCGAAGCAGTATTAAAGGCAAAAGGTGGCCCAACGAAGTACTGAGAGAGTAGTCATAATAAAGTGGCCACTCAGTGTATAAAACTTACTCAACTCGATACTATCCGTGAAAAACGTTTAAATGCAATCTGTATATTCTGATTTTGATTTAGGACTGCGTCTAACTCCGCGGATAGTATGGAGCGACTTACAGCCGAGCGCACGTGACAAAAATAGGTCCCAATTGAAATCATTATGATGTTAAAAATACGTGCCGCACACTAATCGTGTTAGCATATTTGTAAACAGCATGGAGTCCAATTCGCGTACTGACAATACATCGTGCTCGCAAAGCTCCTGTCGCTCCCTATGCGCGTGGGAGACGATGCAACATTTCTGGGTGTACTGCCGCGTTTAACTCAGTCTATCTCGGCAACCGCGAGCGCAACACGACTGTGCGTATCATCGTTTTAAAGCTTTCGATGAGATCTATTCAAATATCTGAATAACATTTCGTAGTGGTTTAAACTAAACATTTTAAAAATTGTTTTCTTGTGAACCGGTGAACACTTTTGACAATATCGCGGTTTATCTGGACAGCTGTGTGCGCAAAACAATTGTTCGTGGTATCGTTTTAAAGTTCTCGACCAGATCTATTCAAATATCTGAAGAACATTTCGTAGTGGTTTGAGCTGAACTTTTAAAAAAACTGTTTTCTTGTGAACCGGTGAACACTTTTGACAATATCGCGGTTTACCTGAGCAACCGTGAGGACAAAACGACTGTGCGTGGAAATTTTTTTAAAAATTCTCTTCGTATGAACGGGTTAACATTTTCAACAATGCCGTGGAATTCTCAGAATGAACGCATGCAAAAGTGGAGAAAATCAAAACGAGAGGCAAGAGCAAGTGGTGAGGAATGTAAGAAGCCCAAGAAGACAGAGCAAAGAGCAAGTGGTGAGGAATGTAAGAAGCCCAAGAAGACAGAGCATCATGTTGGGTAATTCGTGTATCGATCTGCTTTATGTACGCAATGTATCCAGCATTATTTGTAAATACTGTATTATGTAAGCTACTTTTCATAATTAGCCTAGACCTGTGTTGGCTATAAAAACTGAATAAACGCTTTGAAACCATACTCGGCTAGCTCATTTCAATTCTCCGATCTGCAAGTCGTAGTTCTACGCTCCAAATTGACGGCTCAATCAGAACTGTGCCTACCTTTATTTTTTTTACTACGTTGAATGGTTGTGCTGAGTTTACCAATTACTGAACACCCTGGTTACAAAAAGTTTCGTCTTTTGTGGACTCTATATGTTTTAATGTACACCGTGACAGTACACAGACACGTACTACTGAGCTAACGCATTAGCGAAATCGACAATGAAGCCAAAAATAAGCCTACCGTTGTAATTCGGTTGGGAAAACAACTGCTCCGGAGTAGGAAGATGTACGTTAGAATCTCACCACCTGCAAAGAAAGGTTGCATTGGCACCCGAACGAAAGTGAATTTTCTGGCCATGAGGTTTGAAAAATTTGTGTGATGATTTTCCCACACAGTGCATCTAATTAATAAAAATATCTTCTTCTACGTCGGATTTCGTGCCTCTGCCTTTCTCAAATAGGGGGTGGGGTGTGTGGGATGATGTGATTTACTTTTTCTTTTTGTTGGGGGTTTAACTACTACTGTGAGCAACACAGTGAACTATAAGCAGCCGTCGCCCGTCCCTAATTTAGGGTCACTGTTCCAGGGAAGGGAGAGAGAGCCAGTGCCGTAAAACAAACACAGCATCCATGTCTCACCGGGATCCGACCCGGAAACATGACAGACAAATTCAGGTCAGAAGCCCTCAGAGTTGGAAATGGGTCATAAATTTTGGACCCGAATCCGACCCGGACGTCACATAATTTGACCCGACTCGGACTTGACCCGAATGAATCTTCTTTGAACTATAAATTCGGAACTCAATTTATGATTATATATATAATCTAATCATATAGATATATAAATACACATATATCCACCGCAGTAATGTTAAGGCTGTTCCACTTAATTTTGATGGTGCTACAGTCAAAATTTTTTAATTAAGTAACTTGTATGTTTAATTTCAGTATTTCCTGTTTTTTCTTGATAACATATCAAGCTTCAGAACACGTTTCACAGCAATACCAATTTTCAGTAGCTTCTGATGAGTTGAAAGTTTCCAAAATGAGGATGTTGATTTTATCATTGCCCCTCAAAAGAAAAAAACACTCATGAAATCAATATTCACATTTTGGAAACTTTCTTTTTTTTTTTTTTTTGATTGGAGGTTTAACGACCACCGTGAGCAACTCAATGGGCTATAAGCAGTCACCCGTCCCTAATTTAGGGTCACTGGGTCCAGGGAAGGGAGAGAGCCAGTGCCGTAAGACAAACACAACATCCATGCCTAACCGGGATTCGAACCCGGACCCCTTACGGACGAATGATCAGAGGCCAGCGCCTTAGACCACTGCGCCACCGGGGCCGGCTTGGAAACTTTCAACTTATCACATGATCACTAGCCTGTGAAAACTAGTGTTGCTATGAAACATATTATGGTTTCTTAATGAAACGAAACAATTTACAACATTCACTCTTCCCCTTTTTGTTTTCAACAAGAACATATTTGTTGTCCTCGACACCTTTTCAGCACATCTTTTGTAAAAAAGATGTTATAATACCGGTATGTCCGTTCGTCCGTTCGTCCGCCTGTACCCACGATATATCTGCAACTATTAGTCCGATTTGAAAAATTCTTTTTGCATTGGGAAGCTTGAAATATGCGAATGATGATCTTTTATTTCGTTTTTATTTACAATGTACAATTTCGTCGCTAGAGGGCGTAAAAGCAGATGATGTCGAATTCAAAAATACGTTTTATTCCACATATTTGCTTCTAAGCATCCGATTGAAAAAAAATCTGTTATGTTTCGATTCCATTTATATCGAAGAGTAATTTAGATATAGTTACTTTTTTCAAATTACGCATAGAGTTTCCGCTAGGGGGCGTAAAAGTAAACTGCATTTTCCCCGATAACCCTTCTTCTAAAACTCCGATTTGAAAACGTTTTCCTTCAGCGGATTTTTCATCACCTACTGATGAAAAATTGTTTGCATATAATTTCAAAGTTTTGGTAAAAAATACTTTCGTCACTAGGGGGCGTAAGTGTTAATTTTTGCTTCTGATGTATTTGCCATGAAATCTGAGCTTTTAAAATATCGATTGAAATTTTTTTTTGTCAATATCTCTACTTGTAGGAGCCCGATTTGAAAAATTCCTTCTTTATTGGATGTGTTTTCAGTGTGACATGCTTTTCATATAATTTCAAAATTTTCAAGTAATTCATAGACGTTTCCTCCTATTTCTCTGCTTCTAAATCTCCGATTTGAAAAGTTCTTTCTGCACCAGATATAGCTCCTGATAAGGAATCGTTTGCACATAATTTCTAATTTTTGTAAAATGGTTTGGCCACCAGTGGGCGTAAACCTTAATTTCCGCTTCTGATGTATTTGCAGCAAAGTATGAGCTTCTAAATTCTCGATTGAAAAAAACGTCAGACCGATACTACTCATCTCGACAAACCTTTTAGAAACATTTTCTTCTTAAAATAATGCATGGTTTCTATTCCAGGGGGCGTAGATGTATATCTTATTTTTATCAATATCTCTACTTCCAAGAGTCCGATTTGAAAAATTCCTTCTTTGTTAGATAGTGTTTCCAGTGTGACATGTTTTTCATATAATTTCAAAATTTTCAAATAATTCTTAGAGTTTCCGCTAGGGGAGTAAATGTAAATTGTTTCCCTATATCTCTGCTTTAAATCTCCGATTTTAAAAATTCTTTTTGCACCGGATACAGCTCCTGATGGAAAATCCTTTGCACGTAATTTCGAATTTTTGTAAAAAATGGTTTGGCCACCAAGTGGCGTAAGTCTTCATTTCAGCAAAATATGGGCTTCTAAAATTTCGATTGCAAAAAAAGTCGTTTGTTGACCGCTACTATTTATGTCGACAAACCTTTTAGGAACATTTTCTTCTTGAAATAATGCATGGTTTCTACGCCAGGAGGCGTAGATGTATATCTTATTTTTGTCAATATCTCTACTTCTAAGAGTCCGATTTGAAAAATTCCTTCTTTGTTGGATAGCGAAATGTTTTTCCTATAAATTCAAAATTTTCAAGTAAATCATAGACTTTCCGCTAGGGGGCACAAAGGTAAATTGCGTTTCCTGCGTTATTTCTGCTTTTAAAACTCCGATTTGAAAAATTCTTCCTGTATCGCATACAAGACCTGAAGGAAATTTTTTTTCACATAATTTCTAATGTTTGATAAAGAATGGTTTGGACACCAGGGCGCATGTGTTAATTTCTGCTTCTGATGTATTTGTAACAAAATCTGGGCTCCTGAAAACTCGAAGAATTTTTTTTCTTGGACCGATACCGCTCATATGGAAAAACCTTTTGAGATTACTTTTTTCCTAAAATAATGCATGGTTTTCCTACCAGGGGACGTAAAGTCACATCTTATTTTTGTCGATATATCTGTTTCTAAGAGTCCGATTTGAAAAATTATTTCGGTGTTGGAGAGCGTTTCCGGTGCGAAATGTTTCTCATATATATTCATGTTTTTCTTAACGCATAAGTCTGCAACCAGAGGGCGTCAGCTCACGATTCCGTTTACAGCAATATCTGAGGGATTAAAAACCCGATTGAAAATCTTCTTCCTTCTCCAGATCTATTGTTTTCCATACCGGTTCCATTGACTTTGAATAGCTTTGATAAATTTTATTTGCGTCAGAACGGATTCAAAAGACGTGCTTATTATACCCGAAAATTCGGTGTCATCTTTCATGTTTAATCTTCTTACTAATAAATTCATCCATAATAACCAATAAGTCATTAATTCTGATACGACATACAATAGGAACGGGGTGTTAGCACGCCAAACGAAAACCTCTGAATGCTCAAGGCAAAAGATTTGATGGAAAAGTAACTCTCAGTCTTAAAATGTGACACGTGAGATGTGAGAGAGTGAATGACCAGAGAAGCAGGCGACAGGCGTTTGCCAGTATCTTGCTCCGGACAATCGCACTGAAAACAAACGCAAGGGAAGTGTTGTTTTACGATATGGTGTCGGTGTGTCTAGTGTCGGCGCTGTTCAGTCAGTGGGTGGAAATCTTCTTTGCTTTAAAAAAGAGACGGCAATATTTTTGTATAAAAAATGATTTTTCAGTCTGCTGGTACCAGAATCGAGCATTTTTCCTTGAAATACTTTTTTTCTCTTTTCAAAAATAAAACTCGAGCATTTTTCTTTGAAATACCTTTTTTTTCTTTTCAAAAAATAAAACGCTGACACCAGCATGGAGCATTTTTCTTTGAAATCCTTTTTTTGTTTCAAAAATAAAACTCTGGGACCAGCACAAGCATTTTTCTTTGAAATACTTTTTTTTCTTTTCAAAAAGTAAAACGCTGGCACCAACGTCGAGCATTTTTCTTTGAAATACCTTTTCTTCTTTTCAAAAAATAAAACGCTGGCACCAGCGCTGGGCATTTTTCTTTGAAATACTTTTTTTTTCAAAAATAAAACACTGGCACCTGCATCAAGCATTTTACTTTGAAATACTTTTTTTTTCAAAAATAAAATGGGCTCCAAACCGGGTCAGGAGCACCTTGACCCGACCCGTTTGACCCGCAAGAAATTGTCGACCTGTTGACCAGTGACCCGTTTCCATCTCTGGAAGCCATCGCTTAGACCAGCCGTGCTCAACCTTTTCCACAGTATTCCTCCCCCATCGGGGCTAGCTTGCAATGCCCCCCCTCCCCTCAGCATACACACAGGTGTTCATTGCTCTATAATCAGTATTTTTTTCTTTTATTACAAATTCAATGATGGGTAAGGCTTGATTGAAAATATTAAGCAAAGATGCAACTGCCTTACTAAAAATACAAATATACGTACTTAAAGTACTTTTCACAAATAAAGTGGGTAATATCGGTACATAGTATATAACCAGGAGTTTATTCCTCCTGAATAAAGTTATAATAATGTAAATTAAAAACATGTTTCCCATACTTTCACAAATTGCACATATCAATATGAAACTTGGACTTGTTTTGAATTGCACAAACTACCGATGTTCGGTTCTAACTGTGTCAGTCACACACGCAGATCGGTCTCCACATTAAAACAATATCTGTACTTTTCCAGCTTCGCACAGGTAGCTTGTTGGAAATTGAAGGAGCATTTCCAGAGCACTTTTTGCAAATTCTTTATACTCGCTTCGAACCGAAAGCCAAAATTCTGGAAGTGGTGTTTTGTGAAATGCTATTTTTCGTATCTTGTCGCTTTGAAAGTTCAAGTAATTGCTCTTGCCCAACCATGCTTAATTCTGGAATATCACTCACTGTTACGGAGAATGGATCTCGAATCTAATCGTGGGTGTGGCTGTCGATCTAAGGAAAGTAGTCTCCAAACTGGTTTCGCAGTGCTGATAGGTGCACCGCTATAGCTATAACCAGCTTCCTCTGCTATGAATTTTGTGAACAACGGAAGCATGTTGGTAACCCCACAGTCGATACGACCTTCCTAAATATCTAACTTCTTCACGAAGCCTTTCATTTTGTCTTGCGTATCCAGAATTTTTGAGTTCATTCCTTGCAGTGACACATTCAAACTGTTTAGTTTTTCAAAAGTGTCTACCCAAACAGGCCAGTGCTGCTAAAAATTCGTTCTTACACAAATGTTCTGCTAATTCCGTTTTCCCAAGTAGAAAAATTCTAATTTCATCACGCAACTCGCAAAAAACGCTGCAGAACTTTTCCACGCGACAGCCACCTGGCTTCACTGTGAAAAAGCAGATATTTATGTTCAGATCCGATTTCTTCACAAAGTTCAGTAAAGCAATGAGCCTGCACTGGCGGAGATTTGATGTAGTTAACAATCTTAACAGAAACCGTAAGAATATTATGTATATTTGTTTACACTTTTTTTTGGCAGCCAAAGCTTCACGATGTATCATCGAGTGAGTCCATTTTATTACCGAAGCTACAGCTTTCCCTCGAGTTACAAGGCCACTATTCTTCCTTGTCATAGCTGTAGCGCTGCCGGTGCATAAACCTAGGCAATTAGTCCAAGTCAAACCTTTAACACAGACAAATTCGTAAAGTACAGCGAATATGTCTTCACCGGTAGTTGTTGTTGGGATCGTTTTACAAAACAGTAAGTCTTCTCTTGTATTTCCTTCCCTGGCATATCTCACGTGACAAAGAAGCTGATTCTGTGATGAAATATCGGTTGATTCATCTAGTTGCAACGCAAATATTTGACTTTGTTCTACTTGTTGAATTAACTGCTTTTTCAAATCAATAGCAGATTCATCGATTCGCCGTGAAACTGTATTATTTGACAGTGGAATAGTTTGTAATGGTTTCGCAGCTGCCTTTCCATTCATAATGTGCCACATTTCTACAGCTGCCGGAAGCAACAAATCCTCGGCAATGCCGTGTGATTTCTTACATTTAGTGATTTTCATAGCCACTACATAAGAAGCTTTCAACGCTTTCTGCGACACCGCTTCGTTTGACATAACAGTATTCTGTCATTTCGATTAAATCTCTTTTTGAACAAAAAATTAACAATCCTTGTGTATATAATCTTCATGCACAGTTTCCAGATGTCTTTTAAGTTTCGCAGGTGAACTTGAAAACAAATGACACACTGCGGCTGTTGAACGCCGAATTTGCCACAAAAACAAGAAAATCCGAACTTGATATGACCTGTGTCATATTGCTTGCACTTTTTCTTTCCTTTATCTGGGGCTGTACTTGGGTCGTCAGTAGTAATCCTGCTACTACACTGGTGTGCAAAAATTAAGCACGAAGAGGAGAAATTTTTATAACAGCGGAACGAGCAGGCAGAACGGACCGAAAGAACACTCAGGAGATAGACTAGGGTCCAGTACGGTAGGGCATGTGAATATATGCAGCATGGCGTAGGGGGGAGGGGCGGTGTCGGAAGGGTAAAAGCACACGGGCGGTGTACGCTCAGCAATTCGGTGAAAGCTATTGCACGGTGTACATCGGTTTGAACGACGTCGAGTTGCTGCCATTGTGTGTTATGGCAACAGGCAATCCAGTAGACGACATCTGGACGACTTTACCCGAGGTCGCGTCATTGGGAAGTTGGAAAGAGGTCGAAGTATGACTAGTGTGGCCGAGGAGTTCGAGATCGCTCACAGCATCGTTTCACCTGCTTGGAGAGCATTTCAAACGACAGCAACAGCTGTCCGAAAGTTTAGCAGTGGTCGTCCAAGAGCAACCACGGCGGCGGACGACCGGTATATTGTCCTACAGGCGAGAAGACACAGACGGCAGACAGCGGGAGAAATCGCAAGGCACATGCAACAGACAACTGGACGTCCGTTATCGCGATTTGCCGTGGCCAGGAGGCTGCATAAAAGTGGAATATTTGCACGACGACCAGTACGGTGTGTGCCATTAACGCCTGCTCATCGGAGACGGCAGTTTCTGTGGTGCCAGGAACACAAGAACTGGACACATCAGCAATGGGGTCGAGTTCTCTTTACGGTTGAGAACTGATTTAGTCTGACGAGCGATTCTGGGTATTTACACATCTGGAGAGAGCAGGGAACACGCAATCACACCGCCAACATCATCGAAAGGGACCGGCTTGGAGGTGGCGGAGTTCTCGTTTGAGGCGGTATCATGCTTGGTAGCCGTACTGACTTCCACATCTTCCAAGGAGGTTCAGTTACTGGTTTCCGCTATTGTACCGAGGTTATCTTGCCTGACGTGCGTCTGTTTAGAGATGCTGTGGGTTCTGAGTTTCTCTTCATGGACGACAACGCTACACCTCATCGTACAGTGGCTGTCGCAGAGCTCTTGGTGAGTGAAGATATTCAACGCTTGGAATGGCCCGTAAGGTCCCCGGACCTAAATCCAATCGAACACATGTGGGACCTTCTCGGGAGATGCTTGACAGCACGTCACCAGCCGCCAGCAACAATTCCGCAGCTGCGATTGGCGCTACAAGAGGAATGGGATGCGATGCCTCAACAGCTTCTTGAAAACCTCGCCCTCAGCATGGACAGACGTTGTAAATCCTGTAACGACGTCAAGGATGATACTAAAGACTGGATTTTTCTTGGCAGCCGCCTGTCACATGGACGTTTCTGTCTTCTGTCCAGTTGTGCTTGAAGCTACCTTTTCAATAAGGTGCCTTTGTATTCTTTGGATTCCTTGTTTGGACGGGTTTGCTCACTTGTCCCATATTCTTACATCTTGGGGATCGTATGGTATGATTTGAGTCGATGTGGAGCACTTCTGCACGACGTTACATTCGAAAAACCTTCTCGTCCTTAATTTTTGCACGCCAGTGTATAACTAGGTTCACTTTGGTCTGCAGACTCTGCACGACTCATAGTTCTGTTCAAATAGCGATCCATTCTTAATGTCAAGTAGATTAGTTTCGTTCTAGTTTAAGTAGAATATATGGCAACAGTCACAACGAACCTTACTTGCGTGATGACAGAAAACAAATGAGAGAGTGACAGAAAATCACCATATGTGTGTGGAGGACTATCACATTGTGTTAGAAGGGGTGTCCGTTTTCATTCACGTACAGTGCATAACATTGAGCGCATTGGGTCGCACCTCTCAAGGGAGGCGTGCCTCACCGGTTGGAAACTTCGATGACCGATAGTTTGAGAAGTAGATTAGCTTCCACATCTAATCTATTTCTTTTCTAACTTCGATGACCGATAGTTTGAGTAGCAGAGTAGCTTCCACATCTAATCTATTTCTTTTCTAACTTCGATGACCGATAGTTTGAGTAACAGAGTAGCTTCTACATCTAATCTATTTCTTTTCTAACTTCGATGACCGATAATTTGAGTAGCAGAGTAGCTTCCACATCTAACCTGTTTCTTTTCTAACTTCGATGACCGATAGTTTGAGTAGCAGAGTAGCTTCTACATCTAATCTATTTCTTTTCTAACTTCGATGACCGATAGTTTGAGTAGCAGAGTAGCTTCCACATCTAATCTATTTCTTTTCTAACTTCGATGACCGATAGTTTGAGTAGCAGAGTAGCTTCCACATCTAATCTATTTCTTTTCTAACTTTGATGACCGATAGTTTGAGTAGTAGAGTAGCTTCCACATCTAATCTATTTCTTTTCTAACTTCGATGACCGATAGTTTGAGTAACAGAGTAGCTTCTACATCTAATCTATTTCTTTTCTAACTTAGATGACCGATAGTTTGAGTAGCAGAGTAGCTTCCACATCTAATCAATTTCTTTTCTAACTTCGATGACCGATAGTTTGAGTAGCAGAGTAGCTTCCACATCTAATCTATTTCTTTTCTCACTTCGATGACCGATAGTTTGAGTAGCAGAGTAGCTTCCACATCTAATCTATTTCTTTCCTAACTTCGATGACCGATAGTTTGAGTAGCAGAGTAGCTTCCACATCTAATCTATTTCTTTTCTCACTTCGATGACCGATAGTTTGAGTAGCAGAGTAGCTTCCACATCTAATCTATTTCTTTTCTCACTTCGATGACCGATAGTTTGAGTAGCAGAGTAGCTTCCACATCTAATCTATTTCTTTTCTAACTTTGATGACCGATAGTTTGAGTAACAGAGTAGCTTCTACATCTAATCTATTTCTTTTCTAACTTCGATGACCGATAGTTTGAGTAGCAGAGTAGCTTCCACATCTAATCTATTTCTTTTCTTGCTCTTAATTTCAACTAAATCCGAAAATCCAAATTCACAGTTGTAAGTCGTCAGGAACGGAAGATGTTTAATGGCTCTATCTGATAGCTCTGGATATTCGGGTCGAGCACGCACTAAAAATTCAAGAGGCGGGATTCTCACATTCTTCATTAATTTTTGTTCTGAAATTTCTTGCGAACCATTTTATAGGCCGCCGTACACCACCAGTGGTCCGTGGACCACACTTTGAGAAACACTGGTATTGGGGATCCTTCCCTTCCTAAGACGGTGACATTTTTAATTGAAGCAGATTGAAAACAAATCAAATGGACGCTGGCCCTTTTGTAAGGAAATATAGTAAAAAATTTTATAGCAAGAACTCATTCATGTTAGAACTGAAAATTATGTGCTATTTATTTCCGTTTTTCAAAAGACCTCGCGATAAATAAACATTCCGTGCGAAATATTTCTTGTTGTTTAACAATTTTCCTCGTAGTCCAGTTGTTTTCGTGTAAACTTCCCTTAATAACTTTTGCTTTGATTTTTCGCAATAAATTTCTTTTTTCCGGCACAAATGTTATTCCGCTCACGGCTTGTTTTGGATGGTCCTATTCGGAGGTTAGTTTGAAACTTCATAGCGAAGCGTTTCCTACAAAATAATGCGACATCTGGCATTACAAATCGGAACTATCTAAATTATCGACAACGTGCTGTTGGGGCGACGTCTGTTTTTAGATGCAATTTTGCTCATTTCGACATCGCAAGATTTCAGCTTTTATTGTAGGTCAGATCGTTTAAATAAACCGATATTTTACAAAATGTACAATATAATCAGCACTAAACACAGAAAGTTTGTTTAATTAAAAAAGTGAATGATACTTAAAACGTAAAAATTACTATTCGAATTGTGAGAAATTAAATCAATATACAAACTCAACTTGCCGTGATAGATATTAAGATTTCCATTCGAATTTTGTAGAACGGGTAAATAGAACTCCAGTCATTGATAATACAATATCTTTAAATTAGCACGCGATCACCTTGATATCTCAATGTGATCGCGTGCAAACTCAACTTGCTGTGATATTAAGAATTAAATTCTAATCTTGTAGATCAGAAAAATGGAAATCGAGTCATTAATAATCCAATGTTTTTAAATTAGCACGCGATCGCCTTGACATCTGAAAGCGATGTCGTGCTATTATATAGCATGCAATTATTTTGACATCGCCAGAAGTGATGACGCAACAATGCAGACGTTGGTGCGACGTCAAACGTTCCAGAGAGACGGAATTTGATATTATATTATTAATACTGAGTGCTTACTTTACTGCTACGGTTTTTCAATAAGAATCATTTTCAAGCATTGTTTTCTGATATGAGATATTTTTATCGTGTCAATTACGGGTATAACTATTTCGTGGATAGGTCAGATATCTTTACAATGTTGTCCAGAAGTCGTCAAGAAAATTTCACAAACCTTTAAAAAGTTTTGAAGAACAAAAAATAAAATAAATAATAAAATTAGGTTTCAAGAATGCAATCAGACAAAAACAGAGTTAAATGTGAAGAAACTATTTAAAAAAAATATGATGCGCTCGCAGATTTTTAAAGAAATTTATTGTGATTTGCAATTGATTTCAGCAATACGCGACTTTGATAGAAATTTTCGCTTTACTTTAATAACTGGTATTTAAAAAAAAATTAAGCTTCGATGTATAGGAAGTTGACCATATCTTGAGAGAAAGGAGAAAATACAGTACATATCATCATTACTATGCTGAAAATCTGCCACCGGCAAATTTGGGTTTTACATGCTATTGATCATATACTTTTATATTTTAATGCTGAGTGCTTACTGCTGCGGTTTTTCGGTAACAATAATTTTTAAGCTTTGTTTGATCAAATGATCATATGTAGAGGATCTTAGGAAGGGAGTGTCTGACCCCAGGTCTTAAACAACCCTTAGAAATAGGAAGCTAGGAGATTTGGGGTACACTGCCCGATAGGAAAGTGATGACACGGAAGCGAGGTAGAAGCCTTTATTTATTACGGGGGGGGTACCCGGGATCTGACGGCTTAACGTGCTCATCCGACGCATATTTAGTGGAACGAGCGTTCGTACCTGCCTGGGATCGAACCTGAGGTCTTCTCCATGGCCGTCACGAACGTTGCCCACTAAGCAACCCGCGGCCCTCAAGCTTTGTTTTCTGATAAGTGATCTTTTTGTCGTATCGATTATGGGTATAACTATTTCATATCGATTACATATGAGATCTTTTTATCGTATCGATTATTGTACCATATGAGATCTTTTTATTGTATCAATTACGGGTATAACTATTCGTATCGATTACGGGTATCACTATTTCATTGACAGGTCAGATAGTTTTGCAATGTTGTCCAGAAGTCGTCAAGAGAGTTTCACAAACCTTTAAAAAGTTTTGAAGAACAAAAAATAAAATAAAAAATAAAATTAGGTTTCAAGAGTGCAATCAGACCAAAACAAAGTTAAATGTGAAAGAACTATATAAAGAAATATGATGCACTCGCACATTTTAAAAGAAATTTATTGTGATTTGCAATTGATTTCAACAAGACATGACTTTGAACGAAATTTTCGCTTTAGTTTAATAACTGGCATTTTTAAAAACTCTTTTCAGCTTCGGCGAATAGGAAGAAGACCATATCTTGAGAGAAAGGAGAAAATATATATTATCATTACAATGCTGAAAATCCAGGTTTTTGGGCGACAATACTTTCACGCTACATACCTGACTTAGACTTCACATGACTTAGTGCCGCATTGGATGGTTAAACAATCGAGCAGGAGAGACGGAAGGACAGACAGAGGAAATGTAGGATATTTAAAATGAAATATTTTATCTACAAATTCACAATTCATGCTCCACATGATTCGATTCGCTATGTGGAAAATATTTTCTGTTTCGTTCATTTAGTCGTAGGACAGTTTTATTTTGTTAAAACTGAAAATGATTCTTCCGCTGAGAGTAATGGGGGTTGTGAATAATTATATTTACCGCCCCGGTGGTGCAGTGGTCTAAACGATGGGGTCCGCGTTCGAATCCCGGTAACGCGTAGATCTTGTGTTTGTCTTACGGCACTGGCTCTCTCCCTTCCCTGGAACCAGTGGCCCTAAATTAGGGACGGGCGACTGCTTATAGCCCACTGAGTTGCTCACGGTAGTCGTTAAACCTCCAATTAAAATATATATATATATATACTTATTATACGAAGAGGGCAAATGAGCATTGCGCACAAGGCACAGTTTAATACGAAAACAAGCATAGTGTTTGGGCACAACGGAGATATCAATCTACTGATTGATTTGTAACATGTAAGAACCTTGAAGCAAATACGAGAAAAATAAACTTCGAAAGAAAGAATAGTGGTAAGTAATTCATTTACTGAATAGAATTTGATTTAAAAATACCAAAGATAAAAAAAACAGCGCCAGATTTATAAATTTGACTCTTGCAAGAAAAGTGATATGATTTTTGTAATTCTGTCTTTATTTTTCAGTCCATTCCGATTAATATACTGTACTCCTCGTAAATACTTATCTCAGTTACACGTTTTCCCGTTTTATATGTAATTTTGCTCTAGTCCCGATACTTTACTGTAGTTTCTATCGCTTTTCCATTTCGATTATACGTAATTCCTTTGTACGTTTTTTCGTGGATATGTGTTAAATTTTGCATTTCAGATTATCAAAAATACACGGTTGTTTGATCCGTATCTACGTAACGCCGTATGCTACTACTTTGAGAGAATTGAGATAGCGTTTTTTTTAGCCGTGAAATTTATGATTCAGAAAACAAATTTACTACCTAAGATTTATTTTGTCTCAAAATTCAAGAAATTTGAAACCGGCAAAGGTTAGTGAATGTTTTACTCTGCACTAATGCTAAATCAGCTAGTGGACGAACTGCCTTGAAATGAGCTATTATTATACGTAAATAATGTATAATATGTATATGTATATATATTGAATAGCAAACAAAATCGTATATTTGGACTTACTACTTAATATTTCTTTTTTTTTTTTTTTTTGATTGAAGGTTTAGCGACCACCATGAGCAACTCAATGGGCTATAAGCAGTCGCCCGTCCCTAATTTAGGATCACTGACTCCAGGGAAGGGAGAGAGCCAATGCCGTAAGACAAACACAACATCCATGCCTCACTGGATTCGAACCCGGACCCCTTTCGGACGAATGATCAGAGGCCATCGCTTAGACCACTGCGCTACCGGGGCGGCACTTAGTATTTCAGAAGGTAAGGTTATTTTTCATACATTGAAAATATGAAATCGTACAGAATTTCTTAACCTAGGTTTTATAAAGAAATAATTACAAGAGTCAAAATAGACATAGACTTAATGTAGCAAACATTGTATGCATGTACGCACATTATAAATCAGCGTAATATAAAATCACGAGCCCCCCCCCCCCTTTTTCTTCTTTTTTCTCTCCTTTTGTTTTCTTTTGAAGGCATTCAATATTTTACAATGGTATTTAACATTTTGAAATTTATTTTGTAAGTTTTTACATTTATACATTTTCAAGTCCATCCACTAGAAAAACGTGTAAAAGGGGTTTAACTGTATAATGTGAAGCGCTAAAGATTTACTGACCGGCGCCTTCGAAATTCTAAATTTTTACAGAAACTCAAAACATACCTACTTAAAATTGGTAAGGTGTTATCTCTCAGCAAACCAAGAAAACCTTTCTTCTTCTAGAATGGAAAAAAAAACACCGTTGAATAGTTTACTTTCTTTTGTTCTCGTATTTTTTGAAATATCTCATAAAGTCATAAACGTAAGCCGATACGAAACGAGATTCGTTTTTGCCGATTTAACGTCAAGCAGAAAGATAGATTCAAAGGAAGTAACATCTTTTTTTTTCGGTTTACTTTCTTTAGTTCATGTTCTGTATACACTGAAGTGCCAGAAAAACTGGTACAGACGAGCTTATGTAAAATACATAGCAACGTCACCTATGCGCGTACTCGGTTGCGTCCGCCAGTGCGTATATAAAGCGATATACATCCTTGCTAGCTGTCAGAGCTGTTTTCGGCATGAGAATGACAAGTAATAACGATCTAAGCGATTTTCAACGCGGTGTCATAGTTGGCGCTCGTGAGATGGGCCATAGTATTTCGGAGGTAGAAACGAAGTTCGGATTTCCACGGACGACCATTCCAAGGGTGTACCGTGACTACAAGAATTCCGGCAAAACCTCCAACCTACGATACTAGTGTAGCCGTAAAAAGACATTGGGTAAACGTGACCATCGTCGGCTGGCAAGAATCGTTTCACGCGATAGGTGCACAACACTCTCGCAGGTATCATCGGCATGCAATGCTGGAGCCTCAGCAAACATCAGCGTCCGGACTGTGCAACATACCCTGCACGATATGGGCTTTTGGAGCCGACGCCCAACTCGAGTGCCCTTGATGGGTGCACGACACAGAGCTATGCGCCTTGCTTGGGCACAGCAACACCGCCACTGGGCACTTGATGACTGGAAACAAGTAGCCTGGTCTGACGAGTCGCGTTTCCAACTATATCGGGCAGAGGAAAGGATTCGTGTGTGGCTCAAACCCCATGAAGCCATGGATCCCGCCTGTCAACAGGAAACTGTACCGGCTGCAGGAGGGGGGGGGGGTCGTAATGGTATGGGGTGTGTTTAGATGGGCTTCACTGGGACCCCTGGTACGTCTACAAACGTCTGTGACCGGCCAACGCTATGTGCGCATCCTTTCTGACGAGGTACATCCGTTCATGTCTTGCATTCATGCGGATGGGTTGGGCCTGTTCCAAGAGAACAATGCACTTAAACACAAGTGTCGGGACGCTACATTTTGGTTAGAGGAGCATTCATCTGAGTTTGGGGTGTTGCCATTCCCACCGAAGTCCCCAGATCTGAACGTGATAGAACACATTTGGGATGCCATGCAACGCGCTATCGAACACAGGAATCCGAGACCTCGGAATACACCCGAATTGTAGAACGCTCTGCAGGTAAGTATGGTGTGCATTGCCTACACCCTGTTTCCAGAAGCTAGTGGAGTCCATGCCCCGTCGTATTTCTGCAGTCCTGCGCCCCCGTGGGGGACCTATCAAGTATTAGACTGGTGTACCAGTTTTTCTGGCACTTCAGTGTACATACATGTATATGAGCTATTTTGGGATTAGTTCATCTCTACCACTTTTGGGGGGGGGAGGGGGAGCCAGAAGCTATGTTACTGCCATTAAATATTTTCTGTTTGCCGACTCATTAGAAGTCATCTCCATGGTCGCAGTTACCCCGGATGCGAAAGTCATTACGTCAGAGACAGCTCAGCCGTCAGTGTTTTATTGTAGCAATGGAATTCTCTCGCATTCTAGAAATCACATTTCTCGGGAGGAACGGCGAATTAAAAACTGCTGGAAACCCAGAACAGGAGTTAGAAAGTCGCAATAATCACTAGTCGTCCGAGATTGGCGATTTCCAATGGGATAAAAGGAACAAATTACTTTGTGTTCTTCGAAGGCCAAAGGAACGAGAAATAAAACTTAATTTTCAAAGGGCAGCCAAAAGAAATCGCTGCGTATAAATCGAAATTAGATCCGATTAACCTTCTTGTGAGACCTTAGTGAAGATCTCCTTTTAAAGAAAGGGCATCTATGCTTACCAAAGAAGCTGTGCATATAACGTTGGAGATATCCATTTATGTAATTTAGTAACGCTTAAAATAGTAACAATACCCACCAGTTAAGTCGTTCTGGATCATTTCACGTTAAAATAAGATAATTGGTAGGACTTTTCTGAGTAAAAAAATGCGAATGGAGAATGCATCCCTTATTTAACATCCTTTATCCCAAATTTTGGAGTAAATATGCAAAATATTAACTGTTTTTGGAAAAGACAAAACATACTCAAAATAGTATAACTATACTAAAAATCCGAAAATTTCTTGGCGTAGAATACAAATAAAATTTTCCAAACTTTCGCACATTAACCAGATGGCTTTCTCAAGGAAGGTAGACAGCTAACTGCAAACTGGATAATCGAACGTTTCAGCACTTTGAACGCGATGACTTGACTTGACAATAAATGATTATGGCATTCGGGAAACCTTGGAAATCTTGACCAGCTGCGAGGCTTGCAACGATGGCGTCTCTCTTAAGTTGCCAAGTATTTGGAATCAATTCTTCAAATAATGCTGAGTTTTCTACCATAGTACCGCGTGCCCAACCAATGTGACCTCGTTTCTTCGAAATATCACGTTTGCTCCTAATCATTTATTGTCTAGTCAAGTCACCGCGTTTAGAGTGTTTCAACGTTCGATTATCCAGTTTGCAGTTAGCTGTCTACCTTCCTTGATAAAGCCATCTGGTTGATGTGCGAAAGCTTGGAAAATTTTATTTGTATTCTACGCCAAGACATTTTCGGATTTTCAGTATAGTTATACTATTTTGAGTATAATTTGCTGTACAGTTCTTACTTTTTGAAGACAAAACATACAGGTTGATTATAAATATACAGGGTGTCCATAAATGAAGTACACAACTTCAGTCTGCTATTGAAAACAAGAATCTTGCCAAAAATATAAACTTCCTTTTAATGCCAAAACACGTGGTAACTGTGAAAGTTTTTTTAATGTCAGTAGGTCTCCCCGTGGTTGCTCGGAGGATGTCTAAGCGATAGTCCAGTTCCACCTACGTACGCTGCAGAATGTCAGGTGTAACAAGGAGGAAGGCTGCAGTAATGCGTTCTTTGAGCTCAGTGACAGGTGTAACCTTTGTCTTGTACACCGTGTCCTTAATAAAACCCCAAAGAAAAAAATCGCATGGCTTAATATCAGGAGAACGAGGTGGCCCTGCCGTTGGACCCCCACGTCCAATACAACACCCTTGGAAAGTGATGGTCTAAAGATCTGCGTATTTCCAAAGACCATAGCGGCGGCGCTCCATCTTGCTGGAAAATGATGACTTAAATACCCCGGAATTGTGGGATTGCTAATTGATCTAACATGTTCTTCGGGCTCCTTAGATAAGCATTACGCACGTCTTCCACCTTTTCGTCCGAAACGGAAGATCTGCCAGTGCTTTTGCCTTTCAAGACACTTCCTGTTGTTTCGAATTTATTAACCCATTGTTCAAAGCTCCTTCGTGTCGCCGACTGTCTCTTGTACTACGTTCTGAACTTACGCTGAACTGTTGTTAGAGATTTGGACTCCGCAAACCAAATCCACACACGCTGTTTTCTATACTGGGAAAGCCATGTCTGTTGTATTTCGTGTTTAACGAGATTTTTCATTACATGAGACACCTGGCGCCATCTATCATCTGACTTAACAAACATTAACACTTGCTACGTCTCTTGACGTTTAAAGTAACAAAATTCGGTCGTATTTTTTTAATAGCATCGTGAAGTTGTGTACTTCATTTATAGACACCCTGTATATATTAAGTCATCATCATCATCATCATCATTGTCAACCATTATCAATCCACTGCTGGACGAAGGTCTCCCCAAGTTTCCTCCACAACGGTCTGTCTTGTGCCAGTCTCCTCCATGTCACTCCCGCATACTTTCGAATTTCATTAACCCATCTTCCATGTGGTCTTCTTCTGGGTCTTTTCCTGTCCCTTGGAATCCAATCTAAAATTTCGGCTGTCCATCGATGGTCTGTCCTTCTGGCAGTATGTCCAGCCCATTGCCATATCAGGGATTTAACTCTGATCATGATGTCTTCCACTCTTGTCATTTTTCGGATCCACGAGTTCCTCTTCTTATCTCTCCTGGTTACACCAAGCATGCACCTTTCCATGGCTCTTTGAGTTGTCTGCAGCCTTTGTATGTCTCTTTTAGTTAAGGTCCACGTCTCTGCACCATACGTAAGCACTGGAAGGATGCATTGATCAAACACTTTTCTTTTAAGACATAATGGCATATTGCTCTTGAAAATTATGCTGTTTCTTCCAAAAGCTCTCCAGGCAAGTTTTGTACGCCGATTAATTTCTTCACCAATGTGACCCTCACTTGATATCTGCTGTCCAAGATAAACGTATGTGTCTGTTATCTCCAGTTTTTCTCCATCAATCGATAAATCCTCATTTCTTGTAAAAGCATTGTACATCACTTTTGTCTTCTGAAAGTTCATTTTTAATCCCACCTCTTTACTCTTGTCAGCAAGTTTTTGGATCATACTCTGTAGCTCTGATGGGGTAGTTGCAAAAATGACTATGTCATCAGCAAAACGAAGGTGGGTTAGATAATCTCCATTAATCTTTATCCCTTGGTTTCCCAGTTCAGTGATTGAAAGACATTTTCCAATGTGGCATTAAAGAGCTTCGGAGATATGGTGTCACCTTGTCTCACTCCTTTTCCAATTTTTATGTGTGTTGTATTTTCAAACAGCCGAATCTTTGCACTTGCATTTTCATAGATGTTATTAATAATATTAATGTATGCATCTTCAATACCGCAGGATTTCAGAGCCATTGCAACTGCTGATAAGTATATTCCTCTAAATATGAAACAAACCCCATTAGAAAAAGCAAATCATTAGGTATCTTTTGTCTCCTAAATAAGTTCAACCTGTGCACCTTTTTGTAGCGCTATGGATATCAAAATACTACTCGATATCGTGCTCAGACAACTGCTTTTTTTATGCGATCCTTCTGGTCGATAACTGTTATAGGCAATGACGGGTAATAAAATTTTATGAAGCCGTATGGCAGGTACATCTGAAACTGTCGTCGGAACAGTTGCTGCACGGTTATCACTGATTGACGCGGATGGAATTCCAGCAGGAGGAGCGACACCTTTTCTCGTTGACTCGTCATTTCCCTTCTGTGCTGCAAGTTAGTAATTGTAACAGAGCTGCCATGATTTGCTTAAGCTGCTCTTTCACACCTAATATTCGCTATTCGGTTCAGCTCAAACTGTCTCTTCACATTTATTTTTTGTATCGTAAAGATAATTTGTTGTCATCCTCTACATGTTAACTATAACAATTCACTTAAAAAAAATAGCTTAAGAGGACTTGTTCTGAAATAATGACATTATATTAAATTTAAATATAGTAAGCTTTCCTCAAATAAAAATACATTAGGACCAAAAATCCTTTTTCCGAACTGGCTCTAAAATATTCTTTCCCATGGCAAGAGCGAAGGCATTCAATATAAAGAGATTTTTGCTACGTGATTGACATCGTCTCTATTGCTGTCTCTTTGCGAATGTATAGTCGTTTCTATTATATCATACATCACACAGGATGGTCGAAAGCTTTAGTTTATTACTCGGTCTTCATCCCCCTCCGTGTCCGAGCAACAGTCAGGGAACTACAAAAGTATTCGTCGTTTACGGAGACCGAGACAAAGTATAACACATACGCAGTAGAAAAGAAATTCATTCATCAAAATAATTACCATGGGTATCAAAAACGTTCTTCCAATTAACAGTTTATATACACTATATTGACAAAAGTCACTGGCCACCTAGAAGAGAAACACAACACAACACAACACAGCATTTATTGGCATACATTAGTACGGTGTCGGTCCACATTTGGCCTTAATGCATGCATTGACCCTTCGAGACAGGCTTTCTACAAGGTTTTGGAACACAGCGATAGGTATGCGCTTCCATTCAGTACATAATGCTGCCGCTAACTGTTGCTTAGTAGTAGGCCTTGGTTTCAAACTTCTTATGCGGCGCTCTAATTCATCCCATAGGTGCTCTATGGGGTTAAGACTAGGGCTATGTGCTGGCCAGTCCACACACGATACGGAATTATCATCAAACCACGCTGTAACAGTCCTTGCTTTATGGGACGTAAGTCGTGTCTGTTTTGAGCTCCGTGTTTCGCCGTCTACTGAGTGTGTTTTGTGTGCTCTGTCGTTTAACTTTTGTGCGTGCCTTCAAGACGAAGGTTGTATCTTTCATTTAAGACATCTCCCGAGTCGGTGAGTACTATTTTCAATTAGCTATCAGCACTTTATTTTCTCGACCAGTTGGTCGTTTTTACTAAGTTAGGCCTCGCCATCGGCGATGGCGACTGCTGATAAGAGCAGAATTCCCGCTCTCGTCACAGCTTCTCCTACTACGTCGATCCTTATCTCTGACGGAGCAAACCAATCAGCGTCCGTCCTTGATGATAGGGAATATCACCCTCCTCCTGATGCCTATTGCTCTTCTTCTTCTACGCTTCAACTCTCTGACTCCACCACCCCTCCTGGTGGTGAGGCTATGACGTTCGTTCCTGATGCTACCGATGACGTAATGGATATCTCTGAGGGCGTTGCTTCTCTGCCCTCGGTAGCCGTGCCCAGCGTTGTGTCAGCTCCTTCATCCAGCGCTGCACCTCTGCCTTCCAATGGAGGATTGCCTTCCCGCTCTTATTCTAGCGTTGCCTCAGGTGCTTCCCTTTCGACGCAATCGACTCGCCTTCCCCTTGCAGATGCCCATGTCCAGATACATGGTGACTCACTTCAATTGGACGTTCCGCACTTCTCACCCGCTGCGCAGGAACTTCACTCCACCCGCGAGTTGGGAGTGTGCCTAGATGCTCTTCCGAATACACCGCTGAAAGTCTATTGTGATACGCTCCTTGCTTTTCTTCCAGCCGGAGCCATTACTCACCTCACCCGCCGGCCGCGGACGGTGATTGTTTATTTCACATCCAAAGAGCATGCAGACACGCTTCTAAACTTTGGTCTTGACCTGGGAGACCACCACCTGGAAGCTGAACCGATTTCCAGGCGCCCTGTTCAGGTCTCCTTGCATCCGGTGCCCCCGAAATCTCGGATGCGATGATATGTACTGCACTTAGTAAGTGTGGTAAGATTGTTGGTCCTGTTATCACACATTCAGCTGCGCCCAAGGATCCTGCAAATAAGAATGTTCGTAGTTTTCGCCGGAGTGTTCGACTCATCTTTCCATCAGAAGAGCATCTCCGTAAGTTCCCACGGATCCTAAACGTCCGATGTGGGCAGCTCTCCTACAGAATTGACATGCTAACATCAGAACACTGTGCTAATTGCAAGAACTTGGGCATCAGCGTGCTCGATGCCCCAACAACCAGTATCCAGCTCCCACGGCTTCTACAGTGCCTACCGCCTCTAAGCAGCCTCCTGCTACATCTCGCTCTCGACCTGCACCGTCTTCAAATGTGCCAACTGCCCCAGGGCCGAGTTACACAAAAAGTATATCTACAGCCTCTCGTCCACGAGCGTCTTTTGATGCTGATCTCACCTCCCACCTTCAATTTCCAGTGCTCACCTCACCTATTACTCCTCATCCCGTGGCAACATCGGAGACTTCGCCGCTGGTTTCCCACCAGTCTTCACTGTTGGGGTCTCCGAGTGTGACGGCGGTGCCGATAACTCCTCTGACTCTGCGTCAGCTTCCCGAGCATCGTCGCTCCCTGGAAAACGAATTTCTGGCACTCGTACAGGTACCCGACGTAAGAGGAAGAAGAAGAAATCTTCCTCTGCGGATGGGCAACCGTTCCGTACTACCAAATCTTCAGGAGATATCTCTCCTCTACTGCGCCAACAGAAATTGAAAGGGACACTGATGATGATGGGTCTCCGCCTTCGTTTGAGGTCTTTTCAAGTGTTCTCTCCAAATGTGGTGCTCCTTCAGAACCTCTCAATCTTGGAGATTACTATCAGTTTTGCACCCACACCACGAACCTGGAGTCGACGTATGACTACCTCCGAGAGCGCGAAGACATTCTTCCCGCGCTGCTCCTGCAAGCCGGATGCATTGCTAAGTACCTTCGTGGGTTTGTTCATGACCCCCTGCACCACTCATGGACCCTTGGCTGCGTAAACCGATTACAACAGCTCCTGAAAGTTGCTCCGCGACTCCTCCAACCAACGACTGACCAGTCCATTCAAGGTCACGACCCTTAATTGCAGAGGGTTCGCTAGCCCCCTAGCGAATGCTCTTGTAATGGAAGACCTCTCGCCCCTCGGGGCCGATCTGTTACTACTACAAGAAACAAACTGCCATTCCTCCACTCTGTTTACTCGCTGGCGTGCTAGCGATTATGTGTTCCATCATGCTTTCCGCTACTCATCTCATGGTGGACTTGCTATCGGAATACATCAACATTTCCGATCCACCCTCACTGCACTCTCAGTGCAGAACTTATGCCGAGATTTACTCCAGCAAGTCTCCTTCACAGTTGGCGGAGCTCGATTTCACATCTTTAATGTGTATATTCCATGCACCTCTATTCATTTATCCATCTTGTTCACCAAACTCCGTAAAGCTCTCTCGAAAGTCTCACCTTCGGATCGTGTGCTCTTGGGTGGAGACTTCAATTGCACCCTTGACCCAGCTCTGGATCGCTCTCCTTCGTCACGAGAGCGTCGGACGGATCTCGTCGCACTACCCCATGACCTTGTTGCTGATTTCTCCTTCACCGATGCTTATAGGCGCCTTCATCCACAAGAGACCTCACACACGTGGCGCTCGTCTGGGAGTCAGCTTCCATCAACTGCACGCTTGGATCGGGTTTACGTTTCCACACCGCTTCTTGCGTCTATTACTGAGTTGCAACATCAACCTACTGCTTCCTCAGACCACTGCACGGTCACCCTCACAGTGTTTGTTGCAGCGTCACTCCCTCGGACTGTTCGTCCGTGGACATTTGACTCCAATCTCCTCACTGATCCTGAATTTTGTGCCTCTGTCCGTTCTTTTCTCGCTGCTCGTCGCGCAGGGTTGCATTCCGCACCCTGTACCTTGACGTATTGGCTTCGTGTCAAGCATCAGCTCCTCTTACATATCAAGCAACTTTCCTTCACCATGAAGACTTCTAGTCAGATGCGCCTCGATCACGCCAGGCAGATGCTCACACTGATTGGGTTATCAGATCCGCTTTTTCCAGCATTTCAGGCGGAGCTCCAGGCTTTGCTGAAACCTCTTGCGCAGCAAGCACTTTTACGTCTGCGCATTAAACATCTCAATCCGGAGGAATGCACCTATGATTTTCTAACATCAATGGAATCTGCACGTAAGTCTTCTACCTCGCTTCGTCATCTTCGCCTCCCCTCTGGCGAAATCACATCCGATTCGGCAGCGATTTGCTCTCACGTTCGTCAGTTCTATACCACCAAGTTCAGTGAAACTCCTCCCCTTCTCCCTCTGCTCTACCCCATCTTCTCAATAACCTACCTCAAGTTCCGTCTCATCTTGCTCCCACCCTGTCTCTTGCACCACATCCACGGAGGTGTCCGACACCTTCTCTTCCCTTAACCCCCATGCCGCTCCGGGTCCGGACGGCCTCTCTTTTCCTTTTTACCGTGCGTTCTTGCCTCTTTTGTTGCCTTTTCTCCTCTCCGCTTTTTCTGCTGCATTTAACTGCTCCCCCTCCCGAGGAGTTTCACGGACGCACATGTGGTCCTATTTCCCAAGAAGGGTGACCCTCTTGACTTGGGAAATTGGCGCCCCATTTCTCTTCTCAATCAAGATTATAAACTCTATACTAAGCTTCTTTCCCGTCGACTAAACTCTATCCTCCCTCACATCCTTGCTGACTCTCAAACCTATACTGTTCCTGGCCGTTCTCTTTCCTCCAATGTTCAACTTCTTCGCGATCTCATTCATCTTGCCAAGACTCATTCTGAACCTCTTGCTCTCCTTTCCTTAGACCTCCGTTCCGCTTTCGATAATATCTCACACGCCTATTTAACACAAACCCTGCTACACTTTGGCTTTCCTCCACAATTTGTCTCCGTTCTCGTCTCCCTCTACCGGGACGCCGTTTTCCATGTCAAGACGGCATCTTTTCTCACAGCACATGTTCCCTTCAAGCGGGGAGTTCGTCAGGGCTGCCCGCTTTCTGGTCAACTGTTTGCGATTGCCGTCGAGCCTTTTCTACGCTCTCTGCAAACATCTCTTCTAGCACAACTTCCACCACCAGTTGCCAGCTCACGGCATCACTCAGTCATTTACTCTGCTTATGCAGATGACATCACCGTCTGCATTCGTAGCGACTCACAGTTCCAACTGCTTCGTCGTTTGTTCTCCGCATATGCTTCATGTTCTGCAGCTGAACTGAATACGTCTAAGAGCACTGGATTGTGGTGCGGGTCGTGGTCCAATCGCTTGGATGCTCCATGGGGGGCCACATGGTCATCCACTACCCAACGCTTCCTGGGTGTGCACTTAGGCGCACCACAAGCTACATCCAGTGCAACTCGCTCGGAACTCCATCCTCGCCTCCTCCGCACAGCTGCATTCTGGTGTCGTGCGCAGTTCTGTACGTCCTACTACCAGCGTGCAAATCTCACCAGGACATACCTTCTGTCCATCTGCAAGCATTCTTGGATTGCATCTACGACCCCGCTTTTCTGTCTCCAGGAGGTTACACGCTGCCTTACTCGAGTAATGTGGGCGGGTCATCACTGGATTAACGTCCACAAGCTCTGTGCTCCTCCCTCCTATGGTGGTGCTGGCCTACCTGATGTCCCGCTGTGCTACAAAGCAAGCCGAGTGATCAACTTCATTCACCTTTTCACGGCTCCAGTGGCTTCCGCAGTTCAGGTACGTGACGTTCTTGCCTCCTTGCGTAACCCACATTTTCCTTTCTTTCCTTAGTTCTCATGGATTGCTGTCCTTTGCCCCCCTCCAAACTCCCACCTGCATATTCTGAAGCCCTCATTCACCTTCGCTCTCTCCCCCTCATTCGCTCCCCTCCCTCTTCAACTCTAGAGCTTCTTTCTGAACCCCTCTTCTTCAACTCCCTTGTTCATCCCCCCCATCTCCCCTGTTTTTCATTCCCCTCTTGGCTCCGAGCAGGTGTAGTAACTGTACAAGACCTCACTAACTCGGATCTATCCTGGCGCCCTCTCTCTGGCCTCCCCCCTGCAATTCTCTCGTCCCCATCCGCCCATTTGGTCTATGACTCTCTGCTAACTGCACTTCTTTCGCTTTTCCCTGATCTTGTCTCCCCCACCGGTCTCGTCTCTGTCTTTTCTGCCCCTCTTCCGCTGCCGTTTTTCCTCCGACTCACAAACTCGGTTCTTCCTCTCTCCTCTCTCTCCTCTAAATCTCTTTATCGTTTTCTAGTGCACCTTGCCGCCCCTTCACCGCTTTCTATTCTGGAGGTTCCCCCTGCTTCTCTTCCTCTTGTCTGGGCCGCTGCCCGCTCACCCTTATCTGCCCCTCTTGAAATTAATACCCACTGGCTCTTTTTGCATAATCGCCTCCCTGTTCCGTATTTTCTCTTTCGCATGTCTCTTCTCTCCTCCCCTCTCTGCTCCTTCTGCGCACAGGAGGCAGACGTTTCTCACGTCTACCTTTACTGTCCCATCCTGATGCCTCTCCTCCACCAGGCTTTCCGGATTGCCAATCGCTCTTGTTCTCAAGATCTTCCGTTCACTGCCTACAGACATCTTCTTCTGCGGGCTCATCCACCTACAACTCTTCCTTCAGTATGTGCCTATCTTTTCGTGCTGGTTAAACACGTTATTTACGTATACCTTCAACAACTCCGCAGCATTTCCTCGCCGGTCTCTTTACACCAGGCCAGCGCAGCACTTTTGTGCCATTTTCAAGATCGATTGCTTTCTCGACTCCGCCTGGAGTACCAGTCGGCTTCTTCCAGTCGTCGAGAAGCCACCTTCTATGCTACCTGGGCGCCGGCCGCTCCATGGTTTGCGATTGATTCTGGACTGCTACACCTATCAGAACCCTAGGACATTCTACACCTCCTTTGCTGAGTTCCTTGGCACCCTGGTGGCCCTCCTCCACTCTACGACTCGTGCAATCCACACTACCGTTGAATTGTGAATGCTAATGCCATCTCAGTGTATTTTCATGCTTACTCGTGTACATTACTTACTTTCACCCCGCCTGTATTATGTTGCTTTGGTGCCCTCGTTAAATAACTTGCACAATTGTGCACGCTGTGTTTTTATCTCATGCATGTAATGTTTTACCTTCACGGCGGTGTTTGTGCTGTTCTTTTTCTAATTGTGTGCTATTGTTTCGTCTGTGTTATCCTGTAAATCATGCCCAGCCAATGTCATGTGACACGATGTGTTTCTCTTTGTCACTTCTGCAATTTTTTATTCAATAAGCTTTGCTTGCAGCATTTGTTATTCATCCCCATTGTCATTGCAGTGTATATACCATCATGTTTTTTAACAGCTTTTGTATTATTTCCCAGTGAGATGCCCAATACTGTACGTCTCCCTCTTATGTTTTCTTATGATAAATTAGAATAAAGCGATTTTGAAACCTTGCTTTATGGCTCGGTGCATTATCCTGCTGGTATCAACAAGGCTCGGTTCCATAGTATTGCCACAGAGTTGATATTGTCCAGAATATTGAGGTTGACGTGCTAGTTAACAGTTTGTCAACGATAACCAACGGGCCGGGACGATACCACGAAAAACATCCCCACGCGAGTACACTGCCAGCTCCAAACTTGACCGTAGGAACAGTAAACTGTGGTAAATAGCATACCCCCGTCTGCCGCCATACCCACACACGGCCATCAGACTGATGGATCGTGTATCTGGATTTATCAGTCCATAGGACCCGTTTCCATTGATCGACGGTCCACGATAAATGTTCTTTACACCACGCTAAACGACGAGCAGCATTCCGAGTGGAGATGAAAGGCTTATGAGCAGCATTCCGAGTGGAGATGAAAGGCTTATGAGCAGCATTCCGAGTGGAGATGAAAGGCTTATGAGCAGCAGCACGACCTCGGTAATCCGTGGAATGAAGTTCGCTGCAAATGGTACGTGTACATACCGAAGTTCCAACATTTTTACCCACATGTACACTGAGGTGTTGTGCAGTACTCCGTCGATTAGCTGTAACGACTCTCCTGAGGCTTCGACGTCCTTTATCACTGATTTTCTTTGGTCTGCCGGCACGTTTTGCTGCTTTAGGCACGCCATGAGTCTTCCACTTATTCAGTACATCCAAAACAGTTTACTTGGGTATGTTTAAACGCCTCTCGGCTTCTCTTATGGACAACCAACTAATATAACACCCAACAATATTTCCTTTCTCAAAGTCAGTTCTCTTCCGCCGCGACACTTTCACTCAACCTCACAGTGCGATGTGAGCGCTGTAAGCTGCAGACTTGTTTTTATACCGTTTGCAGCTAAACCGCGTATCTTAACACCGCAGCGGATCCGTTCATTTGCTAAGGGGTGTCCGGTGTCTTTTGTCAATATAATGTATCACCCCGCAATAAAATGCAGGGTCATAGGAAGAGAGAAAGTTTTGGAGGACAACGTGTAACTCCTCAAAGTTAGAGAAGTCGTGTCCAAGCAAATGATTGCCGAGTGAAAGAAATGAGTGATAGTCTGTAGAAGAGATATGTAGTGAGTGAGCTGGATTACATAAAAGCTCTCACCCGAGTTATTTGATAGTGTTTCTGATCAATGAAGCGGAGTGAGCACGCGCGTTATCTTGAAGAAGCAAAACTCCCTTTCTGTTGACCAATGCTGCTTCCTTCTTTTTCAGATCTTCATGCACATGTTTCAGTTGTTCGTAGTAAACTGCAGTGGTGATCGTTTGGCCGCGGTGCAATATTTCATAATGAAGTACACCATACGACTCTCCACCACACGCACAGCATAGTTTTACGCGGATGCAGTGCTGGCTTCGATGTGTGAGGAATTGAGGAACTGATGGACAGCCAATTATAATGAATAAAATTCTCCGGCTGGATGTGTAGTGCAGGAAAGCTTACGTTAAGCCACGTTAGGGTTATTGAAAAGTTACTTGACGTAGCTAAAGTGTGCTTAAACTTCAAAGTGCTAGAGTTTGTTTAGCTAAGACATGCACGTGCAATAAATTCCAAGAATATGGAATTTATTTTTTCACTCAGCGTTCCTCATTATCTTGAATATCAGTAATATAACTTCGGTTTTAGTACATTAGTACCTTGAAGGCTCCTTATTAGAGCGGTAAACACAATATACCCTGAACTTAACGTAAACACTCAATGAAATAGACTTAACGGCCAGACAGAGGTCTGACAATAAAATGAACTAAGTAAACGTACTCACTTTTAACCTTTTATTGGGGAGCTCCTGGTATTACTCAAATACACACTCCAAAATAACACAACTACTGATAGCCCGAACTTTCGTACTATCGTAATATCGTAGAAACGTAGGTAAATCGCATATCAATAATCAGGAAGAACTTATCACATATAAAACGAAGCTCTTCGGTATACTTGAGCGCGCCTATATATATATATATAATTCAGCGGGAGAAACAACATCTCGTTAAGTGAGAAGATAATTTGCATAGGAAAATAAAATAACAAGAGATAGTAAAATCAAAAAGAAACTGAATCTAGAGTATACGTTACACAATGTCGGGGACGTTTTGGGTTGCTGTGCTTGAGCCCACTTCTCATCACATGTGAGTACCCTATCCGAAAATGAAAATGCTTCCTTGTCATAGCGAGACAGGAATGTAAGATAAGCTGAAACACGCTGCTGATTGGTAACTGCAGACAATTCGTGGAGGACCCACTTAGATAGTTCCCATGCCTTATCTATTGCATGCAGATGCCTTCGGACGGTTTCATCACTAACAACAAATGACTAGGCTAGTTCCTGCCAGGCTGAATAGCAATTTTCAAGGCTAGTTCCTGCCATGCTTGGCTACAGTCCTGCTGAATAGCAAATTTTAAGGCTTCACTGTCAAAGCTGACAGAACGACTACTCTGGGACTTCAAGGGGTTCATATCTGTCTCTGAACTTTCGAAGCCAATTCCGAGTTGGCCGTTCTTTCACAGCATCTGCTCCGAATACCAAGCAACCGCAACGAGTTGTGTCTGCAGCAGATGAACCGAGTTTAAATTCGTATAAGAAACACCCACGAATAATCTCCATTGAAACCGCCTTTTTAACCGCACGTCTTTCCACTACCAAACTGCTGACTCATATGATTCATATGAACATGGCATCTTTGTATTTCAGCTGACAATATAACGCGGGGAGAACGCCATCTCTCCGCAAGTGCCATAATTACAAGGCGTTTCTTTTGCTACCTCGGAAAACGGCAAATACGTTTGTGAATACCTGATACTCTTAGGCGTAGTATAAGACTGTATAACGAAGTAAATTTCTCCGTCATTTTTTGGTCCACGTCGGGGATCGAACCCGTGTCCTCTTATTCCGGAACAAGTCGCTCTACCTACTGAGCCACGCAGCCGTTCGTTCTTGCTGCTATCTGCCTTTATGTTGTGTGCGTCTTGCGGGGCAGGTACGTCACAACTGTTCTTTCAAACTACAACAATTTCATTTGCTTCTTTCTGTGCGTATGTATTACACTCACGGACAATAAAATTTACGCACCAAGAAGAAAGCATTGGATTGAACTGAAATTTTATGGACGTAATGATACAGATGAAAGATATACATGGTGGCAAAAACGGAGCTGCAGGACAATTGCAGAGGGAGCTGTGGCACATATTCCGGTCATTTTCAAAAGCGCGACCGCCTCGTGCGGCGACACGTGCTGCAATACGGTCCGGCATTGAAGCGCCCAAACGTCTGATGTTGTCCTGAGGCCGACTGGCCCACACGTGTTGGACGGTGTGCTTGAAATCCCGAATAGTGCTTCACGGCGGCAGCAGGCGTTTCAACTCGTCCCACACATGATAGATAGGGGGCATGTCTCTGGAGCGAGCAGGCCATGGAAGTGTCTGGACATGACGTACGTAGTCCTGGGCAACCCGAGCCCTGCGCGGGCGGGCATTATCCTGCTGGTATAGCGCGTAATTCAATTCCAGAAACGAAATTTCATGGGATATGCAAACTAACTCGTTGTTCATTTTGCATTTGATCTGGTAACAAGCGACAGATGTAATTATAAATATTTTGTCCAATATCCGAATTCTCAGTGAAGACGTTAGGCATTTCTGAATCATTAGAACGTTTATAATAAGTAGGAAAAATATTTTATGACAGCAAGCTTCCTCTCTTTCGTCTGTGTAATACATAGAAACTTGTTACAAAATCTTTTGTTATGACGAAGTTCCGTAATGAAGAAAAATACATTTAGGGAGTTCATTAAAACGGCAGAGTCTTTTGTTCTCAAAGTTTTATTTTAAAATAAGCCATTAAGGCTAAAAAAATCATAACTCGAAATGAAATGAGGAGCTTCCTTTTCCGCTGATTAAACTTCAAAGCAGTAAGGTACGGCACGTCCAAACAGAATAATATCTTAAGTTCTTTTTTCGTATCATCTTCTTTAGATATAAGAGCCATTTTCAAACCAGTTCGTATCTCTCATTTTTTTTTCATCGAAATAAGTCGGAAGCTCTTTTACAGCCATCAAATATTTATTGTTTGGCGAGTCATTAGTAGTCATCTCCATGGTAACAGTTATCCAAGATCAAGAAGTTATTACGTCAAAGATGGAAGAGCTCTCTTCGATGTTTTATTTCTGTTACGGAATCTGCTCCACACCTGAAAGGAGATTTTTTTTTTTTGGTAAGAAATAATAACTGTTGCAGTCCAAAAGAGACAAAATTACGAAGCTGCAATAATCAATTTTCGACCAAGGTTGACGATTTCCTATGGGATATTCGATAAAAACTGATTATTTTATGAGAAATGGGAGTCAGGAGAGGAAATAAAATTCGTACTTTTACAGACAGCTTCATATTGATTTTTTTATCGAATCTGACATCAGGAGATTTAATCAGAGTTATTAAAAAATAAGTAAGGAATTTCAAACAATCAACAAAAAAGAAAGAAATGGAGTCTGTACGAGCTAAAACGTATTTGCAATATTGATGCATTTTGCATATGTCTAAGTTCCTGACGGTACAAACGAAAAGTTTATTAGAGAAATACGGTTGAGATTGCTTATAACGAGCTCGTATTCATAGAAAAATCCCGAATTTAACGAGCAAAACAGGAACTTCTGCATGGTATAATGTTAATTCAAAGCTAATTTGATAGTTTTCTAAAGAACAATATTTAATGAAGTCCCGGGATTTAAAGAGAAAGAGAGAAAGGCTAATATATCACTTTTAACAAGCAAACTAATAAAATTAAATAAAATTCCATAAATAAAATAAAAAAATTCAATATTTAACAAAACGGAAAAAAATCTGCTGGGCACTATCAAGAAATGGAGAAATAGAAATAGGGCGTACGGGACGATATTGAAACAGTGAAACAGAATTTTTGTGTGCTAGTGGAATAATGTTGATAGAAAAGCAATGAGAAGGGGATACATCAGATGGTCGGCAAGTGAGTTGTGCAAGAAACTCTCTCCGCTACTCACTCCAAGGGGTTGTGCCTTAGGGGTATCGCATCAATAGAATTGGAAACAGGGGTCTTACTCCTAGGCAAAAAGAGGATGGATAGGGTTCAAGCATATGTAAGTGAATTTTAGATTTCTGGAAGACGATTGCAGAGAGAGAGAGAGAGAGAGAGAGGAAATAATGGAATCATAATATCGATGGAGGGGAAGCAGGAGACAATTCGCGGAATTGTGTCCATTTCACCTTTCAACCTCCAGGTGAACGTTGCATTGAGAGGTTGCAACGCCCACGATGTGGATAGTCTACATCGAGCCCGGTCATTAATGACGTGTCGTCGGCCACCACACTTGCTTTCTTGGTGTAGGTACATCCGCTGATAGTATTCTCGCTATATACCTTTGTTACGATTGCCCTGAAGAACATTAGTGTTCTTACCACTTAAGCGATAGAATGACACGCCCATCTTGCGCCGAAAATGCGTCCACAGTCAAAGTCACTTAGATCACCACAGTTACCCATTTTCATCGATTGCGATACAGTGTTGAGAAGCCATGCTACCCAGCTATTTATCGTCTGCGTTCGGTTTGGGTCTGTTTCACTCAGTGTGGGGGATGCCCATATCAACTGCCCATCACCCCCATCTCTAATACTTTGTCTGCTGAGTGAACATACAATCGTGGCCAAAAGTCCTGTACCATTAGACAAAAAGTCAGTTTTTGATGTTTGAAGTCAACTTATACAGCGTAATGTTAAGGTCAGGAATACATATTATACATCACTTTCAAGGAAATTTTATGCTGAAGTCAAATAACTTTAGAGAATGTTGTTACTAGTAATAGAAGGGAAGTTACAAGCAAACATGTGCAAGAGAGGAAATAGAAATCCAGTTCTGAAAAAGCGTTCGCGCCTCTCTAATCCATTAAAGCTTTCTCCGACGTCCGCTACTCAGATATATAAGGATGTAGAATCATCTGCCGCCTTAGAACGCAGCTGCTTGTAGTCAGTTGACGGAAGTTTATGCAGAATTCCTGGTGATATTTGAATTTCGGAATGTCAAAGACCCGGAAATTGACCCTGCCTCTTGAAACCAGGGCAAAAAATTATTACTTTGCATGAACTTGGATTCAGTAGCCGTAAAATTGCTGCTAAATGTGGCTGTGATCATTCCACTGTCTTGCGCACCATTAAAAGAGTTGCAGAAACTGATGGATGTGTGGGAAACAGAAAAAAGAACAGGTCGACCAAGGCTGTGTACTGAACGTGATGATCGCATGCTGATTCGTCGTTCCTTAAAATCAAGGTTTAAAACATCCACTGATTTAAGAAATGAGTGAGAGAATGAAGCAGGCATTATTGCATCTGCACGTACAGTTCGTCGTTGACCACAAGAAAATGGACTGATTGCACGAAAAGCTGTACGAAAACCTTTCCTTACTGAACAACAACGGCTCAAAAGAATTGCTTGGACCAAGACCGCTAATAAAGGAAATAATTATGTACGTCGTTGGGCTGGTGAAAGGTATGCTGCAACCAGCCAACAATCAAGCATCCACATTCGGTGATGTTATGGTCCTGTGTTTCAGCCAGTGGTGGTGTTGGCCGTCTGCACATTATTGATAGCACATTGAATGGATCGAAATATGTGGATATTTTGGAGTCCAAACTGCTACCATCTGCACATGACATGGGTTTGCGGAATTTTATCTTTCAGGACGATAACGCGCCATGTCATCGGTCAAAGTTGGTTGAAGAGTGTATAACGAAGTGAATTTCTCCGTCATTTTTATCCGCGCCAGGACTCGAACCCAGTCCCCTCATTTCGGAATAAGTTGCTCTACCATTTGAGCTACGCGGACATTTTTTTCTGATTCCTATCTGCCTTTATGTCGTGTGCGTCCTTCTGGCAGGTACGTCACATCTCCTGGTACGTTACATCATCTCCCCCTTATTTTTTTTTTTTTTCGAAGTGCTGCTCTTATTTTTCCTATCTCGCGGTGTGGAAATAACATCACACCATTGCGAGATTGTGAACGGTCGGGTCATCCGGATAGTTCGGGCGCCATTATAACGAAGTGAATTTCTCCGTCATTTTTATCCGCGCCAGGATTCGAACCCGGGTCCACTCATTCCGGAATAAGTTGCTCTACCAATTGAGCTACGTGGACATCTTATTCTGATTCCTATCTGCCTTTATGTCGTGTGCGTCCTTCTGGCAGGTACGTCACATCTCCTGGTACGTTACAAGTGGTTTAATCGAAAAGTTATAACAAAACTTCAGTGGTCTGCACACTCACCGGATCTTAATCCCACGGAGAATCTGTGGGTAAGATTGAAGCAAAAGGTCCGTCAACAAGGGACCACATCTAAAACAGCATTAATTGCGTCTGTAAGGGCCGTATGGAACCGTGTTATCACCAATGGACAACTAGAAAATCTCATTAGTCCGATGCCAAGAAGCTGCACTTTGTTACTAAGAAATCGTGGTTATCCAATTAAATATTAAAACGTATTTTGCTTGTTGGTAAGTTATTTCAAGTGTCCTGCGAGCTTCAATAATGTATGGTGCAGTAATTTTACGTTAAATGCATTGTACACTAATTTCACAAATTCCACTATTTTTTGTTTTTTATGACTAGACACTGCACGTTTGCTTGTGACTTCACTTCTATTACAGGTAATAACATTCTGTAAAAATATTTGAATTCATCATAAAATGTCTTTTAAAATGATGTGTAACATGTATACTTGACTTTACCATTACGCTGTTTGAGTTGACTTCAAATATCAAAAATTGCCTTTCGGTCTACTGGTGAAAGACTTTTCATCACGAGTGTATGTGTGTGTGTACACACAACAGACACACACATACGTACATACTTCTGGACCCTCCTAAACAGAAATTTTGGATAACTTACGTGCATGGCTTAATTAGTTGATACATGTGTTAATTAAGTATTCAGCGCGTGCCCGCGGGACATGCATGAGATAAAGGCAGATAGCAGAGAGAGCATACGTCCGCGTAGCTCAGTTGGGAGAGCGACTTACTCCGGAGTGAGGGTTGGGAGAGCGACTTACTCCGGAGTGAGGGTTGGGAGAGCGACTTACTCCTTGTGAATTCATCATTACATTTTATCGTGTAATGTTTTGTTTTCAGTTAAAATACTTGACGGCACAGGAACATCTTTCCGTTGCTACAAGCTTCATTTACTCTCTTGCCATTTCCGTTTCCGCGCTAGACATTAAACGCGGTAAATGGTACGCAATTTTCTATCTCTTGTTTCGGGACAAAAAAAAAAAAATGTTCCGTTTTTGGTAGGTTTCCGTCTTATGCCAGTTCCGTCTCGAACAGGTTTTGCTGTATACAATATATTTGAAATCACAGCTACCAATGAATTTATTTCCTATTGGCTTGATCTGGTTACCATGACGACGCCCTTTCGAATTTGCTCAAGTGTATCCCGTTTCATGGGAGTTCTGTCTTTTAGCAACAGATTTCAGTCTTAGAAACGGAAAGAAAGAGAAGCTTCTGCGAGAATTTATAGGTATATCAATTAACCAGTTTTGGTAAAGAATATGCTTCACGTGTTTGCTCCTCCGCTTTCAAATGCACTCCTCTCCGCAGCATATTATAAAGCCATGGATGTAAGATATACTAAAATATCAGTAGAATTGTGATTTAGAACATATACCTTCATTACTTATGTCATTTTACGGATAACTTTTAAGATTTATTTATAGTGGATTAATAGAAGGATAAATGTTATTTCGATCTTTTCCTCTAAAAATTTTCTTCCTTTGTCTCTTTCCTGGTTGAAAATTAAACTTCCTGCAAGTCTGCATTTCGTCTTCTTAACCAGCCTTTCAAAATCATACTTAAATTTTCTGTACCAAAAATATCTAGCTGGCGCAAAAATTCAGTGAGTATCTGTGGTTAAAAATATTTTTTCCACCGTAGATAATGCAAAATTTCTATCAAATATGCGTATAGGACTACTTCTGTTAAGAGTAACTTTAGTTTCGAAAACCAGGCCCGAACTTTAGGGGGCCGACCCAGTGGTCTAAGCACTGGTTTGTGACCAGAGGCGTATTTAGAGGGAGGGGTAGGGGCCTGACCCCTCAAAGGTGTTTCGTGTTTGGTAAAAATGCGACTTAATTAGAAAAAAAAAGTCCTTAATTTAATAAAAATGCATCAACTTACATTAGAAAAAAAAAACCGCTTTAATGTTTTGCTCTATTTTCCCTTAATTTTAATTTTATTTTGGTGGATTTCAAATTATTCATTTTTCGCTCCGCCCTCCCCCATCCAAAAAAAAAAAAAACAACAAAAAAAAAAAAAAACCAGGTAGGCTCAGTTCTGATTGAGCCGTCAGTTTGGAACGTAGGACTACGACTTGCAGATCGGAGAGTTGAAATGAGCTAGTCGAGTGTGCTTTCTAAGCGCTTATTTTATTTGTTATAGCCAACGCAGGTCTATGATAATTATGAAAAGTAGGTTACGTAATTTTTACAAATAATGGTGTATACATTGCAAACAAAAAGTCGAGTACGAGATAGGCCGGGAACGGGCTGGATCGGTGTGTGGGACTTTTGTTTAGCGGCGGATGCTTTCAGGATTATCGATACTCTCTAGTTCGTTGGGATGCAATCTTCTTTGTTTTTTTACATTCCTTATCACTTGCTCTTGCCTCTCGTTTTCATTTTCTCCACTTTTGCTTGCGTTCCTTCTGCGAATTCCACAGCATTGTCGAAAATGTTAACACGTCGACGCGAAAACAATTAAAATGTTTAGTTCAAAACACTGCGAAATGTTCTCCCTAAATTTGAATAGATCTCGTCAAGAGCTTTAAAACGATACTTCCACGCACAGTCTTACACGGTTGCCGACATACACTGAGTCAAACGCGACGGCACACCCATAAAAATTGCATAATCTCCACGAGTACAGGAAGCGAGGGGAGTGGCGCACGCACGATGTATTGCGCAGTACGCGAATTGGACTCCTTGCGAATATGCTAACATGATCAGTGTACTGCACGTATTTTTAACGCTATAATGATTTCAATAGGGACCTGTTTTTGTCACAGGTGGTCAGCCGTAAGTCGCCCCATACTATCCGCGGAGTTAGACGTAGTCCAACGCATAGGCGCCGAAGATAGGGGGACAAGGTGTATCTTAGCCCCCTAATAATTTTAGTACGGGGATAGTGCCCACCCAATGTTTTTCGTACTGTTTAATTAATCGCTTTGGCCTCATAAAATGAGCCAAGCTCCACCTTATGAGGCCAAAGCGATTTATTTTCCGAAAAATTTATAAATAACAAAATAACTAAACCTTTTTTCCCATATAGAGCATTGCTTATTTGATGAGAAACGTGATTGTTAGCCTCGTATTTTGTTCGACATGTTCACGTGATGTTTAAAACAATTATGAAAAATAAAGTGAATAAAAATACAGAAACGTATGATCTCTAGCGCCTTTAATGTATCTGCTTTTTGCGATTCTCGTTCTTTGAGTGCTCAGGGCTAATTTTTCATATTTTTGATAAACGTTTGGAAACAAAATATCTCGGGATATTTTTATAAAATCGCAGGCTGAATTTCATTTTTAAAAATATTAATATTCAGAAAAATAATCTTTCTATTTCCTTGTTTATTTGCTGATGAGCAATTACAAATGCGTTTCAAAATATAAGTCGAATCTCGTAGTTTACCTTTTTGCTCGCTCCCTTCTAATTTTTATTTTTCTCCTGACAAAGGAACAGACGTATACGTGCTCCTCCCACGTCTGATCTCTTCACGCCTGCGCCCTCAATACTTTGGTGAAGTCGGCGCCCCTGGTCCTACGTCAAATAGTCCTGTATACGCCCCTGCTTGTGACCATTTATCCGAGAAGCGTTTGTGCTCGGATCACAGTGAGGCATGGATGTTGTGTTTGTCTTACGGCACTGGCTCTCTCCCTTCCCTGGAACCAGTGGATCTAAATTAGGGACGGGCGAATGTTTATAGCATATTGAGTTGCTCACGGTGGTCGTTAAACCTGTAATAATAATAAAAAAGAAATTTAGCGGCCATCCTGGCTCAGAATTTCCTGCTAGTGGTCTCATTGTATTCTCCTTTTCGTATTAGCATCAGTAACGATTGGTTTAGCAATAGTAGCTCTGTATTGAGCAGGACAGCGCATAGACCTAGGCAAGCAGGGAAGTTGCCGCGGGTCTCGCACTTTGGGGGATCTCGCTCATTATGGGCGTAAAAATCTACTAAAATAAAAATGAAATATGCTGAATAAGGCAAAATAATAACGAATGACTTAAGCAACGAAATAATTTTTTTCTTATTTGTGTTGGATATGGAAACATCTTAATACGCCTAAATTAAAACAGCCAATTGTCCTGGATTAGACGGAATAATTCCTTATTCCGGTTGCTCCGAATTCCCGTATGTACTTTTTGTACATTTCGTGTATGTGTTGATACTATCGTAAACAATCAACAAGAAAGATGACACCGAATTTTCGGTTGTAATGTGTACGTCTTTTAAATCCTTTCAGACGCGAATGAAATTTATCAAAGTTATTCAAAGTCAATGCAACCGATTAGAAAAAAATCAACCGGGTTTCTACAATCAATAAAAAAAACAAAAAACAGAAACAGCTACTTACTTCCACCAGGGGATAAAAAGTACGTTACGAAATTTAATAAATGACGCACAAAAAGTTCCTCATAGCAGAAGGATATCAAAGATGAAGAGATTTCCAAATCGAGCAGCAGCTAAAAGAGGAAATATAAAAGGAAACGTGATATAACTCTATGCCTTCTAGCGGAAGAAGTGTGAATAATGGGAAAATTATTGAATATAGGCGAGAAGTATTCTTCAAAGCTATGCTAAGGAAAAAGCAATTTTCAAGTACGTCTCTTGGAAGCAGAAATAGGGAGCAAAAGATTTTTACCCCCTAGCGGGAAAACTATGCATTAATTAAAGGTGATAATGCTCCCCATCTTTATTGTAGCGAATGGCATGCATAAAAAATCGTAGTTTCGCAATAGGGTTTTTAGAAGCGGATATAAAGATGCAAACTGAAGTACAAAAACACTCCCTAGCGACAGAACTGTGAAGTACAAAACTCACCTAAAGTGTTCTACAATGTAAACGGTATCTAATGTTAGAAGCATTTTTAAATCGCACATTTAGAAGCAGAGATATTGAGAAAAACAAATTAAACATTTCTGCTCCTAGCGGCAAAATTTTGCATTAATGTAGGAAAAAATACACATAAAGAGTTTTCATAGTAGTATCTGACCGTAGAAACTATTTTTTCAATCGGGTTTTTACTGTAGTTCCGCAGATACTGCTGTAAATGGAAACGTGAACTTTCATCCTCTAGTGGCACACTTCTGCGCTGAAAAATTTCAAATTATGTGAGGAACAATTTGCACCAGAAACGCTCTCCAACAAAGAAAGAATTTTTCAAATCGGATTCTTAGAAGCAGAGATATTGACAAACACATGATATATCCATATCTACGCCCCTTGGAGGAAAAACTATGCCTTATTTTAAGCAGGAGGTTTTAAATTATGCAATATTTATTTCAAGGGGACTTTTCATGTTGAATGGTATCGCTCCACCAAACAATTTTGACATAGGACTACGTCTAACTCCGCGGATAGTATGGGGCGACTTACGGCCCACCGCCTGTGACAAAATAAGTCCCAATTGAAATCATTATAGCGTTAAAAATACTGGCCGCACACTGATCATGTTAGCATATTCGCAAGGAGTTCAATTCGCGTACTGCGCAATACAACGTGCGCGCGACTCTCCCCTCGCTCCCTGTGCACGGGGGAGATGACGCAATATTTTTGGGTGTGCTGCCGTGTTTGACTCAATCTATCTCGGCAACTGTGAGCGCAACACGAATGCGCGTGGTATCGTTTTAAAGATTTCGACGAGATCTATTCAAATATACAAAGACATTTCGCAGTGGTTTAAACAGAAAATTTGAAAAATTGTTTTCTTGTGAAAAGGTGAACACTTAAAAATATCGCGATTTACCTGGACAACGGTGAGTGCAAAACGACTGTGCATGGTATCGTTTTAAAGCTCTCGATGAGATCTATTAAGATATATAAAGAATATATCGCAGTGGTTTAAACTAAAAGTTTTAAAAATTGTTTTCGTGTGAACGGGTTAGCGTTTTCGACAATGCCGCGGAATTTGCATAATGATCGCAGACAAACGTGAAGAAAATCAAAACGAGAATCAAGAGCAAGCGATTAGGAATGTAAGAAGCCCAAGAAGACAGAGCACCACGTTGGGTAATCCGTGTATCGATTTTTTTTTGTGTTCGCAATGCATCCAGCATTATTTGAAAAAATTATGTAAGTTACTTTTCATATCATAGACCTGTGTTGGCTATAACAAATTAAATAAACACTATGAAACCATACTCCACTAGTTCATTTCAACTCTCCGATCTGCAAGTCGTAGTCCTACGCTCCAAACTGATGGCTCAATCAGAACTGGTCCTGATTGTACTTTTTAACAAAAGACGTACTAAAACCAAAGTCCAGTGCAATTCTTAATGTGAAAATATTGATATAAGTTTATATCAGCAATTGGAAGGTAAGTTCCACTTGATTGCATTTTCCTAAATTACAATGTAGATGTATTTTGTTTATTTAATACGAAATGTTTATTAATTTAATTTTTAGGGTTATTATATCTGAGGTTTCAGAAAACAGCTCACTAAAAAATTTAAAGACAATATCAGTATTCTATTTGCTGGTTTATTTGTACTGCCAACACAACAAATAACATTAAAAAATGTACATTAAAATTTTATTTCTTAATCTTTTAGAAAATAGAGAAAGAGCGCAAGACGCGATAGAAATACAAAATATGCAAATGTGGTGGTCAGAAAAGAAAGAAAGCTGAAAAAAAAAAAAAAAAAAGAAATACGTCTGCAAAGAGAAGGACTGCTTAAATTAAAAAAAAAAAATGAAAGCAAGCAGATTTCTGTTGACCACCAACGAAATTCTATAGTCAAATAATACTTAGTTACTGAATACGAAAATGAAGCTTATTCACATCATATTCATCATTTCCTTATTTATCATTTTTATGCCAGGGGCATGATTCGAACCCACAACTCTCGGCTCCGAGTGCTATCCACTATACTGCACTAGAATATGCTCTCACTGCTATCTGCCTTTATCTTAGGTGTGTCCTGCGGAGCAGGCCACGTCACAACCCCCCTCTGGAAAGAAGGCCGGGGGCATGGTCCGCGGGTCATCCGGGACCGTGTGTCGCTGTAGGCAATCATCGGATGAAGAACGTGCATTTGAAAAATCTCAGACAATTTGGTGTGTGGAACGTCACATCACACTGATTTATTTCTTCGAAGCACTGAAGAAGGAATTCTCGTCTTTCCCATCTTGCGATGTGGAAAGAACATCACACCATTGTGAGAAACCTAACAGCCAGACCATCCTAGCAGTTCGGGCACCAATATGACGAAGAAAAATTTCTCCATTATGTCTATGCCAGGGGCGTGGTTCGAACCAACAACTCTCGGCTCCGAGTGCTATTCGCTATACTACACTGGCATGTGCTCTCACTGCTATCTGCCTTTATCTCATGTGCAGGGCAGGCACGTGACAAACGTTACAAACAGTTGAACTTTGATAGCAGTGTTTCGATTACTTGGTGTACGTTGGAAATGACTCTGTACAGAAAAAAAAATCGTATTGGCCGCCCCGGTGGCGCAGTGGTCTAAGCGATGGCCTCTGATCATTCGTCCGAAAAGGGTCCGGGTTCGAATCCCGGTGAGGCATGGATGTTGTGTTTGTCTTACGGTACTGGCTCTCTCCCTTCCATGGAACCAGTGACCCTAAATTAGGGACGGGCGACTGCTTATATCCCATTGAGTTGCTCACGGTGGTCGTTAAACCTCCAATCAAAAAAAAAAAAAAAAATCGTAGATGGGCTTCCCTAAACATGAAGGACTTTTCTGCAGTTTGTTTCTCAGAAAAGTGCAGCACATTACTGAATGCGTAGTCAATAGCACTGCTTTTTATGTTATAGCGCAAGAGACCTTAAAATGTTTAGCCAAAACCTACAAATTAGATTTTGTTTCCTTGATGATTCGCTCCAAATCAACATGGTTTTTTATTTAATTTCCTTGCGGGTTTATCGACAACAGTGTCTCTAATTTACATTATAGCCCTTGGTTCTAGGGAAGGGAGAGAGCCAGTTTCGAAAGACAAACACAACATCCGTGTCTCACCGATATTCGAAACCACACCCATCTCGGAGGAATGGTCACAAGCCAGCGCTTCCTCCACTGCGCTACTGAGGCGGCAAGTATTATTTTTCTTCTACGTTCTATGAGCTCCTTTCACTCTTTCAAACAGCAACCACAAGCAAAGCTTTTTAATTCGATTATTTTCATCATAAATAACAGAAAACAGTGTTCGAGGGGGTATCAACGAGTTTGTGGCCTGATATAGTTGCCGTCGCTGTATTGGGTTGATGCGCAAGTTCATGCCATTTTATTTCACGAGTGTTTCCCAGATTAGTAGTGACGGTGCAGATGGCCAGTTGTACACTAACGGAAAAAAATCCCAACACCATGAAAAAATAGTTGTAGAGGAATGAAATGGCGGCAATACATTTGTATAGGTAACATATTTAATCGATTAAGGTTTCAAGATCACAGCTTAATGTAAGCGCGAGAAGAGCCATTTTAAATGTGAAATGCTGGTACATTAACAACCGGTGTAACCGCCAGAATGTTGAATGCAAGCACGCAAACGTTCATGCATTGTGTCGTACAGGTGCTGGATGTCAGTTTGTGGGATGGAGTTCCATGCCTGTTGCACTTGGTCGGTCAATACAGGGACGGTTAATTCTGGTTGGGGGTGACGCTGGAGTTGTTGTCCAATGATGTCCCATACGTGCTCGATTGGAGAAAGATCTGGTGATCTAACAGGCCACGGCAACATGTCGACACTCTGTAGAGCATGTTGGGTTACAACAGCGGTATGCGGGCGAGCGTTATCCTGTTGGCAAACACCCCTTGGAATGCTGTTCATGAATGGCTGCACAACAGGTTGAATCACCAGACCGACGTACAACTGTGCCGTCAGGGTGCGTGGGATAACCACGAGAGTGCTCCTGCTGTCATAGGAAATTGCTCCCCAGACCATAACTCCAGGTGTAGGTCCAGTGTGTCTCGGCCGCAGACAGGTTGGTTGCAGGCGCTCACCTGGTCTCCTTCTAACCAACACACGGCCATCACTGGCACCCAGGCAGAACCGGCTTTCATCAGAAAACACAACAGATCTCCTCACCGTCCTCCAATGAGCTCTAGCTTGACACCACTGACGTCGCAAACGGCAGTGGTTTGGAGTAAGTGGAATGCACGCTACATGGTGTCTGACTCGGAGCTGTCCTTCAAATAACCGATTTGTAACAGTTCGTTGTGTCACTGTGGTGGCAACTGCAGCTCGAATTGCTGCCGCAGACGCAGTACGATGCGCCACGGCCATACGCCGTACACGGCGGTCTTCCCTCTCAGTAGTGCCACGTGGCCTGCCGGAACCCAGTCTTCTTGAGGCAGTACCTTCCTTTGACCACCGCTGCCAACAATCATGCACAGTGACTACATTCCTGGCGAGTCGTTCTGCAATATTGCGGAAAGAAAATCCACCTTCTCGTAGCCCTATTACACGACCTCGTTCAAACTCCGTGAGCTGTTGATAATGGGGTCTTCGTCTTCTTAAAGGCATTCTTGACTAACATCAACACACTACGTCGAATCTCAACGATAACTAACGCTCACGAACGTTACAGCGCGTATTTACAGCAAACCTGCTTTGCATGTTCCGAGGGGCGCTACTAGCGCCACACGTATGCGCCGAGCTCGAAATTTGCATAGACGTCATCTTACAGATGTACTCTCACCGCCTACCAACGGTCGTTTATCTAACACAACTCCTTCTTGGTGTTGGTATTTTTTTTCCGTCAGTGTATTTTGTACACCAAGTCTAATGTGTGGAGCGAGCAGTATAAAACGTGGTAGATTAGTGCAGCCTTGAGTTGCACCTTGAACAGTACCACGTTTATGTAACAGACAAATGAATCGTTTCAACATAGACACAGATTCTACTGAAGATTACTACTGTAGAATAAGTCTAATGAGTGTGGAGCGAGCGGTGTAAAATGTGGGTAGATTAGTACAGCTTTGCGTTGTACCTTGTAGATCTAACACAACCCCTTCTTGGTGTTGGGATTTTTTTCCGTCAGTGTAGATAAAAATTCTGGCTTCTACTTAAATTCCTCGTTATGAAATGGCTGCTGTACATTTATGTGTGTCAATGATATTGGGTAAAAAGACCTCCTTCAGCGTATCAAGAAATACTTGCTGTGATCTTTGCCAGTAAATTAGATCAATCGCAACAGCGCTTTGTCAGTACAGAAATTTTCCAAGAGCAAAATTACTTTCAAAAACGGGTTTCTAAACTTTTATCAAATCGTCAGATATTTACGTTTTATAGATGCCCCTCAGCAAGTACTGAAACGGAAAAGGAATTTTACAGGTTAGTCTTTTCAGGAAATAAATTTTACCGCGTGAATCTGATTTTCTGAATACTTAAAGTTCTTCCTCCTGCTCAAATATTTATAGTCTGCCGGCTGGTTGGCAGTCATTGCCATGGTAACAGTTTTTTTTTTGGATAAGGAAGCTTTACGTCAAGGTTATTCTTCACCGAGGCGTTTTATTGCAAATAAAGAGTTCGCTGCTTTCGAACGTAAAAGTGTCGTCCGTGAAAAACAAGAACCCCAAAATAGAACTTTTTCAGTAAGTTCCACAAAGCTCTGAAATCGCACCCTCATCTTATGCAACAAAGAGTTAAATAAATAAATAAATAAAAAGGAACTATCTTGTGAGCATGATAAATGAGGCTCGGTAAAATGAGAAACCGTGGAATTCACGCACGTGTAGGTGTCACAGGATATCTCAGTGTGTTTTAAAAACTTCTTATTCGAGAGCATAATTTATGTTTTATCGTATCAAGTGTTCCAAAGATATAAATAAAATACTGCTTGCGAAAATGGCAACACAAAGAAAGAATCGCGCTATTCAAGTATCACAGATTCCTTATCTTGCATAAGATAACCAATAACGTCTGTGAAGCTTTACAAGATTTTTTCGCTTCAAAACTCAGAATCGTGTGAAGAATTGTGTGATTGAATGGAAGAGGTTTTCTATATCACCCTGTGCAATAGCCTGCCAGGATGCCTCTATGCGAGACCAGAGTAAATTAATGGGGACTGGCGGTGGCGCTTGACGGGCCCGTTGCTCAACCACTATGTCCCAGACATGTTAGATCGGGATTATTATGCGATGAATAACATGTTAGATCGGGATTATTATGCGATGAATAACATGTTAGATCGGGATCATTATGTAGATCATTATGCGGGGTCTAGGGAACAAGCGTTATCCGCTGTGCATCGAAGAGGTCTTGGACATTTCCGGCCACATGTGGTCGTGCATTGTCCTGCTGGATTATAGCGCCAGGTCAACTCTGAAATAAGGATATCACCTCTGACTCTAAAACATCCCTGATGTATCGATACTTGTTGAGGGTTCCCTCAATTCTTATCAGTCAAGTTCGCGAATTAAACCCAATGGTGGCCCAAACCGTGACCCTTGGCGTTTGGCCAGTACGATCCTGTTGGTGTCGTTCACCTTCATGTCTTCGAACATACATGTCACCATCATGGTACATCAAGTTAAATCTTGACTTGTCAGAAAACACAACCTGTTGCCAGTCAGCACGCCAGTGTTGGTGTTCGAGACCCCATCGCATCTTGAGGAACCTGTGTTTGAGGATCGGAGAAATGCGCAGAAATGAGCTGCTTGCGACCAGTCTTCTGTTAAGCAGACGATGTTGAACTGTGCTGGAGGAAAAAGCCTGATCTATGACAGTGGACTATCTTTGACTGCCTGACCTATGACAGTGGGCTATCTGTCACTGCCTGACCTATGACAGTGGGCTATCTGTCACTGCCTGACCTATGACAGTGGGCTATCTGTCATTGCCTGATCTATGACAGTCGCTGTGCTATCGGCCACTGCCATGCAGTAGAGGTGTCTGTCATTCCGTACAGTCGTGCGATTTTACAGTCCATTTCTCCCAGTTCTGTGCGTCCGAGCCTCATTTCTCCACTGACGTCACGTCCTCATTTCTCCACTGACGTCACGCACTGGCGTTTCGCCTTGTACGAGTGATAATTTTGGGGTAGGAAAATCCAGCTTCTCTCATTCCGACAATCCTTCCTGGTTCAAATTTCGTCGGGTGTTCATAATGCCACATTATTCAGAGACGTGGCATAGTGTGACACAAGAAACACCCTTTGGATTCAATGCCGGTTCTCACTGATTGCAACGTATGGTTTGAGCCAGCTCTTCATACCTAAGACCAGACAGTTCAGAGGGTGCTACTCCAAACCCGCATGCGCATTTTACTGACATTTCAATTAGTTGCATATCCCAAGCTGTTTTACATATCCTGTAAGTTTCAAGCTAATATCAGCAGTTTTTCATGGTGTTGCAATTTTCAAAAGCAGTTGTGTACATAAATAGGCACAGGAGTCACATGATCAACATCATCATCCTCAGTCCACAGCGGATGAAGGCATTTCGAAGTCTCGTCCTTTGTGTGCATAAATTATTTTCTATGCCATTCCGGCATTCTTCCGAATTTTATCCAGCCATCTCCTACACATGGCCTTTTTCTGGGTCCTTTCCTGTCTTATGATACCCAGTCCAGTATTTCAGTTGTCCAACGGTTTCCAGTTCATCTATCAATATGTCTTCTTTAGTGTATTTCCCTGTCTTATGGTATCCAGTTTAGTAATTCAGTTGTCCAATGGTGTCCAGTTCATCTATCAATATGTCTTCTTTAGTGTATTTCCCTGTCTTATGGTATCCAGTATAGTATTTCAGTTGTCCAACGGTGCCCAGTTCATCTATCAATATGTCTTCTTCAGTGCCTTTTTCTGTCTTATGGTATCCAGTGTAGTATTTCAGTTGTCCAACGGTGTCCAGTTCATCTATCAATATGTCTTCTTTAGTGTATTTCCCTGTCTTATGGTATCCAGTTTAGTATTTCAGTTGTCCAACGGTGCCCAGTTCATCTATCAATATGTCTTCTTTCTTCTTCAGTGCCTTTTTCTGTCTTATGGTATCCAGTGTAGTATTTCAGTTGTCCAACGGTGTCCAGTTCACCTATCAATATGTCTTCTTTAGTGTATTTCCCTGTCTTATGGTATCCAGTTTAGTATTTCAGTTGTCCAACGGTGCCCAGTTCGTCTATCAGTATGTCTTCTTCAGTGTATTTCCCTGTCTTATGGTATCCAGTTTAGTAATTCAGTTGTCCAACGGTGTCCAGTTCATCTATCAATGCCTTCTTCGGTGTCTTTTCCTCTCTTATGCTATTCAGTCCAGTATTTCAGTTGTCCAACGGTGTCCAGTTCATCTATCAATATGTAAAGCTAATAAGAACTTCGGGTTTCTCACTTTGATCGTTATATCTTGTCATTTTCCATATACGTTAGTTCCTTTTCCTATTATTCTTGGTTTTTTTTTTTTTTTTTTTTTTTTTTTTTGAATTGAAGGTTTAACGACCACCGTGAGCAACTCAATGGGCTATAAGCAGTCGCCCGTCCCTAATTTAGGGTCACTGGTTCCAGGGAAGGGAGAGAGCCAGTGCCGTAAGACAAACAACATCCATGCCTCACCGGGATTCGAACCCGGACCCCTTTCGGACGAATGATCAGAGGCCATCGCTTAGACCACTGCGCCACCGGGGCGGCATTATTCTTGGTTATAGGAAACATGTATCTGTCTCTTCATGCTTGTTTGAGTAGTTCGCAGCCTTTGTATGCTTTTTTTAGTTAAGGTTCATATTTCTGATCCCAAAAGTAACCATTGGAAGTGCTCACTGATTAAACACCTTTAAGACGTGATGATAAATCGCTTTTTGAAAATTGCACTGTTTCTTCCAAACTCACTACAGCCAAGTATTTTTTACGCCAATACATGTGTTCTTTGATATAACAATCGAACATCAGTGCATGTGCTCTTAGATGTTCGATGCTGACGTTGGTGATGATGATGTTCCAAATTCTTTGGGCATCCCGAGAGTTTGATTTTTTTTAATTGCCACTGTTTCAATTTTTTTAGAAAATTTCAAAAATCGAGAACAAAAAACAAGAAATTGAAGACATTTCACGTCTTCAGTCAGTTTTTTATTCGGAGTTTAATGACCACCGTGAGCAACTCAGTGGGCTATAAGCAGTCGCCCGTCCCTAATTTAGTGCCACTGGTTCCAGGGAAGGGAGAGAGCCAGCGCCGTAAGACAAACACAACATCCATGACTCACAGGGATTCAAACCAGGACCCATCTCGGCCGAACGATCAGAAGCCGTCACTTAGACCACTACACCACCGGAGTAACCAGTCAGTTTTAACAGAATTGAGAATTGTTCCCCGGAAAATGAGAACGTCTGGTCAGCTTAATGTAAACACCACATCGAAAATACTTGAGTAGCAGAACAACATCATGATCGTACTATCAAATAAGTTCCAAATTACATCATCTTCAAAATAACGTAAGTCTTAGATGATCAAACAGTCGTGGCAATCAAAGCAAAACTATTAAACAGTAACACCAAACTCTGAACATCAATTTAGGCTCCTATAAAAAAAACCCCTTTTTAGATCAGTTACATAGAAGCTTTATCTGAATTCTAACGAGAGCAGAACCTCAATGCATTGTAAACATCCTTGTTATTGTTTTTTTTTCTCCTGACCTCAGTTCAGGATGCCTCAAAACATTCATTCGTGAGAGAAAAGTAGCGTTAAGTTTAGAAACATTTTAAAGAGAACGAACCAAAATTTACAGAAACTAAAAGGGAAAGTTATATTAGCGTATACGTCACAACCTTCTCGTGAAAAGTAAAACAAATGACTCTTAATACGAGAATCATTCCTCATATATTCTTCATGAGTTGCCCTTACTTGGAATAAGTAGAACTGAGTTTATGAAGATTATTCTGGTACTGTGGAGAGCTACATACGAAAGTGAATGGAAAATTGGAAGTTTGTCTATATTTCAAGAGCAGGAAATGACACGGATTCCGTTAGTTGTAGAGTGGCGTTTGTGTGTAGCCGACTTACTAAAAAACACTACATAAATCAAAACTTCACCTACAGTGAAATGCGAGTCACTCAAATAAAGTTCAAGAGGTTTTACTTACAGCTAATCCTTTATTGTTGTCAATAGGCACTTGATCATGTTCACTTCAACACTGTGAGAACAACTAAATGTGGGTTAATATCCCCAATGACAATTAATTATACAGTAATACACAACACTGGAACCTGAGTTAGTATCCACCATAAGACTTAACTACGAAACACAACACTTTCATTAAAGTAGAATACGTAGCCTTCAACAATACTTTAACGGCAATTAAGCAGTCTCGTATCCAAAAGGTACTGAAGCATTCACATTCAAAATCTCCCTTTTTACAGCTACTGCGTAGCCATTATACGTATATCTTGTCTTGCTCTTATGACATACATACGTCACTTCAGTACGGATCTCATGGTGTTGTCAACCTCCATTCACTTGAGAGAAAAGATATCACGTTAAGTTTAGAAAGTGAGAAAAAGAACAAACTCAAATTTACATAGGAAAAGGAACTAAAAATGAAAGTTAAAATAGAATATACGTCACAGTAGAAATCGCAAAAAAAGTGTGCCGTGAAGGTTCAAGAAACAGAAAGTGACCTACAAGATTGTTACCATCGAACGGTAGTGTTTATTCAAATGAACGGCCGCCCCGGTGGCGCAGTGGTGTAAGGCGCTGGCCTCTGATAATTCGTCCGTAAGGAGTCCGGGTTCGAATCCCGGTCAGGCATGGATGTTGTGTTTGTCTTACGGCACTGGCTCTCTCCCTTCCCTGGAACCAGTGACCCTAAATTAGGGACGGGCGACTGCTTATAGCCCATTGAGTTGTTCACGGCGGTCGTTAAACATCCAATCAAAAAAAAATAAATAAAATGAACGAGTTTGAGCGAAATCGTATTACGATGATCTACGTGAAGAATTGCAGCACATGTCGTACGTGATGCACGAACTGCAGCTCACCGCTGGGGTAGCAGAGGACACGGGAACATTTTTACATCTTCCTTCAGTCTCCGGTCGTCCACGAATGGCTAGGAATCATTGATCAAGAGACTCCCTAGATGGCTGTCAGCACCGGAAATGTGACTTTTAGGCATTCGTCTAATAGTTAAACGACTGATCCTCCGGTGTCTCTCAGTGTAACTGATCAAAGTCTGCAATAAAAAGAGAAAGTTGTCCGCTCTTCTGCATGCCTATCACTCGCACTCACGGAAGTACCAGATTGCAGTGGTGCAACGAAGGAGATGAGTGGTGTAACGGATGGCCAAAGGTTGTCTTCACCGACGAGACATGCATCTGTCTCTCCAGAACGGCGGTCACTCTCGGGTGTGGGACGTACGAGGGTCGTTCAAGGTTGACTTGGACTTTTTATTGTAACTCATGTTCCGTAATGTGTCAGAATTCCTACTAGTGGTGGGCTTAGCAGTGTTTTTTCTGTCACAGTGACAGTGGTGATAGCTCCACGGAAGAAGCACGGTGACTTTAAAAGGGTGACAAAATCACCGTTTACGGCTTCAGTGACGGAGCTGTAGAGAAGCTGGACTTGTGAGTCACAGTCTCTCTTTTCAATAATGCTACTTAATATAAGCAGCGATAATACTGTTTCACAATTTGATATGACTAATGTATGGATACTAGAAATGGTTGACTAAGCTAAACCATTAATAATAAGATATGTGGCAGTTTACAACCAGACTGGGGAAAAATTGATTTAATTACATCGCATAAATCACACAGGCAAATTATTACATCAAAAGCCCTTGCGATCGAGAAGTTTAGGCTAAAATGCTGCAATAGTAGTTCTCCCGTCGATATTCCGTACGCATGGAGACATTTGCTAGAACAAGAAAGAAACAGAGCATCAAAACTTAAAAAACTAAATGCCCAAACCATTAAGAGTTCAAGTTTTATTGAACTTCAGAGACACGAAGCTGCAATAGATGGCGTTACAGATTCAGTGCGCAAAAGATCTTAAAACACCAATGCACTGCAACCCCGACTTTTTGGGTGCGGCATGACTAATGGTCGGATCTCACTGCAACATCGAGCTTCCGAAGCAGCATATTGCTTTTGAACGTTATGCTTCCATTCAGAACAACATGAATACATGTCGAAACTGATCTGGTGGTGTATAGATCGCTCGGAGGTGGATTGATTAGGCTTGTTTATTTTTTATTATTTCAGTATTTTAAATATCGTTTCATTCCTTTGTCCGTTTCATCTTTCTTGAATTGAAGAAGTTCGTTCTCGTCTACATACCGTTTTAGATTCGTTTGCATAAGAAATGTTATCATCCTTCATTGTTCATTTGCTTAATGTACTATTTTAAATAGTTTTTGTACTTGTGTTCAACTTGCTGTGCGATATAGTATCGCATGATCGACATGGTTCTACATGGCTTCAGCCCTTAAATAGGTGAGTTAAATGTTTACATTCCATGCAAAATTTGCATTTTGAACTTTTGATACCGTCTCTCTTGTAAAAGTGATAAAATCACTGTTCCAATTGGCTTGCTTCGATTCTTTGTTTGCGGAGGCACAGCGAAAACCAAAACAAAAAACTATCTTAAGCGTGGGAAAAGGGGAGACTGAAAGAGGGCTCACACACTAGTGACCTCTATGATGCTCTAACAGAAAAGTAAACAAATTGTTTAGATATGATGCCATGGTAACTGAATCTATGACGTCACAGTAATTTTGGACCCCAAGCATTGCTCGGACACGGCTAACGATGACATTCTCATCAATTAATTTTGTCACTGGTCGTAACGGTGACAAAATAACAGTGACGTGATTTCCGACCCGTTTCTAATCCGCACGGTAAATATGTATTAACCACCCTTTAATGTCAGTATTGGTTTCGTCAACGCAATGTGCGAGAGGTACATTGTAGGAAGCATAAACATCAGTGAATGTGGAGCAGTGTTTTATCGTTAAATTTCAAATGAAGGAAAAGATGAAACCTACAGAAATTTTGCGGAGATTGCAACCGCAACATAGGGGTAAAAGACTAACAGCAAGAGCGTACGATTGGTGTAACAAATTTTCCGAGGAGCCAAGCAAATAAACGAAATGGACATGGTTTCGACTATTGCTGTAACCAAAGTGAACATTTATCTTGTGCAAACACGTAATTTTATGGAAAAGAACACGTGACGTATCTACAAAAATTAACAACAGTATGGACTGCGTAGAAAAATCCTCTATGAGCGCCTGCTGCACAGAAACTTGTGTGGATTTTGGGAGCAGAGCTTTTGATTCGTAAGTGTTGACAGTAAGGTACACAGAGCTTTTGAATCGTAAGTGTTGACAGTAAGGTACACAGAGCTTTTGAATCGTAAGAGTTGACACTAAGGTACACAAAGCTTTTGAATTGCTTTAGATCTAAGGGAGATGCGTTTTTCAGCGGATCTTGGCCAATGATCAGAAACTTAGATTAATTATTGTACTCCAGAAACCAAATAAACCACCTGTGAATAGTGCCACAATTCTACACAACCGAAGGAATATTAGGCAGTGCCCTTGGCAGGAAAGCTAATGATTTCTGTATTATACACTGGTTTCCATAAATTAAGCAAAAAACCGAAAAATCGCGATAATTGTGCGAAATGTAGTTCAAATTAGACGAAATCTGCATATGTTAGGGCGAAGGCACACAGCATAGATGTACGGAAAGCAAATGAGTGGCACTGGCAGCGCTTTATGCAAATACGCAAGAGCTTAAAACCAGCTGTTTCGGAGGGAGCCGCTAATTCATGTGCGGCGATGAATGACAATATTTCGAGATAACGATTTTGCTAACGTGGCTTCGAGACGTCATTTACCAGAGGAGTTACGCAACAGAGTGATAAGCCAACTCGAAGCAGGGCAACGGCAGGCGGACGTCGTGAGATGGCTGAACGTCGATCGTTCTGTGGTCAGCAGAATGTGGTAGAAGTTCAAAGACACGGGTGCAGCTTCCCGACGGTACAGCGAAGGTAAGCCAAGGGCGATGGCCTCCACGGATGACCGGTATTTGCGGCGTTCGACACGGCGGGACAGGACGTCTGCACCGACTCATCTCAGATCTGTGCTTGCGGAAGCCACCGGACTTACGGTATCAGTTTCGACGGTAAGCAGAAGGTTATATGTAGGAGGACTGCATTCTCGGCAACGGGTATCATGCGTGCCCTCCCCCCCCGCACCGGAGGGACCGTTTCAATTGCGCACGAATGCATGTGAACTGGACTCAAAATCAGTGGACGTCCGTTCTATCCACAGATGTGTCGCGATACTGTTTAAAGAGGGATACCCGCCGAGTTTGCATCTGGAAAGAGGCCTGTGCTCGCTATCATCCCTCTAATATCCATGAAAAGGACACCTATGGTGGTGGTAGTGTTCTAGTGTGGGCAGGCATATCGTTAGGCGGCCGTTTTTGTTTTTTTTATTGGGGTTTAACGACCACCGTCAGCAACTCAAGGGGCTATAAGCAGTCGCCCGTCCCTAATTTAGGGTCACTGGTTCCAGAGAAGGGAGAGAGCCAGTGCCTGTAAGACAAACACAACATCCATGCCTGACCGGGATTCGAACCAGGACCCCTTACGGACGAATGATCAGAGGCCAGCGCCTTAGACCACTGCGCCACCGGGGCGGCATTTAGGCTGCCGTACCGACCTCTATGTGTTGCCACATGGAAACATCAATACTCAGGTATAGAGACGATATCCTGGACTCTATTGTTCGTCCGTATTCGGCTGCAATTGACGATACAGTTGTACTGCACGCGGATAACTCCCGCCCTCACACAGCTCTCCTCTTGTACCAGTACCGGGAACAGCAGGTTTCAGGGAGAAGCCTCCAGCCCCTCCCCGAAACCTGCAGGGACTCCGTACTGCTTTGCTCGAGCAATGAACACTGCTACCCTGTGACGTACCTACCAGCAGGACGCAGACGACATAAAGGCAGTTAGCAGTCAGAACAAACGTCCGCGTAGCTCAATTGGTAGAGTGACTTATTTCGGAATGAGGGGATCCGGGTTCGAATCCTGGCGTGGGCAAAAATGACGGAGAAATTTACTTCGTTATAACCCATAGAACTGCTCGACACCGTAACAACTTGGAACATCGCTGTCGGGCCTATATTGCTGTTCGGGGTAACCACACTCCGTGTTGAAGTACCCTTTCTTATTTCATCTTGATACCTACGCTCGTATATTTCTGTATTTTCATGTTTGAATCACTTGTACAAAATGTAAATGCATCGTGTTCTTGCGTTTTTTTGTTGCATTTGGTGTGATAAAGCTTACTACCAAATTTCATCCGAATTGGTTGCATACCTTTTGAGTTATCACGATTTTTTTATTTGGTGCTTACATTATGGAAACCAGTGTAGTTTAGAAATATATTCTAGACAAGAAAGTTATGGAATTCTCTATTCTAGGATATAAACAGCTCTTGATGGATTTTCGTGCACGGAGAAAGTGCCCATAGAAGTGATCAATAAGCCGCACCGAGCTTTTGCATGACTTTAAGTCAAAGGGAGATGCATTTCCGCAACAGATACAGTATGTGACTAATATGACTAGTGAATTATTATACTCCCGAAATCAGTCTGGCGACCTGTGAATAGCGCCACAAGGATTCCTCACGACCGAAGTACGAGAAGTATTCAATAAGCAATGCCTCCGTGCAAGTGCCTCGCGCTTCACTTGTTGCCTAGCACCCAGCCAGGCGGCAAGTGATTCTCTGTGCCATTGGCTTCATTTCGATTTGATTTTGATTTGATTAGATTTATTGAATATTCTGCCGTTCACCATACATGACCGAGTTTAACACAACAATACATTATTACAGAAAAAATGTGCTAAGTACTTAAACAAAACAAAATACAGTTTCAGTAATGTATCCTTAGTTTGTTATACCTCAATTACAATAAACATGCCATTAATTACAATTAAAGAACTTGCACAATTAAATCAAAATTTTACTGCGTAATACTACCTCGTATATCTATTTATTCATATTCAATTGTGTTCAAAATATATTATTCTTTTTCAGCTGAGTCGACGGGTGTCAAACTACGAGCAGTGACAGAGTTTACAACTCATAAAAATGTACCTCCCAAAGAAATTCCAGCTACATTAGTGGTAGTTTATAATTTGGACATAAGCACTGTTCCTAGTTGGATAACAAAATTAACGGACAGTGGAGGAATGTTGACCGTTAAGCATCACTCTCGCAGTAGGAAGCCCGTAATCGCAACCTGCGATTTGAACAGGTAAAAGAACCATGACCTCATCGGGAAAAATCGAAGAATAACTCAGAGAAACCATAGCACGTAAGCTGTTTAGGTAGTGTCAATGAGATAGTTAACGTTTTAGGATAAAACAAAGTGTAATAAACAAAAAAGATGACACCGAATTTTCGGGTGTAATAAGCACGTCTTTTGAATCCGTTCTGACACAAATTAAATTTATCCAAAGCTATTCAAAGTCAATAGAACCGTTACGAAAAACAATATATTCTGACGGAAGAAAGAAGTTTTTCAATCGGGTTTTTAATCCTTCAGATATTGCGGTAAACGGAATCGTGAGCTTACTCCCTCTGGTTGCACAATTGTACGTTAAGGAAAACATGAATTTATATGAGAAACATTTTGCACAGAAAACACTCTCCAACACACACGAAAGAATTTTTCAAATCGGACTCTTAGAAACAGAGATATCGACAAAAATAAGATGTGACTTTACGTCCCCTGGTGGTAAAATCATGCATTATTTTAGGAATAAAGTATTCTCAAAAGGTTTTTCCATATGAGCGATATCGGTCCAAGAAAAAAATTTAGTCGAGTTTTCGGGAGCTAAGATTTTGCTACAAATGCATCAGAAGCAGAAATTAACACTTCTGCCCCATTGCGGCCGAACCATTCTTTACCAAACATTAGAAATTATGTGAAAAATATTTTCCATTAAGTCCTGTAAGCTAAACAGGAAGACGTTTTCAAATCGGAGTTTTAGAAGCGGAAAACGCAGTTTACCTGTGTGCCCCCTAGCAGAAAGTCTGTGATTTACTTGAAAATTTTGAATTTATAGGAAAAACATTTTGCATCGGAAACACTGTCCGACAAAGAAGGAATTTATCAAATCGGACTCCTAGAAGTAGAGATATTGACAAAAATAAGATATACATCTACGCCCCTTGGCGTAGAAACCATGCATTATTTCAAGAAGAAAATGTTCCTAAAAGGTTTGTCGACATGAGTAGTATCAGTCAACAAACGACTTGTTTTGTAATCGAGATTTTAGAAGCTCATATTTTGCTGCAAAGTACATCAGAAGCGGAAATTAAGACTTATGCCACCTGGTGGACCATTTTGTACAAAAATTAGAAATTACGTGCAAAGGATTTCCATTCAGGAGCTGTATCCGGTGCAGACAGAATTTTTGAAATCGGAGATTTAGAAGCAGAGATATAGAGGAAAATGCAATTTACTTTTACGTCCCCTAGCGGAAAGTCTACGAATTACATGAAAATTTTGAAATTGTATGAAATTGTATGAAAAACATATCACACTGGAAACACTATCCAACAAAGAAGGAATTTTTCAAATCGGACTGCTAGAAGTAGAGATATTGACAAAAATAACATATACATCTACGCTCCCTGGCGTAAAAACCGTGGAATATTCTAAGGAGAAAATATTCCGAAAAGGTTTATCGATGTGAGTGGCATCAGTTCACGAAAGAATATTTTCAATCGATATTTTAGAAGCTCAGATTTTATGGCAAATACATCAGAAGAAAAGTATTCTTTACCAAAAATTTTAAATTATATGTAAAGTATTTTCCATCAAGAGGTGTATCCGCTGAAGAAAACATTTTTCAAATCGGAGTTTTAGAAGAAGAGTTATCGGGAAAAATGTAATTTAGTTTTACGCCCCCTAGCGGAAAATTTATGAGTAATTTGAAAAAGTAAGTATACCTAAACTACTCTTCGACATAAATGGAATCGAAAGATAAAATAATTTTTTCAGTCGGATGTTCAGAAGCATATATGTGGAATAAAACGTATTTTTGAATTCGACATCATCTGCATTTACGCCTTTTAGCAGCGAAATTGTACATCGTAAAGCTAAAAACGAAATGAAGGATCATCATTCGCATATTTCAAGCTTCCCAATGCAAAAAGAATTTTTTCAAATCGGACTAATGGTTGCAGAGATATCGTGGGTACAGACGGACGGACGGACAAACCAGTAACGACCTTTTTTTACAAAAGACGTGTTAAAAATCAAGAATTGAAACATGCCAAAGGTTGCTTGCTCGCTATCAAAAATGAGGAAGAGATTTTCTCCAAAGCGTTGTGACTGGCGATGAAAGTTGGGTTCACCATGATGAGTCAAAAATGAGAAATCAATCGCTGGAATACCAACACCCATCTTCTTCTCGAGCAAAAAAATTCTAAATTCAAATTTCTGCCGATAAGTGCAGCTAACTGTGTTCTGAGCAATTATACATCAGGAGTACGTGATCAAAGGTACAACTATCAACTCTGAAAGCTACGTGAGTACCTTAAAAAAGTTAAATCAAGAAATAAACCGTGTGCTTTGGGAAAGAAAGCTAAAGGTTCTGCAATACGACAACGCCAAACCTCACGTCAGTGCTTTCACTTCAGAGGCCATAGAGAAAATCGGAATTGAAGTTCCTGAACACTCTACTTGGAGCCCACATTTTGCGCCCTCTGACTTCTGGTTGTTTTCTGCTTTCAAGAGACATCTGAAAGAAATTCAGTTTATTTGTGTCGAAGATGTTCAAGCCGCTACGAGGAAATGGTTCCGAGAACATCCTGAAGAATTTTTCAGAGACGGTTTTAAAAGACTTTTTAAAGGTTGGCGTATCTGTAGTGAGCATGAGGGGGACTATGTAGAAAAATGAAATGCATCTACTAAAGGAGAAGTTCTGAGCCTTGATCTCGTTTTGTTTCAATTTTGTAACTTGCCACTGTACTTGTTTATAACAAGTTAGTAAAATCATGCAATGCATTGATCATGATACGTTTTCCAACATACCAGAAATCATTACTCAAGTTATTTCTCAAGTTACGAGGATAATGGCTGTGGAATGAATCTCGCTCCTGTACCCTGATATTTGACCCCATTTCGATGATATTAAACAGAATTGGTTCAGCATACCTCGGAAACAACATACTGAAGTTTTGTCGCAATAGAAGCATTTTTAGTCAAGTTATGAGGATAATGGCTGTGGAATAAGTCTCGCTCCTGTGCCCTGACCTTTGACCCCATTTCGGTTATATTTAACAAAATTGGTTCCGTATACCCCCGGAACAACATGATGAAGTTTTGTCGCAATCGAAGCATTTTTACGTAAGTTATGATGCATAAGGGCGATGGAATCGATTCCGCTCCTATGTCCTGATCTTTGACCCCATTTCTTCCATTTTCAATATGGTTCCTTTCCAGGATGTCCCCTAGAAAAAACTAAGATTTCATCGAAATCGACCTGTTTTTACGCGAGTTATCGTGCTGACAGACAGACAGACGGACAAAGCTGGAGCATATACGCTTCTTCAACCTACGGTTGGAAAGCCTAAAAAAGAAGGCATTACCTTCTGAACACCCTCTGTAATCAAAGTAAATGTAGTGTTCAGGAAAGCTATTGGCTTCTCTATTCTAGGGTACAAACTGTGCACTCCTGGTGGATTATCTTGCTCGGAGAACAACAGTAGCTATACGCAGAATTGCAGTACATTTGTAAAAGACAAGTTTCGACAGACATTAAGAAGAGGCCAGCGAAATAGTCTAATCAGGACATCCTTTTGCATCACAACACTAGAACACACATAGATCATGAGAGCTTGGCTCTGGTGGAACGTTAGCAAAGGATTATAGAAACCAACGTCCTGTACTTTGGCAAAGGAGGTTAACATGTATGGCTTTCTTGCATTATTGAACTTTTTACCTGTATAGGGGACGAATATCTAACTCACCATGGAACAAAAAATTCCAGGGTGTTTCTTTATGGATGGGAGCCTCTACATAACCCCATCGGCAGAGCTCATACCGGGTGCTCAATTATTGCCACATGTTTTCTAACATTTGCGAGGTGATTTGTGCTAACGCTGCAGAAATTTTCACTTTTAAGTCATGCAGGCGTTGTGCGTAGACGATGCCCTTGACAAACCCCTCACGAAGAAATAAGGCGGAGTGCGATCCGTGAAGTTTGCAGTCCAAGGAATAGGGTCATCGCGGGCACACCAGTTGTCAATGAATGTGTTGTTGAGGAAGTTCCTGACTTCCAGTGACCAGTGGAGTGAGGCCCCGTCTTGCTGTAAAATGACATCATTATCCAGTTGTGGTCCTTAAAAGATATGTATCATGTCCAGGTATGGTCCTGATCGTACAGTGTTCTCAGAGAAGAAAAAAGGATCGTAAAGCGGGTAACGATTCACCCCGCGCCACATATTTACATCGGAGTTTGCCCTTTCGACTTCGTAAGAAGCATGCGGATATTGGGTACCCCAAATAATAGCGTTGTGCGTATTACCTCTTCCGCTCACATGAAACGTAACCGCGTCTCTGAATAGTTATCGATACAGGAAAGTGATATTCGCTGCTCGTAGGATGATGAAATCACTCCAGTTGTTGCTCTAGTTGTGAGTCAGACTTCAGTTGTGTCTACGTTTGCTGGCTAATTTGTTCCTGTTCCTAAAAATCCAGCCTAGAAATAGAAGCAGAAAGTGAGTCAGGTCAGATCTTGCGTAGCCACCAGCGATCCTACATTAAAATTGAAACTTTGAGAGGAAAATCCCCTACCGAAATTCGTAAAGCTTTGTGTGTAGTTTGTGGGGTAAGTGTAGCAGATCGTAGCACAGTTCACGGTGGGATTCTCGTTTCCGCGAAGGTCGGGGAAGCATCGAAGACGACCCGAGAAGCGGCCGGCCATTAGTTGAAACAGACGGCACTTCTGTGGTTATTGTCAACAGTATTTTAGAAGAAGGTCGACGAAAAACATGTGAAGAGATTGCATATGAAGCACTCATGTGTACCGCTTCAGTTTTCAGAATCGTAACTGAAAAATTACAAGAGAGAAGTGACTGCCAAATGGGTTCCGCATAATCTGAGTGAAGGGCAGCGAGCAGTTCGCAAAGTGATCGCAGAAGAATTGCTTCAACGGTACGAGACAGAAGACGAGCAGTTCGTACAGAAACCGCAGAAGAATTGCTTCAGCGGTACGAGACAGAAGGCGAGCAGTTTTTGGACAGAATTGTTCCTATCAACGAAACATGGATACGAGATTTTGAACCAGAACTAAAATCTCAGTCCGCTCAGTGGAAACATCCAGAATCACCTCGCTAAGAAAAATTATGTGGCCACCAATCGAAAATTAAGCTGATATGAATATGGCCTATGACAAGGTTGGAGTGATAGCAACAGACAGAGTGCCCGAGGGGACCATTGTAACAGCGGAATACTACAGAAGGCTTCTGCAAAAAGTTTTGCGCCCAAAGATTCGCCAGAGAAGGCCCGACATGCTCGAAGCTGATGACGTCATTTTGCATGACAATGCGAGGCCACATGTCACCCGTACGGTAAAAGACATTCTGGAAAAGTATGGATTGGAAATCCTTCCCCACTCGCCATACAGTCCTGACATGAGCCCAGTGATGTATTCAGGCATCTTCTCGGTGGTGCTTAGCCACGCAGAAAATCTATGAATGCCCGCCGTAGATTTTTGGGCGATCTCCCCTTACATTTTGTCTAATTGTGTTCGTTTATAACTGAATATTTAGAGATATTAATTTAAACAAGAAAGATGACACCGAATTTTCGGGTGTAACAAGCACGTCTTTTGAATCCGTTCTGAAGCAAATTAAATTTATCAAAGCTATTCAAAGTCAATGGAACTGGTATGGAAAACAATAGTATCTGACGGAAGAAAGAAGTTTTTCAATCGGGTTTTTAATCCCTCAGATATTGCTGTAAACGGAATCGTGAGCTGACGCCCTCTGGTTGCAGACTTATGCGTTAAGAAAAACATGAATTCATTTGAGAAACATTTCGCACCGGAAACGCTCTCCAACACACGAAATAATTTTTCAAATCGGACTCTTAGAAACAGAGATATCGACAAAAATAAGATGTGACTTTACGTCCCCTGGTGGGAAAACCATGCATTATTTTAGGAAGAAAGTATTCTCAAAAGGTTTTTCCATACGAGCACTATCGGTCCAAGAAAAAAATTAGTCGAGTTTTCAGGAGCCCAGATTTTGCTACAAATACGTCAGAAGCAGAAATTAACACTTATGGCCCCTGGTGGCCAAACCATTCTTTACCGAACATTAGGAATTATGTGAAAAATATTTTCCATTAGGTCTTGTATGCGATACAGGAAGAATTTTTCAAATCAAAGCTTTAGGAGCAGAAATAACGCAGAAAACGCAATTTACCTTTGTGCTCCCTAGCGGAAAGTCTATGATTTACTTGAAAATTTGGAATTTAATGGGAAAACATTTCGCATCGGAAACACTATCCAACAAAGAAGGAAGTTTTCAAATCGGACTCCTAGAAGTATAGATATTGACAAAAATAAGATATACATCTACGCCACTAGCGTAGAAACCATGCAGTATTTCAAGAAGAACATTTTCCTAAAAGGTTTGTCGACATGAGTAGTATCGGTCAACAAACGACTTTTTTCAGTCGAGATTTTAGAAGCTCATATTTTGCTGCAAATACATCAGAAGTGGAAATTAAGGCTTACGCCCCCTGGTGTCCAAGGCAATTTTTTACAAGAAATAGAAATTATGTGCAAATAATTTTTCAAAGCGGAGATTTAGAAGCAGAGATATAGGGGGAAACGCAATTTACCCCTACGCCCCTTAGCGGAAAGTCTATGAATTACTTGAAAATTTTGAAATTATATGAAACACATGCCACACTGAAAGCACTATCTAACAAAGAAAGAATTTTTCAAATCGGACTCCCAGAAGTAGAAATATTGACAAAAATAAGATATATATTTACGCCCTCTGGCGGAGAAACTGTGGAATATTTTATGAAGAAAATATTCCGAAATCGTTTACCGATGTGAGTATCATCAGTCCACAAAAGGATTTTTTCAATCGATATTTTGGAAGCTCCGATTTTATGGCAAATACATCAGAAGCAAAAATTAACACTTACGCCCCCTGGTTGCCAAAGTATTTATTACGAAAAATTTGAAATTATATGCAAAAGATTTTCCACCGGGGGTGTATCCGCTGAAGAAAAAAGTTTTCAAATCGAAGTTTTAGAAGAAGAGTTATCGGGAAAAATGTAATTTACTTTCACGCCCCCTAGCGGAAAATCTATGTGTAATTTGAAAAAGTAACTATATCTAAAATACTCTTCGACATAAATGGAATCGAAAAATAAAAGAATTTTTTCAATCGGATGTTTAGAAGCAAATATGTGGAATAAAACGTATTTTTGAATTCGACATCATCTGCATTTACGTCCTCTAGCGGCAAAATTGTATATCGTAAAAAAAAAAAAAAAAATGAAATGAGGGATCATCATTCTCATATTTCAAGGTTCCCAACGCAAAAATAATTTTTCAAATCGGATAAATAGTTCCATAGATATCGTGGGTACAGACGGACGGACGGACGGACAAACCAATAACATAAGCACGATCTTTTTTTACAAATAAAGTGTTAAAAAGCCATCCACGTGAACTTCAATCTGAAATTTCTATCATCCTTCAATAAAACAAACAGTCCTCGTTGAAGGGACAATTTTTCAAGCACTGACAACTCGGACTACTTCCTCAATAAAAACCTAATTCCACGCAGTAGAGATGTTTGCTCTGCAATACATCATCACAGTTTGGAAGCAGGTATTCACTTTTTTTCAGTGTTCTGTATGCCGACATTCCATGAATACTATTAAGCCTCAGTGTAGCTAACGTGAGGTTAGTGCTTCCAATACAACAAAGTATTTGCTACCTAAATTTTAAAAACAGCAAATTATTAGAAATTGTTAGAAATTGTTCCCATAATAAGGTTGCTTTTTTTCTGGCGGTGGTGGTTTACACTCTGTGACAAAAAAAAAAAAAAAAAAAGATCGAGGCATCTTAAACTGGCATTGAAACGGTTAGATAGTTTTTTTACTACTTTTTGCTAATCTAAATAATCTAAGGGGCTGAAATCAAATGGCAGGGGAATGGCTTACGCCATACGTTTTCAGGTAACACTGCAATGATTCCTTAATAATCAGAAACACGCTTGTTGTAAGGCGCTGCCATTTTTACCACTCCTAATGTCTTCGAGGGATTTTCTCCAGCACAGTTTTACCCTTACAAGCGTCCTTAACATTTTACTCCACCCCATGGTGAAATCCGTAGTTCATTACTGAATTAAATTAAAGGAATAACATTTTTACATTTTTAATCACGTGTATGTGTAGATTTCTTGGAATCTGCAATTGCGATATTTAAAATTATTACGTGTATTCATATATATATATAACAAAATTGTGATTATATGTTTATAATCAGTCAACAAGTTTTAGCTCCCTCGAAATTTGTTATTGCCTCCCCTTCCCCGGAAAAAACTCTCTAAATGTAACACTGCATATGCCCACCAGACTATGACTTGTTTTTGTAACTGAAGAAGCCATTTCGCTGAATATGATTCAGTATGATTCAGGATGTTTCTAATGAGTGTAACGTACCAGAAGATGTGACGTACCTGCCCGAAGGACGCACACGACATAAAGGCAGATAGGAATCAGAATAAAACGTCCGCGTAGCTCAATTGGTAGAGTGACTTATTCCGGAATGAGGGGATCCGGGTTCGAATCCTGGCGTGGACAAAAATGACGGAGAAATTTACTTCGTATAATGGCGCCCGAACTATCCGGATGACCCGACCGTTCAAAATCTCGCATTGGTGTGATGTTATTTCCACACCGCGAGATAGGAAAAATCAGAGAATCCTTTCTCCAGCACTTCGAAAAAAAAAATAAAAAAAAAATAAGGGGGAGATGATGTAACGTACCAGGAGATGTGACGTACCTGCCCGAAGGACGCACACGACATAAAGGCAGATAGGAATCAGAATAAGACGTCCGCGTAGCTCAATTGGTAGAGTGACTTATTCCGCAATGAGGGGATCCGGGTTCGAATCCTGGCGTGGACAGAAATGGCGGAGAAATTTACTTCGTTATATGAGGTGACCCGAGTAATCCGACGTCTCAACAATGGAGGCGTCCTAACTGGAATACAAGACTTGCCTATAAACGTTGGGCCGCTGACATAAAGAAACAGAGATTACTTCGAAGACCTGTAAAGGTATGTTGTGAAATAAATTCGTTTCTTTAAGAGATAACCCACAGTGGGAAAAACGTTTGAAATGACCCTCGTTTTTACACGAGGTATATAGAACATAATTTCACACTTGGACATCACAAATAAAAGAAAATAACTGGTTTAAAAAAATTGCTGTACATATATTATCCCCCACACCGCTCCCCGTCACTATTGACGAACTTTCACCTAGTATAATGTATAACGGAAAAGCGTATAGGAAAAAGTGTTCTTATCGCGTTTTCGTAGAAAAGTGCTTTTGAATAGTTACACCTTTTCGAATGTTAATTTCATCGTAATTAAATATTTGCTGTTTAAAGATGAATTTAAGACTTCCTCCGAGATAATAGTCGTTATTTGTTTTAGTGCTTTACTGTGACAAAAACGGAGCTTTCCTACGAAGCAAGATTATAGAGAGAAGTAAATAAAAAATAAACATTTCCTTTAACGGAGACGAAGTACATCTTTGAAAGCACATAATGAAGAAATGTTGTCTCTGAAGAAACGCAAACTTCTGAAGCCGAACACAATCATAAATCGCCGTTAGTAATTTTAATATCGATCCGTACACTGCAAAAGAAACTGGAAAAAGAAAGAACCTCCGTAACTGCCTCTGAACAAAACAGCGCCGAAGGGAGTTTGTATAAAAAATCTTAAAAGTTAGCTAGTTTTTTTCTGTTTTGCTTTTGCATAAAATGCATGTACGGGATGTAGCAGTTCTTTTGTTCGTAAAAGGCAAAGTTGTGCTTTGATCAGACTTTCTGTAAGTGAAAGGTAAGATGAATATTCATAGGTATGGAAATGATATTTTCTTCGCCGACTAAATTTTCTAATGTCAAACCATTCACAAGCTGAATTACATGACATTTTGAGAATAACTGCTACAAAGAATGTGCTAATATCATAATCTTGTTATGTGTTAATATCATAAAGCTAAAATCAGACAGGAATCTCAAACAGAGACACCCCAATAACAAAACAATAATATTAAGTCATAGAAATGAATGGGATGTGAATTAATTCTTCACAAGTGCATAAAAGGGATATACATTTATTTATCAGCCTGTACACTGATGCTCAAAATTAAAGAATAATTTATAAATTTGGTTAAAACTGAAGTATCTATGAAGAAATTCAATTAACTTTGGTAAAGAGAAGTTATTATTTCATTTCTAAGTAACTCAAGCAGAAAAAAAATGAATGTGAATGTGTCAATGTCGTAATCTTGTAATTTGCATCAAATTGAATGTGTTAATGTCCCAATCTCGTAATTTGCATTAAATTGAATGTGCTAATATCATAATCTTGTAATTTGCATTAAAGAAAATGTGTTAATATCATAATCTTGTAATTTGCATTAAAGAGAATGTGTTTATATCATAATCTTGTAATTTGAATCAAATTGAATGTGTTAATGTCATAATCTTGTAGTTTACATTAAAGAGAATATGTTAATATCATAATCTTGTAATTTGCATTAAAGAGAATGTGTTAATATCATAATCTTGTAATTTGCAGCAAATTGAATGTTTTAATGTCATAATCTTGTAATTTGCATTAAAGAGAATGTGTTAATATCATAATCTTGTAATTTGCATTAAAGAGAATGTGTTTATATCATAATCTTGTAATTTGAATCAAATTGAATGTGTTAATGTCATAATCTTGTAGTTTACATTAAAGAGAATATGTTAATATCATAATCTTGTAATTTGCATTAAAGAGAATGTGTTAATATCATAATCTTGTAATTTGCAGCAAATTGAATGTTTTAATGTCATAATCTTGTAATTTGCATTAAAGAGAATGTGTTAATATCATAATCTTGTAATTTGCATTAAAAAGAATGTGTTGATACCATAATCTTGTAATTTACATTAAAGAGAATGTGTTAATATCATAATCTTGAAATTTGCATCAAATTGAATGTGTTAATCTCATAATCTTGTAATTTGCATTAAAGAGAATATGTTAATATCATAATCTTGTAATTTGCATCACAAAGAATGTGTTGATATCATAATCTTGTAATTTACATTAAAGAGAATATGTTAATATCATAATCTTGTAATTTGCATCAAATTGAATGTGTTTATATCATAATCTTGTAATTTGCATTAAAGAACAGTCCATGGGACAATATTTAAAGTCCTTTACTTTAAGACTTGTGGTATTTTAATACGGAGTATCATAACAGTTGACAGCCTGTGGCGTACTACAGAGGTGAAGCACGTGTCAAGGTGACAAATTTGCAACGATACATTTCGTCGGTGTATCTTAGTCGGTTAGAGCAGCTCACTCCGGAGCGAGGAGACGCGGATCCGTCACAGCTATATTCCTGTTTTCGCATCCTGTAATGATGTTCTAGTAGTGCTAGGTTTATTAAAGGTAAAAAAATAATATTCTGGTAGCTCTAGTTTATTAAAGGTAAAAGATATAATATTCCAGCTCTAGTTTATAAAATGTAAAAAAAAAATGTTCTGATAGCTCTAGTTTATAAAAGCTAAAAAATATAATATTCCAGCTCTAGTTAATAAAAGGTAAAAAGAAAAATGTTCTGGTACTCTATATAAAAGTATTCGTGCTGCAAATATTAGAACTAACGTCGACATTAGTTAAAACTTTATTAAAAAACATTGACACACATGAGGCCTTTCGGGCTTTACTATACGCCGATCTTAAGATGGTAAAATTTGGGCGACTCTTGTTGTAATGACAGCTCCCCTCGTCAAATTCCAGGACCGTGCCAACATCTCTTTCACCCAGTCACATAATTTGGGAACTAGATACTTCTAACCGTGACCATAATGTTAAGACCGATATGTAAATTTCTTTTGATTCTGGACTCTCACCTTTGCTACTTATATATACTTGGATGTACGGTCTAATTTTACCATCTGAAGATGGGCGTATAGTAATGTCCGAAAGGCTTCATGTGTGTCAATAATTTTTTATGAAGTTTTAACTTATTTAGTTTTAACTTATTTTATCGTGCAACTAGACGGAGGTCGTTAATTCTAATGTTCTTGTAGTGCTAAGTTATTAAGTTGTAAAAATATTATAAATTATATTCAATTTCAAGAAAGCATATATAATTTAACAGAATAAACTTTTTATACTGCCATAATGTTTGCAGTTGTTTAAAACCAAATTTTTGAGAAAACTGGAGACTAATTATTACTCATATTTTTGCCATATAAATGTATCAACACAAGTGCACTTCATACACTTTCATGTTTTGAGAGAATCTATCGCAGCAACCAACTCATGAAATTAGTGCTGAAAGTTGCTAAAGCTCTTCGTAGAAGTTCGGTCATTCGAAAAATTTAATGGTACTTTCGTTTAACGCTTTTTCTTGCACTGAGTACAGGGCTCCCTAACAAATGCTGTACCGTAAGTGGAAATAGATTTTTGAGCATATATTTTGGGTTTAGTATATATTTTTTCTAGAATAGCTTCCAAAATATCGTACCTGAGGTGCAGCATCAGTAAACAAATTACACACCATACACTTCTTAGACAAGCACTATACCCTTTACGCGACCGATGTACCTGATCCGCATGGCGCCACATATCCTTCCTCGCTTTCCAAGCAAAAATTTTCAAATAGCGACAGGGTTTTACGAAAGCCACGGCAAAGCAAATCCTGTCGATGTACATATCAGCAATACCGACCGTAAACCTGTCACGAATGAAGAGAGCTTGCTTATAATCCTCTATTCTCTGCTCCATGAATCAAGGCATCATGGAAATGGTTTAGTGCTCTTGGCATGGACACCAAGCAACTGGACAGAAAGAAATCACTCATACTTCTCTCTCCTTTCTTAGGTTCATCGCCATTGTTTTTCATTTTGCAGGTAATCAGCAGCAGAAAGGACTTCGGTCAATCATCCCACTAAATGACCACTTTGAATGACAAAACTGAGGAAAAAGCTAAGTTTTCTTATGCGTCATTCCAGCTACTTTCTGTTCACTTCTTAGGTAATTCATTCATTCGAGCTGATTTCAACCCATTTTGCTACCCTGTGAAAACACAAATTTGTCCGTGACGGGGATGGAACCGGCTGCCCCTCACTCCGGAGTAAGTTGCTCTCTCAACTAAACTACACGGATGGAATGAATCGCTGCAGATTTGTCGTCGTGACACGTGCTTTACTTCTGTAGTACGTCAAAAACCCGAGTTAATTCGTTCTAGCAGACTAAAGGTTTAACGTCTTCTAGCTTGTCTCAACAGATATGTCTCTTTCTGCAGAAAACTTTAATTCCCACAACTGAGAGACAAAAATAAATATTAAGAATGACTCAAGCGTGGGATATGGTGGACCTACAACACTTGAGAAGGATGTTCCACCAAGGAATCGACCTGGACTTTCTAAACGGCGTATGAGAAAAAGATCTCGGCTGAGTGAATGTAAGATTGGTGTATGGAATACTAGGGGTATAAATGGCAAGATGAGTGAGGTGATTGAGGAGATGAATAAGTATAGACTGGATGTGCTGTGTGTAAGTGAAACCAAAAAGAAGGAAATTGGGGTAGAAGAAGTGAATGGCATGGTGAGTGTGTGGTCTGGAGTATTGGATAATATGAGAGGACAGGCTGGTGTAGGTGTGATTTTAAGTGAAAAGATGAAGAACAACTTGATTCATTATAGTTGCATAAGTGAAAGAATTCTCTGGATTCGTTTGAAAGTGAAACTTCAGAGAATTGTAATTGTTGTAGTGTATGCTCCTTGTGACTCGGAACCTTCTGATAAAAAGAAGATTTCTGGAATGAGCTAAAAGCTGTTTTGAGCCAGTTTGGTAATAAAGAAAAAGTTATAATAGCAGAGGATTTCAATGCTAGAGTAGGTGTGCAGAATGCAATTTCTGACAATGTTCTGGGTAAGTTTAATGATCCTTGTGTGAATGATAATGGTGAAAGATTAATTGAACTCTGCATTGAGAATGATTTGTGTGTATCTAATACATTTTTAGACCACAAGTATATACACACATATACTTGGGAAAATCGTACTCTTGGTCAAAAGAGTGTGATAGATTTTGTTGTTTACGATCAGCGTTTGAAACACTTAGTTGTTGACACCCGTGTGATGAGAGGTGCGGATGTTGGTTCTGATCATTACTTGGTAGTGTCACGAGTGAAACTTAATGTTGGTTGGAGGAAAAGGAATAGGAAGAGATCCAGGATAGAAAGAATAAAGGTTGATAGGCTAATTGAAGGTCATCAGCGGTACTCTGACTTACTCAGAGAACGACTGAAGGATCTGAAATCTTGTGAGAGGGATGTAGAAAAGAAGTGGGAATGTTTTAAGAACTGTGTTGTCACTGCTGCTAAAGAGGTCTGTGGCACCACAATAGTGGGTAACAATAGAGGTGATGCTTGGTGGAATAGTGAGATTGATGAGGCAGTAAAAAAAAAGAAGGAAGCCTATTTGGGGATGTTGCAAGGTAGAGTCTCTGTGGATGAATATCGCTGTAAGAAGCGTGAAGCTGCTAAGCTGGTTCGCCACAGTAAAGCAAAAGATAGGAAGGAGAAAGTGGAAAGGCATGAACTGGCGTTTTGGAAAGATAGAAAGTCCTTCTGGAAGTACATGAGACTCAGGAAAAATAGGGGAAACAAAGTTGTAAGTTGTGTCAAGAATGTGATTGGGGAAATGATATGGGAGCCCAATGAGTTAAGTGAGAGATAGGGTGAATACTTCTGTGAGTTATTAGATCAGGAGAACAAAAATTATTCTGAGACAGATGCAGATGATGTCACAATGAATGATGAAAGCACAGGAAGGATCTCAAGAGAAGAAGTGTGTAAAGCTCTAAAATCTCTTAAGAATGGTAAGGCTCCGGGAGTGGATGGCATAACTGCAGAGATGTTGAATTATGGTGGTGACTCTATAATTGACTGGTTAACTGAAATTTGCCAGTTGTGCTGGGAGTTAGGAATAGTCCCTCGGGATTGGAAGGATGCTATTATTGTTCCCTTGTATAAGGGAAAAGGTGATCAGACTGAATGCAAGAACTTCCGTGGTATTAGCCTACTGAGTGTATAACGAAGTAAATTTCTCCGTCCTTTTTATCCGCGCCAGGATTCGAACCCGGATCCCCTCATTCCGGAATAAGTCACTTTACCAATTGAGCTACGCGGACGCTTTATTCTGATTCCTATCTGCCTTTATGTCGTGTGCGTCCTTCTGGCAGGTACGTCACATCTCCTGGTACGTTACATCATCTCCCCTAATTTTTTTTTTTTTTTTTTTTTTGAAGTGCTGGAGAAGGGATTTTCTTATTTTTCCTATCTCGCGGTGTGGAAATAAGATCACACCAATGCGAGATTTTGAACGGTCGGGTCATCCGGATAGTTCGGGCGCCATTATAACGAAGTAAATTTCTCCGTCATTTTTATCCGCGCCAGGATTCGAACCCGGATCCCCTCATTCCGGAATAAGTCACTCTACCAATTGAGCTACGCGGACGTTTTATTCTGATTCCTATCTGCCTTTATGTCGTGTGCGTCCTTCTGGCAGGTACGTCACATCTCCTGGTACGTTACAAGTGTGCCAGGGAAAGTGTTTGGTAAGGTTGCTATTGAAAAAGTACGGGGTCTTACATCATTGAAAGTGGGGGATGTTCAGAGTGGTTTTATGCCTGGTAAAGGCTGCACTAACCAGATTTTTGCATTACGCATGATGATTGAAAAGTATCTGGCTGTTGGGAAGAAAGTTTTTACTGCCTTCATAGATTTAGAGAAAGCTTACGACCGAGTGAATAGGACACTTTTGTGGAAGGTATTGAGTGAATATGGTGTTACTGGGAATCTACTTAATAGTGTAAAAGCCATGTATGCTGGTAGTAGAGCTTGTGTACGAGTGAATGGTGTTTTATCAAAATGGTTTTCCATTGGTGCAGGAGTTAGACAAGGTTGTGTAATGTCACCATGGCTGTTTAATATATTTAAGGACGCATGCATGCGTGAGGCCAAAATAGATAATAGTGGTTTATGTCTTGGTGATATCCGTGTGTGCAGATTGATGTATGCTGATGACACTGTCCTGTTGGCAGAGAGCAAAAGTGAGTTGCAAAGTATGTTGACTCGGATGCACGAAGTTTGCATGAAATTCAAACTGAGTATAAATAAGGGAAAAACCAAAGTTATGGTGTTTGAGAGAGAGGAATGGGTAGCACTGAATGTAATGTAAGTATAAATGGCACTGTGATTGACCAGGTGAGTGAGTTTCTGTATTTAGGAAGCATGTTTGACAGAGAGAACAAGTTGGATGGTGAAATCAGTAGGCGAGTGAATTCTTCTTTGAAAGTCATAGCTGCTCTGGGAGGTTTTCACAGGAATGATGGGTTCTCTAGAGAGTCCCGCATGGCTGTGTATGAAACAGTAATTGTTCCTACTCCGATGTATGGCAGTGAAACCTGGGTACTGCAGAAGAAGCATAGAAGTCGTTTGTGTGCTGGAGAAATGCGTTACTTACGTGGGGTTTGTGGCAAGACACGATCTGATTGTGTGAGGAATGAAGATGTATTGCAGTTGTGTGATGCAAAGCAAAATGTTGTTAGCAAAGTGGAGACCAATATGCTTCGGTGGTTTGGCCATGTTGAAAGAATGAGTGATGAAATGCTTACTAAGAAAATCTTTTCAGCCCAAGTGGCAGGAAGGAAAGGCAGAGGAAGGCCAAGGAAGACATGGGTGGATCAGATTCAGGAGTGTCTGCATGAGAAAAAGATTATGAGTATGAAGTATAAAAGATCTTGTGTACGGCGTGTAATGGATATCAGTGAAGCACGAGCTGTATGTCAAGATCGCTGTAAATGGAGAAGTTTGATTCGACAACAATAAGTAAAAATATCTGGAAGTTTGTATTTCTTTTTGGAGCTAACCTCTGAATCTCAGAGAACAGCTTAGTGATATGTGTATGTATACAGCTTAGTGAGAACACATTGCTCACCGACAGCCATCTGACTACGTAAAATCATGAAGCGTGATACATAATCAGGGAATTTTTCAAGTTTGTCTTCTGAAGACTTAAGTTCCTGCCGTGCCGAAGATAGTCAGTTGAAAACCCTTGTGTCAGGAAATTCTGCATGCATGGCTTCCGAAGACTCAAGTTCCTGAGATGTTTGTCCTAAAAATAATTCGTTGGGCAGCTCTGTATACAGAAAGTCTTCAAGTATGGCTTCGGAAGACTCAAGTTATTGAGTTGTCGCTTGCAAAGCTAATCCTTCGGGAATCCCTGTATAAGATTATTCTGCAAGTATGGCTTCCGAAGACTCAAGTTCCTGAGATATCCCTCCCGAAGCTAGTTAGGTGGGAAACTCTGTAGCAGGAAATTCTGCAAGTATGGCTTCGGAAGACTCAAGTCTGTGAAGTGCCGCACCCAAAACAAATTCTTTGGGCATCCCTGTATAAGACGATTCTCCAAATATGGCTTCCCGTGAGTCAAGTTCGTGAAATACCGCTCCCGGAGCTAATTCGTAGGGCAGCGCAGTATCCGTAAATTTTACAAGAATGGCTCTCGAAAACTGAAGTTTCTGAGGTGTCCCTCCTAAAGTTAATGACTTCAGCACTCCTGTATCAGGAAGTCCTACAAGTGTGATTTCCGAAGATTCAAACATCTAGAGAGCCGCATGTGAAACTAATCAGCTATCCGCCTTTGTATTAATAAATGCTTCCGTTACGGCTTCCGAAGACTCGAGTTTCTGGGATGATCCTCCTGATGCTAAGCAGCTGAGTGTCACTGTGTCAAGAATTTCTTCAAATATGACTTGTGTTATGAATTTCTTCAAAAATGACTAGAGTTAGTCAGTTGTCAACCCGTGTATTAGGAAATTCTTCAGTTTTAGCTTCCAAACACTCAAGTTCCTGAGGTGCTGCTTTCAAACTTAGTTCACTATATCAGGAAATTCTGCAAGCATTGCTTGAAGACTAGTTCCTGAGATGCCCCTCCCGAAGCTAGTTCGCTGGGCAACTCCATATAAAGAAATTCTTCAAATATGGCTTCCAAAAACTCAAGTTTCTGAAGTTCCCCTCCCTTAGCTAGTCAGATGGACACGCCTGTATAACGAAATTCTTAAAATATGGCTTTCGAAAGCCTTAGTTCTTGAGATGTAACTCCTGACGCTAGCCAGTCGAGCACCCCTGTATCAGGAAATTCTTTGAGTATGGCTGCCCAAGACTTAAATTCCTGAACAGCCGCACGCAAAACTTTTAATTTGGCCACCCCTGCTATAAATGTAAAATTAAGTAACACAAAAAATAATACACGTGAAATATGCAAATCCTTTTTCCTTGGGACCTGTGAGATTTAGCTTCGAATTTGTCTCCAAATACAACAACCTAAAGCCAGCTCCATTTTTTCGTGGAAGGAATAAGACTTTAAATATGCGTCAGTGATCATCGATTATTATGATAAAAGGTGGACATTAAATCTATTTCTTTTCTTTTTTTTAGTTTTGGGATTTAATTACCACCATGAGCCATTTTAACGGTTACAAGCTGTCGCCAGGCTTTAATTTGTACCCTCTGCTTCCAGAAAAGGAAAAGTGCACCGTAAGACAAACATCCCACCCTTACCTCATATAAGACTCGAATCTGCTCGGAAGGATTGCCAGAAGATAATATCTCGGACCACCCAGCTACCGGGGTTCTTAAATTGCCTTCTATTTTCAACCTTGTGAAAATTAATTTAGACAATTCGATTTTCTTTGGTTTTGCGATGAAAACAGGATATCCTTTGTGCGATTGTTTTCTACAATACTAATTCTTGAGGTAAGGTCTTTCTTCTTGAGACATTTTGTAAAATTCTATCGACTGAAGTAGTTACAGAGCGTCATTGCTCTTCTACTAGATGTTGTACCGAAGACAACTATAACCTTTGAGAAAATGATTTCCAAGGAAATAATGGGCTGGGCGTTTAGGGAAACATTGTTATTTAAATATGATGATCATTAATAATTAGATGCTGTTGCTCTTAATTACACGTCGTTAATTTTAAATATGCATGAGCTGAAGATGTAAATGTCGGATGAATTTAAACGCCGATTATCATGTATTTAAGTGGTCTGAAATAGAAGCCTGGAAGTTAATTTATGATCTTTTAAAATAAACACTGTTTGTTGTTGCGTTTCGGCCTATCGATGGTAGAATAAAAACCAAAATTTACAAAATCGATATGATTCTCATAGGCGTTACGGTTAGAATGGAGAAGAGACAGCAAGAAAATTCGGCATACCATACGACATATACCCTAATTGAACTTTCATTTTTGGTTTCTTTTTCTATGTAAATTGTGAATTCACTCGTTTTAAGCGTTTCAACCTTAAAATAATACTTTTCTCACTCACTGAATGCTATGTGTTCTTGATGTCAGACTGAATGACGTGTGTGTGCATGCTTGGACAAGATATAAGCTATGTATACAGGGTGTCCCAAAAGGTCGTAGACAAACTTTAGGGGTAGGTCCGCCAGAGAACTAGGAACCAATTTTACATAGGAAGTGACAGTCGCAAACGCGACCGACGACTGCTAGAGGGTGTTGTTTGCCAACGCGTAGGAGAGCGCGAGGCAGTATCATTTGAGGCGATGGCATTGGAGAGGAAGGATGCAGCGCTACAGTAATAGGGAGATGGCGGATATGCATTACGCATATGACGCCGCGGATGGAAACAGACGAGCCGCGCAAACTGACGCCTGCCCTATCATCAAATGTTTGGACGTGTGCAACAACGATTGATTGTGTGAGACCGGAGCCTTCGAAAGAAACAGCCACTGTGGTCGGGAACGTAGTACGCGCACACCTGCCATGGAAGAAGTTGTCCTAGGTGACATTCAGTGTAACCCACGTGCAAGTATCAGAGCAATCACGTACGACCTGGATGCACCTCGCTCCAGCGTTATGCGCACATTGCACGAGGAGACGCTACACCCGTATCACATCCAAAGAGTGCAGACATAGGGCGCAGGCGATTACCCCCTGCGTGTTGCGTTCGCACGTTGACGTTTGCACCAATGTGCCACAGAGCCTGACTTTCCCTGGTGGATTCTTTTCACCAAAGAAGCATCATTTTCACGGGACGTTGTACTGAACCACCATAACACGCATGCGTGTTCGCACGAAAACCTTAGGGGTACACGTCCGCATGGGGCACAACACCGCTTAACCATCAACGTTTGGGCTGAGATTGTCGGTGACTGTTTGATTTGTCCCTACCTAATTCCCTCACACCTCACTGGGGCGACCTATCGAATCTTTTTGGAAGATGTCTTGCCGCAGTTGCTGGGTGACGTTCCTCTCGCTGTGTGGACACACATCTGGTTTCAGCATGACCAAGCGCCCGCAAATTTCAGCCAGAATGTGCGGTACTACCTGAATACCACCTACCCTCATCGCCCGGATTGGCAGAGGCGGACCCGCCACATTGCCACCACTATTCCCCGACCTCGCCCCCCACCGGACGTTTTCCTGTGGAGATACATGAAGTCCCTGGTGTACGAAACACCCGTAGATTCAGACGTCGACCTCGTCGCCAGGGTCGTTGAGGCGGCCGAGACGTGTCCGTGACAGACCTTCCCTACTTGAACGTGTTCGACAGTCCATGCGTCGCCGATGTGAAGCCTGCATTACAACCGATAGCAGGAATTTTGAGCATCTGTCGTAATGTATCTTGATTTGTTCCACATCGAATTGTGTTGTGTGTAAATAAACCAATGTTCAACACTGGTATCTGCCTTCCTTTCTTTGCGTGTCCTTCACTTCGCTGTTAAACCGTACGGTCGCGTTTGCAACCCTCAGTACTTATGTAAAATTGTCTAAATAAACTTCAATATGTAAAATTTCACGATTGTATTTTATTTAATATGTAAAATTGGTTCGTAGTTGTCTGGCGGACCTACCGCTAAAGTTCGTCCACGAGCTTTTAAGACACCTTGCATAATGCGTTGAGCGAGCAGCGTGAAATATGGGTTGATAAGTGCAGCTTTGCGTTATACACTGACGAAAGAAAAAAAGTCCCAACGCCACGAAAAAATAGTTGCAGAGGAATGAAATGGCGGCAATACATTTGTATAGATAACATATTTAATCGATTAAGGTTTCAAGATCACAGCTTAATGTAAGCGCGAGAAGAGCCATTTTAAATGTGAATTGCTGGTACATTAATAACCGGTGTAACCGCCAGAATGTTAAATGCAAGCACGCAAACGTTCATGCATTGTGTCGTACAGGTGCTGGATGTCAGTTTGTGGGATGGAGTTCCATGCCTGTTGCACTTGGTCGGTCAATACAGGGACGGTTAATGCTGGTTGGGGGTGACGCTGGAGTTGTCGTCCAATGATGTTCCCATACGTGCTCGATTGGTGAAAGATCTGGTGATCTAGCAGGGCACGGCAACAAGTAGACACTCTGTAGAGCATGTTGGGTTACAACAGCGGTATGCGGGCGAGCGTTATCCTGTTGGAAAACACCACCTGGAATGCTGTTCATGAATGGCAGCACAACAGGTTGAATCACCAGACCGACGTACAACTGTGCCGCCAGGGTGCGTGGGATAACCACGAGAGTGCTCCTGCTGTCATAGGAAATTGCTCCCCAGACCATAACTCCTGGTGTAGGTCCAGTGTGTCTCGGCCGCAGACAGGTTGGTTGCAGGCGCTCACCTGGCCTCCTTCTAACCAACACACGGCCATCACTGGCACCCAGGCAGAACCGGCTTTCATCAGAAAACACAACAGATCTCCACTCCATCCTCCAATGAGCTCTAGTTTGACACCACTGACGTCGCAAACGGCAGTGGTTTGGAGTAAGTGGAATGCACGCTACAGGGCGTCTGGCTCGGAGCTGTCCTTCAAGTAACCGATTTGTAACAGTTCGTTATGTCACTGTGGTGGCAACTGCAGCTCGAATTGCTGCCGCAGACGCGGTATGATGCGCCACGGCCATACGCCGTACACGGCGGTCTTCCCTCTCAGTAGTACCACGTGGCCGGCCGGAACCCGGTCTTCTTGAGGGAGTACCTTCCCTTGACCACCACTGCCAACAATCATGCACAGTGGCTACATTCCTGCCAAGTCGTTCTGCAATATTGCGGAACGAAAAACCTCCTTCTCGTAGCCCTATTACACGACCTCGTTCAAACTCCGTGAGCTGTTGATAATAGCTTCTTCGTCTTCTTAAAGGCATTCTTGACTAACACCAACCCACTACGTCGAACCTCAACGATAACTAGCGCTCACGAACGTTACAACGCGTATTTACAGCAAACCTGCTTTGCATGTTCCGAGGGGCGCTACTAGCGCCACACGTATGCTCCGAGCGCGAAATCTGCATAGACGTCATCTTACAGATGTACTCTCACCGCCTACCAACGGTCGTTTATCTAACACAACTCCTTCTTGGTGTTGGTATTTTTTTTCCGTCAGTGTATTTTGTACACCAAGTCTAATGTGTGGAGCGAGCAGTATAAAACGTGGTAGATTAGTGCAGCCTTGAGTTGCACCTTGTACAGTACCACGTTTATGTAACAGACAAATGAATCGTTTCAACGTAGACACAGATTCTACTGAAGATTACTACTGTAGAATAAGTCTAATGAGTGTGGAGCGAGCGGTGTAAAATGTGGGTAGATTAGTGCAGCTTTGCGTTGTACCTTGTAGATCAAGTCTAATGTGTGGAGCAAGCAGCATAAAATGTATGTGGATTAGTGCAGCATTGAGTTGCACCTTGTGGACTAAGTCTAATGTGTGTGGAGAGAGAGGTGAAAAATGTGGATAGATTAGTGAACACTTGAGTTGCACCTTGTAGACTAAGCCTAATGTGTGTGGTGTGGAGCGAGCAGTGTGAAATTTGGGTAGATTAGTGCAGCCTTGCGTTGTACCTTGTAGACCAAGCCCAGTGTGTGGAGCGAGCAGTGTAAAATGTGGGTAGATTAGTGCAGCATTGAGTTGCACCTTGTAGAATAAGTCTAATGAGTTTAGAACAAGCAGTGTAAAATGTGGGTAGATTAGTGCAGCTTTGCGTTGTACCTTGTAGATCAAGTCTAATGTGTGGAGCAAGCAGCATAAAGTGTAGGTAGATTAGTGCAGCCTTGCGTTGTACCTTGTAGACTAAGCCCAGTGTGTGGAGTGAGCAGTGTAAAATGTGGGTAGAATAGTGCAGCATTGAGTTGCACCTTGTAGAATAAGTCTAATGAGTTTAGAACAATCAGTGTAAAATGTGGGTAGATTAGTGCAGCTTTGCGTTGTACCTTGTAGATCAAGTGTAATGTGTGGAGCGAGTAGTATGAAATGTGGGTGCATTAGTGCATCATTGAGTTTCACCTTGTGTACTAAGTCTAATGTGTGTGGAGAGAGCAGTGTAAAGTGTGGGTACAGCAGTGCAGCCTTGAGTTGCACCTAGTAGACTATGTCTAATGTGTGTGTGCAGCGAGCAGTGTGATGTATGAGTAGATTAGTGCAGCCTTGCGTTATACACCAGGTCTAATGTGTGGAGTGAGCAGTGTAAAATGTGGGTAGATTGGTGCAGCCTTCGTTGTACCTTGTAGACCAAGTCTAATGTATGGAGGGCGCAGTGTAAAATATGGGCAAATTGGTGCAGCCCTACGTCGTACTTTACAGAACAAGTCTAATGTGTGCAGCGAGCAGTGTAAAATGTTTGTAGATTAGTGCAGCCTTGCATTGTACCTTGCAGACCAAGTCTGCAAGATATAACGCAAGGTTGCACGAATGCACCCACACTTTGCGCTGCTCGCTCTACACATTATATTCATCTTTCTTCTACTGTCAAAACATACATACGCTATTCTGACTTGACGCCAAGACTGTTGCCAAATATTATTCAGTGAGTGAGAAAAATATAACGTTATGGCTGAAATGCTTAATACGAATGAAAAAGTTAAATTAAAATATACCTCATATCCACCAGAAAGGAATGGCAGTCAATATCTACAGACGTATACATTATATTATATTACGAAAGAGTGAAACAAGAAATAAACACGTTCTTAAGAGTGTGAGCAAATTTACTGCGAAAATGTCACTGTTAAAGGAATAAAAAAATCTTTGCAAACTGTCGCATAGTAAAGTAAAAACAGGGTGACAACAAATAAAGCACACAAATGTGAAAACTGTCACCAGAAGTAATAAAAGGCCACATAAAAAAGTACAGGATCTGGATGATATTATTGGTCCAATAGTCTTCATGCAATCTACACTTCTGGTTGGCTTACAACCCATGACTAATTTTTCGCCAAGTCCGTTGCAAGAGACTTGGTGAAAAATTAACGGGTGTGTCATAAGTGTGTCATCACTGCTATATTAATGGCAGCGATGGCACACTGGAAATACTTTTTCCGGCCCTAAATCCTGAAGCTTGGTGTTTGAAGAACACATAAAATGAAAGCGTGCGGAGAGCTGGCCAATTACGGATTTTGATTATGCCGGCCGATTCATCGTTCTTACGGAACGGTACTCAAGTAACTTTAGACGATTTTCCCCAGTGCGGTGGAGTACCATCTTTCTGGGAAATGACATTAGGCTGAAAATCTTCAATCTACGGTACGACAAATTCTGTAGCACACCAGTAAAGGATGCGTACATCTACCGTGGGCAAAATATATCAAAGTAAGGGACATATCGAAGAATTTAATAAGCGTATAAAACTTGGCTGGAGTAAGTTTGGAAGAAATGGTAGATTTTTCAAAAGCAGTTTACCGTTTTAATAGAGCTATGTTTAATTCATGCAGCCTTCAGGTCTCACTTATGAATCGGTGATATGGTCCTTGACTATTTGGTCTAGGCGTAATAAGTTTTCGTCGTTCTACGTAGCACGCTGAAGAAACGAAACGGTCGAATGTTTGTCAGAATTCCATGAATTCTACGTCGAACGACACGTTCTGTCTGCTTGCTCGCATATACGGCTATTGAGCAAGGACATGGAGACTGATAAGGTGCGCACGCATTGCTCTCTGTTTTTCATGCTCAATATCGGAAAAATCGCCGCAGAAGCACGAGAGCGGATATGTTCAGAATACGGCGAAATATTTGTAGGTGAGTGACGCACATATCAAGATGGCAAAGTTGCAGTGATACGTTTCGTCGGTGTAGTTCAGTCGGTAGAATAATTGGATCCTCAGCGACGGGATGTTGGTTCGAATCCCACCACTGGCAGAAGGGCATACTTTCCCATTGGCGCCGGACGTAAAAGTGAATCTCCAGGTCGTGAGGTTCATAAATAATATGTGATGCTTCTTCCACACATTGTCTCGGTTTAATGAGATTTCCTTCTTCTACAGTGAACTCCTTAAAGTATGGTTTCTCTGCTGATCAGGAAACCTACGATTCCGTCCCAGCCTTTTCTGAAGGGGAGGATATATGTGACGTACCTACACCTCGGAGGTGACGCAGAATTCAAGACGGCAAAGTTGCAGCGATAAGCTTCGTGGGTGTAGTTCAGTTAGGAGATAACTGGTTCCGGAGTGAGGAGACGTGACTTCGAATCCCATAATCTGCAAACAGGCTTATTTTCACAGGTGCAAAAACGTGTCGTTAGTGGTTTTTGAAGTTCAGAAGTGGTGATTGCAGCGTGGAGGACAATCAGCGTAGAGGACGGCCGAAGGAGATTCAGTTCACAAATGTGCATTCCTTCGGCCGTGAAGAGCGTATAGATACTTTGATAATGATTAAATGATGTCTTCTTGTTTAAGTACGATAGCGATTTGACTATCGAAACGTATTCATTGGCCTGATAGGAAACACATGCAAGGGCTGCGGATAACTCAGAAAAGCATTTGGAGATGCGTGCTTAGAGTAACCAATAAAAATAGGAAAAGGAACATATGGATCAGGAAAAGGAACATATGGATCAGGAAAAGGTCAAGAGCGCATGACGTCATGATAAAAAAAGACCCTGAAGTGGCAAGGAGATAGACATATAGCTAGAAGAACTGACCACATTACTGAACAACTGAAATTCTGCACTGGATACCATGACACAGAAAAAGACCCAGAAGAAGAAAATGTGGTAGATACATGGATGAAATACGAAAGCATTCCAGAGTGACATGGAAGAGAGTCGAGGAGGCCTTCATCCTGTAGTGGATCGAAAATGATTGATGATAGAAATTATATTAATGCACCATTAACTAAAATTACAAAACACTTTCCTTTATTTTTTAGTGTAAATATTTATTTTCCTTTACTCCCCCGAGCTTTCGTTCGTCCTGGACGGCTTTTTCAAGGTGCGTTAATAAGCAAACACAAAATTATAGAATAACAATAAATAATTGTAAATAACAATGCACATGATGTAAATTTTTATATGCGTTCTCCACGTTATGTCATACTCACCTTCACAAGCCTATCACATATTTTTTGTTTTACATATCAGCAGACCTTTATGAAACTTTTCCAAATCTGCGGGATCTCATATGAAATGTTTTCATTACAAGCATCCAGCCCTTGTCATTATTTCCTTGGCCTTCCTAAATGATTATTCCTTTGGGGTCGTGTTCCTTGCTGCTTGTTGCTTTTTGCCACTCCGGTTTTGCCGCGTTGTTAATTACCTCTCTGACTAGTACTGTAGCAGGATTTCCGTTTCTTACCGTTGTTTCGTGTTCTTTAAGTCTAGTACTTATTTTTCTCTTGGTTATTCCTACATACACTTTTTCTGTTCCGTCATCATCAGTGTCGTAGCTAGCACAACGTGCGGCCCCCTGCAATATTTACTTTAGCACCCCTAAGCACAGTAATTTCCCCAGAGTTTCGAACACGAGGATTGATGCATTTTTCGCGGTGTGTGTTTATTTAGGTGAGTGAGTGGTGAGGAAGTCAGGGAGATTGTCTGGAAAAGTAAGGGCCGTACCTAAAGGCCTGTAGTTTCAACTTTTTCAAGTAATAGATTTCGCAATACGTGTAATTGCTTTGTCCAAAACTAAAATTAATCACTTGAAGAAATCCCCCTCTTACACATAGCAGATCTGCGGCTGCCGTTAATAAATGTCAGCGACATTCGTGCACGTAATCCTAATAAACTGACTGTTTTCCCACATTCTCCACGGAGAATCCAACTCTGGCCTGGCGCTTTTCCTCAGCAGCGCTGAGAGAGGGCGATTGGAGAGCGATCGTATTACAGCCCAAAGTCAAAGAGCCGAACAATTTCAATCTGTAGGACATTCAGTGTTTTAAAAGTGAAACTAGGCATTTACAGACATGTATTTCGGCAAAGTTAAATATATCTTAAAGCAAAAAATGAATCTTTGGGTTAATTATTGGGCGTGTTCGAATTTTTTCATAAAACTATAACTGGCAGGTGCAGTACGCCCCTTCGTTACCTGCGCCCCCGCAGCTGCGGGGGAGGTAGTTACGCCACTGGTCATCATATCGCAGTGGTATACTATATACACCAGCTCTTTCCATTTCATCCGATTTCTTATAACCTGTTAATGTTCTACCAATAGATTGTGGCATTCCGATTCCTACGTCAAACCCGTGGTTACGCAACAGACTCTTGAAACAAAATGTGAACCTTGAGATACACTGACGGAAAAAAATCCCAACACCAAAAAGGGGTTGTGTTAGATAAACGACAGTTGGTAGGCTGTGAGAGTACATCTATAAGATGACGTCTATGCACATTTCGCGCTCGGCGCATACGTACGGCGCTAGTAGCGCCCCTCGGAACATGCAAAGCAGGTTTGCTGTAAATACGCGCTGTAACGTTCGTGAGCGTTAGTTATCGTTGAGGTTCGACGTAGTGTGTTGATGTTAGTCAAGAATGCCTTTAAGAAGACGAAGAAGCCATTATCAACAGCTCACGGAGTTTGAAAGAGGTCGTGTAATAGGGCTACGAGAAGGTGGATTTTCTTTCCGCAATATTGCAGAACGACTCGGAAGGAATGTAGCCACTGTGCATGATTGTCGGCAGCGGTGGTCAAGGGAAGGTACTGCCTCAACTCAAGAAGACCGGGTTCCGGCAGGCCACGTGGCACTACTGAGAGGGAAAGACCGCCGTGTACGGCGTATGGCCGTGGCGCATCGTACCGCGTCTGCGGCAGCAATTCGAGCTGCAGTTGCCACCACAATGACACAACGAACTGTTACAAATCGGTTACTTGAAGGAGAGCTCCAAGCCAGACGCCCTGTAGCGTGCATTGCACTTACTCCAAACCACTACCGTTTGCGACGTCAGTGGTGTCAAGCTGGAGCTCATTGGAGGACGGAGTGGAGATCTGTTGTGTTTTCTGATGAAAGCCGGTTCTGCCTGGGGGCCAGTGATGGCCGTGTGTTGGTTACAAGGAGGCCAGGTGAGCGCCTGCAACAAACCTGTCTGCGGCCGAGACACACTGGACCTACACCTGGAGTTGTGGTCTTATGACAGCAGGAGCACTCTGGTGATTATCCCACGCACCCTGACGGCACAGTTGTACGTCGGTCTGGTGATTCAACCTGTTGTGCTGCTATTCATGAACAGCATTCCACGGGGTGTTTTCCAACAGGATAACGCTCGCCCGCATACCGCTGTTGTAACCAAACATGCTCTACAGAGTGTCTACTTGTTGCCGTGCCCTGCTAGATCACCAGATCTTTCACCAATCGAGCACATATGGGACATCATTGAACGACAACTACAGCGTCACCCCCAACCAGCATTAACCGTCCCTGTATTGACCGACCAAGTGCAACAGACATGGAACTCCATCCCACAAACTGACATCCAGCACCTGTACGACACAATGCATGAACGTTTGCGTGCTTGCATTCAACATTCTGGCGGTTACACCGGTTATTAATGTACCAGCATTTCACATTTAAAATGGCTCTTCTCGCGCTTACAATAAGCTGTAATCTTGAAACCTTAATCGATTAAATATGTTACCTATACAAATGTATTGCCGCCATTTCATTCCTCTACAACAATTTTTTCGTGGTGTTGGAATTTTTTTCCGTCAGTGTACAAGGTATCAACCCTACAAATCTGAGATTGCTTTCACTTCTTGCTCTTCTGTTTTCAGTTACTCACGTCTTACCTGTGTTAATATTTTATTCATTGTTCTGTGACTATATGCTGCTTCCACGCCTTTTTGCATTACATGATATATCTCCTCTTCCCGTGCCGACTTGTCTGAGCATATAACGAATCCCCGTCTTAATCTCGTCCGGAATCTTGCAGTCTTATACATGGTTGATGCATACGACTTTGGATCTATATAATTGCTAATGGCTGTAGGTGTGTAGTATATTGTCGTTTTGAACACACCATCATGCGTCCTTTTAACCATTACATCTAGGAACGGTAATTTTCCTTATTTTTCTAATTCTATTTCAAATTTATGCTTCCATTCAGGTCATTTAGCCTGGTTAAAAACCCATCAATACTGTCTTTTCCTTGCGGTAATGCGATAAACACGCCATCAACGTACCGTATCAAAGTGGATGGTTTTTTTATCTTTCCCACCAAACAGTTTATCCTCCATCGGTCTGATTACAGACTGCGCAAGCATTCCTGATATCCGCGAACCTATCGGAGTAACATCATTTTTATTAAAGACCGAAATATTAAAACCGAAAAAATTATAATTTGTCACTACGTTTAGTGCACCTTCAATGCTTGTTAGCGCCGTTTTGGTGAACCGGTATGATTCCTTTATCCGCTTCATAAGATTGGCTTTCGCTTTACTCATCGGTATTAATGGAAAAAGCAACACTACGTCCACGCTTCCCATAATATCCTCTTTATTCAATCTCCACCTTCTGTCCACGCTCCCGATAATATCCTCTTTATTCAATCCCAAGCTTCTGTCCACGCTCCCCATAATATCCTCTTAATTCAATCTCCAGCTTCTGTCCACGCTCCCGATAATATCCTCTTTATTCAATCTCCACCTTCTGTCCACGCTCCCGATAATATCCTCTTTATTCAATCCCAAGCTTCTGTCCACGCTCCCCATAATATCCTCTTAATTCAATCTCCAGCTTCTGTCCACGCTCCCGATAATATCCTCTTTATTCAATCTCCACCTTCTGTCCACGCTCCCGATAATATCCCCTTTATTCAATCTCCAGCTTCTGTCCAGGCTCCCCATAATATCCTCTTCATTCATTCTCCAGCTTCTGCCCAGGATCCCCATAATATCCTCTTTATTCAATCTGCAGCTTCTGTCCAGGCTCCCCATAATATCCTCTTTATTCAATCTTCAGCTTCTATCCAGGCTCCCTGTAATATCCTCCTTATTCAATCTCCACGTTCTGTCCACACTCCCCATAATATCCTCTTTATTCAATCTCCAGCTTCTGTCCAAGCTCCCCATAATATCCTCTTAATTCAATCTCCAGTTTCTGTCCAGGCTCCCCATAATATCCTCTTAATTTTATCTCCAGCTTCTGTCCAGGCTCCCCATAATATCCTCCTTATTCAATCTCCAGCTTCTGTCCACGCTCCCCATAATATCCTCTTAATTCAATCTCCAGCTTCTGTCCAGGCTCCCTCTAATATCCGCTTAATTCAATCTCCAGCTTCTGTCCAGGCTTCCCATAATATCCTCTTTATTCAATCTCCAGCTTCTGTCCACGATCCCCACAATATCCTTTTAATTCAATCTCCAGCTCCTGTCCAGGCTTCCCATAACATCATCTTTATTCAATCTCCAGCTTCTGTGCACGTCCCCATAATATCCTCTTTATTCAATCTCCAGCTTCTGTCCACGCTCCCCATAATATCCTCTTAATTGAATCTCCAGCTTCTGTCCACGCTCCCCATAATATCCTCTTAATTCAATCTCCAGCTTCTGTCCAGGCTCCCCATAATATCCTCTTAATTTAATCTCTAGCTTCTGTCCAGGCTCCCCATAATATCCTCTTAATTTAATCTCCAGCTTCTGTCTAGGCTCCCCATAATATCCTCTTTATTCAATCTCCAGCTTATGTCCAGGCTACCCATTATATCCTCTTCATTCAATCTCCAGCTTCTGTCCAGGCACCCCATAATATCCTCTTTATTCAATCTCCAGCTTCTGTCCAGGCTCCCCATAATATCCTCTTTATTCAATCTCCACCTTCTCTCCACGCTCCCCATAATATTCCCTTTATTCAATCTCCACCTTCTGTCCACGCTCCCGATAATATCCTCTTTATTCAATCTCTAGCTTCTATCCACGCTCACCATAATATCCTGTTTATTCAATCTCCAGCTTCTGTCCACGCTCCCCATAATATCCTCTTTATTCAATCTCTACCTTCTGTCCAGGCTCCCCATTATATCCTCTTTATTCAATCTCCAGCTTCTGTTTTAGACACACCATAATATCCACTTTATTCAATCTCCAGCTTCTGTCTAGGCTCTCCATAATATCATCTTTATTCAATCACAAGCTTCTCTCCAGGCTCTCCATAATATCCTCCTTATTCAATCCCAAGCTTCTGTCCAGGCTCCCCATAATATCCTCTTTATTCAATCCCCAGCTTCTGTCCAGGCTCCCCATAATATCCTCTTTATTCAATCCCCAGCTTCTGTCCAGGCTTCCCATAATATCCTCTTTATTCAATCTCCAGCTTCTGTTTTAGACTCACCATAATATCCACTTTATTCAATCTCCAGCTTCTGTCCAGGCTCCCTATAATATCATCTTTATTCAATCCCAAACTTCTCTCCAGGCTCTCCATAATATCCTCTTTATTCAATCCCCAGCTTCTGTACAGGCTCCCCATAATATCCTCTTTATTCAATATCCAGCTTCTGTCTAGGCTCCCCATAATATCGTCTTTATTCAATACCCAGCTTCTGTCCAGGCTTCCCATAATATCCTCTTTATCCAATCTCCAGCTTCTGTTCAGGCTCCCCATGATATCCTCTTTATCCAATCTCCAGCTTCTGTCCAGGCTCCCCATAATATCCCCTTTATTCAATCTCCAGCTTCTGCTTTATGGTATTAGCTTCTCTGATGATGTTTTTTTCTTATGGCCGCTCGGCAAAGATAGTATTAATGGATTTTAACCAGGCTAAATGACCTGAGTGGAAGCATAAAGTTTGAAATGGAATTGGAAAAAGAAGAAAAATTACCGTTCCTAGATGTGATGGTTAAAAGACGCATGATGATGGTGATGAAACGACAGGACAGTGTATTACAAACCTACAGTCATTAGCAATTATATAGCTCCAAAGTCGTATGCTCCAGCCATGTATAAGACTGCAGGATTTGGGACGCGATTAAGACGTGCATTTGTTATATGCTCAAACAAGTCGGCACGGGAAGAGGAGATATATCATGTAATGCAAAAAGGCGTGGAAGCAGCATATAGTCACAGAACAATGAATAAAATATTAACACAGGTAAGACGTGAGTAACTGAAAACAGAATTGCAAAAAGTGAAAGCAATCTCAGATTTGTAGGTGTGATACCTTATATCTCAAGGTTCACATTTTATTTCAAGAGCCTGTTGCGTAACCACGGGTGTGACGTAGGAATCATAACGTCACAATCTATTGGTAGAACATTAACAGGTGATGAGAAATCAGATGAAATGGAAAGAGCTGGTGTATATAGCATACCACTGCGATATGATGACGGAACAGAAAAAGTGTATGTAGGACTAACCAAGAGATAAATAGGTACTAGACTTAAAGAACACGAAAAAACGGTAAGAGACGGAAATCCTGCTACAGCACTAGCCAGGAGGTAACAAACAATGCGGCAAAACCGGAGTGGCCAAAAGCAACAAGCAGCAAGATACACTACCCCCAATGAATCATCAATTAGGGAGTCCATGGAAATAACGACAAGGGTTGATGCTTGTAATGAAAACAATATGAGATCTTGCAGATTTGGAAAAGTTTCATACATGACTGAGGATATGTAAAAGAAAATGTATGTGATAGGCTCGTGAAGGTGAGTATGACATAGCGTGGAGAACGCGTATGAAAATTGACATCATGCGCCTTGTAATTTTGGATTTAATTCTACAATTTTGATTGAAAAAGTTGTTCGGGACGAAGAAAAGCTTGGTGGAGTAAAGTAAGATAATTAGTTACACCAATAAATAACGGAGCGTATGTTATAATTATGGTTGATGATGATTATGACAGCCGCCCCGGTGGCGCAGTGGTCTAAGGCGCTGGCCTCTGATCATTCGTCCGTAAGGGGTCCGGGTTCGAATCCCGGTCAGGCATGGATGTTGTGTTTGTCTTATGGCACTGGTTCTCTCCCTTCCCTGGAACGACTGCTTATAGCCCATTGAGTTGCTCACGGTAGTCGTTAAACCAGCAATAAAAAAAAAAAAGATGATTATGACAAATGTAAACGTTAGCGTTGACAGAGGTTATCCCGAAGAAATATGAACACATGGCAAGACTATAGTTAACCAAATCAAATAATAAATTTCGTTACCAGAAACTACAAATTACTTCCAACAATGCATACAAATTACTTCCAACAATGCATGCAAATTACTTCCAACAATGCATGCAAATTACTTCCAACAATGCATGCAAATTACTTCCAACAATACATGCAAATTACTTCCAACAATGCATACAAATTACTTCCAACAATGCATGCAAATTACTTCCAACAATGCATGCAAATTACTTCCAACAATGCATGCAAATTACTTCCAACAATGCATCCGAATTACTTCCAACAATGCATGCAAATTACTTCCAACAATGCATACAAATTACTTCCAACAATGCATGCAAATTACTTCCAACGATTCGGTGTTATTTTTCTTGATTTCATAGCAATTCTTTTGGAATTTCTAGCATTCAGGTATATCGTACATGGCGAAAGGTATTGTAGTACAAGAGATTACGCTAAAAAACAAAAACAACAACAAAAAAAAAACGGTAATTTGTGATAAAAGTGTAGAACTTTGTAGTTTTACAGAACGTGCACAAACAAAAATGTTTTTATATATGGAGGAATTCAAAAACCACTTGAGAATTCAAAATGGCGTCTAAATTCAAAATTGACCTCTCTTTATGGAAATTTATTGTCATTTTACTTATTCTTCTGGTTCAAAAATGAATGAGAACTCACAAGCCCTTTCAAGAAATGAATAGCTAAGCCAATTTTTGAAAAAAAGTTCACGGGAATCTTTTTCCTTGGTTTAGGGTCTAACGGAGCAATTAGATGGGCTATATACTGTCACCCGTCCCTAACTTAAGGCCACTGGCTCAAGGAAAGGGAGAGAGTGTGCGCCGTAAGGCAAACGCAACATTCATGCTGCAGGGGATTCGAACCGGAACCCATCTCGGACAAATGGTCAAAATCCAACGCTTAGGCGACTGCGCCATTGGGGAAGCATACCCGGAAAACCATCGTTTTCATACATCTTTCGATGTACCCATTTTTAGTCAATCTTCACACTTTCTTGGTTCAGAAGAATTCAAATTAGCTATTGAAACTGAAATATCATGTGTAGATAGTAGTCATTTTTATGATTTTTTTTTGTAGATGTCATATGTAGATGGTAGCCATTTTTATAAAAATAGCTGCATCTAAAGATGAGACTTCAGTTTCAATAGTTGATTTTTTAGCTAAGAAAGCGTGAAGATTGGCTAAATCGAAAGAGGTGTGAAAAGAGAGGTTTCTCGGATACTTTTTTGGAAAATGTTTGATATTTTGGGGAATGGCTTTTCGATTTATTTTCTAAGAGATTTTTGTTGTGTGTGTGTGATCTTTTATTTTTAGGCTTGAAAATAAACAAAAAGACGATTTTTACAAAAAAAAAGCTCAATTTTATTTTGGATGCCGTTTAGAATAATAACGCCTGACATTTTGAATTCTGAAATGAATTTGGAGTACCTCTATATCTAAAATCTTACGTCAACGCGGAGTTTCATGCTTTTATCACGAAATGCTACCTTTTTGTCCATATTTCCTGCTGTAGCTCTTCTACTAATAGAATTGCTGGAAAGAAGATATTTATATATATATATATATTAGTTTAATTTTCCACTGAAAGAAAGAAAGATTTGGTGCAAAACCAGTTCTAATTAACTGCAACAAATGTGCAGGATTTCAAAATTTTTGTCATCAGAATCTCTTGTATTAAAAAATTTTGGCTTCGGAATCTTTTTCATGAGTTGTAACGTATACTCTATATTCACTTTCCTTTTGATTTTACTATCTCTGGTTATTTTATTTTACTATGTAAATTATCTTCTTACTGAACGAAATATTATTTCACCCGCTGAATGAGATCTGGCAATGAGTGTAAGTCATGACGTGGTGGTAGCCAGTATAAATAGGCGCGTTCAACGATTGCCAAGGAGAGCGTTTGTTGTATAGGAGAGCGTTTGTTGTATAGGAGAGAGTTTGTTGTTGTTGTTGTTGTATTGAGAGCTTCGTTCTATGTGATTAGTTTGATTCTTCATTATTGTGAAACGAGTTGTGTGTGTGCTTTGGATGATCAAGAGTTACATAATAAAAGAGCTTTGTCGAAGTACGTCTTTCTCAATTCATAGTTTTTGTCAGATCTCTGTCTGGCTGTTAGGTTTATGTCATTAGTTTATTACTATTAACAACCAGCGTTAAGACTTTATTCATCCTAATTACTGCTACAACATTACTACCAGTTATAAGTTTGTTCAATACTATTACTACACTACTAGCAGGAGACTTTATTCATGTTCTTAATTAACTAGTAACAACAACCATTTAAATTCACTATTTGAAGCTTAGTACAAGCATATCATTCAGTAGCATTATACTATACTTAGCTCAGTAGTAGGAAAGCTTCATTATTATCATTAGCTTAGCTAGCTGGTAGAAAGAGCTTATTCATTATAATTAGCTTAGCAGAAAGCTAATAAAGCTTATTCATTATAGAGTCATTACCAATCCATTGTGCTGAATGTCATCTTTTTGTTTCATCTTGCAGTACGAAATTGTATTTGTTTTATGTTATGGTAAGGACTGGAAAACTTCAGGAATTAAACTATTGTATGCAATTGGAAGATCGTGTTCGTCATGAGCGCTCACAAAGTTATATTTTAAAATTCACTCCAGCACACTATAAAGACGCATTAGGTACATGAATGGAGTGCTGCATTACAATGTTTTTGTGTCTGCTGCAAACTCATTGTGCTAAAATGTCAAAATTTTGAGTAAATTGAAACAAATGGAAATGTGGTATGCCATTGAGAACATAGTAAGCGAGAGAACTTCCGAAATTTCTTCTTTCTTAATCATCTAGGAAAAGCATCCACTTCTCAGACAAATACTCTAGTCTTCAACGGCATTCTTCTAGCTGTAGTTATCAATCAAGAGGGATTTTCTCAATGTCTCGGGATCTCTTGGATCTCTTTTTGTGGGAGCTCTGCGTGGGGTTTGAGGTCGATAGGATATACTGATGTTAAGGAGCGGAATATTTCTTCCCAAAAAAGAAAGGAAGAGAAAATAAACCTCACCGAGTTAACAACGCATATTGTGTGAAAAATCGCATATGTTTCTTTATGTCATGTATGTCGTCTACCCATGTGGCCATATTCGCAGCACTCAGAATACGGGGCAATTCAATTGGTGTTTCGGGAATGTGTGAATTATTGGAAATAGATGTCAAGATAAATAATGGCCTTTTCCGAAGAAGGATATAGATTCTAGAATTAACTTCGTAATACCATAATGCATAGAGCTGAAAATTTTACCACCCTTTTTTTTGTAAATACCACAGCCCAAATCAACGTACATTGTTCTCGATGCTCAGACTTTTTTCTATCTGTTACGTGCACCAATTTTAAAATTATTGAAAATTCTTGCCGTAAAATGTTTGACCCATACGAAGTCCAGTATTTGTTAAGTAGCGGTAATTTTATATTTCGCACTTAAATAATTTCAGCTAACTTTTCACATACAGAATTTCATGTCCTTCAAATGAAAATTTCATGTATTCTATTTTTAGCACATCTTTTGTAAAAAAAAATCGTGCTTATGTTATCGGTTGGCCCGTCCGTCTGTCCGTCCGCCACTGGACACCATACCTCTGCAACTATTAGGCCGACTTAAAAAATTCTTTTTACATTGGGAAGCCTGAAATACCCGAATGATGATCCTTTATTTCGTTTTTTTTTTTTTTTTTTTTACGATATGCAGTTTAGCCGAGAAAGTGTTTATTTGATGGAATGAAAAAAGTAAAACAGTAAGTAAGTCTTTTTGAAACTTATTTGAGTGACTTCGTTTCACTTACAGAGGGTGTAAATAAGAAAAGGTAATACACAGTGTGGCAAAGAATTTTTATAACTGGGTCTGTAAATTGAAATAAAAACAAGAAATTATAATTTGTTTTGGTTTGTTATTCAAAATAAGTCCTTCCGGCTTCAATACATTTGTTACAGCGATTTAATAATGTTTCGAATGCCTGTTCCAGTTCACTTTGCGGAATTGCCTCCAAAGCACGCGTCGAAGCTGTTTGTATGGTCGAAATATCATCAAAATAACACCCTTTTAACGTAATTTTAAGTTTTGGGAATAAAGAAAAGTCGCAGGGTGCTAAATCAGGCGAATACGGTGAATGATTCAACACACAGACGTTATTTTTCGCCAAAAATCTACGAACAAGAAGTGAGGTGTGATTGGGTGCATTATCGTGCAACAAACACCAACTGTTTTCATCCCGATATTCTGGACGAATGCGACGAATTCTGCTCATCAAACGCCTCAAAACATTTAAATAAAACTCACCAGTAATTGTTTGTCCACTTGGAACAAATTCTTTGTGGATAATAAATACCCTTACTAGCGAAGAATGTAATGAGCGTTGTTTTGATTTTCGATGGAACTTTTCTTGTTCTTTTGGCTTGTGGAGAGTTTTTTGACTTCCATTCAGCACTTTGTCGCTTTGTTTTAGGATCATATTGAAAACACCATGTTTCATCACCTGTAACAATCGATTTTACGAAGTTTGGATCATTTTCAGCGGCTGAAATGATGTCTCTGCAATGTGCACTTCTCCTTGATTTTTGTTCATTGGTTAACGTGTGTGGAACAAATTTAGCACAGACTTGTTTTGCCCAAATCTTCATGCAGGATGGTTCGAATCGTTTCTTTGTTGATTTTTAAAGACTCTTCCATCATTCTTAGTGACGCACATCGATTGTTTGCCACGAAATCACGCACTTTTTTAATAATCTCAGGTGTTCTAGATGTACTTGGTCTTCCGGTACGCTTATCATCTTCTAGCGTATCTCTTTCGTCCAAAAACGTTTGTGCCAATACTCACAGTAAACTTGTTTCATCACAAAACTCACCGTAAACTTGTTTCATCATTTGGTACGTTTCCGAGGCACTTTTACCAAGTTTTGCGTTAAATTTAATAACAGCCCTTTGTTCCATTTTAATAATTCTTCATGAAAAAAATGTTACTTCTCTAATGAACGGCCGTTTCGTTCGAGTTACTTTAACAACTGCGCAGTACTTTTCGCAGAAAGCAAGCAGATGGTCACGGTTTATAACGCATTCGCGATTACACATGGTAACGCCACCGTAGGCTGAAATCTAGCGCCAGTCTTAAAAATTCTTTGACGCATTGTGTAGTCCTAAATCTTAAGTAGTGTTCTCAAGTCTACAAATCGTAAAGAAAGCTACAACAGATCCGGGTTCGAGTCACAGTAATCTACGGATGTTGGGTTTGTTTTACGGTACTTGCTCACTGCCATCCCTAAAGTCAAACAGACGATGACTTTGCTCTGTTCAGGTTGGGCCGCGAGTGGCCTAGTGGGCAACTTTCGTGACTGCCACGGAAAGGACGTTAGGTTCGATCCCAGGCAAGTACGAACGCTCGATCAACTAAATATCCGCCGTGCGTCGGATGGGCACGTTAAGCCGTCGGACCTCGGGTATTGGCCCCCGGTAATAAATAAGGGTCTCTTCCTCCCCCTTTCTACTTCGCTTCCGTGTCACATTCCTATCAGGCACTCCATCCCAAATCTCCTAGCTTAATATTTCTAAGGGTTGTTTAAGACCTGGGGTCAGACACTCCCTTCCTAAAATTCTCTACAAATGATCATTTGATCTGTCCAGGCTATTATAACCAGCGCATAGCAGCTGATAAATTGTTCATTCGACACTCTGGAATCAAACCCCAGAACTCTCGATAACTAGACGAGTGTGTTCGCTTTACACCACAATGCCAGAGTTCTGGGGGTTCGATTCCAGCGGTGTCGGATGAACAATTTTTCAGCTGCTATGCGCTGGTTATAATAACCTGGGAAGAGGGATGTCATCGTCTATTTGCATTATCTCTACGTCTTTCTAATTTATTCAGCTTCTCTAGTTTCAGTAGTTCTAAATTAGGGACGGGCAACCGACTGCTTATAGCACACTGAGTTGCTCACGGTGGTCGTTAACCCTTTTAGCTGCCAGTGTGCTTGAACGAAATGGTGCCCCAAATTTCCTGAGCTTCCCAAACAGAAATGTTAACATAGAAACCGGGTTTAGCGAAAGCTACAATAAGACAATTTCTTTCCCCTTCTCATCTCAGGAGTCCCGACCATAAACCTGTTAAGGTTAATAAGAGCTCTCTTCTGGTCCTTCATTCCATCGCTCTCTTCTAGTATGATCTATGACCTAAGGAATGAAACAATTTGGATTGTTTCTTTCCAGTGTCATGGTGTCAGTTTCTAGTTTCCCTGACACGGATATCATGCCACTAGGTAGAAACAAGTTATCCGCCCCGGTGGCGAAGTGGTTTAAGCACTGGCTTATGACCATTCGTCCGAGATGGGTTTGAATCCCGCCCGGTGAGGCATGGATGTTGTGTTTGTCTTACGTCACTGGCTCTCTCCCTTCCCTGGAGCCAGTGACTGGACGGGCGACTGCTTCGGTGTCGCACGATTGGTCGAGTAATGATTGGCCGATATAACGATTGGTCGACAGTAACGATTGGTCGACATAACGATCAGTCGACCGTAACGACTAGTCGACAGTAACGACTGGTCGACAGCACGATTGGTCGAGATAACCATTGGTTCAGAGGATTATGGTTTACATTAGCAGCGGTACCTCTCAGAACGTACTGACCTCTTAAAACGTAACGTTCCTTTTTGAAAATAATATCTTTTAGAATGTAGTCCTCAGAACGTACAACATTATAACATATTATTTCCAAATAGGCCCCAGTGTCATCTTTTGTACTCTAAGTGAAATCTATATAGAGGGCCTTCTGAACGATGTTATTTCCGAAAGGGCCCCGGGACACTTTAGGTATTGGCACCTTGGGAAAACTGCCACGCATAATTCGGAAACTCGGAAAATTGCCCCACCCGAAAAATTACCGCACATGCAAAGCGTTTTTCGGACGAAGGGCGATTTGTGCTCGTCTCCTTAATGAAAACCATGGGGCAATTTTCCAGGTTGCTGAAAGATGTGTGGCGATCTTCCGGCGGGAAAATTTTCCGGTGGGGCAATTTACCGCCAAACTGTTTGCACTTATTCAAATTTTGTTGTTATTCTCCAAGTTCCGTTGACCATTTTATGTCCGCCAATGTCGACTAATCGTTATATCGACCAGTCGTCACTGTCGACCAATCGTTATGTCGATCAAACTTTCTGTCTACCAATCGTTACTGTCGGCCAATCGTTATGTCGACCAATCGTTTGTCGACCAATCGTTGCATACCCCGACTGTTTATAGCCCATTGAGTTGCTCACGGTGGTCATTAAATTAAAAAAAAAAAAGGAACAAGCTATTCAATATTCGCTGTCCTTTCTTATAGCAGGTAATCAGTCAAAATGGGTTAGTGTCAATCATCCTCCTAAATGACCGTTTTGAATAACAAAGCTAAGGGAAAGCAACGCTTTCTAATTCTCAGGATCACTCCTTCCAGCCACGTTTAACTCAATTCTCAGACAGCAAATATATTCCTTACAGCTGATTTCAGCTCATTATTCTAACCCCGAGTTAATTCGTTCCAGCCGGTTAAAGGGTTAAACCTTCAAAAACAACAAAAAATGTAATTAAAAACTAGCACTTTGTCTTTCCGTTCGTCCTCCTGGAGGAGACCATATCTTTGTTGCAGCTACTAGCCCGATTTTACAAATCCTTTTTAAAAGTAAGCCCGAAATGTGAGGACGATGATCTTTGTGTTCCGGTTATTTTCCGATGTATATAGCTTTGGTGCTACAGGACGCAAATACAGATGTTGGGATACCTTCGCATAATCTTGACTCCACGTTTAATAAACATGTAATAATTATAATTTATTGTGATTACAAATTAGCACCTAGAGAAATGGAACCTTCGTGACAACGCAACGACGCAGGAGAAGAAGTTGCTGTGTTGTTAAGAGAATTCGAATAGGAGAGTTTTATCGCCTCGTTCTGTTCACTCCAAACACACATACAAACACACTTGCAGCAGACAGCAGTATTTGGGGCTGTTTAGGTCAAGACCATAGATCTTCGTGATGCAGTCTATTGTAAGATGTTCAATCATTTCTCACGACACCATTTGCACTTCTAACCGCATCGAGGATGTGGCGAGAAGACGCTGTTGGGTGTAGCTGTCTTTGTACGCAGACTTCCCTGTATGACTCCAGCTGTTTGGGTGTTTTTCAGCGGATGTACTGGTAGGTTTGTTTTGGCCTACGTTTAAGCCACCCATAAAGGTCCGAGGTTTGTTTTTCTACTGCAGGAATTAGGTAATTTCAGTTTTTCAAAATAGTAATCTGCCCTGCTGGCCACCCAAAATGCAACACCAAGAAGGACACGAGATAGCAAAGCCAGATTTACTGGACACATAACAACAGATACAAAGATGAAACGATTGAGCTTACAGGCCCGTGCGACTTGCGGAACACGCAGACATCAATAGTTCGTGTGGCCCCCATGGCTGGCAAAAACGGCCGCTACACGCCGCGGCATCGAACGAAAGAGGCTTTGGATGTGGGCTTGGGGTATGTCGGTCCAGGCTGCTTCCGCACGTTGCCACAGTTCATCAGGCTTAGCCGCTGGTGGTGCTGGCCGGGCCACTCGGTTGCCGATCAGCTACCACACGTGTTCGATGGGCGACATATCAGGAGAACAGGCGGGACACGGCAGCAGTTACACCTGGTGGGCCGTGAAGAATTGTTGCACGATGCGTGCCAAGTGAGAGTGCGCATTGTCCTGTTGAAACATGGACGCTGGCAGGTCCTGCAGGTAAGGGAGGACTACAGGGTGCAAAACGTCGGAGATGGTGCTGTGGCTGTTGAGTGTACCGGCGATGTGTACCAGAGGGGTGCGGGTATCATATCCAATTGAGCCCCAAACCATAACGCCAGGCGACGGACCGGTATGGCGATGCAAAATGCAGGCGTCATACAGTCTCTCGCCGCGGTGCCGCCACATGCGGATCCGACCATCGTCGTGTTGTAGGCAGAAGCGGGATTTGTCGGAGAAGACAATGTCGTGCCATTCCGTAGTCCAGGTGTGGCGTTAAATGGCCCACTGCCACCGCACTTGCCGGTGGTTTAACGTCAACGGTAATCGGAGCAATGGGCACTGTGCCACAAGTCTCCGCTCCTGCAAACGACGTTGAACGGTACGTGCTGACAATGGTTGTTGCGTAACACACCCTAATTCTTGCGCTAACGTTCGTGATGTGGCGGTGCGAGCCGTTAATGCCCGCCGCACAACATGCCGGTCCTCTCGTTCGGTGGTGTTTCGCGGCTGCGGCAATCACTCACGTCCGTCCGTCCGTCCATCCCTCCTGCACCCACCGAATCCATACTCACCTCACTGTGGCTGGATGTCATCACACGCGGGCGCCGATGTCTCGGTACGATAAACCGCTGTCGCGATAAGCCACTATTCGCACTCTGTCGAACTCCGAAACGTGCTGGAATGAATGCCGTATTATGCTACGAGACGTCAGGAAGCATTCCACGCACAGGTCCGGTTGCACAACACACTTCCACTACTTACACCTCGCCTTCTGTGAACCCTTCTTATAGTGCTTCTCGGTGCCGTGCCGGGCGCACATGATTTGCATATGCCCTGCAATGCTAATCGTTTGCATGTCCTGTCTCGCGGGCGACGCATGCTGCGAATTTCAGGCCACTCGGATGCTTCCTTCTTGGTGTTTCATTTTGGGTGGCCAGCAGTGTATTTTGTGTGTTTAAGGCGCAGCTCAATGAACAGTTTGTTTCTAACATGGCTATAGATAAGTAACGCGGTTATCGGGGTTACGACTGAAGCCGCGTTTGTCATGTCACGTTGATGTCACGTTTCGAATTTCAATTATTACAGCCGCAGTTGCCGCCGCCCCCGTGGCGTAGTGATCTAAGGGCTGGCTCATAACAATTCGTTCGTGAAGGGTTCGGGTTCGAATCCCGACGAGGCATGGATGTTGTATTTGTGTCAGGACACAAGCTCCCTCTTTTCCCTGGAACCAGTGACCCTAAATTAGGGACGGGCGTCTGCTTAAAGTCCATCCAGTTGCTCACTGTGGTCGTTAAATCTTCAACAACAATAACAACAACAACAAGAAAAGCAAGAAAAGCAGCCGCAGCTGTCGGTAATCTCTCATTCGTCAACATCTGTGACGTCATTCTTGTGTTCTCTTGCAACAGTAATGTCTTCACGTGCCTCTCCTGTCTCCGGGTGGTGTATAGCGTTGGATTCTAATCATTCGTCCGAAATGGGTTCGGGTTAGATTATCGGTAAGGTATGGACGGTATGTTTTGTGCTATGGAGCTGGCTTTCTACCTCTCCCTTCCCTGAAACCAGTAATCCTAAATTACGAAGGCTTTAGCCCTCAGAGTTGTTCCTTGTCGTTAAACCTCGACACTACAGAATGTACTCACCTGCTTTGCATGACAGATGTCGGTCAACTGCATAACAATCCTCTGAAGCGGCCGGACGCGTATCTGAAAGATTAACAACATAAAGCTTTCAACTTTCCAAGTTCTTCGAATGCTCTGATGACATCAATAGAGACTTCTTACACAACAGGAGATGTGCAAAGCTCTGGATTACTGGTAAGCCCTCAGACAGCTCCACGTGTCTACCTTTGCGCCTGGTTCATTGCAGCGTATTCTATTCCTCCTACAAGCTTTTCTCTGCTAAAGTCATCACCTTTTGCGTCTACAGGGATTCATACGTTACTCCTGATTGGAACGTCGTCACCTGCCTTTCGCAGAGATAACAATTATGTCTTTATCATCTTCTGTGTATCACGTGCTATGAGGAGTGCCCCTAAACCCTATCACACAAGGCGTACCATTTGCATTCAGCTTAATGAAATACGCCAACGTTTTTGATCCAGGAAGACATCTCTAAATAACATCAAGTCTTAGCTAAGAGAGCAATTTATTTTAAGACTACGAGTGTGACGTACTACAGAGATGAAGCACGTGGCAAGACGACAAATCGGGAACGATATTTTCCATCGGTTTAACATAGTCGGCTAAAACAACTAGCTCCGTAGCGAGGAGGCGTAGCTTCCATTTCCACCTTCAAAAGATTTGTGAACGTGCTACATCCAAATTATTAGGAATACCAAATAGCAATCCGACCATGTCCTCCCTTACGTAACCAACTATGACGTTGAGATGGCGTTATAAGCACTCACTGGAATGTTTTTTTTTTTTTTTTTTTTTTTTTTTTGATTGGAGGTTTAACGACCACCGTGAGCATCTCAATGGGCTATAAGCAGTCGCCCGTCCCTAATTTAGGGTCACTGGTTCCAGGGAAGGGAGAGAGCCAGTGCCGTAAGACAAAAACAGCATCCATGCCTCACCGGGATTCGAACCCGCACCCCTTTCGGACGAATGATCAGAGGCCATCGCTTAGATCACTGCGCCACCGGGGTGGCACTGGAATGGGTTCAGACATATATGAAACTTAGATAGCGGCCATATGAGAATGACTCAAGATTTAGACGCCTTTGAAAGAGGCATTGTAGTGGGCGTTAGGCTGAGAGGTGCGAGCATCTCAGAAATGGTAAACCTTCTCGACTATGCAACAACTGTATCGAGGGTGTACAGTGAGTGGTGCACAAGCAACAAAACAAGCAGTCAGCTGTCTTCCTGTGGATAGAAACGACTAGTCAATGTTCGAGGAAAACGGAGTCTGGAAGGAATTGTGCGATGCAATAGAAAAGTTTAATTGTGTCATGTAACAGCGCTGGACAACAGCGTTATCGAGAGGAGAATTTCAGCATACACAGCAAGTCTTAAATAGCCACGAATGGGCTATAACAACAGCCACCACTTGGTTACCATTCGTCTCTGATAAAAATCTAAAACTTGGTACGGAGTGGGAACGGAGGAACCAAAATGACATCCCTGAGTATCGGAAACAGGTCTTCTGGTTCGACGAATCATGTTTCCAGTTAATTGGATTGACCAAATCATGGCGTTAACAGCACCAATAGGTAGTCCTCAGCTTCCTAGTTTTAAGTGTATAAGCTGGTGAAGGTGGTGTAATTGTTTGGGGTATGTTTTTATGGAGGGCACTGGGTACCTAATTACCTCTCAAATAGCATTTGTATACCACGAGGAATCTTAACCTCGCCGCCCTGGTGGCGCAGTGGTCTAAACGATCATTAGTCCATGAAGCGTCCGTGTTCGAATCCCGGTGAGACATGGATGTTGTGTTTGTTTTACGGCACTGGCTCTCTCCCTTCCCTGGAACCAGTCATCCTAAGTTAGGGACTGGCGGCTGCTTATAGGGTTGCTCACGGTGGTCATTAAACCTTCAATAGAAAAAAGAAAAAATAATTTTAACCTCATTGCGGACCAGGCACACCTTTACATGTGCATGGTGTTTCCTGACGGAGAGGGCTACTTCCAGCAGGATGGTGCTCCATGCCACAAGGCCCCGATCGTCACAGAGTTGTTCCAGGAGTACGATGTGACTTTAAAGTGCTAACATGGCCGCCATAGTTGCGACATCGTAACATAATTGTGCACTTGTATAGGATGAAATTTTGAGAGGCGTTTGTAATAGAGATCGTGCTCGAACGAACATTCAGCGATTAACTGACGCCGTCACATCCGCTTGGTTGAATATAATTGTTGAACGATATCAGCACATGTTTGAATCCGAGACACATCAAATCCAGGCTGTTTTGAAAGCTACGGGCGGCCTAACACCTTATTAAAAAGGTAAGGTTTCCAGACGAATTTACACTGAGTTAGCTTCGCATTAGGAATACCTAACTAATAACGTGTTGGCTTTGTTTGTCCAGTTCGAGGCGTTGGACAAACAAAGCCAACAATAGCCAATCTGCAATCTGATGGATGCATGAGATATTTGACACATGAAACTGGTAACATCGTAAGAAACAAGAAATTAAAACGCTCAGTCCTGACGAAGCTGAACCATGCTTTCAGCGAAACTATAATAGATTTTAAATTGTGAAAATTGCATTTATAAACGTTGTTTTCTGAAATAAATGTAATAAATCGTAATATGCTGAACTTTTTTTATTTTGAGTAATTTATTTTCTGAAAACCAGGTGAGAATGTGTGAAGCGAAAGGCTTGTTACTTTGAAAAATGATAGCTTGTGATCTTTTTTTTTTTGTTGTTGTTGTTCTTGAAAGCCTTAAATTGCTGGTTGCCGCCGGTTTCTTTTCAACAATACGAAATGTTCCGACATTACAGAAGGTACTGTTTTATAAAATAAACAATAAGAAAAACTATTTCTGACAATCTTGAGAGTTGTTTTAGTTTTAAAAACTTTGTTTCTTTCAAAGAAAAGAGCGGAAACATTCAAGAGGAAATAGTTTCTTAAGCTAGGAAAGTTATTACCTCAGATACACGAGCTTCCTTTAGTGTTCTTTGACGTAACAGAAAGTTTGTTGCTTTGAGTAGATGAAGTGACTCCGGGAAAGAAAGGAATAAAAAAGAAAAAAAAAGAAAGAAAGAATTACAAAGCTGCTACTCAAGGCACATTTCCTGAGTCAAAGGATTTTGTAAACTGTAAGTGGCGATTTCGGGTCTAATGACAAAAAAAAAAAAAAAAAAAGAAACGACGTGGTAAAGAAACACACTCCTGTTTCAAGTGGGAAAAGAAGAAATAAATAAATGGGAATGTAACCTTTTTATCAACAAGAAACAGCCAAATATCAGTTTGAGAGAATACTGACGTTAGATTAATTACATTGTCTTTAAAGTATTAAATATTAAGAAAAGCGCGAGGTCCAGATTCGGGTGAGCCAAATATGAAATTAGTTATTAATTGCATTCCTCTGATGGCTTTGTTTTTAGTTAGCAAATGAGAAACGTTATTGAACATAGGTTATTTATACATACCGGAAGTGTCTTAGTCTATGTCTCTCAACAGCTCTTCTATGAAGTCTTCCTCCTTCTGGATGACGGATGTTTTGGAAGGTCCGCAATTACAGTCAGGTTCCCTCATTTGATCAGCTGTCCCACGGGCTAGGTAACTGCTGCAAAAAGGTCCCCGGGAGGAGGGGGGGGGTATCGCTGGCCACGCATGGATTTTTTGTGATTGGGGAACAAGTAAAAGTCTGGTAGACTCATCTCTGGGTGAGGTAACAGTTCCTACCTGCACTACTTCAACAAAGCTGTCATTACCTTCCCCATGTGTGGTCTTACATTGTCGTGCAAAATGAGAGGGCCCATCTCTGAGCCAGTTAGGCCGGTTGCTGTGGATTTTTCTACGCAAGTTTTGTAGGAAGTCATGGTAATAGGCTGCTGTGACACTTTTTCCCATATGGTATTGTATCTGTCCTGATGACACCAAGATGATCATACGCGAAGATCATCACATGCTTGACCTTCGATTGTGCTCATCGAATTTTTTCGTTTCGACATACAGACTACTGATTGTAATCTTGTAATATAACGTGCTGCACATTGTACTTAAGTTTCAATCTCGAAAAGGTATGACTTTTAACTCTCTGCACGTTGTGCTGTCGGAGTTCATGTCGTGGTGGACAAACTTTAAGAAGAAAAATTAATTTTTATAGTTCTATTGGTAAGTTATTTTTATGTTCAATGCTTTATTGTAGAGTGCTTTTGGTTGAATAGTTTATTAAAAGTTTACTAGATACATTGTCCAAAAAAATTGTATTATTGGCAAAAACATTTAACAAAATTCTTCCTGGGGAAGCCTTCAGACGTCTGATTAAAGACACATATTCTAAAAGTCATTACTATGGTACATACTATGACTAAAATATTTAAAAACACTAAAGATGGTTTGTTATGTTAAGTTCGCCCTGTCATTCGAGTCTTATTCTGTGTTAGCCCTAAAGGGAGGAGGTGATTGGTGCTCTTCAAACATGCGATGGAAATACCACCCAGGGCGTTTTCACATGATGAACAATATCGTCATATTCAGAGTAATAAATAATTAACAGTCTTGTACTCCCATTATTGAAGTGTCTCGCTATCTGAAGGAAGTTTGTTGTCGAGTCGTCACAATCAAGGTGATTCGGCAATGTGCTAACAAACTATGTAGTAGACTCATATTATTCTATAGCTCCAGGGAATACTCGTGTATTTCGCATTTGGCTGTAGTGTTAATCTGGTAGTTGTCGTAACGAGGGAATGAATTGTAGGCAGTACCTTCTTAGTCACTGTGGAAATCTGTCCTCCATCGCGAAACTCCAAAGGTCCAAGAAAACCATCATGATATTGGAAATGTGATGACAGTCTGGCCATGCATTTCGGTGTTAGCTTATACCATCTTCAAGCCGATGTTTCACCACTTCCCATATTCGGGTTGTGATTTAAAACTTATTGGTGGGCGTTCCTGATGTCGACGTCAATGATGCAGTCCACGTGATGTCCGTCAATGTGCGTAGTTTACTGTTGGACGGGTATCGTAACTTCTTAGAGGAATAGTTAAATTTTTTTCTTTATTTCTTTTTTTTCTTTTTCCTTTTTTTCCATTTTTAATTACTAATTTCCAAAGTAATGATAAATCTATAGAATTATTCGTATTGCAGTTGGATCCTTTTGTTTTTTCCATAACGATTGCTTCTGCATATCTTATCGTCGTGGGGAGCATATACTTCGACACTCACTCGACTGCGATATTAACTCAAATTCAAAGACCCTAACCCGCATTTCATCAATAGCAACAATTCGTTACTGGAAGGCGTCGCCTTCAGCGACAAATCTTTGCTTCAGCAATGTCGCATTGCCCACCCGAGTAGGTTTCTGCGCGGCATTCAAGTCATGAGGGACCCTTCTTGTATAAAGTTTTCTTTTCAGCAAATCGTTCGTCAAAGTACGGAGTGCTGATGCTGCTGAAATTCCTGTAGCTTCTACAATTACCTCGTATGTTGCCCGGCGGTCTTGTTCGACACAATCCACGACGAGTTTCACACTGCGCTCATCCATTGCCGTTTTAGGCCTCCCTCACTTTGGATCGTTGTTTTTGTTTAAACGTCCTTCACGAAAGCGAGAAGCTTACCAGGACATTGTACTCCGGTCTACTGATTTATCATCACAAACCTTACGCAAAACCGGTCACGGACAATTCGTCGAATGATGATTGGTCTAATGCCGATTAGTCCAATACCGATTCGTCCAATGGGACGATTGTGCAATGCCAATTCGTCCAATGGTATCATCCAACCAACTGCCATATTTTGTTATTTTTAAGTAAGGAAAAATAATTTAAGTTATTCTCCTTTTTATATCCTTTTGAAAAATGATTTCCATATTTTTGGCATTTGGAAGCATTTTATAAACATGATAAAAGGCACGCAACGGAACATTTCTGAGCTTTTTACAAAGCACCTAGCCTGAAGGCATTTACAGAAGATTTTAAGTTACCACCTAGATATTTGGTACTTGTAAACATTTAATAAAACCTAATAAAGGCACTCAACGGGCAGTTTCTCAGCTCTTTGAAAGGTACCTAGGCCGCGGGCCATTTTAAGGGTTTTTAAGTTACAATTTAGATATTTGGTATTTGTAAACATTTTATAAAACCTAATAAAAAGCACTCAACGGATAATTTCTGAACTCTTTAAAAGGCATCAAAGCCACGGGCCTTTTCAGAGGATTTTTAAGTTACAACCCAGATATTTGGTATTTGTAGACATTTTATAAAACCTAATAGAAGGCAATCAGCGGATCATCTCTCAGCTCTTTACAAGACACCAAGGCCTTGGGTCTATGAATTGATGTTTAGCGCTTAAGTAAAAGCGCAATATTTTAAACTTGACTTGATGTGTAAACGTTGCCAATATGACATCGATAGAATAAAAACTGTTTAAAGGTCCTAGGCCTCGGGTCTATGAATTAATGTTTAGCGCCTAAGTAAAAGCGCATTATTATTAATTTAACTTGATGTGTAAACTTTGTGAATATGACATCGGTAGAATAAAATCTGTTAAAAAGGCTTTTTTTTTTTTTTTTTGATTGGAGGTTTAACGACCACCGGGAGCAACTAAATGGGCTATAAGCAGTCGCCCGTCCCTAATTTGGGGTCACTGGTTCCAGGGAAGGGAGAGAGCCAGTGCCGAAAGACAAACACAACACCCATGCCTCACCGGGATTCGAACCCGGACCCCTTCGGACGAATGATCAGAGGCCATCCCTTAGACCACTGCGCCACCGGGGCGGCTTAAAAAGGCTTAGAATCCCGTCCAGTTTTCTAGTGGCGACTTAGCCGAACCCCACTGCATGCTACAAACAGAGACGGGAAACTAGTTTTTTCTATTATTTAATGCAAGAGAGAAACATCGAAGTTGACTGAACTTCGGCTCGTAAATCAGTAACTTCATACTGCAGAGAGGACAGTATAACAAGACAAAAAAGCGATTAAAAGAAAAATTCTGTAACCACATTATTACGCATGAAATGTAACATAATTTCAACATTCTTTGGACTACTGGTATTTACACGCAACATCGAAGAATAATCAGAACTGACGAGATTTGTTTCGTACGAGTAGCACTTCGGACAGATCAGACGAAATTGGACTAATCGTATCATTGGACCAATCGGCACTGGACCAATCATACCATTGGAAGAATCGTAACTTTGGACCAATTGTCCATTGGACGAATCGGCATTTGACTAATCGGCAGTGGACTAATCGGCATTGGCCCAATCGTCGTTGGACGAATCTTACCAGACCCACGCAAAACACTATGAATATCTGCAGGATTTTTGCCATGTAAAGTTTCAATCTTGCTGTACGATCGTTGATCTTCACGCGTCGTACCTGAGGCGCCGCCCCGCTGGCGAAGGCCTAAGTGATGGCTTCTAACCATTCGGCCGTGATGGGTTAGGCTCGAATCCCACTGAGACATGGATGTTGTGTTTGCCTTATGGCACTAACTCTCTCCCTGCCCTGGAGCCAGAGACCCCAAATTACGGACGAGCGTCTTCTTATAGCCCATTGAGTTGCTCACGGTGGTCGTTAAACCTTCAACAAAACAAAAAAAACCAGTATGTAAGGCGTCTGCATGGTCATTTCTAACCCTCGTCAATTCACAACGCCACGACCTGAGGGACTAATGAGGCCACATTCCATATCCTATATCGTATATATACAACGGCTGTTCCAGAAACTGAGAGTAAAATCACACAAAATGGAGAAATATAGGTACAGCAAAATATATGTCATTCTTTCTCAAAGTATCTTCCCTCGGATGATATGCAACGGTCCCATCGTTCAGTATACTTTTCAAAGCATGTGGCGAAGGAATTTTGTGGAAGCTGCTTTAGCGACCCCTGTACAGCTTGAACAACGTCATCATCTGTGTCGAACGTTGCGCCACGAAATTTCTCTTTCATTGTTGGAAACAACCAGAAATCGCACGAGGCAAGGTCAGGACTGTAGGCAGGCTGCGGAATGATTTCAATACTGAATTTCGTAAGAAACTGTTGATCACAAGCAGCTACAAATGGGAGGGCGTTATCATTGTGTAGTGTCCACTTACTTACCAGTTACGGTCGCTTAATCGCTGTGCGTCGTCGCAGACGCCTCAAGACTGAAATGCAATACTCTGCATTGACAGTAACTAATTTGTGCAGGAACGGCATGCTGGAAGACAACACCTTTATGATCAAAGAAAATTATCATAATCACCTTCCCAGGTGATTTGGTTTGGCGGAATTTTTTCGGAGGAGGCGAGCCCGTGTGTTTCCAAACACTCGTTGCGTGCTTTGTGAGGGGTCGGAATAGAAGACCTATATTTCATTGACAGTTATTACTGTGTTTAGAAAGTTTGGATCCTCTCCAATTATTTTTTTACACTCATGACACACCTGAACTCTAGCTAACAATTATTTTCTCGTCAGGTGACGAGGCATCCATCTGGAACACACACGATGCAACAGTAATTTGTCGCAAATAGCATAACTATTCTAGTGATCTGAAAGTTCTTGGCGTAGAATAGAAATAAGTGTTTCCAAGCTTTCGCACATCAACCAGATGGCTTTCTTAAGGAAGGTAAACAGCTACAGTAACTGCAAGCTGGATAATAGAACGGTTCAACAATTTGAACGTGGTGACATGACAACAACGAATAGATGCAAACGTAATCAGGTATTCAAAGACACGAGGCGTTATGCTCGTTTTGGCACGCAGAATGCTGGAAGGAAAACCAAGAGGCAACCACTATTCGAAGAACTGGTTCCTAACTCGTGGAAACACCAGTGAGACGCTATCATTGCAAGACTCGCTCTTAGTTATGATCTCCAAAGTTTCGCGAATGGCACTAGACTTTGGGTTGGAGTAGGAAGCTAATTTCTTTACGTCATCCCACATAGGAGCAGCGGACTTGAACTTGACTTCTCTGGATTGGGCAGTGGTTACTTTGCCGTTCTTTATGTCCCTTTTATGTTCGTTAACTCTAATTCCAAATGAACGCTTAAATGTCATTCCTCTACTATATCCGGACGGATCGGCGAAATACTACATTAGAATGACTAAGCGTTCATTTAGAATTAGAGCTAACGAACATAAAAGGGACATAAAGAACATCAAAGAAGCCACGGGCTTATGCAGAGAAGTCACGTTCAAGTCCGCTGCTCCTATGTGGGATAACGTAAAGAAATTAGCTTCTTACTCCAACCCAAAATCTAATGCCATTCGCGAAACTTTGGAGATGATAACCAACAGCGAGTCGTGCAATGATAGCGTCTTACTGGAGTTGCCACGAGTTTGGAACCAGTTCTTCAAATAGTGATTGCCTCTTGGTTTTCCTTACAGGATTCCACGTGCCAAAACGAGCATAACGCCTCGTGTCTTTGAATACCTGATTACGTTCGCATCTATTAGTCATTGTCATGCCACCACGTTCAAATTGTTGAACCGTTCTATTATCCAGCTTGCAGTTAGCTGTCTACCTTCCTTAAGAAAGCCATCTGGTTGATGTGCAAAAGTTTGGAAACTTTTATTTTTATTCTACGCAAAGAAATTTCGGATCACCAGTATAGTTATACTATTTAAGTACAATTGGTGTATTGTTCCTTGTTATTAGTACTTTGCGGCGTAGAAAGCGGAATGCCGACGTTTTTGCAATAGTAGTTGACGCCGCTATGTCTTCCCACGTCATTCGTCGATCTTCTTGCAGGATTTCCCAAACAGTGTTAACAATACGCTCCGTAACAACACTTTCAGGTCGACCAGGCCTAGGAGCGAGTTCTGCTGACAAACGCCCTTTTTTGAATTCATGGTGCCATCTAGAAATCGTTGACTCATACAGAAATTTGCCTTTGTAAGCTTTTTTCTTTAAATCAACTGTTTCTGGAGCCTTTTTACCCAAACGATAGCAAAATTTCATCGCACAAAACATTTCACTTCTTCCTAACTGTGAATCACTCATCTCCATAGCTGTATGGCGAAATGCAGACGTACCTTAACAACTGCGCAATAACAAAACCAGAATCGTCTTCCACGGCTAATAACTGTTGCCATAGATACTTCCTTAATTCAGTTAGTCGTCTGCGTGGTTATTTCCAACCTTCACACTGTTGCCAAATAAAATAAAAATTGCTCTCTGTTTTTATGGAACGGCCTTTGTATAAACCAGGTATATCATCGTCATTACTATCAACTGTTCTCAGCCCAATGTTGGATGAATGCTTCCCGAAGTTTCTTCCACAATTCTCTGTCTTGAGCATTATTCCTCAAGGCCATATAATGTTTTGATGCATTTTTAGACGTTTTAAGTTCTTGTATGTTGAAATAGTATTAACTACAAAAGTTATATCATTCAAATGTCTCAGTGATCGATAAGCAAGAAATACCAAGAAACGTCACTTTCAACTTTTATTTGCTTCCGGGTTGTCGGAGAACACTCGTAACCATAATTCTTCTTTTCATAGAGATCTAACAGCGTATCAAATTCGGAATGATAATTCCTAATACATTTATTTAGTAATGCAGAATTGTGCAGCTAGTGGGCGTAAGTTCAGGTCTCTGTTTACGACATATTTTAAGCAGTATTTGCATGTCTGTACATCTGATTGCAAAAATTTTATTTCGGTCAAATCCAGCTATCTATGAAAATGAATTTATATGGATTTCCTTCCCAAACTAACACAATTTACTAGCAGGGGGCCAAATGTGAAATATATTTTTCATCGATGCCTCTGCTTCTAAAATTCGAATTTTAAAAAATACCGCAGTGTGCGTCGTATGTGTTAAAACGTTTTTTTTTTCGGAATTTCTCCTTTCAGAAGTTTCTTCTGAAAAATTGTCTTTCCATCGCATAGATGTTGCTATGAAGAATGCACGCATTTCCTTCTCTTCTGTTATTCAAAGTTCTGCCGCCAGACGGCGTCAGCGTATATTTTTATTTGAAAGAATATCTCGTGTTCTAAAAACCCCTTCGTAAAATACTCTCTCGGTTGGATACTCGTCATTATGAAAAACTATCCTGCACCAATTTTTTCCTTCATGTAACGCACAAATTTTCCGCTAAGCTGCGAATATTCGCATAACGTTTTCCTCCATATCTCTTTTTGTTCTATTCGAAAACTCCCTTCTACCTCTGATATCTTCCGCTATGCGAAATGTTTTGCGCGCAATTTGTGATTTCCCGCAGCGCATTTGTCAGCAACTAGTAACCGAAAGTACCTATTTCTATTTGTGGATGATTTACATATTGTCGAAAATGTGTGGATTTTTTTCCCCTCGTAACTGGTTCCATTCTACAGTGAAGGACATTGCATGTTTTAAATTATGCGCAGTTTTTTTTCTTGGGTAATATTTACATTCTCCCTTTCGCTGTTTTTTTCCTTTTTTTTAACGTAGGACTACGCCTAACTCCGCGGATAGCATGGGGCGACTTACGGTCGACTGCCTCTGATAAAAATAGGTTCCAATTGAAATCCCTATAGCGTTAAAAATACGTGCCGCACATTAATCGTATTAGCATATTCGTAGACAGCATGAAGTCCAACTCGCGTACTGAGTAGTACACCGTGCGCGCGACGTTCGCCTCGCTCGCTCTGCGCGGGGAGATGATGAAATATTTCTGCGTGTGCCTCCGCATTTGACTCAGTCCATCTCGGCAACCGTGAGCGCAACACGACTCTGCGTGGTATCGCTTAAAGCCCTTGACGATGTCTATTCAAATATACGAAGAACATTTCGTAGTGGTTTGAACTGAACACTTTAAACATTGTTTTCTTGTGAACCGGTGAACACTTTTGACAATATCGCGGTTTATCTGGACATTGGTGAGTGCAAAACGATTGTGCGTGGTATCGTTTTAAAGCCCTCGACGAGATCTATTCAAATATACTAAGAACATTTCGTAGTGGTTTGAACTGAACACTTTAAAAATTGTTTCCTTGTGAACCGGAGAACACTTTTGACAATATCGTGGTTTATCTGGACATTGGTGAGTGCAAAACGACTGTGCGTGGTATCGTTTTAAAGCTCTCAACGAGATCTATTCAAATATATAAAGAACATATCGCAAGTGGTTTAAACTAAAATAAAAAAATAGTTATCGTGTGAGCGGGTTAACATTTTCGACAATGCCGCGGAATTCGCAGAATGAAGGCAAGCAGAAGTGGAGAAAATTAAAACGCGAGGCAAGAGCGAGTGATGAGGAATGTAAGAAGCCCAAGAAGACAGAGCACCACATTGGGTAATTCGTGTATCGCTCTGTTTTGTTTTGGTAATGTATCCAGCATTATTTTTAAAAATTATGTAAGCTACTTTTCATATCATAGACATACGAGTATGTTGGCTATAACAAATTAAATAAACGCTTTGAAGCCATACTCGACAAGCTCATTTCATTTCTCTGATCTGCAAGTCGTAGTCCCACATTCCAAACTGACTGCCTAATGAGCCTACCTGTACTTTTTTTTTTTTTTTTCTGCTAAAATGTTCTTTAAATATTTTTTTTGTGAGTCAGAAAGGAGTTCAAAGCAGTGCTCATTACGTACGAGAATTCGGAATGTTCATTTCTTTTTCGGTTTCCGTAGCTTCGTTGCGTTCCTTTCTTTACTTCGCATTTTGTGCTTTTTCTTTTTATCTGAAATATGTTCTTTACTTTTCACAGTACGGACAGACTGCTAAAGTTTTCCGTCAGAAGAAAATTGCTTCTCGGGTATTCGAACAATTGGATAATGATATAAAATTTTCGTGCTTGTTTCGTTTTGAAATATTAATATTCTTTGGCTAGTACCGGTGATTAATTAAGTAGTTTATCTAATTTTAGATTTTTTTAAACATTTCGACGTGGAATATGTTTTTTTTTTGTAGAATAAAGCAAAGATGAATCTGATGGCGTGGAAATTATCTTTCAAATCCTGGGGAAAGGATAATTAAAAATTAAGCGTTATGATACGAAACGAAGTCTTTATTTGAGAATGAATCGGAAACTGTTCCTCAATAGTCGCTTGCATGATTACTTGGTGAAGTTAGAGCACAACTTTCCAGAATACCTCGGAAAATCTGACACTTTCCAGATATTGTGTTATCTGCCATCAATTCGGTCCAGAGAATTTTATCCATTGCCGCAGAACAAGAAAAATAGCATGTCTTTACACGTCGTACTTTTATAAGGTCTGGCGATCGATGCATAGTTACAGATATCGAATCGGAGGGTGAGTAATGTTTCATAAGGGAGAGAAAGAGCCTGGCACTTAGTTTAGCGGGAAATTATTGAAATGAACAAGGCGTTTCGTCTCTGCCACGTGCTTCGGGAAGTATTATGTCAAACTGAAATTGACGCAGCGGGGGAAATGCTCATTTCCACAGCAAGACGAAAATTGGATGCCACTTTTTATTGTACCAATCTAAAACAATCATTTGCCCCAAATTATTTGGATATACAGATGACAGATGATTTTAATTAATTCGTGCCTGTCTTGAGATCCCGGCAGATTTTTTGTGTGTCTGATTTGTACTAGAGAGGAGACTTGTTTGTGTCCTGACGACGCATCAAAAGGATCTGCCCGACTTGCTGAATTTACAAACGGAAATATTTTAGTATAGCAACAGAGCACGAGTTAAGAACTGACATAAAATAGACGCAACTGTTGCGTATACGAAATTCGGAGTCAAATGCTCGGTTGCCAACTACTTCTGCTGAGAATTAATTAATTCATCAGGAAAATAAAGAAAATATCACACAAAAGTGCACAGGGTATTTCAGGGATGCTAGAGATTCCTGAAAAATATAAATTTCTCGCAACTGAAGTAAAAGAAATTTACGTACTCTCATATACACCGAAACCCTAAGTTCAACAACGGAAGATCGGTAATGAATCCGGAACTCGCGAATGATTTGACCTGAATTTCATGATGTAGGAAGCACGGAATTCATTGTAATAAAGCATATATTAATTCGCAAATCGTTTGTTTTAAGAGTCTTCAAAGTTCAATCCATTAGAACTTCGAAAGAATTTCTATGAATGCATTTTCATTAAACTTGCATCATCAGGATAAACATTATTGCCGTGAAAGTCGCCGTGGCGATCTTCTTCAGCTGAATCATAAACTGAATTTGAGTGAATGTAGAAACATGTTTTTAATTCTCTTGTTTCGATGGGGTAGGGGATAACCTGTCCCACTGAAGTAAAAAAGAGTAAAAATGAAAGAGAGAAAGAGTAAAAGAAGTAAAAAAGAAAGAATAAAGAGAAAGAATGAAGAGAAAGAGTAAAAGAAAGAGTGAAGAGAAGGAGTAAAACAAAGAGTAAAGGGATAGAGTGAAAGGAAGAGTACAGAAAGAGTAAAGAGAAAGTGTAAATGAAAAAATAAAGATAAAGAGTTAAAGAAATAGTAAAAAGACAGAGTAAAGAGAAAGAATACAGAAAGAGCAAAGGAAAGAGTAAGGAGAAAGAGTAAAAGAAGGATTACAGAAAGAGTTAAGAGAAGTGTAAAAGAAAGAATAAGGATAAAGAGTTAAAGAAAAAGTAAACAGAAACAGCAAAAGAAAGAGTAATAAGAAGTAAAAAAGAAAGAGAAGGAATGAATAAAGACAAAGAGTTAAAGAAAGAGTAATAAGAAGTAAAAAAGAAAGATAAGTAACCTTATAAGGACAAAGAGTTAAAGAAAGAGCAATAAGAAGTAAAAAAAAAAGAGAAGCAATCTGATAAAAGACAAAGAGTTAAAGAAAGGGTAAACACAAAACGTAAAAGAGTAAAGAGAAGGAGTAAAAGAAAGAGTGAAGAGAAAGAGTTAAATAAAAGAGTAATAAGAAGTAAAAAAGAAAGTGAAGGAATCTAATAAAGAAAAAAAGAGTTAAAGGAAAAGTAATAAGAAGTAAAGTAGAAAGAGAAACAATCTATCAAAAACAAAGACAAAGAGTTAAAGAAAGAGTAAAGAGAAAGAGTAAACTCAAAAAGTTAAAAGAGTAAAGAGAAGGAGTAAAAGAAAAAGTATAGAGAAAGAGTAAACTCAAAAAGTGAAAGAGTAAAGAGAAGGAGTAAAAGAAAGAGTAAAATAAAAGAGTAAAGAGAAGGAGTAAAAGAAAGAGTAAAGAGAAAGAGTTAAATAAAAGAGTAATAAGAAGTAAAAAAGAAAGAGAAGCAATCTAATAAGGACAAAAAGTAAAGTAAAGAGTAATAAGAAGTAAAAAGAAAGAGAAGTAATCTAATAAGGACAAAAAGTAAAATAAAGAGTAATAAGAAGTAAAAAAGAAAGAGAAGCAATCTAATAAGGACAAAGAGTTAAAGAAAACGTAAAGAGAAAGAGTAAACTCAAAAAGTAAAAGAGTAAAGAGAAGGAGTGAAAGAAAGAGTAAAGAGAAAGAGTAAAATAAAAGGGTAATAAGAAGTAAAAAAGAAAGAGAAGCAATATAATAAACACAAAGAGTTAAAGAAAGAGTAAAGAGAAAGAGTAAAAGAAAGAGTAAAGATAAAGAGTAAAAGAAAGAGTAAAGAGAAAGAGTAAAGATAAAGAGTAAAAGAAAGAGTAAAGAGAAAGAGTAAAAGAAAGAGTAAAGATAAAGAGTAAAAGAAAGAGTAAAGATAAAGAGTAAAAGAAAGAGTAAAGAGAAAGAGTGAAATAAAAAAGTAATAAGAAGTAAAAAAGAAAGTGAAGCTATCCAAATGCAGTCGATTCTCAATCTCCGTAAGTTCCCACGGATCCTAAACATCCGATGTGGGCAGCTCTCCTACAGAATTGGCATGCTGACATCAGAACACTGTGCTAATTGCAAAGAACTTGGGCATCAGCGTGCTCGATGCCCCAACAACGAGTATCCAGCTCCCACGGCTTCTACAGTGCCTACCGCCTCTAAGCAGCCTCCTGCTACATCTCGCTCTCGACCTGCACCATCTTCAAATGTGCCAACTGCCACAGGGCCGAGTTACACAAAAATTATATCTACAGCCTCTCGTCCACGAGCGTCTTTTGATGCTGATCTCACCTCCCACCTTCAATTTCCAGTGCTCGCCTCACCTATTACTCCTCATCCCGTGGCAACATCGGGAGACTTCGCCGCTGGTTTCCCACCAGTCTTCACTGTTGGTGTCTCCGAGTGTGACGGCGGTGCCGATAACTCCTCTGACTCTGCGTCAGCTTCCCGAGCATCGTCGCTCCCTGGAAAACGAATTTCTGGCACTCGTACAGGTACCCGACGTAAGAGGAAGAAGAAGAAGAAGAAATCTTCCTCTGCGGATGGGCAACCGTTCCGTGCTACCAAATCTTCAGGAGATTGGGTCTCCGCCTTCGTTTGAGGTCTTTTCAAGTGTAATCTCCAAATGTGGTGCTCCTTCAGAACCTCTAAATCTTGGAGATTACTATCAGTTTTGCACCCACACGACGAACCTGGAGTCGACGTATGACTACATCCGAGAGCGCGAAGACATTCTTCCCGCGTTGCTCTTGCAAGCCGGATGCATTGCCAAGTACCTTCGTGTGTTTGTACATGACCCCCTGCACCACTCATGGACCCTTGGCTGCGTAAACCGATTACAACAACTCCTGAAAGTTGCTCCGCGACTCCTCCAACCAACGACTGACCAGTCCATTCAAGGTCACGACCCTTAATTGCAGAGGGTTCGCTAGCCCCCAGCGAATGCTCTTGTAATGGAAGACCTCTCGCCCCTCGGGGCCGATCTGTTACTACTACAAGAAACAAACTGCCATTCCTCCACTCTGTTTACTCGTTGGCGTGCTAGCGATTATGTGTTCCATCATGCTTTCCGCTACTCATCTCATGGTGGACTTGCTATCGGATTACATCAACATTGCCGATCCACCCTCACTGCACTCTCAGTGCAGAACTTATGCCGAGATTTACTCCAGCAAGTCTCCTTCACAGTTGGCGGAGCTCGATTTCACATCTTTAATGTGTATATTCCGTGCACCTCTATTCATTTATCCATCTTGTTCACCAAACTCCGTCAAGCTCTCTCGAAAGTCTCGCCTTCGGATCGTGTGCTCTTGGGTGGAGACTTCAATTGCACCCTTGACCCGGCTCTGGATCGCTCTCCTTCGTCACGAGAGCGTCGGACGGATCTCGTCGCACTACTCCATGACCTTGTTGCTGATTTCTCCTTCACCGATGCTTATAGGCGGCTTCATCCACAAGAGACCTCACACACGTGGCGCTCGTCTGGGAGTCAGCTTCCATCAACTGCACGCTTGGATCGGGTTTACGTTTCCACACCGCTTCTTGCGTATATTACCGAGTTGCAACATCAACCTACTGCTTCCTCAGACCACTGCACGGTCACCCTCACAGTGTTTGTTGCGGCGTCACTCCCTCGGACTGTACGTCCGTGGACATTTGACTCCAATCTTTTCACTGATCCTGAATTTTGTGCCTCTGTCCGTTCTTTCCTCGCTGCTCGTCGCGCAGGGTTGCATTCCGCACCCTTTACCTTGACGTATTGGCTTCGTGTCAAGCATCAGCTCCTCTTACATATCAAGCAACTTTCCTTCACCATGAAGACTTCTAGTCAGATGCGCCTCGATCACGCCAGGCCGATGCTCACACTGATTGGGTTATCAGATCCGCTTTTTCCAGCATATCAGGCGGAGCTCCAGGCTTTGCTGAAACCTCTTGCGCAGCAAGCACTTTTACGTCTGCGCATTAAACATCTCAATCTGGAGGAATGCACCTATGATTTTCTAACATCAATGGAATCTGCACGTAAGTCTTCTACCTCGCTTCGTCATCTTCGCCTCCTCTGGCGAAATCACATCCGATTCGGCAGCGATTTGCTCTCACGTTCGTCAGTTCTATAATACCAAGTTCAGTGAAACTCTTCCCCCTCTGCTCTCCCCCATCTTCTCAATAACCTGTCTCAAGTTCCGTCTCATCTTGCTCACACCCTGTCTCTTTCACCCACATCCACGGAGGTGTCCGACATCTTCTCTTCCCTTAACCCCCATGCCGCTCCGGGTCCGGACGGCCTCTCTTTTCCTTTTTACCGTGCGTTCTTGCCTCTTTTGTTGCCTTTTCTCCTCTCCGCTTTTTCTTCTGCATTTAACTGCTCCCCCTCCCGAGGAGTTTCACGGACACACGAGTGGTCCTATTTCCCCAAGAAGGGTGACCCTCTTGACTTGGGAAATTGGCGCCCCATTTCTCTTCTCAATCAAGATTATAAACTCTATACTAAGCTTCTTTCCCGTCGACTAAACTCTATCCTCCCTCACATCCTTGCTGACTCTCAAACCTATACTGTTCCTGGCCGTTCTCTTTCCTCCAATGTTCAACTTCTTCGCGATCTCATTCATCTTGCCAAGACTCATTCTGAACCTCTTGCTCTCCTTTCCTTAGAATTTCTTTCCGCTTTCGATAATATCTCACACGCCTATTTAACACAAACCCTGCTACACTTTGGCTTTCCTTGACAATTTGTCTCCGTTCTTCTCTCCCTCTACCGGGACGCCGTTTTCCATGTCAAGACGGCATCTTTTCTCACAGCACATGTTACCTTCAAGCGGGGAGTTGGTCAGGGATGCCCGCTTTCTGGTCAGCGATTGCCGTCGAGCCTTTTCTACGCTCTCTGCAAACATCTCTCCTAGCACAACTTCCACCACCAGTTGCCAACTCACGGCATCATTCAGTCATTTACTCTGCTTATGCAGATGACATCATCGTCTGCATTCGTAGCGACTCACAGTTCCAACTGCTTCGTCGTTTGTTCTCCGCATATGCTTCATGTTCTGCAGCTGAACTGAATACGTCTAAGAGCACTGGATTGTGTGCGGGTAGTGGTCCAATCGCTTGGATGCTCCATGAGGGGCCATATCGTCATCCACTACCCAACGCTTCCTGGGTGTGCACTTAGGCGCACCACAAGCTACATCCAGTGCAACTCGCACGGAACTCCATCCTCGCCTCCTCCGCACAGCTGCATTCTGGTGTCGTGCGCAGTTCTGTACGTCCTACTACCAGCGTGCAAATCTCACCAGGACATACCTTCTGTCCATCTGCGAGCTTTCTTGGATTGCATCTACGACCCCGCTTTTCTTTCTCCAGGAGGTTACACGCTGCCTTACTCGAGTAATGTGAGCGGGTCATCATTGGATTAACGTCCACAAGCTCTGTGCTACTCCCTCCTATGGTGGCAACTTCATTCACCGAGTGATCAACTTCATTCACCTTTTCACGGCTCCAGTGGCTTCCGCAGTTCAGGTACGTGACGTTCTTGCCTCCTTGCGTAACCCACATTTTCCTTTCTTTCTTTAGTTCTCATGGATTGCTGTCCTTTCCCCTCCAAACTCCCACCTGCATATTCTGAAGCCCTCACTCACCTTCGCTCTCTCCCCCTCATTCGCTCCCCTCCCTCTTCAACTCTAGAGCTTCTTTCTGAACCCCTCTTCTTCAACTCCTTTGTTCATCCCCCCCATCTCCCCTGTTTTTCATTCCCCTCTTGGCTCCGAGCAGGTGTAGTAACCGTACAAGACCTCACTAACTCGGATCTATCCTGGCGCCCTTTCTCTGGCCTCCCCCTGCTATTCTCTCGTCACCATCCGCCCATTTGGTCTACGACTCTCTCCTAACTGCACTTATTTCGCTTTTCCCTGATCTTGTCTCCCCCACCGGTCTCGTCTCTGTCTTTTCTGCCCCTCTTCCGCTGCCGTTTTCCCTCCGACTCACAAACTCGGTTCTTCCTCTCTCCTCTCTCTCCTCTAAATCTCTTTATCGTTTTCCAGTGCACCTTGCCACCCCTTCACCGCTTTCTACTCTAGAGGTTCCCCTGCTTCTCTTCCTCTTGTCTGGGTCGCTGCCCGCTCACCCTTATCCGCCCCTCTTGAAATTAATGCCCACTGGCTCTTTTTACATAATCGCCTCCCTGTTCCGTATTTTCTCTTTCGCATGTCCCTTCTCTCCTCCCCTCTCTGCTCCTTCTGCGCACAGGAGACAGACGTTTCTCACGTCTACCTTTACTGTCCCATCCTGATACCTCTCCTCCACCAGGCTTTCCGGATTGCCAGTCGCTCTTGTTCTCAAGATCTTCCGTTCACTGCCTACAGACATCTTCTTCTGCGGGCTCATCCACCTACGCCTCTTCCGTCAGTATGTGCCTATCTTTTCGTGCTGGTTAAACACGTTATTTACGTATACCTTCAACAACCCCGCAGCGTTTCCTCGCCGGTCTCTTTACACCAGGCCAGCGCAGCACTTTTGTGCCATTTTCAAGATCGATTGCTTTCTCGACTCCGCCTGGAGTACCAGTCGGCTTCTTCCAGTCGTCGAGAAGCCACCTTCTATGCTACCTGGGCGCCGGCCGCTCCATGGTTTGCGGTTGATTCTGGACTGCTACACCTATCAGTACCCTAAGACATTCTACACCTCCTTTGCTGAGTTCCGTGGCACCCTGGTGCCCCTCCTCCACTGTACGACTCGTGCAATCCACGCTTCCGTTGAATTGTGAATGCTAATGTCATCTCAGTGTATTTTCATGCTTACTCGTGTACATTACTTACTTTCACCCCGCCTGTATGATGTTGCTTTGGTGCCCTCGTTAAATAACTTGCACAATTGTGCACGCTGTGTTTTTATCTCATGTATGTAATGTTTTACCTTCACGGCGGTGTTTGTGCTGTTCTTTTTCTAATTGTGTACTATTGTTTCGTCTGTGTTATCCTGAAAATCATGCCCAGCCAATGTCATGTGACACGATGTGTTTCTCTCTGTCACTTCTGCAATTTTTATGCAATAAGCTTTGCTTGCAGCATCTGTTATTCATCCCCATTGTCATTGCAGTGTATATACCATCATGTTTTAACAGTTTGTATTATTTCCCAGTGAGACGCCCAACGCTGTACGTCTCCCTCTTATGTTTTCTTATGATAAATTATAATAAAGCGATTTTGAAACCTTGCTTTATGGCTCGGTGCATTATCCTGCTGGTACCAACAAAGCTCGGTTCCATAGTATTGCCACAGAGTTGGTAGGGCATAATTTTCCAGAATATCGAGGTAGACGTGCTGGTTAACAGGTTTGTCTCAGATAACCAATGGACCGGGACCATACCACGAAAAACACCCCACGCAAAGGCACTGCCAACTCCAAACTTGACCGTAGGAACAGTAAGTACCCTGTGGTAAATAGCGTTCCCCCAGCTGCCGCCATACCCACATGCGGCCATCAGACTGATGAATCGTGTATCTGGATTCATCAGTTCATAGAACCCGTTTCCATTGATCTACGGTCCATGATAAATGTTGTTTACACCATGCTAAACGACGAGTAACATTGCGAGAGGAGATGAAAGGCTTATGAGCAGCCGCACAACCACAGTAACCCATGGAATGAAGTTCTCTGCGAATGGTGCGTATACATACCGAGGTTCCAGAATTTTCACTCACTTGTTCAATACTCCGTTGATTAGCTGTAGCGACTCTCCTGATACTTCGACATCCTCTATCACTGATTTTCTTTGGTCTGTCGGTACGTTTTGCTGCTTCAGGCACGCTATGTGTCTTCTACTTATTCAGTACATCCACAACAGTTGCCTGGGGTATGTTTAAACGCCTCTCGGTTTCTCTTATGGACAACCCACCAATATAACACCCAACAATTCTTTTTCTCAAAGCCAGTTCTCTCCGCCGCGACATTTTCACTCACGATATCATCGCGGTCAGCTGCAGGCTTTTCTATATACCGTTTGCAGCTGTACTGCGGATCTCAACAACGCAGCGGATCCGTTCATTTGCTTTTGAAGGGGTGTCCGGTGACTTTTATGAATATAGTGTGTATATATATATACTGCTTCAGATATACTACTAGAGTACAGGGCTAGTTTTTCCCCAAATTCTTCCATTGCCTTAAATGCTGATGAATGTAATTAACCCTTTCCTAGAAAGAAGCACTGGTTTAAATTTGCATATCAAAGAAAAGATTAAATTTGTCTTCACTTTTAAAAATGATATAATGTGAGATATTTTTCTTAAGAAACGCTTCGCTTTAGGAAATGTTAATAGGATTTTTGGTAATGCATCATCAGAACGGTAGGTACTAGGTATTATTTCCCGTATGGCTCGACCGAATAATCGCCTAAGTGGTCAAAGAGAAGTGACTGACATTATTCCTTTGACATAAACGATGGAGTATGACATACGTTTCTGAAAGCAGAATGCCGCTCTCGCTTTAATTTGACCACATCTTCCATTCACAAAGCCTGCGGTATATTGGGAATCAATGGAAATGCCGTAGGGAATCATGAATGCGCATAACTCCGGCGCACCTATGATTTGGCTCTGAAAGCTGAGCACTTAGCGAGGTACAATAACACAACGGAAAGCGAAACAGATAAATCAGGAATTTATGTGGGGTTTGAAAGCGCAGAAATAAATTTTTTAAATAAAAAAAATATATCCTCACTAAACGTTGGAGAATGTGTGTATCTTTAAAGAGTTCGCCACCTGATATATATATATATATATTTTTTTTTTATTGGGGGGTTTAACGACGACCGTGAGCAACTCGATGAGCTGTAAGCAATTGTCCGTCCCTAATTTAGGGTCACTGGTTCCAGGGAAAGGAGAGAGCGAGCCAGTGCCGTAAGACAAACACAACATCCATGCCATACCGGGATTCGAACCCGGACCCATCTCGGACGAAGAGTCAGAAACCACTACTTGATGTTCTTGAGAAATATCAATTTTGCTGAAATGCAACGAAATACTGCGGGAAATCATTTTATTGTTTTTTCCCTTCCTACCTTCACAGTATCTTCAACTATTTCGTTAAAATTCCTTGTTAAGGAGTGTTGTTGATATAAGAATCTTCTAATTAGATAAAGGCAAATGTTAATCGACAGCTTCCTTTTGTAAACAAAATTGAACCATTTTATCGTCAACTGCAAAGTTACAAACAAGTATTATGACGATGAGAATAGTTAGAATAATATATGAGCGATGACTATTGATGATTAATGCAAAAAAGTAAACTTATATCCTTCGAATGTCGCTGTTCAATTTGACTGTACTACAAGATGACACGAAATGTTAGCACCAGACACCCTCTCTAGGAGAGCAGTTCACATAAAATCACTTCATTAAGCATACAATCTGATTATCGTATATTCAGAAACATTAGATTCCTATAAACGGGGGCCTACTACAGCAAACACAAAGGAAAAAGAAGACCAACTCGTGGAGAGCTAGAAAAAAAAACACTTCTACTGCTTGTGCAAAAGCAAATGTATTGTAAAATATATTGCTTTTGCGTTATATTGCTTCTTAGCACGTCTTTTGTGAAAAAGATCGTGCTTAAGTTATAGGTTTGTCCATCTGTCCCTCCGTCCATCCATCTGTCCGTCTGTGGACAACCATATCTCTGCAACTAATAGTCCGATTTCAAAACTTCTTTTGCATTGGGAAGCTTGCAATGTGCGAATGATGATCCTTTATTTCGTTTTCTTTCACGATGTACAATTTTGGCGCTAGAGGGCGTAAATACAGATGATATCTAATTCCAAAGACATTTTATTCCACATATTTGCTTTCTAAACGTCCTTTTGAAGCAATTCTTCTACCTTTAGATTTCATTTATGTCGAAGACTATTTAAGGTATAGTCACTTTTTCAAGTTACGCAAAGATTTTCCGCTTGTTGGCGTAAAGGCAAACTGCGTTTCCCCCGATATCTCTGCTTCTAAAACTCTTATTTAAAAAAGTTATTTCTGCAGCGGAGACAGCTCCTGATGGAAAATCTTTTGCATATAATTTCTAGTTTTTGGTAAGAAACTGTTTGGCCACCAGGGGACGTAAGTGTTAATTTCTCCTTCTGCTGCATTTGCAGCAAAATCTGAGCTTCTAAAATCTCGACTTAAAAATTCATTCATGGTCCGATACTCACGTCAATAAATCTTTTCAGAAAATTTTCTTCTTAAGATAATACATGATTTCTCCGCCAGGCGGCGTAGATGTATATCTTTTTTTCGATATCTCTGCTTCTAAGAGACCGATTTGAAAAATTCCGTCTTTGTTAGATGGAGTTCCGAGTGCGAAATGTTCTTCATATAATTTCAAAACTTTCAAGTAATTCATAGACTTTCTGCTAGAGGGCGTAATGGTAAATTGCGTTTCCCCCGATATCTCTGCTTCTAAAACTCCGATTTGCAAAAATTCTTTCTGCACCGGATGCAGCTCCTGATGAAAAAGCTTTTTGTATATAATTTCTAATATTTAGTGAAAAATGGTTTGGCCACCAGGGGGCGTAAGGGTTAGTTTTTGCTTCGGATGCATTTACAGCAAGATTTCAGCTTCTAAAATCTCGATTGAAAAAAAATCGGTTGTGGAACGATACTACTCACGTCGACAAACCTTTTCGGGATAATTTCTTCTTAAAGCAACGCATGGTTTCTCCGCCAGGGGACGTAGATATATATTTTATTTTTGTCAATATCTCTACTTCTAAGTGTCCTATTTGAAAAATTCCTTCTTTGTTAAATAGCATTTTCTATACGAAATGTTTTTCATATATTTTCAAAATTTTTAAGTAACTCATACACATTCCGCTAGAGGGCCTTAAAGTAAATTGCGTTTCCCCGATATCTCTGCTTCTAAAACTCTGATTTGAAAATTTCTTCCGGTATTGCATACCGCTCCAAATGGGAAATGTTTTCATATCATTTGTAATATTTGATGAAGAATGGTTCTCCCGCAAGAGGGCATAAGTGTTAATTTCTGCTTCTGATGTATTTGCGGGAAAATCTGAACTGCTGAAAATTCGACTGAAAAAATTATTTCGTTGTCCGACACGCTCACATCGAAAAATCTTTTGAGAATACTTTCTTCTTAAAATAATGCAACTTTTTCCCATCATGGGGCCTAGGTGCATATTTTATATTTGTTGATATCTCTGCTTCTAAGAGTCCGATTTGAAAAATTATTTCTTTGTTGGAGAGCGTTTCTGCTGCAAAATGTTTCTCATATAATTTATAATTTTTCTTAACTCACAAGTCTGCAACCAGTGTTCATAAGGTCACGATTCCGTTTACAGCAACATCTGCGCGATTAAAAACCCGATTGAAAAACTTTCTTCGGTCAGGTACTACTGTTTTCCATACCGCTTCTATTGACATTGAATAGCCTTGATAAATTTAAATCGCGTCAGAACGGATTGAAAAGACGGGCTTGTTACACCCGAAATTCGGTGTCATCTTTTTTTTTTGTTTTTAATGAGGTCTAAGTAAATGAGATGGATTGAGAGAGGAAGAGATTTTCCCTGTGCCCAAAGTCTCACCCTTCCGAGAATTCTATATGTCTTATTGAAGCAGGAGCGTCTATAAAGACCACTCCGCGCCCCTGAGAAAGGACACGAGCCGCGGATGGCTTAGTGGTTAGCGAGTCAGACTATCGATGCAAGGTCCTCAAGTTCAAACCTAGGCTGATCTTTCAGAGATGGTGTGGTTTACTAACAATCGGTGAATATCCGCCGTGCATCGGACGAGCACGTTAAGTGACTGGACCCACTGGTTAAATGCCCCCGCCCCCTGAAATTCTCTCACCCCTCTGTGTGCAATATCGTACTTGTACGGTGGAGCCATCTACTGTACTCTAATCTCACTACAAACTGTTCTGTCAAAGTCTCTAGACTTGCTCTCATTCCTTCCGTTTCTGTGTCCTGCCCAAAAGGCTACCTCGCTGTAGGTGGCTGGGACCTAAACTCTACTCACTGTGGACGGAAGTCCTACAAGAAAATGACAAATACTGTGTGTATGTGGAGAGAAAGTGCACTTCACGACAATAATGTCCACTGTGTCCTTTCCATCATTTTCACCATGAGAACAAAAGATAAGCCAGCTGCTTCAGAATGAATGTGGGCAAGAAGTATCATTAATACACTGTAAAAAAAATTCTGAAATTCATGAGCAACTTTCCGTCATTTCTTTCGTGAATTAACGAAGCATATTTCTGATACAACCTTTTCCGTGAAATGACGGGAAGAAACCTGAATTTCACTGATTTTTCGTACCACGGGAAAATTCTCAATTTTCAGAAATCTTTCCGCAGTTTCTTTCTTATATTGACGGTAAATTACCGTTTTAGAGATGTGTTAACGGAAAATTCTGAATTTTCAGAAACTTTTCCGCAATTCCTTTCGTATATTAACGAAAAAACTCCGTTCTCACTTTTTCCGTATCTTTATGATGAGAAATTACCGGTAATAGGAACGATTGGTGAGGATACTTGAGGTTTGATAAACTTTTAAATTTCAATCGTCTGTCGAATTTCAACCGTAGCGAGATCGGATATTGTGGATAGCATATCGCATGAATTTCGATTATTGTGGCACAAGATATTTCTTTTCCCCTCCCCTATTTGGTGCACCAGCTATTTAATATATATATATTGTGTTACTGCAAGAAACCGGGTTCTTAATTTATTGTACAGATGGTTATAAGATATCTATATTTTTTTGTGTGAAATAATACTATAAAAAAGTACATTTCACCTTTTTTACGCTTTCCAAATATAGGTTGAAGAAGCGTATATGCTCCAGCTTTTTCCGTCCGTCCGTCTGTCTGTCGGCACGATAACTCACGTAAAAATGGTTCGATTTAGATGAAATTTTAGTATGTGGTAGGGGACGACCAGGGGAACGAACCCTATTGAAAATGGGTGAAGTGGGATCAAAGGTCACGAGATAAGAGCAGGATCCATTCAATTGCACTTATGCGTCATAACTTGCGTAAATATGGTTCGATTTCGATGAAATTTTAGTATGTGGTAGGGGACCACCAGGGGACGAACCCTATTGAAAATGGGTGAAGTGGGATCAAAGGTCACGCCATAAGAGCAGGATCCATTCAATTGCCCTTATGCGTCATAACTTGCGTAAATATGGTTCGATTTCGATGAAATTTTAGTATGTGGTAGGGGACCACCCGGGGACAAACCCAATTGAAAATGGATGAAGTGGGGTCAAAGGTCACGCCATAAGAGCGGGATTCACTTCATTGCCTTTATGCGTCATAACATGCGTAAATATGGTTCGATTTTGATGAAATTTCAGTATGTGGTAGGAAACTACCTGGGCACGAACCCTATTTAAAATTGGCAAATGGGGGTCAAAGCTCAGGCAGGGCATAAGAGCGGGATTTATTCCATTGCCCTTATGCGTCATAACTTGCGTAAAAATGGTTCGATTTCGATGAAATTTTGGTATGTGGTAAGGAACCACCTGAGAACAAAACCTATTGAAAATGGGTGGAATGGGGTCAAAGGTCAGGATATAAAAGCGGGATCCCTTTCATTGCCTTTATGCGTCATAACATGCGTAAATATGGTTCGATTTCGATGAAATTTAGTATTTGGTAAGGAATTACCTGGGGACGAACGCTATTGAAAATGGGCGAAATGGAGTCAAAGGTCAGGGCATAAAGGTGGAATCCATTCCATTGCCTTTATGCGTCATAACATGCGTAAATATGGTTCGTTTTCGATGGAATTTTAGTATGTGGTAGGGAACCTCCTGGGCACGAACCCTATTGAAAATGGGCGAAATGGGGTCAAAAGTCAGGCAGGACATAAGAGCGGGATTTGTTCCATTGCCCTTATGCGTTATAACTTGCGTAAAAATGGTTCGATTTCGATAAAATTTTAGTATGTGGTAGGGAGGCATTGGGGACGAACCCTATTGAAAATGGGTGAAATGAGGTCAAAGGTCAGGACACTGGAGTGGGATCCATTCCATTGCCATTGTTCATCATAACTTACCAAAAAATGTTTCGATTGCGACAAAACGTTATCATGTTGTTTCGGAGGTATAGTGAACCGGTTCTGTTGAATATCAACGAAATGGGGTCAACGGACATTGCACAAAAGCAAGATTTATTCCACAGCCATTATTCTCATAACTTGCGTAAAACTGCTACTATTGCGACAAAACTTTAGTATGTTATTCTTGAAGTGTACTGAACCGGTTCTGTTGAATATCATCAAAATGGGGTGGAAAGTGAGGACACAAGAGTGAGGTTTATTCCACAGCCATTATCTTCAGAACTTGAGTAATGATTTCTGGTATGTTGGAAAGCGTATCATAATCAATGCATTGCATGATTTTACTAACTTGTTTAAATATAACCGAACGTCATTATCAGTTTAAAAACAATCAAGTTGCAAAGCATTTTGTTGCTTCAGAAAATCACGATGAGAAATGTTTAATTTGTGAAAAGTCCTCCTTCAAGAAAAAAAAGTTACAAACCTCTTCAGAAAAAAATAAGCTCCAAAATAAAATAAAATGAACAAATCACTCGTATTAATGAAGCAAAATAAATCATTTTCGCGCAATTTGTTTTACGATGTACGTGACACGTGTGTCTGTGGCACAGTGGTTGCTTTACGTGTTCAAGCGGCCCGGGTTCAATCCTGACTGAAGCGGAAGGGTTATCTGCGAAAAGGGCTGAAAAATGCAAGATCGCCGGTTTTGCGGAACTTCTGTTTAAATACGGAAAAACCTGAAATGGATTTTCCTGAAATTAACGGAATTTCTGACTAAGTAAAGTGTGTGAAGATAGAGGAGTTAAAAGAAACGAGCACTTTTGAAAACGGAAATTTCTGAAAAAACTTTGCTGCACGTTATTTTCAGAAATTTTCCATGAATCCGCACCACTTATTTTTTTACAGTGTAAGTAAAAAAGTTGCTTATTCGCGTTAATTTCGCGCTACATTTTTTAATACTGATGAAATATTAGTTCTTCTAAACCGATATATATATATATATTAAGCTTGTTCGTGCTAAAAGAATTGAAAAACACTTATTACATATGAAAATGCTCTAGAGTGAGAAACAGCTTGCGATTAAAGTAAATCACGTTAAACGTGTGTTAAGGTAACTATGTACAAAAAGTGTACCAGACTACTCTTTCGCTTTTTTAAATAGGTGAAATTTCATTCAATAAAACAACTCTCTTCTAATGGGAACAGATTGTTACAAAACGGAGTGTTTTAAATAGATGACACTTCCTTACGGGAAAAATGATAGCAAATACGTCAGGTAAAATACTCAAGGGAAATTCGAGGCTAGAGATAGCGTTTCTAGGAAATTGCGCATTATAAGAAAAATGTCGTTTTAAAGGACGATAATGGACAGGTGAGAAATTTCTAAGTGGTGGAAAAATCTGACACTTCCCAGAAATTGTATTAGAAGCCATCGACATTCTGAGAGCGTTCACTGATCCATGACACACAATTCCCCTCACGTTGCGACGTTTCCTCCCGAGACCTGCGGGCAAAGAAAAATCGATCTGGCGCAACAGATCCATATCCTAGGACAGGATTGTATTTCACAGCGATAAAATACCAATATTCCTGCTAGACTTGCTTTTCAAGCAAATCGACCGACGAAAGTGTATTCCAGGTGGCACCGCCAATTTTCTGTCGCGGCTTTCTCGTCGCCAATGCCACTCTGAGCTCAATGCTTTTTTGAGATCATTCAATTTAAATGAAAATGCATATAAGTGAAAGCTATTGGAGGGAATTTTCATAAGGAATTAAAACTGCCGACGGATAGAAAGTACCACGTTCTTGACAGAAAATTCTTACGAGTACAGCGAACTATTCCAGAATACTAAGCGACACAGAAAGAGCGAATAAAGCCGAACGATAAGATTTAACAGGATTACCTTTTTAGATTCAATCGTCACAAAATTTAATCCGTTGATTTAGATAAAGAAAAAAAAAATAGAAAATACAAAGGTCATTCTGAAAGTAATGCCTCGTCCCTCGTAAGATTTTTATTCGTAACAGCAAAAATGTGCAACTTGGTGGCAAAATACTTGGACATATTGTTAATAATGCTAGCCTATTCAAAGTATTGTCCATCACTTTCTATACATTTCCGCCATCTTTGAACACATAAGTGAAATCCATTTTGGAAATATTCCTGAGGCTGTGGTTTCACCCATTAGTTCACAGTCAGTTTAATGTCTGACACATGGTCGAAACGTTCCCCATCAAGGGTGTTTCTCAAAGGGGCAATTAAGAAAAAGTCTGAGGGAGCCAAATCACGACAGTAAGGGGGTTGGAACATCACCGTCCACCTCATTTGGGCAATAACCTGGGAAGACTCCATTGAGTTGTGGAGACGTGCGTTATCATGGTGTAAAACAACACTATCAAGTGCAATGTCACGTCTTTTCCCTTCTGACAGCTTTCTTTAGCTTCTTCAATGTCTGTACATATTGAGCACTGTTTATTGTTGCCACTCCTGGATGGCAAAACGACTATCACCTGTGATGAGGTCTTTCACTCGTTGCCTGTTGGCATCTGTCACTACAGATGCGGGTCTTCCACTCCGTTGTTTGTCCGACACTGAACTTTTTCCCTATCGATATCTCTTCATCCATCATCAAACATTGCTGATATCGATTGTGGCGACTCCATACACTGCCAGGAGTCTTTTGTGTATTTCTGGAGCCTCACATCCCTCTTCTTTCCAGGATTTCAATTACGTCTTGGTGCTTTCCTCTGTCATTCCTGATCTTTATTTCCGATTCTGAAAAATATTTGTTCCCACATTGGTAACATATCATAGTACACTGAAGAGCAATTGAGTTAGAGACAGCTGGCGTTATGCAAATGTGGCGACGTGGGCTGCCCTGTAAACGGAAACGACATAACGTATGGAGCGATCCAACAATATAAGGAGTGATGCGACGGGAATCAGTAAGAGTCGGACGCAGTATGGGTAAGACGAAGGATCTAAGCGCATTTCATCGTGGGAAAATTGCCGGGGAAGTCGTGCAGGCACTGGGATTTTCACGAGCCACTGTGTCACGGGTGTAGTAGCATGAGTACATCAAATCCGGTAAAACCATCCCTGCAAGAGCCAACTACCGCGGACAACAGCGTGTGGATGAGCGGGGTCATCGTCGGATAGCTCGCATTGTAAGAGCGGACAGACAGGCCACAGTGCAAGAAATCACTGGGCAATTTAACGCTGATGCACAAAAACGTGTAAGCAGCCACACCATGCAGAACCATCTCCTCGCTATGCGGTACAGAAGCCATCGTCCCACGAAGGTACAGATGCTGACCGCACATCACAGGGTGCCAAGATTAGCATGAGCGTGGGAACATCGCCACTGGACCGTAGACATGTGGAAAAATGTTACTTGGACTGATGAGTCGAGATTCACGTTGCTACGTGCGGATGGCAGGATACGAGTACGGCGCAAACCATATGAAACGATGGATCCTTCTTGCCAACAGGGTACTCTTGAAGCTGGTGGGGGTGGCATTCTCGTCTGGGGACTGTTTACGTGAAATGAAATGGGACCCCTGGTACGTGTGACATCGTCCCTCACAGGACAACGTTACCGGGATATCCTGGACGACCATTTGCTCCCGTTTGTGCGTTTTCAACATCCCACTGGGGACCTCAACCTGCAACAAGACACAGCACCGTGCCATCGCTCCCGAACTGTATCCGAATGGATGGATGAACACTCCACCGACGTGACCTCGCTTCCTTGGCCAGCTAGGTCACCTGACCTCAATCTGGGATGCTATCGAGAGAGATGTTCGAGGCTCTGACCCCCCCCCCTCAAATCTTCGTGAACTGTGGAAGCTTCTTCAGGGGTCGTGTACCCGTATAGCTTCCCAACGCTTCCGGTGTCTTGTCGAGTCCATGCCGAGACGAATCGCCGCCGACATCAGGGCGAAAGGTGGTGCTACACGTTACTAGACAGGTATCTCTAATTCAATTGCTCTTCAGTGTACATGCCAGTGCAGATTCATTAAAATCACTTCAAAATTTCAGAAGTTATTAAGGAGGAGGCATTACTTTTAGGATGCCCTTTTTCTATTATCAAATATAGGTAGCTCTTGATTTACGCCGGGAATGCGCTCTCGGAAGAAGCGGCGGGATCGGAATCGGTGTAAATTGAAACGATTTTACGTATAATGTAAAACAAAGAGAAGTTAATGACATACGTTCCCGGGTCCCAAACATTGACGAGTGATATACTAATGACATTACGTTTAAAACTCTGAAATAACGTAAATGAAACAACAAAAACATGCTAGCTTGCAGTTTTCAGCACATGCAATGCGTGAACAAAGAGGAGAACTGAGTGCATTTTCGTCTCATTCTTCTTCCACTCCTCTCCATGCCAGATACCCAAATGGGAAAATTCTTTTGAGGAGTGAGTAAAATGGGGACGAAAACAAACTGTTCTTTCTCCTTTTCCAGACAGAAGGGAAATAACTCAGCGTGATGAGTGACTGATGTTCACGTGAATGTCGTGGAAAGGAGCCAATTTTTTCAGGAGATTACATTTCACAATCAGTGAGTGGGTGCAAAATTCATTTTTCTTGTTTAGTTTTTCAGGAGATTACATTTCACAATCAGTGAGTGGGTGCAGATTTCATTGGTCTTGTTTAGTTTTTCAGGAGATTACATTTTACAATCAGTGAGTGGGTGCAAAATTCATTGGTCTTGTTTAGTTTTTCAGGAGATTACATTTTCCAATCAGTGAGTGGGTGCAAAATTCATTGTTTAGTTTTTCAGGAGATTATTTTTGTTTTGATTTTCAGGAGATTACATTTCACAATCAGTGAGTGGGTGCAAAATTCATTGTTTAGTTTTTCAGATTATTTTTGTTTAGTTTTTCAGGAGATTACATTTCCCAATCAGTGAGTGGGTGGAAAATTCATTGTTTAGTTTTTCAGGAGATTATTTTTGTTTAGATTTTCAGGAGATTACATTTCCCAATTCAGTGAGTGGGTGGAAAATTCATTGTTTAGTTTTTCAGGAGATTATTTTTGTTTAGTTTTTCAGGAGATTACATTTCCCAATTAGTGAGTGGGTGTGAAATTCATTGTTTAGCTTTTCAGGAGATTATTTTTGTTTAGTTTTTCAGGAGATTGCATTTCACAATCAGTGAGTGGGTGCAAAATTCATTGTTTAGTTTTTCAGGAGATTATTTTTGCTTAGTTTTTCAGGAGATTACATTTCCCAATCAGTGAGTGGGTGCGAAATTCATTGTTTAGTTTTTCAGGAGATTATTTTTGTTTAGTTTTTTAGGAAATTACATTTCCCAATCAGTGAGTGGGTGGAAAATTCATTGTTTAGTGTTTCAGGAGATTATTTTTGTTTAGTTTTTCTGGAGATTGCATTTCACAATCAGTGAGTGCATGAAAAATTCATTGTTTAGTTTTTCAGGAGATTACGTTTGTTTAGTTTTTCTGGAGATTGCATTTCACAATCAGTGAGTGCATGAAAAATTCATTGTTTAGTTTTTCAGGAGATTAGTTTTGTTTAGTTTTTCTGGAGATTGCATTTCACAATCAGTGAGTGCATGAAAAATTCATTGTTTAGTTTTTCAGGAGATTATTTTTGTTTAGTTTTTCAGGAGATTACATTTCACAATCAGTGAGTGGGTGCAAAATTCATTGTTTAGTTTTCAAGGGGATTATATTTGTTTAGTTTTTCAGGAGATTACATTACACAATCTGTGAGTGGGTGCGAAATTCGTTGTTTAGTTTTTCAGGAGATTATTTTTGTTTAGTTTTTCAGGAGATTGCATTTCCCAATCAGTGAGTGGGTGCAAAATTCATTGCTTAGTTTTTCAGGAGATTATTTTTGTTTAGTTTTTCAGGAGACTACATTTCACAATCAGTGAGTGGGTGCAAAATTCATTTTTCTTGTTTAGTTTTTCAGGAGATTACATTTCACAACCAGTGAGTGGGTGCAGAATTCATTGGTCTTGTTTAGTTTTTCAGGAGATTACATTTCACAATCAGTGAGTGTGTGCAAAATTCATTGTTTAGTTTTTAAGGAGATTATTTTTGTTTAGTTTTTCAGGAGATTACATTTCACAATTAGTGAGTGGGTGCAAAATTCATTGTTCAGCGTGATTAACAGTCATCTCTCTCTGCCTGCGGTCATGAAAGACGCCGATCTATAGGACAAAGCGTTATAAAATTAACCCGGGATGTTTCCAGGGAATAAATTTGTCATTTGAAAGGTTAAAGCCCGAGAATGAAATCGCGTAAGAGAAAATTCGCACATGGAAATGTTCGCATTTTACAAGCAGCTTTTACCGATTCATCGATTTCATTAGAGAAAATAGGCGTTAATAGAAGATACGTATTTGCAGAGATGTCTGTATTTATAATTTCTATACAAAATGAGCGACGTAGGCTAAGGATTATGATTTAGTAAAAAAGCAGTGTGAGGAAAACTGAAAAAAAATATAAGTAAAATATATACAGTCGTATCAGAATAATATGCTCATCTACCTCATAATGGGAATACCAACCATTGACCCGGATGACAGCGGCGAAACGGAGTGGCATGGACGCAATGAATCCCTGGAAGGTTGCCTCATTCGGACTGCAGCAGAGCACGGAGGTCCCGGAGATGACATGGTTGTGGGTCTATACGTGGAGCCTGTCGATCCAAATACTCCCACAAGTGCTCTATGGGATTGAGGTGGGGCAATTTCGCCGTCCAAGGGTAAACGGAGACACCTCTGTCGTTTTCCTGGTACGAGTCACGCACCCCTTTAGCGATTTGGCACGGTACTTTGTCCATTTGATAGACACCGTAATCACCAGCGTAGACATCCAACATGAAGAGATGCATGTGGCCAGCGGGGATAGACATATAGCCATTGGCGTTCAGGGACTCATCCAGTGGTACCAGCGGACCCAGGTCATGCCGGGAAAACATTCCCCAGACATGTGCACTGCCACCTCCGGCCTCTACTTGACCGACAAGCGTATCCGGGTGTTGGTTCTCGTGTGTCTGACATCCTATCCACCACGTCCTGTCACTTTTGTTGTGTAGAAACTTCGATTTGTCGGAGAAGGCAACTTTTTCCACTCTTCCACTGTCCTATGAAGTTTATCTCATGCGAACTGCAGACATCGTTACCGATGGACCTGGGTTAACATGAGCGCCTTGACGCAGCGTCAACACTGGAGACCGACGGGTAACAGGGTTCGCTCTACTGTCATCAGGGACATATATCTGGGTGCTCCAGCGTTCACTTGCGTGGTCAATTGCTGCACTGTTGCGCGTCGATTGCCCTTTACCATTTGACGGAGCCGACGTTCTGCTCTGGGGTCAATGACCTTTAGGGCTGCACAGTTATGACGTCAGGATGTACCCGGTGTACCAGAGGTCCATTCTTGGTACACCTTTACTACAGCACCTTGCAAAAAGCCCACGGTCTGCTGTTTCTGAGATGCTTCCACCCTTGGCGCGGTAGCCGATGATCATTCCTTTTTGAACGTTCGTTATATATATATATATAGAGAGAGAGAGTGAGAGTGAGAGGTCGCTTGGGTCTCCACCCTGAGTTTTATATATATATATATTTATGTATATATATGCTGAGTGGCCACATTATTATGACCACCCCCTCAGTACTTCGTTGGGCCACCTTTTGCCTTTATTACTGCGTCGATTCTTCGTGGCATGGACTCCACGAGATTTTGGTAGGTGGCTTGCGGAATCTGAGACCATGCTTGATGAATAGCACTTTCCAGGAGTGCGAGATTGCAGGGTTGTGGATCCGGCAGTCTGATGGCTCGTTCAACTTCATCCCACAAATTCTCAATGGGGTTGAGATCTGAGATTGTGGGGGCCACGTAAGCAAAGTAAACTCATCGGCATGTTCTTGAAACCAATCCTGTACAATACGAGCACTATGGCAGGACGCATTATCTTGTTGAAAGTAGCCATCGCCATTGGGATAAACCATTCACATGATAGAATTCACTTGGTCCGCAACGATGTTTAGATATGATGTACCAGTCAGACACGAATTAAAGGCCACAAAGCATGCCAGGAAAACATTTCCCAAACCATAACATTGCCTCCACCAGCTTGAAGGGCTGTAGCAATACATTTGGGGTCCATGCTTTCGTGCTGTACGTGATTCATCGGACTACATAATTTGTTTCCAATTATCGACTGCCCAATCCTTGTGCTCCTATGCGAACTAGAGACATTTTCTCTTGTTAACTGCAGACAGCAAAGGTGTTCAAACAGGCCTTCGGCTGCCATATCCCATCCGATGCAATGTACGGCGAACAGTGCGTGCAGATATCTTTTAAGGGGATCCTTGATTAAGATGGTCTGTAATTTGCTGCACTGTTGCCCTTCTGTTGTCTGTTACCAGTCTGGACACTCTCCGTTCCGCCCGAGCAGTCACTAGTCAATGACGGCCACACGTTACAAGTAGAGACCCAGTTTTTTCACTGATAGTCCAGTCTTTAAACACTTTAACAACAGCTGCTCTGGAACATTTCACGAATGCGGCGGTTTCGGTGATACTCGCTCCATGGCTACGAGCTCCTACAATCATCCCATGCTGAAAGTCCGTCAAATCGCTTTTTTTACCCATCTCGTCACCCAAAAATCATTTCCTCTACTGTCGCAAGCACTAAGCTTACCCTTTTTATACTAGCCTCGACCTTCTGGCGGCAACAGCGTGCAGCCATAGCTCATTTGCTTAAAACTGTCAGGTGGTCATAATAAAGTGGCCACTCAGTGTATACACATTATATATATATATATATATATATATATATATATATATATATATATATATATATACACAATATACAATACCAGTACAGAGTTCCTCCAGTCCTTCCAGCAGAAGTTGCACATGCAATCAAGAACATGAAGCGAGGAAAAGCTCCAGGAGAAGATGGAATTACTGTAGACATCATACAAGAAGCAAGTGGAGAAATCGAAACAGTACTCGCCCCAAATTTTCACTCGATGCCTTAATGAAGGAAAGATTCCTGAGGATTGGAACACCGCTACAATGATCCTGCTACATAAGAAAGGTGACATTGAGGATCTCGGAAACTACAGACCTATCAGCCTCCTATCAGTAGTTTATAAAATCTTCACTAAAGTTCTTTCACACCGCTTGAAGGTAACACTGGACATGGCTCAACCGAGAGAACAAGCTGGATTCAGGAGTGGCTACAGCACAATAGATCATATCCACGTGCTGAGAGAACTAATTGAAAGAGCGAGGGAATATGAACTTCCATTGTGCATGGCTTTTATCGATTATGAAAAAGCCTTTGATTCGGTGAAACCATCAGCAGTTACAATGGCTCTGAAAACCTGCGGTATTGAAGATGCATACATTAATATTATTAATAACATCTATGAAAATGCAAGTGCAAAGATTCGGCTGTTTGAAAATACAACACACGTAAAAATTGGAAAGGGAGTGAGACAAGGTGACACCATATCTCCGAAGCTCTTTAATGCCACATTGGAGGGTGTTTTTCAGTCGCTGAGCTGGGAAAACAAGGGGATAAAGATTAATGGAGATTATCTAACCGACCTTCGTTTTGCTGATGACGTACTCATTTTTGCAACTACCCCATCAGAGCTGCAGAGTATGATCCAGGAACTTGCTGACAAGGATAAAGAAGTGGGATTAAAAATGAACTTTCAGAAGACAAAAGTGATGTTCAATGCTTTTACAAGAAATGAAGATTTATCGATTGATGGAGAAAAGCTGGAGATAACAGACACGTACGTTTATCTTGGACAGCAGATATCAAGTGAGGGTCACATTGATGAAGAAATTAATCGGCGTACAAAACTTGCTTGGAGAGCTTTTGGAAGAAACAGCATAATTTTCAAGAGCAATATGGCATTATGTCTTAAAAGAAAAGTGTTTGATCAATGCATCCTTCCAGTGCTTACGTATGGTGCAGAGACGTGGACCTTAACTAAAAGAGACATACAAAGGCTGCAGACAACTCAAAGCAGCATGGAGAGGTGCATACTTGGTGTAACCAGGAGAGATAAGAAGAAGAACTCGTGGATCCGAAAAATGACAAGAGTGGAAGACATCATGATCAGAGTTAAATCCCTGAAATGGCAATGGGCTGGACATACTGCCAGAAGGACAGATCATCGATGGACAGCCGAAATTTTAGATTGGATTCCAAGGGACAGGAAAAGACCCAGAAGAAGACCACATGGGAGATGGGTGGATGAAATTCGAAAGTATGCAGGGGTGACATGGAGGAGACTGGCACAAGACAGACCGTTGTGGAGGAAACTTGGGGAGACCTTCGTCCAGCAGTGGATTGATAATGGTTGACAATGATGATGATGATGATATACAATATATATAAATATATGAATTCCTGGTGTCTCCACCCTGAGTTGGTTGCTCTATACATATATTTCACTTTTTGACTTTCTGGTTTCAATACCGGTGTTATTCTGAATCGGGGCAAATCAAAGGCTACCTGGTGATAAAACTGATTAAAAATATCCATTACTTGTTCTCAATCTAAAAGCATTTCTGATTTTTGTTCCATTAACACAGTGCTTCCTTTGTAGATTCTGCATTAAAGGAGCTTTCTGTCGTGATTTTTTCGAAAATATCACTCTGAGCTCAATACTTGTTAAAATCATCGCATTAAAATGAAAAGTCATATAAAAAGAAGCTGCTAAAAGGAATGTTCATAAAAAATTAAAACTTCAAACGGGTAGCAAAAAAGTACTGCGTTCTTGACAGCCATACGAGTATACGGAACTGTTTTACAATACTAAGCGACACGGAGAGAACGAAAAACGCCAAACGACAAGTTTTAACAGGATAGCTTTTGTGAATTCAACTGTCACAAAATTTTATTTGTTGATCTGGGTAAGGAAAAATAGAAAGCAACATTATCAAACAGATCAAATAGATAAAACAATATCCATTACTTATTCCCAATATAAAATCATTTCAGCTTGTACTGCTATAAGTGCAATTCTTTTCTCGTAGATTCTGCATCAAAGAAGCTAATATTTACCATTCCAAACTATATAAATACAAGATATCTCTCAAATGTTTTAGGATAGATTTTGTTTAAAAGATACTACTAGCATAGTCCGTTGGAACATTTTCTTCTCTTGAGCAGGAGTAACGCTGTGGATGGGCAACTTTTCTTTGAGCCCACACTTCAGCACCCCTCCCCTACACACACCAAATACTTGAATATCAAAGCAGCTTTTTTTTTTTTTTTTGATTGGAGGTTTAACGACCGCCGTGAGCAACTCAATGGGCTATAAGCAGTCGCCCGTCCCTAATTTAGGGTCACTGGTTCCAGGGAAGGGAGAGAGCCAGTGCCGTAAGACAAACACAACATCCATGCCTGACCGGGATTCGAACCCGGACCCCTTACGGACGAATGATCAGAGGCCAACGCCTTAGACCACTGCGCCACCGGGGCGGCCAAAGCAGTTTCAACCCATGCTGATTGCACCATTTAAGATTTTGAGTAACTTGAATAAACATATGTGAATTTTTGAATTCACCGAAATTTTGTTATATAAAATGATTTTTTTGTCAAATTTGGTGTATTATTCTGTGAAATGGAGAGAGTCCTCCGAGGGATTGTTGAAGAAAGCAGTAGAATGACATTTTTGTAATCATATAGTTTAAAAAAGGTGAGAAAGAAAAAGATATTTCTTGTCATGTTACAAACTCAAATTTATTAACAGCCTTATGACAGCAAATATTAACAAGAAAGATAACACCGAATTTTCGGGGGTAATGAGCACGTCTTTTTAATCCTTTCCGAGGCAAATTAAATTTATCAAAGCTATTCAAAGTTAATGGAACCGGTATGGAAAACAGTAGTACCTGACAGAAGAAAGAAGTTCTTCAATCGGGTGTTCAATCCCGCAGATATTGCTGTAAACGGAATCGAGAACTTACACATTCTGGTTGCAGACTTGTGCGTTAAGAAAAATTTGGAATTATATGAAAAACATTTCGCAGTGGAAACACTCTCCATCAAAGAAATAACTTTTCAAATCGAACTCTTAGAAGCAGAGATATTGACAAATATAAGATATGCATCTACGCCGCCTGGCGGGAACAACATGCATTATTTTAAGGAGAAAGGTTTTCTCAAAAGGTTTTTCGATGTGATCGGTATCTGTCCAGGAAAGAAGTTTTCCAGTCGAGTTTTCAGGAGCTTAAATTTTGCTGCAAATACATCAGAAGTAGAAATGAACACTTACACCCCCTAGTTGCCAAATTTTTTTACCCCAAAATTAGAAAGTATATGCAAAAGATTTCCCATCACGCGTTGTATCTGGCTCAGAAAGAAATATTCAAATCGGAGTTTTAGAAGCAGATATATCGGAGGAAAGGCAATTTTCTTTTAATCTATGAATTACTTGCAAATTTTGAAATTATATTAAAAACATATTGCACCGGAAACTATCCAATAAAGAAGGAATTTTTCAAATCGGAACATTAGAAGCAGAAACATTGACAAAAATATGATATACGTCTACGCCATCTGTAGGAGAAACCATGCAATATTTTAAAAAGAAAATATTCCGAAAAGGTTTATCGACGTGAATGGCATCGGTGCACGAACTAATTTTTTAAATCGAGAATTTTGAAGCTCAGATTTGTGCCAAATACATCTGATGCAGGAATTAACACTTACGCCCCTTGGTGTCCAAACCATTCTTTACCAAAATAAGAAAGTAAATGCAAAAGATTTTCTACCAGGAGCTGTATCCCCTGAAGAAAAAAAAAATTAAATCATCGTTTTAAAAGTAGAGATATCGGGGGAAACGTAAATGACGTTTACGCCCCTAGCGGGAAATCTATGTTTAACTTGAAAAAGTGACTATACCTAAAATAGTTTTTGACATAAATGGAATCGAAAAGTAAAATAATTTTTTTAATCGGATGTTTAGAACAAAATATATGGAAGCACGTGTCAAAACGAATAATCTGCAGTTGTACATTTCGTCGGTCGGTGAGAGGACACCTTTTTCTGGATCAAGGAGACTTGGGATCGATACTCGTCACCGACAAATTCTTATTTTCATACAGTTGTTTCCAAAACGTAAACGAAAATTCAAGAAACTGAAGTGCCGTTCAGAAGAAAAATCTACCGGAGAAGTAACAAAATTTACATAAGAATGGAAACTTAGAAAATGAAGGTCAAATTAGGGTTATGCGTCACATCTTTTGGAAAAACGTATAAATCTTGTTCATGAAAAATTGAGCAGAAACATTGTTACTACCTTGTTAGTTAGTAATTGAGCTAAGCTATCGAATCTGGTAGCTTCAAGTCAACACTGTGTTCTTCAGTGTTTTCTTCACAAGGAAAAGTTTCATAGATAACTTTCTTTGTAGATACGGGGTCCTAACAAAAGCTCTGCACACTGTCCATTTTTGAGAGAAGTGTGAAGAAACGGTGAAAACTTACCGTGTTGCCGTTCAATGTACTTCCTCCGCTGCTAATGTGAGCTCGCTAGCGGTGAGGTAGGTCCTGGATGCCCAGTAGTACGCCATCTTTGCTCAGCTGTCGTATTACTCGGGTCACGTCCAATGACAGTTCGTCCAGCGATTCGTAGCGAATGCCACGGAGCCGATTTTTTTAACATTGGGAAAAGATCAAATTCAGGTGGATTGAGATCAGGACTGTATGGTGGATGCGATAAATTTTCCCCTCCAGATTTAGACAAGATACCCCGTACCGACGCTGCAGCATTACAATCTGCGTTGTCAAGCAGCAAGATCGCTCCCGCTTCCGATAACTTGAGTCGATTTTGAAGAATCTGTGCCGGAGTTTTTCCGCGTTTCTATTTAGACCTGACTCGTCTTGAGAAACAACACGCTTCCATTTCCATACCCTCCCACGTCCACCAAATAATAGCGCTTCGTTCTGACGCCACTGAGTTGCTGAGAGTCTGACCTTGACATGATGCGATCATTTTCCCGGTTGCAACATCCGATTCCTTTTTAGATTAACGTGTGCAGAACGTTTGCTATGATTCTCGTATAACACGAAAGTATTTCTAGAAATGATAATACATTCACTTTTCATGAAGTGATTATTAACATTAGGGCCGCGGGTTGCCTAGTGGGCAACGTTCGTGACTGCCATGGAGAAGACCTCTGGTTCCATCTCAGGCAGGTACGAACGCTCGATCCACTAAATATCCGCCGTGCGTCGGATGGGCACGTTAAGCCGTCGGACCCCGGGTACTGGCCCCCAGGTAGTATATAAGGGCTTCTTCCTCCCCCTTTCTACCTCGCTTCCGTGTCACTTTCCTATCGGGCAGTATAGCCCAAATCTCCTAGCTTCTTATTTCTAAGGGTTGTTTAAGACCTGGGGTCAGACACTCCCTTCCTAAAATCCTCTACATTTGAGCATGATCATCATTATTAACATTTTACCCGTCACGTTTACTTGAAGCGGTATTAAACTACTGTTTATGAAAACTCCAACATCATCAAGGACTGCTGGTATTAGCTTACAGGGTATATCTACAAAATATTATGACATTCAAATGATTAAAATGTCAGTGAAAGTAGGCATGCGGTTTCGGCGCAACGCCCTCTGAACTGTCCGGTCTCGAGTATTAAGAGCTGGCTAAAACGTGATGTGGCAGTCAGTGAAGAGCCAACATTGAGTCGAAAGGGTCTTTCCTATGTCTCGCTATGTCCCTTTACCGCGAAAAGAGTCGAAAAGGTGTTTCTTGTGCCTCGCTATGTCCCGTTGCCGAAAAAGAGTCGAAAGGGTGTTTCTCGTGTCTCGCTATGTCCCGTTGCCGAAAAAGAGTCAAAAGAATGCTTCTCGCGTCTCGCTATGTCCCGTTTCCGAAAAAGAGTCCAAAGGGTTTCTCTTGTGTCTCGCTATGTTCCGTTGCCGAAAAAGAGTCGAAAAAGTATTCCTTGTGTCTCGCTATGTCCCGTTGCCAAAAAAGAGTCGAAAGAATGTTTCTCGTGTTTTGCTATATCCCATTGCCGAAAAAGAGTCCAAAGGGTATTTCTCGTGTCTCGCTATGTCCCGTTGCCGAGAAAGAGTCGAAAGGATGTTTCTTGTGTCTCGCTATGTCCCGTTGCCGAAAAAGAGTCGAAAGGGTGTTTCTTGTGTCTCGCTATGTCCCGTTGCCGAAAAAGAGTCGAAAGAATGTTTCTCGTGTTTTGCTATATCCCATTGCCGAAAAAGAGTCCAAAGGGTGTTTCTCGTGTCTCGCTATGTCCCGTGGCCGAAAAAAGAGTCGAAAGGGTGTTTGTTGTGTCTCGCTATGTCGCGTTGCCGAGAAAGAGTCGAAAGTGTGTTTCTTGCGTCTCACTATGCCCCGTCGCCTAAGAAGGTTGCATGATGAACACCTGACAGAGTTTGAGCGAGGAAAGATTGTTGGGATGAGAGAAGCTCAATATTCCTACCGCGAAATTGCCACTCGTACGGAACGAAACGCCAGTACAGTAATGCAAACTGCAGCATCGGGGGACAGATAAGGATCGGACGCACAGAAATCCGGGGAATGGACCGCAAAATAGCTCGACTTCAGGGGATGACAGACACACCTACCGTATGGCAGTGACCGATCGCACAACGACATCGACGGTGTTCGCGCAGCAATGCAGCACTGTCACGTGCCAGGCTTTGTCCTCTAGTAGAGTTCGACGTCGCACAATGGGGTATTTGACCCAAAAATATGGTCAACATTATTTTATTGCGTTTTTGGCTTTAGAATATGTATATGAATCTCGTTTAAGTATATTTCAACTACAAGAATGAAAAAAAAACACATACTGTATGTAAATAACAAACAAAACAATTGTAAGCAATCAATACAAATACGACAGTCGAGTAAATATTATGAATTGTCCTGTGAGTCTTCGTCAGATTGTAGTTCGTCTTTTTCGCCACTTTCTTCATCATCGTCATCCACACATCCTGTCACTGTTTCTACCTGGTCGAAACATATCTATTGTCTCCTTTGAAAACGTTTTCGACTTCTTTTCATTCAGTGGTCTTGAAGAGGACATAAGTGGGTCGGAATTTTGCAATAATCGATTAAGTATGTCCATATTGCAACGTTCTCTAGAAAATTTCATGGCGTAATTCGTTCGGTACAGGCGAACATGCTTATTCCTGGCTTCTGCTGCTTCCTCTGACAACTGTCCGATAGGTAAAAGTGCTTTGGAAATCACTGTCCCACCATGAACCAATATTTTGTGTATGGTTGGCGTCATCGGATGCCAGGACTACAGCCTCACATATAATTGTGCAGTCTCGACCCAATAATTGTTGAACTTCGCCACGTCTATCTCATGTCCACTTGAGAGGGTTTCCAAAATAGTTTTAAATATATGTATTAATCCTTCGTCAATGCCTGTGATGCCAGATGCCACTGCTGGATCCTGGAAAAACCTGGAAAAACAGCCACATTTCAAAAAATAAAAAAAATTAGTCTGCGGGATTCACGGTTGAAACTGCTTGATATGTGCTCTTTAGGAAACATTCAATGATTTTGTGCAACAAAAATAACTTGGAAAGGCTTGGAAGCATAACTAAATCCTTCGCGTTTCGATAAATAATGTGAAGGTTTTAATCATTTTGATACTACTTTTACAGCAGTCATACTACCTGAATATTGCAAAGAGATGACTAAAATACATAATATGCGATTGCACATACCTTCGGGATCAGAATCCATCATGACAAACTTATATATAACTCCGTTTACTCACTACAATCAACATTTAAGTAACGTTGCCAAACAAGCGCCGTGAAGAAAGACCTGCACAACAGCACAAGTGATAACGGCTAACTTCCGACTGCGGCGTTGAGCGCTAATGTGCGCGCCCCCTCTTCAAACCAGTGAAGGGGTGACGCCATATCTGTTCAACTACCATCGGTTGTGGTTGTTATCCGCTAAAACCATGTTTCGCAAATATGAATTTTGGCCAGCTTTTTGAATCACAAACCCCTCTGTGAGTCTGTTGAATGGTTTGGGTCATGTTTACCTTGCAGGAACTTAGACCCCCTGGTTCATGTAGAACGACGTATGACTACTACCCACTATCGTGAATTGCTTGTTGACTCTGTAAAACCAGAAATGTTGCGCTTTTTCTCGAATGGCAACGTTGCCTTCCTAGATGACAATGCGCCAAGACTCATGACCAATGTCGTGCAGGAATGGTTTGAGGAACACAGTTCCGACTTTCGGCAAATCGATTGGCCTCCGAACTCCCCCGATATCAATCCCATAGAGCATTTGTGGGACACTATGGAACGGTATATCAGACGTCCAGATACACCAATCACCTCCATATCTAGATACACCAATCCCCTCCATGTCCAGATACACTAATCCACTCCATTTCCAGTTACCCCAATCACCTCCATGTCTAGATACACCAATCACCTCCATGTCCAGATACACCAATCACCTCAATATCCAGATACACCAATCACCTCCATGTCCATATACACCAATCACCTTCATGTCCAGATACACCAATCACCTCCATGTCCATATACACCAACCACCTCAATGTCCAGATACACCAATCACATCCATGTCTAGATACACCAATCACCTCTATGTCCAGATACACCAATCACCTCCATGTCCAGATACACCAATCACCTCCATATCCAGATACACCAATCACCTCCATGTCCAGATACACCAATCACCTCCATGTCTAAATACACCAATCACCTCCATGTCCATATACACAAACCACCTTCATGTCCAGATACACAAATCACCTCCATGTCCAGATAAACAAATCACCTCAATGCCGAGATACACCAATCACCTCCATGTCTAGATACACCAATCACCTCCATGTCCAGATACACCAATCACCTCCATGCCTAGATACAACAATCGCCTCCATGTCTAGATACAACAATCACCTCCATGTCTGGCTGTACCAATCACCTCCATGTCCATATACACCAATCACCTCCATGTCCATATACACCAATCACCTCCATGTCCAAGTACACCAATTACCTCCATGTCTAGATACACCAATCAGCTCCATGTCCAGATACACCAATCACCTCCATGTCCAGATACCCCGATCACCTCCATGTCCAGATACACCAATCACCTCCATACCTGCATTGAAGGCCACATTACCCACATCTTTGTTAACCATATCTCTCAACTACTTCTGACATATTATTGAAAAGATGCCACGTGATTTATGAAAACTCCCGTAAAACCTAGTTTTAATACGGAAGTTAAAATCTTCAGTAATGGAAAGCTGATATATTTTCGCAAAAGATCATGGAAATTTTTTTGAGGGGGGTGGGGGTGGAGGCAGTTTTCCGGTAGGCCACTGATACTCGAGCGAAAAATCGGGAGATGCTGATTCTATTTCCGTTCTCGGACGATTAAATTTTCAAATTTCTGTGATTATGATACTTGAAAAAAGAGCTTCATTTATGTTTACATTAAGTATTCCATGTGTTTCTAACTTGATATTTACTCCTCTGCTAGTGATCTAACTTAACACTACGATGAGACACGTTCCTTTTAACTGGTGCAGTTAAATCAAAGTCTGACGTTTCAGATTAATAATGCCTCAGTTGTTTGGATTTCATTGTCGTGGGTGGTGTAACGGTTAGCATACTCAAGCGCAAATCGGGCGATGTGGGGTTCGATCTCCGTCCCAGGACGATAAAATTTTCAAATTTCTGTGGATAAAATTTTCAAATTTCTGTAGAAGTTTCATAGAAAGAACAGCTTGATTTATGTCTATATTAATTATTCCACGTGTTTCCAACTTAATATGTATTCCTTAACTTTATTAAAGAAAATTATGCAAATGAAGCCATAATTTATTAAAAGTTCATTAAAAATTATGAAACTATGCTGAACTTAATTCAGAATTAAGTTTTAATATGACTCGCTGATTAACGACTTTTACACCGCATTAAATTCGATATGAAATAACTCCTTTAAGAATGGAATTCAACATTAAGCTTTTAGCTCTTTACCTGCAGTTAAATATGAACGAGCGAAATAATCTCCTTTGTTCGAAATAAAATGTTGTTTAGAACACTACTTTCTTTCAATTTGAAAGTTTGCATAAACTCATGAAGGGATATGTTAAAGAGTTTTTGCGAAGTAACTTGGTGAAACATATTGCTTTGCTTTTTATTTCCGACGAAACAAAGTGCTCCGCCACTTTAAATTTCTGCTAATTGCCAATTCATGCTGTTCCGTTGCGTAAAACACGACCTTTAAACTTTTATGCGTCAAGTGGTACTTACACTTTCCATAAATTCGATAGCGTCATCGGTTTTCGATAGCCCTCTAAATGCTTCCTCCTTGTTGCTCGAAGGACCGTGGGGAAAAAGAGAAAATTTCATGAAAGGCTTTACCTTCGGAAAAAAGCTTATTGAGCTTTTGTGCCAGCAGTAACTTGGTGATGCAACATTAGTAAGGAAGTATTCGTGCGTCTGAAAGAGAAGAGATGAATATTCCAGTTTTCCGAATATTCTCCCGAACTTGAGTTGCGTTTCGAAACAAAGCATTTGTTTCGCGACGTGTCGTATGTATATGAATTTAGTGTTCGACACTTCGAAATACACTCATGCTCATAAAAAAGAAACAAGAACATCGGAGAGTTGAAATGAGCTAGTCGAGTATGGCTTCAAAGCGTTCATTTAATTTGCTATACCCAACACAATTCTATGATATGAAATGTAGTTTAGATATTTTTTACAAATAATGCTGGATACATTGCAAACACAAAGCAGATCGATACACGTATTACCCAACGTGATGCTCTGTCTTCTTAGGCTTCTTACATTCCTCATCACTTGCTCTTTCCTCTCGCTTAGATTTTCTGCACTTTTGCTTGCTTTCATTCTACGTATTCCGCGGCATTGTCAAAAATGTTAACCCGTTCACACGGACACAATTTTTAAAAATTTTAGTTTAAACCACTGCGATATGTTCTTTATATTAGGTGTGGAACTTAATTCTCGGCCACAGGCACGACACGTGGACAGCAAATTATAGCAAATCGAATACGTACTTAATCAGGGAAATAATCCCCGTCGTGTTGGATACATTTAAGCCATTGTTCAGGGAGGTACCGAATGTCACTGCGGAAAAAAGAGGGCTGTTTCGAGTTGATAAAGTCATCAATACTTGTGTAGACCTCCTCGACAGAAGTGAAGTGCGTATCACTCAGGTGATGTTGCAGGGAGCGAAAGAGGTGATAATTCGACGGGGCGAAGTCTGGAGAATGCGCCGTGTGGGACAAAATCTCCCATCCCAGGTCGGTGATCGCGTTTAAAGTCGTTTTTGCGGTTTTAGGACGCGCGTTATCTTGAAGCAACAGGACCGACCTTCTGCCCTTGCCAGTGTATGGCCTTTTCGCCTCCATTGCGTCACTCACACGAATGAGTTCCTGACCATAACGCTCGGCATTGACCGTTTCACCAGGTTTGAGCAACTCATAGTGTACGACAGCGCGCTGATCCCACCATATGCACAGCAACAACTTCCTGGTATGGATATTCCATTTGGCGGTACTGGTGGTAAGCTGACCTGGATAAACCCACGATTTGCACCGCTTAGGATTATCGTAGAGGATATACTTCTCATCATAGGTCAAAATCTTGTAGAGGAAATCCTTCTTCTTGAATCTGGAGAGCAAGGACACAGCAACATCGTAGCGCCTAGACTTGTTCGCACCTGTGAGTTGGTGGGGCACCCAACGGTCCTCCTTGTGAATCCGTCCAACCATATGCAGGCGCTTTGTAATAGCTTGTCGTGTTACTCCGGGTTCCTGGGCGTGCTCTGACTGTGTGCGATAGGGATTCGAGTCCAACAGTTGTTCCAGTTCCTCATAGTCAACTTTCTGTGGCTGTCCGGACGTTCTGCATCACGGAGATCGAAATTTCCCTGCTTAAACCGCTGGAACCACTTCTTACACGTACTGAAGGACACAGCAGCCTCACCCAAAGCAGCATAGATCATTTGCTGGGCTTCCGTGGCACTTTTTTTCAGCTGAAACGCGAACAGGAGGGAGTGCCTCAACTGTTGCTTCTCGAACGACATTGCGTTCACCGTCAAATTTCGTCACTTCTGACACTACAGCTGCGAGCGGTGACGATTGCCAGAAAAGACGTTGGATGGCGCTGCAATCAGCCATTATCGCACAGAGCTATTTGCATTTGCCGACGTTTTATGATCGCTTGGGGTTAGGGGCCGAGAACTAAGTTGCACACCTAATATATTTGAATAGATCTCGACGAGAGCTTTAAAACGATACCACGCACAGTCCTGTTGCTCTCGCTGTTGCTGGGATAGACTGAGTCAAACGCGGTAGCTCACCCAGAATTATTGCATCATCTCCCTCGCGCACAGGGAGCGGAGGGAGCGTCGCGCGCACGATGTATTACCAGTACGCGAATTGGACTGCATGCTGTTTACGAATATGCTAACACGATTAGTGCACGGCACGTATTTTTAACACCATAATGATTTCAATTGGGACCTATTTTTGTCATAGGAGGTCGGCCGTAAGTCGCCCCATACTATCCTCGGATTTAGACGTAGTCCTACGTCAAAATGGAACACCTGAAAGGAGTCGAGCTACGACTTTAAGTTTTACAAAATACGTTCATTAGGCAACATGGAACAAAGAATCTCGGTGTCATACGCACCAGGTGAGTCGATGTAGCTAATAATAGGTGTGGCCACCTATCACCTGTTGTACACGCTGGGGCATCGAATCAACTAATCTTTGAATGGTGTCCTGTGGAATAGCCATCCAGAATATATTGATCCACACCCTAAGTTTATAAAGGCTTGCTGGAGGCCAGACGAACCGCTGTACCTGTAGTTTAAATATTCCGCTTGGAGGCGTAAAAGTAAACTGCGTTTTCCCCGGCATCTCTGCTTCTAAAACTCCGATTTGAAAATTTCTTTCTGCCGCGGATACAGCTCCTGATAGGAAATCATTTGCATATAATGTCTACTTTTTGATAAAAAAAAATGGTTTGGCCACCAGGGGGCGTAAGTGTTAATTTCTGCTTATGATGTATTTGCGGCAAAATTTGAGCTCCTGAAAACTCGATTGAAAAAATTATTTCCTTAACCGATGCCACTGACATCGCAGAACCTGTTGAGAATGCTTTTTTCCTAAAATAATGTAGGGTTTTTCTGCGAGGGGGCGTACATTTATATCAGATATTTGTCGATATCTCTGCTTCTAAGAGTCCGATTTGAATTATTCTTTCTTTGTTGGAAAGCCTTTCCGCTGCGAAAAGTTTCTCATATAATTTCAAATGTTTCTTAACGCACAAGTCTGCCACATGAGGGCGTAGTCACTTTTCCGTTTACAGCAATATCTGCGGGTCTAAAACTCGATTGGAAAACTATTTGCTTCGGTCAGATACTACTAATTATGCAAACTCAGTGTGCGTAGTTTCTTCTCAAAATAATGCACAATTTCGCTGCTAGGAGGCGCGAAGTTTTAATTTGTTTTTCTCAATATCTCTGCTTCTACAACTGCAATTTAAAAAAATTATTTCAACACCGGATGCCATTTACTTTGTAGAACACTTTTTCTTATTGGAGACTTAACCAAGGAGGTTAGAAGAAGGAGGAGATGGCAACAGCCCCTTTCCCTGTGCTTCTGGCATGACGTCACTTTTTATCAGCTGATTACGCCAATGTGTCCAACCTGAGAATCTCCTGTATATCTCTATGGGGAAATCGCGATTTTGAACGGTTTTTCTGGACCCTTACGCTACCCAAACAAGCATGAAAAAAATCGAGGCTGAAATATTCATTTCCATAATAAATGATTTCCAGAAAAAACACGAAAATATGTGTTGGTATTTCTTTAAAAAATTGAACAAAATAATGATTTTTTGAGCGGAAGTGCATAGTGCGCATGGTTACATGCATACTGCCCATTTGCAAGTAACCATGTTTAAAATATAACCAAAAGCCTAATGTTGAGAAATAAGAAGTCCGACATATTTCTTCTTTCCATCCTTGGTTTGCATGCACTAAGCAAAACTGCTTAAGCCACAGGAAGTGACGTCACGTTCCCGAACTCTCGCAGCGCAGACTCCCACCGCCTCAGAAAGAGGACAGAAACAGCTGATCTGTTTTGGCTTCACTCAAAACGGGTCCCTTCACTTCCTCTTCTTCTAACCTCCTTGGGTTTAACGACCACCGTGAGCAACTCAATGGGCTATAAGCAGTCGCCCGTCTCTAATTTAGAGCCACTAGTTCCAGGGAAGTGAGATATCCAGTGCCGTAAGACAAACACAACATCCATGCTTCACCGGGAATCGAACTCGGACCCCTTTCGGACGAATGATCAGAAGCGTAGAACACTTTAAGCTAGTATATGAGGAATTTTGTATTTCACAGGTCTGTTGGTAGGTGCTGCTTGTGTACTTCAATTTGAAGCTGTATCGCCGCTTCTAAAAACACTACTGAGAAATTTCGTCTTTACTGTATGCCGTTCGTTACAATAAAGATCTAGAACATTATCCTTTTTAAATAATGCAAACATTTTTCGCTAGGTGCACAAAGGTCGAAATCTCAGCTTTCGGGAGACGTATTTGAAGTTATTTTTCCTTAGCGTAGCGTTTTCCATGAGTAATAAAGAATATTTGTCGCCTATTTTCAACTTTTTCATTATGCAAAATTCTTCAGCTAACAGACGTAGACTTATATCATGTTTCCTTCCATATTTCTTCTTTTAACTGTTCGATTTGAAAATATTTTTGTCTCCGCTACCTTCCTTGAGGTATGAGAAACTTTTTGGGCGCCATTTGTTAATTTTCGTAACATGCATTTTAGCAGCTGCTGCTGGAACTAAGTAGATATTTCTGTTTCTGGATGTTTTATCCATCGCAGAAACCAATTGATTGTTTTCCTATCCAGTTCCATTTATTTTGAATAGATTTGATAAATTTAATACGCTTCAGAACGGAATCAAAAGACGTGCTCATTACAACCGAAAATTCGGTGTCATTTGTCTTGTTTTTCTTTTAAACTGAAGAAGTAACTAATTCAAACACTTGACGTGGATCTAGAACACAAAACAGAAATCATCGCTCTTTCAATGTTAATAAGTGAGTCCTGGAAAAATTATCATCGGCCGCCATCGGGAATCGAACCCAGGGCCTTCCAGTTACGCGCCGGATATGCTACCACTGCACCACGGCGGCCTCGAACTCTCCAGACTCACATGGGATTAACTGTCAAACTACATGGCAGTTGCTTCATTGAGCTCCGCAAGCAGCAACTGAACAAATAACTAGGAGGCGAATGGATAATTAATTCAAACACTTGACGTGGTTCAGGAACACCAAACAGAAATCATCGCTCTTTCCACGTTAACATTGTGCTGGGCTCCATGAAGCAACCTGCCATGTAGTTTGGCAGTTAATCCCATGTGAGTCTGGAGAATTCGAGGCCGCTGTGGTGCAGTGGTAGCATGTCCGGCGCGTAACTGGAAGACCCTGGGTTCGATTCCCGTTGGCTGCCAATGAGAATTTTTCTGTGACTCACTTATAAACGTGGAAAGAGCGATGATTTACGTTTGATGAAGAAGCAACTTTCATTAATTCCTAACAATGTGCGGAACAAACATCACACATTTTTCGAAAAACCCAATGGCCAGTGGATCCATTTTTACGTTCAGGCGCCAATGTGAAAACGCAAATTTGTCGGTGACGAGTATCGTGTCTCCTTGCTCCGGAGTGAGTTTCTCTAACCGACTAAGCTACACCGACGGAATGTATCACTGCAGATTTGTCGTCACGACACGTGCTTTAACTCCGTACTACTTCACAAATTTTTTCCGTGAAATTACGATAAAAAAAAGTCTGAATTTCATAGATTTTTCATACGCCAGAAAAATCCTGAATTTTCAGAAATCTTTCCGCAGTGTCTTTCGTATATCAACGCTAATTTTCGTTTTCAAGAGGTGTTATGCAAGTATATTTCAGATTAATTGTTAACTATTCTTCATTTAAAAGTGAGTTAAAGGAATACTTGATATACACTGAAGTGCCAGAAAAACTGGTACAGAATAGCTTTTGCAAAATACATAGCAACGTCACCTCTGCGCGTACTCGGTAGCGTCCGCCAGTGCGTATATAAAGCGATAGACATCCTTGCCAGCTGTCAGAGCTGGCAAGGATGTCTATCGCTTTGAATGACAAGTAATAACGATTTAAGCGATTTTAAACGCGGTGTCATAGTTGGCGCTCGTGAGATGGGCCACAATATTTCGGAGGTTGAAACAAAGTTCGGATTTTCATGGACAACCATTGCAAGGGTGTACCATGACTAAAAGAATTCTGGTAAAACCCCCAACCTACGATACCAGTGTGGCCGTAAAAAGACATTCGGTGAACGTGACCATCGTCGGCTGTCAAGAATCGTTTCACGCGATATGCGTGCAACAATCTCGCAGGTATAATCGGAATTCAATGTTGGAGCCTCAACAAGCATCAGCGTCCGGACTGGGCAACGTACCCTGCACGATGTGGGCTTTCGAAGCCGACGCCCAACTCAAGTCCCCTTGATGAGTGCACGACACAGAGCTATGCGCCTCGCTTGGGCACGCCAACACCGCCACTGGATGTTTGATTACTGGAAACAAGTAGCCTGGTCTGACGAGTCGCGTTTCCAACTGTATCGGGCAGATGGAAGGATTCGTGTGTGACGCAAACTCCATGAAGCCATGGATCTCGCCTGCCAACAGGGAACTGTACTGGCTGGTAGGGGGTGGGGTCCATAATGGTATGGGGTGTGTTTAGCTGGACTTTACTGGGACCCCTGGCACGTCTACAAATGTCTGTGACCGGGCAACGCTATGTGCGCATCCTTTCTGACAAGGAACACCCGTTCATGTCCTGCATTCATGCTGATGGGTTGGGCCTGTTCCAACAGAACAATGCACCTCCACACAAGTGTCGGGACGCCACATTATGGTTAGAGGAGCATTCATCTGAGTTTGGGGTGTTGCTATTCATTCCCAAGTCCCCAGATCTTAACGTGATAGAACACATTTGGGATGTCATGCAACGCGCTATCGAACACAGGTATCCGAGACCTCGGAATACACCTGAATTGTGGAACGCTCTGCAGGAAGTATAGTGTGCATTACCTACAGCATATTTCCAGAAGCTAGTGGAGTCCATGCACCGTCGTATTTATGCAGTCATGCGCTCCCGTGGGGGACCTACCAAGTATTAGATTGGTGTACCAGTTTTTCTGGCACTTCAGTGTACCGTTAATATGTTTGTTGTTTCATTATCTACAATCCCGATTATGTCAATTTCAGTTCATTGGAGGATAATTGGTTGACTTGACACTTTTGTTTTTTATTAGGGGACCAGAGGCTCGATACCTTTTTCCTGGCTCCCTACTATGTTTGCACTAGAGTTGATTTAATAAGTGCTTGCAATATACGTGGTACTATTCGTATTGTCACACGTGTTTTGGTTTAACTTCATTTTTACTTTGCATTATATGTAAATTATTATTGTATAATAATTGTATTTCCATGTTTGATGGTTCATGTGTTTGTGTTAGTTGTATTATTATTCATGTTTTTGCATTTATGAGTTATATTGTTGCATTTCTTACATATATGTATTGTATTTCTCTTGTGACTGCATATGGTACGATTAGTATTTGGCTAATCTTTGTTTGGTATAGAAATTGCACGTGTGATTTGATTGTATGCTGGATAGTGTAACATGACAAAATAAAATTCAAATTCAAATAAATATGCAGGTATACCGATGACGTAGTCATTTTTGCAACTTCCCCATCCGAGCTGCAGAGTATGATCCAGGAACTTGCTGACAAGAGTAAAGAAGTGGGATTAAAAATGAACTTTCACAAGACAAAAGTGATGTACAATGCTTTTACAAAAAATGAAAATTTATCGATTGGCAGGGAAAAGCTGGAGATAACCAGTACCTATATTTTTATCTTGGACAGCAGATATCAAGTGAGGGTCACATTGATGAAGAAATTAATCGGCGTATAAAACTAGCCTGGAGAGCATTTGGAAGAAACAGTATAATTTTCAAGAGCAATATGCCAATATGTCTTAAAAGAAAAGTGTTTGATCAATGCATCCTTCCAGTGCTTACATATGGTGCAGAGTCGTGGACCTTAACTAAAAGAGACATACAAAGGCTGCAGACAACTCAAGGTAGCATGGAGAGGTGCATGCTTGGTGTAACCTGGAGAGATAAGAAGAGGAACTCGTGGATCAGAAAAATGGCAAGAATGGAAGACATCGTTATCAGAGTAAAATCCCTGAAATGACAATGGGCTGGACATATTGCCAGAAGGATAGACCATCGATAGACAGCCGAAATTTTAGACTGGATTCCAAGGGACAGGAAAAGACCTAGAAGAAGACCACATGGGGGATGTGTGGAGGAAATTCGAAAGTATGCAGAAGTGACATGGAGGAGACTGGCACAAGACAGACCGTTGTGGAGGAATCTTGGGGAGACCTTCGTCCAGCAGTGGATTGATAATGGTTGACAATGATGATGATGATGATGATGATACTTCACGGAAGCGAACAGTGTGAGCACAAAATTGCCATTATTATTCTTTCATACAATGCATTCAAAATTTATTCAAAAAAGAACAACGTAATTATCAGTTCACTGGTTGCTTTGGCTTTCTTCGATTGCCGCAGTGAGTCTTGTTCTCCGGATGTTAACATACCGTTTCCTTCCCGGAAAATCCTCACGTAATTAATTTTCTTTCGAAACGTACGTATACCATAATTTGCACACGTCTTTAGACCGTCGCGGAGGACCTTCATTCGTTGCTCCACTTTTATTGATTTAAATCCTAACACACCGCTTTACTCTTCGTCTAACCCAAGAATATTCTCTCACGCTTGATTTCACTTTGTATCAGGGTGCATTCGCCTACACCAAAGTTTGTGTAACATTGTCTCGTGAAAATTTAATAAAGGAAACGATGCGGAAGTTGTGTGACTTAGAATTCGCGCTGTTGGAAGTTATGCGTGTTCAAGAGTTCCACGATTCAAGCAGCCCATCTTTGTAAATCATTAAGCCATATGGGAACAATTTCGTTCAAAGATGTAGCTAAAGTGATTGGAGCACAAGAGCAAGACATAATTAGCGCTCCTTCGAAGCAATGATTTTTTTTTGTTTAGGAGTTTTAAGGAATGTTAGGTGCATCCGCGGCTAGAAGCAGTCGCTCCTTCAGAATTCTTTGTCACTTTTTTCCTAAAAGGAGGCGAATTAGAGCTTTGAAGAAAAACATGACACCTGTACCCAACTTTACTACGGGGTAACTAGCCACTATCTTCACAAAGTCATGATTGGGCCATTTGATTCCCAGTTCTACGAATTATTATTTATTAATACTTAATCTCTGCGCAATAATAGTACTACGTTCACATTTTTCACAATTGTCTATTCATCATTCAGTGCTTACTCTTAATTTTTCAGCGTTAGAAATTTTTTTAACCTCCTTAATCACCGTATTAATTTATTTCGTGATTGGCTTGCTTTTCCTCGTGTTAAGCACACCGGACAAAAAATTAGTAGCCGCCCTAGTGGCGCAGTGGTCAAGCGATGGCTTCTGACTATTCATCCCGAAAGGGGTCGGGGTTCGAATCCCAGTGGGATATGGATGTTGTGTTTGTCTTACGTCACTGGATCTCGCCTCCTTTCCCTGGAACCAGTGGCCCTAAATTAGGAACAGGCAACTGCTTATAGCCCATTGAGTTGCTCACGGTGGTCGTTAAACCACCAATTAAAAAAAAATTAGTAACCCCTAACAGAAATGAAAATAGAAAGTTACCGGTTGCACAGAGTGCGCTGTAATAACATTGTTGGGTGATAAATAGCACTGACATGATTTACAGGATCAGTTCTGTCTCGTGCAGTGGTGAAGAGCAACGCGTAAGTTGAATTTAGTCAGACATATGGGTCGTAAGACAGACGTTACTGAGTGGCAAAATCGAGCCATCGTGTGTGTTGAATTTAGTCTGAAATATGGGTCGTAAGACAGACGTTACTGAGTGGCAAAAAGGAGCCATCGTGTGTGTTGAATTTAGTCTGAAATATGGGTCGTAAGACAGACGTTACTGAGTGGCAAAGAGGAGCCATCGTGTGTGTTGAATTTAGTCTGAAATATGGGTCGTAAGACAGACGTTACTGAGTGGCAAAAAGGAGCCATCGTGTGTGTTGAATTTAGTCTGAAATATGGGTCGTAAGACAGACGTTACTGAGTGGTAGAAAGGGCCATCGTATGTGTTGAATTTAGTCTGAAATATGTGTCGTAAGATAGACGTTACTGAGTGGCAAAAAGGAGCCATCGTGTGTGTTGAATTTAGTCTGAAATATGGGTCGTAAGACAGACGTTACTGAGTGGTAGAAAGAAACCATCGTATGTGTTGAATTTAGTCTGAAATATGGGTCGTAAGACAGACGTTACTGAGTGGCAAAAAGGAACCATCGTGTGTGTTGAATTTAGTCTGAAATATGGGTCGTAAGACAGACGTTACTGAGTGGCAAAAAGGAGCCATCGTGTGTGCTGAATTTAGTCTGACATATGGGTCGTAAGACAGACGTTACTGAGTGGCAAAAAGGAGCCATCGTGTGTGTTGAATTTAGTCTGAAATATGGGTCGTAAGACAGACGTTACTGAGTGGCAAAAAGGAGCCATCGTGTGTGTTGAATTTAGTCTGACATATGGGTCGTAAGACAAACGTTACTGAGTGTCAAAAAAGGAGCCATCGTGTTTGGTCGTGTCGACGAACACAAAGTGAATGAAGTCACCCAGGGTGTTGGTGTGTCGAAGCCATACTGTCCAGCGGGTCTACAAACAGTGGTGTAGTTTGCAGTCAACTGAAAATCGGCGACGTAACTGTGGCCGGAAAACGATTCTCAGCAACAGGGACCGCCACAATGTTTCACGCCTAGTAACTGCAAATCGGTTTCAAACTAGACAACAATTGCTCCAAACAGTCAAAGAAAGTCCACTCCAACACATTTTCGAAAACACTTTGCAAAGAGAACTTCATACGATTGACATCTGAGCAGAGTACCACGGAAAAGGCCTTTTATAATAGCAAGTCACAAAGTCTCACGCTTTCATAGGCACCAAAATTGTACTGTGGAGGATTGGAAACTTGTAATTTAGTCTGATGAGTCTCGTTTTTGTTTGTACACCAATGATTGGATTCGACGAGGGCATTGCAAGCCCAATGAAGCCTTTATTTCTGATTTGTTGAAGGTGTTGTTAAAGCTGGAGAGAGTTCTGTGATGTTTCGCGGATGTTTTTGTTTCTTTGTACCACGAAATGGGGCCGGTCGTTCTGATGCCGATCGGGTGAAAGTTCTCTGTGTGATCTGGTTGAGCAATACTGCAGTGTCAAGCAGAACTGACGATTCCAACCGCGAGACGGAGTTTCATCCCGATCTCGCGAATTTTTTCTATTAAGAATAGGTGAACCTTATGTTCCCTATCAATTAGAGCAGTGACGGGACTCAGTAAAAACGCCCTTGTGAGGGCGAAGTTCCGTTCAGCCGACATAGAGACTCTGGCATCAGATTCGGGTACGTCGACGTCGTTCCGGTCCCGCTGACGAAGGGACTGTCAGCCCAAAGCCAGAGCGCTCGGTTTCTAAGGTTAGACTTGAGTGGGAGAAACCCAGGGTGCCCACTCAGTACTTAGAAGAAATTTGTGTTTTTCATCTCTCTCACAGAGATGTCATCTACCCAGAAGGGTAAAGTGAAACCTAAGGGGTCAGCTCCCAAAACGTCTGGGTCAACCCGGACGCAGAAGGTAGCGGCAGAAGCACTACCAAGCCCTGTCGGCAGTGCTAAAGGTCTTAGCCCTTCTTCCGAGAACAGTCGGAAGGTAGAGCCCAATGCCAGGAGGAAACCGTCAAAAACGCTTCCCCCAGCGAAAGGCTCTAAAGCCGCTACACCCACAAAGGAAGCCTCGACTGAGCCTTCTCAGTCAGCAGGTGGTGTAAGCACGCCCTTGCCACCTCCGCCCATGGCAAGGGAGGGTATAACACCACCCCAGCCCGATCGTGTTCGGGCTCTTGAGGGGTCGTCAGCTGATCCTCCAGAGACACCTCTGGAGGACAACCAGCATCCCAAGACACCCCCGGTGCTTACACCAGAGGCTTTCGTGCGCCGCATTCTCACCCTCATTGGGGAAGCAGAGTCCGTTCTCAAAGAATCGCGGGTCACTTTCTCAGGGAGAGAAAAAGTGAAAGCGGCCCTGAAGAGTATTAAAGAGGCTTGTTTCGAACAAGCAGCTCGGGTGGCCTATCTTGAAGGCAGTCTGTCCGTTCTGCAGGAGTCGGGCTGCAAAACCGACGCTAAAGTGGTCTCCTACGCCGAAGTAGCTAGGAAAGGGGCTAGCACGGCGAAAGGGTCTTCGCCCGCCCCGATTGAGAATAAAAAGAAAAAGAAAAAGACGGGTGACAAGAGACATGTGCTTTTAGTCTACCCCACAGTCGAGAGTGCGTCCTCAGAGGACACAAAGAAGACCCTGAAGACTGCAGTCAACCCAATTAAACTGCAGATAGGGGTCAAGAGCATTCGGAGCATTAGGAAAGGAGGGGTCGCGGTGGAGTGTTCCCATCTCGGGGAGCTCGACCGCCTAGACCAGGAGTTGAGCAGCAATCCGTTGACCAAGGACTTCCCACGACCCCACGGAAGAGACACCCCCGGTTGATAGTCTATGGGGTCGACGGGGATCTCTCAGGGAAAGAGTTCGAGGAGGCTGTTTGCGGGCAGAACCCAGAACTCGAGAACGGGTTTAAAGCCTGTTTTCCCATCAAGGGCAAGGGAGGTAGGGTCCACTGGGTGGCAGACCTGGAGCCCAAGGCCTTCAAGCACTTGGTGAGGCGGAAGACACTGAACTTGAGTTGGTCAGTGCTCCGCCTAAAGGAAGTTTTGAGGGAGGTCAGGTGCTTTCGGTGTAATGACTTCGGTCATTTCCGAGGCAACTGCCCCGAGTCAGAAGCAAGGTGCGGCAATTGCGGTGAAGTTGGGCACCAGCACCACCAGTGTGCAGCCGCACCGAAAGTGCAGCAATTGCAGTGCTGCGAATGCCAAGTTCCGCCTGAAGCTGGACGTCTCTCACTCCAGCTTCAGTAAGACATGTCCTAGTCTTATTAGGGAACTTGAGCAAAGGAAGAGCCGGGTCAACTATGGTTGACAGATGGTTGTACCCCTCGGTGGTACGTTGCTCTCGATATTGGGCTTTTGGGTCTATTGACCAAGATATTTTTGATGACCCTGGCCCGGGGTCATCACCACAGCACTGGCCCTAGCGCTGTGCACCATGGTGATTTTTGTGATGTGTTTAAATATTTTTTCTGTGTTTGAATATTGTGAGAGGGGTGCATGAGACCCTGATAGTGAAATGTGCATGTGTTTTGTAGTTTACTTGGATACCTAATAAAGGACATTTGTCCCAAAAACTCGCGTTGGCGGGCGATCTCCCGGCCACGAGATGGGAAATTTTCGAAAAGTTGCTTGCCCCAACTGCCCATACCACGTCGCACACACGGGTTGTGACAGAAGGGTGTAAGGTACCTGTCCCGTAGGGGAGGCAGAACCCCACGGGTCTCTAGGCCGAATATGTTCGAGTGAAAGACTGTGGTTTCCGATGACTGACGGGTTAGCTATCGCAGCGCCGTCAGAGATCCTTTGAATCCCAAAATTTTCGAGAGAGTTCAACGTTTCCCTGCGAAGTCAACACCTTGACGGTGCAGGTAAAGTCATCAGCTAGTACCACGAAATGGGCCCTCTCGTTTGCAGTGACGATGAATTTGAACCAGCATGCGTACCTCCGCATTCTGAGTGTGTTACCATTCTGAAGTGTTACCCTTTGCACTACATCGCCTGGACCAGTACACATTGCCACTCCTGTCTTCCAAGACGACAATTGCCGTGTGCACAGGGCTAAAACTGCGTCTGAGTGGCACGAAAAACAATCAGCAGCACTCACCTCGCCTGGCCCGCCAAATCCCCAGATTTAAATCATATTGAAAATCTGTTGGATCATTTGGAACAGAAGGCGAAACGCCAGAATAGGCACTCGCGCACTCTGTCGGAACTTCGGGACCAATTGGCGTACGAGTGGTTGTAAATCGATGTTCAATACATCCACAACCTCGTGAAGTCTCTACCACACTGGATTCATGCTGTTATCAAAGCAGGAGGCACCATCACCTGTTATTAGGTAAGTTCTGCCAGTCACCTGTTATTAGGTAAGTTCTACTTTTTTCTCCGGTGTGCTTAATTCCCGATTGGCCTAATTTGTGCCAAACAATGCTCGTTTCTCTGGACTGGGTATGGTATAATGTAATGTCTCATCGGTGTATTTTGTCCGTGGTATGCAATCGTTTCCTCTAATAAGTATACTAAACCTTTTTTCCGAATTTTAAAACTGTCATACTTTGCCGAAAGTACTGATGCCCTAATTGCTGAAATTATTTGGCACTCCACTGCAAAATGGTCAAAAGAGCGGGCTTAGAGCTAATTGTCCATGTTGGGCTTGGCTTCTATTCTTGGCTGAGGTACTCTCACTTGCCTGGAAGCAGTGGCCCCGGAATAGGAATGGACAACACCTTTTGCTCTTTAGATTTTCACCTGAGACATCGAACTGTGTCCATCGAAAGATTTATTCATTTACTTTCTGATATCGATAAGCTCAAAGAGGAGCTTATCGTTATCGAGGATGGAATATGTATCGATAAGCTAAAGACGAGCTCACCGATAGAAACAGTTGTCAATTGAAGCATGGAAATATATTGAGTGAGTACTGTTTCTTGTGTTTGGAATGACGCATTATTAGCAAATAGTATCCTCTAAACAATACTAAACCGTGGTCATGAAAAGCAGTGAGCGTGTTCGCGGGTGTGACAAGGTCATTTAAATTATTTTATTTCATGCGATCATGCACATCTTAGTTTATCTGTTAGGGAATGCATTTCCTAGGTAACGTCCTACTTGTTCAGTTTATAATTGTGGATTCCGTGACAGATGGAAATGTCGTCACTGCATTCAAATGAGGTGTCCCGATTGTTACAGCAAAGCACTTTACCTTTGTAAATTTTCTCCGAGAGAAGCAACCATCAAAGCCAGAAATTACGAATTCAATTACGCCGCAGTTTCTGTCGCACAATCTAATTCCTTATTTAATAAATTCGCGACTGGAAATTTTGCACAAAATACGCTCAACAGAACTTTACTCAAGCCTTCGCATTGTTCGTTGTGTAAGTACAATATGCTTCAACAAATTAACGAATCTCCGACGTTGCCTGAAATGAATAAAGGCACCGAAATTCGTAAGCATCCTTCTTAAATAATCTGAAGTTTTATATTATTCCACAAAGGAAGTAATGAGGAAAATACTTTTCACGATGCTTATGATAGGAAGTAACATTTTTGTTTAATGCAGAAAGCTTGTGGTTCTCATCTCTGTACTACTAACTTCACTAAGTATTGAAATATAAACAGAATTCTTGAAACGACCATTACATATTATCGCGGGAGCGTGAAAGCCGTAAGAATAAAGTAAGACCTTTACTTCTTAATTTGCCAACACTATGAGAAAAATGTGCGATAGGAAAAGTTTTTTTAAATTTGATTGGAGGTTTAACGATCACCGTGAGCAACTCAATGGGATATAAGCAGTCACCCGTTTCTAGTTTAGGGTCACTGGTTCCAGGGTAGGGAACGAGCAAGTGCCGTAAGACAAACACAACATCCATGCCTCACCGGGATTCGAACCCGGACCCCTTTCGGACGAATGATCAGAAGCCATCGCTTAGACCACTGCGCCACCAGGACGGCAAAAGGAAGAGTTGCAGTTACTTAAAAATGACGTTTTAAAAAACACAAGGTCAGAAATTTTGAAAGCAGAATATCAGAACATATTAGGGATGCCAAAAATAATTCCTCCATGGGAGTTCATTCAGGATTCACGCCAAAGAGTCACTCACGAATGATCATTTAATTTCCAAGTCATTACTAAGCTCACTGAATAAATCATTTGGTGAACTAATCCTGTGTTTACAACCAAACCGCTTTCAAAGCTATAGCTGTGCAGCCCCGGGTGGCGCAGTAATCTAAACGAAGGCTTCTAATAATTCGTCCGAGATGGGTCCAGGTTCGAATCCCAGTGAGTGAGGCATAGATGGTGTGTTTGTCTTACGGCGCTGGCTCTCTCCCTTACCTGGAACCAGTGGCCTTACACCTATGAGCCATTACATTATGACTAACCCCAGACTAGAGAAATGACCGCACCTGGAGATCAAATGGCGGCGAAGGTGAAGTTCACAGAGCGGTATATATGCAACCCGAGGACCGGCTATCAGTTAGTAGAGTGTTCGGAGTCAGAATGGGAAAAGCTGTCGATTTATCGGAGTTTGATAAAGGACAAACTATGATCGCACGGCGCCTCGGAACTACGATTTCGGAAACGGTGCCGCTTGTGGGTTGTTCACGTGCCGCTGTAGTGAGTACGTATCAAAAGTGGTGCACAGATGGCCAACCGACGAAATGTCGTCTAACCGTGTGCCGTCCGCAGCTCATTGATGCCAGAGGGGAGCTGAGACTGTCGCGCATTGTTCACAGTGGCCGCAAGTCTACAGTGCGACAAATCACCCGCAGCTACAAAAATGGTGATCAGGGTAATGTGTCACAGCACACAGTTCATCGCAGCCTTCTGCGCATGGTCCTGCGTAGACGGATCCATGTTCACCCAGACGGATCCTAATGTTCACTGTACGTCATCGCCAACAACGCATGAAATTCTCCTCAAGATCACCGAGATTGGACCGTGGATGTTTGGAAGACAGTTGCCTGGTCTGACGAATCAAGATTCCGGGTGCATCACGTAGACGTCCGAGAGCGGATACGCCTATTACCAACCGAGTTTATGGCTCCTGGATTCACTGTTGGGCAGAAACAGGCCGGTGGCGTGGTGTTATGCAGTGAACGATGTTTTCTTGGGACACTTTTGGTCCCAATATCCCAATAGCACAATCCCTAAGAGCTGTCAGATATACGAACATCGTTGCAGACCAAGTTCACCCATTCATGCCAACTGTGTTTCCTGCTGGTGATGGCCATTACAAATAGGATAATGCGCCATATCACACAGCCACAATCGTCAAGGGGTGGTTCGAGGAACATACCGGTGACTTTCTGTTAATGCCCTGGCCTTCAAATTTACCTGACATGTACCCAGTCGAACATTTGTGATTCGACTTGGAAAAGAGGGTTTTCGCTAAATCCCCACCACCCCGAAATGTACCGGAACTAGAGGACCTGCTGTTGACATTATGGTACCACATACCCCAAGACACGTATTGCCACCTCAACGAATCGATGCCTCGCTGAGTGGCCGCTGTTCTGCGGGCTTAATTGGATCTTACAGCTTAATAGGTAGGTGGTCATAATGTAATGGCTCCTCATCTGTGTATATTAGGAGCAGGCTACTGCTTATAGCCCACGGAAATGCACGTTGGTCGTTAAACCTCCAATCAAAAAGAAATAGCCACAGCTGTTTTTGGCAATCTGTTAAGAAGAGCACGATGTCTTATGACTTCAAGTACTGATTGGCCTCGAGTCGGGCGCACCATTTAAATGAATGGCATCCATGTATCATTTCCATTCTTAAGTTTCGCAGTTAGTTTCTTGCTGACTGTCGATTGCTCACTCAGTCTGTTGACCCTTAATAATATTCGACATTACTTTTCTCATCGGGAATTCGCTTCCGGTATCATGGAGTCGAAACAAAGTTAAACGTGCTGTGGCGTCATTGTGTGTCGCAGTAACGGCGGATTGCTTGATCATTTACGAACTAACCACTCACCCTTCGCGGTGAATATTCCTTCATTATGAACGAATCATTCACAAATGGTCCATCACATGTGCTTTAAATATACATTGTCCTATTCATCTCACACCTTCACCGCTTCCAGGCATTCTTTTGCCAGAGACAACCTTAAAAAATCTAAAATATCTTTAAAAATTCCAAAAAAAAAACGTTCTTTGTCTTATCCTATCCATTATGGCCCATTGTATTTACCATATTGTTTCTTTGATTATTATTATTATTATTTGATTGAAGGTTTAACGACCACCGTGAGAAACTCAATGGGCTATAAGCAGTCGGCCCGTCCCTAATTTAGGGCCACTGACTCCAGGGAAAGGAGAGAGCCAGAGCCTTAAGACAAATACAACATCCATGCTTCACCGGGATTCGAACCATGCCCCATCACGGAGGAATGATCAGAAGCATTCTATCTTGATCTAGATCAACTTCTTGGTCTGAGGCCTGGTAGCACAGAATTTAACAACTGTTGCAGAATCTTTCATCAACCATTCAACACATACATATCATCAACAACCATTCTCGATCCACTGCTGGATGAAGGTCTTCCCAAGTCCCTTCCACAATTGCGTTCCGTGTCACTCCGGCATGCTTTCGAATTTAATCCAGCCGTCCTCCATGTGGTCTTCCTCTGGGACTTTTTCTATCTCTTGCTACCCAGTCAAACAATTCCGTTTTTAATTTATTATCGGTTCTTCCAGGACTCCAGATCATCGGCACTTGTGGGTCTTCACTTCGTCGTGGTATTCATTGTTCCGATAAGAAGAGCCAGCTTTGTTAGATGTTTTGATTTTCTTAAGAACGGCTTGGAGTATATTTCATCAAAAACCGTTAAAAACTGTTTGAGACAGGCAGCATTTGATGTTGATGAAGAGTGATCTATAGGTGAAACTCTCCTGAATAAAATTCTGCGATATGACTGTAGAAGTAGCGGCACGTGAACTGTTCCCTGCATCTGCAACAATTGAGGAGTATGTCTCCATTGATTACAATGTCATGACGTACAATTTTGGCAGACGTATACTCCAATTTAAGTTCTCTTTTTGGTTCCTGTTATCATATGTAAATTTTGGTTTACTCAAGCATTTTCTGAACTTAACGCTACATTTTCTCTCTCGATGAATGTTTCTGTGGCAACTTGACTTGAGGCCACAAGTTGAATGACACATGTTAAAGGCACCGATAAGAATGATGTTTACGATTGTATGCATGCTCTCGACAGAAGTTTGCTGTATTGTTGCTTTGGAGATAGATGTAAAGAGAGTTTCACCTACCTGTTAATTAATAATAATTCTTTCACGTTGAATGTTGGGTTTTAATGACATTGAAGCCTTAAGTTGTAGTTGAATTCATAAGGGAATTGAAAAGCATTCAATACGCACTCATTGTCATAAAAATCCGCACACCGAGAAGGAGGCGTTGGATTGAAATGAGATTTTAGTAGTGAGATGGTACATACCAAGGACAGAAGTGATTAAAATACTACGGCAGCAGGACGATTTCCCGCGGACATACGGTACACATTCCGGTCAGCGTTAGTACCGCGTCGGACCGCTTGGTGCTCGGATACATGTGGCGATACGGTCAGGCATGGAGTCAAATAGACGCCGTATGTTATCCTGGGACAGATTGGCCATCTCTTTCAACTGACGCTCTAAATCCCGAATACTGGGATATGGAGAAAGCTGGAGTCCCATCTGGTCCCACACGTGCTCGATGCGAGAGAGATCAGGCGATCTGGCAGGCCACGGAAGCGTCGAAACATGACGTAGACAGTCTAGCCGTGTGCGGACAGGCGTTATCTTGTTGGAAAATGAATCCTGACCGTCCCGCCAGGAAAGGCAGCACATGGGTCCACAGGATCTTTTGTACGTAGCGCTGGGCTATCAACGTCCCTCGGATCACTAGGAGGGAAGTCCAGCTGTCATACGCAATGGCTTCCCAGACCATCACGCCTGCAGTTCTGGACGTGTGCCGCTGTATAGTAAGGTTGGGACTGCAGCGCTCACCTGCGGTCTTCCACTCTCTGACACGGTGGTCGTCCGTTCCCATACAGAAGCGGGATTCGTCGCTGAACACTATACGACGCCATTCCGTAGCATTTCCACATTGCTCACTGCTGACACCACTGCAATCGACGCCGACGATGGTCAGGTGTTAATGGCAGATAACGTAAGGGCCGTCGTGAGTGCAGATTAGCCTTTGCCAGGCGTCAGGAAATGGATCTGGCGTGACACAGGAGTCCCCTGTACAGCCGCCACATGTATCTGGATATTAAAAAAGGACGTCGTCGTATCTGTGCGTGCCGCTCTCACGATTCCACGGTTCTCTCTGCTGGTGGTGTGTCTGGGTCGTCCAGAGCCAGTCCTCCGTGTCTGGCTGCCTTACGGTGTCCATTGCTCCCAACACGATCTCATCATACTATACGAACGGCCGAAATGGCGGCCCATTTGGCTCGCCGACCACCCTGCCTCTCTCATACGGCGGTTACTCATCATGTCTATCGCTTAGTCATCTTACCTGACTCTTACCGTGCACTTCGGCACGTATGTGGGGTCATGTGCGCGGCGCCTTATAAGCTGCAAGGATTGCGATTGCAGCGCCGGTCTTGGACACGCGGACATGCGGAATCGCACCAAACTTTAATCATTTGCATGTCTACCCTCACCTTAGCTATTCGCCGAGTTTCGCGTTAATCGCACGTTTGTTTTTAGGTATGCGGATTTTTATGATAATGAGTGTATTTGAGAACCTATTATATCTCGCTGTCGAAGTACTAGCTGATTTAGTACACTGTGAATGCCGTTTTGATGGGCGGACTTTAATACCTAGAGAGACCAACAAAAGGTTCAAATAGTAAGTAGACCTGATTATACTAACCGTTATGCTATTTAGTGCCTAAACTAATTAAGTGTTTAGTTAAGATACCCGGAGAATGACGTAACGCCACAGAATGTTTCAAGACAAAAAGTATTCACAATAAAGCAACGCTAATGTTTTGGTGTAACATAGACCTTTGATAGATATCTGCAACGAAATACGCTAAAGAACGTTGCAGTCGAAATTGTGGACGATGTGATTAACAGAATGTGACGCATATTTCATTGTAACTTTCCTTGGTTTCCATTTTTCTTAAGAAAATGTTGTTACTTCTTTATTAAACATTTTCTCACGGAACGGCACATTACTTTCCCGAACAGTGTGTACATATTTGCAAATTGTGATGTTCTTACGTTTTAAAGGTGTGACTACAATGGCCGTTCCATAAAAACTGAGAGTAAAATCACACAAAATGAAGAAATACAGGTACAGCAAAATATGTGTTATTATTTCTCAAAGTATTTTCCCTCGGATGATATGCAACAGTCCTATCGTTTAGAGCACTTTTTAAAGCATGTGGCGAAGGCATTTTGTGGAAGCTCCTTTTGCGACCCCTGTACAGCTTGAATAACGTCAGCATCTGTGTTTAATATTGCAACACGGAACTTCTCCTCCATTGTTGGAAACAACCAGAAATCGCACAAGGCGAGGTCAGGACTGTAGACAGGCTGTGGCATGATTTCAATACTGCATTTCCTAAACAACTGTTGAACACAAGCAGCCACATCTAAACGGGCGTTATGGTGTATAGAGTCCACTTGCCTACCAGTCCCTGTCGCTTTATCGACATGTCTCGTCGGAGACGCGTCAAGACTGGAATGTCATACTCAGCATTGACAGTAATTTGTGAAGGAACGGCATGTTGGTAGACTACACCTTTATGATCAAACAAAACTATCATCATCACCTTCCCAGCTAATTTGGTTTGGCGGATATATCTCGGAGGAGGCGAGCCTGTGTGTTTCCAGACGCTCGTTGCGTGCTTCCTGTGGGAGTCGAAATAGTGTGCCCATGTTTCATCGCCAGTTATTATTGTGTTTAGAAAGTTTGGATCCTCTACAATGATTGGTTTTCACTCATGACAAACCTGAACTCTGGCAAACAATTTTTTATCTCATCATGTGATGAGGTATCGATCTGGAACACACACGATCCAGCAGTAATCTGCCGCGTAGAATGCGGAATGCCAACTTTTGAATATTAGTTGACGCCGCTTGGTATTCATTCGCACTTCATTCGTCGATCTTATTGTATGATTGCCCGAACAGTGTTAACAATACTCTCCGTAACAGCACTTTCAGGTCTACCAGGCCTAGTAGCAAGTTCTGCCGACAAACGCCATTTTTTGAAATCATGGTGCCATCTAAAAATCGTTGACTCACCCAAACATTTAGCTTTGTAAGCTTTTTTCATTAAATCAACTGTTTCTGGAGACGTTTCACCCAAACGTTAGCAACATGTTATCGCACAACGCATTTCACTTCTTAACTCTGAATCACTCACCTCCATGACGAAATGCAGACGTACCTTAAAAAACTGCGCAGTAACAAAACGAGAATCGTCTGCCGCAGCTAATAATTGCTGTTGCCATAGATACTTCCTTAATTCAGTTATTCGTCTGCTTGGTTATTTTCCCCCGTCGCACTGTTGCCAACACAAAAACGCATTCTCAATTTTTATGGAACCGCATTTGTATATGTGCAAAGTCAGTTTACCTAGAACATCAAAATTAAGTGAAGCTTGATTAATTACTGAAAATCTCGGAGAGCTTAATGCTCCCATGTTCTTAATTAAGCATAGATTGATTAAACGGGCAGATAAGTAATAAGTCGGTACTTATTCAAACTTCGACGTTTTATGTAGTTTTTTAGGAACTAGTTAGCACAGTTTATCATATCACTTGTACCGTAACACACTCTCCCATGGACAAGTGTGGATATCAAATTGGGTAATGCTATAACAATCAACTCTTAATAAACTGGAACATCATAATGAGAGACTTAAAATATCAAGCTATTATATCAAAAACATTTAGCATAGAACAGTAGATAGTAAACACAGTTAAGCTAACCTATCGAAAATCAACTTCATAGCTCCTGAACCAGCCTCGCAGCTTGTCAGCAGAGAACACACTTTGAGAACAACTTTCTTGTATCATCTTTTTACATACGTCACAAACCTCTGAGGTCATTTGTCGTTGCCAAAAGGCATTCGGGCGAGAGAGAAAAAATGTAAACTTTAAGTGTGAAAAAACTTTAAAGGAGAATAAACCTTGTTTACATAAAGACAGGAACTCACAAAGTTATACAGAGTATACGTGACAAACGGTGATAGTGAGTCAGAGCAAAATAAAATTTCGACGTTGCAAGTGAATGAAAGGAAGTGTGGAAAGAGAGAAGGACAGAGAGAGAGAGAGAAAGAGAGAGAGAAACACAGAAAAAAGGACAGAGAGCGTGTAACGTACCAGGAGATGTGACGTACCTGCCCGAAGGACGCACACGACATAAAGGCAGATAGGAATCAGAATAAAACGTCCGCGTAGCTCAATTGGTAGAGTGACTTATTCCGGAATGAGGGGATCCGGGTTCGAATCCTTGCGTGGACAGAAATGACGGAGAAATTTACTTCGTTATAAGCGGGACAGCGAGACAGCGAGAGAGGGTCAGAGACAGAGAAGAAGAGATAGAGAGAGAGAGGCAGAGCGAAAGAGAAAGAGAGAGAGAGTCAGAGAGAAAGAGAAAGAGAGACAGAGAGAGAGGCAGCGAAAGAGAGAGAGAGAGAAAGAGAGAGAGAGAGGGAGAGAGAGATTGCGGGTAAGCTGTGGAAAGTTGTCATTGCGAAAGAAATTGAAGTCTGTTACGTATGTATTTATCTGAATCGACGAATACGTATTGTTGTTGAATGATTGTAATCACTTTTGGTACAAGAAATATTTAGTATCAGAGGTTTACACTGATGACCTTTAAACTTCCAGTGAGTGGAACAATAAGGAAACAAGTTCCCATTGCATTCACCCTGAACAGTAGAAGTGAATTCCAGTTGAACTCTTATATAACGAAGTTGAAGGGACAATCAAAAAATTTTGACACATGCTAACTTCGTTGTAACCGGACAGATGAAAAAATATATACGTATTTTCTGCATATTACATTATGTCAGATCAAACTAGTCAGTCACAAACTATTAGTCAATTAATCAAAGGTAAATAACTTGTTCATTGAAAACTAGAGTTAGCAAAAGAATATGTGAGATCTGCAATAGAAGAAACATTTAACAATTGTGAAATTTAAAGTAACTACGGAAAAGCTGAAATTTTACCTGTTACACGGCACGTCGGATATATAAGCCAATTCTTGCTTGTTTTGTGCTTATCATGATTTGTGTTTTAAATGTTTTTCAACTTCCTGTAACACGGTGTTTAAGATGCTTCTTTTAAACAGAGATTAAGTGATTGAAAGGTGACGAGAGAGAGCATGAAAAACATTTGCCCAGGAGAAGTATGTTTGGAAAGCGTATGATGGAGAAGGGGAGGGGGAGCTGCAGGTCGTAAAAACCAACTAAAACATCGTTTTTTTGTTGTTGTTGTTGTCTTCATGCGAACTAACCTACACAGGTAGCAATATATTTAGTACGAATGGACTTTGATAGAAAGCCAAAACGGTAGTTTTTCAAGTCCAGAGAAGGTTCATACTTTTCTAGAACGACTTTCCCGCAATATAATTAATGTTTAAAATAAAATTATTTCTTTCTTAAATGTTCTATCTGATAGCCTTTTATCAGAATTATGAGCCTACATCTAGATTTCTAAGATACAGGGCATTTCTCAAAATTGGTAGTTGTGTTTTGTTCCACACCTCTACCACTGCTTTCCATAGTCCAATCAATGTTTTAGGTATGCCTTTAGAAAGCGCTCTTTTTAGCAGTCCGAAGGCACAGTATTCCATTGGTGACACACCATGGGACTTTGAAGGAATATGTGCAGAATGATACCAGTCTCTTTTTTCATTTTTTTCAAGAAATAGAGTGGTAGATTTGGATGCATAATTGGTAGTCTTATCCAGATGGAGTTCTACTCTTTGAAGGCTCTGTGGATAAAGGAATGGTATTTCCTCTTTAAATATAGAAGTGAAAACATTATTTTGGTAATACAGTACATAGAATAGATTTTAACATTCTTTTCAGCTTTTCTTAACTTTGATTTCCCATTGTTCCAGGAACCAGCAACAATTATGAATCCTTTATTGAAACTTTCTTTGGGTTCTGGGAACCAAGATTGTAAGTGTTTATCAGCTCTTTTACAATTGTAAATCGACCTTTTTTGTTACAGCCTCTTAGGTAGATCTATGCTTCATCAATAGTCACAATAAATTTCTGTCTCCGGCTAAGTGATTTTAATAAGGAAGTTTAAACCTTGTTCTGCGATCAGCCACGTGCCTTCTGTTTTTGTTTTCGTTTCAGATTCATATTTTTTTTTTTTTTTGGTTCGAGGTTTAACGACCACCGTGAACAACTCAATGGGCTATAAGCAGTCGCCCGTCCCTAATTTTGCTGGGTCACTGGTTCCTGGGAAGGGAGAGAGGCAGTGCCGTAAGACAAACAGAACATACATGCCTCACCGCGATTCGAACGCGGACCCCTTTCAGACAAATTATCAGAGGGCATCGCTTATACCACTGCGACAGCGGGGCGGCATTCAAATCTCTGTTTATTACTTTGCTTAGTTTGCTTTTTGTTTTCTTTTCAGATTCAAATATTTGTTTATTACCTCATTTGCAGTTGAGGCAGAGATTTTTAGCGACTTAGCGATTGCTCATTGAGTCCTTGGATTTTCTTGTAAGGCCAGAAACCGTACTTTTGAAATAGTCGTAAAAGTAGCACTTTCTTTGTATATGCTCCAGCTTTGTCCGTCTGTTTGTCAGAAACGATAACTCGCGTAAAAATGGTTCGATTTCGACGAAAGTTTAGTATGTGGTAGGGGACAACCTGTGGACGAATCATATTGAAAATGGGAGAAATGGGGTCAAATATCAGGACATAGGAGCGGGATTCATTCCTTCGCCTTGCCGCCCCGGTAGCGCAGTGGTCTAAGCGATGGCCTCTGATCATTCGTCCGAACGGGGTACGGGTTTGAATCCCGGTGAGGCATGGATGTTGTGTTTGTCTTACGGCACTGGATCTCTCCCTTCCCTGGAACCAGTGACCCTAAATTAGGAACGGGCGACTGCTTATAGCCCATTGAGTTGCTCACGGTGGTCGTCAAACCTCCAATAAAAAAAAAAAATTCCTTCGCGCTTACGCGTCATAACTTACTTAAAAATACTTCCATTGCAACAAAACTTCATCATGTTGTTCCGGAGGTATACTGAACAGGTTCTTTTAAATATAATCGAAATGGGTTCAAAGGTCAGGGCACAGGATCGAGATTTATTCCACAGTTATTATCCTTATAATTTGACTAAAATGCTTCTATTGCGACAAAACGTCATCATGTTGTTCCGGAGGTATACTGAACAGGTTCTTTTAAATATAATCGAAATGGGTTCAAAGGTCAGGGCACAGGATCGAGATTTATTCCACAGTTATTATCCTTATAATTTGACTAAAATGCTTCTATTGCGACAAAACGTCATCATGTTGTTCCGGAGGTATACTGAACAGGTTCTTTTAAATATAATCGAAATGGGTTCAAAGGTCAGGGCACAGGATCGAGATTTATTCCACAGTTATTATCCTTATAATTTGACTAAAATGCTTCTATTGCGACAAAACGTCATCATGTTTTTCCGGAGGTATACTGAATCAGTTCTGTTGAATAAAATCGAAATGATGTCAAAGGTCAGGGCACGGGAGCCAGATTTATTCCACAGCCATTATCCTCATAACTTGGGTAATAACTTGAGTAATGATTTCTGGTATGTTGGAAAGCGTATCATAATCAATTCATTGCATGATTTTACTAACATGTTTAAGATGCACATCTCCTTTCAATATGTAAGCTATGGAAGCATGAATTGAATAAACACTTTTTTTTTTACTACATAATATCATATTGCTCTTGAAATGTGTACAGGTTGATCCAAAAGTTCTCAAACCAAGTTTTATACGCCGATTAACTTTCTTCATCAATGTGACCCTCGGTTGACATCACGTTGTCCACGGTAAACGTAGGGATTGGTTATCTCCCGATTTCCCCCATCAATCGAAAAATATTCATTTCTTGTAAAGGTATTGTACATCAGTTTTGTTTTTTGAAAGTGCATTTTTAATCCGACTTCTTTACTCTTGTCAGCCAGTTTCTGCATCATACCTTGGCTTTTCGGATGACATAGTCATCCGTCAGCAAAACAAAGGTGAGTTAAATAATCTCCATTAATCTTTATCCACTTGTTTTCCCAGTTCAATGATTGAAAGACATTTTGCAATGTAGCATTGATGAGATTGGGAGATATGGTGTCACCTTGTCTCAATCCCATTTCAATTTTTATTGGTACTGTATCCTCAAATAGTCGAACCTTCGCACTTGCATTTTGATAGATGTTACTTAACAGAGTAATGTATGCACCTTCAGTACCTCAGGATCTCAATGCCATCATAACTGCTAATGGTTTCATGGAAACAAAGACCGTTTCATAATAAATAAAGCCATAAGTAATGGGAATTCATATTCTCTCTTTCTTTTAGTGTGTTCTCTCAGTATATAGAGGGTGTTAAACCCTGCCTGATCCAGTCCTTCTAATGTACACTAAAGTGCCAAAACTCATGCGATAGCAGTATGTAAATTTTTAACTTTCGCTGCCGTCGTACAAAGGCTTTGACGCACGCCACGATTTTTATTAGTTGCGAGGTGTAATCTCGCGTGTCAGATTGAACAACCGCCAGTAGGATTATGGCAAGCCGATGTGAACGAAGTTGAGTTTGAACGAGGCATGGTGGTAGGACCCAGACGGATGGGGCATTCAATTTCTGAAGTTATGCAAAAATTCGGCATCCTTCGATCCACAGTGTCATATGTGTACTGAGAATACCTCATGGAAGGCATTAACACCCGCCGGGGGGGGGCTGGTACGATTCGTCCAACGACTATTGGTCCAATGCCGATTCGTCCAAAGGTACGATTCGTCCAATGGAACGATTGGTCCAATGCCGATTCGTCCAATGGACGTTTGGTCCAATTCCGTCCTATCGGTCCGAAGTGCTACTCGTGTTATAAAAATATCAGCCGTTCTGATTTTATCTCCGATGTTATACAAAAGTACCGATAGTACAAAGAATGTAAAATAATGTTACATTTCATGCGTAATATTGTGGTTACAGATTTTTTTGTTTTTTTCGGAATCGCGTTTTTTTGTTATACGGTCCTTGCTGCCGTATGAAGTTACTGATGTACGAGCCGTTCAATCAGCTTCAATGTTTCTCTTTTGCATGAAATAATATAAAATACTAGTTTTCCGTTTCTATTTGTAGCACGCAGGGGGTTCCGCCAACTGGCCAATGGAAACGATCTGGTAGGCTTCGGACAGAGGCCTTTTCAACAGTTTTTATTCTAGCGATGTCATATTCATAACGTTTACATATCAAATCAAGTTAATAATATTGCGCTTTTACTTAAGCACGAAATATTAATTCCTAAGGCCTAGGCCTAGGCCTTTTTAACAGTTTTTATTCTACCGATGTCAGATTAGCAATGTTTACATAATAAATGAAGTTAATAATATTGTGCTTTTACTTAAACATGAAATATTAATTCATAGGCCCTAGGCCTAGACCTTTTTAACATTTTTTATTCTACCGATGTCATATTCATAACGTTTACCTGCCAAACAAGTTAATATTGCGTTTTTACTTATGCACGAAATATTAATTCACAGGGCCTAGGCCTATGCCTTTTTCGCAGTTTTTATCCTACCGTTGTCAGATTCATAACGTTTACCTAACAAGAAAACTTACTAATGTTATGCTAGTATTTTTAACTTTACTTAATATGTAAACGTCAGTCTTATGAATTAATATTTAGTGCCTAAGTAAAAGAGCAATGCTATTAACTTGATTTGATGTGCAAACGTTATGAATAGGACATTGGTAGAGTAAAAATATTAAAAAGGCCTAGGCCTTAGGAATTAATAGTTCGTTTTTAAGTAAAAGCGCAATATTGTTAACTTGATTTAAAAAGTAAACGTTATGAATGTGATAGGTAGAATAAAAACGGTTAAAAAGGCCTAGGCCTTGGCCTTAGAAATTAATATTTCGTGTTTAAGTAAAACCGAAATATTATTAACTTGATTTGACATGTAAACGTTGTGAATATGACACCGGTAGAATAAAAACTGTTAAAAGAGCCTAGGCCTAGGTCCTGTGAATTAATATTTAGTGCCTAAGTAAACGTGTAAGGCTATTAACTTAATTTCATACGTAAACGTTATGAATAGGAAGTCGACGTACTAAAAGCTGTTAAAAAGGCCAAGGTGTAAAGCCTATAAATTAATTAAATTATAAAAAAATATTACAAGCTGGACATGTTATAAAAATATTTAGCGCCTAAGTATAAATTCAGCATGAGTCGTGCTAGGTGCTTTGTAAAGACATGAGAAAGTGCCTTGTAAAGACATGAGAAAGTGCCTTGTAAAGACATGAGAAATGATGACAAGACACGGCCTATGTGCCTTGTAAAGACATGAGAATGATACGCTGAGTGCCTTTTATTAGGTTTTATAAAATGTTTACAAATACCAAATATCTAGGTTGTAACTCAAAATCTTCTAAAAAGGCCCGCTGCCTATAGGTGCCTTGTAAATACATGAGAAATGATTCGATGAGTGCCTTTTATTACGTTTTATAAAATGTTCACAAATACCAAATATCTAAGTTGTAACTTAAAATCTTCTAAAAAGGCCTGCGGCCTAGGTGCCTTGTAAAGACATGAGAATTGATACGATGAGTGCCTTTTGTAAGGTTTTACAAAAGGTTTACAAATACCAAATATCTAGGTTGTAACTTAAAATATTCCAAAAAGGCCCGCGCCTAGGTGCTTTGCAAACAGCTGAGAAATGCTCCATTGAGTGCCTTTTACCAGGTTTATGTAAAATGTTTACAATTACCAAATATACGGAAATGATCTTTCAAAAGGATATAATGAGCAGAATAATTTAAATCATTATTTCTTTCTGGAAAATAAAGCACTTTACCGTTGGTAAGATGATACCATTGGACGAATCAGCGTTGGACCAATCGTACTATAACGAAGTAAATTTCTCCGTCATTTCTGTCCACGCCAGGATTCGAACCCGGATCCCCTCATTCCGGAATAAGTCACTCTACCAATTGAGCAACGCGGACGTTTTATTCTGATTCCTATCTGCCTTTATGTCGTGTGCGTCCTTCTGGCAGGTACGTCACATCTCCTAGTACGTTACAGTACCATTGGGCGAATCAGCATTGGACCAATCTTAACATTGGACGAATCGGACATTGGGAGAATCGGCATTGGACCAATCGTACCATTGGACGAATCGGACATTGGACCAATCTGCATTGGACCGATTGTTCCTTTGGACCAATCGTCGTTGTTTGAATCGTCCGGGACCGCCCACCGGGGACATCGCAGTGGCCAACCACGAATGCTGAATGATCATGACCAGCAGCTTCTGCCCAAAATTGTGCATCCTAACAGACAAGAGACACTGGCTCAAACGACATCCATATTCAATGCAGGAGGTGCCAGAAACATATCCATCTGGTCAGTCCAGCGTAGTTTAGCGTCCATGGAGTATGAGAGCAGAAGACCCACCAGAGTGTTTTAATTAACACCACGTTATCGGACACAGTGACTCACCGGGGCTCGTGAACACGGTAATTGGACCGTGGAAGACTCACAACATGTGGCGTGGTTCGATGAGTGACGCTACTAGTTGTTACGAGCTGATGCTAGGGTTCCGGTGTGGCGCCGAACCCATTAGGCCATGAACCCAAGATGGAAGGCATTACCACAAATGTATGGAAGCTGGTGGTAGTTCCATATATCTGTGGGGTGTCTACATTTATCTGTGGGGAGTACGTCATTAACTGGTAATCGCTTTGTTGCTCTGCTCGGCTCTCCATGGACTTGATGTGCCATAACAACGACATGATTATCCAGAAGGATAATGCACCATGTAATAGGGCCCAAGTTTTCCGAAATTGGTTCGATGAGCATTCTGGACAGTTCCGACAGATGGTGAACCCACTACGTTCGCCCGACATGAACACAATAGAACACTTATGGGACGTGGTAGAAATGTCCATTTGGACCTAAGAACCTGCGCCTACAAATGCCAGGGAACTGAGGGCGGCTATTCATACGGCATGGGTCAACATCTCTCCGGAAGTCTTCCGGCCACTTGTGGAATCAATGCCATGTCGAGTTGCCTAACTTCGCCGGGCTAGAGGAGGTCCTACACAATATTAGGCGGACGTATCCCATGACTTTTGGCGCTACAGTGTACAATACGGAGAAGTCATATCATGTTTACAAAATGTCGTTTCGTAGGAATACAGAAAAGTGAAGGGAAAGACATAATTTCTACTTTGAAATCCATAGCATTTTACACACAGCTAAATATTAATCGTAGTAAATAACGCCTATAAATCCAGAACTGTAAAATCAGTGAAGTTCCTTAATGATTTCATTTCGGCTGCAACTCGCCGAAGTGCATTTTAATTACATCTGAGAGCTTTTGGATGTCAGAAAGCACGTTCAGATGCAGCATCCGTTTGTTGTTTCTTTCTGAAGTTGGAAAGGAGGATATGAGGCGGAATAGATTGTACATCCTAAAGTACTCAACTTGAAACCAGAAACGGGGTTCTTGCGTTTCTCAGAGTTATTAAATTAAGTCGCGTTGTGCTCGTGCAGAAGATTTATGTTCGAGAATTCCCTGTGACTTAGAGATTTGAAGGGACTAATAAATTATGCTTCGCAGTCAGACAGAGCGTTCCTGTGATCTTCAGTTTACTTGACACCTAAAAATCACCGTCTCGAAAATTAATGATACAAGCGACATTCAGGAAATTAATTCTGTACTTATTTGAATAGAATTAATGGAGTTCTCGACATTTCTGTCACTATGCATTACCTATTCTTATGTTCAACTCTTCGTTCAAATTATTTTTTTCCGGTTCTACTACAATAAATACTCAACCGGCGTGTAATTCGTTGTGTGAGGGTTGCCATAAATCTAGTTACTCATGCGAGTAAGAGAGTGGGGCAACTTTTATTCTTCCTCTGGCATTTATGAAAAGACGTTTCTAAATGATCAGTAGTTGTTGAAATAAATTTTAGCTGTAAGTGCACAACACGAAGGTTGTAGTTTTTGCCACAACAGAAAGACTGACAATTAAATATCCAGACTGAAAGTACACCAATCAGCGAAAACATTAAGACCATCTATGCGTTATGCAAATAACTGCGCATGCAGATAGGCAGCGTCACGTGACAATATGGCAACTGATATATACACTATATTGAAAAGAAGTCACCAGACACCTAGAAGAGAAACAAAACATAGCATTTATTGACATGTATTAGTAGGGTGTCGGTCCACCTTTGGCCTTAATGCATGCACTGACCCTTCGAGATATGCTTTTGACAAGGTTTTGGAACAAAGCGATAGGTATGCGCTTTCATTCGGTACATAATGTTGCCACTAACTGTTGCTTAGTAGTACGCCTTGGTTCCAAACTTCTTATGCGGCGCTCTAATTGATCCCATAGGTGCTGTATGGGATTAAGATCAGGGCTCTGTGCCGGCCAGTCCACACACGATACGGAATTATCGTCAAACCACACCGTAACAGTCCTTGCTTTATGGATCGGTGCATTATCCTGCTAGTACCAACAATGCTAGGTTCCTTGGTGTTGCCACACAGTTGGTAGGGTATAATTGTCCAGAATATCGAGTAGACGTGCTGGTAACAAGCTTGTCCACGATGACTAATTGGCCGGGACCACACCACGAAAAACATCCCACACGAGTACACTACCAGCTCTAAACTTAAACGTAGGTACAGTACAATGTGGTAAATAGCGTTCCTCCGGCTGCCGCCATACACACTGTGTCTCTGGACACATCAGTCCATAGGACCCGTTTCCACTGATCTACGGTCCATGATAAATGTTCTTTACACCATGCTAAACAACGAGTAGCATTCCGAGTGGAGATGAAAGGCTTATGAGCAGCCGCACGACCACGATAATCCATGGAAGGAAGTTATCGGCGAATGGTTCGTGTACATACCGAGGTTCCAGCATTTTTACTCACCTGTACACTGAAATCTTGTGCAGTGCTCCGTCGATTAGCTGTAACGACTCTCCTGGGGATTCGACGTCCTCTATCACCGTTTTTCTTTGGTATGCGGGAACGTTTTGCTGCTTCAGGTACGCCATGTGTCTTCCACTTATTCAGTACATCCAAATCAGATGACTTGGTTTGTTAAAACGCCTCTCGGTTTCACTTATGGACCACCACCCAACGATCTTTCCTTTTTCAAAGTCAGTTCTCTGCCGCTCCGACATTTTCACTCAACCTCACAGTGCGATATGATCGCGGTCAGCTGCAGGCTTGTTTTTATACCGTTTGCAGCTGTACCGCGCATCTTAACAACGCAGCGGATCCGTTCATTTGCTTTTGGGACATTTTTCAATGTAGTGTATGTTACGAGAAAATGCTGAATTCCGGAAAGATCGCGATCAGGCCGGGCGCGATGTGAAATCAGGGAGATCGCGATCAGGCCGGGCGCTCAGATTTGAAAATTCTTTTCTTCAGAGGATACACCTCCTGATGGAAAATCTATTGCATATAATTTAAAAATTTTGGTAAAAAATAATTTAGCCACCAGGGGGCGTAGGTGTTAATTTTTGCCTCTGATGTATTTGCCATAAAATCTGAGCTTCTAAAATATCGATTGAAAAATTTCTTTCGTGGATTGATGCCACTCACATCGATAAACATTTTAGGAATATTTTCTTCTTAAAATATTCCACAGTTTCTCCGCCAGGGGCGTAGATATGTATCATATTTTTGTCAATATCTCTACTTCTAGGCGTCCGATTTGAAAAATTCCTTGTTTGCTGGATAGTGTTTCCAGTGTGACATGTGTTTCCTATAATTTCAAAAGTTTCAAGTAATTCACAGACTTTCCGCTAGGGGGCGTAAAGGTAAATTGCGTTCCCTCCTATATCTCTGCTTCTAAATCTCCGATTTGAAAAATTCTTTCTGCACCGGATATACAGCTGCTGATGGGAAATCGTTTGCACATAATTTCTAATTTTTGAAAAAAAAGTGTTTGGCCACCAGTTGGCGTAAGTCTCAATTTCCGCTTCTGACGTATTTGCAGCAAAATATGAGCTTCTAAAATCTCGATTGAAAAAAAAGTGGTTTGTTGACCGATACTACTCATGTCGACAAACCTTTCAGGAACATTTTCTTCTTGAAATAATGCATGGTTTCTATGCCAGGGGCGTAGATGTATATCTTATTTTTGTCAATATCTCTACTTCTAGGGGTACGATTTGAAAAATTCCTTCTTCGTTGGATTGTGTTTCCGATGCGAAATGTTTTTCAAATAAATTCAAAATTTTCAAGTAACTCATAGACTTTCCGCTAAGGGGCACAAAGGTAAATTGCGTTTTCTGCGTTATTTCTGCTCCTAAAATTCTGATTTGAAATATTCTTCCTGTATCGCATTCAATGGTTTGGCCACCAGGGGCCATAAGTGTTAAGTTCTGCTTCTGATGTATTTGTAGCAAAATCTGGGCTCCTGAAAACTCGACTAAATTTTTTTTCTTGGACCGATAGTGCTTATATGGAAAAACCTTTTGAGAATACTTTCTTCCCAAAATAATGCATGGTTTTACCACCAGGGGACGTAAAGTCACATCTTATTTTTGTCGATTTCTCTGTTTCTAGAGTCCGATTTGAAAAATTCTTTCTATGTTGGAGAGCGTTTCCGGTGCGAAATATTTCTCATATAAATTCATGTTTGTCTTAACGCACAAGTCTGCAACCAAAGGGAGTGAGCTGACGATTCCATTTACAGCAATATCTGAGGGATTAAAAACCCGATTGAGAAACTTCTTTCTTCCGTCAGATATTATTGTTTTCCCTACCAGTTCCATTGACTTTGAATAGCTTTGATAAATTTAATTTGCGTCAGAACGGATTCAAAAGACGTATAACGAAGTAAATTTCTCCGTCATTTCTGTCCACGCCAGGATTCGAACCCGGATCCCCTCATTCCGGAATAAGTCACTCTACCAATTGAGCTACGCGGACGTTTTATTCTGATTCCTATCTGCCTTTATGTCGTCCTTCTGGCAGGTACGTCATATCTCCTGGTACGTTACATCATCTCTCCCTTATTTTTTTTTTTTTTTTTTTTTTCGAAGTGCTGGAGAAAGGATTCTCTTATTTTTCCTATCTCGCGGTGTGGAAAGAACATCACACCAATGCGAGATTTTGAACGGTCGGGTCATCCGGATAGTTCGGGCGCCATTATAACAAAGTAAATTTCTCCGTCATTTCTGTCCACGCCAGGATTCGAACCCGGATCCCCTCATTCCGGAATAAGTCACTCTACCAATTGAGCTACGCGGACGTTTTATTCTGATTCCTATCTGCCTTTATGTCGTCCTTCTGGCAGGTACGTCACATCTCCTGGTACGTTACAGACGGGCTTATTACACCCGAAAATTCGGTGTCATCTTTCTTGCTTTTTCTGCTTCTGATGCTTGCATTAAGTAAACAATGCGCGAAGAGATGTTCACTTTTAGATCCCTTTAAATGCTTGATAGCTGTAATGTTTCATGTGCGTTTACAAGTCTTTCAAGAAATTTGAAAAGTTTCTACTCGAAATTCTGCTTTCACTTATCACTAGAGGATTTTCTAGAAAAACGAAGCATTCCTCAGATGAGAGCAAAATATAAATGGGGTTAGATTATGACACGAATCCAGTAAAAGGAAAGAGGTAAAATCAAATGAAGGCATACGAAGTAAACCTTGAGATCAAGAACTGAAGCAATTCGCTGAATTAAAAACAAAACTAACAAAATGAACTCTGACACAGTCCCTGGATCTCTAAACGAAACCCATAATTCAATTTAAAATATTATACATACTGAATGTTTTTCAAGTAGGCAGACGGAGCAGATAAACAATTACGAATTTCTTCTTCGGGAATATTCAAAATGGTATAAAAAACTTAATACGAAAAATTTCAGCTATAGTATTAATTCTTTGGTAGACCTTTAAGGACCAATGATACTGTTAGGATTAAACAAATATAGTACACTCCTAGAAAAAATAAAAATTAAATCAAACACCAAGAAAAATCATTCAATCGAGATGAAAATTGGAATGTGCAATGTGTAGGAAAGGAAACGAATTCAATTCCAGAGCAGGTGCGTCATTTATTCGGATAAAACAGCTATACGAGTGGAACAAGTCAGTACAATGTTGCGCCACCTCTGGCACGGATGCAAGCGTTACCTGGCCTGGCATAGACGCATATAGTTCAGGGATAGTGTCCTGAGGTGTAGCATGCCAGATGGTGCCCAAATTACGTACCATTTCTCCGACTTTCCTGAATGGGCATAGGTGGAGTCCTATCAAGTCCGAAACATTTTTTATGGGTGAAAGGTTGGACGATCGCTCTAGCCGTGGAAGGCTGCCGAGGCGCACGGAGGCAGACCTGGAAGAACCGTGTCCTATGTCGTAGGGTATTATCGTGCTAAAACTTACTCGGTGATGATGCGACAGGAATGGCAACACAATAGGTCCTAGAATGTCGTCGACGTATCGTTGAGCTATGACGATGATATGGAGGACTACCAAGGGCGATTTTTTTTGATTGGAGGTTTAACGACCACCGTGAGCAACTCAATGGACTATAAGCAGTCGCCCGTCCCTAATTTTAGGGTAACTGGTTCCAGGGAAGGGAGAGAGCCAGTGCCGAAAGACAAACACAACATCCATGCATGACCGGGATTCGAACCCGTTCCCCTTACGGACGAATGATCAGAGGCCAACGCCTTAGACCACTGCGCCACCGGGGCGGCCTACCAAGGGTGTCCGGCTATTGTAGGAAATGGCTCCCGAGACAGTTACTACTGGTGTGTGAGTCGCGTGCCGTTCCACTATAAAGTCAGGATCCGTGCACTGTCCGGCTCGTTCCCAGAAACGTACGTGTTGGTCATCTGCGCCAAGTGCAAACCGTGACTCATCACTGAAGACAACAGGACACCACTGGTCACTATCCTACGTTGATTGGGCCCGACACCACTGCAACCGGTGCCCGGGATGCTCGCTCGTCATTGGTAAGCCGCCGAGTCGCCTCCTCGAATGTAGTCCCCTTGCCGTAAGTCGTCTGGCGGCAGTCCGGATGGCTACATTCTGTACCTGTAGACGATACACATGGATGGCCACTGATGGCTGAGAGCAACGAATTCGGTTCTTTTTCGTGCGGCTCTCACAAACGCACGATTCTCGTCTTCTGCCATTGCCCATATGACCATCCACTTCCCGCATGCCGCTGAGTTGTGCCCTTCTCTACCCATTGATGCCAACATCGTCCGATTCCCACGTCGCTCCGACTGAAATGCCTGGTGACATGGCGATTTGACCAATCGGGCTCTCTCAGTCTCATAATACGTCTTATTCCACCAAACTGGCTGAACTGCTCGTAGGGTACACAGATCCGACTTCAAGGCATTCTAAGTCCGTGAAGGTCAATGCAACCGCAATCCGCTGTCACAATTGTCTCTGCGTGCGAGCTTTGTTCTTGATAGACCTTCCTCGATGCGCGAATCACATGCGCTGTGGTGCACCACTACTTCGTCATTGGTCTTTATCTTTTAATAATTTGCACATTTGGCTTTAAGATACATGCATGCGGAGTTTCATCAAGATGGAACGGCTTCCTCGGAGTACTTTTTGTTTTGCAAAAAGAGTACATGCAGTTGCACAATATGCCATCACTGCAAAGACTGACAATATGTCATCACTGACAAAGAAATAGAGTTGGGTCCGGGTTAGAGTATGAATGAAAGAGGCTATTAGAGTATAATGCTGGCATTGAATGGAAGAGGCTATTTCATAGGACGGTATCAAAAGCCTCTTCCATTCAGAGCGTGGCACTGAACGGAAGAGACTTTTTTATTTATTTATTTTTGTTGTTACATGCTCTTAGAAGAAAAGAAAGAAAGAAAGAAAGAAAGAAAAAAACGAGTGGGAAACAAAATTGACAGTACATAAATGATGAACATAGACTATAACAACAGGGAAGACAAGGGAAAAGACCAAAATGGCCTGACATAGTCCTATACTTCCCGTAGAAGAAACACATGAAACAACAGACAGACACATCAAGCCAGACAATCAGAAGACGTTTTGTAAATCTTTTCCTTTTCCTTTAATTATTGAAGAAGATAGAGTTTGAATATTTTTTTTAATAAATTAAAATTGTTTAAGTTAGTCAGGTTGCTAGGTAAAGAATTCCAGTATTGAGGGTCTGTGTAATTTAGAGTAAGTTTAATTTATTCCGTTTTCGGAAAAATAGGTTGTGATTGTAGTTTATTCCTTGTTTCATGCGAATGTGCACGTGTATTAAGAAATGTGAGATCTGAATATAAATTACATTTAATTCGTTTGAACATAATCTTACCAAGATTAAAATAGTATGGTTGAGTATAGTTGAGACACAATAGTATAGTTGAGACACAATACAGTATTAATAAATTACATATTCTACAAAATAAATTTAGTAGACTAATTGATCTCAAATCACATCCTAATACTCGACCTTTAATAAATTTTAGAACAAAAGTATATCCTAGTAAGTATAATATATTGTATTTATTAGGATATACTTTTGTTCTAAAATTTATTAAAGGTCGAGTATTAGGATGTGATTTGAGATCAATTAGTCTAATAAATTTATTTTGTAGAATTTGTAATTTATTAATATTGTATTGTGTCGTTTGTCCCCATGATAGTATGCAGTAATTAATATGAGTTTGAAATTGTGTGCAATACAATAAGATTAATGTTTTAGTTGTTAGATCAGTCAGGATATTACTCACTATACCAATAATTAGATAGTTTAATTAAAATAAAATCAATATGTTTATTCCATTTGAGGTCAAAATTTGTTTGTAATTCCCAGATAGTTGAATGAAGGTACTATATCAATTATTTTATTATTAAGGAATATTTGTGTATTTGGTGTTAAAGGAGATAACATATTAGAAAAAATCACTGCTTTAGTTTTATTAACATTAATTATAAATTCATTAGAATTTAACCAGTCAGAAATAGTTTGCAACTGTGTATTAAATTGTGTTAGTATTTCACCTAAGTTCTTTCCTTTTATAAGAACAGCTGTATCATCAGCTTACAGAAAAAAATCCATATGAGTTGACAGCGAAAATAAATCATTAATGTAAATATTAAACAATAAAGGGCCGAGGACTCATAATATGAAATGAGGAGTGGTAACGCTCAATTTGTGCATAATGTTATCTGTTAGTCAAGTAATGTTTAAAAAGTGAATAATGATTACCCTTGATCCCTATATTTTGTAATTTAGAAAGAAGAAAATCATAATTTAAGTATCAAATGCATTTGATAAATCCAGAAATAAAGCTATTGTTGTATATTTTTGAGTAAAATTATTTTGTATAGCATTTTGAAAGTATAGCAATGCCAATTCTGTAGATTTATCTGTTAAAAATCCAAATTGATACTGACTGAGTATCTTATATTTTTGAAGGTAGGAAATTAGTCGAGTATAAATTAAATTTTCAAGGATCTTGGGAAATATTGAAAGATTTGCTATAAGAAGTTAATAATTTTCTTCATTTTTTGAACCATTTTTGAATTTAGCAGTGATTTTGGTTGCTTCTAGAGCATCTGGAAAAATTCCTGAATGAAGTATGGAGTTGAAAATTGTTAGTAATGGCTCAACAATGGCGTCTGCAACATACTACAATGGCGTCTGCAACATACTTAATATTTTGATATCGTCGTGGGAAATAACCTGCCAAGCGTTCCTGTGCGAGACCAGAGTTCATTTGTGGTGACTGGTGGAGGCGCTTGACGGGCCAGTCGCAAAGCTACCATGTCCCAGACACGTTCGATCGGGGACATATCAGGCGAACGTGCTGGCCAGGGAAGAAACGGTGTCTGCCGTGCATGGAAGAGTTCTGGAACATTCCGGGATATGTGTGGCCTAGTTTTGTCCTGCTGGAATATGGCGCCAGGGGAACTCTGAAAGAAAAGTACCATTCTCTGCCTCTGAAACATGCCTGGCTGTTGAAAGTTTCAAAATTCCTATCAGGCGAGATCGCAAATTAAACCCAATGGCGTGGTAAAACATGGCGCTGCAAAATGGGTGCTGCAAAGTGCCGTTAATTACAATGTCTTCGAACACGTATGCGACCATCATGCTTAATCAAGTTGATTCGTGACTTGTCAGAATACATGATCTGTTGCCAATCTGCGCGCCAATGTCTGCGTTCGTTACCCCACTGCAGAATCAGACGTCTGTAGTTGAAGGTCAAAGGAATGGGCAGCAACAATCTATCAGCGACGAGTTCTCTGTTAAGCAGACGACGTCAAACTGTGCTGGAGGACAAAGTTTGACCTGTGGCAGTGCTCTGTGTCTGTTATCGTCGTGCAGTCATGCGACTTTTCGGTACATTTCGCGGAATTCTGTGCGTCCGAGCTTCACCTGTCCATTGATGCTATATTTTCATCACTGCAGTAGCGTCTCGATTCGTACAAGGGGCAATTTCGAGCACGGAATTTCCGTCCTTGTATGAAACGAGACGATACTGCAGTGCCAACAATCTTTCCTCGCTCAAGGTCCGTTAGGTGTGGATAATGAGACTTTCTTCGTTGATGGTATACTCAATGGACAAAACATTAGAGGTACGTTCCTAAAAGCGTGTTGATCCCACTCTAGAGCGAACAACAGTCTATACACCCTTGACATCGACTACCGGAGGGTTTTCGGAGGTAATGCCAGCCATGCGTCTTGCAGCATTGTCCACAACTTCATCCGAGACGTCGGTTCAGGATTCATTGATCTGATGTTCAGCTTCACGGCATCCCAGATAGCTTCCACAGGGTTTAAATCCGGTGACATTGGACGCCACTGTATGGTTCCGAACTCAGATGAGTGTTCCTCGAGGCATGTCTGGGTAGTTGCGGCCCGATGGGGTTGCGCATTGTCCTTCTAAAACACACCATCTGTCTCAGGATGAGCGAAAGCCATGAAAGCATATAAATGATCATCCAGCACATGCTGGTGGCGCGCAGCGGTTTAGGACCTCTCTAGGCAAACTAACCGACCTAATGTGTTCCTTCAGAACGCTCACTAAGCCCTCAAAGAGCCACCTCCGCCTTGAAAGAGCCTATCTGGCACGACGGAGCCACGGCCTCATGCTGCCGACGCCACACCTGCACCCACCCGTCATCTCGGCCCAGTTTGAAACGGGATTCATCGGGCTACACGATACGGCTCTAATCTGCAAAACTCCAGTTTTGATTTTCCCAGAATCAGGTGAGGTGTAATGTCCGATGACAAACAGACAATAGCGGCACACGAGTAGGGCGTTGGCTTTCGTACCTCATGGTATACAGCGTACGTCGTAACGTTCGCTCACTGACGTTGGCTCCGATGTGATTTGCGCCGTCGTTGCCAAGAAGGTGGTCTGTACGAGCCTTGAAAGTCTACGTCAACTCCGGTGATCAATAGCGTGTGGTCGACCTCCGTTGCTCTCTGAGTGCTGGTACTCCCGTCGGTGGTGTACTCGGGGTACATCCTTGATACGGTTGCCCTCGGGAACCCTATGGTTGCTACCACTTCTACGATAGAATAGCCCATCAGTCTTGTGCCGACAACGTGTCCATGATTAAAGTCGCTCATGTCTCCACGTTTACCCCATGTTCGTCGATTGCGATACACTGTTGGGAAGCCCTCCTATCCGCCTACTTATTGCCTGCGTTCGGTTTGATTCACTTTTTAAATACACTGAAGTGCCAGAAAAACTGGTACACCAGTCTAATACTTGGTAGGTCCCCCACGGGAGTGCAGGACTGCAAAAATACGACGGGGTATGGACTCCACTAGCTTCTGGAAATATGCTGCAGAGCGTTCCACAATTCGGGTGTATTCCGAGGTCTCGGATTCCTGTGTTCGATAGCGCGTGGCATGGCATCCCAAATGTGTTCTATCACGTTCAGATCTGGGGACTTGGGTGGGAATAGCAACACCCCAAACTCAGATGAATGCTCCTATAACCATAATGTGGCGTCCCGACACTTGTGTGGAGGTGCATTGTCTTGTTGGAACAGGCCCAACCCATCAGCATGAATGCAGGACACGAACGAGTGTACCTCGTCAGAAAGGAAACGCACATATCGTTGGCCGGTCAGAGATGTTTGTAGACGTACCAGGGGTACCAGTGAAGTCCAGCTAAACACACCCAATATCATTACGGACCCCCCCACACACACACACCCCCAGCCGGTACAGTTCCCTGTTGACAGATTGTTTGTCTTGTTTCTGGCGCTCTATGGCCAACCATGGCCCTTGCGCCATAAAAATCGAACAACCAACCAACCAACCCTGTTGACAGGCAGGAACCATAGCTTCATGGGGTTTACGCCACACACGAATCCTTCCATTTGTCCAATGCAGTTGGAAACGCGACTCGTCAGACCAGGCTAGTTGTTTCCAGTGGCGGTGTTGCCGTGCCCACGCGAGGCGCATAGCTCTGTGTCGTGCACCCATCAAAGGGACTCGAGTTGGGCGTCGGCTGCCAAAGCCCATATCGTGCAGGGTACGTTGCACAGTCCGGACGCTGATGCTTGTTGAGGCTCCAGAATTGAATTTCGATGATACCTGCGAGAGTGTTACACCCCTATCGCGTGAAACGATTCTTGACAGCCGGCGATGGTCATGTTCACCCAATGTCTTTTTACGGCCAGACTGGTATCGTAGGTTGGAGGTTTTGCCGGAATTCTTGTAGTCCCGGTACACCCTTGCAATGGTCGTCCGTGAAAATGTGAACTTCATTTCTACCTCCGAAATACTATGGCCCATCTCACAAGTGCCAACTATGAGACCTCGTTGAAAATCGCTTAAATCGTTATTACTTGTCATTCTCATGCCGAAAACAGCTCTGACAGCTGGCAAAGATGTCTATCGCTTTATATACGCACTGGCGGACGCAACCGAGTGCGCGCATAGGTGACGTTCTATGTATTTAGCGTAAGCTCGTCTGTTACAGTTTTTCTGGCACTTCGGTGTACATAGTATGCGCTGGGGATGCCAGTGAGAACTTACCTTCATGTTTCGTCTACTGAGTGAAAGTAAGAGAGAGAGCGAAAGAGAGACAGTGTATGTGTTTGGGGACTTGAGAATGCTGTGTTTATATACTGAGAGCTGATGGTCTGAGAGATATGTTGTGAGAGATATACGATATGTAATGTAAGCTTATTTGATGTGGTTTATATTTGGTAACGGCGAATAATAATTTTCAAACGTATAAGTTACGAAATAGTAGCTTGACACTTTAAGCTGTCAATGTAATTGAACCAAATGGTGCCCGATGATTTTGGCGTTCTTCAAACAGAAATTTTCACAGGTAATAAGAGCCCTTGTGACGTGCCTGCCACGCAAGACCCACATGAGATAAAGGCAGATAGCAGCGAGAGCATACGTCCGCGTAGCTCAGTTGGGAGAGCGGCTTATTCCGGAATGAGGGGACCCGGGTTCGATGCCCGGCGTAGACGAAAAGGACGGAGAAATTTACTTCGTTATATTGGCGCCCGAACTTCCAGAATGACCTGGCCGTTAAAGTCGTTAAAGTTCTTGCAATGGTGTGGCAATGGTGTAATGTTCTTTCCCCACCGAGAGACAGGAAAAGTATGAGAATCCCTTCTTCAGTGCTTCGAAAAAAAAATGTGTGTGATGTTACGTTCCACACAACTGGGATTTCTCCAACGTACGTTTTTCATCGGATGACTGCCTACCGCGATACGTGGTCCCTGCTTACCCGTGGGCCATGCTCCGGCCCTCTTTCGGGGAGGGGGAGATGTGACGTGCCTGCCACGCAGGACCCACATGAGATAAAGGCAGATATCAGTGAGAGCATGCGTCCGCGTAGCTCAGTTGGGAGAGTGACTTATTCCGGAATGAGGGGACCCGGGTTCAATGCCCGGCGGGGACAAAAACTACGCAGAAATTTACTCCGTTATACCCTCTTCTAGTTCTTTATTCTCTGCATCATCACCCAATGCCCGATGGCGCAGAATTGGTCCCCATGACACGAACTTCATGCCACAGAGTGAAAATAAGTTACTCAAACATCTTAACAGTTTATTAGGTTCTTCGCTAATATTGCAGCGCTTTTAGTTGGTAATCAGTCAGAAAAGATTAGATTCAGTCATCCCTTTAAATAACCACTTTGGAAAACATAGCTAAGAGGAGAGCAATGCTTTCGGATGCGCAATTTTACTCGTTCTGGCCGCGTTTGGTTCATGTTTTAAACAAAAAATACATCCCACATAACTGATTTTAACCCATTTTGCTAACCCCGAGTTAATTCGTTCCAGCCGGTTAAAGGGTTTTTCATCTTGCTGTTACAAGCGACGTACTGGCGTTTACGTGCTCGATGATTATTACAGTGAAACCTCCATTAACGGACACCTCCGAACAACGGTAACCTCAAAGAAACGGCAACTTTTGATTGGTACATAACAGTTGCCATAGGATTATCATTAACAAAGACCTCAGAACAACGAAACCTCTCAACAGCGGTCAACGGACACCCCGATCTACCCCGAAGTAGATCTAACGGACACACTGTCCTTTGGATTTTACGCACTAGTTCCTTCGGTACTTCGGCAAGAGGAATAAAACAAAGCCTATTTATAGCTAGAGGCATAATGGGTTGGATTACTGCTGGTGCAGTGGTATCGTTAAGTGAAAAGAAAGGAGTTAACATGTATTTCTACACCTGGTGTGCTGCAGCTTCCATGTATGTTTGAATCGCCCACAAGGGTTACCAGGAAGGTTGATGGGGACAGGAATTTTGCCCGTTCAGGGCAATGTTTAGGGATCTGTTCCTGCTTCAAAGCACGCTGCCAGCTAACTGTGCAGTTGTGCTTTACTATCTAACATTTTTTTCTTTTTCCTTCCCTTTAGCATATCTTAATTTTAATCTACTGGCTCGCTATTTCTAAGGGCTGTTTAATACCAGAAGTCAGACACTATTCTCCTAAAATTTTCTACACCATGAATTGCCTAATAATTATATTCAGTTTTATCCAGCAGTCGGCATTTGGAAAAATAACTTCAACGTTTTCCTTGTTGTGAATAAGCTTCGTATATTTATTCTGCTGTTCCAAAAACTCAACGGCATAGCAATGTTAATTTAGGCCTAATCTCCGAAGAGCGGCCACCTACTAACGACGGTCATTTATACCCGGTCCGAGCAGTGATCTTTATTTGGAGGTTTCCCTGTGCATATCTTTGGACTTGTAATGTGCAAAAAGTATTGCATAACTTGCATGAACCGTGAGTTTTTAAGTCTCTCTTATTTTAATTAACTAATTTTCATAGTTATTTCATCACTTACATGTCATTAGATGCGAAATTAAATGAGATTTGAAAAATGTCTTATTTTTTCCTATAGCTACTTCTGTTCTTAAGATATATTACCAAATTCACGACCAGCTCGAAATTATCATGAAAAGGAATCCCATTCTTAGGTTTATAGCAATAAATCGTTTTTGTCATTCATAAGAAATGAAATAACATTTAAATACAGAAATATAATGAAGCAAAATTATAAAATATACCTAATATTTGGTTGGCCAGCCATTAGCTTTGCATCTTGCTGGCATACCGTGAACAAGGTTTTGTAAAAGATTGGGATGAATAACACAATTTCAAATTTAAATTGCATCTTCAATGAGTGGAATTTTGGTGGTTGACTTCTTTTTTATGCTTTCCAACCGTAGGTTGAAGAAGCGTATATGCTCCAGATTTTTCCGTCCGTCTGTCCGTCTGTCGACATCATAACTCACGTAAAAATGGTTCGATTTCGATGAAATTTTAGTATGTAGTAGGCGACCGCCAGGGAACGAACCCGATTGAAAATGGGTGAAGTGGGGTCAAAGGTCACGACATAAGAGCGCAATTCATTCAATTGTCCTTATGCGTCATAACTTGCGTAAATATGGTTCGATTTCAATGAAGATTTAGTATGTGGTAGGAGACCACCTGGGGACGAACCCTATTGAAAATGGGTGAAGTGGGGTCAAAGGTCAGGACATAGGAGCGGAATGTATTCCTTTGTCCTTATGCGGCATAAGATACGTAAAAATGGTTCGATTTCGATGACATTTTAGTATGTGGTAGGGGACCACCTGGAGAGTAACCCTATTGAAAATAGGACAAATGGAATTAAAGGTCAGGACATAGGATTGGGATCCATTCCATCGCACTTATCCCACACTATTAAGGTGGACGTCAAGTAATTTTGCTTCTTATATTTCCAATGGAAAACCTTTTGTACACATTTTCTTCAAGATTAGTGTGTTCCCAAGGATGGAAATTTGAACATCGATTAAAATAACTTCATACTATAACTTGGAATACTTAACATTTTGTAAAACATAAGCATACTTATATTAAAAAACAATAACGTTTCCTCTGGTATTGTTGAAACCAGAAAAAAGATGGTGCAATCTGTGCTTTGAGGACGTCAGTGGACAAATAAATGTTGGATTGCATAATTACGGTTACTGTTTAAAAAATATTAAGTAGTCCAAGTTATGAAATGAAGCTATCTTAATGGATGTTCAAATTTTCATCCTTGGGAACGCATTGTTTGTGAAGAAAATCTGTACAGAAGTTTTTCCATTGGAAGTATAGGAAGCAAAATTACTTGACGTCCACCTTAAAGTAGCAGTTCTTGTATGTATGTATGTACATTTTATTTTGAAAACGGCTCTAAGAATTTTGATGAAAGTCGTTAACCTACAGTTTTCTGGTACTAGAAATCGATTTAGCTTGATCTCGACTTCAGGAGAATTCGTTTTGTGGGTTAAATACCCACCCCGAATTATAACGTTTTTATTGGCATGGCGTCGTTCCATTAATGTTACCAATGCTTAGAAATCTTATGACATCACAATCTCGCGTTTGGGAATGTTGGCGCGCGGTCACGCCATCGGTCTCATTACGTCACGCGTTGTGTGTGGATCCTATTAAAGTTTTATGACGTCACACTCTTGCGGCTAGCAGATGGTAGCGATTTCTGTTTAAAAAATATTAAGTAGTCCAAGTTATGAAATGAAGCTATCTTAATGGATGTTCAAATTTTCATCCTTGGGAACGCATTGTTTGTGAAGAAAATCTGTACAGAAGTTTTTCCATTGGAAGTATAGGAAGCAAAATTACTTGACGTCCACCTTAAAGTAGCAGTTCTTGTATGTATGTATGTACATTTTATTTTGAAAACGGCTCTAAGAATTTTGATGAAAGTCGTTAACCTACAGTTTTCTGGTACTAGAAATCGATTTAGCTTGATCTCGACTTTAGGAGAATTCGTTTTGTGAGTTAAATACCCACCCCGAATTATAACGTTTTTATTGGCATGGCGTCGTTCCATTAATGTTACCAATGCTTAGAAATCTTATGACATCACAATCTCGCGTTTGGGAATGTTGGCGCGCGGTCACGCCATCGGTCTCATTACGTCACGCGTTGTGTGTGGATCCTATTAAAGTTTTATGACGTCACACTCTTGCGGCTAGCAGATGGTCGCGATTTCCATCTGCCTCATTACGTCACGCGTTGTGTGCGTATGTCCGTCCGCACGATAACTCGCGTAACAATCGTTCGATTTCGATGAAATTTTAGTATCTCGTAGGAGGTCACCTGGGAAGGAACCCTATTTAAAGTGAACGGAATGGGGTTAAAGGTCAGTACATAGGAGCGGGATCCATTCCACTGCTATTATGTTCCATAACTAACGCAAAAAGTTTCAGTTTCGATGAAATTTTAGTATGTGGTAGGTGACCACATGGCGACAAACCCTATTGAAAATGGGCGAAATGGGGTCAAAGGTCACGACATAGAAGCGGAATCACTTCCATCGCCATTATGCGTCATAACTTACATAATAATTCTTCGATCTGGTTAAAATGTTAGTATGTTGTAGGGGCCTTCCTGTGGACGAATTCTATTGAAAATGGGCGAAATGGGGTCAAAGGTTAGGACACAGGTTCGGGATCTATTCCATAGCCCTTATGCATCCTTACTTACGTAAAAATGCTTCGGGTGCGACAAAACTTTATCATGTTATTTCGGAGGTATACCGAACCGGTTCTGTTGAATATAATCGAAATGGGATCAAAGGTCAGGGCACAGGACCGATATTTATTCCAGAGCCATAATTCTCATAACTTGAGTAATGATTTCTGGTATGTTGCAAAGTGTATCATAATCAATTCATTGCATGATTTTACTAACTTGTTTAGTAATTCATACGACACTTTGAACGACTAATTTTTGATCGGGTTCAGGTTCGCTGACTGTGGTGGTCAAAAATGCTGACAAAATGTCAAAAGAACGAACAACTTTTTTTCCTGAAACCACTTTTTCACTATTTTAGCACGATACCAGGAAACATTTTCATTTTGAAAAATAAAATAGCCGTCATAAAGCCTTCTACATGATATAGTCCAGCTAGTTAGAATGAGAGAAGATAGGTCAATGAGTTTGCCCAACCCACTCCAGCTTAAGGTTCCAGGAATCAGTGACGTCAGTGGAACCCTTTTTTGGAGCTGCCCAATGCTCCCTTTCCGCAGTGCAGACGTTCACTTGGCATCGTGTACTCGTTTTCAGATTAAGGTAATTTATACTGGCGGAGAGTGAAAAAAGAACACCAAGAAGGAGAGAAATTTATACAGCATAATAACGGAATACAGAGGATAACGTGATCAAAACATTTTGGCAAAATGCAGCTGTATTTGCTGGTAAACTGAAAAATAACATTTCCATGTAACATGGTTAGTACGAGGTTGAACCACCATGAACTGCGTCACACTGTGCAATTCTGGCATGGAGTCTGTCGTACAGATGTTGGATGTAAGTTTAGGGTATTGAGTTCCAAGCATCCTCAACCTGGACGCGTAAATCGGGGATGGTCGTGGCTGGCCGTGGAGACCGGATAAGTCTTTGTCCCATAAAATCCCACACGTGCTCAATGGGGGACAAATCTGGTGAACGTGCAGGCCATGGAAGTTCTCTCACACCCTGAAGTGCATGTTGCATTGCATGTGCCGTGTGTTGGCGTGCGTTATCTTGCTGGAGAACACCCCGATGGACCGACCTTACAAATGGCACAACAACGGGCTGAATGATGTTGTTAATGTAGGAGGTGCTGGTTAACGTACCCGGTACAAACACTAGCTGTGTACAGGAGTGATAGCTGATCGCTCCCCACAACAGAAGACCAGGTGTAGGCCCTGTGTGTCGCTGGCGGATGCAAGAAGGGTGGAGACGCTCCCCTGTGCGTCTGCGAACAGGCGGCCATCGGAGGCTCCCAAGCAGAATCTGTTTCATCACTGAACACGACAGATCGCCATTGCGTTCTCCAGTGCAGACGTTGGCAACACCACTGCAGCCGTTTCTGACGTTAGGCTGGAGTCAGAGGTACACATGCCAGAGGCAGACGTGCACGTAGTCTTGCATCCAGTAGACGGTTGCAGATTGTTCGCACAGTCACCTGAGGTGCAACGGCAGCTCAGATTTGCGTCGCAGTGGATGTTCTGCTTGACAGCGCCGCTCTTCTTATGCGTCGATCGGTCCGCTCATCAGTCTCTCTGTGACTCCCAGTCCCACGTCTTCTCGCGTGGGAATGTTGCTCGGACCATCTACGCCACCATCGTACCACCACCGATACTTCCCGTCCAATTCGCTCCGCAAGACGACGATACGACCACCCGGCCTCGGGGAGTCCGACTAGACTACCTCGCTCAAAGCCCGATAACTTCTGAAATCGTACACGTCTTCCATGTCCCGGCATTCAGGTTCTTCGCACGTGTCCGTACGCCGACGACCGATTACATTCACTTCGCCGTACTCCTTAAATACCACCAACGATAATTTGCGTATTATGCCGTGCTGTAGCGTAAGCGCTCACCGGTTGGTCCCGAAATTAACATCACAACTACATAAACTCCACCCAATTAACATATGTAAATTTCATGATCGTCCGCCAACTCCTTCTTGGTGTTCTTTTTCACTTTCCGCCTGTGTATATTTCTTTGTTTAATCAACGAATAATTTTACAATCATCCGTTACCAACTGATTTCAAGCACAGGCTGAAAATGCTATTGCTTCTTGGATCAAAGCTCCCTCTGCCGTGAAATGGCAACCTTAAAAGCGACGAAGCTGCGCTGACTGCAGCATAAGGGCAATCGCAGCGAGCGCCCTGGGACCCACACTTTAAGAGAAAAAAACAAAATCACTTCTTGTGGAATTTTTTATAAATTATTTTTTTTTTTCGTAAATTTTGGAGCGCGTAGCCCTTAAAAAGATTTTTATGAAGTTTTTTTTTTTTTGGTTTCCAACTAACTTCAATCGAAATTGAAATTAAAATTTCCTGAAGTTGGCATGGGTGTCATTAAAGCCAATGCGAGAGCAAGAATATTTTTGTATTAAATATATCAACGACCAACAAAACCAAATGAAGAGAAAAAGCCAAGCACATGCATTGAATTCCAGGGAGTTAAAAAATGGAAACAATGGAGGGAAAGTTCCAAGTTTTAGTAATCCGTGAGCATTGTTTTAATTCTGTAACTCCTGTTTCAAAAATTTCGCATATGTATTCTTAAAAGCTTCTAATTTGAACTAAGAATCACTCATTTCACCATTCTTTAGTACCACCCCCGAAGACTGCTGGGGACCAACATGCGTCACAGCCCTCCGCGAGGAGAGACCACCCGCTGTTTGTTTACAATCTTTGGCCTACCTCTCTCGTTCTAACTACCTTGGATGGTGGTAACGTTTTGTTTTCTAATATCCAGATGTATTTCTGGGCATTTGCTGTACCATTAACAACATGGAGGATCCCAACGCCATGTGAACACATGCAGCTCTAAACCATGACCTTCACCGGATGCTTAATAGTAGCCACTAAACAACTTGGATGGAATTCTTCATGTTTGAATCTAATAACATGGGCACTACTCTGATTCCCATTAAGGCAAAATTCTAATTCATCACTGAAAAGAACATTCAGCTCCAAACCATGACCTTCACCGGATGCTTAATAGTAGTCACTAAGCAACTTGGATGGAATTCTTCATGCGTAAATCTCCTTACATGAGCACTACTCTGATTTCCATTAAGGCAAAATTCTGATTCATCACTGAAAAGAACATTCAGCTCCAAACCATGATCTTCACCGGATGCTTAATAGTAGTCACGAACCATCTTGGATGGAATTCTTCAAGCGTAAATCTCCTTACATGGGCACTACTCTGATTCCCATTAAGGCAAAATTCTCGTTCATCACTGAAAAGAACCTTCAGCTCTAAACCATGACCTTCACCGGATGCTTAATAGTAGTCACTAAGCAACTCGGATGGAATTCTTTATGCTTGAATCTAATAACATGGGCACTACTCTGATTCCCATTAAGGCAAAATTCTGGTTCATCACTGAAAACAACATTCAGGTCCAAACCATGACCTTCACCGGATGCTTAATAGTAGTCACTAAGCAACTTGGATGGAATTCTTCATGCGTAAATCTCCTTACATGAGCACTACTCTGATTTCCATTAAGGCAAAATTCTGATTCATCACTGAAAATAACATTCAGCTCCAAACCATGACCTTCACCGGATGCTTAATAGTAGTCACGAGCCATCTTGGATGGAATTCTTCATGCGTAAATCTCCTTACATGGGCACTACTCTGATTCCCATTAAGGCAAAATTCTGGTTCATCACTGAAAAGAACATTCAGCTCCAAACCATGACCTTCACCGGATGCTTAATAGTAGTCACTAAGCAACTTGGATGGAATTCTTCATGCGTAAATCTCCTTACATGAGCACTACTCTGATTTTCATTAAGGAAAAATTCTGATTCATCACTGAAAAGAACATTCAGCTCCAAACCATGATCTTCACCGGATGCTTAATAGTAGCCACAAAACAACTTGGATGGAATTCTTCATACTTGAATCTAATAACATGGGCACTACTCTGATTCCCATTAAGGCAAAATTCTGATTCATCACTGAAAAGAACATTCAGCTCCAAACCATGACCTTCACCGGATGCTTAATAGTAGTCACTAAGCAACTTGGATGGAATTCTTCATGCGTAAATCTCCTTACATGAGCACTACTCTGATTTCCATTAAAGTAAAATTCTGATTCATCACTGAAAAGAACATTCAGCTCCAAACCATGACCTTCACCGGATACTTAATAGTAGTCCCGAACCATCTTGGATGGAATTCTTCATGCGTAAATCTCCTTACATGGGCACTACTCTGATTCCCATTAAGGTAAAATTCTGGTTCATCACTGAAAAGAACCTTCAGCTCCAAACCATGACCTTCACCGGATGCTTAATAGTAGTCACTAAGCAACTTGGATGGAGTTCTTCATGCGTAAGTCTCCTTACATGGGCACCACTATGATTCCCATTAAGGCAAAATTCTGGTTCATCACTGAAAACAACATTCAGGTCCAAACCATGACCTTCACCGGATGCTTAATAGTAGCCACTAAACAACTTGGATGGAATTCTTCATGCTTGAATCTAATAACATGGGCACTACTCTGATTCCCATTACGGCAAAATTCTGGTTCTTCACTGAAAAGATCATTCAGCTCCAAACCATGACCTTCACCGGATGCTTAATAGTAGTCACTAAGCAACTTGGATGGAATTCGTCATGCGTAAATCTCCTTACATGAGCACTACTCTGATTTCCATTAAGGCAAAATTCTGATTAATCACTGAAAAGAACATTCAGCTCCAAACCATGACCTTCACTGGATGCTTAATAGTAGTCACTAAGCAACTTGGATGGAATTCTTCATGCGTAAATCTCCTTACATGAGCACTACTCTGATTTCCATTAAGGCAAAATTCTGATTCATCACTGAAAAGAACATTCAGCTCCAAACCATGATCTTCACCGGATGCTTAATAGTAGTCACGAACCATCTTGGATGGAATTCTTCAAGCGTAAATCTCCTTACATGGGCACTACTCTGATTCCCATTAAGGCAAAATTCTGGTTCATCACTGAAAAGAACCTTCAGCTCTAAACCATGACCTTCACCGGATGCTTAATAGTAGTCACTAAGCAACTTGGATGGAATTCTTTATGCTTGAATCTAATAACATGGGCACTACTCTGATTTCCATTAAGGCAAAATTCTGATTCATCACTGAAAAGAACATTCAGCTATAAACCATGACCTTCACCGGATGCTTAATAGTAGTAACGAACCATCTTGGATGGAATTCTTCATGCGTAAATCTCCTTACATGGGCACCACTGTGATTCCCATTAAGGGAAAATTCTGGTTCATCACTGAAAAGAACATTCAGCTCCAAACCATGACCTTCACCGGATGCTTAATAGTAGTCACTAAGCAACTTGGATGGCATTCTTCATGCGTAAATCTCCTTGCATGGGCACTACTCTGATTTCCATTATGGCAAAATTCTGGTTCATCACTGAAAACAACATTCAGGTCCAAACCATGACCTTCACCGGATGCTTAATAGTAGTCACTAAGCAACTTGGATGGAATTCTTCATGCGTAAATCTCCTCACATGGGCACCACTCTGATTCCCATTAAGGGAAAATTCTGGTTCATCACTGAAAAGAACATTCAGCTCCAAACCATGACCTTCAACGGATGCTTAATAGTAGTCACTAAGCAACTTGAATGGAATTCTTCATGCTTGAATCTAATAACATGGGCACTACTCTGATTCCCATTAAGGCAAAATTCTGGTTCATCACTGAAAAGAACATTCAGCTCCAAACCATGACCTTCACCGGATGCTTAATAGTAGTCACTAAGCAACTTGGATGGAATTCTTCATGCGTAAATTTCCTTACATGGGCACCACTCTGATTCCCATTAAGGGAAAATTCTGGTTCATCACTGAAAAGAACATTCAGCTCCAAACCATGACCTTCACCGGATGCTTAATAGTAGTCACTAAGAAACTTGGATCGGATTCTTCATGCGTAAATCTCCTTACATGGGCACCACTCTGATTCCCATTAAGTGAAAATTCTGGTTCATCACTGAAAAGAACATTCAGCTCCAAACCATGACCTTCACCGGATGCTTAATAGTAGTCACTAAACAACTTGGATGGAATTCTTCATGTGTAAATCTCCTTACATGGGCACCACTATGATTCCCATTAAGGCAAAATTCTGGTTCATCACTGAAAAGAACATTCAGCCCCAAACCATGACCAGATGCTTAATAGTAGTCACTAAGCAACTTGGATGGAATTCTTCATGCGTAAATCTCCTTACATGGGCACTACTCTGATTTCCATTAAGGCAAAATTCTGGTTCATCACTGAAAAGAACATTCAGGTCCAAACCATGACCTTCACCGAATGCTTAATAGTAGTCACTAAGCAAGATTGATTACAGCCCACTCTTTCAACGATTTGCCTTGAAAAATATCCCTCTTCATGCAAAACAACTATTTTAACTGTCCGCTGTGGACAGTTCCGCAGTTTTAACCATTATTGAGGATGTACACAAACTATATACTAATAATATGAAGTGACCACTACAATGCTTTCTCAGCTCTGCGTCAACCCTTATAAAGGCTGGAGTAGGATTCGGATAGCATTAGGTAGCAGCTAATCAGGTAAAAGATTGTCAAACACTGACTGTAACAACTGATACACAGCAAAGGTGAATTTTGTGTTCTTCAAACCCCATATTTTATGTCATATCTCAATAGCAGAAGTAATTACAAGAAGACCTAATGCATTTTTGAAATCTCCACTACACACCTAATAACATAAACGATGAAATAAGTGTGAAAACTAATTAGTTAAAAAAAGAGTAAAACTTAAAATTTCACGGTTTTGCAGATGATGCAGTACTTTCGCACACCACTGTAAGTACTGTTTCATCCCTCACCATGAACCGTTTATTTGAAAGAGTAGGAATTTTGCTTAATTAAGGTTGTGTCTTCTACCAACGAGCAAAAATGCAAATTGGGATAATGAGGGCTCATCAAAATTAAATTTAATGCAAGTGATACTTAAGTTGAAGTGAAGTAAACCTTGAACCTATAAATCTACAAGCATTAAAGCCTAGCATTCTATATAGGTGGAAGGATAGGATATTGAAACAATTCTAGAAAGGTGCTTGACACATCGCATTGTCTTTAATGCAGTGGAAAAATGAATTATGAATGAAAGCGCGTTTCTGTTTATAAAGAAGAAACAAAAATCTATTCCTCCTCAACCATTAATTTGGAACCATAAGGCAAGAATAACGAATCCATAAGCATACAGTCGCTTGGTTGCAAAACGCCGTCAAGTGTTCATACACTGGCGGTAGGTGAAAAAAGAACACCAAGAAGGAATTGGCGGACGATCATGAAATTTACATATGTTAATGGGGTCGAGTTTACGTAGGTGTGATGTTAATTTTGGGACCAACCGGTGAGCGCTTACACCACAGCACGGCGTAATATGCAAATTATTGTCGGTGGTATTTAAGGAGTACGGCAAAGTGAATGTAATCAGTCGTCAGCGTACGGACACGTGCGAAGACCCTGAAGAAGCTGCAATGCCTGGACTTGGAAAACGTGTAGGATTTTAGCAGTTATCGGACTTTGAGCGAGGTCGTCTATTCGGACACCGCGAGGCCGGGTGGTCGTATCGTCGTATTGCGGAGCGAATTGGACGGGAAGTAATGGTGGTGGTACGATGGTGGCGTAGATGGTCCGAGGAACATTCCCACACGAGAAGACGTGGAACCGGGAGTCACAGAGGGACTGATGAGCGGACCGATCGACGCATAAGAAGAGCGGCGTTGTCAAGCAGAACATCCACTGCGACGCAAATCCGAGCTGCCGTTGCACCTGAGGTGACTGTGCGAATGTGCACGTGCACGTGTGCCTCTGGCATGTGTACCTCTGACTCCAGCCCACCGTCAGGAATGGCTGCAGTGGTGTCGCCAACGTCTGCACTGGAGAACGCAATGGCGATCTGTCGTGTTCAGCGATGAAAGCAGATTCTGCTTGGGAGCCTCCGATCGCCGTATGCCTGTTCGCAGACGCACAGGGAAACGTCTCCACCTTTCTTGCATCCTCCAGCAACATACAGGGCCTGCACCTGGTCTCCTGGTGTGGGGAGCGATCAGCTGTCACTCCCGTACACAACTAGTGTTTGTACCGGGTGCGTTAAACCGCACTTCCTACATCAACAATATCATTCAGACCGTTGTTGTGCCATTTGTAAGGTCGGTCAATCGTGATGTTTTCCAACAAAGTAACACACGGCACGTGCAACGCAACATGCTCTTCAAGGTGTGAGACAACTTCCATGGCCTGCACGTTCACCGGATATGTACCCCATTGAGCACGTGTGGGATTTTATGGTACGACTTATCCTGTCTCCACGGCCAGCCACGACCATCCAAGATTTACGCTTCCAGGTTGAGGATGCTTGGAACTCAATACCCCAAACTTACATCCAACATCTGTACGACAGACTCCATGCCAGAATTGCACAGTTTGACGCAGTTCATGGCGGTTCAACCTCGTACTAACCATGTTACATGGAAATGTTGTTTTTCAGTTTACCAGCAAATACAGCTGTATTTTGCCATAATGTTTTGATCACGTTATCCTCTGCATTCCGTTATTATGCTGTATAAATTTCGTTGGTATCAGACGTCTCCTTCTTGGTGTTCTTTTTTCACTTTCCGCCAGTGCATTTATTCTCATAACATGGCATACCTTCCGCATGGAAGAATGCAAAAATCAGCCCCAGGAAACATCTGAAGGTCAATCAATACACACTGAGACTACATCTCCGAAGTATACTGTAGTGACGAGCACTAATCCTTCTTTTGTTAATTTGTAAAGGGGATGGGAGAAATACTGAAAGGACGAGATTTCAAGTTCCTGGTCGTCCAAGGGTTAACACATGCAAAAAAATTATTTTCTACAAAAGTTTCGACTTTCCAGATGGTACATTTTGTATTTATGCTAAGTGATATTGAATCGAGCGGTTTCTTTGCCTAAGATACTCATCATCAGATCGTAAGTTCAGTTAACTTCATTCATCAAAAATTCTCTGCATTTCATTCAAAGATTTTGTCAGAAAATTGAGCCAGATATTCTGAATGCGTTGAAGTCATTGAAGAATGATCCAAGCACACCGAATATCTTCTGATGATGAGAAAAGGACAGTTGTGATTAAAGTTTAAGCGAAGATCTGCAGTGTTTAGGAAAGTGACGAAGAAAAGGTAAAAACTTGATGATAACAAAAGCGACCGAAAAGATCCTGCAGCCTCGAACTTATCGGAAACTACTTTTGACTGTGTTTAGTGAGCGAAAGCAACTTATTGTGTCTCAATGACGCGTAAAGTGTTGAGGGAGAAAAGTTTGCAGTTGATAAAACAAAGATTATTTGGCAAAAGAAAGATTCGGTTTAGGATTTACTAGGTAAAGTAAAGAAGAAAACATCGAAATTAAGTGTGACTCATTTGATTACCATATGTTACGGCCATGATACTATAAGGGAAATACTTTTGGGCGTCTTTGGTGATCAAAGATAGCATTCCTAGCCTCAATGCTGAGTACAACTTGGGATAAATGACAGGTAAAAATGGCCATGGCTATTTTTAACCGGCATTTCTTTGTTCCTTGTAAGCGATCAATAAAGAGACCAAAAGAAACTAAATAAAGCGCTCTTGCGGTTGCATCGGATGTACTTAGGTACGTACCCTATCCTCCAGCATGAAACTTGACTTACTCGACGGATAAAAGTGTACAAAATTTAATAAAGAAAAAGAGAATTAGATTTCTATAGGGAATTAAGAATAAGGATAGTATCATCAGTTGAAATCCCACTTCACAGCATATTGCGACTCAATGAATTGAATATATGCTCTGTTAGGTATTGCGAAATGAAAAAAGCTCCAGTAAATCATAATATGCTGTTATAAGGTACAGGGTGATTCACTCTGGACTGAACACATATATTTTTTAATTAACTCACGACGGCAAAAGCACATTTGAGTGAAATTAATGCAAAACATCCCTTGATCCATGTAAAATATACATTGATTCTTTAAAAAGATTGGCCCAATGGTACGGCGTCGGGATACCGCACACCAGACATCGATTTTCACTGCATGCAATAGCTCTTCATGGATGGCTTGGGGATTATCATTAGCACACACCCGTGTATTTTGAGAATTTACCTAGCCGTGTAAATGGAACCACATACTTCCTCAGTAAACCATGTTATGTACAAAAGGGCGGGGTTTTCGGCGTACATTTTGGCAAACCATTGACAATATACCAATCGCTTTACAAAATTCGGTGGCTGTAACTCATTGCCGTGATACTGTAAAGCTTAATCTTCGCCCCTTTGGCTGTTCTTTGACATGTCGACTACGATCGTCCAGTCTCTTGGGATAGCCGCCGAATAGATTTTCGTTTGAATTCCAATAACCACTAATTCACATGCTCTGTTGTGTCCTCCGCCATCTGGGGTCATCAGCCCGTATGTGGATCCACCAAGCTTCCCCTTCTCTCCAACTTTTTCACCAATTTCGTAATCGTGGCTCTGGTAGACGGTTCACGCCGACCAAATTTCTTCAGAAACTCCTTCTGGCATTATTTGGAGGAACCGGTTATCCAGTACTGACGCACACAATGAACACACTCTCTTCAATTGAATACACCACCTTCATTCGACCTCCTCGCTTGAACTGTCTGCGGAGACAGGCTATTCCCCCACCACGACTAGACAGATGGAGCGTCAGTGTGGCGACTCCCAGCTGCCGGAGAGACATTTTATTCACAGGTAATGCATGTCGACTGCTTCTTCAGGGAATAAAGAATCGTGGCGTTCGGGTTTCATGCGCATATTCGACATAATAAGTGCTCATTACCGAGTGAATCACCCTGTAATTGAAAATACCAATAGTATATCTAGAACGTTTGTTTCTTATCTTCTATATCATCATCAATCTTCATTCAAAATTATAGCTGTCAAAAAATTCTTTCTCCACGAAATAGGTTAATACTGCACAATTAGAGCTTTGAAAGGTCCTTTACAGATGCATGGGTCGGGACAGGAGTCTAAATAAGAAAAATAGGGTACACTTCTCAAATATTTCCACTACGAATTTATTCGCATTCAACATGCAAGCACCAAATGCGCTGTAACCGCTTGCTTTAGTATTTTCTCCTAGTTTACTAATTAGATTTAAATGAGTGACAAGGTAAATGTGATTAATAAATTAAGGTTATGTTAATTTTGATGCACTGATACGATTTTTTTGCCACATTCTGACGCCGCATCCAAAATTTTTGGACACCGTGAAACAAGCTAAAGTCCAAAATTCAGTACCAATAAATGCGTACCCGAATCGCAAACGTGACAAGGCTATGAGAATAATGCTCAACCATATCAAATTTCCTGGTTCCATGAAGAAGCTCTAAAGCAAACTTTAAATAAAGTATTAAGAAGAAAATTACTTTGTTTTTACTAGTGTTTTTTTTTAACTTAAGTTTACTCAATGTTTTTAGACAATCAACAACATTTTTCGCACCCAAGAACAACTTTTATCATTTGCACTAATACAGGGTGAGTACGAATTGCAGTAATGTAATAATAAAGAAATTTTGTATGGAATTACAGTAGACGTGAACAGCCACGTGGAAGTGTTCTATGTCTGGTAACCTGCATGTCTTCCCATTCCCATGCGCGCGCAGCTGTCATTCCGAGCAAAGGTCATTCTCGAGAGATTGGTCGACGGAGGCAGACCGTGCCGATTAATCAGAAATTGGTCGACGGAGGCAGACCGTGCCGATTAATCAGAGATTGGTCGACGGAGGCAGACCGTGCCGATTAATCAGATTGGTCGACGGAGGCAGACCGTGCCGATTAATCAGAGATTGGTCGACGGAGGCAGACCGTGCCGATTAATCAGAGATTGGTCGACGGAGGCAGACCGTGCCAATTAATGTCGGCACGAGGACAATGGTGTTAACGGTTGATCGCTGTGTTTTTGATGGAACATGCCTCTCGCCATGGCGACAAGTACACGGACGAAGTGCGAAAATAGTTCGTAGAAAATTTAGTAATGTGGACGTCCTCAACTGTGGTACGTCAGCTTATAGCGAAGTTGCCGGAAATTGGCAGTGTTACATTATGGCGTTCTGCAGATGTAAAGCACGTGTAAAGATTACAAATCTACAGCGATACATTTCGTCCGTGTATCTTAGTTGAGGGAACGCGGTTTCGGTCTTCGTCACGTAAAGACTTGTGTTTTCACATTGGCCCCCGAACGTAAAAATGGGTGTTCTGGCCGTTGGGTTCTTCTTAAAATGTATGATGTTTGTTCCACACATCGTCTAGAATTAAGGAAAAAAATTCGTTCTTCGCTACAAAAAGGAAAACAAAAGATTAAGAGGGGATAATATAATGTGCTACAGAGGTAAAGCGCGTGTCAGACGACAAATCTACAGCGCTACATCCCGTTGGTGTAGCCTAGTTGGGAGAGCAACTTACCCCGGAATGAGTGGGGGCGGGCGGATATGATCCCCGTCACGACAAATGTGTGTTTTCACAACGTCTGATATATAACGTCTCTTGGAAAACATTCGCCGAAGAACAGATTTGGTCGATGTCGACTTTCACTGGGTTTATATTCTTCGTAGGACAAAGAAAATGCAATATTTCTTGATGCTCTGTAAGAATGCAAACGATGTCATGAACAATGCCTCGTGCAAAATGCTCCAAAACGTATTAAAAAAATATCAAGCTCAGTTCTGTTTTGTATAATGCTTGTAATAAAGAAATTTACTGCAAATTAATCAATCCCACTGCATATCTTATAAATATCCATACGACCGATTCAAAGATCAGCACAAGTGTGAAGAATTCTCATAAACTTCCCCAGTTTTATAGCGGAATCAAAACAATTAAATCTCAACAATGATGAACTTTGTCATTGTTCGAAAAAATGTTTGCTAATTCAAGAATGAAATTTTTTGTTGTTTGGATATTTACTGTGAACCTACCATATACCTAAGAACACGACCAGTTTCATGCAGCACAGAGGTTTGTTTATGAGGTACTCATAATCGATTAAAGGTGTGTAACTGTCGTTAAAGGCTGTTAGTTAAGATTGTGGTTATATATATATATAACTTCATGGTTATATATATATAAAAACTACAAAGCAGAGACTGAAACAAAAATTATTATTTAACAAGGACAAAATATACAAATTAAACCTCAAAACCCAAGAGGCACGAGCAAGAATTAAAATAATAACAAAACCAGAATGCAGAAAGTGTCGAGAATGCCAAGCCTTGGCTTTATCAAGGACCAACAAAACTCTGCATTTTCTCTCTTCCACAAAGACTTAGTTGGAAATGGGTTTCTGCAAAGTCATAGATGCAAGTATAATTCCCACAATAATTTTTAATTAACATGACCGCCTTCAATGGTGCGGGAAAAAATAATTTAGCTAAAGTTTTTGCATACATCTATAACTTTCCTGGCCCAACCCATACTCTCATCTGTCACAAAAAACAGAAAAACGTTTTCAAAAAGACTCACAAGTTGTGAGAACTCTTAAGCAAACCAACAGAAAAATTCAGTTAAAGCACGTGGTTGAGCAACCATACCGCAAAAGAGAAGTTCCAAACGTGAAACAAAGTAGCCTACTAAAATCACTAAAGTAATGTCGTTCCGTGGGGTAAAAAAGCATTTCCGAAAATACAATAAAAATAAAAGAATTGCAACAGATACATGTAAGTAAAAAGGAACTTTTTTACGTTCAGCTTCCACGAAAACGGAAGCCATAAGAACAAATTGAAAGAATGCTTTGGAAAAAATATATAAAGTAACAAATAGTTGCAATATTTACAAAATATTCCAGAAGTGCTTTAAGTGTATATAAAGGGAGAAATTTTGCACCAACCAATTACGACAAAACATCGTTGACCACTAGGACGAGTAAACAGCAAACTGTTCAAACAAAGGGCTCAATAACGCGCACAATTTCCAATATTAAGTGAAAGAAAAAACTCAAAAGGTTAGAAAAACAATTTGCTCCAAAGCCGAATAAGAAAAAAATATATTTACCGCTTTTAACGAACACAATTAAAACAAGATAGAAAAATTGCACAAGAACAAAGGCAAGAGCTAGATGTAAAAGGGCCGACCATCGTCCTCAGCAGCTTTTAAGTAGGAGGGGGAAGGGTCCCATGGCTGCCCCGCTTAAAATGACGCTACACGCGAAAATCCTCCGGGAAAAATTACAAAACTTAGAATGAAGACCTGCTTGTCCAGTAAGAGTAGAATAACTCTCCAGAATACGCGAAAATGATTATCAAATATACTTGTAGTGTATTTAATAATTTTTACATGTATTTAAATACCTTAGTGTACTTCTACAGACACAACCAGTAACCTATTTATTTTAACGTAAGTTTTACCTCTTTTAGGTCAGCTATTCTAGAGGGAGAATACCTAGCTTAATTTCAATATTTCTTATTTAATTTTTTAATCAAATTATGAACTTTTTATGTGATTTTATTTATATTATTTTTATTTTTATTTTTAATAGGACTGTTCTGTCCATAGCACTAAAGGTTCCTGTTGTTAGTTAATATGCATCCTCCAGACCAACTTCCAAGAAGGCTTTTATTGGCCAGAATCATTTTATTAACTGTGAAGAAATTAAAACAGATCTGCTAACCTAACTCTTTTATTCAGAACGATTTTTCTTAATACTCTTTTAATAAAAAGAGTTGGAATCTTGTTATCCAGAAAACTTTTTAATAGGATTCTTATGTGGTTATTGAAATCCAAATTGTTGCTGCAAATTCGGTAAATTCTAAGTACCTGAGAAATAAGAACATTTTCAATTACTTTGGTTGAGATGTTATTGTACCAGTGCAAATATTTTATTACCTTGAAAGGAAAATTTACTCTTTTATCAAAAAGGCTGATGGACGGGTTACCTCTGTTAAGTTTAATACAATATTTTATATAATAATACTCTCTATAAGCAAGTAAACGGAATCCCAATGGGTGAATCTCACTCAACCAGCGTCTGTAACCTATTCTTATTCTTTAAAGAATATAAGTTCATAAAAAATAGATCCTCAAGCTCAGATAACTACTTATACACTAATAGGTATATTGACGATTTGCTTTGTATAAATAATTCTGAAGTTATAGAAAGTGATTTTGCTAATATCTACCCCAGCTCTTTTAAATTGTGTAAAATTAGCCAAAATAATCAAGAACTTGCTTTCTTAGACTTAAGCATTAAACTTAACAGAGGTAACCCGTCCATCAGCCTTTTTGATAAAAGAGTAAATTTTACTTTCAAGGTAATAAAATATTTGCACTGGTACAATAACATCTCAACCAAAGTAATTGAAAATGTTCTAATTAAATAAAAAATATAAAAAGTAAACTAGGTATACTCCCTCTAGAATAGCTAACCTAAAAAGGTAAAACTTACGTTAAAATAAATAGGTTACTGGTTGTGTCTGTAGAAGTACACTAAGGTATTTAAATTCATGTAAAAATTATTAAATACACTACAAGTATATTTGATAATAATTTTCGTGTATTCTGGAGAGTTATTTTACTCTTACTGGACAAGCAGGTCTTCTTTCTAAGTTTTGTAATTTTTCTTGGAGGATTTTCGCGTGTAGCGTCATTTTAAGCGGGGCAGCCATGAGACCCTTCCCCTCCTACTTGGAAGCTGCTGAGGACGATGGTCGGCCATTTTATGCCCTTTGGTGTATTATACAGCATTGTGAGTTAGCTCTTGCCTTTGTTCTTGCGCAATTTTTATATCTTGTTTTAATTGTGTTCGTTAAAAGCGGTAAAAATTTTTATTTTCTTATTCGGCTTTGGAGCAAATTGTTTTTCTAACCTTTTGAGTTTTTTCTTACACTTAATATTGGAAATTGTGTGTGTTGTTATTGTGCCCTTTGTTTGAGCGGTTTGCTGTTTACTCGTCCTAGTGGTCAACGATGTTTTGTCGTAATTGGTTGGTGCAAAACTTCTCCCTCTATATACACTTAAAGCACTCCTGGAATATTTTGTAAATATTGCAACTATTTGCTACTTTATATATTTTTTCCAAAGCATTCTTTCAATTTGTTCTTATGGCTTCCGTTTTCGTGGAAGATGTATGTAAAAAAGTTCCTTTTTACTTACATGTCTGTGCTGTAATTTTTATTCTTTTATTTTTATTTTTATTGTATTTTTGGAAATGCTTTTTTACCCCAAGGAATAACATTACTTTAGTGATTTTAGTACTTTGTTTCACGTTTGGAACTTCTCTTGGGCGGTATGGTGGCTCAACCACGTGCTTTAACTGATCTTTTCTTTTGGTTTGCTCAAGCCTTCTCACAACTTGTGAGTCTTTGTGAAAACGTTTTTCTGTTTTTTGTGACAGATGAGAGTATGGGTTGGGCCAGGAAAGTTATAGATGTATGCAAAAACTTTAGCTAAATTATTTTTTCCCGCACCATTGAAGGCGGTCATGTTAATTAAAAATTATTGTGGGAATTATACTTGCATCTATGACTTTGCAGAAACCCATTTCCAACTAGGCCTTTGTGGAAGTGAGAAAATGCAGAGTTTTGCTGGTCCTTGATAAAGCCAAGGCTCGGCATCCTCGGCTCTTTCTACATTCTAGTTTCGCTATTATTTTAATTTTTACTCATGCCTGTTGGGTTTTAAGGTTTAATTTGCATTTTTTTGTCCTTGTTAAACAATAATTTTTGTTTCAGTCTCTGCTTTGTAGTTTGTAATTTCTGAATATTTATCACTGCTGCATTGCGCGTCATGATCCTCAGATTCTTTTTTGAAAAATTTGGTTTTAAATTTTGTCATTAACTCTACTTTTGTGTATATATCATCATCAGCATCATTGTCAACCATTATCAATCCACTGCTGGACGAAGGTCTCCCCAAGTTTCCTCCACAACGGCCTGCCTTGTGCCAGTCTCCTCCATGTCACTCCCGCATATTTTCGAATTTCATCCACCCATCTCCCATGTGGTCTTCTTCTGGGTCTTTTCCTGTCCCTTGGAATCCAATCTAAAATTTCGGCTGTCCACCGATTGTCTGTCCTTCTGGCAGTATGTCCAGCCCATTGTCATTTCAGGGATTTAACTCGGATCATGATGTCTTCCACTCTCGTCATTTTTCGGATCCACGAGTTCCTCTTCTTATCTCTCCTGGTTATACCAAGCATGCAACTCTCCAGGCTACTTTGAGTTGTCTGCAGCCTTTGTATGTCTCTTTTAGTTAAGGTCCACGTCTCTGCACCATACGTAAGCACTGGAAGGATGCATTGATCAAACACTTTTCTTTTAAGACATAATGGCATATTGCTCTTGAAAATTATGCTGTTTCTTCCAAAAGCTCTCCAGGCAAGTTTTGTACGCCGATTAATTTCTTCATCAATGTGACCCTCACTTGATATCTGCTGTCCAAGATAAACATACGTATCTATTATCTCCAGTTTTTCTCCATCAATCGATAAATCTTCATTTCTTGTAAAAGCATTGAACATCACTTTTGTCTTGTGAAAGTTCATTTTTAATCCCACTTCTTTACTCTTGTCAGCAAGTTCTTGGATCATACTCTGCAGCTCTGGTTGGGTAGTTGCAAAAATGACCATGGCATCAGCAAAACGAAGGTGGGTTAGGTAATCTCCATTAATCTTTATCCCTTTGTTTTCCCAGTTCAGTGATTGAAAGACATTTTCCAATGTGGCATTAAAGTGCTTCGGAGATATGGTGTCACCTTGTCTCACTCCCTTTCCAATTTTTATGTGTGTTGTATTTTCAAACAGCCGAATCTTTGCACTTGCATTTTCATAGATGTTATTAATAATATTAATGTATGCATCTTCAATACCACAGGATTTCAGAGCATTTGTAACTGCTGATGGTTTCACCGAATCAAAGGCTTTTTCATAATCGATAAAAGCCATGCACAATGGAAGTTCATATTCTCTCGCTCTTTCAATTAGTTCTCTCAGTACGTGGATATGATCTATTGTGCTGTAGCCACTCCTGAATCCAGCTTGTTCTCTCGGTTGAGCCATGTCCAGTGTTACCTTCAAGCGGTGTGAAAGAACTTTAGTGAAGATTTTATAAACCACTGATAGTAGGCTGATAGGTCTGTAGTTCCAGAGATCCTCAATGTCACCTTTTTTATGTAGCAGGATCATTGTAGCAGTGTTCCAATCCTCAGGAATTTTCCCTTCATTAAGGCATCGAGTGAAAATTTGGGCGAGTACTGTTTCAATTTCTCCACTTGCTTCTTGTATGATGTCTACAGTAATTCCATCTTCTCCTGGAGCTTTCCCCCGCTTCATGCTCTTGATTGCATGTGCAACTTCTGCTGGGAGGACTGGAAGAACTCTGGTACTGGTACCTTTCACGACGTCTGGAGTACATGTATCATTCCTTTCATATAATTTGGAGTAGAAATCTTTAACTCTTGTCAAAATTTCGCCTCTATTTCTTGTTACAGAACCATCTTCTTTTCTCAGTGCCATAATCTGTTTTCTTCCCTTACGGAGATGTCCCTTTGCTATCCTTAGTCTTTGGTTGTTTTCAATTGCTTTCCTCACTAGTTCACAGTTGAATTTCCTTACATCTTCAGTGACACTTTTTCGTACTGTCTTGCATAGCTTTATATATTACACTTTGGAAGCCACATCTTCTTTAGTTGTCCTCATCTGTATTCTTTTTTGCATCAACATTTTGGTTTTTCCTGATAATTTGTTCACATGCAACTTGTTCTTAGACCCAGCTAATTTTGATACTGTTTCCATAAGAGCTTTGGTTACTTTTCTGTTAACTTCAGAAATATCCACTTCTTCCGATGTTAGGCCTTATAAATCAGAGAATCTGTTCTTCAGTTCCAATTTGAAGGTATTATGGAGTTTTTTTAAGGTTGGTTATGTCAATACATTTTGTTTGTCTTATGAGCTTGCTACGTTCGAGTCTAGTGTTGAGGTGCATCTTACATCTCACCAATCTATGGTCACTGCCTGTGTTGAACTTGTTTAGCACACTGCAGTCTTGGATGACGAGTTTCTTGTTACACATAATAAAATCAATTTCACTTGTCGTCCCAATTGGATGTCCCCATGTCCATTTCCTGTGTGGATTTTTCTTGAAAAAGGAGTTCAAGATGAAAAATCCTTCTGCTTCTGCAAACTCTACGAGAGTATTTCCACTCTGGTTTCTGTTGCCATGACCGAATTTACCTACTGAAGTTTCATTCTGTTGCCGTTGCCCTATTTTTGCATTGAAATCTCCCATAATTATTTTCAAGTGCTGCTTACCTTTATTATTTAGATGACAAATTTCCTTATAAAATTCTTCAATTTCTTCTTCAGGATGACTTGTGGTGGGCGCATAAGTTTGAATAATCTGAGCCTGGTATCTTTTCGAGAGTTGGATAACAAGTCGTGCAGCTCTGTCAGAGGAACTTTCAACTTCTACCACTTTATCCTTCAGTTTTTTGTTTATTATAAATCCAACACCACTAGTTCTGCCAGTATCTGTCCCACGATAGTAGAAGAGATGTCCACTTTTCAGTTCAATGAGATCTTCTCCTTTTTTCCTTACCTCACTTAGCCCGACGATGTCCCACTTGATCCTTTGTAGTTCCTCTTCCAATTCAAGAAGCCTTGAATCAGAAGATAGGGAGCGTCCATTATACGTAGCCAAGGTCAGCATCAGATGGCAGCCTTGTCCGGTCCTCCGGGGATTCTTAGCACCCTCTGCTTTCATGTCGCACCGCCCGCTGCCCTGGCCAGGTACATTCCAGCTGCCGGAGACTGAGGGCCAAGATTTAAGTTGTGGAGTCATTTTGGAGGTGTTTGGCCATAACTCACCACGCTGGCCAAGCGGGTTGGTGAGTGTGGGATAGCATTTCCTCTGATCCCGATGGTATAGTTATACCGCTATTGGCGGTCGTCAGAGCCCCTTTAGTGGGAACAGGATGCACCACGAGAAGGCGGGGTTGACATATGTCAAGGAAAGGCTGTGATGTTTCGCATCACCTGACCTTAGATCCCTGGGTATATATATATATATATATATATATATATATATATATATATATATATATATATATATAATCGATTAATCTTCATTTCTTGTAAAAGCATTGTACATCATTTGAAGATTTATCGATTGATGGGGAAAAGCTGGAGACAACCAATACCTGCATTTATCTTGGACAGCAGATATCAAGTGAGGGTCACATTGAAGAAGAAATTAATCGGCGTTTAAAACTTGCCTATAGAGCGTTCGGAAGAAACAGTGTAATTTTCAAGAGCAATATTCTATTACGTGTTAAAAGAAAAGTGTTTGATCAATGCATCCTTCCAGTGCTTAGATATGGTGCAGAGCCGTGGACCTTAACTAAAAGAGACATACAAATGCTGCAGACAACTCAAAGTAGCATGGAGAGATGCATGCTTGGTGTAACCAGGAGAGATAAGAAGAGGAACTCGTGGATCAGAAAAATGACAAGAGTGGAAGACATCATGATCAGAGTAAAATCCCTGAAACGGCAATGCGCTGAACATATCGCCAGAAGGACAGACCATCGATGGACCGCTGAAATTTTAGACTGGATTCCGAAGGACAGGAAGAGACACAGAAGAAGACCACATGGGTGATGGGCGGATGAAATTCGAAAGTATGCGGGAGTAACATGGATGGTACTAGCACAAGACAGACTAATGTATATTAGGACAAGGTCCTCTATAATACTGTTACACACGTAGTATATGAGTTTCGTATAGTCAAGTTGACTTCAATGATAATGGACTATTTATAGTTGAAATTAAGAATATTTATTTATGTACAGTATTTAAATGTTGAATCCTAACATGGGTTATATTTAGTGAGACATAAAAACGGCAATGAAGCAAATGGAGCAACACGTATTGCGCTCACCTTACTCCGGTTTCAATCCTTCTGGCTTGCAATAGATCATGCTTCTTGTCTGGTGCTGTACCACGTCATTGAAGCTATTCCGCGTTCAAACTTCAACACAAATGCGAACATCAGCACAATTCTACAAGAAGGGGGTGATGAGTTAAAATAATTTTGAGATCACTGTCAAGACAAGATTACGTTGACGCAGCCAGAATTTTAGCAGTTGAAACATTTCGCTGTTCTATGCCAAGCTGCTATGAAGTATCCAAATTAAAAGATTTAAAACTTTAAAATTTTTTAAAAGAAGTCAACAAGTCCTTTCTCGATCGTCCGAACATGTTTCTAGAAATAGTGTGCCCATCTTCTGAAGTTGGTACAATGAACTTGGTTACGGTTTGCTGTGATTTGGCTGCGGCTCTGATGTATTGTTTTCAGAAAAAAAAACTCAATATCTGCCTCTTTCACGGCGTGGGAAAATCACTAATCCGCATAGTCGCGTTCACTATCTGCTCACACAAGGCTACTTTGGAAGAAGCCTTCAGAATGAAGAGGACAATGAGACGAACTTAGGAGGAGGCGAACGGCATTTAAGAAAAGTGTAGTTTTGACACTTGAGAGCCCGAATTTTATTTATTTATTATTATTGCAGGCACTTGATTTTCGATTTATGAAAATTAATTAGGGATTTAAGAATTTTAATCTAAAATGTTTACTGCGCGTAAGATATTTCAGCTGCGCGGAGGAAGATAAGTCGCTGCGCGGCGTCACGCGCGCGCAGCTTAGAAAGAAAATGACATGGCTCGATGAACACTCATCTGATTTTGAAATTGTCGCGGGTGGCGCCGCCAAGGTTCCCGGATTAAATCCCTATGGAAGTTCTCTGGGATACCATCGACTGGATCTTCAGATCTATGGGTCGTCGACCGACGTCTTCGATGGAGTTGTGGAACATGTTGCAACAGGCATGCTGGCATTACCTCGAAAACCCTCCGGCATGTGACAGAGTCGATGCCTCTGCGTGTATAGGCTGGTATTCGCTCTAAAGGAGGGCTTACACGTTAGCAGGTATAAGCGCATATGTAGCATACCACTACGATATACGCTATAAGTGGATGCGCAGCATTTTTACTGCAGAGTATATGTGAACAGGGACAATAACGCTACAGTGTTGACTTTAACGACACTAAAAAATTGCCGTGAATAGTCGGTGTTTGACCCGGATTAAGACGGCTTACAGATCGTAAGCACGTCACCTGGCGGTCAACCATAAATTTTCGGTAGATAAACTGCATGTTCATGGTGTTTGAACTGTTTGAACTATTACTGTATTTTAACCTTGACAACCTGGCAACATTTTTCTTAAAGTGGTTATACACCTGTTTTTAGCACGTTTTGTGTAAAAAAAAAGATCGTGCTTATGTTATCGATTTGTCCGTCCGTCCGTCTGTAGACACCATATATCTCTATAACTATTAGTCCGATTTGAAAAATTCTTTTTGCATTGAGAAACTTGAAATATGCGAACGATGATCCTTCATTTCGTTTTTTTTTACGATGTACAGTTTCGCTGTAGAGGACTGTAACGTACCAGGAGATGTGACGTACCTGCCAGAAGGACGCACACGACATTAAAGGCAGATAGGAATCAGAATAAAACGTCCGCGTAGCTCAATTGGTAGAGCAACTTATTCCGGAATGAGGGGACCAGGGTTAGAATCCTGGCGCGGATAAAAATGACGGAGAAATTTACTTCGTTATAATGGCGCCCGAACTATCCGGATGACCCGACCGTTCAAAATCTCGCATTGGTGTGATGTTATTTCCACACCGCGAGATAGGAAAAATAAGAGAATCCCTTCTCCAGCACTTCAAAAAAAAAAAAAAAAAAAAAAAAAAAAAAAATTAAGGGGGAGATGATGTAACGTACCAGGAGATGTGACGTACCTGCCAGAAGGACGCATACGACATTAAAGGCAGATAGAAATCAGAATAAAACGTCCGCGTAGCTCAATTGGTAGAGCAACTTATTGTGGAATGAGGGGACCCGGGTTCGAATACTGGCGCGGATAAAAATGACGGAGAAATTTACTTTGTTATAGGACGTAAATGCAGATGAAATCGATTTCAAAATACATTTTGTTCCATATATTTGTTTCTAAACAACCGATTGAAAAAATGATTTTTTCTTTCGATTCCGTTTCTGTTGAAGAGTATTTTAGGTATAGTTACTTTTTCAAGTTACGCATAGATTTTTCTCTAGAGGGTGTAAAAGTAAATTACGTTTTCCCCGATGTCTTTTCTTCTAAAACTCCGAATTAAAATGTTTTTCTTCTTCAGCAGATATTTTAGGCACAGCTACTTTTTTAAGCTCCTAATGGAGAAAAGGATAATTTGGCCACCAGGGAGCGTAAGTTTTAATTTTTGCTTCTGATGCAGTTGCCATAAAATCTGAGCTTCTAAAATCTCGATTGAAAAAATTCGTTCGCAGACCTATGCCACTCACTTCGATAAGCCTTTTTGGAATACTTTCTTCTTAAAATATTGCAAGGTTTCTCCGCCAGGGGGCGTAGATGCGTATCTTATTTTTGTCAATATCTATGCTTCTAATGGTCCTATTTGAAAAATTATTTCTTTATTGGATTTATTGGACAGTGTGACATGTTTTTCACATCCGCTCCAGTGGCTGATCAGTGTATTAAGTACAAATGAGCTACCACTTAGACATCTAATGGAAAAGCTCGATTATGGTACTCGTTGCCCAAAATCCTATTCTGGACCTATAGGTACAGCAATTTCGCATTATGAAGAACTAAGTGTGACTTCATTTAACCCCATAGTAGTTGAAAACTTCCCTACTGTTACCAAAATGATCGTAGCACAGATCAAAATTACTTACTGTATATCGCATACATCAAGCAGTTTCATCTGGCAATTTCTCTGAAGACCTTGCCTTTGAAAATTCTGGCCCAGTAGCACATTCTCCTTAGATAACAACGGCACCGAGCATACTTCTTTGTCTCTACACAGTCACCGAAGATCCTTCAGCGAATCTTGTTTTCATTTCTACTTTCATCATGAAGGTTTATGTCCCAACATGGTTCACCATTAAGATGAAATCTTCTTGCATCAATCAAGCTCGACACATCTCGAAAATGATAGAACGATCACGTTATCTACCAGAAAATCTTAGGAGTACTGTTGATGAGGTAATCCAAAGGAATGTTTTTTCCTACATCCTGAAAACATACTCCTTTCCATGTTGACTGATGAAAGAGAAGCCACACGTGAGTTGGCATTAAGAAGGATCATTGCAGCTAGGCACCAAGAAAATATGTTGAGACAATTCTATGTACCTAAGGTGAATTTTCACGCAAAACAGTACATTGATCTAATAGACTGGTATGTAAAATATGAACGATCTCAGCCGCCATTAACTGAACAGATACCTGATGAAGTAATACAGAATATTCTGACAAAGAGGTACAGTTCTGACAGCCCCGTGGTCACAGAATTTTATGAGTGTTTGTAGAGAACCAAACACATTCCCTGTCACTCCCAAGGAACTGAAAGGTGTGTTCTGTAGCGTGAAAGTCTCTTCGACTTCTACGCTGTTTTAACACGTCAATACACTAGGAAATAGTTCCATAAATGAAAGAAAACCTTAACGGCCAGACGAAACAACGTAAACAGAAGTCAACTTACGGAAAATGTCCTTTATTCACAATGGAATGCACTACACTCTCCACACATTATCACAACGCTCTTTTCAATATCCATCAGTTCATAATACAACGTTCTCATACAACTCTCTTGACGGTACAACGCTCGTAATAATCGCTCTCAATACTCGCTCTCTTCAACACCTCTCTTGCAATAGATCAGTCGTCGCTTTTTATCTCTTGTTCTTATCTTTTCTCAGACATACGTCACGTGCATTCAACATCAATTGTGTTGCGAAACGTATTCATTTCAGAGAAAGATATTTCGTTAAGCGTGAAGAATACTGAGAATAAACTCAAGATTTACATAGGGAAAGAAACTAAAAAAGGAAAGTTAATCTAGAATATACGTCACAGTTTTTTTAATCACTAGGGCTTCCGCAGCAGTTTCTAGGGCAGAGCAAAAACATGGATTCATTATCGCAAGGACAACCATACAACGCTATGAAAACATTCCAGGAAAATTCTGAATTCCAAGTGTAACCAACACTGTACTTGTGTTTTTACTAGTGTTCTTTTAATATAGGTTTTAATTCAAGTTGAAGTTCAATACAATTTTTCATGTCTTTAGTTACAACATTCGCGTAACGTATATTTTACCTGTGCTATTACTACTAACTTTGCCTCTTGTAATTAGTACATACCTACATTGCAATAAAGATACTTTATGCTTTCTCAGCTTACTCTCAGTGCACCTGTTTATAAGTTTACACACTATATTATTTATGGTTTTTCATCGTAGTTCACAATTGTAACCAAAACATTGCGCTACAATCTTACGTTTTGTTGAAATTTAAGCTTCTTGGGGCATCTGAAGATAAATGCCGAAAATTCTGAATGTTTTTATGTATCAATTATGAATCATTATTTACGTTTTCCAAACCCAGGCTAGTTAATATTTTTTAAAATAATGCAAATAAAAATGTCTTACAAATGAGGCAAAGATGACATATTTTTACAAATTTCAACCCCGGTGGGGCACCTGAAGATGTTGTGCTGGAGCAAATATTGACGTGATACACATGTTGGGTGACTTCAAATTCCCCAATCCCAGCTGATATGAATTTCCAAAATGTCTTCACTCCATCCGACTATCTATGGTATCGTTAACACTGCACATGGAATGAAGAGTAATGGAACAATGTTCTGTTCACAGATGAAAGCTGATTTTGTTTATCGTCTGACTCTAGGCAGCAATACATCAGGCGAGAACCCCGAACTGCCTATTTAGGCACAAACATCGTAGAGCTTGACCATTACAGGGGCGGTGGAGAAATGGTCTGGTCTGGAATTATGATCAATGGACTTACAAAGCTCCAAGTGTTAGAGAAAGGGTCAATGAATACCCAACATCCATGGCTCACCGCTTTGTTAATGTTTCGAGCGAATATTCCTGCAGAATGACACAGTTAAAATTCATGCAGTAAGATGACCCTCAAATCCGGCGTCTGCATGTTTCCTTTGCAAGCCACGTTACGTCTAAACAAACCACGCCTGAACCTTGTTCTTCACACACGTGCTAGCTATTTATACTAACTCTGTGGCGTAATACCTTCAATACCTGTGGGTGGTTCCATTCCGCTGTGGTGGGGACCTATTCTCGCGCAGGACAGTTCATTCGCACGACCGCAATATAAGGCTGTTTCGTGGTGCGTTGGGAAATTATTTCGTTTTTCGGGACGATAACTCCTGTCCTCTTTGAGATTTATGTGTTGATGAACTGTTGGAGAGGGAGAGGATCGAATCGAGTGGCCAGCGTACTCCCCCGACCTGAATCCAATCGAAAATGCTTGGGATGCTCAGTGGAGGCGCTTTGTTGAACGCGATTCCACACTTGGCACCAAAACAGACCTGGAGATGGCGTTGAAATATGAATGAAGAAACTTCTTTCAGGCAGACTGCCTGCTTTGGAAGGTTCCCGCTGAATTCTAGTCATCGCCAACGCAGAATTCATTGTAGAAATCAACAACCCATACAACTATAACATCATATAGTGCCGAATCTAGCGAAGGGGAAAGCCATACGATAAGTAAGTTTGTGACGTACTACAGAGATGAAGCAGAGTCAAGATCGCAAAGTTGCAGCGATAAATTCCGTCGTTGCAATTTAACTGGTAGAGCACTCGGCTCCGAAGTAGAAGGATGCGAGTTCGTCACCGGCAAATTTGTGTTTCGCAACATTAGCGCTCGAACGTAAAATTGGATCTACTTGCCGTTGGGTTCTTCGAAGGATGTGTGATGCTTCTTTCACACATCGTCTAGAATTATTGAGAATTCCTTCTTCAACAGAGACTTACTTTAAGCATGGTTTGCGGCAGACCCGAAACCTGCGATTTCGTGGCCCCGCTTTTTACAAGGGTGAAAAAAATATATGTGACGTACTGCAGAAGAGGTGAAGCATATGTCACGATGGCAAAGTTACAGAGATAAATTCCATCGGTGTAGCTTAATTGGTAGAACATTCTGCTGCGGTGCAAAAGGATGCAGGCTCGATCTCCGTCACCGGCAAATTTGTGTTTCGCTTTAAGTGCTTGAATTACATGCAAAAAATTGTGATGACGTGGTGTGATTTATTAAAATTATAGTAGAAAAAAATTGCCAGTAGTGAAAGAAAAAGTTAGTGGTAATGTGAATTAAAAAGGGAACGGGGATAAAGCGAGAAAACTCTGAACTTGGGTAAGGAGACACCACTATTGAGTGAAAGAAAAAGGATGAAGGAACGGCAGCCATTTTTGTGACAAGGTCACAAGAATTTGGGAGAGTTTGCGACTTTAAAGGAATTGGAAACCTGGAAGTAACAGAGGCCATAACAACAACAGAGTAGACCTCTGGATTTTGTCATAGGAAGGTGACAGGTCTCGAAGAGCATAGGATGTCCGGGGACTAGGGGATCAGAATTCAAGCGTGTGATTGTCGTGCACTGTCCAGGGTCCGAGAGAAAGTTGAAGAACACAAACCACGTGATTTTGGTTGGACCCCTCGTATAGCTTTTTGTGGGAAAAGAGATCAGGTTTCTGCTAGAGATGAACCAGGAGGCCTAAAAGTTTGGGCGCTTAGCTGCGGTTGAGTCGCCAGCGTAGTTTTTCACTAGCTGAGGTTAGTAGTTAAACCTAAATAATTACCAGTACTAAGCCTAGATCTAGACATCTAAACTAAGTAGATAGCTAGAAAGAGTAATCACTCCCCATGTTTCAGTAGCGGTATTGTCACTATCCTGAGCAGTATTCCGTAGCAACATTTCGATGCTTCAGTTGACGCACTATATTGTAGCATCTTAATGACTTATATACAACTAGGTGAAAGCCCGTCAATAATGACTGGGAAAAATAAAATTTATGATACAGCATTCATTGACATTTATTTATTGTGTTTCTGAGTTCCACGTCAATAGATGGCGATGTTGGCTCACAGCTTTCTAAACATTTCCCGAGCAGTCAATTATGGAATTTGACACGACGGGCTGTCTGTTCGTTATGTGTTTTGTATAAAACCTGTAGTCCCTATTTCGTCAACACTTCCTGGTACACAATATTTTTCATATGCACTAACTGTGAACCCTGTATCAATTTCCTCTGTTCTTTTCCGTGAACTATTTTTCTCTGGACGTCGTCAGATTGTCATGCTCTTAGCGTTGCCACTTACAGATGGCTAAACACCGGTTCAAGTAGTGAACCAAAATTTCTAATGTAAAGTTTTCGTATCTCTAAAGAGCAAGGAGGTTGGAATAAGATATCTAGAGATGCCCTTGTTAACGGAGCAGTACCACTTTGCGTGAAGCCTATAACCGCGAGAGACGGTCGTCAAAGTGTGGGAAAGCTGATGGTTTTCAATTCTATTGCAATGCATTTTGTGTTGGCCGAATCGCCTTCTTTCGTCGCAAATGTTTTCCAATTTCGCTTCGTAAGATGTTGCCCATGCTTGAGAAAATGTTGAATTTATAAAATGCTTAGTTATTTTGAGGATTCTTCCCATTTTTATTTTAATTCGAAGTACACGAACGTTAGTGCGAATTCTAAACAAAACATAACTTTAAAATTGAAAACTTCACTAATATAAGAAGTATAATTCCTTCCGGTTTTATATTAACACGGTTTCTGCAAACCCCAAACCACGCCTATTTCAAAATACACACAGTTGAAGTTACATAGGTGTAATGTAAACAACGTCAAATTCCCAAAATTTGCGGTTTCACGGTTAAGAGACTCATGGCATCTCCAGAAGTATTATTCTAAACTCCTTGCTAAAGATTAGTTCACCATGTGACGTAAACGAATCTTTGACGTCATGTGAGAATGATTTAGATTAGATGACGTCACACCAGCAGCTGTGTTCTTTGTTGCTATGACAACAAGACAAAGTGATTTTCCCCTTAATCTGTGCGCGTGTAGGTGATGACGTCACATACACGAAAGCTAAGCGTGACGTCACAAACATTTGTTTCTGGGTTGTTGCTCTGACGACTTAAAAAGTGGCACGGAGGAGGACTCTAGCAAATTATATATTAGGATGACTGTGGACAGTGTGTGAACCTCGACGGAATTCTCACTGCTGGGTAAGAACTGGAATATTGGAAACAACTGTGCTTGTTCAATACCGTAACAAAGTAAGTCTCAAAGTGATTATATTTTCAACTTTCATTATAAATTGTTCATCAACCGTCACGGCATGTATATATATAGAAATAAAGTTGTTCTGCCATGTAAGAAGTTAGCTCTATACCAAAAAATGCGTGATCTTTCGCTGCGCCTCTAAGGTGAGTGGGAAGTGAAAAGAAGGGCGTTCGCACCGTACTATCATTCTGGACTGCCGGCAGCCACTAGTACGTTCATACACACAAGAAACAAATCTTCCTATTAATTTAATAGACCACCCAAAAATATATAAACAAAAATTAAAACAAGCAAACGTACAACAACGAAGATCTCAAGAGGGAGTCATTTCCACTCCCGTCAAATTTTGATTCTTCCCGGTTTAAATAACATGATGAAGACGGATATATTGTATAACGACTTCCTCAACGCGATTTCTCTTTTCGTTAGCAGCTGTATTAGATTTGCATGTAGCTGCGTATTGTACTCTGTTTCTTCCACTGAAAGAAATGTTCAAGGCTTCGTTTATAAGATGCAATCCAGGATTCTCTGCTTTGGCAAGAAGTACTCAAGTCACGTTCGTAAGAAAAGGAAATCGTGTTTACGTCACGTGTCTGTCAAAGTGACGACTCTGACTTCCAAATTCCCTTCTCTGATGTAATCCGGAAGCATCACGCATTTCCTTTCCTCACGGGTGGATATTTAAAAGCAAACATGACGTCCTGTCAAGAAGAAAAGGAGAGAAAATCCCTCAAAATGAAATTGATTCGGAAAATACTTGCAAAATATGTTTCACTTTATTGAGAAAATTCAAGCAAACGTGAAATGTATTTCATGTTTTCTATTTTATTCAAAAAACAAACAACAACTATTTCGATGAGAAGCTCCCCACCAAAACTGTAAACCTATGAAATCTATTTTTTGCCCACAGAAGTGCTTAGAAAAGTATCAAAATTCCGTTGGAGACTGAAAAGAGAGTCCTGAGTGCCATCAAAATGACAAAGCAATTCTTGGTGTCGCCAATTAGAAATATGACGCCAAATTACTGGATGAACTGATAATACATTTGTAATAAAAAATGTGTCACAAAATAAAATGCGGTAATTATTGAGCATTCATTGATATATGAGATTTTAAAACTATGGGTTTCTGAAAAATTAATTATAATCCATTCGGAGTGGAAAATACAGTGCGATTAAAAAGCGACTTTTTTTTAAGTCTTTCCTTTAGAAGCAGGTAAGCGCTTGCAAATGGAGATATCCGTCTGTGCATTTGCGTCGTGCAAGAAAACTGAATTACGGAAGTAGAAGATTCATTAGAACTCTTATTCACTAAAACATCTATGGGAATTTCTAAAAAAAAAAAATTTATTTCATCGATTGTACACTGGCGTGCAAAAATTAAGAAGGAGACGGATTTTCGAATGTAACATCGTACAGAAGTGCTCCACATCGACTCAAATCATACCATAAGATCCCCAAAATGTAACAATATGGGAAAACTGAGCAAAACCGTCCAAACAAGAAATCCAAAGGATACAAAGGCACTTTATTGAAAAGGTAGCTTCCAGCACAACTAGACAGAAGACAGAAACGTCCATGTGACAGGCGGCTTCCAAGAAAAATCCAGTCTTTAGTAGGGGATATGATCACCCCTGACTGCATTGCAGAATTTACAACGTCTGTCCATGCTGAGGACGAGGTTGCCAAGGAGCTGTTGAGGCATCGCGGCCAATTCCTCTTGTAGCGCCAATCGCAGCTGCGAAATCGTTGCTGGCGGCTGGTGACGTGCTGCCAAGCGTCTCCCGAGAAGATCCCACAAGTGTTCGATTGGATTTGGTCCGGGGACCTTGTGGGCCCATCCATGCGTGGAATATCTTCACCCACCAACAGCTCTGCGACAGCCACCGTACGATGAGGTATAGTGTTGTCGTCCATGAAGAGGAACTCAGGACCCGCAGCACCTCTAAGCTGACGCATGTGAGGCAGGAGAACCTCGGTACAATAGCCGACACCAGTGACTGAGCCTCCTTGAAAGATGTGGAGGGCAGTACGGCTACTAAGCATGATACCGCCCCAAGCAAGAACTCCGCCACCTCCAAACCGGTCCCTTTCGATGATGTTGGATGTGTGATTGCGTGCTCCCTGCTCTCTCCAGATGTGTATACGTTCAGAACCGCTCGTTAGACTAAATCGGCTCTCATCTGTAAAGAGAACTCGACCCCATTGCTGATGTGTCCAGTTTTTGTGTTCCTAGCACAACAGAAACCGCCGTCTCCGATGAGCAGGCGTTAATGGCACACACCGTACTGGTCGTCATGCAAATAGACCACCTTTGTGCAGCCTCCTGGCCACGGTAAAACGCGTTAACGGACGTCCAGTTGTCTGTTGCATGTGCCTTACGATTTCTCCCGCTGTCTGCCGTCTGTCTCTTCTCGCCTGTAGGACAATATACCGGTCGTCCGCCGCCGTGGTTGCTCGTGGACGACCACTGCTAAAAAAGAGCATTCCTGTCGTTTGAAATGCTCTCCAAGCTCGTGAAACGATGCTGTGAGCGATCCCGAACTCCTCTGCCACCCTGGTCACCCTTCGACTTCTTCCAACTTCCCAATGACGCGGTGGTAGCAATTCGACGTCGTTCAAACAGATGTACACCGTGCAATAGCTTTCACCGAATTGCTGAGCGTACACCGCCCGTGTGTTTCCGACACCCTCCTCCTACGTTATGCTGCATATATGCGCATTACCTCCCCTTACCCTCAGGCTAACACAATTCCCTCCTCCCGCTCGTAGTAAACATCCTCCGTATATATTGTGTAGCCTTTCTGAAGCAAAACACAAGTGACAATGACGTCGTTAAAATGCGAATATTTGTATTTTTTAGAAACGCGATGGAAATTTGAACTTTATTTTTATAATGTACATGATTACAATATTTTGAATATGTATATATCCATGTCTTTTTTAGATCTAAGTTCAAACTCAATCACGGGCTTTTCAACTGGAACTACATTATGCAGTGGAAGTACACGCTCAGTAACTTTAACTCCATAGTCAGGTTAGCCTTGCCCCGAGTATAGGTTGGGTCAATTAGCGATCTCCGCTCTCATTGGCTCTTTCACTTGACGTCACTGTGGTGGCACGGAACGGAAGCAAAACAGAGCGTTCATACGTAACTCAAGGCAAAGAGGAGAACTTAAAGTTTGTATAAGCAAAAGCTGAAATTTTTCTCCATTTAAAATTTTTCACTTCGTCACACAATTACTAAAGATAGAAAAATGTCCAGTTCAGAATGAATTCTTAACTAATATAATAGAGATACATTTACGGTTTGTCACATGCGTTTGTGAAACAACACGGTGGGGACCTGAGATGAGATTTTTACCAAAACAATTAAGGAATTTATAACGACAAAAAGATAAAACCAAACTCCGCTATCTTTTCTAATTTGCGTGTCAGAACTATTCTCATAAATAGCTCAAGCGACGTAAAATTTAGATACAAAATAAAGGTTTGTATTTAACCATACCAGAAATTAATTTGTTTCATTTCGCTACCGAAATGTAGTCGACTTTCTTTTACACACGGCACTGTTACTTTTTAAATCTCGATTTTATATTTCGACCTCGAAATGGCAAGCATTTTTAAAAATTCGAAATTTTATTTAAAATTTACTTAAAAAGTTGCTAAAATTTCCGTGATGCAACCTGTATAATTTGACTTTTACTGCAGTAAATAAAGGTTTTTATTTAGAACACTGAACAGTTTTACTTTGAAACAAATTCATTTCCAAAGATACGCAAACTATTTCTAACGAAATAACAGCACAGAATAGTGGGGTCGTGAAGTTTTCTAGCAAACAGCATTAGAACTGTTTATTTTATTACCACAATGGTTATCTTATAACTCTTACCTTTTAGTACCACAATCGTTATCTTTATCCTATCACAATAAAAATATGATTCTCGATCACAAAGAACTGAGGAAGTACCACTAAATAAACGCAAGACTGATAGTAACCGCATGCAAACAAACCGTCGAAGCAAATGATCTGCCTCCGCAGCTACGTCATGCGTGGGTTGTCCAAAAAGTGCCTTCGCCATGTGCATCGAAATGGGCCCTCTCTGCAACAGCTATTATAGCTATCAAGAGCAAATGATGTATTTAGAGGTTTTGTAAAATAATACTGTAAAGCATTTCACCTTTCTTTAACATAATTGGAAGTCATTGTTAGTTTAAGAAGATCTCGAGTTCCAAAAGCATTCTGTTGCTTCGAAAGATCAAAATTAAAAAAAAAACCTTAATTAGTAATAAGTACTCATATAGAAAAAAATATTACAAGCATAGCAAAAGCAATAAGTTCAAACAGAAAATAAATTAACTAATTCACCCGCATTAACAGCAAAGAACATTTCATCTTCGCGCGAATCTAGTTCGCCTACGTTTCTCCCTAATAAATCGCTACTCCTTATATGGCTTTCTCGCTCAATCGATACGACGCTGGGCTGTAGTTAAAAACTTATCCGTTTCGAACACCAGTAGGAGTAAAGGGAAAGGATTCTTTAACTTCGTACGCCAGGAAACAAGAGAATCTCTGGTAAAAGGTCTGAAAAGTCATGATCGAAGTTTTTGCGATATTTCTGTGTAAATGCTGAAAAACTCGTAACTGACTTTTCTGAAATAAACGAAATTACTGACAACGGAAAATATGTCAAAACACTTAAGTTAGAAGAAGCGGAAGCTTTTGAAAACGTAAATATTGTTAAAAGACGGACAGCTGCCGGCAACTTTTCTACACGTTTATTTTCAGGAATTTTCAGTGAATTCACACCACTTATTTTTTTCAGTGTGGAAAATTATAAAAAATATGAAATTAAATTAAGAAATTATGTTAGAATTCTAGGCTTGGAAATTACTTAAAAAGTTTTGTCAGGATGTTTTCGGAATAGAGAGAGATCGAAGAAAGAACAAAGGCAAAAAAAAAAAAAAAAATAGAGCAAAAAGCAAAAAGAAAGAAAGGGTGAAAGATACATAGGGGCCGCCCCAATGGCTCAGTGGTCTAAGCGATGGCTTCTGATCATTAGTCCGGAAGGGGTCCGGGTTCGAATCCCGGTGAGGCATGAATGTTGCGTTTGTCTTACGCCACTGGCTTTCTCCCTTCCCTGGAGTCAGTGGCCCTAAATTAGGGACGGGCGACTGCTTATTGCCCATTGAGTTGCTCACGGTGGTCGTTAAACCTCCAATCAAAAAAAAAAAAAAGATACATAGGGAAAAGAAGACAAACGGACACGGAGAGAGAAAAGAGAAAAGAGGAGAGGAGAGGAGAGGAGAGAGAGAGAAAGAGACCGAAAATGGAAGTGACAGAAAGAGAGAGAGAGAGAGCGAGAGAAGGACAAAGGAGGAAGAACACAGGGTAGTGGAAAGCGAAAGAGAGAGAAAGAGAGAGAAAGAGAAGAAGGAGGGAAATAAAAGCCAGAATGCGAAAGAGAGAGAGAGAGAAAGACAGACGGGGAATAAGACAGAACAGCTGAAAGAGAAATGAAGCGAAGGAGACAGGGAGAATGAAAGAGAGAGCAAGAGAGAAGAAGGAAAATGGAAGCAAGAAAGTGAAAGATAGAGATAAAAGAATAGACGGGGAAGAACACGGAATAGTGGAAAGTGAAAGAGAGCAAAGGAGACAGAGAGAGAGAGAGAGAGAGAGATGGACAGACGGGGAAGAAGACGGAGCGATCGAAAGAGAAAGGGAGAGAAGGTGACAGGGAGAGAAGGTGACAGGGAGAGAAGGTGACAGGGAGAGAGAAGGACAGACGAGGAAGAAGACCCAGCAGTTGAGAAAGAAAGGAAGCGAAGGAGACAGGGAGAGAGAGAGAGAGAGAGAGAGAGAGAGAGAGAGAGAGAAAGAGAGCAAGAGAGAAGAAGGACAATAAAAGCAAGTATGTGAAATAGAAAGAGAAGGACAAACGGTGAAGGAGACAGAACAGTTGAAAGAGAAAGGGTGCGAAAGCGACAGGGAGAGAGAAAGAGAGAAGAAGAAAAATGAATGAAAGAAAGTGAAAGAGAGAGATAGTGAGAAAGGCGATAGAATAGTGGAAAGTGAAAGGGAGCGAGGGTGACAAGGAGAGAGTAAGACAGACGAAATAGACTGAGAGCAAGACGGTGAGCGAAAAATACATAAAGAGAGTAAGAGAAGCATAGAGAGAGAGAGAGAGAGAGATAAACACAAAAGGAGAACAAGAAATACATAGATCAAGGGAGCAAATGAAACACAGAGGAAAAGATGTAGAGCGAGAGAAACAGAAATATGGAATACAGAGTGAGAATAGCGAGACCGCCAGGTAGGGAGAATTTCAATTGTTGCTTCAAGAGAGTGTGTCGACGAACGATTTTTGGGCTAAATAAAACTGTGAGCGGAGATTTGTGCTGGGTAACTCCGTAATGATTCAACAGTAGTTCGAAGGAGGGCTTTTAGGGTAATGATGCATACAAGCACACAATTGAAACGGAAATCAATAAGGGACACCGAATACCTGAATACCAGGCATCATGTCTCGATCGACTCCAATCTCAAATGTGGGATGTAACACAGGACAAATAAATGGCCTAAAATGGTAAAGGAAAATGCCGGACACATTTGCGTTAGCAATGTGCACGACACGTATGAAGTTTCACTCGCAAACAAACATTTCAAGGGGAAATCATGATGAATTATTTTAATTAGAGACACTGAACGTGCACGCATTTTATTGTTCCAAATGGCGCCACGGAGGTCACTATCAACGCAGAACAGAGGCCGTTAACTCTAAATACTTCATTTGCGGTTGTTAGGCATCGGTGGCAACGGAGCCAAGTAAAAAACAAATAAGGACTAGAAAAAAGCAGACCTAAAAAACAAAAAAAGGCAGTAACTAAGCAGAGTTCGCGCCGTCCAAACTTGCGTTTGTACTTCTAATCTAGTATTTCTTACTTTATAAGAAAACTTTGTCACGAAAAACAGGGTACTTTTCTTAAAAATTAAAATAACTGACGTAATTGATATTTGAAGTATATAAAACTAGTAATTCTAGTTTATAGTTAAAAAGTATGTTGAAATCAAAAAGGTTTTTTTCATTTCTTAGTACATAACGTCGCCCACGTGTCTTGCACATTAACAGTAACTAAGTAGAATTTGAACCGTCAAGGCTTACTTTTGTAATATTAATCTATACTAGCTCATAGCCCGTGCCATCCACGGCTGAAAAAGCTGTGACTGAAATTTTCATAACGCGAATCGTAAAATACATATACATAACTATAATAAATTGTTGAATTATTAATGGGAAGTCTATAAGATAGGTCGCCAACAACAAAAGTTTCGTAATATTCCCATGACCGAAGCCTATTATGTAGGTTAACAGATTTTAACCCGTCATATGACGGTCACAGTACGTTAAAAATCATATAATGTAAAACATTAGGTAATAAAATTATGTGAATAAAGGTCATGAAATACTTCTTGATATACAATGTTTTGTGTTATTGTCATTTGATTGTTCGAAAGATTTCCTTGCAGTTCATTGTGTTTGACAAAGCTTTCATGTGCTGGGGCATTTCTTGATCTTGAAAGCGCAACATAGGGTTGACCATGAGCAAAAACAGGCTCTGTTAGGATGACACAAACATGATCAAAGGACTGACCTTTTACCTTATTGAGGGTCGTTACATAGGCCGGAATTATGGGAAACTGTCGCCGCTTTGGAATAAAAGGAAGATTTGCGTCACTTGGAGTTAAGTCAGTTCTTGGAATGAAGACATTGTCAACTCAATTACATTCAGAAACAATTTCTGCAGTGAGAAAGTTGTTTTGAAGAGACTTGATTACTAAGCGTGTTCCATTAAAAAATCCCTTTTTTGAATTCAGATTAGGTAGTAGCATAATAATGACTGCATTGCTTCGATCTTGTAGTTGTTCAGGAGATTCTTCCTGTCGGCGTTTAGCATGAGCAAGAGCACCAGTAATATGTCTGCCTTGTATTTCTTCAAAAGTTTCATTTCGTCTGCGATTAGCTCTACCTTCGTTCAAGTTATGCAAAGTATTAGAAGATTGGTCTGCACGCCATCACTGTTATCGTTCTCTATTTAAGCAACGTTTTCATTCAGCTTATCTCCTTTCATCTTATAAAAAATTCCACGAAACCAATAATTTTTTAGATTTCCATCACAATGAATCAAAACTATGTCTGCAGTTACTTTCTTACAATTTTACTTGTTTCTTTTAACGAAATAAAATATCGCTGATTCCTTTTTATGAAATTACTCTGCAATGCCCAGGAAATGAAATGAAACACGACATAACATCCACGTAACAAAACAAACGTCGCAGACAGTTGTTTGAGCACGTGCGGGTTGCCACAGATGAAGTCGTTTGTCTTACTAACTTTATTTTATTTTCCGGTGCTTCTCTTTGATTTTACGTATCGTACGATAGCAATGAGCTTAGTTCCGATTTCGACCACCCGATATAAGCAGATGGCGCTGCAAGTGCTAAATGACGACAGAGCATTAAGGACAGACGTAGCCTATAATATAGGTTTTATTCTCAGGGCAAACTTAACCTGACTAAGGTGTGGAAGCTGAAAAGAACTTACCCACCGAAAAGATTTCACGGTTTCCCAGTATTTCTCCGAATTAATGATATGCCGTGTGTCACCATGGCGGGAGGAAGTACACCATGACTGGAGGCAGAACAAAAAGAAAATTTGCGCTTTCTGTGTAACGTACCAGGAGATGTGACGTACCTGCCAAAAGGACGCACACGACATAAAGGCAGATAGGAATCACAATAAAACGTCCGCGTAGCTCAATCGGTAGAGTGATTTATTCCGGAATGAGGGGATCCGGGTTCGAATCCCGGCGTAGACCAAAAATGACGGAGAAATTTATTCATTATAATGGCGCCCGAACTATCCGGATGACCCGACCGTTCAAAATCTCGCAATGGTGTGATGTTATTTCCATACCGCGAGATAGGAAAAATCAGAGAATCCCTTCTCCAGCGCTTCGAAAAATAAATGTGTGTGACGTTGCATTCCACACACTAGATTGACTGGGAGTTCTCAAGTGCACGTTCTACAGTGGATGGCTGCCTGCAACGATTCATGGTCACGGCTGACCCGTGGGCCATGCCCCCGGCCCTCTTTCGGGGGGGAGATGTGACGTACCTGCCAGCAGGACGCACACGACATAAAGGCAGATTGCAGTCAGAATAAACGTCCGCGTAGCTCAATTGGTAGAGCAACTTATTCCGGAATGAGGGGATCCGGGTTCGAATCCTGGCGTGGACAGAAATGACGGAGAAATTTACTTCGTTATATCTGTACTATCAGGGATTTTCACCTCAGGAAGAATGGAGTAACGCTTATCTAACAGAAACACTTGACTGCCTGCTTACCTTCCATCATCAGCTAAATTCCCCAAGCCTCTCTAACGCACATGGCAAACATATATAAGTGACAATGACGTCACCAAAACACGAACATCCATATTTTTCAGGATCACGACAGAAACTAAGATTTTTATTTTTTTTAATGTACGTACATACAACGTTTAGAACAATTATATACATTTTAGTCACAGTTCAAACTCGAAAACGGTTTTTAGACTGGAACTATATAATGCAGTGGAAGCAGACACTCTGTAACTTTAGCCCACCAATCAGGATAGCTTTGACGACAGTACAGTATTTTGTACTTTGCTAGGGACTTTTGTCACAAAAATCATCATAGTTTTCTTAAAAATTAAAATTTCTTACTGTGAAAATACAAATTTGTCCGTGACGGAGATCGAATCCGTGTCCCCCTCACTCCGGAGTAAGTTGATCTCCCAACTAAGCTACACGGACGGAATGTATTGCTTCAGATTTGTCGCCTTCACATGTGCTTTACCTCTGTAGTGCGTCACATATTCTCCCTCTTGATTTTTTTTAAATTTAAAGCGAAGTAGGAATTTTTCATTAACTGCAGACGACGTGTGGAATGAGCCTCACACATTTTTCAAAGAACTCAACGGCCAGGCATTCATTCTTACGTTCGGGCGCCGATATGAAAACAGAAACTTGTCCGCGACCTCTAACTCCGGAGTAAGTTGCTCTCCCAACTAAGCTACACGGATGGAATGTATCGCTGCAGATTTGTCGTCCTGACACACTTGTTTTACCTTGTCGTACGTCACATAACGTAATTAATATTTCCTATATATTTAGATCTAGTAATTCTAGTTCAGAAGTTAAAAACTATGTTTAAATAAAATAATTTATTTATTTTTACGTAACTGGTAAATGTTAAAAAAACTAAACTGAATTCTTGCATGGTATTTTCTTAAACCAGAAATTAATAACTGCTTTTATAGTGCGCTTGGAGTTATACGGTATTAGCAGTCAATCCCGTCTCCGAAAGGTGAATCTATAAAATCATTTGTTGAAGAAACGGAAAAGTAATTAAGGGTAAGAAAAGTAGTTTAAGGTGGACGTATAGTGGTTTTGCTTCATATACTTTCAATGGGCAAACGTCTGTACACATTTTCTTCACAATTAGTCCGTTCCCAAAGATGAAAATTTGAACATCGATTAAAATAACATCATATTATAACTTGGAATACTTAATAATTTCTAAAACATAACCGTAATTATATTAAAAATCAATAACTTTTCCTTTGGTGGTGTTGAAACCAGAAAAAAGATGGCGTGACCTGTTCATTGATGACGTCAGTAGACAAACAAATGTTGGATTGCTTAATTATGGCTATGTTTTAGAAAATATTAAGTATTCTAAGTTATAATATGAAGTTATTTTAATCTATGTTGAAATTTTCATCCCTGGGAACGCATTAATTGCGAAGAAAAGGTGTACAGAAGTTTGCCCACTGAAAGTATAGGAAACAAAATCACTAGGCATCCACCTTAAGATGCGTTACTGTTTTACGATTTAGAACAGGGTCGTGACGTCAATGTATAGGGTCTGACGTAAAACGGTAACAGACTTTGGCGCCCCTTAATTTTAAATAAAAATTTCATGGAATTTATACAGCATTTCAACGTTTCTGGCATAATTATCTTTAAACCTGTCAGCATTTTGAACTGTAAATATAAGCCGCCCTTTTGAATTTTTTATTTATTTTCAGACATTTCTAGGAGTAGAAGTGGTAGAAAATTCAAGCAGATAACATTCCAAAGCCGCCATTTTGATTGTTTTGGTTTTCGGACTTTTCTACGTATACGAACGTCAAGACCTATCAGCACACCAATTTTCAGATCTCTAGGCCATTTAGAAGTGGTCAAACAAATCGCGGACGGAAACACTCGCATTTGCCCATTTTTCCCTTTTACTTTATACGTATAGAAGATGAAGCCGTGCATTTATATCATAAACAGTTGTAGCCCAGAAATAAAGCCTAACTCTGATTTTTTTTGTGGGGGCATGTGCTTCCAAATAAATATATCGAGAGCTATTACTTTTTTTAAATTCAACTTCTCTTGATCAAAAATTATACTGTTTTATCAAGTGAAAATTTAAATATCCTGATGTATGAAAATAATGAAGGTACGTATCCCATACAATATAAAAGGAGCAATTCTTGTATCTATGTAAATTTTATTTTGAAACGGCTCTAAGGACTTTGATGAAAGTGATTAACCTACCGTTTTCTGGTACCAGAAATCGATTTAGCTTAATCTCGACTTTGGAAAAATTCCTTTAGTGGGTTAAATAACCACCCGGAGTTACCACGTTTTTAGTGTCATAGCGTCAGCCTATTAATGCTTCCTATGCTTAGAAATCTTATGACGTCACACTCTCGCGATAGAGATGTTGGCGTGCGGTCACGCCATCTGCCTCATTGCGTCACGCGTTGTGTGTGGATCCTATTAAAGTTTTATGACGTCACACTCTCGCGATCACCTGCCTTATTGTGTCACGCGTTGTGTGCTTATACTAGCGTCTCGAGGTAGAGACATCCACATGTATCGAGTTATCTCATTGGCAGCAATACAACTGAGACCCACCAATTGGCGAACGGCATCGTAACGGCTTTAACAGTTTGGCGGAAATCTATAAAAAGAACACTGATTTCTCACAGTCTGGTGATTACAGTAAGCTGCAAAACATAAAAGCACATCAAATAAATCCAATTTCACCTTAAAATATCAATTGTACAGGACTATCGACAACCGCCAACGAAGAAACTAATGTTAACTAAGATGTAAACAACCTGTGTCACGACTTCGACGACGTATATCTGGCTCAAATTGTATTTCTACCCGAATGAAACAGTACAAATCGAACAACTTAACCTGTTCGCAGTATCCATCCAAATATAATTATAAACTAGATAGAAGTTTTAAAGAAAACTACTTACTTATTCTCTCAAACTTACCTCTTCGCAGCGTAGCAGTAGCCATTATCCACCATTATTACCGCCAAACTGTTAAAGCCGTTACGATGCCGTTGGCCAATTGGTATGTCCCAGTTGTATTGCTGCCAATGAGATAACTCGATACATGTGGATGTCTCTACCTCGAGACGCTAGTGTGTGCGTATTACGCATTACTTCTATTTTCTTCTAGAACAAAAAATGAGTTGTGCCAGCTGCTTGGAGTTGATTCGTAGTAAAGTATAAGCAGCAAAACGCTGGTTTCGTGAGTTTTCCCCTTCAAAACGGAAACTGTTAATACAGCATTTTTTTGTTACATTTTTGAGTATTATTTTAATGACGAGCTTATCCGCTGTGCTAAAATATGATTCGTTCATTTTTATTCATTACTATTAACAGAGTGTCACGTGGATGGTAAACTTGACTATGAAGAAAACTGTGGAAGTTTTTCCGATAACATGGAGGACTTAAACACCTAAGCCAAATATCTACAATATGTGATTCCATGAAGAACCCCATGTTAACATTTATTGTTCAGTGTTTCCTGTTCGGAAATAATAAAAACAATTTAAAACAATTTCTTACTCTAACAGAAATAAAAAAATTATCATTCATCCTTGTTTTGATGTTTATTCTAAATTAATTTGCCTCTAATTCGTCTATCATTATTAATCTTGATGGTATAGACTTAGCATTACAATACTTAGAAATAACATATCAAAATATTAATTTTTTGTGCCCTCATCCGCCCTTTAACCGAGCGATGCTCGGTGTTCCTGATATTATTATGTGACTTATACACAATAATGCATTTCATTGTACATTTTATTTAACATTATTAGTACATGGAAAATATTTATGGCATAGGATGTTACTGCTGCAAAAGAAAGTGTTCGCGTTATTAAAGCGGTTTTAATTAGTACTTCACCAAGGTAAAGGGAACGGCACGTATCATGTGTCCTAAAATATAACAACTACGTATTGCACTGGACGAATGAATCTCACGAACAGGATATCAGAATTTTCCGAAGACACTTTTTTATTTTTTTTAATTTGGGGGTTTAACGACCACCGTGAGCAATTCAATGTGCTATAAGTAACCATCCGTCCCTAATTGAGCGCCACTGGTTTCAGGGAAGGGGGATTACCAGTGCCGTAAGGCAAACACAACATCCATGCAACACCGGGATTTGAACCCGGACCCATCTCGGGTGAATGATCATGATACAGCGCTTGGACAACTGCCGGAATTGTAAAGACACTTTTCCTAGAAACGTCAAACAGAAGCCAATGCTTTTTCGACGTTTATAAGTGAGTCAGGGAAAAATTCTCATTGGTCGCCATCGAACAGGGTCTTCCAGTTACGCGCCGGACATGCTTCCACTGCAACACAGCGGCCTCGAATTCCTCCTGACTCACATGTACTGACTGCCAAGCACTTATCAGGTTGCTTCTTGGAGCCCCTCACAATGCTGGGGATATACCAAAGATGGTAAGCAGCAACTGAACAAATAACTAGAAGGCGAATGAACAATGAGAATAAAATGAATAATTTAATAAAAGAATGAATAATTCTATTTGATGTTCCAAGTCCACGTCAAACATCTGTATTAATTCCTAGAAACGGTTCGTAAAAAGTCTTCGTTACAACATCCAGTTCTATTTCATCTGTACGGTCTTGGTAAGTGTTTAGCAAGTTTTCACATTTGCGGCATCACACAAGGAATGCAAAAAAAGTGCTTTCTTTTTATGTTTAGTGGTTTGAGTGATTGCTCAAAATCTCCACCAGATGGATGAGGTCATCCTAATGTATCCTGCCCCCTAGAGATATGTTCGAACTTAGAAACCTCCTAATCCCACCAAGATAGAGAAATGAAAGAAAAAAAAAGCTACCACACGAGAAACATTCTCTCTCGTTGGCGGTGTGTGTTAGACAATTAACGATGCTTTAGGGAACGAAATCGTTTCAAAACTTTCCTGCACTAATTAGTCTAAGCGCAACAGAGTGACAAAGAAAAATGTCTCGAGGATGAGTGAGAGAGAAACCTCTACCGTTCCTTTAGGGCATTGTAATCTGTCCTTTATCATTGGGCTATAAGTAATGCAAACGGATAATTAATTTATGGGCATATGGAAGACACAGCAAGGTGTGACTACAGATGTCATGAAGACGGCAAGTAGCATAACAAGCACCAGTCGGTGTAGCTTAATTGGGAAAGTATTCGGCTCTGCCAAAGAAGGATGCCAGTCCAATTTTCGCCAACAGGAAATTTGTTTTTCGCTATAATGACGCCCAAACGTAAAAATGGATCTGCTTGCCGTTGGGTTATTTAAAAAATGTGTGATGTTCCTTCCATACATCGTCTAGAATTAATGAGAATTCTTCTTTTGCTTTGAAAAATGTAGGATGCTTCTTCCACACATCGAATTGAATTAGTGAGAATTCCTTCTTCTGCAGGGAGTTACTTCCAGCATGATTTGCGGTGAACCAGAAACCTGCGATTTCGTGCCCTCCGTTTCTCTCAAGGGAAGTAGGGATATATATGACGCACTACGGAGGTAACGCATATGTCAAGACCACAAAAAGCATTAATAAACACTAGTCATTGTAGCTTAGGACTTCTATATATCCATGTGCTTTTAGGTGCCAGTTCAAACCCGAACACGGGCTTTTCAACTGGAACTGCATTATACAGTGGAAGTACACACTCCCTAATTTTAACTTCATAGTCAGGTTAGCCTTGCCCCAAGTATAGTCAGAACATTTTTCCTGCTGAAATACATAACGTTAACTAGAATTACAAGGACATCGTAGTTTCTACTCAAAATGGCAGAAGAGGCTCATTGTTCGAAGGAACACGTGTATTTCTTATCCATGAATAGTAACTATGGGAAGGCATTCGGCTGCGGAGTAGAAGGATGCTGGTTTGAGTGCTTCCACCGGAAAATCTGAGTGTTAACCAAGGGCACATCTGTGGACTTGACTGTGTGACGCGTGGTACTAAGAGAGAGAGAGAGAGAGAGAGAGAGAGAGAGTCATAGCTCCAAGTTCTGGGCTTACGGCTGAGTATGTCTACGTAGAAAAACAAGGTTGGCTTCGTAGTATTTGGAGAATTCTGAAAGCATCTTGTTATTCTCTTTGGTATGAGCGTAAGATATTTAAAAAAAAACATACAGACATGATGCTTGCTAAGATCTTGTGGTTTACGGAGCCCGTGAGGGCTAGAGCAGTTCAAAGTCATATACAAACACATCAACTTTCATAAATTGTTGGTGATCATGGATTTTATTGTTCCTTCTGAAGAGCTAACAACTCACAAAACATTACAAACGAATCGGATTATATTTGGGACTGACTCATCAGGGTTGAAGTTTTGTCATACAGATTATACAGCAAAACGCTTTTGAACTTCATTGGATCTCCTTCCCATTTCTTCTTTGAAGTTTTACAATGGAACAGCTCTTTCTTGGCCAAGAACGTGGATTCATGGGAATACATTAATCCTTTAGAGGAAGCAAAGAAGACAATAATGACTCTTAAAGTTTTCAACGACAGAGCAGAAAGGGGAACCTCACTTGATACCACTTTCAATGCTTCTCTCACTAAACAAGAAGATAGAAACAATTCCTCTTTCCTTTTAAGTTGTGGAGGGACACGGGAACGTTTTCTGGTTACCAAGAAAAGCGCACTAGCCGCAAAGCAAGCCCACTGAGAAATCAGCAGTGGGATTTTCTGTAAATTGTTGCACAGTATGATCACTATAATGAACCGTATGTGAGCCTACTGACGAAATAAATTTGAGATTTATCTCGTTCAGTTAAAGTATTCTAGTGTCTATGATTGATTGGAGGTTTAACGACCACCGTGAGCAACTCAATGAGCTATAAGCAGTCGCCTGTCCCTAATTTAGGGTCACTGGTTCCAGGGAAGGGAGAGAGCCAGTGCCGGAAGACAAACACAACATCCATGCCTCACCATGATTCGAACCCGGACCCCTTACGGACGAATGATCACAGGCCATCGCTTAGACCACTGCACCACCGGGGCGGCCTAGTGTATATGTGTCATGTTTATTATTTTCTTTATAAAGGACGTAGTCTTATAGTAGAAAATGTTTGACTGCCTGGAGAACCATGCAGTCCCACCCTTGAAATTTTGTGTGAGTCATTTTCTCAATAAAAGGAATAAAAAAATCCATGAGCACCAAAACATTTCGATGTTCGAATTTTTTGAACCACCCTAGCCGCAATTCCCACACAGCCTTTAATCTGTTGGGAATGTGCACCCACGGGTTAGGCGTATCCGTGTAGGTTGTACAACAGTCGTTCCATAAACACTGAGAGAAAAATCACACAAAATGAAGAAATATAGGTACAGCAAAATACATGTTATTCTTTCTCAAAGTATCTTCCCTCGGATGATATGCAACGGTCCCTTCGTTCAGTCTACTTTTCAAAGCATGTGGCGAAAGCATTTTGTGGAAGCTGTTTTAGCGATCTCTGTACAGCTTGAATAACGTCAGCATCTATGTTGAATGTTGCGCCACGGAACCTCCTACATTGTTGGAAACAACCAGAAATCGCGCGGGGCGAGGTCAGAACTGTAAGCAGGCTGTGGCATGATTTCAATACTGCATTTAGTCAAGAAACTGTTGAACACAAGCAGCCACATGTGGGCGGGCGTTATCATGGTGTAGGGTCCATTTGCCCACCAGTTCCGGTCGCTTAATCGATATGTGTCGTCTCAGACGATTCAAGACTGAAATGAAATACTCAGCATTGACAGTAATTTGTGGAGGAACGGAATGCTAGTAGACTACACCTTTATGATAAAAAAAATTATCATCATCACCTTCCCAGCTTATTTGGTTTGGCGGACTTTTTTCGGTGGAGGCGAGTCTTTGTGTTTCCAGACACAAGTTGCGCGCTTCGTGATGGTGTCGTAACCCATATAGCACAAAACGCTTCCGATTTGTATCAATAATGTTACAATCTCTCATTTTCGTTACACGTTCAGAGATATCTTACAATTACGTTTTAGCAACATCTATTTTGGAACATAACTCTTTGTACATTACGGTTACGTTAAAAATAGCATTAACCGAAACTACTATTTTTTAGTTTCCATTGTACATAATTGCTATCTAGATGATACATTCCGGCGATATTTAAGATTTTTGGTTTGGCAACGGCGTGGACGCGCATGCGCATTTATGCCATTTCACCGAAGAACTCTCGTAGTCGTTCCATGTGCTACTGTGATATTCTTTGGTGCTACTGTCGTACTCGAGTTAGCTAGTTAATGGACACTAGTGTCCGTACTTAAGTTTTGCACGCCGGTGTATAATATATTAGTACGTTTGTTGGTTTTGAATCAGAAAAAAAAGTCTCAATAAAAGTAGTTGTTTGTTTGTAAATGTAGAAAAAATAAAATGCTGATATATTGAGAAGTTTAACAACTACGCAAGTTTAGAAAAAAGTATAGTAAGGTATGCATTAAAAGGTACATTTCGTTGATTAATCATGGAGAAATTTAAGTCATCCTACAGAAAAATGAAATGGTGCGTGGAAAGAATAATGCATTTCCGTTAAATAATGTATTTGCAAAGCATTGGTCTTTTCGTTAGTTCCTACAGAACACTGTAACAGCGGGGCGTCAGAAACAGTGAGATCATGTGGGGAGGTAAACAAAAAAATGGCGAAAAAAACCATGTTCGGTAAGACCACGTGGAACACAAAATGTTATGGTTAAACACAAGGAGGTTATATTACTGGAGACACCACTCCTATCCACGCAGCATTGGTCGCCATAAGTCACCGTCTGTGCTGCAAATGACGTCATGAGCAGGCACGACGCAGCCGCAGAAGAGAAGCTGCTTGGAAACCAATAGAACAAAAACTTCTAAGCGAATAAACAGATAAAATGAGTAATTCAATAATCTTTATCAATGATACACAAGCATACTGTTTCATCAACGGTATAATTTAGTTCGTTTTTGCCTGCTTGTGACGTCACACCACATATTAGCTGTGACCTATGGCGGCAGAGCCAGTGGTGTCTCCAGTAATATAACCTCCTTGGTTAAACACAAAGAGAAAATGGCGGAAAAAAGATGGTCGGAATGATCACGTGGAAGAAAATGGCTGTGACTAACGTCATGATTGACAGAAATCGACAACATCCCTCCTTGAGGTAGCACATAGACGGCTGGGGACGGTCGTGGACGGCCTCCTTTGTTACAGAAACCTCCTATTATCACGTAACAGTAATATGATGTTGTCACAAATATCTTTTAAATACGTAACAGTAATGTAACGAAGTTACAAATATCTTTCAAATATGTAACATGAAGTTGATATGTTGAAGTTACAAAGACCTTTCACTGTAACGTATTGGTTATGTTTCAAAGTTATGTAACGTTATTGAACATTTTGACGTAACCGTAAGGTTTCTGCAACATTACTGTTACATTGCGCAACGTATCTGAAAAGTCTAAATGTTTCAGTGCTACGTACTTGTAACATATATGAAATATTCTGTACTGTGTGGGAATAGTGGACCCATGCTTAATCCGCAGTTATTATTGCGTTTAGAAAGTTTGGATCCTTTTCAATTATTTGTTTCCACTCACAACACACCTGAACTTTGGCTAACAATTGTTCTCTCGTCAGATGATGAGGTACCAATCTGGAACACACACGATGCAGCAGTAATTTGACGCGTAGAATGCGGAATGCCGACGTTTTTGAAATATTAGTTGACGCCGCTATGTCTTCACACGTCATTCATCTATCTTCTTGAAGGATTACACAAACAGTATTAACAATACGCTCCGACAAACGCCATTTTTTGAAATCATGGTGCCATCTAAAAATCGTTGACTCATCCAAACATTTATCTCTGTGAGCTCTTTTTCATTAAATCATCTGTTTTTGAAGCCGTTGTACCTAAAATATAGAAAAATTTTATCGCACAACGCATTTCACTTCTTAAATGTGATTCACTCACCTCCATAGCTGTATAGCGAAATGCAGATGTATCTTAGACAACTGCGCAATAACAAAACCAGAATCGTCTGGCACGGCTAATTAGTGTTGCCATAAATACTTCCTTAATTCAGTTAGTCATCTGCGTGGTTATTTTTAAAAATACCCTCTGTTTTTATGGAACGGCCTTAGTATATCATCATCATCTCTGCAGCCCCCCCCCCAAAAAAAACATATTTCAGCTCTACGTCTTGAGCAGTTTTCTTCCATGTCCCACCGACATGTTTACGAATTTCAACCACCCATAGCCCACGTGGCTGGCTCTTTTTTCTTTTCGTAATAACAGATCCACCAAGATAGAGAAATGAAAGAAAAAAGTCCAATACCCCACCTCCACCAACTTGTGTATTTAAAGTTAGGCAGCTGGATTCCACGAGTAATACTTTTGACACTATATATTGGCCCTTCTGTTAGCGTGTATACACTGAAAACGGGATTCATCGGGCCAGGTGACCTAGAGCCGCTGATGGCTTAGTGGTTAGCGAGTCAGACTGTCAATGCAAGGTCCTCAGGTTCGATCCTGGGCTGATCTTCCAGAGATGGTGTAATTTACTAACAATCGCCGAATATCCGCCGTGCATCGAACGGGTACGTTAAATGTCGGCCCGCGGGTTGAACCCACCGGTTAAATGGGTATCCTTTCCTACGCCCCACCCCCACCTTTGACTTTCTCTCACCCTCTATGAGCAACATCGTACTTGTACGGTGGAGCCATCTACTGTACTCTAATCTGACTACAAACTGTTCTGTCAAAGTCGCTAGACTTGCTCTCATTCCTTCCGTTTCTGTGTTCTGCCCAAAAGGCGAACTAGCTGTAGGTGGCTGGGACCTAAACTCTACTTACTGTGGACGGGAGTCCTACATGAAAATGACAAATACTTGAAAAAAATGAAGTTCGGATCACGTGACCTTTTGCCCGTGCGCAGTGATACATTGCTGATGCTTCTGTATCCGCTGGTGACGAACTTGTCGCTTTTCAGAACAGACAAATGTTGCGCAAAGAGAACGACAGCTGTTATTGCCATTTCATGGCAACCCAGCAAGAACATAACTGTTGGGAAACTACTGGCCGCCAGCTGGCAGTGATGGGTCATTGCTGGTTGAAATTTGGTGCTCATGGTACTTCAGCGATCCGTTGGTGTCAGCGCCATCAGTTGGCAGCCGTTAATGGCCCTGCCATATCGCCGTAAATTACGGGCCTCCAAGAGAGTGTCACGAGTGGCCCGGAATTCGTTACTGAAGCAACCCGAACACTACGTGCGGGCACCGCTACTGCGCATGCGCAGAAGCAACACGTGTATTGTCTCTCGTGGTACCAGTTAGATAAATTCGACGCCATCGTGTTGTTTTAGTGGATGCTAATAAAAAACGCCGTACATAGAGAGACGACTAAATTTCCTTTTGAAATATTGCGTTGACGAATATTAACTTCGGAGGGAAATTACGTAAGTAATTAAACATCTGTAAGAATTTGTCAGTTACTCATTTGCATTTATAGAAATTCATTTCATAACAAATTTCTTTCACTAACACACAAATAAACAGAATTCTTTTACTAACACACAAACAGCCATGAAGCACACCGATTCCATTCTCATGAACAACAAGAAATAATTTCAGAAAACTGAATAAATGTATCGAATAACCCTTCGTTAACATACACTAAACTGTTTCAAACAAAGTCCCCCTAAAGTAATTAAAAATCCGTTTGTTGGGGAAAAAAATAATTATACAAAATGGGTATTTCTGAAAAAGAAACGGCATGAATTAATTACAAAATAATCAAATATTTGTAAAAAAAAAAAAAAAAAAAAAAAGAAGAAGCAACGCTGTGTGAATATAATGCACTCATCCATGGGCTCAATACACAAACAAGGTTGGAGAAATTTGCTGCCCTAAATAACCAAAAATAAAAGGAAAATACAAGTATCTTACCCATTTAAAACAAATGTAGCTTTGGACCGTCACAAAAAAAGATACAATGTTAAATATGTAAGAAAATGTGACATGAACATATAAATATATTAATCATACAATCGCTTTTCAAGACCACAAGGACAGCACAAAACTTTGGAAAACATCTTGAAGCTGGTACACTCGTTGAAAATCCGTGAAGTTCCCTCAATGTACGGTAAATAAAAAAAAACTCGTTACGTTTAATCCTTTAACGACCATAACGCCCAAAACGCCCGTACATACAAACGGTCATAGCCGCCTAAAATACCTGTCTAGAGTGAGTCAGATTTCCTACGTTTGCCTGTTCTTCAAATTTCTCGACCTATGAGGGACCCTCAGTCGATATTGTTGTTATTAAAGAAAGAAGTGAACAAAGAGACAATTTCGGGTGTTATGATATTTGGAGTGATAAAATATTTTTGGGTCATGGTCGTTAAAGGGTTAAAAATAAATTTATGAATTATATAAAACAGGCATTTATGAAATATAACTCGCAATATATTAAAATTAAAAAGAGAAACCTTCGTTTCGCATTACGCAGGAAAGATGTTCACCTTCAAGCAAACTTCCAACCCTGACAAAGCAGTATTATGGTTAAAGCATTTGCTTTGCAACAATTAAGTGTCATGCGTTTGATGCTGCACTAATCCTCCAGTCGTTTTTCCAGACAGGTTGAGAAAATTTCCTCAGCACCGTGACGTCATGCAGATAAATTTCCTGTATGGGAGACAAAGGGTGGCGCCGACTGAGTCGTGAAGTCATTCAAGATCGATCAAGTAGAGAAAAAAATTATGCTGACCGGACAACGTTGTCGTATTTTCCTGTTTTCCTTTTCCACTACTGGGCAATTGGCGAACCATATTCGGCAAGCCATCAGTAACGTCACATTATTGACGGCTACTACTACCGGAAAACTGGCGGACGACATTAGGCTAGACATCATTTATTGTACGTGCTTGCAGGACCGCTTAAGGGCAGCTTGTGACAGCTACAGCCTGTGATGGATAACTGACGGCCTTGCTGCCCCATATGACAACTGATCGGGGTGCCAGCTGCTAACTCCAATTGCTGGCTCATGTGTTGGCCACAGAGACATTTTATTGACATTTGGGTACCGGCACCATAGTGCTGGACCACGGCTGGCTGCCAGCATTGGATTGAGTGCTGGCTGTTTTTTCTTGGAATGTGCAGCAGCTAATTTCAAATTCTCTTTAAGTACAGTTGTTGTACTGCGCGGTTTCTTTACGTATTGGAGCTCGTCTGTTACCTCGTACAATCCTCCCTATCCGCCGTTGCCCTCGAACATCGACCAGTCGTTTCCTCCCACAGAAAGATGAGGGATTGATTATATTATTGTTTGTGTGCTACTGATTGTACGTCCTCGTTGTAGTTGTTCTTGCATTGCCCAGATGGTTTACCTTTTATACTGTGCTTCCACCTACCGGCCTACCGCAAACTGTCATATCATTTTCTGGCAGTTTTGCTCGTAATTACATTTTGCCAAAATAATTTTTGAATACTCAGTTTTGGAAGCATAGCTCCTGTGAAATCAAATATATACATTCACACGGTCGTGTCAGAATAAAATGATCACCCCCGGAATCACAGAGTATCTGCCCAGGCGCGTTACAGAGTGCACGTGACAAGGTCGACCACACAGAGATATAAGAGCCTGGTGAGTCACAATGCGTGACGAGAACACAATGGCCAGAGGTAGTGATCGGACGGACGTTCAGAAAGGAATGGTCATCGGCTGCCGCGCCAAGGGTGAAAAGCATCTCAGAAACAGCAGACTTCGTGGGCTTTTAGCGACGTTCTGTAGCAAGGGTGTACCAATAATGGACTGCTGGCACACCGAGTACATCCCGACGTCATAGCTGTAGAGCCCCAAAGGCCACCGACCTCAAAGGGTAACGTGCCTTCGTCGACTGGTAAAGGGCAATCGATGCGCAACTGTGCAGCAATTGACCACGCAAATGAACGCTGGAACACCCAGGTACGTGTCCCCGGTAACAATAGAGAGAACCCTGTTACGCATGAGTTTTCGCAGTCGACGCTGCGTCATGGCGCCCATGTTAAGCCAGGTCCATCGGCAACCATGATTGCAGTTCGCATGGGACAACCGTCGTTGGATAGTGGAAGAGTGGGAAAAGGTTCCCTTCTCCGACGAATCGAGGTTTCAACACCACGGAAGTGACAGGCAGTTGCAGATACGGCGTCAGACACTCGACAACCAACAGCCGGACATCCTTGTGGGTCACTTACAGGCCGAGGGTGGCAGTGTGCATGTCTAGGGGATGCTTTCTCGGTATGACCTGGGACCACTGGTTCAACTGTATGTGTCCCTGAATGCGCATGGCTATATGCCCATCCTCGCTGACCACATGCATCCTCTCGTGTTGGACGTTTACTCTAGTTGTGATCGTGTCTACCAACTGGATAATGCGCCGTGTCACGTCGCTAATTGGATGCGTGACTGGTTCCAGGAACACGATAGCGATATCTCCGTTCTCCCTTGGCCTGCGAAATCGCCCTACCTCAATCCCATAAAGCACTTGTGGGACTATTTGAATCGACAGGTTTTGCGTGCCGACTCATTACCCTGTCATCTGCGGAACCTCCGTACCCTGATGCAGTTCGAATGGGCACGTGTGCCTTTGGGAACCTTCCAGGACCTTTTTGCAGGTGAAGGGTGGTTATTCCCATTATCAGGCAGGTGGTCATATTATTTTGATGCGACTGTTTACGTCACGACCTAGAGAAAATATGCATTTTAAGGAAATGTAGCAGAAAAACGCATCATATAAAGCAAGACATTCGTAGGAAGTTTTGCATATGGATTGCGCTATTATTCGTAGCAAAGACAATTTTCTCCACTTCGACCTTTACAAATGTGTGATACATAAAAATAAAACTGAGCTATCTACTGTAGAGTCTTCTTGCATCATATACACTGAAGTGCCAGAAAAACTGGTACAGACGAGCTTATGCAAAATACTTAGCAACGTCACCTATGCGCGTACTCGGTTGCGTCCGCCAGTGCGTATATAAAGCGTTAGACATCCTTGCCAGCTGTCAGAGCTGTTTACGGCACGAGAATGACAAGTAATATCGATTTAAGCGAGTTTCAACGCGGTGTCGTAGTTGGCGCTCGTGAGATGGGCCATAGTATCTCGGAGGTAGAAACGAAGTTCGGATTTTTATGGACGACCATTGCAAAGGGTATACCGTGACTACAAGAATTCCTGCAAAACCTCCAATCTACGATACTACTGTGGCCGTAAAAAGACATTGGGTGAACGTGACCATCGTCGGCTGTCAAGAATCGTCTCACGAGATAGGCGTGCAACACTCTCGCAGGTATGTTCGGAATTCAATGCTGGAGCCTCAAGAAAGCGCCAGCGTCCGGACTGTGCAATGTACCCTGCACGATATGGGCTTTGGGAGCCGACGCCCAACACGAGTCCCCTTGATGGGTGCACGACACAGAGCTATGCGCCTCGCTTGGGCACGGAACACCGCCACTGGACACTTGATGACTGAAAGCAAGTAGCCTGGTCTGACGAGTCGCGTTTCCAACTGTATCCGGCAGATGGAAGGATTCGTGTGTGGCGCAAACCCCATGAAGTCATGGATCCCGCCTGTCAACAGGAAACTGTACGGGATGGTGACGGGTTCGTAATGGTATGGGGTGTGTTTAGCTGGACTTCACTGGGACCCCTGGTACGTCTACAAATGTCTGTGACTGGCCAAAGCTATGTGTGCGTCCTTTGTGACGAGGTATAGCCGTTCATGTCCTACATTCATGTTGATGGGCTGGGCCTGTTCCAACAGTACAGTGCACCTCCACACAAGTGTCGGGATGCCACATTATGGTTAGAGGAGCATTCATATGAGTTTGGGGTGTTGCCATTCCCACCCTAGTCTCCAGATCTGAACGTGATAAAACACATTTGGGATGCCATGCAACGCGCTATGGAACACAGGAATCCGAGACCTGGGGATACACCCGAATTGTGGAACGCTCTGCAGGAAGTATGGTGTGAATTGCCTACAGCCTATTTCCAGAAGCTAGTGGAGTCCATGCCGCGTCATATTTTTGCGGTCCTGCGCTCCCGTGGGGGACCTACCAAGTATTAGACTGGTGCACCAGTTTTTCTGGCACTTCAGTGTGTATTTGAACGTTCGTAAGTAACCATTCTCATTGCAAGAGAAATTCATCGAATAGAACATTTAAAAATGTCGGCGGACGGACACACAGACAGACCAACAGAGAGAAGCACATAGTGACACTAAAAGAACGTACATGTTTATCGTTGACGTTTTAAAAAGGATTTTTTAGTGATTTTTCATGTTCTTCCTGAAAAATGTCTTCTAAAAGGATAAGTGTAGATTAATAAATGAAGTTTTTGCTCTAGAACATTTCACTCTGCAACGCTGCGCTTGTAGGGAAAGTTCCAAAACAGATCCTCGACGCATGTACACCGAAGAACCAAAACGTTTTGACCAGCACGTCTTTACGAAAATCGAAGCAACCGCAGATAAACAACGGCGAATGTGAAGGTCAGAAAACGATATAAATAACACCTGATACTGAGCGTTGTTCTTCAGTGTTATTCTTGCTCTGCAGATGGGAAAGGAAGCGGACTTATGAGCGTTTTACAAAGCCCAAATTGTAATTGCCAGACGACTGTGTCCGAGCATTTATGACACGGCAAGTCTTGTGGGGTTATCACCGTCAGCCATGGTTTGTACCTTCAAAAAGTGATCCGATAAGGGAAAAAACCACGAACCGCCGTCAAGGGGTGGTGCGATCACGACTTATCAATGCTGAAGGTTAGCGGAGGCCCCTATAGTACGAACTAACAGAAAGGAAACCCTGACCTGGCGCCACCAGCCGGTAATTTGTATGCTAGTGACAGAAGTAATGTGTCACAGCACACAGGATACCGAACTCCGCTGGAAATAGGGTTCTGTGAAAACGCATTGTCGCCGCAGTGTTGCAGTGGTCTAAGCCCTGGCTTATGACTATCTGTCCGAGAAGGATCCGGGTTCGAATCCCGGTGAGGCATGGATGTTGTGCTTGTCTTACGGCACTGGATCTTCTCTAGAACCAGTGGCCTTACATTAGTGACGGGCGACTGCCTGTAGCGCATTAAGTACTTCAGGGTTGTCGTTAAACCTCTAATAAGAAAAAACAAGTTAGTAAAATAATGCAATGCATTGATTATGATATGCTTTCCGACATACCAGAAATCATTACTCAAGTTATGAGGATAATGTAGGTAGAATAAATCTCGCTCCTATGACCTGACGTTTGACCCCACTTCCAAGATATTCAACAGAACCGGTAAAGCATTCTTCCGGAACAACATGATAAAGTTTTGTCTCAATCGATGCATTTTTACGTAAGTTATAACGCATAAGGGCGATGGTATGGATCTCGATCCTATGTCCTGACCTTTGACCCCATTTCACCCATTTTAAAAGGTTCGTCCCCAGGTGGTTCCCTACCACATACTAAAAGTTCATCATAATCGAACCATTTTTACGCAAGCTGTGACGCATATAAGGGCAATGGAATGCATCCCGCTCCTATGTTCTGACCTTTAACCCCACTTCTTCCATTTTCGATAGGGTCTGTTCCCAGTTGGTCCCCTACCACCTACTAAAATTGCATCGAAATCGAGCCATTTTTACGCGAGCTATCGTGCGGGCAGACGGACAAACAGACAGACAGACGGACAAAACTGGAGCATATACGCTTCTTCAACTAACAGTTGGAAAGCGTAAAAATAAGAACGCAAGCCGCTTTGAGTGCTCATGCTAACCTCGTTTCACCTTCGAAATCACCTACAATGCCCAGGCGAGCATAAAAACTGGGCCTTGAAGTACTGGAAGTAAGTCGTCTTGTCCGACAAATTTCGTTTCCTCTTGCACCATGTGGACAGCCGGGTACGTGTACGTCGTTTACCTTGGAGAAGTGTTGGCACCAGAACGCACCATTGAACGAAACCAAGCCGGTGGAGGACGTGTAAATATTAAGGCAATATTCTGCGGGGTATCCCTGGGTCTAGATATTTATGTGCTAGAAGTTTTGATGTCTACTATTAGGTGCTTGAATTAATTCCCGCTGCTGCCCAATAGAGCGCAGCAGTGGTGCGCTGTGACCCGGGCCACACGTGACCTCCTTTGCACACGTATGTACCGTCCGTAGTCTGGGCGAAGCAATGTATGACACGCCATCGGAGGGCACAGAAGACGAGTTTGTATCGCATTCACGATGTCCAGTTTCGTACCAAAAAAGAAGCATTTGGGGGAAGCATTACTCTTCTGCTTTCATCTCAAGAAATCTGCAGCGGAAAGTCATCGTTTGCTAGCGCACACCTCTGGGGAACATGCTTTATCGGAAACAACATGTGGAGAGTGGTTCCGACGCTTCAAAGCCAACGAATATGACGTGAAGGACAAAGATCGCTGTGGGCAGCCCAAAAAGTTCGAAGATGGCGCATTGGAGGCGTTATTGGACGAGGATTCGTGTCAGATGCTCCACGAGTTGTCTGAAACACTACGGGTCGATGAGTCAACGGTTAGCAAACATTTAACGACAATGGGAATGATCCAGCAGCTCAGAAACTGGAACTCACATGACAAGGTTATTGTTCTCCACGACAGCGCTAGACCTCATGTCTCCAAATCCGTGAAGGAACTCTTGGAGGCACTTGGCTGGGACTTCTTACCCCACCTGCCTTATTCCCCGGACATTGCTCCCTCGGACTTCCATTTGTTCCGGTCGCTACAACATGACCTCTCAGAGCAGCACTTCCTTTCTGTCGCAGATATCCGAAAATGGCTCGATGAATGGTTCGCCTCGAAAGAACCTGCTTTTTTTACCGCGGAATCCATTTGTTACCCCAACGGTGGGAAAGGGTCGTAGCTGCCAACGGGCACTACTTTGAATAGACTATCCTGTACCGTTCTGTGGCAACACACAGGTGTTTGTGTGGCAAAAAAACAGCGGGAATTAATTCAAACACCTAATACCTACCTAAACATCATTGCAGACCAGGTACCTCCTTTCATGGAAACGGTATACCCCTCTAGCGGTGTCGTCTGTCAGCAAGATAATGCGCGAAGACACACTGCCAGGATTGTCGAGGAATGGTTTTCGGAACATGAGCAAGACTTTCAGGTATTGCTCTGGCGTCCAAAATTTCCACCAATGGAATTCAGCATATGTGGTTTGTGTCGGAGCAGCAAATCTAACTTTCTGCATCTCAACCACGTAACTTGCAAAAGTTAAAGGATCTGCTGGTATTGTGTTGGTACGAGATGCCACAAGATACCTTTAGAAATCTTGTAGCTTCTACCCCTTGCCGGGTGAGAGTTGCTTTCACAGCACGTGAAGGAACAGCATCATATTAGGCAGGTGGTCATAATGGTTTGGGTCTGAGGTGTACTAGAAAATGCGCAATCGTTCATGTTTATTATATGTGATGTATTTGTATATTTTGGAAATATCAGATTTTGGAAGTTGATAGTGTGCAGGTGTGCTTCTGTAAGTTCTTGCACTTCGTCTGGCTACTTATCCATATACACAGTAGAGTCACATTATTGTCACCACCTCCCACTTTTGACGTCAACAGCACGTAGACAATGAAAGATGGCACGTGTCGTAAGCTGGCTTGGAGGGTATATAAGGTGTGCTTGCGGCAATCTGAAAACATATCACTCGTTGCTGTCATGGGTAAAAGGAGTGATTTATCTTATTTGCAAAAAGGAATGATTATCGGCTTTCGGGTCAAGGGTGGATGCATTTCTGAAATGGCGAAGTTTGTGAACTGTTCGTGTGCTGCTGTGTTTAAAGTGTATTGTGATTAAAGTGGCACCATTGCAAAAGAACGACGTGGAAACTGCGGATCACCACGTGCCATTGATGTGAGAAGTGAACGTTGGCTTCGAAGGTGCCGGCTGACCGAATCGCTACAGTGGAGCAACTCACTGGCCGAATGAACGAAGGGGCTACCGGAAGTGTGTCTAAAACGACAGTTCAGCGAACCCTGCTGTATATGGGGCTCCGATGCAGACGGATTGTCCCTGCACCTATGCTAACGAAGGTGCATCGGCAGAAAAGACTTATATTTGCACGGCAGTATCGGAATTGGACCTCCACTAATTGGCAAAGGATTGCCTTCTCCGATTAGTCACGTTTTCTGCTTCATCGAACGGCTGGACGTTATCGTATAAGGCGAGAAACATCGAAGAACAAACACTCTTCAAACATTGCTGGACGAACACAAGCTGGTGAGGGCAGCGTTATAGTCTGGGGAATGTTTTCGTGGCATTCTCTGTATCCAATCTAACCTGTGGAAGGCACTATGGGCCGAATTCGTTATGAATCCATCTTTGCAGACTACGTACACCCATACATGCTGATTGTCTTATCTCGGGCGGGTGGGATCTTGCAGAACGACAGTACGACGTGTCACCCAGCTAGAAATGTTGGAGAGTGGTTGCAAGAGCACGATGAAAACTTCAAAGTACTTCCCTGGCCCCAAATTCTTCGGACTTAAACCCAATTGAGCATCTGTAGGACCACCTTGATCGTGTTGTTCGCTCTATGGATCCTTCACCACGCACCCTCCAGCAGCTGTCAAATGCACTGCCGTCACCACATGGCTCAACATACCTGTGAACACCTTCCAGCACCTTACTGAGTCACTCTCAGTCCGTCTAGCTAGTTTCCGCGCTGTACACGACACTTACTCTGGATCTTAGCGGGTGGTCCCAAAAATGTGACTCGACCGTGTATGTTTATTATATATTTGTCCTGGTTTTGGATCATAGCCATGTTTTGTTCTCTGCAAAATACTGCATTCTAGTTTTCCTTTTATGCTATTTGCGTGTTCTATAAAATACGACAAATTGTCACGCAGGAAAAGCTTCTTCATTCCCATCATCGCCCAGTTCCATTTTTACAGAGTGAATAAATATCTCACTTAGTGTCAGTTCTCCATTTCTCCGGCTTCCAGTATTTCATTCCTTTCGACAACGGTCGTCGTGTTAATCGTCTGGCTTACACACCGGCGTTCTTTTCCGCATTCCAAGTTATTACTGCAGTGTCAGCACTTTTTCACTTTCCATATCATGCAGCCACTCATTCCCCATAGCAAATTATCATCTCGTTCACAATCAGTTCTATATTCATGCCTTCCTCGTGTTCCAAGAAACACAACAAATTGTCCACAAATTGTAGACTACAAGCATTCTGGTGATTATAATATTAAGAAAAACAACATAAGTTCGCAATTATTTTAATTCGTCTTGCCGACTATTTTTGAAACCATAAACTAAACGAACTTTTTTGGATCAAAGGGCCATGTTCAAGACAAAAACTTCTTGAAAATTTATCAAATTCCATGTGAATGTAGCGTTTCGTACATAGGACAGACACGTGGGGTCTTGCGTTATCGATTGAAGAAGCACTATCGATTCGAAACTGTGACCTAAAGAAGTTGTTGATGGTAAAACATTGTTATGAAAATGACCAGAGGTTTCTCTTTGAAAAAGCGAAACTTATCGACAGGCCGGGTTCAACCACCAAACTTTATTTTTCGGAATCTTTCCATATATTTCAAAATTCTTCACAACTTGTCCCTAACATGCTGGCATCCACATACTTTCTATTAAGTGTATGGAAGCAACTAACAAAAAAACCCTGTGAAACCTTGGTTGATGAGAAAAAATAAAATAATTGTGAAATAACGTTGTTCTTTTATACAGTATTACAACAAATTATCATTCCGATCACTGCTTGCTGTCTTTTAATGTCTTCACCGTGTCACATGTTTGAAAACACCTTATCAAAATATAACATTTTTGAGGACATCTGATCTGAATATCGCATTTCTCAGAACATCTGTGACGTGCCTGCCCCTCAGGACGCACATGAGATAAAGGCAGATATAGCAATGAGAGCACATGTCCGCGTAGCTCAGTTGGGAGAGCGACTTACTCCGGAGAGAGAGGACACGAATTCGATGCACGGCGAGGACAAGACGGTGTTTTCACATTGGCGCCCGAACTTCCAGGATGACCCGGATCTTAAGTTTCTCGCAATGATGTGATGTTCTTTCCACACGGCGAGACAGGAAAAATTAGAATCCCTTTTTCAGTACTTGGAAAAATAAATGTGTGTGATGTTACGTTCCACACACCAAATTATCTGGGATTTCTTAAATGCACGTTCTTCGTGGGATGACTGCCTACAGCGACACATGGTCCCGGCTGATCCGTGGGCCATGCCCCCGGCCCTCTTTCGGGGAGGAGGAGATGTGACGTACCTGCCCCGCAGGATGCACATGAGATAAAGGCAAATAGCAATGAGAGCTAATGTCCGCGTAGCTTAGTTGGGAGAGCGACTTACTCCGGAGTGAGGGGACTCGGACTCGATGTTCGACGTGTACAAACCTTTGTTTTCGCACATCGTATCGGAAGGTATCAGTTTTGAGAGCACCCTATATCAGAAGATCACATTGTTGAGAACACCTGATCGGAACATCACATTTCTTAGAACATCTTATCGCAAGGTATCATTTGTGAGAGCACCTATATCGGAAGAACACATTTTTGAGAACATCTGATCGGAATATCACAGTTCTTAGAACATCTTATCGCAAGGTATCATTTGTTAGAGCACCCATTTCAGAAGATCACATTTTTGAGAACACCTGATGGGAATATCACATTTCTTAGAACATCTTACCGCAAGGTATCATTTGTGAAAGCACCTATATCGGAAGAACACATTTTTGAGAACATCTCATCGGAATATCACAGTTCTTAGAACATCTTATCACAAGGTATCATTTGTTAGAGCACCCATATCAGAAGATCACATTTTTGAGAACACCTGATCGGAACATCACATTTCTTAGAACATCTTATCGAAGGTATGATTTGTGAGAGCACCTATATCGGAAGAACACATTTTTGAGAACATCTGATCGGAATATCACAGTTCTTAGAACATCTTATCACAAGGTATCATTTGTTAGAGCACCCATATCAGAAGATCACATTTTTGAGAACACCTGATGGGAATATCACATTTCTTAGAACATCTTATCGCAAAGGTATCATTTTTGAGAACACCCTTATCAGAAGGTTCCATTCTGGAGAACACTGCATCGTGAGGTTACGTGTTTGAGAACACCTTAACAGAAGGTCATATCGTCCAGTCTTTGAATCCGTACAATGAATTTCCGTTTCATCCACCATTTCACATCTTTTCATGCGTCCCCGTGCTACACTCCGTCGGTAAAAAAATTCTTTAGTTCACATTTCGTTCTCTTTTCATATAAGCTCGTGTGATGATGTGAAAACCGTTAGAAAAAAAGAGTTGAAAAAAATGCCAGTGGTATACAGGAAAATGGGAACTGCTGTATTTTAATAAAGTAAACGTGGGGAAAAAATCAGAAATGGGCAATGGAACGCCATTTTGAAGTGAAAAGCGAAGAAGGGAGAAGGTCAGCCATCTTGGTGACCAGTTCACAAGGTCATAACGAGCACATGAATTCTCAGAACTTTGAGCATTCGAAGAGCAAAGCAATAGCGAGGGAGGGGCCATCGGGCGGGTGTAAACCGTGAGAACTTAGGACGCGGAGAGTGAAGGATGCCCAGCGGGGGGGGGGGTAGAATGCATCGTCGTGATTATCTGAGTGCTCGCTGTGGCTCAAAAAGTTTGGGAAAACTCAGGATGTTAGTTTTTTGGCGGTCTCTTCTCGTATAGTTTTCACTGGAGTAAGACGTCAGGTCATCGCGTGGGATTATTTGCCGCAAGAAAAGCGCTCGGCTGCGGTCGAGTTAGCTAAGGGTAGATTTCAACTAACTGCGGTTAGTAACTATCTATAATTTGTTGTAAGTGCTGCTGTCTAGATCCATGATACCTGAGATCGGATAATCTACAATAAATGTCAGAAGTGTTGCATAATTGTCTACATGAGTTAAACAGCTAATAAAGCGGACATGTGTGCTACAGTGTTTCCCTATGTGTTGAATATGGCGTAAATTATGAACTCAAACAAGAACTGAATTTAACATCACTGTACTCTTGTAAAATACTGAACGGTGCTAACAAGGAAGCACCATATTTCTATTTGCTCAGCTCAAGCTCTATTGTCACCTAAAATTCCTACGAGCGTCGTCTGTATGTTCTAGTGCAAGGTGTAAAACCAACCTTCATCCTACCCTAAGTGGTGGAGAATAAAGTTAGTTGTTATTTGTTAAATATCTTCGGCTCATTTTTACACCAGCTTGGAAATCTTCAACCACGCCTCTGTCTCGAATAAAGTGGATCTACATAAGGCGTCTAGACCTTGCCCCAATCTAGACTGGTGGCAGCAAGAAAAAAGTAAGTGCGTCTGGATGGTAAGAGTGTCGTAATGAAATAAAGTGCAATAATATTCATCATGCAATACCTCTCACTATCCCACACATAGAAATAAAAAGAAAAATACAACAACCAAAATCGTGATAGTACGATTATGACACCTCGTATTACAAATATTAGAAAAAAATTCATCCCGTTTGTCACTGGTTTTTATGTCTGGTCTTAGAAATCACATTATATGGCAATTATCTTTGTGCGATTTTTTTTCAAGTCATCTGACTTTTTAATCAGTAAGACATATTTTCGTCCCTTTTACAATTTGCTCTCCTTTCATGCCGTTCTCTTGTTCGAGTACGTCGAACATGTTATCATCTCCTTCACGATTTGCTATCTTTGCAAATCGTCCTCGTGTTGCAATCCACGCAACTCATTTTCATCTGATTTATCAGTTGCTATACTTTTATACCATCGTGATGTTCCATTTTGTAACGTATACTCTAGATTCAGTTTCTTTTGATTTTACTATCTCTTGTTATTTTATTTTCCTATGCAAATTATCTTCTCACTTAACGAGATGTTGTTTCTGCCGCTGAATTATATGTGGCAACAGGTGTAAGTCATGACGTGGTGGTATGCAGTATATATAGGCGCGCTCAAGTATAACAAAGAGCTTCGTTTTATATGTGATAGGTTCTTCCTGATTATTGATATGCGATTTACCTACTTTCCTACGATATTACGATAGTACGAAAGTTTGGGCTATCAGTAGTTGTGTTATTTTGGAGTGTTGTAACGTATACCAGGAGATGTGACGTACCTGCCAGCAGGACGCACACGACACAAAGGCAGATAGTAGTCAGGACAAACGTCCGCGTAGCTAAATTGGTAGAGTGACTTATTCCGGGATTGAGGGGATTCGGGTTCGAATCCTGGCGTGGACAGAAATGACGGAGAAATTTACTTCGTTATAGTGTGTATTTGAGTAATACCAGGAGCTCCCCAATAAAAGGTTAAAAGTGAGTACTTTTTCTTAGTTCATTTTATTGTCAGACCTCTGTCTGGCCGTTAAGTCTATTTCATTGAGTGTTTACGTTAAGTTCAGGGTATATTGTGTTTACCGCTCTAATAAGCAGCCTTCAAGGTACTAATGTACTAAAACCGAAGTTATATTACTGATATTCAAGATAATGAGGAACGCTGAGTAAAAAATAAATTCCATATTCTTGGAATTTATTGCACGTGCGTGTCTTACCTAAACAAACTCTAGCACTTTGAAGATTAAGCACACTTTAGCTACGTCAAGTAACCTTTCAATAACCCTAACGTGACTTAACGTAAGCTTTCCTGCACTACACGTCCAGCCGGAGAATTTTATTCATTATAAGTTCGTTAAACAAATTGTCACCTCGTTCATCGTTTGATCTCTTTTCAGGTTATCCTAGAGTTCTAGTCCTCCTAACAAGCTGTCTTCTCCGGGGCTCATTTTTTAACCGCACGTCATCTTGCAATCAGTATTTTCCCTGTTTTCGTTTCATCCTGGATGCAATCAGATCGAAAAATGATCCTTCGTCACCATGCATTGTCGTTTTATTTTATAATCTTGTATTGCATCTTGTGAAATAAATGATAGCGAGATCGAAATTCTCCTTCTTTTCCATCTCATAAACACAAAAATAAGTAGAAAGGTGAATGATAGTTGCTTTTTCTTACAACAAAAGCATGAATAATATTGAGGCCAAAGTTGAAGAATACAGTTCAAATTGACAGAGCCGGCAAGATGGTAAATCGCCGGTTTCTATTTTATAAATGAAATGAAAGGAAATAAATTGCGAGCTATAGCTTACCGTGTCCAAGTGCTTTGCAGTGTATAGTAAAAGTCCTTCTTTAGAGCGAGAAGAAATGTCAGCATCAGGAAGGTTCCTGCCGAAACGACACCATCTTTCTCCAGATGGTGCTTTGCCTCAGACATCCGAGTCGTCTCAAAATTTTGCCTATCTTGTGACGCTTAGAGAACCATCGTACGTAAGCCGTCTGCGCCTATGCACCCTCTGGAGTAAGCCCTGTCTAAATTCACGGTTGATTTTCTCCTTAAATCAGGTTATATGCTCACCTCTACTAAGGACTTAACACTCAATGGAAAAAAAACATTAGGAATACCTACCAAATAGCATGTGGTTTTCCTCTAGGGCGAATAACAGCTTGTACACGTCGAGGCATCACCTCCACCAGATTTCGGAGGTAATGCTAGCCATGCCTCTTGCAGCATTGTCCACAACTCCACCCGAGACGTCTGTCTAGGAGCCATGGATATGATGTTCCGCTCCAGAGCATCTCAAAGAGCTTTCACAGGGTTTAGATCCGGGAACTTCGGAGGCCACTGGATGGTTCCAAACCCAGATGAGTGTTCCTGGATCCATTCATGAGTTGTTTAAGCCCAGCGTAGGATATCATCGGCCGCAGGATGCGCGAAGACAATGAAAACATGTGGGTGATCAGCTAACACATTTGGTTAAGCACACTTAGCGTGCAGTGGTTAAGGACCTCTCTAAACACACTTAGCGTGCAGTGGTTAAGGACCTCGCCAGACACACTTAGCGTGCATTGATTAAGGACCTCGCTAGACACACTTAGCGTGCAGTGGTTAAGGACCTCTCCAGAAACACTTAGCGCGCAGTGGTTAAGGACCTCTTTAGACACACTTAGCGCCCAGTGGTTAAAGACCTCTCCAGACACACTTAGCGTCTAGTGGTTAAGGATCTCGCCAGACACACGTAACGTGCAATGGTTAAAGACCTCTCCAGACACACTTAGCGCCCAGTGCTTAAGGACCTCTCCAGACACACTTAGGATGCAGTGGTTAAAAACCTTTCCAGACACACTTAGGGTGCAGTGGTTACGGACCACTCCACACACACGTAACGTGCAGTGGTTAAGGACCTCTCCAGAACACTTAGCGTGCAGTGGTTAAGGACCACTCCAGACACACTCAGCGCGCAGTGGTTAAGGACATCTCCAGACACACTTAGCGCGCAGTGGTTAAGGACCTCTTCAGACATACTTAGCGAGCAGTGGTTAAGGACCTCTCCAGACACACTTAGCGCAGGTGGTTAAGGACCTTTTCAGACACACTTAGCTCCCAGTGGTTCAGGACCTCTCTAGGCACGCTTAACGTACAGTGATTAAGGACCTCTCCAGACACACTTAGCGCAGGTGGTTAAGGACCTGTCCACGCACACTTAGCGCCCAGTGGTTAAGGACCTCTCCAGACACACTTAGCGCCTAGTGGTTAAAGATCTCGCCAGACACACGTAACTTGCAATGGTTAAGGACCTCTCCAGACATACTTAGCGCGCAGTGGTTAAGGACCTCTCCAGACACACTTAGCGCAGGTGGTTAAGGACCTGTCCACGCGCACTTAGCGCCCAGTGGTTAAGGGCCTCTTCAGACACACTTAGCGCCCAGTGGTTAAGGACCTCTCCAGACACACTTAGCGCCTAGTGGTTAAAGATCTCGCCAGACACACGTAACTTGCAATGGTTAAAGACCTCTCCAGCCACACTTAGCGCCCAGTGCTGAAGGACCTCTCCAGACACACTTAGGACGCAGTGGTTAAAAACCTTTCCAGACACACTTAGCGCGCAGTGGTTACGCACCTCTCCACACACACGTAACGTGCAGTTTTAAGGACCTCTCCAGACACATTTAGCGTGCAGTGGTTACGGACCTCTCCAGACACACAACGTACCAAATGTGCTCCATGAGAAGGCTCCCCAAGCCATCACAGAGCCGTCACCGCCTTGAAGAGAGCCAGCCTGGTACGACGGGCCTAATGCTGACGACGCCGCACCCGTACCCTCCCTTCAGCTCGATACAGCTGAAAATAGGATTCATCTGACCACACGACGCGGCGCCACTATTTGGATGTCTAGTTTTGACGTTTCCGGCACCAGGAAATGCGAAATTTCTGACGACAAGTAGTCAACAGTGACACACGAGTAGGGCGTCGGTACCGTTCGATTGATGACGCTGCTGAGCCTCAGGCATTTAATATGGATGTGATTTGCGCAGCTCTTGCCAAGCAGACGGTCTGTACGAGCCTGGATAGTCTACGACTACCCAGGTAATTAAAGGAGTGTGGTCGGCCACCGCTTGCATTCTGGGCTCTGGTACGTCCGTCGATAGTATGCTCGCGGTACACCCTTCATACGGTTGCAACCCTAGGGTTCTTAGCACTTGGGCGGTAGAACGGCCCATCTGTCTTGTGCCAAAAATGCGTCCATGATCGAAGTCGCTCAGATGCCACTTTTACCCATGTTCGTCGATTGTGATACATTGTTGGGAAGCCAATCTGTCCTCCTATGTATCGCCTGCTTTCGGTTTGGGTCTGTCCACTTTATGCGGAGGATGTCCATGTCAACTGTCCATCACTCCTATCCTTAATGTTTTGTCTACTGAGTGTATTACGAGAACTGAACAGCTAAGCGTCTTACCACAAGACATTATTAGCTGTTTTAACGTAGTTTCACTTTACCCATCTGTCCTAATCCCAGAGGCCATTAGAAATTTCAAGGAAGCCTTATCTAATTCTTCCACTTATTGAAAAGACTTTTCTTTGCATTGCCGAGTTAACGTTCTAGTACTCATGTGGGTTATATGCTGTATGCCTTGAAAAAAGCCATCTGTGGATGCGAGAAAGCTTGGCAAAATGTCTGTTTAATTCCTTATGCTAATAAAGGATAGGTACTTCAGTTATATTCACTCGTGCCAAAATTAATGGAATACGTATCTAGTATCGTGTGGGACCTCCTCTAGCTGGGCAAAGTGCAGCAACTCGACGTGGTACCGATTCCAGAAGTGGCCGGGAGCCTTCCGGAGAGATGTTGATCCATGCTGTCTGAACAGCCGCCCACAGTTCCCTGGTATTTGTAGGTGCAAGATCTTAGGTGCTAAAGGACCTTTCCACCAAGGCCCATAAGTGCTCTGTTAGGTTCATGTCGGGCGAACGTGGGGACAACACCATCCGTCGGAACTGTCTAGAATGCTCCTCGAACCAATTTTGGACAACTTGGGCTCCATGTTATGGTGCATTGTCCGCCTGGAAAATTCCGTAGTTGCTGGGGTACATAAAGTCCATGAATCACTCAGCAGAGCAACAAAGCGATTTCCAGTTAAACATGTTTACTACGACCAGAGGACCCAAACCGTTCCACGTTAATACATCCTACACATGTATGGAATCACCACCATCTTGCACAGTGCCTTGTGACAGCTGGGGGTCTATGGCCTCATTGAGTCTTCACCACACCCGAACCCTACCACCAGCTCGTAACAATTAGTAGCGTGACTCATCGGACCACACCACATGTTGCCAGTCTTCCAGGGTACAATTACCGTGGTCACGAGTCCAGCTGAGGCGCTGTGTCTGGTGTCGGGGTGTTAACAAAGACACTCTGGTGGGTCTTCCGCTCCTATACCCCATGGACGGTAAATTATGCTGCACTGACCTGATGGATATTTCGCTGGTACCTCCTGCTTTGAATATGATGTTATTTGAGCCAGTGTCGCTTGTCTGTTAGCATGGACAATCCTGCTCAGACGCCCCTGGTCGAGGTCATTCAGCACCCATGGTCGGCCACTGCGTTTACCACGGTGGGTAGTAATGCCTTCCATGAGGTATTCTCCTTACACACGTGACACTGTGCATCAGGAATGTTGAATGTTCGCACAGCTTCCGAAATTCAATGTCCCATCCATCTGGCTTCTACTACCATGCATCGTTTAAACTCCGGTAATTCACGTCGGCTTGCCATAATCCTGCTGGCGGTTGTTCAAGCTGACTCACGAGATTGCACCTCGCAACTGATAAAATATCGTAGCGTGCAACGAAGCCTTTATACGTCGGCACAGCCAGTTAAAAATTTGCATACTGCTGTCTCATGACTATTGGCACTTTTGTGTACTTGGTGTATCAACAGTTCTGTTACTTCCTAGAACTTGTGCGTTTTAGTGATGAGCCGGCATTTCGCGTATCTGGAGCAGTTAATAGACGTGACGTGAGGATATGAGTTTCGGGAAAACCCACATCTCGCAAACTCATATTCCTGATAGTACTAAAAGTTAATTTTCGGTGTGGGAAAATTTTACCTAACCGAATGTATTTAGATATGCTGCAAAAATTATGCTGTGCCACAAGTCGAAGACCTTTAGTCAGATGTCATTTTTTTTAAATGGGGCTGATTTCCAGTGGGGTACAAGTGTTTGCGACTACTTGGGTATTGTGTTCCTAAAACGCTGAATTTGCCGAGATGTCCCAATTTGGTGTCTAGCCCGTGTTCCTGATGTAATACCATTTTTTAATGGGAATTTAGCAAAGACAGATTGTAGGGAACGAAGGAGAGGGATTCATAGGACCTGAAGAGCAGATAGTGAACTCTTTTGCTGCTGTTGATATGGTTGTATTACAAAGAAAAGGGGGCGAGGAAATGAGTAAAGGTTGTAAATACTCCACGCAACTAAGGGCACACGTTATAGAAGTGTATTAGTATTTCTCATAAAAACTTCAAACATTTACCTATAAAATGAATCAAGTCTTATGTATATAAGTGAAGTAGCTATTTTTTAATGATTTCCTAAAATTGGGTAAGACTCAATATCCGATCACAATATCCAGAAGTACAGCGGTCGCAATATCCAGTATAGCTAATGACATATTATCAGGTAAATAAGTCTGATAGTTTCATTACATACCACTATAAAGTGTGTAAATTAAAGGTTACCGAAGCTATGAAAGTGCATTATTAAAATATTTTTTTAAGCGCACTGGAGTCGAAAACGAGTTAATTCTGTTGCAAATACGCGGTTGCCGCCCCGGTGGCGCAGTGGTCTAAGGCGTTGGCCTCTGATCATTCGTCCGTAAGGGGTCCGGGTTCGAATCCCGGTCAGGCATGGATGTTGTGTTTGTCTTACGGCACTGGCTCTCTCCCTTCCCTGGAACCAGTGACCCTAAATTAGGGACGGGCGACGGCTTATAGCCCATTGAGTTACTCACGGTGGTCGTTAAACCTCCAATAAAAAAAAAAAATACGCGGTTAAGAATTTTGAGGTAGGTTGCACCAAAATGTGGTTCTACACCAGCTGTGAAAACACATGTTTTGTCCGTGACGAAGATCGAACCCCTTCACTCGGGAGTAAGTTGCTCTCCCAACTAAGCTACACGGACATACTCTATCGCTGTGGATTTATCGTCTTGACACGTGCTTTACCTCTGTAGTACGTCACACAGCAGCACCATTTTCTGAGAAAAGATATGCCATTATGTTATGCAAACAAAACCCAACGACATGGTGCAACGTTCCATCAGGTTATGGTACAAGCTTGCATCATGTTGTTAGTTTTGTTTGCACCGCATAATGGTGCATCTTTTCCCAGAAAGTGATGCAGCTGGTGTAGCACCACATTTTGGTGCAACTTACCACAAAACGTTTAACAGTGTACAGCTAATTTACCTATACTGGGCTAGGGCTGACATATTTCGGGCTTGGATGGGCTCGGGTTGACATACTTCTGGCTTGGATAATCACGGGCTGACATACTTCGGGCTTGGATGGGCTCGGGTTGACATACTTCTGGCTTCGATAATCACGGGCTGACATACTTCGGGCTTGGATGGGCTCGGGTTGACATACTTCTGGCTTGGATAATCACGGGCTGACATACTTCGGGCTTGGATGGGCTCGGGTTGACATACTTCTGGCTTGGATAATCACGGGCTGACATACTTCGGGCTTGGATGGGCTCGGGTTGATATACTTCTGGCTTGGATAATCACGGGCTGACATACTTCGGGCTTGGATGGGCTCGGGTTGACATACTTCTGGCTTGGATAATCACGGGCTGACATACTTCGGGCTTGGATGGGCTCGGGTTGACATACTTCTGGCTTGGATAATCACGGGCTGACATACTTCGGGCTTGGATGGGCTCGGGTTGACATACTTCTGGCTTGGATAATCACGGGCTGACATACTTCGGGCTTGGATGGGCTCGGGTTGACATACTTCTGGCTTGGATAATCACGGGCTGACATACTTCGGGCTTGGATGGGCTCGGGTTGACATACTTCTGGCTTGGATAATCACGGGCTGACATACTTCGGGCTTGGATGGGCTCGGGTTGACATACTACTGGCTTGGATAATCACGGGCTGACATACTTCGGGCTTGCATGGGCTCGGGTTGACATATTTCTGGCTTGGATAATCACGGGCTGACATACTTCGGGCTTGGATGGGCTCGGGTTGACATACTTCTGGCTTGGATAATCACGGGCTGACATACTTCGGGCTTGGATGGGCTCGGGTTGACATACTTCTGGCTTCGATAATCACGGGCTGACATACTTCGGGCTTGGATGGGCTCGGGCTGACAGAGGGGAGGGGCGGAGGATTTCTAGACCAGACGGGGATTCTGAGGATGACCAGAGGAAGGGGAATCTTTAACAATGGGGATCGGGTATGAGGGGACATCTCATCTTCTTGATACCTTAATGTTTTATTTGCCTTAGTATGCTCTCTGTTGAATGTGACACTAGATATCTAACGTAGTTAAAATGTTGTATTTTAGATCTGTTGCTCCTTTTTTCTCTCTCTCTTGACTTTGCTCCTGCTATTATGTGAATGCTTTTGCCTTTCCTTATACCTAGGAAGATCGAGGTTAAGTCAGGTCTCTTGCCGCCCCGGTGGCGCAGTGGTCTAAGCGATGGCCTCTGATCATTCGTCCGAACGGGGTCCGGGTTCGAATCCCGGTCAGGCATGGATGTTGTGTTTGTCTTACGGCACTGGCTCTCTCCCTTCCCTAGAACCAGTGACCCTAAATTAGGGACGGGCGACTGCTTATAGCCCATTGAGTTGCTCACGGTGGTCGTTAAACCTCCAATAAAAAAAAAAAAAAAAAAAAAAAAGTCAGGTCTCTGCAAGATATTTTCCTTGACACTGTGTTATTTAAAGCACTGCTGTTAATTGCACTTTAAAGCATTGCTGTTATTTTTTGGCTTATATTCAACTGTTCTGAATTCGTATGTAACAGCAAGATCAATAAATGAATTGAATTGAATTGAATGCCAAACTAAAATATAAGGAAACTGTAACTAACAGAAAACCTACCTTTTTTTCTGTACTTTTATTGCCATCAGAGCAGCATTTTTGTTCCAGTTTGTGTACTTTCAAAGCAGGTGGAAATTTTCTCAGCTGCTTAAAGTCTCATTTTTCATAGCCAGCGTCACAGAATTTCTTTCGAAATCCTTTCTAAAATGTCGTTAATAACGTCTTCCACTAACGTATACCTTTTCAGTCATTAAAGCGTAAATATCTTTTTAATTATCGTCCGTTTGCATATGGTGGAAAAAAGAGTTGCGCCGCAACACAGATAATGGGGCGGTTCTCTTCTACAATCGGCAGGATGTTAATCAGTGCGTAATTACTGAAAACGAAGAAAAAATATTTTCACTCAAGTTCGTGGCAAAATATTCTTTAATTTTTCTTGGCAAGTAATTAAAAATAAAAGCTAAGTTAATAATAAAGATTTCTTTAAATCAAGTAATAGAATGTATTCACTAGTACTATGTATTCTACCCACGCTAAATTTCAATGATTGAACGGGGAAAGAGAAGTAAGAAAATTTCGTTCTCAATTTTTGTTCTCTGATTAAAAGATAAGTATCACATAAATGTAAACCCAAAATACTCGCTACCGATGTAGAAATGAAAAATGTAAAAATTTGTTTTCCTCAGTCATTAGTTTTAGAAAACTTTCGCTTTCTTAATGGTACTCGAGGAATCGATGTTGCAAAACGAACATGTGAATGCCGAACACAAAAATGAGTTTAAATCAAAAATTTTTTATCAGCTTTGAGATATCAGATTGAAGCTTTAAAAGCCACCTTGTGTATGTGTCATAACGAAGTTAACTTCTCCGGTCATTTTTGTCTACGCCGGGAATCGAACCCGGGTCTCGTCATTCCGGAATAAGTCGCTCTCCCAACTGAGCTACGTGGACGTACTGCTATCTGCCTTTATCTCATATGCGTCCGGCGGGGCAGGCACGTCACATAGTCCTTTATATGAAGAAGTGAATTTCGAAAACAAAGTTACATCAAGTTGTCGGGTGCATTTTTGTGACTCTTAGTGCTCTTCTTTAAGGATTATGGTAATCCAGATTCGCACTTTCAAAGCACACAAACCGTGCATATACAAATGACATCTTGAAAGTAAGGCCTTGTCTCTCGTAAGATGTTTGTTTTTAGCAGCAAAAATATTAAACTTGTTGGCAAAACACTTGGACATATTGTTAATAATGCTAGCCTATTCAAAGTATTGTCCATCTCTTTTTATACATTTCCGCCATTTTTGAACCCATTGGTAACATCCATTTTGGAAAAATTCCTGAAGCTGTCGTTTCACCCATGAGTTCACAGCTAGGTTAACGTCTGTCACATCGTCAAAACGTTCCTCACGAAGGGTGTTTCTCAAAGGGGCAAACAGCAAAAGGTCTGAGGGAACCAAATCAGGACTATAGAGGGGTTGGGGCTTCATCGTCCACCCCATTATGGCAATAGTCTGTGAAGTCTCCATTGAGGTGTGGGGAAGCGCATTATCATGGTGTAAAACAACACCATGAAGTGGAATGTCACGTCGTTTCCTTCTGGTAGCTTGCTTTAGCTTCTTCAGTGTCTGCACATAGTGAGCACAGTTCATTGTTTCACCCCCGTTCAAGGAAATTGCCAGAATGACACCACGTTTGTATCAAAAAATTGTCACTATCACTTTCCCTGCGGAACGAGTTGTTTCCCCTTTTTCTGTTGAGGTGAAGATGTACGGTGCCATTTCATTAACGCAGGTTTTGTTTCTGGATCATCAAAGAACACCCAGGTTTCATCCCCCGTCACAACGTTAGAGAAAAACACCTCACCTTCCCTCTAATAACAGTCCAAGAGATTCTGGCACATGTCCACACTTTCCTCACATTGATCAAGAGTTAGGATTCTTGGGATCCACTTTGAACAAATTTTTCTGTAGCCCATATCCCTAATTAATGTTTCCATATCACTATGACCACAATGAATTGCATCACACAACTCCTGGATGGTGACACGACGATCAGCTGTGATGAAGTCTTTCACTCGTTGCCTGTTGGCATCTGTCACTGCAGTTGCGGGTCTTCCACTCCGTTGTTTGTCCGACACTGAACTTTCTCCCTCTCGAAACCTCTTCATCATCATCAATCATTACTTATATCGATTGTGGCGACTCCATACCCTGCCAGGAGTCTTTTGTGCATTTCTGGAGCCTCACATCCCTCTTCTTTCCAGGAATTCAACTACGGCTTGGTGCTTTTCTCTGTTATTCATGATCTACATTTCCGATTCGGAAAACATTTGTTCCCACATTGGTAACATATCATAGTACATGTCAGCGCAGCTTCATTAAAATCACTTCAAAATTTCAAAAGCTATTAAGAAGGAGGCATTACTTTCAGGATGCCCTTTCTAATTGCAGTATAAGGAAGTAATTTCTCAAAGCCAACTTATATAATCACATCAAATTCCTTTCTCAATAATATTTAGCTTACTTTTCTTCAAGAGCAACTTAAGGATCATTGAAGATTACAAAACGTTCGCAATGCGCTCATGCATATGAGTTTGGGTTTTGTTTAATTGGTGTTATGTCCAAAGATGTGCACTAAAATGGCGCAAAAAGAAGACGATTTCGAAAGTCGCCCTGGGTGGCGCAGTGGTCTAAGAACTGGCTCATACTATTCGTCCGAGAAGGGTCCGCGTTCGAATCTCGGTGAGGCATGGATGTTGTGTTTGTCTTACGGCACTGGCTCTCTCCCTTCCCTAGAACCAGTAGCCCTAAATTAGGGACGGACTTTCTTTTTTCAAAAGCAACTTAACGATGATTGAAGCTGGAAAAACGTTCACAATACGTTCATGCGTATGAGTTTGGGGTTTGTTTGATTACTGTTGTGGCCAAAGATGCACATTAAAAACAAGACGCCTTGGAAAGCCACCCTGGTGTCGCAGATACAAAGCGGTGACTTAGGACTATTCGTCCGAGAAGAGTGCAGCCGCCCCGGTAGCGCAGTGGTCTAAGCGATGGCCTCTGATCATTCGTCCGAAAGGGGTCCGGGTTCGAATCCCAGTCAGGCATGGATGTTGTGTTTGTCTTACGGCACTGGCTCTCTCCCTTCCCTGGAACCAGTGACCCTAAATTAGGGACGGGCGACTGCTTATAGCCCATTGAGTTGCTCACGGTGGTCGTTAAAAATCCAATCAAGAAGAACAAGAAGAAGAGTCCGGGTTCGAATCGCGGTGATGTATTGATACCGTGTTTGTCTTACGGCACTGTCTCTCTCCCTTCCCTTGAACCAGTGACTCTATATTACGGACGGACTTTTTTTTTCTTCAAAAGCAACTGAGGGATCATTGAAGCTGGCAAAACGTTCACAATACGCTCATGGGAATGAGTTTGGGTTTTGTTTGATTACTGTTGTGTCCAGAGATGAACATTAAAAACAAGACGCCTTGGAAAGCCACCCTGGTGTCGCAGGTACAAAGCGGTGGCTTATGACTATTCGTCCGAGAAGAGTCCGGGCTCGAATCGCGGTGAGGTATGGATGCCGTGTTTGTCTTACGGCAGTGTCTCTCTCCCTTCCCTGGAACCAGTGACTCTATATTAAGGACTGACTTTTTTTTTTCAAAAGCAACTGCGCGATCATTGAAGCTTACAAAACTTCCGCAATACGCTCATGCACATGAGTTTGAATTTTGTTTGACTGGTGTTATGGCCAAAGATGTAAACTAAAATGCCATGACGACTTGGAAGTCACCCTCGTGGTGCAGTGGCCTAAGTGCTGGCTTATGACCGTTCGCCCGAGATGGACTCGTGTTCGAATCCCGTGAGGTATGGGTGTTGTGTTTGTCTTACAGCATTGGCTCTCTCCCTTCCCTGGAACTAGTGGCCCTAAATTTGGAATGGGTGGCTGATCCCATTACGTTACTCACGGTGGTGGCTAAACCCACAATCATAAAAAAAAAAGAAAAAAACAGCTGGGAAAAATTGACACAGTGAAATGACGAAACGCCATTCTACCAATCAGCCGATAAACCACCCAACACGTGCTAGATAAATTTGCAACCAGAAATTATAGACAGCTCGACATAGAAAATGCCACACCAGGAAGTAGGAGTTATATCCCCAAACTTCTGTTCAATACAGAAGCATGTGACGTCATTGACAGACTACGTAACGCCACCGCACGACACCCTTGGAATGTCGCTGAATTGTGGACACAGGTCAACAACGCATGCGTCGTCAGCAACACCTCAGGACACTGTCCGACGACATTTCCAATATCAATAATATGCCTGGTGCTGAATGTATATATAGCTCAGCCATGGCAGTCATACGACATACTGACTCAGGCTACGTCATACTGTGTCCTCGTTCATTTAATTCATGTAATCATTCAGAAATTAAACCACTTCTTTTTCACCTACTTGTTTTCACGTATGGTAATTTTTACCTCATTTCGAGCAATGCTTCATTAATTGTTGAACAGTACAATACAAAATCATTTCCAATACCGATTATATGTGGTTTCCTGGAAGACAATTTGCGTAATTAAGAGTCTTTCCTGACATTTGGCTTTAATGCAATCACTGAACTCTCGAGACATGCTTTCGACAAGGTTTTAGAATACAGCGATAAGTATGCGCTTCCATTCAGTACATAATGCTGCCTCTAACTGTTGCTTAGTAGTAGGCCTTGGTTCCAAACTTCTTATGCGGCGCTTTAATTCATCCCAAAAGTGCTCTGTGGGATTAAGATCAAGGCTCGATGCTGGCCAGTCGGAATTATCGTCAAACCACGCCGTAACAGTCCTTGCTTTATGGCTCGCTGTATTTTCCTGCTGGTATCAACAAGATTCGGTTCCATAGTATTGCCACAGAGTTGGTAGGGCATAATTGTCCAGAATATCGAGGTAGACGTGCTGGTTGACAGGTTTGTCCACGATAACCAATGGACAGGGACCATACCATGAAAAACAGAAAAACAGCCCCACACGAGTACACTGCCAGCTCCAAACGTGGCAGTAGAAACAGTACACTGTGGTAAACAGCGTTCCCCCGGATGCCGCCATACCCACACATGGCCGTCAGACTGATGGATCGTGCATTTGGATTCATCAGTCTATAGGACCCGTTTCCATTGGTATACGATCCAAGATAAGTGTTCTTTACACCATGTTAAACGACGAGTAGTATTTCGAGTGGAGATGAAAGGCTTATGAGCAGCGGCACGACCAGAGTAACTAATGTAATAAAGTTCTCTGCGAATGGTACGTGTACGTACCGAGGTTCCAGCATTTTTACTCACTTGTACAATGAGGTCTTGTGCAATACTCCGTCGATTAGTCGTAATGACTCTCCTGAGGCTTCGACGTCCTCTATCACTGATTTTCTTTGGTCTGCCCGTATGTTTTGCTGCTTAAGGCACACCATGTGTCTTACACTTATTCAGTACATCCAAAACAGTTGGCTTAGCTATGTGTAAACGCCACTCGGCTTTTTTATGGACAACCCACTAATATAACACCCAAAAATCTTTTCTTTCTCAAATTCAGTTATCTCCCGCCGCGACATTTTCACTCAACCTCACAGTGCGATACGATCGCAGTCAGCTGCTGGCTTGTTTTTATACCGTTTGCAGCTTCACCTCGCATTCTAACGCAGCGGTTCCGTTAATTTTATTTTAAAGGGGTGACCGGTGACTTCTGTCAATACCGTGTAGATTGTCACGATTTCCGTTAAAAAAGATTATCTCCATCCGTGCTGTGAGTCTTCCTGTGTGTTCAGAGAAAATTCAGATTTCAGTACATTTGCTTTTGCGGATCCGTTGATTTGCTGCTTTTGAAGCGGTATCCGGTGATTTTTTTCATTGTAGTGTACGTATTGGATTGTGAAGAAAGTAATGTCTGCCAATTTAAGGCAACAGAAAAGTGCCAATTACCGTATATACAAGAAAAATCAGTCCAAGTTGTAGTCGCCATTGTTTGCCACGACCTACTCCCATCGTCTGGACAGCTGTTAGATACCGTCCCTGTAGAATTATGACGGCTTGGATGCAAAGAAGTGAGTAAGTGTGCGTTCGACATCGTACCGGTTGATGATTCTCAGCTCGTCGAGAAAATCTCGCAACGACCGGAAAAGGTGGTAGTCGCTTGAGGCAATGTCCGGGGAATAGGCTGGGTGCTGCATCATTTACCATCCCAGGTCCCTGAACTTGTGACAAATCACCCGTGCTGTGTGAGGTGCCGCTCCATCCTGTTGTGGGAGGACGTCCTTGAGGTTCAGCAGCGCTGGTCATTTGGACGTGTGTAGATCGTCGAGCTTTGGAGTCCACAAGAGCTCCTGTTTTGGCTCCAACCACTGTTTCAGGGCGCTCACATTGTCATACAGGACCCATTTCTCGTCATCTGTCAGAATGCTATCCAAGAACAGTTCAACGTCGTCATGTGAAAGCAGGAAAACTCATGTACTCATGCAATATGCTCCCTCCCTCAGCTGTGAGTTGATGGTGTACCCAAACTCCCCTCTAATGCACCTTCCCAAGTGGACGCAGGTGCGTGTTCCCTCCTGGTCACACGTGGGTCGGTTTCCACTAAGGTCTTGTCCATATCCATTACACTGGTCAACAATGAAAATGTTTCTGACTTGAAAATACTTATTTCGTATTGATTTCAGTATGTTAAAAACCAATATGACATTTAAAACGCTTAGCTCTCATTTCCGAGATATAGCCCATTTACGATGTTTTAGGATTTGCATATGAAATAAAGCGTGGGCGCTCCGAGCAGCTAATTAAGGTAGTACGTGAAGCAAATATAAGGGGTTTGCAAACCTGAGAGGGGGAATGAAGAGTCACTGTAGATCTTCTTTTGTTCAGTAATAACTTGTTTCAATTCATTGTCTGTTTATAGCTTGCTTGGATTGAAAGTTATAGTGTCGTTCCTTTCTTTGTTGCAGGTTGATTTTGTGGTTATACTTAACTTGAAAAGCCAGAATGCCACGTCAATGCTTAAACAAATCTGACAATTTTTGTGGTGATGTGACATTTGTCGCCCAGAAACGCCTAATTACTTCACTCATGAAGTAATTGGGCGTTTCTGGGCGACCACCATTATTTTGGTATGAAAGTTGGGGATCAAGACAAAACGTGGGCATCTCATGTTTGCTGCAATTCTTGTTCTGTGAATCTACGTGGATGGATCCGTAAAAAAGGACGTTCAATACCCTTTGGCATCGCTATGATTTGAAGAGAGACGACAAATCATGTAGATAACTGCTATTTCTGCATGGTACCTCATATGAAGAATGATATATCAAGAAAAAGGAAGTTGAGCATAAAATACCCCAACATCCCATCAGCTATCCGACCAGTACCACATGGGAACGATCTGCCTGTACCGAAGTCGCCAGAGGAGTACAGTCTGAACTCAGATGAAGGACAAAACAGTACGGAGACGGCATCATACCCATGCCCTGAGGCTTCGACATCACAGGATCCTGATGTCGCGCCTGAGTCACTGGGTGAGCCACACAGACTTACCCAAGGTGAACTAAGTGATTTAATTCGAGACCTGGACCTACCAAAAAACAAAGCCGAGCTTCTAGGTTCTAGGCTCAAACAGTGGAATATTCTAGAACGTAATGATAAAGTGTCAGTGTACAGGAGTCGGCAAAAGGTTTGTTTCCATATTTTAAAAAATATAATAACCTAGTTGCCTGCTGTGATGTGAATGGTTTGATGACAGCTTTGAATGTGGTTCACAAGCCACAGGACTGGATGCTACTCATAGCCTCATCAAAGCTTAGTTTAAAAGCCATGTTTCTACACAATGACATTTCTCTTCATTCAGTTCCTGTAGGCCATGCTGTCCATACGAAGAAAACATATGCCAATAGGAAATTACTTCTGGAAGCAATTAAGTACACAGGCCCCCAATGGCAGATCTGTGGAGACCTGAAGGTGATTGCAGAATTGCTGGGCATGTAGTTGGGGTACACCAAGTACTGCTGTTTCCTGTGTGAGTGGGACAGTCGGGCTAGATCCTCACACTACAACAAAAAAGATTGGTCTCCAAGGAAAACTCTGCGACTAGTGGAAAAGCATGTCCAGAACATGATCGAAGCAAAATTCTTCTGACCTCATTACACACCAAACTCTGCCTTATGAAGAACTTCGTAAAGGGGATGAACAAGGGTGGAGAGGCTTTCAAGTACCCGAGAGACAAATTTTCACGGCTGAGTGAGGCTAAAGTAAAGGAAGGAATCTTTCATTGGTCCTGAAATTCGTGAAGTTCTTGTGGATGAAAACTTCGAGCTAGTCCTCCAGGGAAGTGAGCAACCAACTTGGGAAGCCTTTAAAACTGTTGTACATGGCTTCTTGGGTAACCAAAGAGCTATAAATTATGTTAAGCTTGTAAACAACTTTCTAGACAATTATCATAGCTTAGGCTGCAGTTTGCCCCTCAAAACGCACTTTCTGCACTGTTATCTAGATTTCTTTCCAGAAAACTGTCGTGCAGTGAGTGAGCATGGTGAGGGGTTCCACCAAGACATTTCAACCATGGAATGAAGATATCAAGGTCGGCGGAACTGTTCCAGGCTTGCAGACTACTGTTGAACATTGACAAGAGATGCCCCAGAACAGGATTACAGGCGACAAGCAAACAGAAGGCGCACTCATTTGTAGGTCCCTATTTTTGTATTTCATGTAGTAATTTCAATTCCTCTATGTTTTTGTCGTTTGGTTTATTGTAGTAGTGTAATGTAATACCGTTGAAATTTGCTTTTCGCTGTAATTATATCATCATCATCATTGTCAACCATTATCAATCCACTGCTGGACGAAGGTCTCCCAAGTTTCCTCCACAACGGTCTATCTTGTGCCAGTCTCCTCCATGTCACTCGCGCATACTTTCGAACTACATCCACCCATCTCCCAAGTGGTTTTCTTCTGGGTCTTTTCCTGTCCCTTGGAATCCAATCTAAAATTTCGGCTGTCCATCGATGGCCTGTCCTTCTGGCAGTGTGTCCAGCCCATTACCATTTCAGGGATTTTACTCTGATCATGATGTCTTCCACTCTTGTCATTTTTCTGATCCACGAGTTCCTCTTCTTATCTCTCCTGGTCACACCAAGCATGCACCTCTCCATGCTGCTCTGAGTTGTCTGCAGCCTTTGTATGTCTCTTTTAGTTAAGGTCCACGTCTCTGCACCATACATAAGCACTGGAAGGATGCATTGATCAAACACTTTTCTTTTAAGACATAATGGCATATTGCTCTTGAAAATTATGTTGTTTCTTCCAAAAGCTCTCCATGCAAGTTTTATACGCCGATTAATTTCTTCACCAATGTGACCCTCACTTGATATCTGCTGTTCAAGATAAACGTATGCATCTGTTATCTCCAGCTTTTCTCCATCAATCGATAAATCTTCATTTCTTGTAAAAGCATTGTACATCACTTTTGTTTTCTGAAAGTTCATTTTTAATCCCACTTCTTTACTCTTGTCAGCAAGTTCCTGGATCATATTCTGCAGCTCTGATAGGGTAGTTGCAAAAATGACTACGTCATCAGCAAAACGAAGGTAGGTTAGATAATCTCCATTAATCTTTATCCCTTTGTTTTCCCAGTTCAGTGATTGAAAGACATTTTCCAATATGGCATTAAAGAGCTGGGGTGATATGGTGTCCCCTTGTCTCACTCCCTTTCCAACGTTTATGTGTACTGTATTCTCAAACTCCCTTTCGAACTTTTATGTGTACTGTATTTTTTGCACTTGCATTTTCATAGAAGTTATTAATAATATTAATGTATGCATCTTCAATACCGCAGGATTTCAAAGCCATTGATTGTAACTGATGATGGTTTCACTGAATCAAAAGCCTTTTCATAATCAATAAAAGCCATGCACAATGGAAGTTCATATACCCTCGCTCTTTCAATTAGTTCTCTCAGTACGTGAATATGATCTATAGTGCTGTAGCCACTCCTGAATCCAGCTTGTTCTCTCGGTTGAGCCATGTCCAGTGTTACCTTCAAGCGGTGTGAAAGAACTATAGTGAAGATTTTATAAATCACTAATAGGAGGCTGATAGTTCTGTAGTTCCTAAGATTCTCAATGTCACCTTTTTTATGTTTCAGGATGATTGTAGCATTGTTCCAATCCTCAGGAATCTTCCCTTCATTAAGGCATCGAGCGAAAACTTGGGCGAGTACTGTTTCAATTTCTTCACTTGCTTCTTGTATGATGTCTACAGTAATTTCATCTTCTCCTGGAGGTTTTCTCCGCTTCATGTTCTTGATTGCATGTGCAACGTCTGCTGGGAACTGGAAGAACTGTGGTACTGGTACCTTTCACGATGTCTGGAGTACATGCATCATCTTTTTTATATAATTTGGAGTAGAAATCTTTCACTCTTGTCAAACGTTCACCTCTATTTCTTGTAACAGAACTATCTTCTTTTCTCAGTGCCATAATCTGTTTTCTTACCTTACTGAGATGTCCCGTTGCTATCTTTAGGCTTTGGTTGTTTTCAATTGCTTTGCTCACTAGTTCACAGTTGAATTTCTTTACGTCTTCAGTGACACTTTTTCGTACTGTTTTGCATAGCTCTATATATTCCACGTTGGAAGTCACATCTTCTTTAGTTTTTCTCATCTCTCTTCTTTTTTGCATCAACATTTTGGTTTTTCCTGATAACTTGCTCACATGCAACTTGATCTTAGACCCAGCTAATTTTGTTGCTGTTTCCATAAGAGCTTAGGTTACTTTTCTGTTAACTTCAGAGATGTCCACTTCTTCAGATGTTAGACCTTCTTAAATAGAGAATTTATTTCTCAGTTCTAATTTGAAGGTATTATGTTGCTTTTTAAGGTTGGTCATGTCAATACACTTTGTTTTATGAGTTTGCCATGCTCAAGTTTAGCATTGAGGTGCATTTTACATCTTACTATTCTATGGTCACTACTTGTGTTGAACTTGTTCAGCACACTGCAGTCTTCCATGACAAATTTCTTGTTGCACATAATGAAATCAATTTCACTTGGCCATCCATTGGGATGCCTCCATGTCCATTTCCTTTGCGGCTTTTTCTTGAAAAAGGAGTTCAAGATGAAAAACCCTTCTGCCTCTGCAAACTCTACGAGAGTATTTCCACGCTGGAGTCTGCTGCCGTGACCAAATTTGCCTACTGAAGTTTCATTTTGTTGCCGTTGCCCTATTTTTGCATCGAAATCTCCCATAATTATCTTCAAGTGCTGCTTGCTTTTATTATTTAGATGACGAATTTCCTCATAAAATTCTTCAATTTCTTCTTCAGGATGACTTGTGGTGGGTGCATAAGTTTAAATAATCCGAGCCTGGCATCTTCTCGAGAGTTGGATAACGAGTCGTGCAGCTCTGTCAGAGGAACTTTCAATTTCTACAACTTTATCCTTCAGTTTCTTGTGTATTATAAATTCAACACCACTAGTTCCGCCAGTATCTGTCCCACGATAATAGAAGAGGTGTCCACTTTTCAGTTCAAGGAGATCTTCTCCTTTCCTCCTTACCTCACTTAGCCCGACGGTGTCCCACTTGATCCTTTGTAGTTCCTCTTCCAATTCAAGAAGCCTTGAATCAGAAGATAGGGAGCGTTCATTATACGTAGCCAAGGTCAGCATCAGATGGCAGCCTAGTCCGGTCCTCCGGTGATTCTTAGCACCCTCTGCCTTCATGTCGCACTGGCCACTGCCTTGGTTAGGTACATTCCAGCTGCCGGAGACTGAGGGCCAAGATTTAAGTTGTGGAGCCATTTTGGAGGTGTTTGGCCATAACTCACCACGCTGGCCAAGCGGGTTGGTGAGTGTGGGATGGCATTTCCTCTGATCCTGATGGTATAGTTATACCGCTATTGGCGGTCGTAAGAGCCCCTTTAGTGGAAACAGGGTACACCACGAGAAGGCGGGGTTGATATTTGTCAATATAGATGAATAAGTCGTGTATCTCCGAAACTAGAGCTAATAAGAAAAAAATATTATCAGATTAGTTTTCTTTGACCTGAAATTGGTAAAGTTTAATTACTTTCATTGAGGAAACATAACAAAAAGTTTTTTTTTTTTGAGCAGTGAATTACTATACTGTGTAAATTAATTGGGACAAAGTAAAAAATCACTCTTTTTTCCAAAACTATGCTTTTATATCATTCTATGCCTTGATATACACCTGTATTAGTATGAAGTATGTCCTCCTTTAGCAGAAATGACCTCTTGAATTCGTTTTGGCATTGACTCCACTAATTGAGTGCACATATATGTTTGACTTCATAATCGTGGAACCACACTTTTACAGCATTCGTTATCATGCGTATAACGAAGTGAATTTCTCAGTGATTTCTGTCCACGCCAGGATTCGAACCCGGATCCCCTCATTCCGGAATAAGTCACTCTACCAATTGAGCTACGCGGACGTTTTATTCTGATTCCTATCTGCCTTTATGTCGTGTGCGTCCTTCGGGCAGGTACGTCACATCTCCTGGTACGTTACATGCGTTCTTTGGTTGTACAGTCCATTTTACCTAAACGTCTCTTCAAAATATTCCACAAGTTTTCTATGGAATTTAAGTCTATTGAATTTCCCGGTCAATCAAGCAAATGAATTTGATTTTCCAGCATGAAATTCTTGACCAATTTCAAATTGTGACATGGGGCCAAGTCATGTTGAAATCTCCCGTGAAAAGTTTGCAAAAATGGAACAATCCTACGTTGTTATATTTCTACGTACGTGGCTGAATTCATCATAACTTGAACAGGAACTAAGCTTCCAGTGCCATTTGATGTGAAAAAACCCCAAAACATTTGTTTCAGAGGTTATTTTACAGTTTGTTTGACATGCTCAGGTCTTAACGGTTCACAGTTGCTTCGTCTAACGACATTTGCTTGGTAACCCTGCACAAATAAATGAGTTGCATCACTGAAAATTACCTTTTTCCAATCGGCAGCAGTCCATGATTTATATTTTTTTGCCCATGCTTAACGTTTTATCTTCATTTTCGCATTCAAATATTGTTTTTTCGTTGGTCTTCTTGCCTTCCGGCCAACTTCCAGAAGCCTACGGTATACAGTTGAATCGCTAACATCACAACCACTAGACAGTAAATCTCTCTGAAGGTCAGTGCTTGTTTTTTTTTTTTTTTTTGAATTCATTTTACTATTTTTGATTAAATATTTATCGGTTCGTGGAGCTGTTTTTCGTTTTCCACATTTACCTCTCCTTTTTGGAGACGATGATCCAGATGCATTGTATCACGTAAGCAGTCTTGATACATTTGATTTGCCTACACCAACTGCAAAAGCGATATATCTCACTGTCATAAAAGTGTGATCCTTCAGAGCAATTATTTTTGCACGCTTCCTTGGAGAAATATCCATTTTTCAATACACGAAAGCAACACGTACTCACAGAGAGCAAAAACTAACATCCACCTGTCACACACGAGAGCTCACAACTGAAGCTGAAGTGTCTATTTCCTGTCTAAAACCGGTCAAACCACATTCTTACTATCAAGTTTTAACCGTCACACCACATCACAGCTGATAAAACCGGTTTACGTGGGTTTTCGACATCAACTGGCGATCACATTACAATTCTGAGAATAAAATAGCTTGTCCCAATTAATTTCCACGGTATAGCATATTTCAACATGCCCATATCCTCTGTTGCTGGTCTTCCTCGTATGAAACGGTCTGACAGATCAACATATCACTCTAGAAACCGTTCAAACCAACGACAGCACTCACAATGTGATATGGCATTGAGGTACACACTGTTAATGCTCTTTACAGCATTTGCGAGGCTGCAATATGAGTGTGCTCCTTGTCCACTTCCATGTTGGCTGCTGCTTACACTCTTCGCCTTTTGACGGCTAACTGCCACTGACTTAAGCCACCTGCTTGCTGATGGCATGCCTGTGCACTGTGCAATATCACTGGAGCCGTTTTACCCAAACGATAGCAAAATGTTATGGCACAACGTATTTCACTTTTTAACTCTGAATCACTCACTTCTAAAGCTGTATGGCGAAATGCTGATGTAACAAAACCAGAATCGTCAGCCACGGCTAATAACTGTTGCCATAGATACTTCTTCAATTCAGTTAGTCGTCGGAGTGGTTATTTTCTCCGTTTCCGCTGTTGCCAACTTAAGAAAATTACTCTCAATTTTTATGGAACAGCCTTTTTATTTCCTCTGAAAAAGTACAGTGCAATTATTTTTTTGATTATATTGAAACTACTTAAAATACGTGCAATACGTATGTACTTAAATACGTAAAAGGAGAGCAGCGGTGTGAAACCTAAGCAAACAGGCAACTTCAGAGGAAGGATACACGTGACCCTTTGGAAGTTCTACCCAGTAAACAGCAAGATTAAATTTTAAACTGTGTGTATCTTGTGTAATATTGAATTCAAAGCAGTGGTTGAAAAAACCAAGTCAAAAGCTTTCCATAGAATTCCGAATTCCTCTCGTAGTAGCAAAAGACAATCCGCGGTCTAAAACGTAAACAAACCCACCTGCAATCGCGGCGGAATGATACACGTAAAACTTTGGGAGTACAGCTCCCAAATTTTGGCAGAGCTGATTAAAATTATTGCTTCTATCATGTTTGGCGTAAGGCTGTCGTAGTTTATTGAAAGGTGTAATGAAATATTGAAGGGCAAAAGTGTAACGAAAAATTGTAATGAAATAACATATTATGCAGCAAGATGAAATTTCAACAGTATCTTTTTCGAAAGCGGTTGAAGTTTTAAAAATTAATTAAAATTTTTCCAATTTGAATGTCAAAAGGGCTCCATGGTGCACACACTCATGTGCTTCGAAATTTCAAACCTGTGTCTCCAGTAATTTCTTATGAAGGCGACTGACAGACAATCAGACACGGTAATTTATAATTTTACATTAATACATTGCCTGACGGAGAAAATGCCACACCATGAAAGAATGCCCGAAAAAAGACCAAACTGCACACACAGCTGGCCAAGTAGTTCCTGAACAAATGATTTAATTGTCACTTGCAGACTAGGCTCCAGTTGCCGAATATACAGAATGATCAATAAGGAGTGAGGCCCCTATTTTGGGCAATACAGTGTTGAATCAGGCACTGAGAGTCTGCATAAAATCCTGGGGTATCTTGAACCATGTGGTGTTGTTCAGAGTCCACAGTTGATCTTCATTTTGCGGGGATGGGAGCGAACACAACCGACGTCCAACTATGTCCCACACAGATGCTCGATGGGCAAGAGGTAGGGGGATCGTGCTGGCCACGGAATCATCTGCACATCGTGTAAAATATTCAGTCTGATCCGAGCAGTATGTGACTGTGCATTCAGTCTGATCCGAGCAGTATGTGGCTGTGCATTCAGTCTGATCCGAGCAGTATGTGGCTGTGCATTCAGTCTGATCCGAGCAGTATGTGGCTGTGCATTCAGTCTGATCCGAGCAGTATGTGGCTGTGCATTCAGTCTGATCCGAGCAGTATGTGGCTGTGTATTCAGTCTGATCCGAGCAGTATGTGGCTGTTTATTCAGTCTGATCCGAGCAGTATGTGGCTGTGTATTCAGTCTGATCCGAGCAGTATGTAGCTGTGTATTCAGTCTGATCCGAGCAGTATGTGGCTGTGTATTCAGTCTGATCCGAGCAGTATGTGGCTGTGCATTCAGTCTGATCCGAGCAGTGTGTGACTGCGTATTCAGTCTGATCCGAGCAGTATGTGGCTGTGCATTCAGTCTGATCCGAGAAGTATGTGGCTGTGCATTCAGTCTGATCCGAGCAGTATGTGGCTGTGCATTCAGTCTGATCCGAGCAGTATGTGGCTGTGTATTCAGTCTGATCCGAGCAGTATGTGTCCTGCTGAAAAACGGCGTTTGGGATGCCCTGCAGATACGGTAGATCCTCGAGCCGCAGCACCTCGTCAACATAGCAGCGTGCCGTGAATGTGCACGTAATGCGCACCACCGGTAGGCGGCTGTTGGCGCTGATAGCACCCTACACGATAATTCCACGTTGCCGGGCCGTGTGGCGCTCCACAATGGTGGAGGATTCCGCCCGTTGGTCCCGTCGAGTCCAGACTCTGACACGTCGATCATCCGTGGTGAGACAAAACTACGATTTATCACCGACACCAAAGCGATGACGACGATGGCCCGCTGTTAAGGGTAGCCTTCGCAATGGATGGCTGGACAGAAAACCAGACGTAGCCAATCGGTGCATCCAAGCCTAGCCGTGCACTCCGCAAAATGACCCCATGCACTCCGTAAAATGTCCTCGCGCACTCCACAAAATGTCCCCGTGCACCCCGCAAAATGTGCCCGCGCACTCCGCAAAATGTCCCCACGCACTCCGAAAAATGTCCCCATGCACTCCGTAAAATGACCCCGTGCACTCCGCAAAATGTCGCCCCTTGTGGCCTGTGGATCCCCTACAGCATGGCGTCGGATCAAACGATCGGTGCCCTCGGACGTCCGTCTCCGAGCTCCTGTCCCCCTACGACGTTGCACAGATCCTTCCTGGGACCACTGTCTCCAAATGCGACAGACGGTTGTGGCATAACTTTGCGTTTCTTCCGCAGTACGACGCAAGGACCATCCGGGTGTATGAAGGCTTACGGTGACACCTCTCGTGAACTCATCCGTTTGACGAAATTGCGTACAACGGCGTCTTAACGGCATTGGCACCCCTTGCTCGTTCTCCAATCACGTCTCGCGGCCGTGACGACATCTCAACTTATCGCCTCACGGTCTGGTTGTCCGCTTGTATCCCACGCTGCAACTGTCCTGCAAATGCAATAATTTGCATAACTGTTACGTGTACTCCCACCCTCCAGTTTCCATGGCTCTGCGTTCACGTCTCCGTGGTGTGTCAGTTTCTCTGTCAGGCAGTGTATATAAGTAAATAAGGAAATATTGCGACTTCCCGCAAATCATACGTACCTTACCCACTGTTTATTCGTATACATCATACAATATGTTAGATAGATGAAATATTTAGTTGTCATTCCAGAAAGCATTATGAGGGTGGCGAGCAACAGAAAAAAGTAAATTGTCAGATCGATGATCGCCGATTTTATGTTGCTATTTCTTTTCATTCCGCTAACGTTTCTCACGCTATCTACCTTCTGTTGTCCACCATCTGCTGAAGAATGGTACAAGGTATGTTTCCCACTATTTCTTTTTACCATTTCGATTTTCCGAAATAAATTAAGGCAGCATTCCTTTTTTCTCTTTATTGAAGCATTCTCTTTCGTACCTCTAAGAGAATTCCTCGGAATTAAGGATGTGCGCATCCATTTCCGCCTGACACGATAATCTGTTCCAATAATATCTGAGGTGCATTAGGTGACATTGATTTTTGGCTTATTTTTATGATGAACGTGAAACGTGCCTTTCCGCTATGAGCAAACGTGGCTTCATTAACAGCTAATGTTTTTTTCTTGGGATTCTGCGTTCCACATTAACGATAATACGCTGCCGTCTTCCTCGTATTATCTACATTTGTCGTCTAAATGATTAACCCACAATTGGAGTCAATTTAATGGACTTCTATATTTCGCCGATTGTTTGTGGATATTTTTTTTACACCATTGCCGGGAAAGATTAATAGGGTAACAAAAGCTCAATTCGATGTGCTAACAAGATACTTGCGAAAAACAGCCTCTTTTATTTACGACAAATATTAAGCTCGTGTCTGTACTGTGAGTTGTGATAAAGCAACCCATTGGTAAAATAGCGGAATATTGGAACGTAAAAAGTATGTAAAAAAATTCATTTGTGGTCATACAATAGACTCAGACTTGCAATAACTATGAGGAATGCAATATTTTAGTTAAAATTACTAGAGTTTTTCATTTTAACTAACTTTATCAGAGACGTTAGTTCATATAATATGTTACTAAATATTACTAGATTTTCTTCCCACTCGGAAATATTCTGTTTTTGTTTTAGTGCCGAGAACGAATATACGAAGTGGGTGCTGAAAAGATTTTAGCCCAAAATGCACTATATTGACAAAAGTCACCGGACACCTAGAAGAGAAACACAACATAACATTTATTGACATATATTAGAACGGTGTCGGTCCACCTTTGGCCTTAATGCATGCACTGACTCTTCGGGACATGCTATTCGACAAGGTTTTGGAACACAGCGATAGGTATGCGCTTCCATTCTAACTGTTGCTCAGTTGCAGGCCTTGGTTCCAAACTTCCTATGCCGCACTCTAATTCATCTCATAGGTGCTCTATGGGATTAAGATCAGGGCTCTGTGCTGGCCAGTACACACAGGATATGGAATAATCGCCAAACCACGCAGAAACAGTCCTTGCTTTATGGCTCGGTGCATTATTCTGCTAGTACCAACAAGACTCGGTTCCACAGAGTTGGTAGGTCATAATTGTCCGGAATATCGAGATAGACGTGCTGGTTAACAGGTTTGTCCACGCCAACCGATGGGCGCGGATCATACCACGAAAAATGCCCCAACACGAGTACACTGCCAGCTCCAAACTTGACCGTAGGAACAGTACACTGTGGTAAATAACGTTCCTTCGGCTGCCGTCATATCCACATATGGCCATCAGACTAATGGATCGTGTATCTGGATTCATCAGTCCGTAGGACCCGTTTCCATTGATCTATGGTCCACGATAAATGTTCTTTACACCATGCTAAACGACGAGTAGCATTCCGAGTGGAGATGAAAGGCTTATGAGCAGCCGCGCGACGACGGTAACCCATGGAAGGAAGTTATTTGCGAGTGGTACGTGTACATATCGATGTTCCAGCATTTTCACTCACCTGTACACTTAGGTCTTGTGCAGTACTCCGCCGCTTAGCTGTAACGACTGTCCTGAGGCTTTGACATCCTCTATCACTGATTTTCTTTGGTCTGCTGGTACGATTTGCTTCTTCAGGCACGCCATATGTCTTCTACTTATTCAGTACATACAAAACAGTTTACTTGCGAGTTAAACGCCTCTCGGTTTCTCTTATTTACAACCCACTTATATAACACCCAACAATCTTTCCTTTCTCAAAGTCAGTTCTCTCCCGCCGCGACATTTTCTTTCAACTGCACAGTGCGATATGATCGTAGTCGGCTGTAGCCTTGTCTTTATACCGTTTGCAGCTGCACCGCGCATTTTAACGCCGCGGTTCCGTTCATTTGCTTTCAAAGGGGTGTCCGGTGACTTCTGTCAATACAGTGTAGATCGTGATGATTTCCGTGAAAGAAAATTATCTCCATCCGTGCTGTGAGTCTTTCTGTGTGTTTAGAGAAAATTCAGATTTACAAATATTTTCCCTCTCTTAACAGAAGTCCTTGAAGTAAAAAAAGGTGAAAGCAGATGGCGACTTTTGAGAGAATCATGCACTGTGCAGTCAGTGAATTACCTGGGTTTAAAACGGAATGTTCCAAAAGCAGTTCATGAGGAGATGAAGCAAACAATGGGAGAATCTTGTCTTTCGTATCATTTGTCAACTACGAGACAGTGTTGAAGATGCACTCTAGCCATGTCACCGTCCCGACATCTGCAAATGTGGATGCCGTTCATGATCTCACAGTTAAGACAGCAGATTAACCTCGAAGCAGATGAACACAGCATTCAACATCTCCCATGAGTAAGCTTATGATATTTTAGTGAATGTTTTAGAAACGTCAATGCCATTCATAAACTGCTCTGCAAGACCGCAGACTAACACTGAAGCGAGGCAGCATTCAATATCTCTCATAAGCGAGCTCACGATACTGTGAGGAATGTTTTAGGAATGTGATCTGAAATTCATGACCTGGTTATGCAAAACCGCAGAATATTATTGAAGCACATTGAAACAACATTCAACATAACTTCTGAGAAAGCTCACAATATTGTGGTGAATGTTTTAGGATTGAATAAAATTTATTCGAGGTGTTACACTGAAGCAACACTGAAGGCAGATCAAAAACGGTAAATAAGGAGAGGTGAACATGAGATTGTGTGTGTGTTTTTTCAGGCTAATGAAGCTCCGTTTTTGGTGGTCGTGTGTGCCAATGGACTAAATACACTGGTCACAAAAAAGTTTTAGATTTCTGCGAAGAACTCGAAAGTCGGTCTGCAGTGATGTCGGGATACCGTGGCTGAACCCTAGAAAAGGGAAAAAAATTATGTGGTCCGACGAGTCACGGTACGCTTTGTTCTGTACCGGGAAAAAGTTGTGCGGGCCGACGAGTGACGGTACGCTTTGTTCTGTACCGGAAAAAGTTATGTGGTCCGACGAGTCACGGTACGCTTTGTTCTGTACCGGGAAAAGGTATTGTGGTCCGACGAGTCGCGGTACGCTTTGTTCTGTACCGGAAAAAAGTTATGTGGTCCGACGAGTCACGGTACGCTTTGATCTGCACCGGAAAAAAGTTATGTGGTCCGACGAGTCACGGTACGCTTTGTTCTGCACCTGGAAAAAGTTGTGCGGTCCGACGAGTCGCGGTACGCTTTGTTCTGTACCGGGAAAAGGTATTGTGGTCCGACGAGTCGCGGTACGCTTTGTTCTGTACCGGAAAAAAGTTATGTGGTCCAACGAGTCACGGTACGCTTTGCTCTGCACCGGAAAAAAGTTATGTGGTCCGACGAGTCACGGTACGCTTTGTTCTGTACCGGGAAAAAAGTTGTGCGGTCCGGCAAGTGACGGTACGCTTTGTTCTGTACCGGAAAAGTTATGTGGTCCGACGAGTCACGGTACGCTTTGTTCTGTACCGGAAAAAGGTATTGTGGTCCGACGAGTCGCGGTACGCTTTGTTCTGTACCGGAAAAAAGTTATGTGGTCCGACGAGTCACGGTACGCTTTGCTCTGCACCGGAAAAAAGTTATGTGGTCCGACGAGTCACGGTACGCTTTGTTCTGTACCGGGAAAAAAGTTGTGCGGTCCGGCAAGTGACGGTACGCTTTGTTCTGTACCGGAAAAAGTTATGTGGTCCGACGAGTCACGGTACGCTTTGTTCTGTACCGGAAAAAGGTATTGTGGTCCGACGAGTCGCGGTACGCTTTGTTCTGTACCGGAAAAAAGTTATGTGGTCCGACGAGTCACGGTACGCTTTGCTCTGCACCGGAAAAAAGTTATGTGGTCCGACGAGTCACGGTACGCTTTGTTCTGTACCGGAGAAAAGTTATGTGGTCGGACGAGTCACGGTACGCTTTGTTCTGTACCGCAAAACAGTTATGTGGTCCGACGAGTCGCGGTACGCTTTGTTCGGTACCGGAAAAAGTTATGTGGTCCGACGTGTCACGGTACACTTTGTTCTGTACCGCAAAACAGTTATGTGTTCCGACGAGTCGCGGTACGCTTTGTTCGGTACCGGAAAAAGTTATGTGGTCCGACGTGTCACGGTATTCTTTGTTCTGTACCGGAAAAAAGTTATGTCGTCCGACGAGTCACGGTACGTTTTGTTCTGTACCGGAAAAAAGTTATGTGCTCCGACGAGTCACGGTACGCTTTGTTCTGTACCGTAAAAAGGTATGTGGTCTGACGAGTCACGGTACGCTTTGTTATGTTCTGTACCGACGGTAGGCAGAAATTTTGGTGATAGTCCCATGAAGCAATGGACTCAGCTTGCTTTGTAAAAGCAGCTCAAGGTTTTGATGGTGGTGTTATGCTCTGGGGCACGTTCTGTTGTTGTGGAACGTGTCCTCTGATTTTTCTGGAAGGTTGGGTGTCCCACAAACTTTATCTGAACATTGTTGCCGATCAAGTCCATCCTGCAATGTTGACTTTTTATCCAGCAGGTGACTGCTGTTTCAGGGACGACAATACTGCTATCTTTCGCGCAAGATGTGGCCAGCAGTGGTTCAGCGAGCATGACAGCGATTTCCGCTATCTACCCTGGGCAACTGAAAGCCCGGATCTGGACCCTAATGAGAATGTGTGGGACTTGTTAGGAAAACAAATTCGAGAGCAAAGTCCTCTTCTATCAAATCTGAGCAAGTTAAAGAACTGTCTGGTGGTCTGGTATGCTGCAGACGTAGATGCACTCCGACACCTTGAGGAATCTATGCCGAATATCATACGTGCTAAAGGTACGTGCTCAGTTTTTGATCCTAGCAACAACACTGTTTTGTAAGTGATCGAGTAGCATCAATAATTTATAAAATCTAAAACTGTAGGGTATGGACAAATTTGAGCATTAGTTTTTGATGGTGTAAGTTAAAAACTAAGAAATGATTCCCAACGGTAACTATGTTCATAATCGACAGACTCCTGATTTCAGTTTTTCGTTATTTATTCTTGACTAAACACACAACTAAGACGCTAATGATGATTGACAGATATATAATAAACATAGAACGAACGAGTTATTATTAACAAAGAACTTTGCTTTCTATTTAGTTTGTTTTAAACAGTCTTACCATGATTAATATTCCTTTTAAGAGTTCATACGACACACAGCTTATTCCGGCGAGAATCCTTTTAGGTCATAAACATGTACTCTTTTAGAGCAGTTTTTGTAAGAACAACAAATACAGCATGTTCACACATACAGAGAGAAGGGACGACGCTATCATCACCTCTCTCAATTGTCTAGGGTCGTGATCCCATAATTCCTTGCAATACACCGCTGATTGTTCTGTTCTGCAACCTCGCAACCGTAAACAAACTTTCAGCAGGTGTTCGATGTAAAAAAAAAAGAAACGAGCAAAGGACGCTAACATCCAACAGTTTTGGAATTGGAACATCAAAGTTAATTAGAAAGCGCTAACAAATATGAAACAATAAAACAGTTGCAGACCTATGCAATTGCGTCATCGGTTAGGTTTCTTGTCCACCTCCGGTATAATTCAAAGAAGGTCTTAAACCTGGTCATGAGGTGATCTGGGAAAGCTGTTCAAACCTTTTCACAGTCGAAGACAAATTGGTGATTACTCCAAATATTTCCCACTCTTCAACTGAAATTCTTAAACCGTAATTGCTACAATTATTTTTCCCTTTGAGCATGATGGCTCGCTAACTCCACTTTTATAGCTGTTAAGATGTCCAGAACTTAAAATAGAAATAATGACATGCAAAATATACGAGCATCATTGCTGTAACTTTTGAAGGTTTAAATATGTCAGGTTTCAACTCCACAAGATGTGTGAGATGGGGGTTTAATAAATGCATGCGTGCGACAATAGGAGACGATGTACGCATTCCGCGTTGTGCATACCAAACGAGAAAAAATGCTATTACCGTATTTATTCGACATCCAAACGTGCTTGTGCAACGGCTTTTTTGTTCCGAGACGGCAGGTAGAAGAGGAATTCTTTCCTTGAAAACAAAAATTACGGTTGTTTGAATTTTCAATCTCCGGAATCTCAGAAGGACCGCTTTCTCATCTGAAGAAAGAGTTAGTTAATTTTTCAAGACAGGATGTCAGTTTTCTTGATAATCGTTGAACCCTTTTGCCTCTCACAATCGTCCCTGCTCTTGTTAGAGTCTGGGGAATGTGTATCGTTAAGCATTACAAGAGAGTAAGAAGAGGTATTCTGTTGCCTTTTAAAACTACCTTGGCAGTCATTCTTCTCTCTCATGGAGTGCGGTATTTCTAAGAATTTAGTTTTAAATAAGCAGCCATAATGCTCTGATATTAACCTTTTAAGCGGCTGACGTACCTGAACCAAATGGTGCCCAAAATTTATTGTGCTCCACAAATTAAAATGCTCACATAGAAATTGTTTTTAAAGCTGGGTTAAAACAGTCTCTCCCCCTCTTATCTCAGCATTACTGACCATAAACCTGTCACTGGTTATAAACGCCCCTTTCTAGTTCTTTATTTTCTGGTCCATGGCACAAGCCATGATGGACGTAGAGCTAGTTCCCCTGACAAGGACATCATGCCACTTGGTAAAACAAATGACTCAAACATCTTCTTACTCCTTTCTTGGGTTCGTCGCCATCGTCATAATATTTTAACAGGCTATCCGCCAGAAAGGATTCGTGGCAGTAATCCTCCCATATCACCAATGTGAATAACAAACCTCTCTCTTTCTCTCTCTCTCTGTCTAAGGAGAAAGCAGTGCCTTACGATGCGCAGTGTTACGTTCTTTATTTTTTGCAACCAACCACTTGTTAAGTTTTTGCTTCTTGTTATGTTGTAGCCACCATTTGTTAATACCTTTTTTTTGTACCTATGAACCTACCACATATATATGTGCACTGAAGTAAAATTTTAAACTCGTCCTGAGAGTATATTTACCAGGGTTATTCGCTGCCACTAGTCCAGATTTTCTAAAACCTGGACGACTTATTTCACACACCATTACTCACCTCAAAGGCGTAGCAAAGGATCAAGCACTGATGATAGAGAGCTGTTATCTTCACTGACAATTATCTTTTCTAAAACATTTTATATACACTGAAGTGCCAGAAAAACTGGTACAGACGAGCTTATCCAAAATACATAGCAACGTCACCTATGTGCGTACTCGGTTGCGTCCGCCAGTGCGTATATAAAGCGATAGACATCCTTGCCAGCTCTCAGAGCTATTTTCGGCACGAGAATGACAAGTAATAACGATTTAAGCAATTTTCAACGCGGTGTCATAGTTGGCGCTCGTGAGATGGGCCATAGTATTTCGGAGGTAGAAACGAAGTTCGGATTTTCACGGACGACCATTGTAACGGTGTACTGTGACTACAAGAATTCCGGCAAAACCTCCAGCCTATGATATCAGTGTAGCCGTAAAAAGACATTGGGTGAACGTGACCATCGTTGGTTGTCAAAAATCGTTTCACGCGATAGGCGTGCAACACTCTCGAAGGTATAATCGGAATTCAATACTGGAGCCTCAACAAGCGTCAGCGTCCGGACTGTACAACGTACCCAGCACGATATGGGCGTTGGGAGCCGACGCCCAACTCGAGTCCCCTTGATGGGTGCACGACACAGAGCTATGCGCCTTGCTTGGGCACGGCAACACCGCCACTGGGCACTTGATGACTGGAAACAAGTAGCCTGGTCTGACGAGTAGCATTTCCAGCTGCATCAAGCAGATGGAAGGATTCGTGTGTGGCGCAAACCTCATGAAGCCATGGATCCCGCCTGTCAACAGAGAACTGTACTGGCTGGTGGGGGGACCGTAATGGTAAGGGGTGTGTTTAGCTAAACTTCACTGCTGGGACCCGTGGTACGTCTACAAACGCCTGTGACTGACCAACGCTATGTGCGCATCCTTTCTGACGAGATACACCTGTTCCTGTTCTGCATTCATGCTTATGAGTTGGGCCTGTTCCTACAGGACAATGCACCTCCACAAAAGTGTCTGGACGCCACATTATGGTTAGAGGAGCATACATCTGGGTTTGGGGTGTTGCCATTCCGACCCAGGTCCCCAGATTGGAACGTGATAAAACACATTTGGGATGCCATGCAACGCACTATCGAACACAGGAATCCGAGATCTCGGAATACACCCGAATTGTGGAACGCTCTGCAGGAAGTATGGTGTGCATTGCCTGCAGCATATTTCCAGAAGCTAGTGGAGTCCATGTTCAGTCGTATTTCTGCAGACCTGCGCTCCCGTGGGGTACCTGCCAAGTACTAGACTGATGTACCAGTTTTTTTGGCACTTCAGTTTACACCGTTACAGTTGCGGCAATATGTACAGAGTTGATGGAGAGTAACATCAAACTGAGTTCAGATTATTTAGGTATTTCACCTGCACGGTACAATTTCAAAAATCTAATTCAGAAACACAGCAGTGAGTACATAATGCCCACAGTCAGTTATATACGTCAGCTACTTAAAACACGGACAGTTCTTTACTGGTGGTACATTTTATCTTTTAGACCGAAGCCTATTACCTCAGTAATTCACAAAAATCGACCACTAACCTCGGCTAGTGATAAAGTCTACTGGCGACCCAACCGCAGCGGAGCGCTAAGACTTTTTAGGTCTCAAACTTCATCCTCAGAGATGACCTATCATCCGCTCCTCTTGCTAGCTGAAAGGGAAGTTTCGCCAAAAACTCTTCTCCTGCCTCACTGAACTTTCTCCCTGATCCTGGAGAGTGCACAACCAATCATAGGCTTGCATTTTGACCCCGATTCCTGAGGCATCGCGTTCTCAGAATCCTGTCGCCTTGCAATGACGTACTCTAACATCCCCTGTTGCATTTGCTCTGCTGTCTGAGAATTCCACTCTCCGAAATTCCTAGAGTGTCGCAACCTCCATGTGACTCCTGTGATCTTGTCACAAAAATGGCGGCTGTTTTTTTCCTCCATTCGTTCTTCTCGACATAATGGCGTATCATTACCCAATTTCAGAAATTTCTCCCTTTTATCTTTTCTGGGTTTTCTTCCGCATTACCATTGATTTTTCCGTCAATACAGGCAGCTTTTTATTTCTCTATTTTTTGTTATATCACTCCACATCACCACACACAGGTTCACTCATTACAGCGGCGTTTGGCCTACTTCTTAGACAGCGAATATACAGTGGTGGCAAAAAGTGTGGACACTTTTTCAAATTTTCATTGTTTTGCAACTTTGCAGGCTTATAAGAAATGTTATGTGGTACTAAATGCAAATGTTTATATGCCAATTTAAAGAACATTTAATGCTGAATTTAATACGAAAAACAAAATGCAAATATATGCAGCACAAGGTAGAAGAATCCACATCATGAATCCATACTACATATATAAAGCAAGTAAACTCTTTTGTTCCGCCAGTTTTCTTCACCTGATGATGCACGGTGGCGCCCGTGTGAAAGATCTTGTGTGTTTTTTAGCCTTGTATATATATTTTAATCATTAAGTTTTAAAGTATTTCAACTAAGGCATGTGATGTGTGTCCGGTAGTATCGTGCTTCGACTGGTAACTCCAACAAATGATATATGCAGTACAAAAAAGTTATGCTTACTTTAGTCTAAAAAAGAAACACAAGTGTGATTCAGTTAAGAAGCAGATTTTAAGTGCAAACCCTACTGGCCAATCACAGTCCTTGTTCTGGGGACCAATCAAATGGCAGTAGCTGCAATACATCTTGTGAGAAGCTGAGGAAAGTCAGTTTTGCTGGTTGTTCTGTAGAAGAAAGACTGTTAGCGGTGTAAGTGAAGCGTAATAGTAGATTTTGTGAATGTTTTTAGAATTTCTTTAAATGTAACGTTTAGATAATAAGCACAGCAACGGCACCAAAGAAAAGAGTTGATTGGTCATCCACAAAAAGGACCAGGATTGCTTTATTAGGTGAATTTGGTCTTTCTTATGCTGAAATTGCAAGGTAAGTAGGTGGGTCAGTGACAACATCTGGTGTATGAAAGTGCTGTTTACGTTATCAGGAAACAAAGTCACCTGAAAAACAAACCCGGAAAAGTCCGAAAAAAGTGCACAAAAGCTGTTGATGACAGAAGAATAAAAAGACTGTGTCTGAAGGACAGAAAAATTTCATCTGAAGCCATCAGGGCTGAACTGTGTTCAACTGGTGTTTCTGTCAGTTCAGAAACAATAATGAGCAGACGTTTAGATATATGACTAAGAGGTAGGATTCCGAGACAAAAACCATATCTGAATCTACAGCAGCGCAAGAAACGAATACAGTGGGCAAAATAACACATTGAATTGGCAGACGATCAGTGGAAGCAAGTTATTAGGAGTGACGAAAGTAAGATATCCTTATTTGGTAGTGATGGCCGAAAATACGTGAGACGTAAAGTAGGAGAAGAGCTACATTCTGACTGCATGGAGGCCAACGTAAAGCGCCCAACAAGCGTTATGATTTGGGCATGTATGACAGCAAATGGTGTTGGCCGCCTTCATGTAATCGACAGCACGCTGAACGCAAGAAAATACATTGACACCATTCTGGAAGGAAAACTGCCACCTTCCGTCAGGGATCTCTTTCCCAACAATGCACCATTTCTTTTTCAGCAGGATTGAGCTCCCTGCCATACAGCACAAATATGCAATCAGTGGTTCACAACAAAGTCCATTGCATCGTTGACCTGGCCAGGAAACAGCCCTGACCTGAACCCGATAGAAAATTTGTGGCACCGTTTGAAAAGCCTTGCACGAGCGAGGTGTTCATCAAATAAAAGAAAATTAGTTTAGGCTATAATTGCTACCTGGCACCACGTATTAATAACGAAGACAGAGCTTGAAACACTTGTTGTGTCAATGAGATGTCGCTGCGATGTGGGTTTAAAGAAAATGGCTACCCTACTAAATAATGATAGTACATTGAAATCGTAAGTACATTCAGCATGATTGCTGTACTCCTTGCATAACGTTTTTGTACTGCATATATTTGCGTTCTGCTTTTTGTATTAAATTTAGCATTAATATTTTTTTTAAATTGACATATAAACATTTGCATTTAGTGCAAAATAACATTTCCTATGAGTCTGAAAAGTTGCAAAACACGAAAAGTTCAAAAAGTGTCCACAATGTTTGTCCCCACTGTATTCGTTCGAGCTGATTTCAGTCCGTTTCTCTAACCCCGAGTTAACTGGTTCCAGCCAGTTACAGGGTCTAAATTCATAGGGTTATACATGTTTCCCTAGTTGTGCATAAATATACCGATGTATCATCATTCATATTCTCAACCACTACCAGCTTACTACTAGATGAAGGTCTCGTCGAGTTTCTTCTACAACATTCTTTTTAAGTCAGTTTCTTGCATGTCACGCAGACATGCTTTCAAATTTCATCCATCTGTCTCTCACATGGTCTTCTTTTGAGTCGTTTCCTCTTAATTGCAGTCCAGTCGAGTATTTCAGTTGCTCACTTGTTGTCAGTTTTTCTAGCAGTATGTCCAGCCCATTGTCATTTCAGGGATTTTACCTTGGTCTAAATATGACAGAAGTTGATGTTATCAACTTCTGTCATTTTTCTAATCAGCGAGATTCTCTTTTCTGTCCTTCCTGATTATACTAAGCATGCACCTCTCCGTACGTTTTGATTCTCCGCATTTTCCCCGACAGTAATAAAGTAAGCGTCGTAGCGAAATTTGGCTTCTCCTCGATTTCCCCATCCCCAAAGAGCTGTTACCTCCTATTGCTTTAAAATGATGTATAATACGATCTGGTGTAACCTGTAGATATTGCAGACCAAATGTTACCAATTCCCCTCATTAACACACTTGCGATTCAGCTTTTCCTTCTATCCTGAGGTCATATTTTAGCTTGTGCACGCGCACATGGGTTTTACTAGCTACATCACATTTCATGGTGTCTGGGTCGTTTCTTACGTCTGTCTAAATCTAAATAATAATAATAATAATGATAATAATCAAAAACAATCTAGCTGCCAAATACAATCAAAGGATGAGGAGACTGATGAAGACCAAGCTTAACGCTCGCAACGTAACTAGGGCTATCAACACATACGCAATACCAGGACAACCCTCAATAAACATCGCCAGCACCACCCGAAGTCAGCAGTAGAAAGCCTAACCATTAGACTTGCAGAAGGAAAACGGGGAATGACTGATCTCCTGAAACACCGAGACAAAGAAATCTGCAGCCTCAGAAAATACTTCCACCAGAGCAAGGGGCCACTTCACCAAGCGTTAAACCAGAGTGACAAGAAGTACACAGTCCTAGACCTCTCGACTCAGAAGATCAAGATTGGAACGAGGGAACCAAAAGAAGAAGCTTGTGTGGCAAGAAAGTGGCACTACAACGATCAACAATCTGACCATGTGGATAAGACTGCCTCCAATGAATGGCTAATAAACTGATCGTTGTACCCCGACACTGAAGGGTTCTTGATGGCTGTACAAAATCAGGTTGTAAGCACCAGAAACTACCGAAAGCATATCCTGAAGGACACGTCACTGGAAAGCGACACATGTCGGCAAAGCCATTAAGCACCAGAGACCATCCAAAATATCATAGCAGGGTGCAGAGTCCTCCCATAGATTGCACGAACAGGCACAATGAAGTCGCAAAGATCCTCCATCAAAAATTGGCAAAAAGGAACCAACTGATTACAACTGAGCCTGTGCCCTATTACAAGTATGAGCCAACAACGCTTCTAGAGAACAACACTCACAAGATGTACTGGTACAGATAGATTAGAACAGATAAGACCATCCTCGACAATCGGGCCAACATCGTCCTGGTCGAAGAAAAGAAGTTTACATACCTCATTGATATAGCCATGCCCTGCATATGCAACATTCAGAAGACGCACGGAATGCTGTCAAAGTATTACGACCTACAACACGAAGTCACGGAAATGTAGCATATGAAGAACGTCACTCCGCCTCTATAGTAACATCAGCCACAGGAGTTGTACCTAAGAATATTCACAGCTCTATACAAACACTAGACCTTAAACCTAACACCTACATGGAACTACAGAAGTGAGCTATCCTGAACACATCTAGGATAGTAAGGAAGTTCGTGGACAAGTGAGAGAAAAAATATCACTTTCCAGACTTGTTACGTCGTGCCCGTCCAGGAAGGGAGAGAAAAACTTCAGGAAGAATTGGAATCATCTTCAATTTTTTATAATAATAATAATAATAATAATAATAACAAATATTGCTTTCGAAAACCTAAACATTCGAAACACTAAACTATTGCCGCCGCCATAATTTAGTGAATATTTACTTTTACACTGATGTCCATAAATTAAGGTCCCCTACCACATACTAAAATTTCATCTAAATCGAACCATTGTTACGCGAGTTATCGTGCGGATGGCCTGACAGACAGACAGACGGACAAAGCTGGAGCATATATAGTTCTTCAACCTACGGTTGGAAAACGTAAAAAAAATGACACTGCAGATGAATACTTCCATTCTTTAGAACACAAAAAGACCGAAATCAGTTCTTTGTGTGGCCAAAGACAGACAGAATACGATGTGCCATACCCTCAATGAGAGATTTGCAGTAGTCACTTGAAATGTCTTTGCACCACACGTACTTTATCGAGTCAATCAAAGCTTGGGAATTTGATGGCTGTTTTTCTGCTACCTTGTCTTTTGAAATGGCCCTCAAATATTCGATGGGATTAAGCTCGGGACTATTACCGGGCCATTCAAGCACAGTTATGTTTTTCCTCTACAGGTAGTCCTTTTCTGTCTTTGATCTGTGGCACGGAGCACCATCCTGCATAAAGATTGCGAATCTGTGCACTTGCATATGGGTTAACAGCTTCTCACGTAACATTTCCACATAAAAAAAGGACCAGTCATGGTAGTGCCTGTCGGCAAAAAAGGATAATGAAGTTCTACCGGATGCTGACATATCACTCCATATCATCTGACTAGGCGGATGTCTCACGGTGTTCACGGTGTATGTTTCATCAAAACCTTTTGCGTTTTGGTCGTCGAACACGTGCTTAAGTGATTGAAATTGACCCACAGTTGATTCATCGGAAAAAAGAACTTGGCTTCAATTTTCAGCAGGCCACGACTGATGACGCTTCGCAAACTCGAGTCTCTTCTCTTTCATGACAGTGGTTAGTCTAGGTTTATGTGCAAGTTTATAAGGCTTTAATCCAGAATCTTTGCTAAGACGTTGGGAAATAGTGCTGATACTAGTGTCAGACCCTTTTGAATGTAGAAAGACCTTGATTTTCTTGCACGAACTCCTCAGGGAACGCATAAATATTCGCTTTATGGTATTGTCATCATGCGGGGTAGTTTCCCTTGGACGTCCACTTCTCTTTCGGTCCCTAAATTCCCTTGTATCTCGATATTTCATGACCGCATTATGAATAGCTGTCTTGCTCACATTCACCTCTCTGCTTATATCACGTTTACAGTATCCTTCATGGTATAAAGAAACTGCTTGTGTCCATTGAGTAACACTTAATGACTCTTTTTTACTCATTTTTTGCTACATAGAATATACGTTTATAACCTCTTAGCATGAAAACCAGAAGCAAACTAAAGCTCGCATGTTTCCCGTAACTCTATCAACAGCTGCCGCCGTAGGAGATTCAACACCGGCAAGAAGTTGAGTAATAAACCCAGTAGCTGACGCAATAGATAGAAATCTCCTAATGTCAACTGGTGGTCTTAAACTATTGCAAACGACTGTAAATAACCACGCTTACAGTTCGTGTCTTAAACTATGCGAGTTTTTTCCTAGGGTTAATAGGGGCTGCGCCTCTAGGCTCGCTACGCTCGTTCCCAGAGTAGTTCTCGGGCCCTGCATCCCAATCTCCAAGTATATCACATGAAATAGAAACTGGAAAATTCATATAAATTTAAATTTTTATTGCATGTCTAAGCAAATAAGGCTTGTTATTCCGAAGTTTCAGAGTTTTTTTACTGTCGTTAATTTTTGGAAGGTCGGACTTTTGTCGTTTGAACTTAAAGCACTTACTAAATTTACCACAAAGGAAAACAAAAGCTGCCCAAAACGCATTTCCGTAAACCGTAAATCGCTATGCTAAACCGTTAAGGTGGACGTCAAGTAATTTTGCTTCCTATACTTCCAATGGAAAAACTTTTGTACACATTTCCTTCACAATCAGTGTGTTCCCAAGGACGAAAATTTGAACATCCATTAAAATAACTTCATATTATAACTTATACTACTTAATATTTTCTAAAACATAACCATAATTATATTAAAAATCAATAACTTTTCCTTTGGTGGTGTTGGAACCAAAAAAAAAAAAAAAAAAAGATGGCGTGACCTGCATTTTGATGACGTCAGTAGACAAAAAAATGTTTAATTGCATAATTTTGGTTCTGTTTTAGAAAATATTAATTATCCAAGTTATAAAATAAAGCTATTTTAATCGTTGTTCAAATTTTCAACCTTGGGAACGCAGTAATTGTGAAGAAAATGTGTACAGAAAGTTTTCCATTGGAAGTATAGGAAGGAAAATTACTTGACGTCCACCTTAAACAACTGAGATAGCTTTACCAACAAAACATATGCATAACAAATTCTCTGCGTTACCATGGCAGCAGGTCAAGGGACCAGAACTTTCCTCTGTGGTGATCGTGAAGACAGACAAGTTCGTCTCTTTCCTTTGCGTCATTAAAAAATGCTTAAAAATCAGAAAATGACTTTTTCTTAAATTTTATTTTTGTAAAAAAGGGATGATAATTGTACGTTTATGCTGTAAAAATGGCAATGCGTTATGATTTATAGTTTGCCATATATCCGTTTTTTTAATGGATCCCATCGTGAAACAGAAGATTTTGTGAAATTTAGAAATTAGTTTCTTGTAAAATAAATCGAAATTCAAAAAACGGGCGACTAGATGCAAAAATTCGGTCATGGCACTACATGCCTACAAAGTTTCGTAGTTCTGTTGCTGTTAGTGTGTCCGGAACGCAACCTGATAGCACTTTTTTGTTTACCTTAAGTTTGAAATGCAATAGCTCTTGAAGTATCGCCAGAATCGAGAAACGGTTTATTTCAGCGTGTTTTCCAAACAATTCTCCACAAACGATGTAAATTTCATGTTTTTGTGTTCAATACGTTTTACGCTGCGAGCTAGGAAAGCAAGAATGTCGCGAAATTTCTAAAACAGCGGCAGTTCCTTTTTTTTAGAATAGAGAGATTTTGTAAACGTATTTAGTTGAATTTTTTTACACTATAATAAAAAATTAATGAAATTCTCCAGCTACTTTCCGTGATTCCTTTCGTGAATGAACGTAGCATATTTCTGATACAACATCTCCGTAAAATGATGGAAAGAAACATAAAGTTCATGGAATTTTCCTATGGCAGGGAAATCCTGAACTTTTAGAACCCGTTGCGCAATTCATTTCTTATATTAACTGTAAACTACCATTTTGAAGATGTGTTAAAGTAAAAGTTCAGAATTTTCAGAAACCTTTCCACATCTCATTTCGCATGTTAACGTACAAACTCCGTTCCCCTTTTTCCATATTCATATTTACCGGAAAGTTTTCGACATATGTATTCATATGTCGAAAACCTTCCGGTAATAGGAGCGATTTGCGGCAACACTTGAGGTTTGATTAACTGTTAAATTTTAATCGCCTGTCGAATGATCTGATTTTGAAGTTTCGTAGCGAAATCGGATATTGTGGATAGCATATCGCAGGAATTTAGGTTATTGTGTCATCGGATATTCCTTCCCCTCTCCCCCATTTTGTGCACTAGCTAGTGTGTATTGTGTTACCGTAAGAAACCGGGTACTTAAGGTGATTGTACGTTTTCTAACGATTCCGGAAGACAAAAGCTATTATAGCAATGAAGAGCAAATTTTATATTTAGGTGTTTTGTGAAATAGTACAGTACATTTCATCCACGTTTTTTTAAAGACAATTGAAAGTCATTTTCAGTTTAAAAAGATCTCAAGTTCCAAAGCGTTCTGGTGCTTTGAAGAATCATAATGACAAAAATACTTAAAATAGTTTAACTATACTAATAATCCAAAATTTCTTTGCGTAGAATAGAAATAAAACTTTCCAAGCTTTCGCACGTCAACCAGATGGCTTTTTCAAGAAAATTAGACAGCATAAAGGAAGGATATATAGAGAAGACACTGGCTGTATTAAGCTGAAACTCATGACGTCATGAAGTGGACTTCAGCGCACCAGTGACCTAAAACAGAACTACAGTTGATTGACAGCTGGTTTCCCAGGTAACACCCACGAACCACGTGATTTTTGTCCGTTAATGTCATGTTTCTTACCACAGAGAAGACAGGTACAGAGTGTGCACTCTAGAAGATCGTAAAGGAAATTCTCCACTTTGTCTGATGGCAACAGCATAATGTTAAACTCACATAGACGTTGGCGGCTCCACGGCCTGTTAATGAGAACTAAAAGTGACGTCACAACTACGCTCCTCCCACTTGTTTACAAATGTCTCTCTCGACTTTCCTTTCCTGCGAGAGCCGCCATTTTCCTTACTTCCCGAGTTGGTTAGGTTCATTGTAGCGTGATTGACCGAGGAATTTTGCGGTAGGTGTAACGGAATTAGGCGTATATTCTTAATCGTAAGAACAGCCTTTGCAGTCGGGAATTATACTGAGAAATAAAGTACTAACTCTGACTTAAAAGAAACTAATAAATCTGTAGCAGCTTTCGTTCTCAAAATGCAGACCTTCGTCAACGCAACATACTACTGCCGGAATTTGAAAATAAACAACAGGAAAATATCAAAGCAATGGCAAATAAAAAGTAACAAACTGACATAATTGTATCACGAATCAAAAACATCTGCCCGAAGGATCAAATGGAATTACGAAAAACAAAACACAGTAAGGGCTCTACTCTGATATAAATTTTACTTATATCGATTTTTAACAGTTAAAAAATAGACAAAGATTTCCTACATATAAAAGATGAAATAATTATCCGCCGAAAATAACTTCTACGAAATAACGAAAAGCGTTGTTATAATCACAGAATCACACTCTGTGGTGGTAACGGTAGTAATAACAAGCAAATTAACCAATTTCGAATTATGAGCGTTACAGTAGGGACGTTACGTCAGAGAGCACGTGGGGTTTAGTTCCATAAAGCGCCGACGGTGCTCTGCTATCGTTCTTTTTCCCCGCCCACCAATTTCCATAACTCTGGCTTGTGCACCACAGAGAAGAGAGGTACAGAGTGTGCACTCTAGAAGATCGTAAAGGAAATTCTCCACTTTGTCCGATGGCAACAGCATAATGTTAAACTCACATAGACGTTGGCGGCCCCACGGCCTGTTAATGAGAACTAAAAGTGACGTCACAACTACGCTCCTCCCACTTGTTTACAAATGTCTCTCTCGACTTTCTTTCCCTGCGAGAGCCGCCATTTTCCTTACTTCCCGAGTTGGTTATCACTGTAGCGTGATTGACAGAGGAATTTTGCGGTAGGTGTAACGGAATTAGGCGTATATTCTTAATCGTAAGAACAGCACTTTGCAGTCGGGAATTATACTGAGAAATAAAGTACTAACTCTGACTTAAAAGAAACTAATAAATCTGTAGCAGCTTTCGTTCTCAAAATGCAGACCTTCGTCAACGCAACATACTACTGCCGGAATTTGAAAATAAACAACGGAAAAATATCAAAGCAATGGAAAATAAAAAGTAACAAACTGACATAATTGTATCACGAATCAAACATCTGTAAACATCTGCCCGAAGGATCAAATGGAATTACAAAAAACAAAATACAGTAAGGGCTCTACTCTGATATAAATTTTACTGATATCGATTTTTAACAGTTAAAAAATAGACAAAGATTTCCTACATATAAAAGATGAAATAGTTATCCGCCGAAAATAACTTCTACGAAATAACGAAAAGCGTTGTTATAATCACAGAATCACACAGTGGTAACGGTAGTAATAACAAGCAAAGTAACCAATTTCGAATTATGAGCGTTACAGTAGGGACGTTACGTCAGAGAGCACGTGAGGTTTAGTTCCATAAAGCGCCGACGGTGCTCTGCTATCGTTCTTTTTCCCCGCCCACCAATTTCCATAACTCTGGCTTGTGCACGCTCTGTCTCTCCATTCTCTGTGTTGTGCACGCTCTGTCTCTCCATTCTCTGTGTTGTGCACGCTCTGTCTCTCCATTCTCTGTGTTGTGCACGCTCTGTCTCTCCATTCTCTGTGTTTCTTACTTTGACTGTTGACTTTGGCTTGCTATCCGGCAGTGTTGAAGATTCTTTTTGGTTTTTATTTCCTCTAGCGTTCTAATGAGTGATATTATTTTGCTTATTACTTACTGATCGTTAACTTTTCCTTACAGAATTCATAACTTTTGCGTTTTTACGTGTCTGTTGTTCATTTGATTGTTTCTTCCATACCCACTCTGCTTCACTTTTAATTCTAATTTGTATTCATTTGTTATCTGCTTCGACATCTACGTTATTAGCTTCGTTAGCTTTTTGGCTTATCTCTATTTTTTTACTCGGCATTTGTGTAGCCCGTATTTCCATAATTGGCCAACATTTGTGAAAATTGTTTTCCATCTTCGTAATTTTTTTGTTATTTCTGAAGTAAAAGCATGGCTTCCAAAATGGTGCGGTGGCGCTGCTGTCACCTGCGCTGGGCTGCCGTAGCAACTATTGCCGACGTCACGGGGTTACGTCACATTTTGTTTCTGTTTTAGGTCCGTGGGGGCGCCACTTTCTATGGGAGGAGTTTCCATGGGCTCCTATGTCTGTTTTCACTCTATAGATCCTTCCTTTATGGCAGACAGCTAACTGCAAACTGGATAATAGAACGTTTCAACAATTTGAACGCGGTGACTTGACTAGACAATAAATAAATAGACGCAAGCGTGATAATTCGAAGAAACGAAGCCACAATGGCTGGGCACGCGGTACCATTGTAGAAAACGCAGCGTTATTTGAGGAATTGATCCCAAATACGTGGCAACACCAGAGAGACACTATCATTGTAAGCCTCGCAGCCACAGAGAATGGAGAGACAGAGCGTGCACAAGCCAGAGTTATGGAAATTGGTGGGCGGGGAAAAAGAACGATAGCAGAGCACCGTCGGCGCTTTATGGAACTAAACCCCACGTGCTCTCTGACGTAACGTCCCTACTGTAACCACAGAGAATGGAGAGACTCTTCTCTGTGACTGTAACGCTCATAATTCGAAATTGGTTACTTTGCTTGTTATTACTACCGTTACCACTGTGTGATTCTGTGATTATAACAACGCTTTTCGTTATTTCGTAGAAGTTATTTTCGGCGGATAGTTATTTCATCTTTTATATGTAGGAAATCTTTGTCTATTTTTTAACTGTTAAAAATCGATATAAGGAAAATTTATATCAGAGTAGAGCCCTTACTGTATTTTGTTTTTCGTAATTCCATTTGATCCTTCGGGCAGATGTTTACAGATGTTTGATTCGTGATACAATTATGTCAGTTTGTTACTTTTTATTTGCCATTGCTTTGATATTTTTCCGTTGTTTATTTTCAAATTCCGGCAGTAGTATGTTGCGTTGACGAAGGTCTGCATTTTGAGAACGAAAGCTGCTACAGATTTATTAGTTTCTTTTAAGTCAGAGTTAGTACTTTATTTCTCAGTATAATTCCCGACTGCAAAGTGCTGTTCTTACGATTAAGAATATACGCCTAATTCCGTTACACCTACCGCAAAATTCCTCGGTCAATCACGCTACAGTGAACCTAACCAACGCGGGAAGTAAGGAAAATGGCGGCTCTCGCAGGGAAGGAAAGTCGAGAGAGACATTTGTAAACAAGTGGGAGGAGCGTAGTTGTGACGTCACTTTTAGTTCTCATTAACAGGCCGTGGGGCCGCCAACGTCTATGTGAGTTTAACATTATGCTGTTGCCATCGGACAAAGTGGAGAATTTCCTTTACGATCTTCTAGAGTGCACACTCTGTACCTCTCTTCTCTGTGCTCGCAGCTGGTCAAAATTTCCAAGGTTTCGCGAATAACAGTAGATTTGGGTGTGGAGTAATTTCTTTACATCACTCCATGTAGAATTGCCGGACTTGAACATGACTTCTCTTGATAGGGCAGTGGTTTTTTTCCCGTCCTTTGCATCTCTTTTATTTCTGCTGATTCTAATTCCAAACGAGCATAAAAACGAAGTTTTATTTTTATTCTACGCCAAAAAATTTCGGATTATTTGTATAGTTATACTATTTTGAGTATAATTGATGTACAGTTTCTACTTATTGAAAAATACTTAATATGTGAAATGTCCTACTAGAGAAAAAAATATAATTATTACAGACATATTCAAAAGAATGATACCATGCAACAGAAAATAAAATGACTAAATCACTTGAATTAATGACAAAAAAAATCATCATCGCACTATTAGAGCTTTACCTTGAACGTGAGTGTGATTTCTGGGTCTTTCTAGCTCAGTGGTTAATGAGCAAAAACAAATGACTTTGATCCGAGTTCAGCCGGAGCAAAAGAAGGATTCTCTGGATTAAGGGCTGGAAAATTCAGCGTTTTCAATTTTGCGAAATTTTTGTATAAATACGGACTTTTCTGAAATGAAAGGAAGTACTGACTACGGAAAATCTGCGAAAACCCGGTAGTTAAAAAAAATGGGAACTTCGTAAAACAGAAATTTCGTTAAAAGACGGACATCTCTATCGGCAACTTTGCTGCTCGTGTGAAAACACAAATTTGTCCGCGTACCCTCACTCCGGAGTAAGTTGCTCTCCCAACTAAGATACAATGTATCGTTACAGATTTGTCGTGTTGACACGCGTGCTTTACCTCTGTAGTATGCCACACACGTGATTTCCAGAATTTTCCAGTGAATTCACCTTACTTGTATTTTACAGTGTAGGTCTTATAAAAATCTGCTTTGAATGTTTGTTTCGTGTCTAAAAAAATTTTAAAAGACCTGCTCATTACAACAGAATGTTCGGTGCCATTCTTGTTGTGAATGTTGCTGAAAGCAGTGGATTTGTCTCCTCAGAAGTCAGGGATAAATCCTCTGCGAACTAGTCTCTTAAATCCCTGCAAATTCTTTCATTAAAAATGAAAGAATCTGCAGGGATTTAAGAGAGCTAGTTCTGCCTGAGACGTTAACCTCGTACAGAGAGAAACGCCAAAACAGCTGTCTCTGCCTGTGCTTAAGTACTGTATTATATCTGTAATCTTCAAACCCTAAAGCAATTCAACTCTCAGAGAAACAACTTGGATTGATGTTTGATGCTACAGCTTTTGCGATAAAAAAATTCTAATGGTAAGACTCTGTTCTTGACCGTAATGTCAAGAAAAAGGTATAAGGTCATTAGGTCAGGTGATTCTAAACTTCGCTTGATATGAGAGCAACTTGGTATTTACGACATCCCATTTCATGTCTGGGTCTAGAAAAATTTCTTTTTCTCTATAATAGCTTTCTAGTTTAATAAGATCAAAAGCCTTTGAGCTGCGCGCATGGGAGAAAAACGCGAAACGTATAAAAAATATACTTCCATTACGTCAAGTGCTTAAAAATATTTTTTTCTCCGTGGAAAAGAGATGGGTACTTTTAATGGTGGTCCAGGAATACGCCGAAATGGTGTTTGACATTTACGATGCGCTCAAAATCACCGGCATTATGTTTTTACGACGGACCCTTCGTTTCCGGTAATGGCATGATCTATGTACTAAGTCCAAAACGTTGCTTTTCCTTTCAGTAGTAGCAGAGAAAGAGTATTTCTTCAGACTGGCTCCTTTTACAGAAGCTCAGTTGATTAATGGATCCAAAGAGGTGCCTTCTGATAAATCGTGTCATTTCCAGATTTGAAAAGAGACATCACCCCAAACGTTCTGTGCCTCCGAATATGTGAAAACTAATTGAAGATCAACTTTAAGGAATTTAGGTTAGTTGCTCTATTGTAAATTTAAAAAAATCTAGCTTTTTGACCTCAATATCAATAATAAATCCCTTCTGTCTCAGCACGATGCACTAAAAACTTCCATCTAATACACATGCCGAGATTTAAAATGTTGTTTATTTACATTGTACATATATGTACACATAAAAGCCAAAGAAAATAAAATGGCGAGATCTTTCGAGCTTGCTCCAAGCTCATTTTCAAGCTGAAAGTGCCATCGATGTACGAAGAGAGGAGATATACACTATATTGACAAAAGTCACAGGACACCCCTCCAAAATGAAATGAATGGATCCGATGCGTTGTTAAGATGCGCGGTACAACTGCAAACGGTATAAAAACAAGCCTGCAGCTGACCGCGATCATATCGCACTGTGAGGTTGAGTGAAAATGTCGCGGCTGGAAAGAACTGACTTTGAGAAAGGAAAGATTGTTGGGTGTTATATTAGTGGGTTGTCCATAAGATAAACCGAGAGGCGTTCAAACATATCCAAGTCAACTGTTTTGGATGTACTGAATAAGTGGAAGACACATGGCGTGCCTGAAGCTGCAAAACGTACCTGCAGACCAAAGAAAATCAGTGATAGAGGACGTCGAATCCCCAGGAGAGTCGTTACAGCTAATCGACGGAGTACTGCACAATATCTCAGTGCACAGGCGAGTAAAAATTCCGGAACCTCGGTATGTACACGTACCATTCACAGATAACTTCATTCCATGGGTTACCGTGGTCGTGCGGCTGCTCATAAGCCTTTCATCTCTTCTCGGAATGCTACTCGTCATTTAGAACGGTGTATAGAACATTTATCGTGGACCGTAAATCAATGGAAACGGGTTTTGTGCATTGATGAATCCAAATACATTATCCATCAAGCGGATGGCAGGGTGTGGGTATGGCGGCCGCCAAGGAAACTCTATTCACCGTAGTGTACTGTTCCTACGGTCAAGTTTGGAGCTGGCAGTGTACTCATGTGGAGGTGTTTCTCTGTTTTTCGTGGTATGGTCCCGGTCCATTGGTTATCGTGGACACACCTGTTAACCAGCAAGTCTACCTCGATATTCTGAGCAATTATGCTCTACCAAATCTGTGACAATACTATGGAACAGAGCTTTGTTGGTACAAGCAGGATTATGCACCGAGCCATGAAGCAAGGACTGTTGCAACGTGGTATGATGATAACTCCGTATCAAGTGTGGACTGGCCAGCACAGAGCCCTGATCGTATTCCCATAGAACACGTATGGGATAAATAAGAGCACCATATACGAAGTTTGGTACCAACGTCTACTACTAAGTAACAGTTAGCGGCAGCATTATGTACTGAACGGAAGCGCATACCTATCGCTGTGTTCCAAAACCTTGTCAAAAGCATGTGTCGAAGGGTCAGTGCATTCATTAAGGCCAAAGGTGGACTAACACCATACTAATATATGTCAATAAATGCTACGTTGTGTTTCTCTTCTAGGTGTCCGGTGACTTTTGTCAATATAGTGTATATGCAAGCAGACGCGATCATCATGCACTGGTTGTTAAACACCCCCTTCACACACACACACACGCCCATCCACCCTTCCTTTTTTTCCCAACACACAAATGAAGCAAAGAAGTACACCCCTAATAACAAAAAAAATACATACATACCATTTCACACAGAAAGATAAAAACACTGATATAAAAACACCCATAGGTTAAAGTCTTAGCTAAAAATTCGGGAGTTTTAAGGTTTTAAGACACAGTCGCCATGGTTGTGGTATGTTGCTAGGAAGATAATCGTTTCAACGTATATCAGCACGCAAGGGGATGTTTTTTTTTTTGATGAGGTTTAACGACCACCGTGAGCAACTCAATGGGCTATAAGCAGTCGCCCGTCCTTAATTTAGGGTCACTGGTTCCAGGGAAGGGAGAGAGAGCCAGTGCCGTAAGACAAACACAACATCCATGCCTCACCGGGATTCGAACCCGGACCCCCTTACGGACGAATGATCAGAGGCTTGTGCCACCGGGGCGACACAAGGGGATGAGCAATGACTCAGTAAATAAGGTATCACGTCTGTTAACAGTGAAGGCGAGATGTTTTGCATTATCCCATCATGGAGTATATTGACCTTGAGTCATAGTACCTGCCAGGGCAGTTGACGTTGACCTCGATCTTGCGTCTTACTGATGTCCTGATAGTCTCACACCTAAAGTCCGTAGTGTAGAATCTATATAAACAAGTTCTTTGTCAGATAGCAGGTTAGGTTGTAAAGGCATACAATATATACCATGTCCGCTCTCCGTACATCGACGGCACTTTCGACTTGAAAATGAGCTTGAAGCAAACTCGAACGATATCCCCATTTTAAGTTCTTTGGCTTTTATCTGTACATATGCTTTCAGTATAAGTAAACATCTTTTTTAACCACTGTCTTTTAAATGGAAGTTTTTAGTGCATCGTGCTGAGAGAGAGAGAGTGACTTATTAAATCAATTTCTTGCAAGTTATATATTTCCCACAGTTACGTAAGCTGATTAATAAGACACATCCGACGACCTTTGATGGTGGCAGATTAGGGAAATGTAAATTATTGTCTCCTCATGGCATTACATTCTCATGACTAAAGAGCGTTGTTGGCACAGGAGTTTTAATGAAAAGGCAAGGCTGATCAATAAATAACTTCCGATGACCTTTGACAGCAGACTAGCGATATGTATTGTGACGTGCCTGCAACGAAGTACGCATATGAAATAAAGCTGGATAGCAGCGCGAGCATACGTCCGCGTAGCTCAGTTGGGAGAGAGACTTGTTCCGGAATGAGGGGACCTGGGTTCGATGCCCGGCGTGGACAAAAATGATGGAGACATTTACTTCGTTATAGTATATATACTCGTATATACAACGACTGCCCTTATCACCATATTGCTTTTCATCGCGCTCTCCGTACTCTACGGAATTGTGTGGAGAGTTTACTTCGACGAGTAACTGCTGTTAATCTCTCCAAATGGGAGGACCTAACTTCTACGGATGTAAATGAAATACTCTTTTTCTATTTACTTACTTTTATATCAAGCATACACACGTCTTTCAACCTGACTCCAAAAATTATGCCATATAACTCTCAGTGAGTGCGAAAATATAAATTTAAGGCTGAAACTCTTAGACCAAAATTCAAATAGGGAAAGGAACTAAAAAGCAAAGTTAAATTAGAGTTACGTCATTAATTTTGTTTCATTCGCGTCAGACAGGATTCATTGCAACCGAAAATTCAGTGTCATCTTCCTTTTCGGCAAATCTCCATCGATTTGCTTCATCATTAGGCCTTTTTCGTAAATCTCCGTCGATATGTTCCATCAACCAAAGTAATGATCATTTCAGTTTACCTGTTGGCCGATTTTTTCTTCGACACAAATGACAATTGAATCCGTCAAATTTATCAACTATAGCGTTGAAATCAGGTGGATTGGATTGGCCAGTTTAACTCTTCTAGGTTCAGGTCATCAAACAGATCTGTAATAACATAAGCAGTTTGACATGGTGCTTTATCCTGTTGATAGATGTATGGGCTTTCCCCAAAGTACAGACACAGCACTGTTAGTTCAATAATTATCCAGGGCGTCTAGGTACAATCCGGAATTCAAGGTTTTGTATAAAACGACTGATTATCTCAAGCTGAACCACGAAAAACAGTTCCATACAACCACGCTACCTCCATCAAATTTCCTTGTCGGACGATACAGTTCGGAAGGTACCTTTATACGTGGGTCATTTCAAAAGTTCTGCACACTGTGGGTTATCTCTTAAAAAACGAATTTACTTCACAACATATCTCTGCAGCCCTTCGAAGTAATCTCCATGTTTCTTTATGACAGCCGCACAACGTTTGGGCAAGTCTTGTGTTCCAGTTAGGGCACCTTTATTGTTGAGACGTCGGATTACTCGGGTTTCTCATTAGAAACATCCTGAATTGCACTGCATCGTTCCGGCGGAGTGGCTTCTTCAGTTTTGGGAACAAGTCATAGTCTGGTGGGCTCATGTCAGGATTTTATGGGAACAAGTCATAGTCTGGTGGGCTCATGTCAGGATTGTATGGGAACAAGTCATAGTCTGGGGGGCTCATGTCAGGATTGTAAGGGAACAAGTCATAGTCTGGTGGACTCATGTCAGGATTGTATGGGAACAAGTCACAGTCTGGTGGGCTCATGTCAGGATTGTATGGGAACAAGTCATAGTCTGGTGGTTTCAAAATCGCTTTATTCTAATTTATCATAAGAAAACATAAGAGGGAGACGTACAGTATTGGGCATCTCACTGGGAAATAATACAAAACTGTTAAAAACATGATGGTATATACACTGCAATGACAATGGGGATGAATAACAAATGCTGCAAGCAAAGCTTATTGAATAAAAAATTGCAGAAGTGACAAAGAGAAACACATCGTGTCACATGACATTGGCTGGGCATGATTTACAGGATAACACAGGCGAAACAATAGTACACAATTAGAAGCTCATGTCAGGATTGTATGGGAACAAGTCATAGTCTGGTGGGCTCATGTCAGGATTGTATGGGAACAAGTCATAGTCTGGTGGGCTCATGTCAGGATTGTATGGGAACAAGTCATAGTCTGGTGGGCTCATGTCAGGATTGTATGGGAACAAGTCATAGTCTGGTGGGCTCATGTCAGGACTGTAAGGCGCGTAGGGAAGCAATCCCATCCATACTCTTCCAGAATGTCTCTTACCGTATGAGCAACATGCAGCCTCGCGTTCTCGCGCAAAATGATGACACAAACTTCGAAGCATGTCGGACCTCCTTTGGCGAATCTTTGGGTGCAAAACATTTTGCAGAAACCTTCTGTAGTGTACCGTTGTTAGAGTGGTCCCCTCGGGTACTCTGCCAGTTACTATCACTCCAACCTTAACATAGGCCATAATCATCATCAGCTTACCTTCGATTGTTGGCGGCGCAATTATTTCTGGAAAAGTTATTCAAGATGTTTCCACTAAATGCACTGAGATTTCAGTTCTGGCTCAAAATCTCGTATTCAGGCTACGTCTATAACGGTGATTCTGTCCAAAAACTGCTCACCTTCTGCGCGTACCGCTGAAGCAATTCTTCTGCGATTCCTTTGTGAACTGCTTGCTGCTCTTCACTGAGATTATGTGGTATTCCGCTGTTACAGTGGTACCCTCGGGCACTCTGTCTGTTACTGTCACTCCAACCTTGTCACAGGTCATAATCATCATCAGCTTAACCTTCAATTGTTGGCGGCGGAATTTTTCTGGCTTGGTGATTCTGGATGTTTCCATTGAGCGGATTGAGATTTCAGTTGTGGTTTAAAATCTCGTATCTAGGTTTCGTGTATAGCAACAGTTCTGTCCAAAAACTGCTCACCTGCTGTCTCGTACCATTGAAGCAATTCTTCTGCGATCCTTTCGCGAACTGCTTGGTGGTCTTCACTGATTATGCCGGACCCATTTGACAACCACTTTTCTCTTCTGTAATTTTTCAGTTAGGATTCTGAAAGCCGAAGCGGTAGACATGTTTGCTTCATAGTTATTCTCTTCACGTGTTTTCCGTCGATCTTCTTGACGTAAACCACAGAAGTGTCGTATGTCGCATCAGATAGCCAGCCGCTTCTTGGGGCGTCTTCGATGCTTTCCCGAGCTTGGCGGAAACGAGAAGCCCACCGTGCTGAAAGCTCAATCAGAACTGAGCCTACGTGTAGTTTTTTTACAAACCTTACATTCGGAATATTTATATTTACGTTAGAGCGCCAATACAGCGACCGATCCCTTTTTAGGACATGGACTTCAAAACCAGATCTTCCTTCTCCGGAGTGAGATATTCTCCCAACTGAAGAACGCCGGCAGGGCTTATCGCTGCAGTTTGCCGTTTTAACTCACGCGTTACCTCAGTAATACATCACAATGTGCTTTAGATAGGTTATGTCAGTTTTATATTTTCTTCAGGCATCCGTTTTCGAAAAAATGCAATTTGAAATACCACTGTGGTTTTGTTTTCGTTTCATATTCGTAATAGAGTGGCGAGACAATGTAATGTTTTGCCGCATATATCTACCAGACAGAGCAATAATATTTTCTTGAACGCAAATTTAGAATTCTACAACATCACTGCACTTGAAACAATCCAAGCAGTTATCTCCACTCATATTCTTTTCAACGTATAAATCTCTTTAATGGGATTGTTATGGGTGTGTTCTAATAATATATGAACAAATAAGAAGATACGTTAATCACCCAAGGGCATAGTAGCCCTAAAACTGAATTTTTGAGATTGCTGGTGAAATATGCTGCTGTGCACTCAACACGATTCTCAACCTTATCAGTTTTGCTTTAGAAGAAGGTGCAGTTTCAAAGGAAGAAACATATTAGCTTCGTATTTATTCCCTAGTGGCGCTACTTACGTCATTGCCTACGTCGCAACTCACTTGCAGAAACCGATCACGTCTTGGCTTCCGAGTAATGGCGGCCATTACTCCAACCTGAACGGAAACTGGGGTTCCACTCTTAACGACTCTCATGTTTTAGATTTTACCATTAAGTCCTGCCCGGAAGGGCGCCTGAACTGCGGTTGCACCTTTGTTCATTGCTTCTAGCTAACAGAAGGGCATTCCTTTTCTTCTAATTTGAAATAATGTGCAGAATCGATACATGCGTTGTTTGCGTGCGGTTGCGTCTGAGTCATTTATGTGTTTTACATAAATAAACTTTAATAACGTGAAGGATAGAAACTCGTCAGATTGCAATTCTAAAATGTCGGCGAAAAAAATATTAAGAGTGATTTTCTGACTGCAATGGTTTTTGCAGTTCAGCTATGTTTCACAATAAAATCGACTGAATTAGTTATGCGAAAATAGTTACTGTTCTTTCATATAATACTCTGTGATGTACACTACCTACTTAATTTTCCGTTTGCTAATTACTTTCTGTTACGTAATTTTGGATAACATCTTCCTTTTGCTAACTACTTTCTCTTATATAATTTTGATAACATCTTACTTTTGCTAAATACTTTCTCTTATGTAATTTCGGAAAACATCTTCTACTTGCAAGTTACCTTCTCTTATGCAGTTTTGGATAACATCTTCCGTTTGCTAATTAATTTATCTTATGTAACTTTAGATAACATCTTCCGTTTGCTAAATACTTTCTCTGATGTAATTTTGGATAACATCTTCCGTTTGTTAATTACTTTCTCTTATGTAATATTGGATAACATCTAACTTTTGCTAATTACTTTTTCTTTTGCAATTTAGGATAGCATCTTCTGTTTGCTAATTACTTTCTTTCATGTAGTGTTTTATATCATCTGACGTGCAATGCTCAACCAATGATTTTCCGTCTATTGGTAACAAATCAGGTCTTTACCAAGCACCACGTATCACAATCAATTATACATGAGCTCGTAGGACTACGGCGAAAAGATAGGATGTCTGCGAATGCAAGCTGCCTCGATCGACAGAGTTAACTGATTTCCAGTCCGGATTGATGATACTGTGCCACATAAGCAATCGCTCCGTACACGACTTTCAGCGATGCTGAAGATTCCTAGGTCGACGTACGGTGATATGATATGCAAATGGCTTCGGGTTGGGCCTGAATCTGCCAACAAACGAAACCTCTAAAGCTACTAGAACGTGACAGGAAAGCTCTGCGAAAAACTGTCCACTCAGAACACAAATCAGCAGTCTCAAATCAAGAAAACCTGATGTAAGACTGTTGTAGATGATTTTAGAGCTAGTACAGTGCATAGGACATTGCACGAGGTAGGTTACCACGGTCTGTCAGCCATCCACATGCGTGTAATCACTTCGACTAATGATAAACGCCTTTCAGCATGGTTTAACGAAAGTCGATCTCGGACTGTAGACAAAAGAAAAGAATATGTTTTGTACTAACGAGTCATGCTACACAGTCTACCAATACATTGTCGTTTCTGAGTGTGGCGGATGCAAGTAAGTAGGAGGTCAGTTCAAATGTTTTGCACCCTGCTCAGCCGCTGCCCGTAAGATAATCCAATTGCTCCAATCGTTGCGCCAGTTGTGAGTTAGACTTCAGCATACAAAGTTGTGTCTACGTTTGCTGGCTAATTTTTTCCTGTTCCGAAAACTTTTGCCTAGAAATGGAAGAAGACAGTGAGTCAGGCCAGATCTCGCTTAGCGATAAGCGATCCTACAGTAAAATTGAAACTCTGCGAGGAAAATCTCCTGCCGAAATTCATGAAGCTTTGTGTGAAGTTTGTGGTCTTAGTGTCGTGGATCGTAGCACAGTATCACGGTGGGCTTCTCGTTCCCGCCAAAGTCGAGAAAGCATCGAAGACGACCCAAGAAGCGGCTGGCTATGAGATGCAAGGGATGGCACGTTTGTGGTTAGCGTCAACGGCATTTTGGAAGAAGATTTTACCGCTTTGGTTTTCAGAATCCTAAATGACAAATTACAGAAGAGAAAATTAGCTGCCAAATTGGTTCCGCATAATCTCAGCGAAGAGCAGCAAGCAGTTCACAAAGGGATCGCAGAAGAATTGCTTTAGCGGTACGAGACAGCAGGCGAGCAGTTTTTGGACAGAACTGTTGCTATAGACGAAACCTAGATATGAGATTTTGAACCAGAACTGAAATCTCAATCCGCTCAGTGGAAACATCCAGAATCACCTAGCCAGAAAAATTCCGCCGCCAACAATTAAAGGTTAAGCTGATGATGATTATGACCTGTGACAAGGTTGGAGTGATAGCAACAGACAGAGTGCCCGAGGGGACCACTGTAACAGCGGAATACTACAGAAGGTTTCTGCAAAGTGTTTTCGACCAAAGATTGGCTAAAGAAGGCCCGTAATGCTCGAAGCTGGTTTCATCATTTTGCACGACAACGCGAGGCCGCCTGTTGCTCGTAAAGTAAGAGACATTCTGGAAAAGTATGGATTGAAATTGCTTTCAGAGTTTTGACATAATCCTGTTCCCAAAAATGAAGAAGCCTCATCAACAGAAACTGTGATTTGCTCCCAAAACTGAAGAAGCCTCATTAAACAGAAATTATCGCTCTTTCGACGTTTATAAGTGAGTTATAAACGTGGAAAGAGCGATGACTTCTGTTAGATGTTCCTGGTACACGTCAAATGTCTGTATTAATTATTGATTCGCCTTCTAGTTATTTGTTCAGTTGCTGCTTACCATGTTAGGCGAATCCCAAGCATTGTGAACTGCCAAGCCACTTCGCAGGTTGCTCCAAGAAGCAACCTGCGAAGTGGCTTGGCAGTTAGTGTATGTGAGTCTAGAGGAATTCGAGGCCTATGTGGTGCAGCGGAAACATGTCCGGCGCGTAACTGGAAGACCCTGGGTTCGATTCCCATTAGCGGCCAATGAAAATGTTTCCGTGACTCACATAAACGTGGAAAGAGCGATGACTTCTGTTTGATGTTCCTGGTCTACGTCAAATGTCTGTATTAATTATTTAACCCCTGAAGCAGCCATTCCACGGGGAACGATTCAGGATGTTTCTTATGAGGTTTCCGCGAGTAATCCGACGCTTCAACAACGGAGGTATCCTGACTGGAATACAAGACTTTCCCAAAAGTTGGGCCGCTGTCATAAAGAAACATGGAGATTACTTCGAAGGCCTGTAAAGGTATGTTGAATTGAACCGAGTAGTCCGACGCCTCAACAATGTAGGTGTCCTGACTGGAATACAAGACTTGCCCAAACGTTGGGCCGCTGTCATAAAGAAACATGGAGATTACTTCGAAGGCCTGTAAAGGTATGTTGAGGTGAACCGAGTAATCCGACGCCTCAACAATGTAGGTGTCCTGACTGGAATACAAGACTTTCCCAAACGTTGGGCCGCTGTCATAAAGAAACATGAAGATTACTTCGAACTCCTGTAAAGGTATGTTGAGGTGAACCGAGTAATCCGACGCCTCAACAATGGAGGTGTCCTGACTGGAATACAAGACTTTCCCAAACGTTGGGCCGCTGTCATAAAGAAACATGGAGATTACTTTGAAGGCCTGTAAAGGTATGTTTGAAATAAATGCCTGTTTTAAGAGATAACCCACAGTGTGGAAAGCTTTTGAAATGACCCTCGTATTCAAGTAAACTAGCCCACGAGTTTAGCATAGGAATTTGTCCCACTGATTTCGAATAAAATTAAACAAATTCTCCGTGTACACGTGCACTGGTATTAAATTCTTGAAAGCAATGACTCTCTGTCTTCTACCGACTTTGATGAAATTTCCATACCTAAAATACACTCATAAAATAACCTCATGACAGCGTATCAAACAGGGGAACCTCAGTTATTCGTTTTTCTAGGGGATGCTCTTATGAAACGTATAAATGTAATATCGTATGAAAGAAATTTCAAAATGTTAAATAATACTGTAAAATTTATGCTTTGAAGGAATAAAAGATACAGTCAAACCCCTATTTAACGGACTGCGATTTAACGAATTCCGCGATTTTACGTACATTTTTTATGGTCTAGACAGAATCATATTGAAATTAATGCTTGGCGTTTCCCGATTTAACGAACACATTTCCTCAATTCAGCGAACATGTTTTATTTTTTGAACCTCAAAACTATGTTAACCAGCATTTTCACGTTAAAAGGCAGCCCAAATGCAATCCCTTTATGATGTTTTCCATGAACAGATTGGGCTAAATTCATCAGATTCTGATGAAAAAGATGAAGCAGAACTGAAAGTTAGCTGCTTTAGTGATGCTGGTAGTAGTATAGAATGTGCTAAAAAGTGCTTGATGCCCTTCGATATTTATCATGCACTTCATAAAATTCAAGCTACAATTTATAAAGCTAAATGTTCAGAAAAAATATAAGCAATATTTTCTAAAGCATTTCTTTTCTACAATGTAAAAAAGGTAATCAACACATATTCTGTATGAAAAAGAAATAAGATATCCGTTTATTGACGTACAAACGTTATGAATAAAGCGTAAGCTTTCAACACCAACGGGTGCCTTCTTCAGACTTGTTCGTGGTTAGTAAGGCAAAAGTAACAAAGAATAGAAAATTTTAAATAAAGTAAACATGAACAGAATTTGAGAACGTGATATGTTGCGTCGAGAGCATGCGACAACGAGAGATGTCAACAGGAACGTGCTAAGCGTGAAGGAATGTGCGCCATATTTGGGGAAGCTCAAATGAGACGTCATCGTTGCAAACTACAGGGTTACTCAAAATCTCCATGGTTTCCCTGACGGCAGTGCCCCTGGCGGTAGTATAAGGGGCAGAAGTCCGCAATTTCTCCTACCAGACTGTTGGTCTCCTGAATTTTGTTAAATCGAGGTTTGACTGTATTCCTTAATTATGATATATTTAATACCGTACTGGCGGCGAAAGAATTAAAATGGTTACAAATTATAATATTTTTTATCTCATGGCAAAAACCATGAAGCCTATGGAAATGAAACTTCGCTTTCGACAGCCCCATCTCTCTACAAAAATCTTGATTCTACAAAGGCCGTTCCATTAAAAACTGAGAGATTACTTTTTTGAGTTGGCAACAGTTCGAAGGGGAAAAATAATAACGCAGATGACTAACAAAATTAAGCAAGTGCCTATGGCAAAAGTTATTAGCCGGGGCAGACGATTCTGATTTTGTTATTGCGGAGTTGTTTAAGGTACGTCTGCATTTCGCCATACAGCCGTGGATGTGAGTGATTTAGAGTTAAGATGTGAAATGCGTTGTGCGATAAAATCTTGCTACTGTTTGGATAAAACGGCTCCAGAAACGGTTGATTTAATGAATAAAGCTTATAAATATAAATGTTTGGGTGAGTCAACGATTTTTATTGGGTTGTCGGAAAAGTCATGACGTATTTTAGTCATGTTTTGCAAAGGTCATTTATTGATAGAAAGAACAAAGATCAATCAATGATATTATGCCCGTTTTGTTCGATAACCTTTTGCCATCTTTCAGTGAGCTGCAGAATGCCTCGTTCATAGAAGGATCTGTCTTTCGTGGAGAAAAACTGAACAAGGTGCTGATTTACAGCCTCATCTGAATTGAACGTTATACCACGCAAGGACTGTTTAAGAGAGCGAAACAAGTGGAAGTCTAACGGCGCAAGGTCAGGCGAGTATGCTGGGTGTGGCAACACATCCCACCCAAGCTCCAATAATTTTTGGTGGGTGATCAAACTTGTGTGTGGTCTCGCGTTGTCGTGATGGAACACAACACCTTTACGATGAACGAGCTCTGGACGTTTCTGGATGATGGATTCGTTCAAAACGACAGTACACATTCGAATTCATTGTTTGGTTCCTTGGTAGGAGCTCGAGAAACACGACACCTTTAAAATCCCACCACACTGAGACTAGAACCTTCCGCTGATGACTGTCTGCTTTGGATGTGGTTTGAGGCGAAGCAGCACGTCAGGACCAAGACCGTTTGCGCAGCACATTGTTGTACACAATCCACTTTTCGTCACCAGTTATCAGTCGCTTCAAATAAGGGTCGTTTTCCTCACGTTTGATCAGCATATTGCAGATGTTTATACGTGCCATCAATTGAGCTTCTTTGAGTTCATGAGGAACCCACACATCGAGCTTGCTTAAGTATCCCAGCTTCTTCAGGTGAATGATGGATATGCATTGTGTCTGCAATCTCTCGTGTCGTGTAACGTGGATTTGACTCGATAAATGCCTTGATTTGGTCGTCATCAACCTCGGTTGGCCTACCGGACCGAGGAGCATCGTTGAGGTAAAATTCACCAGCACGGAATTTTGCGAACCACCGCTGGCACTGACCTTCTTGTGGAGCATTATCACCGTACACTTTACGCAACTTTTCACAAGCTTGACGCGCGTTCTTTTCTTTACGGAAGTAAAACAGTAAAATATGGCGAAAATGCACAGTTTGGTCTTCCATCTTCAACTTGATGTCAAATCTCCGTAAATCAAATAAATCGCTCACTATTCCTTTTAGACTGCAGCTAGAACTGGCACCTGTCGAGTGCCATAGCGATAACAGAGCTGCGAATGCCTTTAGTACTTTCAAAACCGCCCAACCGCCATCGGGTGCCAAAATACGTCATGACTTTTCCGACAACCCAATAGATGGCACCTTGATTTCAAAAAAGGGCGTTCATCGGCAGAACTCACGCCTAGGCCTGGTCGTCTTGAAAGTGTTGTCACAGAGCGTATTCTTAACACTGTTTGGGCAATCCTCGAGAGAAGATCGACAAATGACATGTGAAGACATAGATAGCGGCATCAACTAATATTTCAAAAAAGTTGGCATTCCGCATTCTACGCGATAAATTACTGCTGAATCGTGTGCTTCCCAGATGGGATCCCATCATGTGACAAGAGAGCAATTGTTAGCCGGAGTTCAGGTGTGTAATAAGGGGAAGCAAATGATTGCAAAGGATCCAAACTTTCAAAACACAATAAAAACTGCCGACATTGGTCCAATATTTCGATCCCTTCACGAAGTGCGTAACAAGTGTCTGAAAACACATAGTCTCGGCTCTTCCGGGAACAGTCCGCCAAACCGAATCAGCTGGGAAGGTGATGATGATAATTTACTTTGATAATAAAGGTGTAGTCTAACAGTATGCCGTTCCTCCACAAATTTCTGTGAATGCTGAGTATTACATTTCAGTCTTGAATCGTCTACGACGACACGTATCGATTAAGCTTAAGGTGGGCAAATGGGCCCTACATCATGATAACGCCCCACCTACATGTGGCTGCTTGTGTTCAACAGTTTCTTAGGAAATGCAGCATTGAATTAATGCCATAGCCTGCCTACAGTCCTGATCTCGCCCCGTGCGATATCATGCTGTTTCCACCAATGAAGGGAAGTTCCATGGCGCAACATTCCACACTGATGCTGACGTTATTCAAGCTGTACAGGGGCCGCTAAAGCAGCTTCCACAAAAATGCCTTAGCCACATGCTTTGAAAAGTGGACTGAACGATGGGACCGTTGCATATCATCCGAGGGAAGATACTTTGAAAAAGAATTACATATATTTTGCTGTACCTATATTTCTTCATTTTGTATGATTTTACTCTCAGTTTTTATGGAACGGTCGTTGTAGATTAAGTGAAATCTGTACAACTAAGAATCTGAGACCAGTGCTTCAATATGCGACACATAAATAACAGCTTTTTCCTGTGGATCCTGGGTGCGTCCGTTTAAAACCGTAATGTTGGATTTTGAGGATACATTTATGATTCGATTCTACCACGGTAGGAAATGGTGGAGCCACAGAGTTAAGTCTGATAGGTTTATCAATTTTTAAAAGTGCATACGTGTGTGAGCGGTGAATGTGAAACCCATGTTTCGTCCGAACCAAAAGTAAACAACTTACCCTTCTCTGATGGGATCAAAGTTCAACTTTGGCCGAACCAAGAAGAAACACAGCTACGCTGCATCGATTCTCTCAAAGTTGTAACGCCGTATTACGCATAAAAGAATCAAAGAGTCGTGTATTTTTGATAACATGAAGTACAAATTTTACAGTATAATCGCAAAAAGCGTATGAATGAATTACTTAGAACCGAACAAAAAAAAAAACGGTGAAAACTACAGCAAAATATCTGGACAAACGCAGAATTCCCTATAAAACTGAAAAAAAGGAATAACTGAAATAAAAGTATAATCGAGAATCCAATGTATAATAATGGGTCTGTAACGGGTGACATATACTCGTACTTCTAATTTAAGCTTTCTTTTGAGCTTCTGTCTTCTTATGCGAATTTCGTTACTTCTTGTCAATGACTTTCTCAACGAACGGCGCATTTCTTCGTCTAACAGTTTGTTCATTTTGGCAACGCTGACAGTGAGTAACAGCAAAAAAAAAATGTCGACGTAAAATGCTAATAGTGTGAAGGTAGTGGACAGAATGCAGACGCAGAGTGGTTGTTAGTAGATTGTGGAACGTTGATACTGCTCAAGAGATTGAAGTCTGTCTGATATTTATGTGAATACTCGAATGCGTGTTGTTATAAAATTGAGATTCATGTACTGTATATATAAATTCTTTCTTGCATCTCGGAATAAATTACGCGGTGATAAATATATTCAACGGAAAATAAATAACACATTTGATGTTGTTATACTTTAGGGCTTTTTCTTCAAACCTGACCTTTATCTTTACTTACATACATGTACATACATATCTCAGAAGTGAAACATATATATTCAACAGTTTCAGAGTTAGCTAAGAACGTAAGTTAATTAGTTAGTAAACGAATATACTACTTCCACAAAATTTAAAAACTTTACAATCGTATGTGAGTATTTTAACACTTTCCGCTTATTTCTTTCCCTTATGTGAATATTTTCTCTGGTTATACACTTTTATGTTCTTCATGTCATGTCAGACCTTTAAAGAGTTTCCCACAACGTGGCAACAACTGGCAGCGAGTCAGAAAGTAAATAAAAATCCGCGCTTCGATAATTGATTTTCCCAATCTATGGATTGGGAAAATGAATCATCAATTACTCCATCTCCATAATTGCAGGATAAGTAGCCGACGGTAATCTTCCAATAAGATGGGGCCCCACCGAATTTGATACATGTAGTTCATAAAACTGTCGACGGAATGTTTCCCAATCTATGGATTGGGAGGAAGAGACAAATCTCGTGGTCTCCACGATGCGCCACTGGATTTCTTTTTGAGAGGTAATCTATACCGTTTCATATATACATATAAATGGGCGAACCAAGGCCCATGACCGCTATATGTAAATTCCAAACCGACTTCTCTTAACATCTGCTGGAATCACCTAAGCTCGTGTGTTTTGATTGCTTTGCTTTAGATATATCTTTTGTTGTTCGACAAGTTTTACGATGGAAGTGACGCTCTCGATCTCTGAGGACAAGACGAACACCACACCGGGAGTCTACGAGAGGGTGCGACAGTCCTTCATTCGCCGGTGTGGGCTGTGCAACGACGCCATTGGACGCCAGTTTGAGCAGCTCTCTTGAGTCTTTCTGTGATGCGACTGGAATTATGCAACTCATAAATTAGGTATGTCTCTTTGTTTTCCCTGCTGAAGGCTCAACGTGGATATGTAACTTTACTCTTTTCTGGCATTAGAAGTGGAATGCGGCCCTAGGCTCTATTGCAAATATTGTTCGTCTTGATGTGTACTATCACCCCTCTTGTTTTGTTGAAGGAGAGTACAATAACCCTGCATAATGTACTCCTATAGTTTACATACGGTTGTGAAGTACATCGCTCTTAATCTCTTTGGGACTTTGGGAAGGATATAAAAGGAATTGAAGACACTGTAATTTTTTGAACATGTAAAACAATATTTTTAAAGTTTAATTTATGACGTACGTCGCTATTAATCTCCTTGGAGGGGGCTTAAGCACCCAAAGCACCCTCTGTGGGTGCGCCAATAGACGAAGAACATGTTAAGACGACAAATCTGCAGCGATACATTCCGTCTGTGTAGTTTAGTCGGTTAGAACAACTGGTTCCGAAGCGAGGAGGCGCGATTTCAATCTCTGTCACCGACAAATTTGTGAATTTCACAACTGAGGAAAGTGTGACGAAAAGGACAAATGTAATGTATAGCGAAGCATAAAAAGCTTAAAGAGGACGAGAACGATACGCAAAAGATGAAGGAGGAATGCAGAAAGTCGGAAAATAAGGGAAAGAAAAGAAGTGGGACAACATAAATATAAAAAAGGGACAACAAATACAAGGTCGGACTAGAGAGTAAACTGCAGGAAATGAAGCAAGAAACAAATTTGCAGATGTCAGCATTTGATAAAAATGCCATCATATTCCTCATGAAATACAACCCTTAATTTTTCTAAGAAAATTTTGAGATTTTCAGCGAATTCCGGTTTGTTGACAGTTAGGTGTGGTGCATTTTCCCACGTAACAAAGAATTCCCATAGTTAATTTAAATAAATGGTTCTGGAAGTGCATCTCGATCAATGGAAATGAAATTTGAGGACTTCACGATTTGTAATCTGTACTTTTAGATGTTCAATAGAACTATCCGAGCCGTCCCGGTGGCGCAGTTGTCTAAGCGATGGCCTCTGAGCATTTGTCCGAAAGGGGTCCGGATTCGAATCCCGTAGAGGCATGGATGTTGTGTTTGTCTTACGGCACTGGCTCTCTCCCTTCCCTGGAACTAGTGACCCTAAATTAGGTACGGACGACTGCTTATAGCCCATTGAGTTGCTCACGGTGGTCGTTAAACATCCAATCAAAAATAAAAAAAAATAAAAAAGAACTATCCGAGCTTTCTTTTCTTAAACACAATAATACGTTTGTTAGAAAACTGCTTCGGATCGTAACAAGAAGGAAATTTTTTATCTCTTCCGTTTCTTACAACGTAAAAATGATGAGCGCTTCAAAAGTCAAGCTCCAAACATTGTCTTAAAAACAAAAAATGATGCCAATACAGCAATTTCTGAGGGATTCCAAATGTTCATTTTATCCTCTGTATATTCGTTCAAAGAAAGATCTCAAGAAAGGCGGTTAACAAACTGTAAGTACTGATTGCCATAGTTGCTGGCTAATGCCTTTGTGTTCTAACTTGAATTTATTCTAAAGCCAACGATTTGGACTGAACTAGCTGCACCTCGATTGAGTAAACTTGTATCAGGTTATCCCAAAAATACTGTCATTTTTTCAACGTGCGAAGAAAATAAAGAAATACGTACCTGGAACAGATGTTTTAATCCATATAATAAGTGCCCCGGTAGTCACAAATTTCTCCCATCGATCGACAAGGTTTTGAATCCCAGACTTGTAGACTTCCATGGGTTTCGATGCAAAAAAGGGTTCGCTGTACCTCCTCCGCATTTCGAAGTGTAGTTCCAGCAAGATGGTTTTTAAGGCTACAAAAGATGTGGTAGTCGCATGGGGCGATGTCAGGGGAATATGCTGGATGCGGAAGTTTTTTCCATCCGAAGTCCTGCAACGTGCGGCACTGGTCATTTTCGCTGTGTATGGTTTTGCGTTGTTCTGTTGCAGCAGCACGCCTTTACGATTCGCGAGTGCTGGACGTTTATTCTGCAAAGCAGTGCGCAGACGCTGCAGCTGCTGACAGTAGACTTCCCTGTAATCGTTTTGTTGGGTCGCAGCAGCTCGTAACGGATTATGCCTTGCATATCCCACCACACAGACATCAAAACCTTTTGTGAGAAACGTCCTGGTTTTGCCACTGCTACAGGCACATTCCCTTTGGGAAGCCCCTACTGTTTATGCTTACTGTTGCGATAAACAATCCATTTTTCATTGCCCGTAACAATTCTGTGCAAAAACGGCTCCCTTTTTTCACGGGAGAGCAAAGAATTGCAAATGTCCACATGTTGTTGCAGGTGCTGTGGAGTGAGATCATGGGGTACCCACTTATCCAGTTTCGACGCATAACCGAGGTCCTGCAGATGCCGGCGAACAGTGGAATGGGTTAAATGAACAAGTGTGGCCAATTCCTCGACTGTTGTCTGCGGATTTACCTCAACAGCAGCCTTCAGCATGTCGTTATTCAGCTCAACAGGAAGTCCGGGTCGCTGCATATATTTGAGGCTGGTGTCGCCCCTTCGAAATCTCTGCAACCAACGTTGACATTTCCTGACCTCCGGGTACTCAGCCCATATACGGCATTGATGTTTCGTGTTGCTACCGTCGCTGAATGTCTATGGAGGAACTCATACAGCATAATGTGCCTAATGTGGTCTTCTGACAATGCCATTTCCTACGCGGTTTAAGTACACAACGACTGCACCTAGAACTTCCGTTTGCGGTCTCAAATGACTTGAAGGTCTGCTCGTGTGATCCCTCTTATACTCACCGTGGTCGACGTCATAGTCTGGGCACCAGGAGCTCACTACTGTTGCGCTTGCGCAGAACGACATTACTTCTGGGATGACCTAATATTAGAAATGATATTCTTTCGCTTTTTTATAGACAAATTTTTGTGCAAATTAATTGGTGTGCGTATTGGGCTTGCCATTCCTGCTTTTCAGATGGCTTGATCTTAAATGTAAAAGGCAGTTGGTGTAGGTCATTCCTACTGCTCTTTCTTTTGGTCACCTGCATGATTTTTTGAATAGTTTCTTAGAAAGGAATATCGGAACATTATTTGTTTTAAATTCTTGCAGTCGTGAACCGAATGTTTAGTAAAATTATTTTCAGTATATTTCGGAAATACGAAAGTCTTTCGTAGAAGAACCCAGTTTACAGTAAAGCGCAGTCATAATTTTTCAAATTGGATAGACTATTTGCAGCGTTCTTCCATTTCAGTCTAGTGAAAACGAAAAATATGCAGTTTTGATGTTTATCGATAAAAGAAATTGAAAGTTACTTTGCAAATCAGAAAAATCACTATGCTGACGTAAGCGAAAAAAAATATTTTGAACAAAAATACGTTCGTCAGTCATACAAAGTGCGTCGATAAAGTTCAGTGAATTGTGTCGTAAAGCGTAAAAGGAAAGGTTGTTAAATGTGCCGCAACATCCACGACACTGTCAAGTACCTGAGCAAGCGTATCGGATCTGTGAGAAAGAGCGTGGTACAGAGAGCGTGTTGGGGCAGTGATGTAGGTCTCGTAGTTAGTAGAAAAATATAAGCAAAGAGTCAATATCAAATTCTGTAAGAAATTAGGCTGTTGCTGCTTTGAATATCCGATCCCATGCCATTCGCCCGATCTGGCACCATCTGACTACTTTTTGTTTCCTCGACTTAAATTAGTGCTAAAAGGGAAGACATTTTGGGAGGTTTCTGACATTCAAGCGAACGGGACAACCCGGCAGTAAACGACTAGAAAGAAGGGTTTTTACTGTAGCTTCTAGCAATTATACAGACGATGCCAAAAGTGGAAATGGGGAAGGGGAAGGGGTATTTTAAAAGCCAGTAAAGTAATTATTCTTAAATAATATTTGTCGTTTATTTTAATCGGGTATTCATCCATCCCTATTGACATACCTTATATATTTACTTTCGATAACTTTAATAGGATATTCATACGTGAACTCGGCGACGTCTATGCAACACTTAGCTGAACAGAGTTCCTCATTCTGATGAATGAAACACCAAAGGTGATAAGCAAAATAAGAAAACCTCTAACCTCATATATTGAAGATGATGCATTTATTTCATAAAAATACATGAAGACCTTAACATTAGGCGATTACTAAAATTATAGACACTCTAATTACACAGATGACATATGCACAATTTTCTTTGTCACAAAATCACAAATATGTCTACGTAGCACCATAGATGGATATACACGACTCCCTTTTTCTTTGTCAGCGCAAATCCATCGAGACATATTTCACTTCTTTTCATTTGGGGCAAATTCCAGAAGCTTGAATCGGCACACATACACACCTTTAGACGAAACGCTTCATTCTACCTTCGTTCTCGCATCCCCAGAACTAGAACTTAAAAACCAGGCGGTTCTTTTTCTGCTCCGTGGAAAAGAGGTATGTCAAACGACCGTAAATTTAGACAGCGCCAGACAATGAAAAACATTTTATTGTCCAAAGCTTACAGCTATATTCCAAGTCAGGTTCAGTGTGTGCTGATGTGGAAGGTGCGGAACAGCTAACTCCACTACGAAAAGTGGTCCGTAGGTATAGAACGAAAAGTAAGAAAAGTGTTGCTGAGAATCCATTTTTATTTGCTCTGCAGTTTATTGTGCATACTTGCTATTAAAGGCAAATGTTTAAACTGGCAGATCATTTTAGAAACAGATTTGATATGAGAGTTTACTTAATTAAGAAACTCGCACTTTCGGTTGCTGACTGTGCAGCTGGGAAACGTGCGTAGCATGCAGATAAGGAGACGGAGTGGAAGTGACAGAAGACTTCTCTTCCAACTTTCAAAACAAAGCGAAAATAAATTGAAAATCAAGTAAATGCGTGAATGGTGTACTTAAGCAACCGTATTGGAGAGAGAGAGAGAGAGAGAGAGAGACAGCTTTGCGATGAGCTTCGGTTAAATCGTTAAGCCATTAGGGGTGTCAATGAGAGAATAATGCTTAACACCAAGGGCAGGATTGATACCATTCTTGCTTTCCATATGACGCGGATTTATACCGTTCTTGCTTTTCATATAACGCGGATTTATACCGTTCTTGCTTTTCATATAACGCGCATTTATACCGTTCTTGCTTTCCATATGACGCAAATTGATACCCGTCTTGGGTTGTGTGTGAGTCGGATTGATACCGAATAAACAAATACATCGCTCTTTCCACGTTTTAGCAACACACAGCAACCGAAAAATTGTTATTCGGTCACCGTCGGCGAAATGAATCCCGAATCTCTCGATATCTAGCCGAGCGCGTTAGCCTTACATTAACGCGGTCGGCTAGATATCGAGAGATTCGGGAATCATTTCCCCGACGGTCGAATAACAATTTTTCGTTTGCTGTGTGTTGGTAAAACGTAGAAAGAGCGATGTATATGTTTATTCACTGACCGTATTTGGAGGATTTTCACTTCGGATTGATACCATTCTTGGTTTTCGTGTAACGCGGATTGATACCGTTCTTGCGTTCCGTATGACGCCGATTGATACCGTTCTTGCGTTCCGCGTGACGCGGATTGGCATTTTTTTTTTTTTGCGTTCCATATGAAGTGGATTGATGCCATTTTTGCGTTCCGTGTGCAGCGGATTTATACCGTTCTTGCGTTCCGCGTGACGTGGATTGGCATTTTTTTTGCGTTCCTTGTGAAGTGGATTGATGCCGTTTTCGCGTTCCGTGTGCAGCGGATTTATACCGTTCTTGCGTTCCGTCTAACACGGATTGATAACCGTCTTGCCTAGCGTGTGAGTCGGATTGATACCGTTCTTGCGTTCTGTGTGACGTGAATTGACACCGTTCTTGCGTTCCATGTGACGTGGATCGATGCCCATTTGCGTTCCGTATGACGCGGAACAATACCATTCTTGCGTTTCACGAAGGTGCTGTGAGCTGGCTAACTTACCTTCTACAATAGTACACCCTTTGATTTGCTTGGAGCACTGAGTTTCTTTTACTAGGGGCTTCCACCCGCCGTGAAGGCATTGCGATTTCACAATGCACGTTTTGTGAGCTGGATTACGACAAATCGAACATCTAATTCCTCGTTTTATCTACATCGCGTCTTTGATGTGAATAATAAAATTAATCAGTCTCAAATATTATATCATAAAAACTTTAGGAAAATGGGGTTTTTATTGGATTAAACAAGTGATGTAGCTTAGCTTTCACTCATCAGTTGTTTACGACAATAAAGAAACTAATTTTTGTAATAGCTTGTATGACTTTGGTGTATACTTATGCTTGTGGCCAAAGTTGGTAAACTTTGGCAACATGGCATTAAGTAATATATAACAAACCCACCCCAGACCGGGAAGTCACATAATTAGACCTGACCCGAAAAACCTGCTTTGAACTACGCGTATAAAGTCGAAACTCAATTTATAATTATACATAATCATGTATAATTATAATACATAATCATGTACACTGAGTGGCCACTTTATTATGACCACCTGACAGTGTCAAGCAAATGAGTTATTGCTGCACGCTGTTGCCGCCAGAGGGCGAGGCTAGTATAAAATGGGAAAGCTTAGTACCGACAGTAGTAGAAGTGATTTGTGGGTGACGAGATGGGTAAAAAATGCGATTTGACGGACTTTCAACGTGGGAGGATTGTAGGAGCTCGGAGCCATGGAGCGAAACCGCCACATTCGTGAAATGTTCCAGAGCAGCTGTTGTTAAAGTGTTTAAAGACTGGACTGTCAGCCAAAAAACTGGGTCTCTACGCGCAACGGGTGGTTGTCATCGACTAGTGACTGCTCGGGCGGAACGGAGAGTGTCCAGACTGGTAACAGACAACAGAAGGGAAACAGTGCAGCCAATTACAGACTATCTTAATCGAGGATCCCTTCAAATGATCTCTGCACGCACTGTTCGCCGTACACTGCATCGGATGGGATATGGCAGCCGAATGCCTGTTTGAACACCTTTGCTGTCTGCAGTTAACAAGAGAAAACGTCTCCAGTTCGCACAGGAGCACAAGGATTGGACAGTTGATAATTGGAAACAAATTATGTGGTCCGATGAATCACGTTTTCAGTTGCACAATGCTGATGGCCGAGTAAGAATTTGGCGGAAACAGCACGAAAGCATGAACCCCAAATGCATTGCTACAACCCTTCAAGCTGGTATAGGCAACGCTATGGTTTAGAGAATGTTTTCTTGGCATGCTTTGGAACCTTTAATTACTGTTGATCAACGTCAAACTGGCACATTATATCTTAACATTGTTGCGGACCAAGTGCATCCTGTCATGTGGATGGTTTATCCCAATGGCGATGGCTACTTTCAACAAGATAATGCGTCTTGCCATAGTGCTCGTATTGTACAGGATTGGTTTCAAGAACATGCCGGTGAGTTTACTTTGCTTAAGTGGCGCCCACAATCTCCAGATCTCAACCCCATTGAGAATTTGTGAAATGAAGTTGAACGAGCCATCAGACAGCTGGATCCACAACCCTGCAATCTCACACTCCTGGAAAGTGCTATTCATCAAGCATGGTCTCAGATTCCACAAACCACCTATCAACATCTCGTGGAGTCCATGCCACGAAGGATCGACGCGGTATTAAAGGCAAAAGGTGGCCCAACGAAGTACTGAGGGGGTGGTCATAATAAAGTGGCCACTCAGTGTATATACGTATACGTATATACACAAGGCGTTCAAAAAGTCTCTCCGCAGTGGGTATCGTAGGTTATATAGAAATAATATAAAAGTATTACGGAAACGTATAATTTACTCACTTAGAGAAAGCGTTGAAACTGTCGTTCTTCATATAACCTAATTGTTTTAAACATGTTTTCAAACGCATCTTGTAGTCAAAAAGTCTCTGCGCAGCAATGTTAAATCTTTTCCACTTAATTTTGATGCTGCTACGCCAAAAGTTTTGAATTAAGTAGCTTGTTGTACGTTTAGTTTCAGTTTTTGTTGTTTTCTTGATAACATATCAAGTTTCAGAATATGTGAAAATTGGTGTTGCTGTGAAACATATTCTGGTTTCTTAATGAGACGAAACGACTTCCAGCATTCACTCTTCCTCTAATGTTTTCAACAAGAACATACACGGTCGAGTCACATCATTGTGACCACCAGCTAATATCCAGAGTAACGGATATTAGCTGGTGGTCACGATAACGGACAGCAGCTAGACGGGTTGGGAGTGACACAATAGGGTACTGGAAGATGTTCACAGGTATGTGGAGCCAGGCTGACTGCAGTGCATATGACAGCTGTTGGAGAGTGCGTGGTGCAGGATCCATAGAGAGAGCAATACGATCGAGGTGGTCCCACAGATGCTGAATTGGGTTTAAGTCTGGGGAATTAGGGGGCCAGGGAAGTTTTTTAAATCTTCATCGTGCTCTTCCAACCACTCTCAGACATTTCTAGCTGTGTGGCATGTTGCATTGTCGTGATGGAAGTTCCCTTCCGCCCCAGGAAAGACAATCAGCATGTATGAGTGTACGTGGTCTGCAAGGACGGATTCAAAACGACTTCGGTCCATAGTGCCTTCCACAGGTATGAGTGGACCCACGGAATGCCACGAAAACATTCTCCAGACCATAACGCAGCCCCACTAGCTTGTGCTCTGCCAGCAACGGTTGAAGATTGTTTGTTCGCCGATGGTTTTAGCCTCATACGCCAACGTCCATCCGTTCGATGAAGCAGAATACATGACTCATCGGAGAAGGTAATCCTTGGCCAATCAGCCGAGGTTCAAATCAGATACTGCCGTGCAAATGTAAGCCTTTTCTGCCGATGCACCTTCGTTAGCATAGGTGCAGTGACCATCCGTCTGCATCGGAGCCCCATACTTAGCAGGATTCGCTGAACTGTCGATATAGACACACTTCAGGTAGCATTTTGGTTTATTCGGCCAGTGAGTTGCTCCACTGTAGGGTGTCGATCGGTCCTCACGCACCTTCCAAACCGACGTTCATCTCTCAGATCAATGGCACGTTGTTGTTCGCAGTTTTCACGTCGCTTATTCGAAATGGCGTCATTTCTACAATCACGATACACTTTAGCCAGAGCAGCACACGAACAGTTCACAAACTGCGCTGCTTCAGAAATACTGCCACCCAAGGCCCGAAAGTCGGTAATTATCCCTTTTTGTAAATCTGATAAATTGTTTCTTTTATCCATAACAGCAACGAGGGATATGTTTCCAGAATGCATACGGCACACTTTATATACCCTCCAAGCCAACTCACGACGCGTGCATTCTCACAATAATGTGACACGACTGTGTATTTGTGGGCCTCGACGCCTTTTTCAATCTCATTAATATTAAACTCATCCGTTTTAACAAATAAGGCATTCATTTCGACACGATATGCAATGGAATGAGATGTTAGCACGTCAAACGAAAACCTCTGAATGCTCAATGCAAAAGATGCGATGTGAAAAGTAACTCTCAGTCGTGCAATGTGACACGCGAGGTGTGAGAAAGTGAATCACCAGAGAAGCAGATGACAGACATTTGCCTATATCTTGCTCCGGACAGTCGCACTGAAAACAAACGCAAAGGAAGTATCGTTTTACGATGTGGTATCGTCGGTCGGTGGAAATTTTCATTTGTGGAAAGAGATGGCATTAATTTTGTATGACAAATCATTTTTCACTCTGCTGGCACCAGTATCGAGCACAAAATTCCACAGTATGCATTTTTCTTTTCAAAAATAAAACGGAAATAAAACCGGGTCGAAATCTGGTCCGGAACACTTTGACCCACAAGAAATTGTCGACCCGCTGACACGTGACCCGTTTTCATCTCTGAATGTGGCCTGACTGGTCCACTCAAACTACTTGACATTGGCTAGTTATGTCATTTTGCCTGACTGGTCACGTGACGGTGAAAAACATACAATCAATTAGTGACGCCGTCTACATAACAAAATCGTCACTAACTACTGGTGATAGAACGGTGCATCATGAGTGTCAATATGTTACATAACTTTTGTTTTATAAAATGCTGAAACTGCCTATTTCATTCGCAATTACTTTGTATTTCAATTACTGAACTTGGAAAACAAAGGGATAAAGATTACTGGAGATTATTTAACTCACCTTCGTTTTGCTGATGACATAGTCATTTTTGCAATTACCCCATCAGAGCTGCAGAGTATGATCCAGCAACTTGCTGACAAGAGTAAAGAAGTGGGATTAAAAATGAACTTTCAGAAGACGAAAGTGATGTACAATACTTTTACAAGAAATGAAGATTTATCGATTGATGGAGAAAAGGTGGAGATAACAGACATGTACGTTTATCTTGGACAGCAGATATCAAGTGAGGGTCACATTGATGAAGAAATTAATCGGCGTACAAAACTTGCCAGGAGAGCTTTTGGAAGAAACAGCATAATTTTCAAGAGCAATATGCCATTATGTCTTAAAAGAAAAGTGTTTGATCAATGCATCCTTCCAGTGCTTACGTATGGTGCAGAGACGCGGACCTTAACTAAAAGAGACATACAAAGGCTGCAGACAACTCAAAGTAGCATGGAGAGGTGCATGCTTGGTGTAACCAGGAGAGATAAGAAGAGGAACTTGTGGATCCGAAAAATGACTAGAGTGGAAGACATCATGACCAGAGTTCAATCCCTGAAATGGCAATGGACTGGACATACTGCCAGAAGGACAGACAGTCGAAATTTTTGATTGGATTCCAAGGGACAAGAAAAGACCTAGAAGAAGACCACATGGGAGATGGGTGGATGAAATTCGAAAGTATGCGGGAGTAACATGGTGGAGACTGGCAGAAGACAGACCGTTGTGGAAGAGGTTTGGAGAGACCTTCGTCCAGCAGTGGATTGATAATGGTTGATGATGATGATTATTATTATTTATCTACTTTGATATAGCTTATTTTCATTGTGCGCTTCTCGTAACCACCATTTCTGATGGCTTTTAAATCCCAAATCCAATTTTTTTTGACAGCTTAAGTATTTTGCATTTTAATTTGCGTGAATTTAGATTTGAATTTTGCAGTCTACTTCTCGCGGTAAAGAAACTTAATCGTGTCAGTGCAACATATGCCACTTCGAAACATCTTGATGTCCACCAAAGATGTTTCAAAATATATTCAGTTTACATCTGTTTCCCAGAATGTGTTTCTTTTTCTGCCAACTGCTTGTATCTTTCACATTCAGATGAATATTTGTAGATATTGTTTTTGTGTGTGTGGTTAAATTCAGATCTCACAAAGTTTATGAATAATTCAGGACAGTGCTTTGAGAAAAAAAATCAGCTGCCGGAGATAGAGGCATCCGCAGACATCAGAGTAACTCAACTTCTACAGTGTTGCGTGATGTTGGCCAAAATAGACTTCAAATAGAAGTTGTTGGACGGAAATGGAACATTTCTGTTCTTTTTCACATTTGCAGCACGACTCGCGCACAATGAGCGGGTTGACGCGTAAATCACGTGATGCCTCAGTGTCCGTTTAATTAAGAAGAAAATCGATCTGAAACGGCAAAAGAAAGAAAAGAAGTGGGAGAGAGAAAGTGGTTTTATTTCAACTCTTTACAGCCCCGCTGCTTTCAAGTTTGAAGCAGTTGAATTCACGTCACTGGGGTTTGCGTGGTTGCGCTTAATCCAGTCCGTCTGTTGCTCCAAAGGAAGACATTTGCAGACATTCTCGAAAAGCGGAAACTCTTTTCTGAATTCCTCCTGGAATATTGTTTGGTTTAAAAGGGAGTTCGGTAGGTTGTATCTCGGCCATGTTAATTGTAACATATTAAAGACCTGTTATCTCAGGAACCACTGGAAAGAAGTGGCTGAAATGTTCAGGGGTTGTTCGCTACACACTTTAACACAAGGCTTTTTTAAAATTAATTTCAGTTGTCATTGTATAATTTCTATTTCAGGAACCACTAAAAACGTTGTAAAAAATTAAACATACAAATGTATAGAAGGATAACAAAACATCACATTACAAAGATCTTGTGCTAAAGTCTGTAGGTACAAGAGACAAACCTGTGGTACGAGGGGCAGTCAAAAAGTTAGTTGCATTCCTCCGTAAAACATTTCGGTAAAAGGATATTTTATTGACACTTTGTGGCAACACTACTGGCATTTATCTGCAGCACGTGCCGCACTTGCTTCTACGCAGTAGTTTTAGTTCGCTCGCTAACGAGTCGTGAACATGCCTCGGCAGCTGCTGGCGGCTTCCAAATTGGAACTGCGTGCAGTGATTCGTTTTTGTGGGCAAAAGGGTGTAACTGCACTTAAATCTTTCGCCAGTTGAACGAAGTGTACGGTGAGAACGTAATATCTCGTCAAGCTATCGCAAATTGGTGCATCTTGTTCGAGAACGGACGTACTGATATCGTGGACGATTACCGCACGGGAAGACCGTCAACTTCGACAGCTGCTGAGAACATCGCGCGCGTGAATGAACTCATTCTTGCAAACAGACGAGTAACAGAAGACGAAATCGCAAAAGAATTGGATATTTCACATGGAAGTGTGCATACGATTATTGTGCAGCATCTTGAATTCCGTAAAGTTTGTGCTCGATGGGTGCCTCGTCTATTTACTGAACAACACAAAGGGAATCGTTTTGAAAGTGCCTTTGCATTCTTGAAGCTTTTTCAGCAGGAAGGAAATGAGTTTTGGGACCAAATTGTGACCGGAGACGAAACTTGGGTGCATCATTTCTCACCTGAAATGAAACGCAGCTCTCTCGAGTTGAAACATTCCACTTCCCCATCTCGAAAAAAGTGCCGAACAGTTCCATCTGCGGGGAAGGTGATGCTGACGCTGTTTTTCGACAAAGAAGGTGTGGTGCATACCGAATTCATGCCGAAGGGTTCCACGATTACAGCATCGTCATAATATTGTGAAACCCTGAAGAGATTGCGCAATTCACTTAAAAATCGACGGCCAGGTAAACTATCAAAAGGCATTGTGCTCCTACATAGCAATGCAAGACCGCATGCGGCGAATCTAACGAAGACCCTTCTGAAAAATTTAGGTGAGAGGTGTGGAACCACCCCCTTATAGCCCAGATCTTGCGCCATGTGACTTCCACGTCTTCGGTCCCATGAAACAAGTACTTGCAAAGCGACGATATCACTCAGATGACGAGGTGAAAGCTGCAACCCAACAATGATTGTCGGACGTTGGACGGAAGTTCTTCGCAGAAGACATAGAAAAACTTGTGCCACGCCTCGACAAATGTCTCAATAAACTAGGTGATTATGTCGAGAAGTAACTTTTGCATGGAACTTTCAGGTACATATAACATTTTTCTGTAATTTCGATCCTGTGTTCTTTTATCAAGCAGTGCAACTAACGTTTTGACTCACCCACGTACAAATTTCAAAACTGTATCTTTTATAGCTTCTGAGATAACGGGTCTTTAATGTTCAAAAATACAACTCTCGGAAATATGCAGTTGAAGTTTATTGAGCTAACGCTTACCATACAACAGAAAATTCAATGCATTCCAGCACCATAGGAGAGGATTATCCCTTTCCTTCCTGGAATGCCTCTTCAAGCATCCCCTTGCCACTTGCACGCAGTTGTCTAGGTTTTTTATTGAGTGTGGAGAACATACGCTCACCACTTCACACCCGCAGACTCTCGAGCTTCACCAGAACTGATCTCGTATTCTTGCCAAGCTGTTGCAAAACCATACATCTAAATATATTCCCTTAGTTAAAGTTTATGATGTCATCATAAACTCAAAATACCATAGTACGAAACCCTAAAAAGGCAGTTTCCGGTATTCTTGACCAAATGACCATATTTACAAATTCGTTGGGATTTTGATTTTTCCCATGCAGGCATTTCTTCAACAGTGCAGGGTTAGCCAGATCCTGAAATATGGGCTATATTTTATTCATGATGGCTTCGGGCAGGTGCAAATGGTCATTATGATTATATTGTTCATTTTTTTTACCGCTCGTTGGTACTTACACCAGCTGTCTTCTCTCTTCTCGCAAAGGCCGTGCAAGGCTTTTCATTTGTTGACAGGAGATGAAAATATTCAGCCCATACGGCTTGTTTCATGTTTGCCAAATTTCCAGGATTCCTCCTAATAGCTAATCCATAATATTTTTTTGAATAGCCAATATTCTGTCATCGGTAAGGCGATTCCTTCCACCAATAGTCTTTCCGTCAGCCAAAACGTTCTTACCTTTAACTATAATAGTTTCAGTTTGCGAAGCCGAATATCCATGCGTTTCTGCACGTGGCCAAAGCATTCCATTTTTTCAATACAAAACTCTGGTCCATATGGTTTATCCTCAGCTACTAACCTAAACACACTGGAATCACCATCACCCAAATAGACCTTACATCTGACATCGTATAGGGCTTGGGGCCTTCTAAACATGCGCTTTGCGCCTTAAACCTCGATGGCCCCACTTCTCCCAATGAAATTTGCCTTACACGTCTCATTGTGTATAACCTTCACTGTGCCCTAAAATAAGCAATGCTTACTGAATACTGCCACATCAAGAACACAACCCGTATCAACACTAGTTATAGTTACCACTCCATTATTAGAAGAATGGCCCCGTTTCTGCCACGTTCCGTCCACCGCCACACTCAAATCTCGATTCGAATCATTTACTTTGACAGCCTCTTCAACGGCTTCCTTCATAACATCAGAGCAAACAGTTCTCGTTGCCGTTCCTAACACTTCGTTGTAATTGTCCCATTTTGTTGAGGGTGGAGGCAGATTCAAAATAGCGCACAACACTTTACTTGGAGTTAGTCTTTCTCCAATGGTACGCAGAGCGTACTCAAAGCGCATATTCATCTCATAGAGCTTTGTTTTTTCTATCTTAGGGGAGCTACTATAGCTTGCTTCTGCACTGCATTTGGTGCAGCGTAAAACACAACTCGTATCCAATCCATACAGCCTTGATATTTCGAACGAACGTTCACCGCCGCAGGATGCACAAGCACAAATCGACAATATTTCATCAACAAACGATTGTAAATCAACAATATCATTTATATTTCGTTAAGTATACTCACGATAAGTCACTGACACAATGCCTATCTTGTTTTTAGAAGCACTTGTACTAGGATTGTTGTCATTGTTTACACGAGGCCTACTTGATGCTACATCTTGATGTTCAACGACACTTATTTTAGGTTTGCCAACATTCCTTCTTCCTTTAAAAATCCTATTGTTTTTAGTCAGTTTGATTTATAATTTAGCAAATGAACGAACGCAACTAACCGCAGACTACACCAACACAACAGTAAAGACACTACAGTTCGTGTTATGGTCACTAATGACATCTATCAGTTGTTGTTACAAAGCACGTGCTTGTATTCCCTGCAGCAGGATTGCCGGCTTGAAACAAAAAACTTCTGTCCTTAGAACTTTGGAATACGTAATACTATAAAAAAAACACGATATAGCGTGAGATCAAATACCAAATGAGGGCAACTCGCGAAAAACCGCCTGACATGTACTCACATTTATGGCCATAACGTTTGTTCTATCAGTAGGATAAGTACAAATGAGGTGTCAAATTAAAGCCAATGATTCATGCAATGGAAATATATATAATAAATTTAGATGGGAATCAACGACAAACAAACAGTGTTGTCCTCCTCAAAAAAGGCGTAATACTACCAAAATGAATGTTACGAAAAATTATCAGGAGTATCGTAACGGGCGAAGTCATTCGTCTGGTGTCGTGTTGTTGAGTGCTCGTTGAAGAAGCTACCCTGCCTGGCTGACGCAGATGAGCAATATTTGTTCAGTAATCGGAGTTCGAGCGAGGCTTTATGGTGGATCTGCGGGACGAAGGTTAGTCATTCCGTCAAATTGCGAACGGAATGGGGCGAGAGGTATCGGCCGTGGTAAGATGATTGCGTCGGTGGTTAGAGGAGTTATTCGCTTAGTCTCAGACGTGCTTCCGGGCAACACATGGCGCACTAGGGGATCCGCGTATGAGGAGGGAGGCGTTGGCAGATAAGACGGCTACGTCGTCAAAAAATTCGATCCTCTGTCATACCAAGAGTGTCTACCAGAACGATACGGAATCATTCGTTCTGGTAGACACCCTTACCTTAGACAACGGCAATAAAAGCAGTGGCTGCTGGGAGCTCCGGCCGGACTCAGGCAAACTTCGGTTTACCTTCCGCGCTGATTGCGTATTGGTCTCCAGGCAATAGCTGAGCCACAAGCTACTGCAAAACGCATTTCATGGGTTTCAGCAGCAGTAACTATGGATATCACCATCAAGACTCGGAAGGTAAACCAAAGGTTGTCGGAGTCAGGTGTCCACTCCCAGCAGCGACTGCTTTGACTGCTGTTGACAGTAGCGTATCGCCGAAATCGGCGGGACTGGTATAGTAGCAGAGCTACGTGGTGACAAGATTGGCATCATGTCGTATTCAGAGATGAGTCCCGATTCTGCCTTGGCGCTGACGACTGCCGAGTCCTCCTCTGGCAACGATACTGCCACAGGAAGGATCCAGCTGTTGTCATAAACTACATGTAGTACACTGCTCGCTAGCCCGGCAGCCTCGTATAGGTTGCCATTATTTTGGATAGCCTGTACGCAAAACGGGCATGGTGGTAGCCTGGGGGTAAGTTGATGACGTCTTAGAGTCCATTTGAGTGGTATCTCAGAAGCCTTTTTCCAAAAGGATAACGCTCGCTTTTTCCCCATGAACATTTTCCAGGCAAGCCTACAAGGGATCCTTAAGCTTCCATGGCAGGCACGATCTTAGGACTATTACATATCGAACATGTATGATACCTCATCGAAAAACTCCTGCAAGCCTCTGAGTTGCCGCATCAGAATGACATGATTTATGGATCATGTAAACGTCGCGTGATCTACGAATTTCAGCTCACCATCAGAGGACTGTATCATTCCATACTGCGACTTGTGTGTGTTTGAGTTGCACAACATGATGGTCACACAACGTATTGACTGCTGTCACATAATCCTGTCTTGTAGTCCAACTGATGTACCGCCTTGGAAGTTAAATCCTGCATTATTCATCTCACCTTGTATGTCTGGTGCACATTCGCTTTATCAAGAGCACACGATGCTAACTTTTCCACAACGGATGACAGGCATTGTTAATAATGCACATAGGTTGTAATGTCATGAGCATTCAATGAAACGGTTTTTGTCAGCTTGATGGAATACCAACGTGTGAACATGCGAACGTTTTCATTGCGTATTTCCTTCATATTCTACCTGCTAGTTGCCATCAGCGAATGGGATGTGGAAGAACGTCTAATGTTCACATACACCACTAGGTGACGCTGCTTTTAACTTCATTACATTTCTTCAGACTCTATTGAGCGATAGTCGGTCAGTTTTTCAGGCTCTTACATAAAACATCGCTGGTTATTATTGTACAGCTCCACCTACAATGATATAGTGCTCGTCTGGTGTCCAGCTCACTTGGGACTTCCACGAAACAAAGCTGCGGGCTTGCTGCTCTTCTTGGTCATGGTGCTGGTGCATCGTTGTCCTTTCCTGTTGCAGTTTCCGATGCTGCTCGCTATGGCGGATCCTTGCTTCTCGATGAAGGCGTCAGCTTGGACTCGTTCTGGTTGGGCAGACCTGTTCCCCTACATCAGCTTTCATTACCAGTCGCCCAGTAAACATTGTTTCAAGGTATCTTCGGCGATTATAATTCAGAAACTACGGTCAGATACGGCACCTCTGAATGGCTTTCTGTTTCTGATTCGGCGCCGGGCTACCAGACGTGCTTTTGTGGTTCCGCTTCAGAGACAGTCTCACATTACTTCTCTTCATATCCAGCATTTAGCGCTTATCAAAGGATCTGCTTTGGGTGAACCACCATCCCCGTGGGTGTTCTCGACCCATCACAGTTTCATGACTTGTTGGACTTCCAGGATGTCTCAGTGGCGAAACGTAAAGTGTGGACGTTAGAAAAATTTATTGTGCTCACCAAACGTTTCATTGATTAGATGCAATATTCTGCACGTGCATATGTGAGGCAAAAAGCTCGCCTATAGGTCTCCGATCCCCATATTTAAATAAAGGTACTCTATTGGCCAGTCGCTTTCAGCAAATGAAATATTTGATTGTTCGCCAAGACCACCACATGAAGGTTTTTTTTTTGTCTCAGTCTCTTCCCTGTTGTATCTTTCAACCAACTGCTTAGCTGATTGAAAATGAAGTACTGTGTCTGAGTCTGGAAGTCCCCGTTGTATGTGTTTCTGGTGGTGGATTTCTCAGTGGGACGAAGTATTAAGTCTCAGAGGGTGATTTGGATGACTGACCTATTGGAAGTTTCCATTCATTACTTTGAGTTTGTCCGAGAATCTTGTTAGAGAATTTGGTTGGGAATCTACATATGAATGTGATTGACACGTGGCTCTACAAGATGAGGAATAATTCCCTTATTTGGTGCAGTCATAGGTTAAGGTGAGTTTTTCAATTGAAGTCGTTTGTATTCTAGTAATTTTTAGTAATTGTGTTTTTATCTTGGTTTTGACATTTGCCTTAGCCAGTGGCGTAAATGCTATTTCTTGAATGTTATAATTGTTGTGACTCTAAAATGGAGTGTCACCAGAACTGCGCAAACCTTGTGGAATATATGTACTTTGAAAATAATTTTCGTTGTGCTTATTAATACTGTTCTCTGCGAATTGATAGTTCAGGTGCATTCCTTACTATTAATGGCTTAATAAAACACTTACCGGAAATATTCCCCAGTAACTGCTCTTTACAAATACGAAACTTGCAGAAATACATTTTGATTTTAACAAACTAAAGCCAGACACAAGTGTCACGTTAAAAATATGAGTAAAAGGTCTAGTACGGATGGTACTCGTTTTTGTATGTGTGTAAATCGACTCAATGCAACTCTGGGCCTAATGAACGCACGAAGGCTTTTATAGATCGAACTATTCGAAAGGTATCTGTGAATTATTCGACATTCGATTTATCCGGCCAGGCTATGATGTTGGACCATACAACTGAGATACTACCACTGACTACTCATACTAAAATTGTGCTGTTAGTACATATGTATCACCACTGTGCAATTTGCCCTGGCTAATGACAGTACTGAACTGGTTGCATTTTGTTCTGTGGGGCAAACCTTTACTGAATGTAACTCTGATAATTCACATGACATACTCTCAGTTGATAATGTGAATAATCGTACGGCTCCAGTGAACTGCTTATCTAAAGTATGTTCAGTTCCTAGAAAATGAGTGTATTTAATGTCTTTGAGCTATGAAACCAGCTTTTAATCCAAATGCTTGTCATCGTGAGGCCTGTATTAAAAAGTGCAATTTGCTCTTTTAAAACTACGTTACATAACACTTTGTGGTTGATATTCCATCAAGAGATTTTGTCCTTAGTAATTCATTTAAATGTGATGTTTTGATCAAAAGTGTTTGAACTGCAGAATAAGCTGTCTTTGGTTTGACTTTCATATCTCAATTTTGATATCAGTGAACAACTAACGAGGGTTACACATATTTTACAACTGCCTGTTTTTAATATTAATACTACCTCACAGAACCCTCCTTGCAATAATGATTATCTCTTCTGTAACGTATACTCTAGATTCAGTTTCTTTTTTTATTTTACTATTTCTTGTTATTTTATTTTCCTATGCAAATTATCTTCTCACTTAACGAGATGTTGTTTCTCCGCTGAATTATATGTGGTAACGAGTGTAAGTCATGACGTGGTGGTATGCGGTATATATAGGCGCGCTCAAGTATACAAAAGAGCTTCGTTTTATATGTGATAGGTTTTTCCTGATTATTGATATGCGATTTACCTACGTTTCTACGATCTTACGATAATACGAAAGTTCGGGCTATCAGTAGTTGTGTTATTTTGGAGTGTGTATTTGAGTAATACCAGGAGCTCCCCAATAAAAGGTTAAAAGTGAGTACGTTTTCTTAGTTAATTTTATTGTCAGACCTCTGTCTGGCCGTTAAGTCTATTTCATTGAGTGTTTACGTTAAGTTCAGGGTATATTGTGTTTACCGCTCTAATAAGGAGCCTTCAAGGTACTAATGTACTAAAACCGAAGTTATATTACTGATATTCAAGATAATGAGGAACGCTGAGTAAAAATAAATTCCATATTCTTGGAATTTATTGCACGTGCGTGTCTTACCTAAACAAACTCTAGCACTTTGAAGATTAAGCACACTTTAGCTACGTCAAGTAACCTTTCAATAACCCTAACGTGACTTAACGTAAGCTTTCCTGCACTACACGTCCAGCCGGAGAATTTTATTCATTATACTTCTGATATCTCACTTTGCTAATGTTTTATCTCAATTCTGTGATCACACACAATTTGTTGTTACTGACTCTGCAAATATGTATTGTATTTAAAAAAATCTGGTTGATCGGAGGTGAAGTGCAATTCTGAGTTTTCTAAGTCCACCAGTGTCAATGGGAATCAAAGTAATATGTGTGCTACTACAGTTTTTAGTATTTCAGTGGTCCACGCTATCTATATGAAATACCAACAAAGTTTCTTCAGATGTGATGAGCGAGTGTGATGCGAATGCTAGCTTTAATGACTGTTTCGGTGGACTGAGAGTGGTAAAGGACGTGTCTTCAGTTACGCTTCTGACGATTTTACTGATAATAACTCAGAAGTTATTGTTTCAATACACATGACAGAGTTGCATAAGATTGCTCTTAATGCTGATTCTAGTGATGCTTCAGTAAAGGAGTCGATGTTGACTGAAGGCTGATAACACTAAGAGATAGACTAGTAGATTCTTGTGCATTAAATAATGAATAGGTATGTTACAAATGGCTCGATTGATCTTTTTTCTGTTTAACTGAACCATTAACATATTACTATTTGTTGAAGTCAAATATGAATAGCTGTTGTTAAATTTTAATTTGACGATATACTTTGTGATTTGTGTAAACCCCTCTTGAGGGAGTTTCACACTTTGCAAGAAATTCTTGAATGCAGGAATCATTCAGCATCATAGTAAGTGAACAACAGCAGCATATTGAGTAGAGTTCCTTTCGAAAAAGTTTTGAAGCCCGTAGGAATTTTTTTTTTCGTACGTAAAGTTTTGCCTATGTTTGAGACTCGGAACGGTTTCGACTGTAGGTGATTCGACTATTGGGATTCCTCCTGTGGCAAATTTTATGCTCGCATGCGGTGCCAGCATGCGGGATGAGGTCATTGGAACAAGTTATTCGACAGTTGTGAACGGGTTATTGTGTTGTCGTGATTTCGGCGATTTTCGAAGTTTCCCTGCGTTTGATTGGTATCTTTAAAACCTTTCGGTTCTTTCGATTAGTAGTTTAGTCTCTGCAGGTGTCTGAAACAACTTTGATTTAAATTGTGATACCGAGTATTGATGTTGGTCGAATGTGAACGAAATGAGAATGTCCTGATGAATTTGAGTCGTGGAACACCTCTGCTTAGATAAACGGAGTGCATTGTTGAATTCTCAATAACTTAGGACTAGGCAAACGAAATGTCTTGTGAAGATCCCAGTAATTCAGGACTAATCAAGTGAAGTGTCCTGCGGAAACCTCGATAATTCAGGACTGCACTAATGAAGTTTCTTGTCGAGTTCTCGATAACTCAGGAGTGGACAAATGAAGTTTGGTTTGTGGCAGTCTTCAAGGCACTCTCGCAAATGTTTTACTAGGGAAACCCTCTAACATCCAACAATGCCTACTGTTACTGACATGTTGTGCCCCATCTGCCGCCGTGTGCAGCGTGGACAGCAGCTAGACGGGCTGGGAATGACTCGATAAGATGCTGGAAGGTGTTCACAGGTATGTGGAGCGTTGTTGACTGCATTGCCTTTGACAGCTGCTGGAGGGTGCGTGATGGAGGATCCATAGACCGAACAACACGATCAAGGTGGTCCCACAGATGTTCAATTAGGTTTACGTCTACAGAATTAGGGGGCCATTGAAGTATTCTGAAGTCTTCAACGTGCTCTTCCAACCAATCTCGGATATTTCTAGCTGTGTGACACGTCGCATTGTCGTTTTAGAACCAGGGAAGACAATCAGCATGTATGAGTGTACAAGGTCTGCAAGGATGGATTCATAACGAATTCGGTCCATAGTGCCTTCCACAGGTATCAGTGGATCCAGGGAATGCCACAAAAACATTCCCCAGATCATAACGCTGCCCCCACCAGCTTGTGTTCTTCCAACAATGGTTGAAAAGTGTTTGTTCTTCGATGTTTCTCGCCTTATACGCCAACGTCCATCCGTTCGACGAAGCAGAAAACGTGACTCATCGGAGAAGACAATCCTATGCCAATCAGCGAAGGTCCAATTCCGACACTCTCGTGCAAATGTACGCCTTTTCTACCGATGTGCCTTTGTTAGCATAGGTGCAGTGACCATTCGTCTGCATCAGAGCGCCATACGCAGCAGGGTTCGCTGAACTGTGGTTTTAGATACACTTCAGGTAGCCACCTGGTTAATTCAGCCAGTACGTTGCTCCACTGTAGTGTGTTGATTCGCCCTCACGCATCTTCGAAGCCGACGTTCACCTCTCATATCAATGGCACGTGGTGCTTCGCAGTTTGCGCGTCGCTTTTTCGCAATGATGTCATTGCTTCAATCACGGTACATTTTAACCAAAGCAGCACGCGAACTGTTCATAAACTGCCGTGTTTCAGAAATACTGCCACCCTTGTCCCGAAAGCCGATAACCATCAATTTTCGTAAATCTGATAAATCGCTCCTTTTATCCATGACAGTAACGAGTGATATGTTGTCAGATTGCCTACAGCACACCTTATATACCCACCAAGCCAGCTTACGACACGTGCCTTTTTTCATTGGCTACGCGGTGTTGACGTCAAAAGTAGGAGGTATTCACAATGTGACTCGACTGTGTATAAGCCTACGAGCAACGCAAAAAGAAATAATCTTCCGGATCTAGTACCTTCAGACTATATTCCCTTGAATCATTTGTCTCACTGATTATGCCGTATCCCTGATTATCGTGACTCGTGAAAAATAAAGAAACGTGCGTGGAACTCTGATTCCTACCATGTTGAGACGTCGTCCTGGTGGAAGAGTGGCAGCCGCTCCGGTGGCGCAGTGGTCTAAGGCGGTGGCCTCTGATCATTCGTCCGAAAGGGCCGCCCCGGTGGCGCAGTGGTCAAAGGCGTTGGCCTCTGATCATTCGTCCGAAAGGGCCGCCCCGGTGGCGCAGTGGTCAAAGGCGTTGGCCTCTGATCATTCGTCCGAAAGGGCCGCCCCGGTGGCGCAGTGGTCAAAGGCGTTGGCCTCTGATCATTCGTCCGTAAGGGGTCCGGGTTCGAATCCCGGTCAGGCATGGATGTTGTGTTTGTCTTACGGCACTGGCTCTCTCCCTTCCCTGGAGCCAGTGACCCTAAATTAGGGACGGGCGACTGCTTATAGCCCATTGAGTTGCTCATGGTGGTCGTTAAACCTCCAATCAAAAAAAAAAAAAAAAAAAAAAAAAATCGTCCGAAAGGGGTCCGGGTTCGAATTCCGGTGAGGCATGGATGTTGTGTTTGTCTTACGGTACTGGCTCACTCCCTTCCCTGGAACCAGGGACCCTAAATTAGGGACGGACGACTGCTTATTGCCCATTGAGTTGCCCACGGTGGTCGATAAAACTGCAATTAAAAAAAAAAGATTGGCACGAGGCGCGAACTTCTGAATAATCTTCGAAGTTCGAGCCGTGATGAGTCATGGGTTCATCAATTCTGGCGGCTTTCTTACCCTAGAATTAGTTCTTCCAAATCAGGAATGGGCATAGTTTTAGGGCCTTAGTGTGCTAACAAAGATTAACCCTCCAGAAAATGTTTGGATTCATTCTTTTTCTGTTAACTTTGCCAAATACACTGGCAGAAAGTGAAAAAAAAAGAACACCAAGAAGGAATTGGCGGACGATCATGAAATTTACATATGTTAATGGGGTCAAGTTTACATAGGCGTGATGTTAATTTCGGGACCAACCGGTGAGCGCTTACGCCACAGCACAGCATAATATGCAAATTATCGTCGGTGATATTTAAGGAGTACGGCAAAGTAAATGTAATCAGTCGTCGGCGTACGGACACGTGCGATGACCCTGAAGAAGCTGCAATGCTTGGACATGGAAGACGTGTACGATTTCAGCAGTTATCGGACTTTGAGCGAGGTTGTCTAGTCGGACACCGCGAGGCCGGGTGGTCGTATCGTCGTATTGCGGAGCGAATTGGACGGGAAGTATCTGTGGTGGTACGATGGTGGGCGTAGATGGTCCGAGGAACATTCCCACACGAGAAGACGTGCAACCGGGAGTCACAGACGGACTGATGAGCGGACCTATCGACGCATAAGAAGAGCGACGTTGTCAAGCAGAACGTCCACTGCGACACAAATCCGAGCTGCCGTTGCACCTGAGGTGACTGTGCGAACAATCCGGAAACGTCTACTGGATGCAGGACTACGTGCACGTGTGCCTCTGACATGTGTACCTCTGACTCCAGCCCACCGTCAGGAACGACTGCAGTGGTGTCGCAAACGTCGGCCCTGAAGAACGCAATGGCGATCTGTCGTGTTCAGCGATGAAAGCAGATTCTTCTTGGGAGCCTCCGATGCCGTATGCGTGTTCTCAGACGCACAGGGGAGCGTCTCCACCCTTCTTGCATCCGCCAGCGACACACAGGGCCTACACCTGGTCTCCTGGTGTGGGGAGCGATCAGCTATCACTCCTATACACACCTAGTGTTTGTACCGGGTACGTTAAACAGCACCTCCTACATCAACAACATCATTCAGCCCGTTGTTGTGCCATTTGTAAGGTCGGTCCATCGTGGTGTTTTCTAGCAAGATAACTTACGCCCACATACGGCACTTGCAACGCAACATACGATTCAGGGTGTGAGACAACTTCCATGGTCTGCACGTTAACCGGATTTGTCCCCTATTGAGCACGTGTGGGATTTTATGGGACAACGACTTATCCGGTCTCCACGGCCAGCCACGAAAATCCCCGATTTACGCGTCCAGGTTGAGGATGCTTGGAACTCAATACCCCAAACTTACATCCAACATCTGTACGACAGACTCCATGCCAGAATTGCACAGTGTGACGCAGTTCATGGCGGTTCAACCTCGTACTAACCATGTTACATAGAAATGTTACTTTTCAGTTTACCAGCAAATACAGCTGTATTTTGCCCTAATGTTTTTATCACGTTATCCTCTGTATTTCGTTATTATACTGTATAAGTTTCGTTGGTATCAGACGTCTCCTTCTTGTTGTTCTTTTTTCACTTTCCGCCAATGTATATTAAAAAATGCTGATTCACTAGAAAAAAAAAGAACTATGCGAAATACATACTGTGGATAATTTTAAAAGCTTGTCCTTAAGAAATTTCTATAGAAAATTCGAATCGTTTCTAGAAACCAGCTGATTAGGCTCTTCTAATATTCTACGTAATTCTTCCGAATATTGATATCCAGTGTTTCCTTTTTCACTTTAAATTTCATACTATTTTATAGGAATTCATCTTTTGTCTTGCGACTTCTCGAAGTGCGTTGTAAAGCGTTTAGTCATTTTAGCAAGTTAAGAGAAAATTCACCAAAAAGTATTTAAAAGGATAAAATAACTTGCGGAATACCCGGTGAATCACACATGTGAAATTTTTTGGCGTTGCAACCATGAAGACACTATTGTTTATTACAAATTTCGAAGATGACAATCCGATTTTTGGCGTAAATGTGACAAGGATGGTAAGTCAGATAATATCCGAAAACTTGAAAATTTTCATCGTCCTGGAGCGGGACTCGAACCCGCGTCTCCCAGAAAACGCCTAGGTATGCTAACCACTACACCACCCAGAACGACCGAGTTTCAAGTTTCCGATCAATTTGAATATAACCATCACAGGATTCGCTAGTCGAAGCAACCGGCATTCATGTTTAGCGAATCTGGAGGTTAATAATCCTATCCCGTGATTGTCCGGAGAAGCAGATAAATCATGAAAGAAATACGGGATTACGCCATATAATACAAATTTCGAAGATGACAATCCGATTTTTGGCGTAAATGTGACAAGGATGGTAAGTCAGATAATATCCGAAAATTTTCATCGTCCTGGAGCGGGACTCGAATCCGCGTCTCCCAGAAAATGTTATTAATGCTTTTACCAGAACTGAAATACCTAGACGATGTTTACGAAAAATGAGTTGGAAAATTAATCAGAAGTGCTCTCAGTGGAACACGAGGAGGAATATATCGAAAACAGAAAAGAAATTATTCCTCGATGCACTCGTATGAACGATCCATGGCAGAATTCCCAGTTCAACTGACCTGAACAGAAAAGATGACATTAAAGTCGTGTTTGGAGCAGACACTGCTACGGAATTCCCCATGTCGTCTGCAGATATTCGTCACGCTGAACCAACATTTGCTGCTAAACAGGAAAAAGGCATTTCCCCAAAGCTGGGAAACGACATGACTGGACTTGTTTCCTTTTTTTTTTTTTTTTTCTCTCCTGTTTATTAGGAAAGATGGAAATTGGTGACGCAGAGCAGCTGAAGGTCCTTCTCCTGCGCAGCAAACGAAAAAAGGTCCCTCCCTCAGCATGACTCATTTTCTTTAGGAAAAAAGGATAATATGTCATCTGTTGTTCAGCAATGTTCGGGCATAACCAATATCTAAAACTGAGAAGAGTACCAAACCAAGTGAAGTCTAAAATAAAGTCCACGCAGTTCTAACTAATTTACTATTAGTGTTACTATGAGGAATCGGGCTGCATTCTGAAAGCGCGATTTATTCTGTTTTGTCGTGTTAGATAGTGGTAGTTAGAGATAATATTTGTAGCTGAGGGAGTAACTTTCTTTTTGGCCGCCGATTGCGCTGACGTACGAGACGTAAGAGGATCTGTGTCTAGAAGGAAAAATAATTCCTTAGCCATTAGTAAGCGATGTAGGCCTTAGAACTCAAAACGTTATCAAATTTATTATTTTTAGAGAGAAAGAATGTGATTCTTTCAGAAGGAAACTCCAATTGCTGTGTATTTTCAGTGGTGAAAAATAGTAACATTTAGGGAAACAGCTGTAGGAATGGCACAAAAATAGGTTTGTGCACCTTAAACGACGAATCGCTTGTTCTCCGTGATTAAAGCGAACGGTAAAAAAAAAATCCTGAAATTCACGAGCACATTTCAGATTTCTGATCAACCTATGTAATGACGAGAGAAACCTGAATTTCACGGATTTCTCATACGTGAATTGACAATGCTAACGGAATTCCTTAATTTTCAGGCAACCTTTCCGAAATTCCTTTCATATATTGAAAAAAAAGACTTCCGTTCTCGAGTTTTACTTATCCATTTTTACGAAAACATTCTGGTAACAAGAGTGTTTCCCGGAAATATTTGGTCTACCTATTAACCCTTTAAGTGGCCGATGTTGAAAAAATAAACCTGTCATAGGTGCTAAGCTCTCTCGCTTTTGGTCTTATATTCCCTATTCCATGACCAAAAATATGATACGGAAAGGCCCCCTGACACGAACATCATGCAACTGGGTAAAAATAAGTGATTCAGACATCTTCTCTCTCCTTCGTTAAATTCCTCTCCATTGCCATAGCCGTTTATCAATTAATTACTCACAGAGGATTCGTGTCAATCATAAGCGTGAAGTCACAGAGGAGCCGTTTATCAATTAATTAGTCAGAGGATTTGTGTCAATCATAGGCGTAAAGTCACAGAGGATTCGTGTCAATCATAAGCGTGAGTAACCAGTCTGAATAACAAATGTAAGAAAGAACGAAAGCAACTTTTTTTTATGCTCTAGTTTTAAGGTAACTCATATGAGTCCCTGAACATACTTTGAACGAATTCGTTCGAGTCGCGTTCAGCCCTCTTCTTAGGCAAAGAATATATTCGATCGAGTTGATTTCCATCCCGTTTTGTAAAACCCGAGTTAATTCGTTCCAGCCGGTGAAAGGGTTACATTTCCATCGTCTGCGGACTTGATACTGAGGGTGCTGTAGTTAGACGGATATTCTGGATGTCACATACAGGGTGTTTCAAAATTATCTTTACAACTCTGACCCTCAATAAAGCCTAAACGAAATAACATAGCGAAGTTATCTTTTTCTACGCTTTCCAACCGTAGTGTGAAGAAGCGTATATTCTCCAGCTTTGTTCTTCCGCACGATAACCCGCGTAAAAATGGTTCGATTCCGATGAAATTTTAGTATGTGGTAGGGGACAATCTGGGAAGGAACCCTATAGAAAATAGGCGAAATGGGGTCAAAGGCCACGACATAGGAGTGGGATCCATTCTATTGCCCTTATGCGTCATAACGTGCGTTAAATATGGTTCGATTTCGATTAAATTTTAGTATGTGGTAGGGGGACTACCTGGGTACAAACCCTATTGAAAATGGGCGAAATGGAGTCAAAGGTCAAGAAATAGGAGCGGGATCCATTCCATTGCTCTTATGCGTCACAACTTGCGTACAAATGGTTCGATTTCGATGAAATATTAGTATATGGTAGGGAGCACTGGGGACAAACCCTATTTAAAATGGGAGAAATGGTGTCAAAGGTCAGGAAACAGGAGCGAGATTTCTTCCACAGCCATTATCCTCATAACTGAAAATGCTTCTATTTCGACAAAACGTTAGTATGTTGTTCCGGAGGTATACTGAACCGGTTCTGTTGAAAATCATTGAAATGGGGTCAAAGGTCATGACACAGGAGCGAGATTTATTCCACGGGCATTATCCTGATAACTTGAGTAATGATTCCTGTTATGTTGGAAAGCGCATCATAATCAATGCATTGCATGATTTTACTAACTTGTTGTACATGTAACAACTACGCATTAAATTAAAGTTTCTTTGGCACGCAAAAGGTTTTTATTTACTTTAAGGTACGGCCTTGAAACTTGTGATGCTCCGCCACAGGAAAAGGCCCAGTGTGTGGCATGGTTGATTGAGACTAAATCAGACACACCAGTGCAAAAGAGTTTCCGTACCAAATACCGACTTAATTCACCATCCAGACCATCAATACTCAAGTGGCAGAAGAAATTTATGGGGACTGGTAGCGTGTTTCATAAAAAGGGTTCTGGCCGGCCGAGCACAATTAAAGAGGATACGGAATGTGTTCTACAGTTGCCTACGAAGTCCAGAAAAGTCCATTCGTACGGTCTGCAGTCAGTTAAGCTACCACCTACATTGATACATAGTGTACTGCACAAGCGCTTGTACCTGACTGCTTACAAAGTGTACTTGACAGAGGCACTGTACCACGAGGGTAAACCGAACCGTTTCGATTTTGCTTTTGATATGCTCCACTGGATTGATAATGAAGAAGGCTTACAGAAACGTGTTTTATTTAGCGATGAGGCAACGTTTCATGTCTATGGCGTTATCAAAAGGCATAACTTCAGAATTTGGGGATCTGAAAACTCACGAGCCTTCCGTTACAGCCCTAAGGTAAACGTCTGATGACGTCACCTGCACAACCGCGTCTTTGTCACATTCTGTTTCGCCGAAAAACAGTCACAATGTTTATTTGGACATGCTGAGACAGTTTGTTAGCCCTCCACCCCACCCAATTGGAGGGCCTGAAACCAGCTATCTTCTTCCAGCAGAACGGTGCACCCACCCACTGGGCATATCGTGATCGTGAGTCTCTTACTGAAACCTTTCTGGAGCGATGGATTGGATGGGATGATCCAGGGTGAAAATCCTCCAAATACGTGGCGTCAGTAAATAAATAAACACATCGCTCTTTCCACGTTCCAGAAACTCATAGCAATCGAAAAATTGCTTTCAGCCGCCGCCGTGGAATTGAACAACGGATCTCTCGACATCTAGTCCAGCGCGTTTGCTTTACCCCACGGTGACCAACAATCCACGGTGCTATGTGTATTTTTAAGTTAGCTTCTGACATCATAAATCCGTACGATGGGCTCAGCTACTGAGACGTCTCCATCTGGTGGGCATTAACAGCACTGCCTATATATATTATAGCAGTTAAATCCAAAGGGCGAGATCCAAGGAGAAAATCCTACAAATACGTGGCGTCAGTAAATAAATAAATACATCGCACTTTCCGCGTTCTAGAAACACATGGCAACCGAAAAATTGCTTTCAGCCGCGATCCAATTCCTTGGTCTCCACGTTCACCGGATCTTACACCCCTAGACCTTTTCCTGTTGTGCTATGTGGAGGATATTGTGTACCGAACAAAGTTTCCTGATGTGGATCAGCTGAAACCCAGTATTACAGCTACTATCATAACAATTCCTAAGGACATGCTCGAGAGAACGTGGCAGGAGGTCGAATGCCATAGGTTTGCGCGAACTTTCTAATGTGCTGTTCAATATGCAAAAAACCGATTTTTGTTCTCTTATTCCATTGGTTTTATTGAGGGCCAAAGTTGTAAAGATAATTTTGGAACACCATGTACATTACCCGCCCTTCACGTTGGTTGTATCTGCTATATTAGTGTAAGAAACGGGATACTGAAGTGTCGTGCGCGTGGTTGCTTGTTGCTTATGTATCAACCTGTTGACTCCGTAACACAATAGCTCTTATGGTTATTAAGAGTAAATTTTAGGGTGTGTTTCTGAAATACTGTAAAAGAAAAAAAAAACGAAACAGCCAGAGAAAGTTGTTCGATCTAGATGAAACTCCTCATGCAAGTACCTCAGGGCCGAATATGCAAATGATTAAAACATAATGACCAATGGCGAAATAATGTTTCCACAACGCCTGGGAACCACGCATCGAGGAAGGTTTACCAAGATCAAAGATGACACGCAGGGACAACTGTGACAGCGGATTGCAGTTGCATTTACCTCCACGGACTCGACGTCAGATCCATTCACAGTATGAACAGTTAGCGAGTCTGAGAGAGGGCGTATAATTGGGATAAGAGGCTGGTATGTCACGTCGCCGTTTCGCAAGAAATTTGGGTCGAAGTCCGACGATGTTAGCGCCAGTGTGTCGAGGACGGCCAACCCAGCGACACGCGGGCAATGGACGACCGAGGGCAACAACAGAGCGCGAGGATCGAGCGACTGTGAGAGCCGCACGAACAGTACCGAATTCTTCGCTCTCAACAATGCGTTGTCATGTTACGCCGTCAACAGGTACAGAAGTGATCATCCAGACCGTTGCCAGACGAATTGTTGCGCGCAGAGTAAAGATCGAACACATGGGGTATCGTCCCCTCTCACAGTCATACAGCTCTCACAGCGCGACGTCATACTGGAAACGAGGCAGTTGATGAGTCCCTGTGGCAGTCGGTCTCACTCCTGCAGCAACGCAGTTTTCAGCTCCTGGATGGTTCTCGGAGGAGGATGCCGATCTACAATTGCCCTAATATCCTCATTTTCAAGATAATCGTCGATCAGGTGAGCCCTATGTGGACGAACGTTGTCGTCCATGAAAACGAACGGAAGGCCAACTGCATCGCCTACCACTGAAAAGTCGAACATAGGGCTGTAAGATCTCATCCCTATAACTCTCAGCAGTCAGAGAGCCTCTGTCAAGCACATGGAGAGGTGTGCGGCCGTCCAACATGATGCCTGCCCAGACCATGACACCTCCGCTGCCATAGCGGTCCCTTTCTCGGATGTTGGAGGAAAGGTATCGGGTCCCAGGTTCTCTCCAGATGAAGGTACGTCGAGAATCAGTGTCCAGGCAGAATCGCGACTCGTCTGTGAAGAGAACGTTACCCCACAGAAGTCTAGTCCAAAGCTGATGTTGTCTGCACCATGCTAAAAGCGCTCTCTTGTGTGCTGAAGTGAGCGGCACGCAAACATTGGGTCTTCTGGCAAAAAGCCCTCTCTCATGAAGCCTTCGGGAAACAGTAACACTTTGAACTTAGTTTCCAGTGGCGGCATGCAGATCACGAAATAGATGTGCAGCTGTAGCAGTCCTGCGGTGCCTCGCTGAAAGTGCCAAATAAAGATCTACATTGGCCGTCGTGGCTCTTGGACGACCTTGCCCAGGCCTTCTCGAATATGGATCCGGTGTCCTTAAACAGTTTCCACAAATTGTAGACTACGCTGGACGTTACATTGAGCTCTGTAGCAACATGCACTTGCGATTGCCCTGCCTCCAATCTGCCGACGATTCCCCATCTCATTCCGTTATCAATACGTTCGTGGCAACTCATTTTACCTGATTGCTTATGAAGTTGAGCCAACTCCTGCAAGAAACACAACGAATGTCGCCGAGGAGTACGAGCGAACTAATCGCGGGAAAAGCCACGTGTCCTTTCATGCCCTTCGCTGTCACAGCTCCGCCCACACGCGCGTGTACGCTTACGTATTCGATACTGCAAATTTTCATTCTTATTCTGCGGCATAATTTGTGCCGTTGTTTCCGTACTTTTGTGAAAATTGACAAAATGTGCAAATTCTCTTAATTTTGTACTTGAAGGAATGGAAAAATTAGCAAAGTTTCAGATTCTACTTCGACGTAATCCTACTTAAACGAAAAATCCCATTTACCCTCCAAGGTGAGAGACGGGAACTTAAAAATTATTAAACCCTTGACGATGACCAAAAACCTTATTTTCCAATGTTTGTCTATTTGTGAGTGATTGTGTGCTGCACAGCCGTGACCCATCGTTCAAGCTCGTCCTCTCTCTCTCCAGTGCGGACGGCTCTACACCCGTTACACCTCTGCGAGACTCCACGGCTATGTTCAAATTTCAGTTCGGAAGCGAAACAGAGCGTTCTACTCCTGACCGGCAAGTCATTGTTCGGCGAGGAGAAACAGAGCGTTCTACTCGCCGACCGGCGAGTCATTGTTCGGCGAGGAGAAACAGATCGTTCTACTCGCCGACCGGCGAGTCATTGTTCGGCCGGCGAAATATGAATTGGGAAGTTCACTCACAGATGAGTCACCAGACTTGTGAAAATAACGCCGTACCCACCAGACATTGAAAATCTGACAAGCGAGATGCGGGGACAGATTATCAGAAGTAAGTAAAACTAAAGTTTGTTAAAGTTGTATTTAGTTTTTCACTTTGAATATGTTTCTGACCAAAGAGCTGAAAAACGGTGTCAGAAAAAAAAAAAAAAAAAAAAAAACGAATTCTAAATAATACTTCTTCCTTCGTTTCTTTGCTTGCTCTGTATTTTTTCTTTTGAAAGACAGTTACTAACAGTAATCTGTTGTTTTAGCTACGCGGGTCTGTTTCATCCTGCTTTAAAGTGGAGATTATTTTAAATTTCGATTCCGCTATATATTTTAATTCGAAGCGGAATAATATTAAATATGTGCAATCAAGATGTCTATTAAATATTGTGCCTACATTTTCGAAAATTTTGAATGTCAGCTGGGAGCTGCAGTGGACGGAACAATTCACATTGCCGTCATTCATGGCTCTTCTAAAAGTAAAGAATGTGTATTTTACGACTTCTTGACGCCGTGTGACGTCAGTCACTTCTACGATGCATCCTAGTGGAAATATTTATTGTTCTGTCTACCTACTATTCTACCAGGAGTCGGTAGACTCCACCATAAAGGAAGGATATATGTAGAAGACACTGGCTGTATTGAGCTGAAACTCATGACGTCATGAAGTCGATTGATGCGCACCCGTGACCTAAAACAGAACTACAGTTGATTGACAGCTGGGCTTCCGAGGACTCACCGCGAGCTACATTACTTTGTCCATTTGAGCTTTGACCTCCCTGAAGAGTGGAAGACGACGTATATGACATATACCTAACATTTTCCGGATTCTTTTTGGTTTGCACCTTCCAGTTTCCTGTATCATTCTAATAAGTGGCATTATTCTTGCTTGTTCCGCACTGATCGTTAACTTTTCCTTTGTAAATTCCATTACTTATAGGTTTCTACGTGTTTTTGTTGCACAGTTCATTCACGCATACTTTGTCATTGTTTTCTTCACAATATAGCTTTACGTTCAGTTCTGATTTGTATTCCATTGTCATCTGTTTCGATATATACGTCTTTGGCTTCAATATATATGGATATTTCGTTATTTTAATCTTTCTGATGCCTCACTTGGCTTATTGGGACAGCAGTTGAGGACAAAGGTTGGGGGGCGGAAGGGGGGCGCAGAGCAGCTGCTCCTCACCACCCCAACACTGGGTTTGGGTTGACATAGCAACCATTGCCGACGGGATGGATTGACGTCACAGTTTGGTTCTGTTTTAGGCCGATGAGGGCGCCACTTTCTATGGGAGGAGTTTCGACAGGCTTCTATGTCTGTTTCCACTCTATAATCCTTCCTTTATGGACTCCACCATGGAGGTAAGAAAAGGGGGAGAAAGCACTCTCTGTCAACTCAATGCAATCCAAGTGAAGCCAGCGAAACGTCACGCCTGTGATGTCACGGCAGCCATCTTAAGCCTGACATGAGCAGACTATGTAATAGCTGTTAATGCTGTGCGAGGCATGAAGTTGGACATTTGCTCTTAATATTAATAAATTTTCCCTTCTTTATTATATTAATCGTTGATATACTGTTCTTAAGGATATTATTAGTTGATCTGTTAATATTTAGGGCGTTACGGCTACTTCCAGGTATTGAGAATTTAGGAAACATTTCGGCTGGCTTCTCAGGGATCACCGTAGGTACCAAAATTTTTCCCATTCTGTAGGTAAAACCGCCGTGTAATTTCATAGTTTTTAAAGTTGTGTGTATGATAATCTAAGTTTAGTAACGGGTTTTAACCTAAGTTTAATGACTTTTGCAGAGATCTGCTCTGTTAAAATGAAGAGAATATGATAGTGCACGCAAATTAATGTTAAGCTGTAATACCCCAATATTACTTTATATTAGACATATTATGACGAAAATATATCTTTCACAAAGGAAGGGCACAATTTCAAAAGCAATACAAAATCCTTACATTTCTGCAGTATTTGGAAAAAGAAAACAAAATCCTTACAGTATTTGGAAAAGCAGTACAAAATCCTTACATTTTAACACCACTAAATAACACTTAAAAAGTGCATGCAGGGTTCAGTTATGTATCCCCTAGCTTACCTTGACTATAAAATCTAAATGGAAAAATGCCTTTTCACTTGTGAACAAGCATATACCTAGAAATATGACTTTTTCGAGCAAATCGTTTGGAGCATACATCACAATTGTGAGGCTTTTTCCCCGTGTGAATGAGTAAATGCTTCCAAAGATCAGTTTTTCCAGTAAATTGCTTGAAACATACATCACATTAGTAAGGCTTTTCAACTGTGCGCATAAGCACATGCTCTGAAAAATTCTATTAGAATTTTTTCTTCTGTTAACACAACAAACTGTCATACTGTTCAGTGCCATTTTGTCAATCAAAATGGGAAATTAAACTGGCCATATCCAATTGACTTCATATACGCGCTTGACTACTATCTGCTCTTCGGAAATTAAATGATTTCATATTAAATGTTTCTCCGTTACTTACCTGTGAAAAGTAACTCCAGGAGGTGGTCGCTCGGAATTGTTGTGACACCCGTAAGAGCCAACAACACACCATTTTTGAAAAAAAAAAAAAACTACAAATTTCGAAAATCAAACTTGTCACGTAGGTAACCCAATGGCTCAAAACGACTATCAGAGTCCTAAGATGGCCGTCTCACCGTTAGCGTCGTCTAAGAAAGCTCCAAGTTTGTGACGTCATACATTCTCCCCTTATTTCTACCTCCACGGACTCCACCTACCTGCTTCCTTTTCCTGCCAAAGCCTGTAGAGGCGTAGCTGGCTTGGTATCTAAACCTTATCTGCAGACGGAAGTTCTATATGACCGATTGTTGAGTCACGTGTGTACTCACTGACTGACGAGCAGGGTACCGTCACTCACAGAACATTAAATGAAATAAGTTAAACTCTCACGTCACGCAAAACCACGCTCACGTGACATGCATTATTTAGCGTACGTCTCACTTAACAACGAAAACATTCGGTAAGCGTTTTCATCAATTTTTTTTTACCAATGATTTCATATTTATCCATTGCTGAATTTTTGAAATCCTCATTTGGCCGACGCGCGACAAACAGGTCTGCTTTCATTGACATGTGCCACTCAACTCACGCAGAGAACAAGACGAACTGTTTCGCTTCTGGTTACGGACAGTTTAAGGTCAAAGCCCTCCTACTCACTTTCGATTTTTTGATTGGATGTCTAACGACCACCGTGAGCAACTCAATGGGCTATAAGCAGTCGCCCGTACCTAATTTAGGGTCACTGGTTCCAGGGAAGGGAGAGCGCCAGTGCCGTAAGACAAACACAACATCCATGCCTGACCGGGCGATTCGAACCCGGACCCCTTACGGACGAATGATCAGAAGCCAACGCCTTAGACCACTGCGCCACTGGGGCGGCTAATATTGGGTCACTGGTTCCAGGGAAGGGAGAGAGCCAGTGCCGTAAGACAAACACAACATACATGCCTCACGGGATTCGAACCTGGACCCCTTTCGGACGAATGATCAGAGGCCATCGCTTAGACCACTGCGCCACCGGTGCTGCACTTTCGATTTGCACAGCGCGTTTCAGTCGCCGCAATAGAATCTTGTTCCATAACCTTATCTTCTGCTAACCAGTTTGGAAATCAAGTTAGCCGCCCCGATGGCATAGTGGTCTAAGCGATGGCCTCTGATCATTCGTTCGAACGGGGTCCGGGTTCGAATCCCGGTGAGGCATGGATGTTGTGTTTGTCTTCCGGCACTGGCTATCTCCCTTCCCTGGAACCAGTGACCCTAAATTAGGGACGGGCGACTGCTTATAGCCCATTGAGTTGCTCACGGTGGTCGTTAAACCTACAATAAAAAAATCAAGTTAGTTTCATGTATCAGAATAAAGATCCACATACAAGTTTCTATTAACTCAGATTTCTTCCGTTAGACGATGTCAGTTCCGGAGCTCATGTGTGATTTATCGGCATTTTTTTCCTGATCATCATCCGTTCTCACTTAACTTTTGGATGAAGGTCTCCCCAAAGTTTCTACTATAATTCCGTACTTGAGAAAATTAATTTCCGGGTAGTTCCGGTATTCTTTCAAACTTCCTTCATCTCTCAAGTGGCCGCTTTCTGGCTATTTATAATTTTTTCTCTTTGTACGCAAAGTAGTGTTTTACAGTGACTTCGGGTCATCATTGGCATCCGGGGATAAGCTCCGCATGAAAATGAGAACATATTTTACTTTTATTTGGAAAAATTCCGAAAGAATAACCATTTTAGAAACCAGTCCCCAGTTTTTCTGAAGGCATTGTGAGTCACTCCAACAATTGAATAAGTGAATAACACAATACATCCCTGCCGCCCCGGTGGCGCAGTGGTCTAAGGCGCTGGCCTCTGATCATTCGTCCGTAAGGGGTCCGGGTTCGAATCCCGGTCAGGCATGGATGTTGTGTTTGTCTTACGGCACTGGCTCTCTCCCTTCCCTGGAACAAGTGACCCTAAATTAGGGACGGGCGACTGCTTATAGCCCATTGAGTTGCTCACGGTGGTCGTTAAACCTCCAAAAAAAAAATACATCCCTTTTTTCCCTATACGTTGACTAGAGCGCACTGAATACCGCGTAGGTGAGAGAGGTGATTCTCATCAATTCGTCGCTTTGGTAAAATTTCGGAGAACAGTAATGAATGAGCAGATGCTCGCTGAACTGTACATGCGTAAAATTGTCTTTCGGGGCTTTCGCGATATCCGCCATTTAGCGGCTAATTTTAGCTTGTATAGTTAAGCTGTTAGGCTCGCTCGTGTAAATAAAATGAAGGAAGTGGTATTTTTACCTATTGGAACATCCTTTTAGTTTACTAAAGGATGAAGAAAAAAAACTTCATAAACTTGGTCCCATATCGACCAAATACTTGCTAGGTGCAAAAACAAAAAACAGTCTAGAAAGTTTAATGTGGAATGGTATAGCAAAATATCCTGATTAAGTGGAAACGAAAGTGGACATACTTTGTTTTGTTTCAACTGTTACAGCACTGCATGTACGCTAGGGTTGTAGCGAATGTAATGCAAAAGTGGGCATAACTTCCTTATTAACTGACAGAGGTTTTTCAAGTTGCACATGTTGGTAGAGTAACTTTCTCTATACAAAGGTACTGTTCAACATCGTCTCCATCACAAGCGATGCATTTCCACCACCGTTGATCCCAACTCTCGAATCCTCTTTAAAAAAATTCAGGTGCGAACTGTTGTACCCACTTCTTCAGCCACTTTCATCTCATCTGTGTCATCAAATATTTTCCCCAGAGACTGCCCTCTATTGGATCGAACAGGTGGAAGTCGGAAAGAGCCAAATCCGGGATGTACGGTGGATTGGGGACAACTGATCAGCTTAATTTTCTGATTGCCTGATTTGTTGCCAAAGATGTGTATGGTCTCGCATTGTTATCGTCAATGTGGACCCTTTTCAGATTCTTGTTCGGTCTCTTCCTCCTTAGGGCTTTTCTAAGCTTTTGAGTGTCTCAATGTGCCGTTAGCTGGTCACAGTACGGTCACGTTCCAGAAAATATAGGAGACTGACACCCCTGTCATCCCCAAAACAGTCACATGACTTTCTGGGCTATTCGCTGGCTCTTGAACTTCTTAGGCCTTGATGAAGAAGTGTGTCGCCACTCCATGGATTGATTATTCATTTCCATGATCGTAAACATACGTTTAATCCCATGTTAGCAGATCGAAAGAAAGCGTGTCTTCTTTGGCTTCAAACGCTTCCAGAAAATCAGAGCTGACTTCCACACTTCTCTCCTTTAAATCGAGTGTCAACTGCCGAGGTACCCAGCTTGTTGCACAACTAGACTCCATCACAGTCCAGTTGTGCAACAAGCTCCGGATTGTTATTCTTCTCTCCGAGCGAATCAGTTCACCCACTCGCTGACAATTCGTGTCAGTGGTCGCAGATAATGGTCTTCCACAGCGTGGTTTGTCTTCAATGCTGGTTTACCCTTCTTTAAACTTCTTCATCCATCTGTGCACATTGCTCTTGTCAATGGTGTGAGCTCCGTAAATATTCTGTAGCCTTCTGTGGATGTCGGACACCCTTCCTCCGTCAAGAACTCAATGATGGCACGTTGCTTCTACTTGGCATCTATTTTTTACCTGAAATGAAGGAGAAGGGTAACCATAGAGGAAGAGTTACTCTACCAACATGTGCAATTTGAACGACCTTTGTCGGTTTATAAAAAAGTTATGCCCACTTTTGCATTTCTTTTAGTATAACCCTCGTATAATGAAATTTCTACCTCATTGTATTACGTTAAGTAGAATTTCAGCATGCTGCGTTTGGAAGCCTCACTCTGCTGAAATTATACTTCACAGTACGGAGGAAGGTTTAGCATTTTTAAAAATATTTAGCCCCGGATAAATTTTGGTCACCCTATGCCACTGGTATTTCAGTTGTCTGTTCTAGCAATATATATATCCATTCCAATGCCACTTGAGTCTTTCCTTAGAACATAATTTCATCAAGCTTTGTAATTTTCCTGTTCAACGGGTTTCATTGCCAATCATTCAAGATTACAGCAGGAATGCATCTACCCATGGTTTTTTGAGCTGCCAGGAGTCGCTGTATGTCCTTTTTAGTTAAGGTCGATGTCGCTAATCTGTAATGAAAAATTGTTATTGAAAATTGTCCTGTTTCTTCTAAATACGCTCCAGCCAAGTTTTATACGGCAATTAATTTCTTCGGTATGGCGCTTGCTTTAATATTTGTTGTCCGTGGTTCATGTAGATATCGGTTACTTCATTTTCTCCATCATTCTTAAACTCCTCAATTCTTGTAAAATTATTGAACACCAGTTTTGTTTCCTGTACCTTCCTTTTTAATGCCTCATCTTGACTGATGTCAGGAAGTTCTGGATCCTACTCTGTAGCTTTTTTGGGGTATGCAAAATTGACTGCGGTCCATAGTGGGTTAAATTATAGAAATGGATCTTGATCCCTTTTGTTTCTCTAGTTCAGTGAGTGAAAGACGTTCTGCAGAGGGGCTTTGAGAAGCTTAAGAGATTCGAAACCATACCTTTTCCAATTTTTATAAGAGGGGAGGCTGAAAAGTTCTCAGCCCAACTCACTTCCCGTAATTGTAGCATTATTTTGTCACTGCATCTCGAAAGAGTGTTCTTTTGTATTGTGAAGTGCCAATTTTCGGACTAATAGCTCTTCCTTTTTTTTTTTTTTTTTTTCAGATGTTTGACGTCCTGAACTGAATCATGTCAATGCAAAGTGTTGAATTTTCGAATGTGGAATTCCAGGCTGTCAGGAAATTTTTATTCCTGCAGGAGAAAACTGCAAAGGGTGATGTATGAGTGTATGACGCACACATTAAGTGACAAGTGCCCTTCGTATTCCACTGTGAAGAAATAGCGTGCCAACTTTCAGCGTGGAGGCTTTGAGACCAAAGATGCAGCAAGAACTGGGATGCCTTCAATATTGACAACACCCGAAATTGTTGATCGTGTTCATGACTTGATTTTGTCAGATCGGCGAATCTCGGCTCAAACAATACAGAGACACTGGAGACATCCAGGTAACGTGCCGAGTTCATAATTCATGAGCACTTGGACATGCAGAAGATGTCAGCGAAGTGGGTGTCGAAATTTGTGAACGCCGATGAGAAACGAAAACACGTGGGCACTTCCAAATCGGCTCTGCAGCATTTTGTGCGATCTGGTGATAATGTTTTGTAGCGACTTGTCACTGCTGATGAAACGTGATTACATCACTACCATTCTGAGACGAAACAACAGTCCCTGCAGGGGCGGTACTCGTCTTCTCCAAGGCCAAAGAAATTCAAGACTCCAAGGTCTGCAGAAAAGGTCATGACAACGGTTTTTTGGGGATTCGAAAGACGTTTTACTGACTGTCTCCCGAAGGGCCAAACAATAAATGCTGAGTACTATTCCAACTTGCTGTGCCGATTAAAAGAGGCGTTGAAGATAAACAGGCGAGGAAACCTGCAAAAAGGTGTTCTATTTTTGCAAGACAATGCGCCGGCTCACAAGGCTGGCAAGACAATGGATGTTTTGAGGGATCTGGGATTTAAGTGCAGAGAACACCTATCCAACTCACCAGATCTTGCTCCATCAGACTATTTTTTGTTCCGAAACCTTAAAAAAAGTTAGAAAGGGAAGAAATTTTTCGAATAATTCGGCGGTGATATCAGCAGCATAGCCGTACTTGAGTGATCAGACTTCAGAATTTTTTTGGAAGGGTGAAAGAAACTCCAGAAACGCTGTACCAAGTGAGTTGAACTTTTGGATTCATACGTGGAATAGTTTGTTTCATGGCTCTAACCCATTTCCTTCTTGGTAAGGCTGAGAACTTATTAGCATCCCGTTGTACCTGCCGTGTCTTCGAATAGTCGAAACCTTCCTCTTGCATTTTCATTGACGTTGTCAATACCATTAACGTATGTTGCACTATCGACCCGTAGGATTTCAAATACAATTACTGACAGCTTCACGGAATCGAAAAAAACCTTTTCATTAATCAATAATGTCATAGCTATTCTACTTCATATTCATTCGTTGTTTTTTTCCCGATGCGTGTTAACAATCTAGTTTTCTATTTGGGCTGATTTTTTGTGTGCTAAACGGATGGTATTAGAGAAGAGCTAGCAAACGAAAGAACTATTTGTCAAGAATTTCTTTGTTTAGAGTTTCTACGCATTTTCACCCTCTCCCGATCTAAACCCATTTACTTTTCTGGTTTATTTCCGAATTCTCTTATCGCCATGTTTCATTTGTCAAGCGTATATAAATATTTAAATTGGATTTTTTTAAATAGAATTTGCTGTGTTTCAGCTCCTTTTGCTACTTTGAAGCGAAGTTTTTATTTATTCATGATTTTTAATTACTTGAAGACAACATTTATGCGATACTTCCAAATAATCTTGGATCAGGTGCCTGCATGCACACACACACACACACACACACACACACACACATATATATATATATGCGAAAACTTTCGATGCAGTTTTCGCGTTCTGTTTGCCCACCTGGCATCTCCAAGTCATTAATCTCATGAATAATTTATCAACGTTGAGCATACAAACACAGACACCCCCTCCCACCCTTCTCCGAAAAGAGGGAAAAAAAACTTTAGAGAGAATCGTCGGGGCTCCGAAATGTAATAAAAGCTAACATAGAAGTCTGAGTATTTGCGTGATCAGTAGCAACAACGAAGAAAATTCTACAGCAGCAAATCCACACCTAGAAAAAACCTTTTTCGCTTTTACAGGTGCAAAACGGGTCTGGTTCATTTGCCCGACGTTTACTTCACCGAAGGGTCACTTGACCGAAAATCACTTCACCGAAAAGATTGTTTCACCGAAAGATCACTTGATCGAAACCTTCATTTCACCGAAGGATCACTTGATCGAAAGGTACATTTTACCGAACGGTCACTTGATCGAAAAGTTCATTTCACCGAAAGGTCTCTTTACCTAAAACTTCATTTCATCGAAAGGTCATTCCACCGAAGGGTCAGTTTATCGAAAACTTTGGATTTCATTACAGGATCTGTTGAAGCATGGTGCAAGTTCGGCAGACAGACCACCGAAACGTTAGGGGATTATACTCAAATTGCACTTTTTATTTCCCCGTGTCACAGAGAACGCAAAGATTTAGTTTTAAGACAAAAATAATTAATTTTAGGTCCCTAGGCCTCGGCTTAGGCCTTTTTAGTAAATTATAATTATGTTGATAAGGTTTACATAAAAGTCATGTTCAGTGCTCATGTTCATAAAGTTTAAATAAAAAGTTACTTTACATTTTATGTAATGCTTATGAATATGAGTAGGGTTAAAATCTGTTAAAATGCCCTGCATCTAAGCCTACGGTCAAAAAATTAATGTTTTGCGGTTCAGTAAAAGTGGAACATTATTTACTTGATTTACTATGTAACCCTGAGCTCGGAGGATTAGAATATGAGCTCTGAGGATTAAAATTTGACAAAAAGGCACAGATCTAAGCATTATAATTAATGTTGCATTTCGAAAAACCTACTCATGTGGAGGTGTTTCATAGAAACTAAAAGTGTATTTTTTATACAAACCGATAATGCTTAGGTGGCCAGTATTTAAAAAAACTCCAACACACTCCAAAAGATCACTAACAACAAAATTCTAAGTTTTCGATAAACTGACCATTCGGTGAAATGATCTTTCGATGTAATGAACTTTTAGGCAAAGTAATCCTTCGGTGAAATGAGCTTTTCGATCAAATGTCCTTTCGATGAAATGAGCTTTTCGATCAAATGTCCTGTCGATGAAATGAACTTTTAGGTAAAGTGACCTTTCGGTGAAATGAACTTTTCGGTCAAGTGACCCTTCGGTAAAATGTACCTTTCGATCAAGTGATTTTCGGCGAAGTGATTTTCGGTCAAGTGACCTTTCGATCAAGTGAACGATACCCGTGCAAAACTTTGCTGTTAGTCAAGTAAAACACGAAATGCTTTACTGGATGCCTAATTACCAAGGAAATTGTGAATTGGAACTGGAAAAAAATCGTATTTTACTGTACTTTGTTTCCACTCACACGAACTGGTGTGAGTGGAAACAAAGTACAGGGGTTGGAGATGGACATGTCTCCTGAGTGGAGGGGTTGGAGATGGACATGTCTCCTGAGTGCAAGACGGGGAATAGCTTTGTCACTTAGTTTTGACAGGGAGTTCGATTAGCAAAAAGGGCTGGAAACACATTTTCGAATTTCACGAAAATCGTGTTTCTCTTTCCTTTATTAAAATGAACTCTTGAGATCTCTTTATTAGTTTAGCTATCGAAAAATGTTTTCTCTACTACTCTTTCTCATAAACTTAGTAAAATATGTAATACTTTGGCTCTAGTAATATCGTTGCATGTTTCTGATATAACGTCCAGATCAGATCAGAACATACGTAGAGGATTTTAGGAAGGGAGTGTCTGACCCCAGGTCTTAAACAACCCTTAGAAACTGAAAGCTAGGAGATTTGGGCCTGAGTGCCTCATAGAAAAGTGACACGGAAGCGAGGTAGAAAGAGGGAGAAAGACGCCCTTATTTATTACCGGGGGGCCAGTACCGGTTGCCCAACGGCTTAACGTGCCCATCCGACGCACGGCGGATATTTAGTGGCTCGAGCGTTCGTATGCCTCGGATGGAACCTGAGGTCTTCTGCATGGCACTCACGAACGTTGACCACTTGGCCACACACGGCCCTGATACAGCGTCCAGGTGAGAACTTCATCATTTATTGTAGAAAAATTCCTGAAATTCGCGAGCCATTTCCGTGATTCCTTTTGCGAATTAACGAAGCATATTCATGATACAAACTTTGTCGTTAACGGTAATTTCATGATGATTGTTAATAATGTAGTAATAAGTTTCCTCGGCGGGGGGGGGGAACCTGAATTTCGCTGGTTTTTGATAGGTTGATAGTCTAGAAAAATTCTAAATTTTCGGGAACCTTTGTGCAATTCCGATCTTATATTGACCGTAAACTGCCGTTTTTAGGATGTGCTGACGAAAAATTCTGAATTTTCAGAAATCTTTCCGCAATTCCTTTCTTATATTGACCACAAATTTCCATTTTTAGGATGCGCTGACAAACAATTCTGAATTTTCAGAAATCTTTCCGCAATTCCTTTCTTATATTGACCGTAAATTTCCGTTTTTAGGATGTGCTGACGAAAAATTCTGAATTTTCAGAAATCTTTCCGCAATTCCTTTCTTATATTAACGGAAAAATTTTGTTCTCACTCTTTCCGTATCCGTATAACGAAAAATTTCTGGTTATTAGCAGAAATTCGCGGGAATAATGGGAGCTTGATTAACTAAGGAAATTTTGATCGCTTATCGGAGTACCTGATTTTGAAGTTCTTCTGCGAGATCGGATATTGTGGACAGCATACCTCATAAAAGTTTGGTTTTTGGGGCAGCAGATATTTCTACCCTTCTCCCCCATTTTGTGCACTAACTATTGTATTATTGCGTTAACGTAAGAAACAAGGTACTTAAATTATTGTACGGGTGATCGTATGGTATCTGTATATCAGTATGCGGACCACTTAAGACAAAAGCAATTATAGCTATCAAGAGTAAATTTTATATTATGGGATTTTGTGAAATAATACTATAAAGCAGTACACTGCACCTTTTCTTAAAGATAATTAAGTCATTGGCAGTTTAAAAAGATCTCAAGTTCCAAAGCATTCTGTTGCTTAAATATCACGATGAAAGAAATATGTAATTTGTGAAATCCCCCGTCCTATAGAAAAAATAAATATATTACCAACATATTCATAAAAATAAGCTCGATCAGAAAATAAAATGACTAATTCACCGTCATTAATGACAGAAACATTTAATTAGCGCTCAATTAGAGTTGTGTCTTGAACGTTAATGTGATTTACCGGTCTTTCTGTGTCAGAGGTAAGACGCGCGATTTCTGTTAAGCCAACCCAGTCGACCTCTGTTAGAAACCCATCATCAGGTAGAAAGGAATCTATGGTGAAAGAGGTGAAAATTCAGAATTTTCGATTTTGCGGAATTTCTGTAAAAATAAGGGAAAACTCGAAACTGAGTTTTTCTGAAATAAACGGAATTAGTGTTTTAAAGAATACAAATTTAAAGTTCTCGTTTCTTCAAACTTCAAAATACAGAAGTTTGAAGAAACAAGAACTTTTAAAAACTGAAATTTCGTAAGAAGATGGACGTCTACTGAAAACTTTTCTGCATGTGACTTTTGGGAATTTTCAATGAATTCACACCACTTACTTTTTTTTTTTTTTTTTTGCAGTCCCTAGAATCTTACTATGTGAAGCATATGAAGACACGTGTATTTATAAACCACCATTGAAATTATCTTCTTTTGCCTGTGCTGTTACTCTTTTTAATTTCTTTGAATCACTAAACGACCTGTTGCTTCCCTTTGTGGATTTATGCTCTTGTTTCCTAAGCACTGGTCTCGATTCTCAAAGTTTTTCTTAAACGCTGAGCTGAAATTAAATTTTATTCGTTTTTTCTTTCCAAGTATAATCAAATTATAAACTGTGAGACTTTGAAATTATATAAGTGGTGCACGCAATTTTTAGCCTAAGCGTTTGCTTCTGGATGGAACAGAACGAACGGCCTACAGTCAAGTCCGTCGGTGTTTCCAGCCACAAAATCGCGAATAATCAGATTACCAAGAATTATGAAAAGTGGCCGATCAGCGACTTCATACTTAACTTAAATTTTTTTACCATTCTCGTATATGAATAAATGATAAGATGTTAGATATTTATTATGTTAGAATAAATTACAGTTTGAATAAATTATAATTATGTTGTAATAAATTATAATTATGTTGGAATAAATTACAATTATGTTGGAATAAATTACAATTATGATGGTATAAGTTACAATTATGTTAGAATAAGTTACAATTATGTTGGAATAAATTACAATTACGTTGGAATAAGTTATAATTACGTGTTCGAATACATTAAAATTGTTAGATAGTTTTCTCTTTGAAAATTGTTAGATATCTTCCTTTTTTCTTGATAATTAAAGTTTATTCATACTTTTTCACAGAAATTCAACGAACTCGTAACCACAAGGGCACATTCCATCACGATACTAATGTTCTAACGGTTCGACGAAGATGTGTTCCTTCTGTGTGCAACACAGCTGAAGATAGAAATAAAAATAATCCGCCAAATAATAAAACACTTGTCCGCGTGGCAGCTTCGTAAATCAAACGCGAGAAAAAACTGAAATGAAAGACAAAAAATATTCACAACCCAAGTATAAGTCGTACATCCTAACTCTCGATTGGTTACATTTCGAGTGTGCTGAGTGGGCTACAGCCGCTCGTGTTTTCCAGTTTCATTTCTGCTTTGTGCGCAAGCGCAGTCCACAGAACTCGCAGTGTTTCGTCACCAGCATATGAAGCGCTAACGGGTAAGCCTTGCCATGCAATTCTTCACGAGGAAAGCTAAGGCACGTTTTTTCTTTTTACATGTGGAATGAGCGACTCTATACTTGCATTGTCTTACCGTTCTCGTATTTGAATAAATTATAATTAATACTGTTTCTAGTCCTGACACTGGATACTAGCATACTAGATTAAATTATGTTTTTTTCAGGAAAATTTCTTCTTGCCTATCATTTCAGAGTAAAAATAGCGATTCACACCTGTTACGTGAAATTAAACTAATATTTAAACCTCAGCGTTGTTTCATGTCAGAATGTCAACGGGAAATTAAGTATCAGAAAAACTGTCGCGGTGCTGCTGATTAAAAATACCTTCAACATTATTAATCTTCAATTACTGAGAAGTGTTTTGTCCCAAAGATGCCAACTACGTTGCAAGCAGCATTGTGAAGGAATTCTAAGGAGTGTTTTCCCGATAACCTTTTCAATTTTCTTGGTTAAACGATTCTGCAGTGTTTATAAAAATCAAGAAAAATTTCATTGCAACTGAGGAGGTTTCAAAGAATAAAGGAATTATTTACAACCATGTATTAAGTTAAAATCCTCACTCCAGTTACAAGCACGCAATTAAATTAGTGACTAAATAGGAATTTTTTCTCGTTACGTACATGAACAGATAACTTTTCTTGGTGAAATTCGTTGGTTTGACAATGTAAGTTAATTAGCTTAAATCTTTTACGAATGTAAGAAATCTATGAACACGAGTTACCTTCGATAAGCAGTTCTATGCGATTCTTCGGGTGAACGAGAAACTATCTTGTTCACAGTTGAACAAGAAAGTTCTTTTAGTTGAACAAGAAACAGTTCGTTCAAATGAACAAGCAACTATCTTGACCTTCACCAAAAAAATGTATTTTGTTTGCTTCTTATAAGATACACAACACAGAGAAATGCTTCATTGAAGAACATTTTTAGTAAATAATACTGTAACCCTTTCAAAACCCACTGGAAAGGGGTACACAAAGACTTTTTTTTTTTTGCAATAACAGTTTGCACAGCTACGAGGAGAAACGTCGCATAGCAGACGAAAAGAGGAAGTTCTAGTCTTTCGGTAGCACTTTCTAATATTCACAAATGCTTTTTTTACCCACACGATAAATGATAAAAAATACCAAGACAGGACTCCAAAAGTTACAGATACTGTCTTACCATACAGCTGACCATGGCCTGTCCGTTAAAAGGGTGTATATAAGAGGTTGATGGTTCAGCTGAGAGTAAAGTTACCGCCAAACCAAAAATTCTGTGGGAGTTAGTGAAAGGCTAGTTGGATATATCTGAGTTTACGAAAGACGAAATTGTGCGCACACTTTGGTGCATCCATTTCGGAAACGGAGACACTTGGGTATTGTTCGATGGCCACAGTTGTCAATGTATACCTGGAATGGTGCCAAAATGTCGAAACAAATAAATGGCGACATAACTGTAAAAGGCGGCAACAGGCAGGTTCTAGAAGTGAAACGGGTGCACGATTTGCAGAGGAACATCCGTGCAGCACAGTTTCCATTTTACGGCGCATTATAATAATGTGTCAACCGGAACCATTATCTCGAGCCGACTACGCATCGCACATTGGCGTGGATGGGCTATAAGCATAGACGACCTATATGCTACCATCCCTTAACAACAGTCCATCGACGTCATGACTCCTGGCGTAGAAAGCATGCTACTTGGACAATACGTTGAAAACAAGAGTGCTGCTCCGACGAGTTACGATGTACACTATATTGACAAAAGTCACCGCACACCTAGAAGAGAAACACAGCATAGCTTTTATTGGCATGCGTTAGTACGGTGTCGGTCCACCTTTGGCCTTAATGCATGCACTGACCCTTCGAGACGTGCTTTCGACAAGGTTTTGGAATAAAACGATAGGTATGCACTTCCATTCAGCACATAATGCTGCCGCTAACTGTTGCTTAGTATTAGGCCTTGGTTCCCAACTTCTTATGAGGCTCTCTAATTCATCCCATAGGTGCTCTATGGGATTAAGATCAGGGCTCAGTGCTGGCCAGTCCACACACGATACGGAATTATCGTCAAACCACGCCGTAATGGTCCTTGCTTTTATGTCTCGGTGCATTATCCTGCTGGTACCAACAAGACTCGGTTCCACAGAGTTGGTAGGTCATAATTGTTCAGAATATCGAGGTAGACATGCTGGTTAACAGGTTTGTCCACGATAACGAATGGGCCGAGACCATACCACGACAAACATCCCCACGCGAGTACACTGCGAGCTCCAAACTCGACCGTAGGAGCAGTACACTGTGATAAATAGCGTTCCTCCGGCTGCCGCCATACCCACATACGGCCATCAGACTGATGGGTCGTGTATCTGGATTAATCAGTCCGTATGACTCGTTTCCGATTGATCTACGGTCCACGATAAATGTTCTTTACGCCATGCTAATCGACGAGTAGCATTCCTAGTGGAGATGAAAAGGCTTATGAGCAGCCGCACGACAACGGTAACTCACCGAATGAAGTTATCTGCAAATGGTACGTGTACATACCGAGGTCCAGCATTTTTACTCATCTGTACACGCAGGTTTTATGCAGTATTCCGTCGATTAGCTGTAATTATTCTCCTGAGGCTTAGACGTCCTCTATCACTAATTTCATTTTGTCTGCCGGTACGTTTTGCTGCTTCAGGAAAGGTCCATGTGTCTTCCACCCATTCAGTATATCCAAAATAACTGAATTGGGTATGTTTAAACGTCTCTCGGTTTCTCTTATGGACAATCCACTAGTATAACACCCAACGATATTTCCTTTCTCAAAGTCAGTTCTCTCTCGCAGCGACATTTTCACTCAACCTCACAGTGCGTTCAGCTGCAGGCTTGTTTTTTACAGTTTGCAGCTGTAACGCGCATCTCAAAAACTCACGGAACCGTTCGTTTGCTTTTGCAGGGGTGTCCGGTGACTTTTGTCAGTATTGTGTATATATACGGCAAGGGGTGTCAGCCGATTGAATGGAAAAAAGTAATTGTAGGAGTTTCATTAGGTAATAATTTTCGATGCGAGGATCAACATACCATCAACAGCATACATTGTACACCGTTAGGCCTTCTTAACCCTTTAACTATTTGGAACGAGTTAACTTCGAGTTAGGAAAATTGGCTGAAATAATCTCGAACTATATTTGGTGTCTGAGTAGGCCGAACTCGCTTAGGGGTAAACCTTGGCATCAGAAAGCGTTGCTTTCCCTTTTAGCTTTCTTATTCAGAGTGGTCATTTATGGAGATGATTGACACTAATCCTTTCGGACTGATTACGTGCGGAAAAAGCTGTAATAATAGTTACGATCCTGAGAAAGAAGATGGTTGCGTCACATGTTTCCACCCAGAGGCATGACCTTCGTGTCAGAGGTACTTGCCCTTCCCCATTATGCTTTGTGTCATAGAGCAGAGGACAGAGGACCAGAAGGGCGTTCGTATCATCAGAGTTATGGTGGGCACTCGTGATGGTTGGTTGTCGCAGGTTTATGTTGGTGTTAAGCATGGTCCGACTGCTTAACGTGCTCATCCGACGCACGGCGGATATTTAGTGGTTCAAGCGTTCCTACCTGAATGGGATCGAACCTGAGTCCTCTCCGTAGCAGTCACGAACGTTGACCACTAGGCCATCCGCGGCACAATAAGCTACAATGGATAGGTGTGCACAATTTATGGTAATCGCACGTGATGTTGATATCACGCGGTAATTCGTTATCTCTCCGAATATGTGAAACGGGGATCTTCCTCATGCAAAGCTGACTCAGGTGTGTGTGTGTGTGTGTCTATCGCTTTCGTAATAAGTTTAGGAACCATCCCTTCTCCATTAGTGTATACTTCTATATTTGGAATGTAATGTCGGATATTTAATATCTGAAATTATTCTCTTTGCAGATGATAACTATGTTTACACTTTGAGACCAAAAAGGAAGGTGATATCATGTATTTCAGCATAAAGACCATTGACCTGATTGTCTACTTCAAACACGTACTTAAAGCTTTACGCCGGGAGCAAAAATATAAATTTCCATTTCATCCGTAACTTGAAATTTCAAATTTCTTCTTGCATAGTATATACACCAATGTGCCATTTCATTATGACCACCCCCAGCCTAGAGAAGTGAGCGCGCTTGGAGACCGAACGGTGGCGCAGGCGAAGTTCACAGAGCAGTATAAATAAAACCCGAGGACCAGCTTTCGGTTAGCATTCGGAGTCAGAATGGGAAAAGCTGCCGATTTATCGGAGTTTGATAAAGGACAAATTGTGATTGGACGTCGCCTCGGAACTACGACCTCAGAAACGGCGCGACTTATGAGTGGTTCACGGTATCGCTGTAGTGAGTACGTATCAAAAGTGGTGCACAGATGGCCGAACGCCAAACCGTCGTCCGCAGCTCATTGATGCCAGAGAGGAGTGGAGACTGTCGCGCATTGTTCACAGCGACCGCAGGGCCACAGTGCGATAAATCTCCCACCACTATAACAGTGGCGATCAGGGCAATGTGTCACAGCACATAGTTAATCGCAGCCTTCTCCGCATGGGCCTGCGTAGCCGAAGACACCGCCGGATCCCCATGCTCACTGCACGTCATCGCCAACAACGTATGAAATGGACACCCAAGATCATTGAGATTGGACTGTCGATGATTGGAAGAAAGTGGCCTGGTCTAACGAATCAAGATTCTTGGTGCATCACGTAGACGGCCGAGCACGAATACGCCAAATGCCAACGGAGGCTATGGCACTTGAATGCACTGTTGGGCGGAAACAGGCCGGTGGTGGCGGTGTTATGCTGTGGGCGATGTTTCCTTGGGACATTTTAGGCCCAATTATCCCAATAGCACAATTCCTGACAGTGGTCAGGTATCTTAACATCGTTGCGGACCAAGTTCACCCATTCATGGCAACTGTGTTCCCTGCTGGTGTTGGCCATAATCAACAGGATAATGTGCTATGCCACACTGCCAGAATTGTTAAGGAGTGGTTTAAGGAACACGCTGTTGACTTTCTGTTAATGCCCTGGCCTCCAAATTAACCTGACATGAGCCCAATCGAACATTTGCGGTTCGATTTGGAAAAGCGGGTCGCTCTAAACCACCACCACCCCGAAATGTACTGGGACTGGAGGACCTGTTGTTGATATTATGGTACCAGATACCCCAAGGTACCTATCGCCACCCAATTGAATCGATGCCTCGTCGAGTGGCCGCTGTTTTGCGGACAGAATTGTGTCCTATACAGCTCATCATGTAGGTGGTCATAATATAATGGCGCAATGGCGAATTTCATTATAAAACACATTTTATGCATACTGTACTTCCTATTTATTAATAAGGTAGAATTCTGTTGTACGAGATCTCAGTTTGTGTTGTTATCACACTTCACCGTATCTTGACATCTAAGAATCGAATTTATTTTGTTGTGCGGAAGAGCGGCTAAACATTTATTACACATTTGCTAATTTTTTATTACTCATAGTTCTTCATCTATGCAACAGAAACATACACGTGAAGTGCCAGAAAAACTGGTACAGATGAGGTTAAGCAAAATACATAGCAACGTCACCTATGAGCGCACTCGGTTGCGTCCGTCAGTGCGTATTTAAAGCGATACACATCCTTGTCAGAGCTGTTTTCGGCATGAGAATGACAAGTAATAACGATTTAAGCGATTTTCAACTCGGTGTCATAGTTGGCGCTCGTGAGATGGGCCATAGTATTTCGGAGGTAGAAACGAAGTTCGGATTTTCACGGGCGACCATTGCAAGAGTGTACCGTGACTACACGAATTCCGGCAAAACCTCCGACCTACGATACCAGTGTGGCCGTAAAAAGACATTGGGGGAACGTGACCGTCGTCGGCTGTCAAGAATCGTTTCACGAGATAGGCGTGCAACACTCTCGCCGGTATCATCGGAATTCAATGCTGGAGCCTGAACAAGCATCAGCGTCCGGACTGTGGAACGTACCCTGCACGATATGGGCTTTGGGATCCGACGCCCAACTCGAGCCCCTTGATAGGTACACGACACAAAGCTATGCGCCTCGCTTGGGCACGGCAACACCGACACTGGACACTTGATGACTGGAAACAAGTAGCCTGGTCTGACGAGTCGCGTTTCCAACTGTATCGGGCAGATGGAAGGATTCATGTGTGGCACAAACCCCAAGAAGCCATGGATCCCGTCTGTCAACAGGAAACTGTACCGGCTGGTGGGGGTCCGTAATGGTATAGGGTGTGTTTAACTAGACTTCACTGGGACTCCTGGTACGTCTACAAACGTCTGTGACCTGCCAACGCTATGTGCGCATCCTTTCCGATGAGGTACACCCGTTCATGTCCTGCATTCATGCTGATAGGTTGGTCCTGTTCCGACAAGACAATGCACCTCCACACAAGAGTCGGGACGCCACATTAAGGTTAGAAGAGCATTCATCTGAGTTTCCCACCCAAGTCCCCATTCCCATCCAAGTCCCCAGATCTGAACGTGATAGAACACATTTGGGATGCCATGCCACGCGCTGTCGAACACCGGATCCGAGATCTCGGAATACAGCCGAATTGTGGAACGCTCTGCAGGAAGTATGGAGTGCATTGCCTACAGCATATTTGCAGAAGCTTGTGGAGTCCATACCCCGTCGTATTTCTGCAGTCCTGCGCTCCCGTGGGGGACCTACCAAGTATTAGACTGGTGTACCAGTTTTTCTGGCACTTCAGTGTATATTAGTATTCGAAGTCTTGATTTCGCTTCTAACATGTAGGTCGCCATACCTAACATTACAAGAAATGCGAAAGTTCTGTTCCGACGGTAAAAATATTTCTTTTTACATGAAATTTGTATCGCACATATTCTGATTAATTTCGCCCGGCAATTATGAAAAGAGGTAATTAAATAAAATGCATTTTCATGAATTTTCTGTGCAGCTTTCAGCAGCATTGATCACTTTGTAATTACTTTAACATGATTAGGGCGTTAATTACTTTTAACTTTCTTATTTAAGTGAAAGTTAGTTTGTTGGTTTATGTGCTGCATGTTTTAATATTCTAGCAAAACGCAAAATCCGCTGCATTAATTAATGCAATTCCATCGCTTCGCACTTGGTGTTGGGTTTAAACATCCTTATAATTAAAAAAAAACGGAAAATTGTGATTGCGAACTAAATTTACTAATTTCCGAAAATGAGGACCAACGAAATGAAATTTTGTTTTCTAAAATAAAAAAAAAAAAAAAAAACAGGAACGTAGGAACCATGGTGAAGATTTATATTCCATCCGAGTTTACTTTTTTGCGCAATTTTTGGTAATTTTAAAGATTAGGAGCAACACATTTTTTAGTTACACTTAATTAATCCCGTGAATGATTGCTGTACAGGTAAACTCGTGGTACGGAAGAATATGTCCTTGCTTTTCCGAAAGCGCAAATTTCATTGGTGAAGTGTAATGTTAAAACGAAATCTGCTGCAAAAGGAGATATAGGGGAGCATTTTAAGGTGGACGTCAAGTAATTTTGCTTCCTATACTTCCAATGGAAATACTTCTGTACACATTTTCTTCCTAATTAAAGTGTTCCTAAGGATGAAAATCTGAACATCGATTAAAATAGCTTCATTTTATAACTTGGAATACTTAATATTTTCTAAGGCATAACCATAATTATGCAATCCAACGTTTGTTTTTCTCCTGACGTCATCAAAGTACAGGTCGCGCCATCTTTTTTCTGAACAATTAACGCGTTCATTTTTACCACGTCTTTTGTAAAAAAAGATCGTGCTTATGTTGTCCGTTTGTCCGTCCGTCCGTCAGTCCGTCCGTCTGTACCCACAGTATCTCTGTAACTATTTGTCCGATTTGAAACATTCTTTTTGCATTCGGAAGCTTAAAACATGCGAATGATGATCCTTTATTTCGTTTTTTTTTACGATGCACAATTTCTCCGCTAGAGGGCATAAATGCAGATGATGTTGATTTTTTTTTTTTTAATTGGAGGTTTAACGACCACCGTGAGCAACTCAATGGGCTATAAGCAGTCGTCCGTCCCTAATTTAGGGTCACTGGTTCCAGGGAAGGGAGAGAGCCAGTGCCGTAAGACAAACACAACATCCATGCCTCACCGGGATTCGAACCCGGACCCCTTCGGACGAATGATCAGAGGCCATCGCTTAGACCACTGCGCCACCGGGGCGGCAATGTTGAATTCAAAAACGCCGCCCCGGTGGCGCAGTAGTCTAAGGCGTTGGCCTCTGATCATTCGTCCGAAGGGGTCCGGGTTCGAATCCCGGTGAGGCATGGATGTTGTGTTTGTCTTACGGCACTGGCTCTCTCCCTTCCCTGGAACCAGTGACCCTAAATTAGGGACGGACGACTGCTTATAGCCCATTGAGTTGCTCACGGTGGTCGTTAAACCTCCAATCAAAAAAGAAAAAAAAAAAAGAATTCAAAAACACGTTTTATTCCATATATTTGCTTCTAAACATCCGATTGAAAAAATTCTTTTATCTTCCTATTCCATTTATTTCGAAGAGTATTTTAGATATAGTTACTTTTTCAAATTACGCATAGATTTTCCGCTAGGGGGCGTAAAAGTAAATTACATTTTTACCGATAACTCTTCTTCTATAACTCCGATTTGAAATTTTTTTTTCAGCGGATACATCTTCTGATGGAAAATCTTTTACATATAATTTAAAATTTTTGGTAAAGAATACTTTGGCAACCAGGGGGCGTAAGGATTAATTTTTGCTTCTGATGTATTTGCCATAAAATCTGAGCTTCTATAATATTCGATTGAAAACATTATTTCGTGGACTGATGCAACTTCCATCGATAAATTTTTTCGGAATTTTTCTTCTTAAAATATTTTACAGTTTCTCCGCCAGGGGGCGTAGACGTACACCATATTTTTGTCAATATCTCTACTTCTAGGAGTCCGATTTGAAAAATTCCTTCTTTGTTAGATAGTGTTTTCCGTGTGACATGTTTTTCATATAATTTCAAAATTTTCAAGTAATTCATAGACAATCCGCTAGGGGGCGTAGCGGTAAACTGCGTTTCTCCCTATATCTCTGCTTCTAAATCTCCGATTTGAAAAATTCGTTCTGCACCGGATACAGCTCCTTACGGGAAATCGTTTGCACATAATTTCTAATTTCTGTAGAAAAATAGTTTTGCCACCAGGGTGCGTAAATCTTAATTTCCGCTTTTGATGTATTTGCAGAAAAATATGAGCTTCTAAAAACTCGATTGAAAAAAACTTCGTTTGTTGACCGATACTACTTATGTCGACTGCAGGGGTTTCTACGCCAGGGGCGTAGATGTATATATTTTTTTGTCAATATCTCTACTTCTAAGAGTCCGATTTGAAAAATTCCTTCTTTGTTGGATAGTGTTTAATGTGCGGCATGTGTTTCGTATAACTTCAAAATTTTCAAGTAATTCATAGACTTTCCGCTAGGGGGCGTAAGCGTAAATTGCGTTTCTCTTTATATCTCTGCTTCCAAATTTCCGATTTGAAAAATTCTTTCTGCATCGGATACAGCTCCTGATGAGAAATGGTTTGCAGATAATTTCTAATATTTTTTAAAACATGGTTTGGCCACCAGGTGGCGTAAGTCTTAGTTTCTGCTTCTGATCATTGCAGCAAAATATGAGCTTCCAAAACTCGATTGAAAAAAACGACGTTTGTTGACCGATACTACTGATGTCGACAAACCTTTTAGAAACATTTTCTTCTTGAAATAATGCATGGTTTTTACGCCAGGGGCGCAGATGTATATCTCATTTTTGTCAATATCTCTACTTCTAGCAGTCCGATTTGAAAAATTCCTTCTTTGTTGGATAGTGTGATATATGGTTCATACAATTTCAAAATTTTCAAGTAATTCATATACTTTCTGCAAGGGGGCGTAAATGTAAATTGCGTTTTGCCTTATATCGCTGCTTCTAAATGTCCGATTTGAAAATTTTTCTGCACCGCATACAGCTCCTGATGGGAAATCGTTTGCACATAATTTATATTTTTTGTAAAAAATGGTTTGGCCACCAGGTGGCGTAAGTCTAAATTTCCGCTTCTGATGTATTTGCAGCAAAATATGAGCTTCTAAAATCTCGACTGAAAAGAAATTCGTTTGTTGACCGATGTTACTCATGTCGACAAACCTTTTAGGAAAATGTCCTTCTTGAAATAATGCATGGTTTCTACGCCAGGGGGAGTAGATGTATATCTTATTTTTGTCAATATCTCTACTTCTAAGAGTCCGATTTGAAAAATTCCTTCTTTGTTGGATAGTGCTTCCGATGCGCAATGTTTTCCCCATAAATTCAAAATTTACAAGTAAATCATAGACTTTCCGCTAGGGGGCACAAAGGCAAATTGCGTTTTCTGCGTTATTTCTGCTTCTAAAGCTCCGATTTTTAAAATTCTTCCTGTTTCGCATACAAGTCCTATGGGCAAATATTTTTCACATAATTCTAATGTTTGGTAAAGAATAGTTTGTCCACCAGGGGTAATAAGTGTTAATTTCTGCTTCTGAAGTATTTGTAGAAAAATCTGGGCTCCTGAAAACTCGACTAACTTTTTTTTCTTGTACCGATACCGCTTACATGGATAAACCTTTTGAGAATACTTTCTTCCTAAAATAATGCATGGTTTTCCCAGCAGGGGACGTAAAGTCACATTTTATTTTTGTCGATATCTCTGTTTCTAAGAGTTCGTAAGCTCAGAATTCCGTTTACAGCAATATCTGAGGGATTAAAAACCCGATTGAAAATCTTCTTTCTTTCGTCAGATCTAATGTTTTCCATACCGGTTCCATTGACTTTGAATAGCTTTGATGAATTTAATTTTCGTCAGAACGGATTCAAAAGACGTGCTTATTACACCAGAAAATTTGGTGTCATCTTTCTTGTTTAAAATTTGAACATCGATTAAAATAGCTTCATTTTATAACTCGGAATACTTAATATTTTCTAAGACATAACCCTAATTATGCAATCCAACATTTGTTTGTCTATTGACGTCATCAAAGTACAAGTCGCGCCATCTTTTTTCTGGTTTCAACATCACCAAAGGAAAAGTTATTGATTTTTAATATAATTACGGCTATGTTTTAGGAAATATTAAGTATTCCAAGTTATAACATGAAGCTATTTTAATCGATGTTGAAATTTTCATCATTGGGAACGCATTAATTGTGAAGAAAATGTGTACAGAAGTTTTTTCAATTGGAAGTATAGGAAGCAAAATTACTTGACGTTCACTTTAATGTTGAATTGTGTTGTTCATTTTTAATTTCCATTTATACACTTCCTGACAGAGAAAATGCCACAACACGAAGACTTGAACGTAGCGCCAGGCAAAATTCAGGATGGGTGCACACGTACAAGTTATGCAAATGATTGTATTTGCAGGCCAATCGCACGAACGGAGAGCGGGATATAAGCGGACAACCAGTCCGTGAGGCTATCATGAGCCGCGGATGGCTTAGTGGTTAGCAGTTCAGACTATCGATGCAAAGTCCTCAGGTTCGAACCTGGGCTGATTGAGTTACATAAATATGTAATAAACCTTTCTACAAAATTTCATTAACTTCCTCATAAGTCATTCGAGTTATGAAATTGATAAATTGTCCTTCCATTTTTAGCACCAATGTATTCTTTGCGTTACTGATATGAATACCTCTACCCTATAACTTTATTTTACTATCCAGTGACGCAATTTCTCAAGTATACGTTTGTATTCTATACATATTAATTATCATACGGTCTTCTTGCTCTAAAAATTACAGCAATTATGTACTTTTAAGTCCGACTTCTGGATTTGTATAGAGCCCATTCGGTTGTTTTGTTTCTCGAATCACGTGTCGTTTTATAGTTTCATCGGAGTCGATATAGCGAATACGCATTTAATCCCTAAGCGCATGCACACTCGCTACCAACTTCCACACCTCTGTTGGGGGGGGGGGCACAGCAGGGAGCCTCTGTTTAACCTTCTGACTGGCTTGTGCATGCATGAAATTGGAGTGAAATTTTTTTCCCTCGATATAGTTTGACACTTTTTCGTTGAGCTTTATATAATCAATCGGTCCACCTCACCCCCTCCATCGAAGGTATAATGGTATATTGCATTTCTTGCAATACCTCACTTTCTAGGATATCGATTTGAAATATTCTTTCATTCCACTACTTTCCATTGTGAAAGATAATGTTTCGCATAATTTAAAATTTTTTTATGGCGCTTGCTTTCGTCACTTCTAGGAGTAGATGCATATTTCTGTTTGTAACACATTTGTAGACGCATTTGCACATTTAAAAAGACTTAAACATCTCACTTTCGTCAAGTAACGTTCACCATGAAAAACATTTTGCGCCAATATTCAACTCAAAATTATTCGCAGTTTTCCCCATTAGGGGCGGAAATGAGTAAGCACTACGTGTTGCCAGTACCTTTAATAGACGTCAGTGGTGAGGCATTGATGTGTGCGTGCGTGCGTGCGTTTGTGTGTGTTTTTTACAGCCATTATTCTCGTCCTTCCCTGGAACCAGTGGCCCTAAATTAGGGGCGGGCGACTGAAGGAGTGCAATTAGAAAGGAATAACTGGAGACAAAAACACGTTAGTAAAATCATGCAATGCACTGATTATGATACGCTTTCCAACATACCAGAAATCATTACTCAATTTATTACTCAAGTTATGAGGATAATAGCGGTAGATTAAATCTTGCTCCTATGACCTGACCTTTGACCCCATTTCGATGATATTAAACAGAACCGGCAAAGTATACTTTCGGAAAAACATGATAAAGTTTTGTCTCAATCGAAGCATTTTTGCGTACGTTATAGCGCATAAGCCCGATGGAATGGATCCCACTCCTATGTACTGACCTTTGACCCCATTTCGCCCATTTTCAATAGGGTTCGTCCCCAGTGATCCATCCCCTATCATATACTAAAATAACAGGTGTTGTTCGATAGAGTGCTAGTGAGATACAATCAACACCGCATGCAGTACAGACCAGCAGCGCTGAGATGTAACCAATTACAAAATTTTGGAGAAAAAACTAAATGTTGCCGAGATGGATGTTTGGTGTCAGAAGAAAGGATTGGATTAGAAATCGGATGACTGCCACCCAGTTAAAATAAAAGGTATCAAAGAAAACTCAAGATATAAGATATATAGTCATATTTTGAGAAGAAATAGAGTGCCTGGGACGCAAAGTTCTGGACGTGGAGCTTCCCAGGAAGCGAAATACACTACCGGACAATTGCTAAGGACGGATGACAATAGCAACGATAGCAACCATAAAATGGAAGGCAGGAAAATGTGGAAATTAGCATAAGTGCGGGATACAGTAAGACGTGTTGTGCGTATGCAAATTTTGGATTGCCGAACTTGTTCGTGACGTCATAGCGCTGATAAGAGATATAAAGGATCTGACGCGTATTGACAGTTGTTGTTCAAACGCAACGTTGAAAGGGAAAGAATCAATTGACGAACTTGCAATTTTCAGTATGTCTTTTTTTTTTTTTTATTAGAGGTTTAACGACTACCGTGAGCAACTCAATGGGCTATAAGCAGGCGCCCGTCCCTAATTTAGGGTCACTGGTTCCAGGGAAGGGAGAGAGCCAGTGCCGTAAGACAAACACAACATCCATGCCTGACCGGGATTCGAACCCGGACCCCTTACGGACGAATGATCAGAGGCCAGCGCCTTAGACCACTGCGCCACCGGGGCGGCCACAGTATGTCTTCCCGACATCACCTAGATGATTTTACGCGTGGCCTTATTATTGGCAAGAGTGAAGGAGGGCGAAAAATAACAGATGTTGCCAGGGAGTTCGACGTCAGCCACAGTGTTGTTTCAAGGCTTTGGAAATCATTTCAAACAAATGGAGAGTGTAGCAAACGTCACGGTGGAGGTCGTGTTTGCAATACGACACCTGCAGAAGATCGGTACATAGTGCTATCAACAAAAAGACACCGGCGCAGCACAGCTAGTGAGGTAGCAAATCAGTTTATAGCTGCTACTGGCAAGCGGATCTCCAGAAAAACTGTCGCCAGACGTTTGCATGAAGGAGGACTGTACGCCCGCCGTCCTGTTGTGTGCATCCCATTGTCCAGACGTCACCGTACCGCCCGTTTGCAATGGTGCCATCAACATCGCAATTGGACTGATAACGACTGGTCTGCTGTCCTCTTCTCAGATGAGAGTAGATACAGTCTATCGTCTGATTGTCGACGACAACTGATCTGGCGTGATAGTGGTACTGCATATTGTCCAGCAAACATACAGGAAATGGACCGATATCCGACATGTGGTGTCATGGTATGGGCTGGCATCATGATCAATGGCCGTACGTCCCTCTATGTGCTTCCAACTGGGACTATAACTGGCCAACGATACATTAATGATGTTCTGCTACCTCATGTTTGCATGTTCCGTGGTGCTGTCGGTGATAGATTCATTTTCATGGACGACAACGCAACATGTCATCGAACAGTCGCTGTCCAGGAGTGTCTTGAGAGCGAGGATATTCAACGCCTCGTATGGCCAGCACGTTCTCAAGATCTGAATCCCATTGAAAATGTGTGGGATACTTTGCGGAGGAGTCTTGCTGGTCGCCAATGCCCTCCAATAAACAAGGACACCCTCATCCGTGCACTGACAGAGGAATGGGATAAATTACCTTAACAGCTGCTTGATAATGTTGTGCAAAGCATGACACGACGTGTGGAATCTTGCATCGCCCTCCATGGTGGCCATATCCCGTATTGACATCTTACGCCGGAACGCCTGCGGACGGTAATTGCATTTTTTCACGTTTACGTATTCTGCACAAAATGGCCTGTTTGTCCCTTGAACACGTTCCAAAGCCTTCTGGATTTCAGAGCACAATAAATTGTCTTTCTTGTAATGTCCTGGCATTCTGACATTATTTTATTTCACTTGGCATCCAACCACACTTACTTTTTTATGCGCTATATAGCCGTTTATGATCCGTCCTTAGCAATTGTCCAGCAGTGTAGAAGACCTATGGTGAGATGGAAGTATTGTGTCACCGTTGTCATAAAGAGGAGAAACTGATGAACTAGTTAACCCAAAGCAAACAACTATCTCACTTAAATAAGGAATAGATCATGTTGCGAGCTGGATATGTAAAAATTAAGTACCAGTAAATGTATAAGCATAGTGGTTGGACAGGATAACGTGAACACCATGCTCAGAGATGGCTTTTAATACAGCTGCGTACGTTGCAATACGCAAAAGTATCCATTTGGTTGTAATAGTCTTGTCTAGAACCTCAAGGTCCTGTTTAAGTGCATTTAAAGTGTCTTGTCGCGAAATTGCTTTCAGGGAGAAGACGACATGAGCGACTTAACGGACTTCGAAAGAGCGTTAATTTTTGGTGGCAGGCTGGTTGGTGCCTCCGTGACAACAGTTGGCAAGGTAGTGGAGGTATTGAAAGATAATGTGTCTGGTGTTACGACAACATACCGTGTTCGTGGCAAAACCTCGTCTGCGAAACACAAGAGTGGCCAGAAAACGACCCTTACTGATGGACACAAGAGCATTAAACAGGATCGTTACCCGTAATAGAAAGGCCACGGCGCCAAAAATTAGTTCAGAGCTCATCTCCAAACCCCAGTATCAAGGAAAATAGTGTGCAAGGAACTGAATAAACAAAGATATTCATGGCAGAGCTGCTATTGCAAAACCCCTGGTGACCCGGGTGAATGCTCAACGGCGATGGCAGTGGTTGCAGGAGCATACAACGTGGACTTCCGATGCATGGAAGTGTGTAATGTAGTCGGATGAATGAATCCACATTTATACTATTCCCAACCACAGGACGTGTGGAGAACACTCTCAGAAGTGTACAACCCAGACTGTCTGCTCTCTACAGTGCAGCATGGTGTGGTTCTGTCATGCTCTCGACGGTCATGTCATGGTTTTCAGCAGGTACTCTGATCACCTAGAAAGGACGGATGACTGGCAGGGTGTATGAAACCATTTTGGCCGACCAAGTCTATCCAATGGCTCAGGCATTGTTTCCTGCACTGGATGCCATCTACCAAGATGATAACTTCCCAATTCTCAAAGCTCGGAATGTCCAATCGTAGTTTGAGGAATATGAGGACTAACGTTCACACCTTCTTTGCCTTCCCATATCACCAGATTTAAATGCCATTGAGCCACTGTGGTCTGGGTTGGAAAACAGTGTAAGATCCCGTTATCCTCCTCCTACATCTCACAATGACCTGATGCAGTTTTTGCGAGAAGAATGGTGTAACATCCCACTAACCACCATCCTGGATTTATATACATCCATTCCAACGACGATTCAGGCGGTTTTGAATGCCATAGGTGTTCCCACACCCTATCAGGTGCGTAAAACCTTCTTTTCCTAGGTAATTCTGTCCAACTCCTGTATATATCAAAACAACCAGTCTTTTGCTGGAAGTCCGATTAAGTGCACACCAGCTTAGGAACTGTTTAATTATTTGCAGTTATGTCGGCTGTGCAGAGGCTAATTGAGGTGACAAAGTTATGCCGGGAATTTGCCTTTCCGTCCGCTGCAAAAACACTCGCACGCATAGCAGAAACATTTCATAATTCCCTCGTGGAAAAATCTTTGCCAGTTACTGGATAAAAGAGAGCTGTTGAAATATGCATTTCAAAACGAACTGAGTCGTGAACAAATTACAATTTAACGGTGAAACAATTCAATACAAGTTGGTAAAATCATGCAATGCATTGATTATGATACGCTTTCCAATATACTAGAAATCATTACTCAAGCTATTACTCAAGTTATGAGGAAAATGGCTGTGGAATAAATCTCACCCCTGTGCCATGACCTTTGATCCATTTGGGTGATATTCAACAGAACTGGTTCAGTATATCTCCGAAATAACATGATAAAGTTTTGTCGCAATCGAAGCAATTTTACGGAAGTTATGATGCATAAGCGCTATGGAATAGATCGCGCTCCTGTGTCCTAACCTTTACCCCATTTCGCCCATTTTCAGTAGGATTCGTCCCCAGACAGGCCACTACAACATATCAACATTTCATCCAAATCGAAACATTTTTACGTAAGTTATGACTCATAATGGCGATGGAAGTGATTCCGTTCCTATGTCCTGACCTTTGACCCACATTTCGCCAATTTTCAACAGGGTTTGTCCCCAGGTGGTCTCCTACCACATACTAAAATTTAATCGAAATCGAACCTGTTTTACGTTAGTTATGACGCATAAGAGCAGTGGAATAGATGCTGCTCTTATGTCCTGACCTTTGACCCCATTTCGTTCACTTTCAATAGGATTCCTTCCCAGGTGTTCCCTACCACATACTAAAATTTCATCGAAATTGGACGATTTTTACGCGAGTTATCATGCGGACGAACATACGCACACAACGCGTGACGTAATGAGGCAGATGGGAATCGCGACCATCTGCTAGCAAGGTGTGACGTCATAAAACTTTAATAGTATCAACAAACAACGCGTGATGTAATGAGATAGATGGCATGACCGCGCGCCAACATCTAATGGGGCGACGCCATGACACCAATCTTGGAATACTTAATATTTTTTAAAACATAACCATAATTATGCAATCCAACATTTTTTTGTCTGCTGACGTCATGAAAATACAGGCCGCGCCATCTTTTTCTGGACAATTACCGTGTTCACAAGGATGAAAATTTGAACATCGATTAAAATAGCTTCATTTTATAACTTGGAATACTTAATATTTTCTAAAACATAACCATAATTATGCAATCCAACATTTTTTTGTCTGCTGACGTCATAAAAATACAGGCCGCGCCATCTTTTTTCTGGACAATTAACGTGTTCACAAGGATGAAAATTTGAACATCGATTAAAATAGCTTCATTTTATAACTTGGAATACTTAATATTTTCTAAAACATAACCATAATTATGCAATCCAACATTTGTTTGTCTACTGACGTCATCAAAGTACAGGTCGCGCCATCCTTTTTCTGGTTTCAACACCACCAAAGGAAAAGTTATTGATTTTTAATATAATTATGGTTATGTTTCAGAAAGTATTAAGTATTTCAAATTATAATAACGTTATTTTAATCGATGTTCAAATTTTCATCCTTGGGAACACATTAATTGTGAAGGAAATGTGTACAAAAGTTTTTCCATTGGAAGTATAGGAAGCAAAATTACTTGACGTCCACCTTAATAATATGAGATAAGAGAATGGATCGCAATCCTATGTCCTGACCTTTGACCCCATTTCGTCCACGTTCAATAGGGTTCGTCCCCAGGTGTTCCCCTACCACATACTGAAATTACATCGAAATCGAACCATTCTTACGCACGTTATGACGCATAAGGGCAATGGAATGTATCCCGCTCTTATGTCCTGACCTCTGACCTCACTTCACCCATTTTGAATAAGATTCGTCCCCAGGCGGTCTTCTACCACATAGTAAAATTTCATTGAAATCGAACCATATTTACGCATGGTATGACGCATAAGGGCAATGGAATGATCCCGCTCCTACGTCGTGACCTTTGACTCCATTTGTCCCATTTTCAATAGGGTTTGTCCCCAGGTGGTCACCTACCACATACTATAATTTCATCGAAATCGAACCATTTTTACGCCAGTTATCGTGCGGACGGGCGGACAAAGCTGGAGTATATACGCTTCATCAGCCTACGGTTGGAAAGCGTAAAAAACAGCTCATGATTAAAAACGGGAGTGTGGTTCCCCTGTTTTCAATCTTTATTTAATCACTGATCGTCTACTGAGCCAGGATATATCCGCACTTCCTCATTGAGTGAGTAGACTAGTTTTTAAAGTCTATGCATTATTTTGACACGCGAACTACCATTTCGAAAATGGTAAGTCGCCTTCATTTCAGATAATTGTTGGTGGAATACTGATTTCGTGATATCACTTCCAGGGAATAGCTTTGGGCTAGGTGTCGATATGTGGATAAGGAAGTATGGATGATGGGCTATCACAATGGCTGCTGGTGTCCCGTTCAAAATTACAAAAGGAATGAAAGGAATACCAATAACCCTATGCTCCAAGTCCTAAGATTACATCTAAGTGTAGTTAGCTTTTACTTAACCTATAGCAGCGTGCTTGGTGCAGCCGTTAACAATTGTTATTCATTAACACCAAAATAATTGATTTGTTATATATTTGAGAAACGAATTCCTCCGAAGAAATAATTCTTCATTTATACATGGTAGGCATCAATGCTTGTTTTATGCCTCCGCACATATCCACAATCACCAAATCATGGCTAGAGGAATATTCCACGGATTATTGGCATATTTTCACTTTATTCCATGTATTTACTCCACTCAGAAAACCTAAAAAATTTCTCTCTCTTGGACTGGGAGTCGAACACACACCTCCCGATTTCCAGTAGAGCATGCTACTCATTACACTTCCTAGGAAAAAATTACCTTCGTTTCTCAAATATATGATTTATTTCAATCACTGAAATGGTGGCCTACATTTGACCTTTGATGTGAGAAAAGGTCGTGCGACGCTACAATGGATCAGGAACAGTTTTGACAAGCGCAAATCTCATGGTAATCAAATAACGTAACACTGAAGTGCCAGAAAAACTGGTACAGACGAGCTTATGAAAAATACATAGAAACGTCACCTCTGCGCGTACTCTGTTGCGTCCGCCAGTGCGAATATAAAGCGATAGACATCCTTGCCAGCTGTCAGAGCTGTTTTTGGCATGATAATGACAAGTAATAACGATTTAAGCGATTTTCAACGCGGTGTCATAGTTGCGCTCGTGAGATGGGCCATAGTATTTCGGAGGTAGAAACGAAGTTTGGATTTTCACTGACGACCATTGCAAGGGTGTACCGTGACTACTAGAATTCCGGCAAAACCTGCAGCCTACGATACCAGTGTGGCCGTAAAAAAACATTGGGTGAACGTGACCATCGTCGGCTGTCAAGAATCGTTTCACGCGATGGGCGTGCAACACTCTCGCAGATATAATCGGAATTCAATGCTGGAGCCTCAACAGGCAACAGCGTCCGGACTGTGCAACGTATCCTGCACAATATGGGGTTTGGAACCCGACGCCCAACTCGAGTCCCCTTGATGGGTGCACGACACAGAGGTGCGCCTCGCTTGGGCACGGCAACACCGCCACTGGAAAATTGATGACTGGAAACAAGTAGCCTGGTCTGACGAGTCGCGCTTCGAAATGTATCGGGCAGATAGAAGGATTCGTGTGTGGCGCAAACCCCATGAATCCATTGATTCCACCTGTTAACAGGGAACTGTTCCAGCAGGTTGGGAGGGGGTCCGTAATGGCATGGGGTGTGTTTAGCTGGACTTCACTGGGACCCCTGGTACGTCTACAAACGTCTGTGACCAGCCAACACACTTGCGCATCCTTTCTGTTGAGGTTCACCCGTTCATGTCCTGCCTTCATGCTGATGGGTTGGGTTGGACAATGCACCTCCACACATGACGCCAATTTATGGTTAGAAGAGCATTCATCTGAGTTTGGGGTGTTGCCATTCCCACCCAAGTAACCAGATCTGAACTTGATAGAACACATTTGGGATGCCATGCAACGCGCTATTGAACACAGGAATCCGATACCTAGGAATACAGCCGAATTATGGAACGCTTTGCAGGAAGTATGGTGTGCATAGCCTGCAGCATATTTCCAGAAGCTAGTGGAGTCCATGCCCCTGTCGTATTTCTGCAGTCCTGCGCTACCGTGGGGGACCTACCAAGTATTAGCCTGTTGTACCAGTTTTTCTAGCACTTCAGTTTACATACGTCCAGTTGCTCGGGATTTCCTTGTCCCGGGTAGTATAATGACTGGCATGCTCAACCGGAAATCGGGAAGTGTGGGTTCGATTCCCACTCCAGGACAGCGAAATTTTCAGGTTTTTTGAATGAAGTAAATATTGGGTTGGTGCGAATGAAATGTCCTGCGCGAACGAGCAGTGGAGACAGGCCCCCCACCACAGCGGAATGGAACCACCCACAGGTGTTGCGGGTATTACGTCGCAGAGTTACTGTAAATAGCTAGCACATGTGTGAAGAACAAGGTTCAGGAGTGGTTTGTTTGGACGTAACGTGGCTTGCAAAGGAAACATGCAGACGCCGGATTTGAGAGTTATCTTCCTGTATGCATTTAAACTGCGCCATTCTGCAGGAATTTCCGCTCGAAACGTTAACAAAGCGTTTGGGGAGAATACAGCCAACGAACGAAGCATTCGGCGATGATTGTGAAATTTCGAAGCGGAGATACGGACCTGTAAAACGAAGCACGTGGTCACTGACCTGTCACGTGGTCAGCGACCTGTCACGTGGTCACCGACCTGTTGCTGTTTCTGACGATGTTCTGTTACGTGTGGTTGAAGCGAACCCCGAAAAACGTGTCTTGAGATCGAGTTGTTCGGCATCTGGCTGTGTTGGGTAAGGTCAAGAAGCTGGACATGTAGATGCCGCGTGTGTTGTCAACTGCCAACAAGACTAGGCGTTTGGAAGTTTGCACGTAGCCCCTTGCCAGGGGTAAACATGAACCTCTACTGCATCGATCGTCACCTGCAACGAGAAGTGGGGTCCTTTATATTAATCGGAAACGATCTGCACAATGGTTAAGAAAGGCACAGCCGGCTGGACGGCATTCTAAGCCACCTCTACACACCAAGATGATGCTCCTTGTCTGATCTGGTGGTCCCCAGCCGGTATAATTCATCGGAGTTTCTTGGGAAGAGGCCAAACCATCACTGCAGAAAGTTATTGTGCTGAATTACACCAGATGCACCGGAAATTGCTGCAGAAACTACCGGCTTTGGTCAACAGACATAGACATGGTGTTCTTCTGCTCCAGGACAACGTCCGCCTTCATGTAGCACAACGAACGATGTTGACATTAAGGGCCTCGAGCTATGAAGCACTGCCTCATCCTGGCAATTTTCGGACTTGTCTCCGACAGATAATCATCTGTTTCGTCGCCTGGATCACTTCTTGTCCGGGAAACAGTTTACGACAGACAACGAAGTTCAACATGCAGTTTGTAACGTATACTCTAGATTCACTTTCCTTTTGATTTTTACTATGTCTGGTTATTTTATTTTACTATGTAAATTATCTTCTTACTGAACGAGATGTTATTTCTCCCGCTGAATGAGATCTGGCAATGAGTGTAAGTCATGACGTGGTGGTAGCCAGTATAAATAGGCGCGTTCAACGATACGTAGAGAGAGCTGTTGTTGTACGGAGAGAGCTGTTGTTGTACGAAGTGAGCTGTTGTTTATGTGTCAGAGAGCTGTTGTTGTATAGAGAGAGCGGTTGTTTATCTGCGTGAGAGCTTTGTTTCGTGTGTAAAGAGATCTTCGTTTATGTGAGAGCCAGAAGTTTACCAAATAAAAGATTGTCTTAGTAAGTACGTCTTTCTCAGTTCATAGTTTTGTCAGATCTCTGTCTGGCTGTTAGGTTAATTTCATTAGTTGATTATTATTAACAACCAGCATAAGACTTTATTCATCTTAATTACTACTACAACATTACTAGCAGTTAAAAGCTTGTTCATTATTATTACTACACTTCTAGCAGGAAAGTTTATTCATGATATAATTAACAAACAAGCATTAGAAGAAGCATTAGCTTAGAAGAAGCATATATTCATTATAATTCAGTAGCAGAAGCGATATATTCATTATAAGTTGTAGATGATTTTTTCGGGTCCCAGCCACAAGTCTTTTTTCGTTCGGGGATAATGGCTTTGTGATGGTTGTTTGCTCGCATGTTGGAGGGATGGTTCGGTTGATTAAATTGTATTACTTCTTATTTTGCTGTGATATAACCAAAGAACTACTCCACCTTGAATACTTCTTAAAATCACATTACAAAACACAACAATTTATTAATGACATAACATGAGGACATAAGCTTTTCTTTCCACATTTTATTACAACCTCTCTCTACACAGGTAAATCCAAGCGTGACGCTGTTACGTCATGCACAGAGATTCTGCCGAGTGGTGCGAATCTGGCGCCATCTGTTAATCAAAATTGTATGTAAAAAAGATTGAGAATTATAAAAAATGTACAATACTTTGCCGGACAGATAGCAACTGTGTGTCGACTAGTTTTACATCCCGGCTTTGCCCGGGATTTAGATTTATTAATTTCATATTCCCGTATACATCACTGAAAAATTCGGGAAACAAATTGATGCTTGCAAGAAACAAAAAAGCTGATTTCACAAATTCGGTCATTACAAATTATTTATTCATAGTGTGATTATTTCAGCACTTGGCGCCGTACACAAGATTTTTGGTTTCTCCTTCATCGGTGACAAAATATAATTTTGTTGGATCCTTTGCTCTTTAGATTCCAACATACTGTAGAATCAAACGGACGAAAATTGTTACGAATTATTTAACACGCGTCCAGGAGACACAGGATTAGAACACTGTCTGAACAAAATTCGTTAACAATTTGTTATCGACGATCAAATGCATCACGTGCTTTCGGTTTCAGACGTCTTTGAGGGGCGAATCTCTGGGATAAAATGTTAAAAACGTATCTTGGCGAATATTTTATGAAACTGGCTGAAATTTTAATGAACACCATAAATCGTTAATAGGAACATAACCTCCAAATTTCGTCGGAATCGGTAAATAACTTTTTAAATTAGCCGTCAAAATTTTATTAACCGTTTCTGCGTATATATTTTTGTTTACCGATGAATTAAAAATTCGCCGCCCCGGTGGCGCAGTGGTCTAAGCGATGGCCTCTGATCATTCGTCCGAAAGGGGTCAGGGTTCGAATCCCGGTGAGTCATGGATGTTGTGTTTGTCTTACGGCACTGGCTCTCTCCCTTCCCTGGAACCAGTGACCCTAAATTAGGGACGGGCGACTGCTTATAGCCCATTGAGTTGCTCACGGTGGTCGTTAAACCTCCAATAAAAAAAAAGAAAAAAAGAATTAAAAATTCCATGCCTATTTTAAAAAGTTTTGACCGGATTCCGGTGAAATTTTGAGGGACTCCTCTTATTACCAATTCATGGTGTTGATAAAAATTTCAGCCCGTTTCCTAAAGATTTCGCAAAGTTCGCTTTTTCATTTTTTTATGCAAGAATAGAAACACCTGTGGATGTGCCTGGGCGATGAATGCGGTCACGTGCTTTCAGATTTGAAACAGATAACGATGACGTAGCAAACGACGCTGACTTTATTGATTAGCTTATTAATTAATTCAAAACTAGCTAACGGAACAACTTAGGGATCTTAAAATCGTTGCGTTGACCTAGAAATTCCAGTATTAATAAAGCTATGCAAATTTCATGATGCCACAGTTCGGCTTTCGAGAGTTTTTGCTGCTTCAGACAAACAGACGTTTTGTGTTTTATATATAAGATGACGAGGGGGATTACTTTGCCTAAGTAAGTTGTCCTAATTTCCGTTCTCACCGTCCACGGTTGCTGGTCCTTTGCCGAACATTTCATTCGCATCAACCTAATACGTGGAATAAAATGAAAATATGCCAATAATCCGTGGACTATTCCTCTAGCCCTGATTTGGTGATCGCGGATGTGTGCGGAGGCATAAACCTAGCATCAATTTATTTGTTCTTTCCAAACAATATCCAGGTAAAATTCGAAACGAGAAGGTGGAACATTTCCCGGGTGACCAACCTGGAAATGTTTCGGAGTGACAATCCGTCTCCGGATCTATGACATCTTTTAAGAGCACCAGCTGAGACGAAGCATTTGCTCTCTGAGGTATCACCGTAATAAAAGAAGGTATAGACTTAATTTTCTCTTTCTGTGCAGAAGACTGGATGCGCGTTTTCAGTGTATTTCAGTTTCCTTACATATTTGTTTTAAAGAGTAAAATATATTTTACTCCATACAGTAAAATTTTCCGCTTACCGGACTGCATTTCGTTATAAATTAAAACTTTGTGTTGCTTAGAAACACCTTAAATTGGAATATCTCGTGACGCAAAAAACCTCTGTAACATTTGAAGCATTTCAACGTTTCCAGCCGTCCTCTTATTTTTATTAAAAATACATTTACATTTCTCTTCAGGAACGCGACGACAGATCTTATGTTTCTATGAAAAATGTTTCCTTTCCTTTGAAAAGGGTTGCTAGTTTATAGCAACACTTTATCTGAATCACCATCTCTTACCCACAGATTCGCGGTTAAAATTATGGCGGCAGAGCAACGCAATGTTTGTGGTCCTTTTTTTTTTAAGCGTTTCCAGGAAGGAATTCATCTTCTAACTCGCTGTTGACGGCCTCAACTCTTTTAATTCTTGATTTAATTTGCACTTCATCAGTTCATCCTCTTAAAGTATTTTTCAGAGATTCCGTGCGTTTAACGACAGTTACTTCAGAAAAAGTTCCGACCATGTCAAGAGCTCCCGAACGGATTAGATTGAGTTCCGTACGAAGTTTGAGTACGCAGTACGTGATACTTCCCAGTTACATAAATTACATTTCGTCGTTTCCTGACAGCGAGCAAAGAAATAAAAAACAAACATAGATTACGATGTTTAATGCGCAATTTATTTCCGAAATTCAATTCACTGCAGTTTTGCGTACTTGCAGCACCACGTCACATTTTCGTTCGTCTGCCAGTCCGTTTGTATAACATGCTACAAAGGTTGGACAGAATAATGTTTGCACCTAGCAAAAGGTTTTACGTACCTAATAGGGTGTTGGACCACCTTTGGCATTCGAAATCGCCTGAATTCTCCTCGGAATGGACGCATATGTGGTTAGTGGGATGTTACACCATTCTTCATGCAGGATCTGCTCCAGGTCCTAGATAGGCAGAAAGGGGATAACGGGATCTTACACTGTTTTCCAACACAGATCGCAGTGGCTCGATAATGTTTAAATCTGGTGATTGCGTAGGCTAAGGAAGATGTGAAAGTTCGTCCTCATCTTCCTCAAACCATGATTGGACATTCCGAGCTTTGTGACTTGGGGTGTTATCTTGTTAGATGGCATCCCCTGCAGGAAACAATATCTGAGACATTGGATGGACTTGGTCGGCCAAAGTGGTTTCATACGTGCCCAGGGGACCTGCTGAAAACCACGGTATGACTGCCGAGAGTATGATAAAACCACCAGCTTGCAACACTGTTGGGATCAGAAAGTCTGGGTTGTACGCTTCTGACGGTGTGTGTTCTCCACATGTAAACACGATGGGGAATAGTGGGAATGTGGATTCCCCCATGCATCAACACTCCACGTTGTATTCTCCTGGCACCATTGCAGTTGCCGTTGTGCATTCACCCATGTCACCAGAAGTTTTGCACTAGCAGCTCTGCCATAAATATCTTGTTTACGCAGTTACCGGCGCACTGTTTTCGTTGATACTGGGGTCTGGAAATGCAGATTGAGTTTCGCACTGACTTTTGGCACAGTGGTGTTCTTATTAAGGATAACAATCCTATTTAATGCTCTCCTGTCTCTATCAGTCAGGGTCGTTTTCCGGCCACTCCTGTGTTTCGAAGACGAGGTTTTGGCACGAACACGGTACGTTGTCGTGAAGCTAGATACAGTAGCTCTCGATATCCTCACTACAATGGAGACTGTAGTCACTGAGGCACCAACTTGCCGGCAAACAACAATAAGTCCCGAGTGAATCACCCTTTACTTTTTAATACAAAAAACTAACCGTCTGCTTAAAAGTGAAGGGTTACTTTAAACTTTGGCCAAGCTGAGAAAATAATCGGATGAATCTCCTTTTCCGTGCTTGATCGAATATTTGTAGAAAATGCAGTAAAATGCAATCTCTAAAATTGAAACTACTATTTTACAGCGTGATGTACCAGATTAAAACATTTCTTTCGAAAGTGCGGAATTTGGAAAAAGAGGAGCGCAAAGAAAGGAAAAGAAACAATGCTGCTCATCAACTGCATGTAGTTCTTTGCGGCGTCTGTATGGCATCGTGACTGCTTGTGAAGACAGCATGTCCCCTAGGGCGTTCTGTTCGCTTTGGGATGATGAATTTCGCCTGGAGATAAATTGGTCGCTGTCTGTAATTTGATACTTGTCATTTTCTGATGCTCATCTCTCTCACTGGAAGATGAGTGAAACTTCGAAATCAGATTCTACACATTTCTGGCCTTTGGAGATGGTTGTACGATATATTTGTTTCAAATAACGGAATTTAACAACATCGAATTTTCATAATTCAAGCAATGTGACCGTTTTGCCTCTGAAATAAATGTTAAACTTCGCAAATATTTGCTTACAAACGGACGAAGCACATTTAAGAAGTGTTCAGAAGCACTGGTTTATGGTTAGTCGTCGGAGCTGGGTACATATTCAAGTCTTAGATGAGGTGCGTTTTGGAAAGGGACTGCGCAGCCTCTGTCACTTTCCTGGAATTATAGGTTGTTAATTAAGCACTGGCGACGGATTTATACTCTTCAGACTTGCTCATGGTGTTCATTAACCAATTACGGTACCACTTGTCTCTATTTGCGGCATGATGTTAATGTCAGGGGGACTAGAACTTTCCAGGGTCATGAAGCAGAGATTAAAGGACTCAAAAGAGAGCTTGCTACCAATGCCAGCTTTAGGGTTGGTACTGCTAAGATGAGAGTGGAAAGGAATCGTTTTCTGTAGCGTTCGCACAAATCTGGCCGCTTTCTGAACGCTTCTGTTTGGGGAGCGCAGAAACTTTGCAATTATTGTGTATAAACGCACGGGTACCATTTGGTTCAGGTACATCGGATGGCCTAGTGGTTAACGTTCGTGACTGCTCCAGAGGAACCTCATGTTCAATACCAGGCAGGCTCAAACCACTAAATATCCGCCGTGCGTCGGATGGGCACTTTAAGTCGTCGGATCCCGAGTACTAGCCCCCAATAATAAATAAGGGCGTCTTTCTCTTCCCTTTCTACCTCGCTTCCGTGTGATTTTCCTATCGGACACTTTATCCCAAATATCCTAGCTTCCTATTTCTAAGAGTTGTTTAAGACCTGGGGTCAGACACTCCCTTCCTAAAATCCTCTACATATGATCTGATCTGACCTCAGATACCCTCAAGCAAAAACTCAAGTGTTGGGAAACTGTTGGCCACCAGCTGGCAGTGATGGGTCACTGCTGGATGAAATCTGCCGCTCACGGCCCGGTAGCGGTCCGTTGGTGGCAGCGCCATCAGTTGGCAGCATGTTGGCAGCATCGCCGTGAATTGCGGGCCACCAAGCAATTGCCACTAGTGGCCCGTAGCTGGCAAACGAAGCAACCCCAACACGAGGTGGAAGCAACCTGACTGCGCATGCGCAGAAGTAACACTCGCTGGGTCTCTCGTGGTACCATTTAGTTGAAGACGACGCTATCGTGTTATTTCAGTGGATGCTAAAAAAGAAGCCATATGTAGAGATGCAAATTATTTTCCTAATGAAATAACACGTCGACTAAGATTACCGTCGGAAGAAAAATATATAAATAATTATTAATGAACTATAAGAAATAGTCAATTACTCTCGTGTATTTATAGAAACTCATTTCATAGCAAAATTCCTGCACTAACACACAAGGAATCGAGAGCACAGACAGCCATGAAATACACCGACTCCATTCCCATTGAGAACAAGAAATAACTTCATTTCTGTGAAATCTTTCTTCTTTAATATACTCTAAATCGCTTCAAACAAAAGTCGTGGATAAACATTAAAAAAACGTTATGTTGGGAAAAAAATAAGAAGAATTATACGCATGCAAAATTTATCAATTATTTGAAAAAAAAAATAACGCTATGTGGATATAATGTACTCATCCATGGGTTGAATACACAAGACTGGAGAAATTTACTTTTAAAAATAACGAGAAGTAAAATAAAATATATTTCGTCTTTAAAACAAATGTAGCTTCGGACAGCGGAAAGGAAAGATACAACGTTCAAAATGTAACAGAATGTGACATGAACAGGTAAATATATTAATTCAACAATCGGCTTTCAAGACCACAAGGACAGCACAAGACTTTGGAAAGCACCTTTAAGTTGGTACACTCGTTGAAAAGGAGTGAAGTTCCCTTAAGTTAAATAAAACAATCGTCACGTTGAAAAAATAAATTTATGAATTATATGAAACTGACATTTGTGAAAAATACTTCGCGATATTTTAAAATTGAAAAGAGAAACCTAAGTTTCACATCGCGCTTTAAAGAGGCTCAGCTTCAAGCAAAGACACATGCGTGGAAAATCACTGTAGTCGGCAGAGCGCTCGCTTCGTAAGCAGGCGGACGTTGGTTCGTTTCCAGCCAGCTCCAAATGAGCGTTTTTCAAGACCTGTTGAGAAATGTTCCTAGCGCGATGCCGTCATGAAGAAGTTTTGTAAGGGGAAGAAAAAAGTAGTTGTGGCTTTGGGAAACTGCGGTTATGTTTTCTTTGTTTTTTTTTTTTTATGGCTACTACTGGGAAATTGGCGGACAAGATTTGGTAATGGCAGCCGGCTGCCACTACCGGGAAACCAACGGGCCACATTAGGCTAGTTATCATTCATGGCACGTGCTCGCAAGGCCAATTTTGGAAGTCACTGCCTGTGATGGATAACAGATGGCCCTGTTCTGGCATATGACAACTAATGGGGTGCCAACTGTTGGCCTACGTGGTGGCCGCCGGGACATTTAATTGACGGTTTGGCGGCGGCAATATAGTGCGGGGCCGCTGCTGGCATGAGTGCTGGTCCAGAAAAACTGTTTTTGCCACGCACTTCTTTGGCAGCAAATCAGCCGATCAGCAAATTAGTCTAGTCGGTGGTCCCCATCCACCGCACAGCCCAGATCTGGTGCTGTCCGACTTCCACCTGTTCGATCCAATGAAGGGAAGTCTCTGGGGACAACGATTTGAAGACGCAGGCGAGGTGAAATTAATTGGCTGTGAAAAAGTGGGTACAACAGTCCACTCCTGCATTTTTCAAAGAGGATTCGAGAGTTGGGTTCAACGATGGCGCATGGCGCAGATGTATCGCTTGGGATGGAGACTATGTTGAGAGAAAGAGTTACTTGTCTGGAGAAAGAGTTACTTGTCTAGAGAAAGAGTTACTTTAGAGAAAGAGATACTTGTCTAGGATGGAGACTATGTTGAGGGAAAGAGTTACTTGTCTAGAGAAAGAGTTACTTGTCTAGGATGGAGACTATGTTGCGTGAAAGAGTAACCTTTGCCTAGAGAAAGAGTTACTTGAGAGAAAGAGTTACTTGTCTAGAGAAAGAGTTACTTGAGAGAAAGAGTTACTTGTCTAGGATGGAGACTATGTTGAGAGAAAGAGTTACCTTTGTCTAGAGAAAGAGTTCTTTGAGAGAAAGAGTTACTTGTCTAGGATGGAGACTATGTTGAGAGAAAGAGTTACTTGTCTAGGATGAAGACTATGTTGAGAGAAAGAATTACCTTTGTCTAGAGAAAGAGTTACTCTATCAACATGTGTAATTTAAATGACCTCTGTAAATTAATAAAAAGGTTATGCCCACTTTTGCATTACTTTTGGTACAACCCTACTGTTTTTAATGTATAGAGCGTGGTAAAACATTCACATGAAAAATTTACTGAACTTGATAATCATTTATAAAGGCGTGCATTTTAAAAATTGACATATGTTATTTGGAAGTTTAAACTACGCATTCTGTATGTGCTTATTCAATTTTACGGTTAACTTACAAACATCGCAGAATTTCTTTTTTCCTGCAACGTGGACGTCGCATTAATAACATATTCCGTATATATAAATTTTCACCTAATATACATTTACCCTCTAAATAAAACCACATGGGTTTCGAGAAACGGAAACAAGTTTTACGAAGATGAAAAGCATCCTATGGAAAAATATTTGAAATGTGATTTGAAGTCCCACACTGCGTTAAGACGAAAGCAAATGTTTTCCACGTAAGCTTCACTCTTCCCAGCGAATGCAAAGCATAGATACATTTTATTTTGTCTGGTTCTGTCATTTTAATCTTTTTTCTTTCGGATGCAGAACGCTGTCGTAATCGATTTTGCTTACTGGTAGCATTTTTATTTTTCTGTTGCCCCTGATATATCATAAATCAGAACACGTTTCAGAATCCTGCAGCAAATCCTCTGCCAACGATCTACCTATCTCCTTTACATAGCAAAAAAAAAAAAAAAAATTAAACATGAAGTTCTTCCTGAGAAACTTCCTCCCTCGAAAGTGGAAACCGATGGGGAGGGGGTAATCTTCATTCGTACCGCACCGACCAAAAACATGCCAGGGGAATTGCAGAATGCTCTTCCAAACTTCTTTTAATTCACATCTTGGAAGAGAAAAAAACAGTTCTATGGGTATGAGAGAAGGATTTATGTCAGTTCCTGTGCGTCATAGTAAAAGAATTTTAAACAGGTTTTACAGCACTAGTGAGAGAATGAGTTGAGTTCAGATCAAACCTGAGAAACATTTTCAATTTTTTGTAAAGGTGTCAGGTTCTCGTAAGTGGCATTTTTTGTAAAGGTGTCAGGTTCTCGTAAGTTTTGTTTTATGTCTTTTACGTTGAAGGAATTAACAATCCTTAACACACCTCCAGCTGTTTATCTGGGTGTAAAGCCTAAAACGCCACTCCGGTGATCTAATGGTACAAAGCTTTGGCTTATCTTTCGTCCGATAGGGTCTGGGTTCTAATCCCGGAAGAGGCATGAGTATTCTTGTCTCCTTTTTCTGGGCAGCCCCCGTGGCGCAAGGGTCTGAGCTCCGGCTTCTGACCATGCGTCTGAGATGAGTCCAGGTTCGAATCCCAGTGAGGAATGGATGTTGTGCTCGCCTTACAGCGCAGGCTGTATCCCTTTCCTAGAACCAGTAGAACTAGATCACGGACGGCGACTGCTTATAGCCCATGGAGTTGCTCACTGTAGTCGTTAAGCCACCCTCTCCTTCCCTGCCCACCAAAAAGTCCAGATCAAAAGGCGTGGGCCCAACCCGGTGGCGCAGTGGTCTAAGCAATGGCTTATGACCATTCGTCCAAGAAAGGGTCCGGGTTCGAATCCCGGTGCAGCAAGGATGTTGCGCTTGTCTTACTACACTGGCTATCTCCGTACCCTGGAACTAGTGGCCCTAAATTAGGGACGAGCGACTGCTTATAGCCCATTCAGTTGCTCACGGTGGTCGTTAAACCTTCAATCAAAAAAATATTAATGAATCAGGAATTGCTTAATTGCCGCCCCGGTGGCGCAGTGGTCTAAGCGATGGCCTCTGATCATTCGTCCGAACGGGGTCCGGGTTCGAATCCCGGTCAGACATGGGTGTTGTGTTTGTCTTACGGCACTGGCTCTTTCCCTTCCCTGGAACCAGTGACCCTAAATTAGGGACGGGCGACTGCTTATGGCCCATTGAGTTGCTCACGGTGGTCATTAAATCTCCAATCAAAAAAAAAAGAATTGCTTAATTACCATCTATTGGCTCCAGTGTGACGTATCACTGGGGTGACGCAAGAGTCATATCGGCAAGTTGTAGCGATAAGCCAAGGTCGGGGTAGTTCAGTTGGGAGAATAACCGGCTGCAGGAGCGAAGAGACATGAGTTCGAATCTCACCACCGCAAGAAAAGGGCTTATTTATCCCACCACACAAGAAAAGAGAAAAAATAAACACTGCATGCAGATCTTATAGTAATACCAAAGAGGTTGGTTTTGGAGGTGAAATACAGTAATTACCCTGAAGTTGCGTAATAATTCGTTTCTAGATCTATGGCGTTAGTCGAGACGACGTAATAAGTTGAGGCAGATCTTTCCATACACGCAATGTTAAAATACGAAGTGTCGTACCGGATAATTAATTTTCACCAAAAAAGAAAAACCATATTCCTATGTATTTAACGAAAATTTAGAGTTAACATGAATAGAATTAGAATTTGCGACAATTGTCAGTGACAATTACGAAGATCTCAAGTACTCATATGTTTTATTCATAATTATAAAATTCGATGATCTTGTGGCAATGCAAGGGCCTTGGAAGACTGGAAGAAATTCAGCACTTAAGTCTGGACCAATAAATACTTTTCCCCCTTAGAATCTGCACAAAGCACGCGAGCATCCTTTTCATTCCTTTTCTGGTTGTAGCTATTTGCCCCTCGTCAGAATCCATGTCCTTAAGAACCTTCACCCTACCTTTGATGAGATTTACCCTTGTTTAATTTTGAAACAGTCATTGTTCTTTGAATAAGCATAGGGTGAGATTCCTCGGCTTCTTCAAGAACGCTTTGGTTCCGAATTTCTAGAAGATCGTCGAACATGAGTTCCTGATCACAAGAATGAAGGAGTTCAAAAACATGTTCAGCGTCGACTTCCAAATTGTGTTCTGTCCTGTTGTCATAACAACGACTTCCTCTATTGTTTGGAAAACGGTATCGTGGTCTGGATTGGCTGCAGAGTTCGTAGTCTCCGTAAAGGAAAAAGATTCTTCCAAACACCTTTCATTGCTTTTCCTTTAACTTCATCCCAAGAGTCTTCGCCGATGATCGTGAATATATCTTCTTTCATGGCTTCGCTCAAATTGGCGAAAGAAAGTCGGGTGTAACAGGTTTTAAACGTCTTGATCACTTCTTGATCCATTAGTTGAAGTAAATAGGTGGTATTTGGAGGCTAAAAACACAACCTTCACTCCGGTCAAATTCCACCACTCCAGGAGGGTGACTAGGAGCATTATCGACGATTAACATATCGATGATTAACATCACCGTAACCCTTTATAATGAATAAGCTCTACTGCTAGTAATGTTGTAGTAGTAATTATGATGAATAAAGTTCTATGCTGGTTGTTAATGGAGACACTTAATGACAGAGACCCAACGGCCAGACAGAGGTCTGACAGTACTATGAACTGAGAAAAACGTACTTACTTAAAAACCTTTTATTAGAGAACTCCTGGTATTATCCAACACACACTTCACAGATCACACAACTACTCAATATCCGAACTTTCGTAGAATCGCATCACAATAAAGAAGAAGAACCTAATCACATAAAACGTAGCTCCTTGCACATGAACGAAGCTCTACTCACATAAACGAAGCTCTCCTCACATAAACGAAGCTCTCCTCACATAAACGAAGCTCTCTCCTTGGTATCGTTGAGCGCGCCTATTTATGCTGCCTACCACCACGTCATGACTTACACTCATTGCCAGATCTCATTCAGCGGGAGAAATAACATCTCGTTAAGTAAGAAGATAATTTACATAGGAAAATAAAATAACCAGAGATAGTAAAATCAAAAGGAAACTGAATCTAGAGTATACGTTACACCTTTTTAGCGGCCTATGTATCTAAACTAAATTGTGCCCAAATATTCTTCACTCCAGCTCCTTAAACGGAAATATTCATATAGCGGCTGTGTTTTAGGAAAGATACTTACATCTCAGCAGACCGACCATAAACCTGTCACAAGTGATAAACGCTTCCTTATAGTCCTTTATTCTCTGCTCCATTACCCAAAACATGATGGGGAATTGCTAGTCTTCCTGGCACGGTCATCATGCCACTGTGTAGGAAAAAGCTACTCAAAAATCTTTCCCCGATTTTAGAGTTGCCGCATTTGTTTAGCAGCTTTTTAAAGGGTAATCAGTTAACAAGTTAGTAAAATCATCAGTTAATCTTGAGTTGGGGCGGCAGGAGGTTGTGCTCACGGGGAACAAAATTCAAGGTTTGTACGAGCTGTGAATGTAAAAATTGGAATGTTTAACTGCAAGGAAACGCAAGATGTTTTCACTGCCATTACGGTGCTCTTTCCCTATACTAATTCAGGGGTTCGACAGAACAATGTGAACACCACGCTCAGAGACATGACTTTTAATGCAGCTGCGTACGTCGCAATACGCAAAGGTATCCATCACTTTTTTGGTTGGAATAGCTTTGTTCAGAACCTCTGTTTAAGTGCATTTGAAGTGACTTGTTGCAAAATTTCTTTCAGGGTGACGACGAAACGAGCGACCTAACGAACTTCGAATGAGGGCTAGTTGTTGGTGGCCGGCTGGTTGGTGCCTCCGTGACAACAGTTGCCAGGGTAGTGGGGGTATTGAGAGCTCCTGTGTCTAGCGTGATACCAACGTACCGTGTTCGTGGCAACCTCGTCTGCGAAACACAAGAGCGGCCGGAAAACGACCCTGACTGATAGAGACAGGAGAACATTAAAGAGGATTGTTACCCGCAATAAGAAGATTACAGCGCCGAAAATTATTGCGGAACTCAATCTGTATCTCCAGACCCAAGTATCAACGAAAACAGTGCAGAGGGAGCTACATAAACAAAGATATTCATGGCCGAGCTGCTATTGTTAAAACCTCTGGTGACCCGGGTGAATGGAAAACGGCGACGGCAGTAGTGACAGGAGCGTACAACGGGGACTGCCGATGCATGGAAGAGGGGTAATATGGTCGGATGCATCCATATTCTCACCATTCCCCACCGCATGACGTGTTTACGTGTGGAGAACACAATCAGAAGCGTACAACCCAGACTGTCTGCTCCCAACAGTGCAGCATGGTGGTGGTTCTGTCGGGCTCTACACGGTCATATCATGGTTTTCAGCAGGTCCTCTGATCATTTTGAATGGACGGATGACTGGCAGGGCATATGAAACCATTTTGGCCTACCAAGTCAATCCAATGGCTCAGGCATTGTTTCCTGCAAGGGATGACATCTCTCAAGATGATAACGCCAAATTCAGAGCTCGGAATGTCCAATTATAGTTTGAGGAACATTAATACGAACTTTCACACCTTCCTTGGCCTCCCCGATCACCAGATTTAAACATCATCGAGTCACTGTGTTCTGTGTTGGAAAACAGAAAGATCTCGTTATCCTCCTCCTGAATCTCTCAAGGACCTAGAGCAGTTTCTGCATGAAGAATGGTGTAATATCCTACTAACCACCATCCAGGATTTGTATGCGTCCATTCCAAGGAGGATTCAGTTGGTTTCGAATGCCAAAGATGGTCCCACACTGTACTAGGTACGTAAAACCTTCTCTCTGCATGAAGAATGGTGTAACATCCCACTAACCAGCATCCAGGATTTGTATGCGTCCATTCCAAGGAGGATTCAGTTGGTTTCGAATGCCAAAGATGGTCCCACACTCTACTAGGTACGTAAAACCTTCTCTCTGCATGAAGAATGGTGTAACATCCCACTAACCACCATCTAGGATTTGTATGCGTCCATTCCAAGGAGGATTCAGGTGGTTTTGAATGCCAAAAATGGTCCCACACTGTACTAGGTACGTAAAACCTTCTCTCTGCATGAAGAATGATGTAACATCCCAGTAACCACCATCCAGGATTTGTATACGTTCATTCCAAGGAGGATTCAGGTGGTTTTGAATGCCAAAGATGGTACCACACTCTACTAGGTACGTAAAACCTTCTCTCTGCATGAAGAATGGTGTAACATCCCACTAACTACCATCCATGATTTGTATACGTTCATTCCAAGGAGGATTCAGGTGGTTTTGAATGCCAAAGATGGTACCACACTCTACTAGGTACGTAAAACCTTCTCTCTGCATGAAGAATGGTGTAACATCGCACTAACCACCATTCAGGATTTGTATGCGTCCATTCCGAGGAGGATTCAGGTGGTTTTGAATGCCAAAGATGGTCCCACACTTTACTAGGTACGTAAAACCTTCTCTCTGCAGGAAGAATGGTGTAACATCCCACTAACCACCATCCAGAATTTGTATGCGTCCATTCTGAGGAGGATTCAGGTGGTTTTGAATGCCAAAGATGGTCCCACACTCTACTAGGTACGTAAAACCTTCTCTCTCCATGAAGAATGGTGTAACATCCTACTAACCACCATCCAGGATTTGTATGCGTCCATTCCAAGGAGATTCAGGCGGTTTTGAATGACAAAGGTGGTCCCACACCCTACTAGGAACGTAAGATCTTCTTTTCCTAGATGTTCACATTATTCTGTCCAGCCTCTGTATTTTCAATTATAAAATCTCGCACACAGAATCTTTTTTAATCGTTTTTTTTTCTCAGTCAAATTGAATTTCTTGGTAAATGGTGAGTAGAGCACGTGTTCATGTGCTCCTAAAGACGAACTACTACTAGAGATCTTCTGTATTCCAAATCAACCTAAGTGTAGTATTATGGAATGTACCGTAGCCAGCTCATTGTGTCTCAGTGGAACGCAAGAACGGTGTTAATTCGCGTTATACTTTATTCCTTACGTAGCGTAGCCAGCGCATTACGACTCAGTGGAACGCAAGAACGGTGTCAATTCGCGTTATACTCTATTCCTTACGTAGCGTAGCCAGAACATTGCGTCTCAGTGGAACGCAAGAACGGTGTCAATTCGCGTTATACTCTATTCCTTACGTAGCATTGCCAGCACATTGCGTCTCAGTGGAACGCAAGAACGGTGTCAATTCACGTTATACTCTATTCCTTACGTAGCGTAGCCAGCGCATTACGATTCAGTGGAGCGCAAGACCGGTGTCAATTCGCGTTATACTCTATTCCTTACGTAGCGTAGCCAGCGCATTACGACTCAGTGGAGCGCAAGACCGGTGTCAATTCGCGCTATACTGTATTCCTTACGTAGCGTAGCCAGCGCATTACGACTCAGAGGAACGCAAGAACGGTGTCAATTCACGTTATACTCTATTCCTTACGTAGCGTACCCAGCACATTGCGTCTCAGTGGAACGCAAGAACGGTGTCAATTCACGTTATACTCTATTCCTTAAGTAGCGTAGCCAGCGCATTGCGACTCAGAGGAACGCAAGAACGGTGTTAATTCGCGTTATACTTTATTCCTTACGTAGCGTAGCCAGCGCATTACGACTCTGTGGAGCGCAAGACCGGTGTCAATTCGCGATCTTCTGTATTCCAAATCAACCTAAGTGTGAAAAGTATTATGGAATGTACCGTAGCCAGCGCATTACGACTCAGTGGAGCGCAAGAACGGTGTCAATTCGCGCTATACTCTATTCCTTACGTAGCGTAGCCAGCGCATTACGACTCAGAGGAACGCAAGAACGGTGTCAATTCGCGTTATACTCTATTCCTTACGTAGCGTAGCCAGCACATTACGACTCAGAGGAACGCAAGAACGGTGTCAATTCGCGTTATACTCTATTCCTTACGTAGCGTAGCCAGCACATTGCGACTCAGTGGAACGCAGGAACGGTGTCAATTCGCGTTATACTCAATTCCTTACGTAGCGTAGCCAGCACATTGCGTCTCAGTGGAACGCAAGAACGGTGTCAATTCGCGCTATATTCAATTCCTTACGTAGCGTAGCCAGCGCATTGCGACTCAGAGGAACGCAAGAACGGTGTCAATTCGCGTTATACTCTATTCCTTGCGTAGCGTAGCCAGCGCATTACGACTCAGTGGAACGCAAGAACGGTGTTAATTCGCGTTATACTTTATTCCTTACGCAGCGTAGCCAGCGCATTACGACTCAGTGGAGCGCAAGACCGGTGTCAATTCGCGTTATACTCTATTCCTTACGTAGCGTAGCCAGCGCATTACGACTCAGAGGAACGCAAGAACGGTGTCAATTCGCGTTATACTCTATTCCTTACGTAGCGTAGCCAGCACATTGCGACTCAGTGGAACGCAGGAACGGTGTCAATTCGCGTTATTCATTATTCGTTACGTATCGTACCCAGAGCATTGCGTCTCAGTGGAATGCAAGAACGGTGTCAATTCGCATTATACTCTATTCCTTACGTAGCGTAGCCAGCGCATCATGACTCAGTGGAGCGCAAAAACGGAGTCAATACGCGTTATACCTTATTCCTTATGTGCCCTTGACTGTCAAAAATTACCTCGGCACTGACCCTCCTCCCCAATTGCTGCTTTATGACCTAACCGAAGCTCATTTCGTCGTCTTCTCTTTCAAGAGCAGCTATGCGGACAGAACAAAATTGAACTATTGAGAAATATTTCCACCTACGTGTGATCCCCCTCCCCACACACACACATTTCCCTGTTTGTCAGTTTGCCCGTGCCTTGAAAGTTGAGAAGTTTTAAATTTCTTTCCTCACGGTTCCCGTCCCTGCATGGAAGTTACATCCATTACCCGGCTGCAGAGTTGGGAAGTTACGCGTAAAACAATTTCTATGCGAGGCGTAATTTGTGTCATAAATGTAATAAATTCAAAGCTTGCTTTAAAAACAACAAAAAAGACAGAAGTGTTATAATGTTACTCGAGTTTGCAGGCTAACAGTGACACGTGCGTGGGTTACTTGCGGCAAATCAAACGGGCCAACCATATTACGTTTTTCATTTCTTCCATCCTTTCCAACGGCACGCATTGGTTTTCCATGTTGTTTTGCTACTCACCGACACAGACCCTTGCGTATGATATCCAACGTTATTACTAGTCATCAAAGGCTGCAGATAATTTTCTTCTGTTAGGCAAGTGTTATACAAATTGCATGTGTGATAATGTGACGCCAAATGTTATTTTAGTTTGAATTTAGTTTTGATAAAATTATTAGCAATGTGACATTATTAAATTAAAACACAAATTAAAGCAGCAATAAGGCCTAGATATAGAGAATTTATTAATAAATGCTATGAATAATCAAAAAGTGTATGAACAATTCACAGGTTAGTAATCTTTCAATTTTACAAAATGACATTGAAAATTGTGAAACGTTTTTGTCGTATCGTTTTATTCTTTGTTTGTTTTTCCTAGAATAAAATTAATGTCACTGTATAACATATTATTTGGTGTTAAAAAAGTCTAATTCTAGTTTGAATGTAAGATACATTTAAATTTTTGTGATTACTTTGGATAAAATGAATGGCATTGAAGTTATTAACGGTGATATTAGTTTAGGGGGATAATCATGAGCATTAACAACAACTACCAAATTAAAAGAAACATTCATCTTTTTTTAAAAAAAAAAGCTTTATCATTCGCATTTTGTGTTTTTGGTATTTCACCACTGTAATTACATTTATTTCTGTGGTTATAAATTAAACAATTTAAAATAAATGCTTACTTCTAGTTGTGTTAACATGGTTATTGATTAATTTATTTTAATATAAAAATATATAAACAATTTTCTACGCAGATATACACTGAACTGCTAGAAAAACTGGTACAGACTAGCTTGTGCAAAAGACATAGCAACGTCCCCTAAGCGCGTACTCGGTTGCGTCCGCCAGTGCGTATATAAAGCGATAGACATCCTTGCCAGCTGTCAGAGCTGTTTTCGGCATGAGAATGACAAGTTATAACGATTTGAGCGATTTTCAACGCGGTGTCATAGTTGGCGCTCGTGAGGTGGGCCATAGCATTTCGAAGGTAGAAACGAAGTTCGGATTTTCACGAACAACCATTGCAAGTGTGTACTGTGACTACAAGAATTCCGGTAAAATCTCCAACCTACGATACCAGTGTGGCCGTAAAAAGGCATTGGGTGAACGTGGCCATCGACAGCTGTCAAGAATCGTTTCACGCAAATAGGCGTGCAACACTCTCGCAGGTATCATCGGAATTCAATGCTGGAGCCTCAACAAGCATCAGCGTCCGGACTGTGCAACGTACCCTGCACGATATGGGCTTTGGGAGCCGACGCCCAAATCGAGTCCCCTTGATGGGTGCACGACACAGAGCTATGCGACTCGCTTGGGCACGGCAACACCGTCACTGGACACTTGATGACTGGAAACAAGTAGCCTGGTCTGAGGAGTTGGGTTTCCAACTGTATTGGGCATAAGAATTTAGAATTTAAGAGCAAAATAGGGTAGTTTTACAGGTGCGCCATATTATGTGAGACTAACATTCCAAAACTTACAGCTTTAGATTCTCAACGGAACCACTGAACTCCGAAACAACACAAGAAAAAGAAACTGCATTTCCCCAATCGTCGGGTATTTTGTTTGAACTTTAATTTCAGAGATATTTTTCTAATTTGTTGCATTACTTCCTTTGCCTTCTGTTCTATGTTCTTTATTTATTTTCATGTTTCGTAATGTTTCTTCTGTCCTTGAAGTGCTTGTCTCTTCTTCTGTTACAGCAAAATTACCCACGTTGACTCCTATTTCACAAGGCAAAATTTTTAAGCCTTTGACATTTTCAACAATCACGTTCGAAACTTTGTAGAAGAGCGGGAAGCAACTACGAGCAAATTTCACTTTCTCCTCCCAGCTTCTCGAGATTCTTTTGTCTTCCTTTCTTCTTGGCCGGTGATTGGTCTTTTCGCTCTTGTGAGAAACGACTTTAGTCACATCCTTGCGACAGGTGTTTGGGTCGATTGACTGAATGAATGGAGCAGCTCAGTTTACTCGTGTTCTCTTCAACTTCTTTCGCTTGGATTAAATCGCCGTCGTCCAACATCCAATTTTCCTGAAAAGATTTTTATTATCTAGTAAGGCCATTTCCAATCAGAGGAAATAATATCTTGTCGCTTCTTTTCCCTGAACGTGTTTCATTGCTCAAATAAAAAGTTTGCAGTTCAGTAAACGTTTGATTGAGCAATGAATAAGGTACTGTAATTCGCAAAGCTCTTATTTTACAACAAAAATGAAAAAGCCGTTTTCGATTAATGCCCATCTTTATTTTCTTGAGGATCAGATAGATAAAACGGAGTTAAAGGAAATTTTTAATTAAGGAGGTAATCGGACCCATTCGCACTTTGTAAGATCAATTGCTGCCCTATGTAAGTAAACTTTACAGTATGTACAATGTTGGAAAAATGTAATGAGAGTGAATTTAAATCAGAAGAAAAAATATTTCCCTATCCTCAAAATAGTCCCAAAGGGACTTACATACTTGTCGGAGTTTATAAATGCTTTGGAAAGATGCGAAAAACTGTTCGGCTTTGATGTTTTGCTCCGTACTCGCATTCTTCTGAATGTCATAAATGCTTTCAAATCGGAGGCTCTTTTGTTTCATCCGGGCAACGCAGCACAGTCGGAAACGTAAGGCGAGCTGTTGAAGACTCCTCCCTGCCTGTGCGCCAGAACCTTCTGCTGTTTGATCGCTTCGTGAGCAGGAGCATTGTTATGAAACAGATGCAAACCGTACTCTTCCAATTGGTTCTTACCAAAAACAATTCAATACCTCAGAATAGTCAGGTTTTAAACCAATTTGTTATGGATTGTCTCTTTGTGATAAAAGAATGCGATCATCATGGTTTCGATATGCGATTTTGGTAAATTTGATTTGTGTGTGTGTGGGGGGGGGGGAATGATGTTTTGAATGATTGCCGCTTATGCACTTTGCCATTCGGTTTCAGACTGGAAGCATAAACTCTCGTCCCAATAATAATTTAGGGTACCAGTTCATTATCAGCTGTTTGAACAAAATCTTTGTAAGAATCCAATCCTGTGAATTTTTCTTCATCATGCCCACAAACAGCATGACACGACTTTCGCTCAAAGTTTTTTTTTCTAAAGTCTGAGGTAAGATATGGACTTTTTAGGTTCATTACTCACATCTTACTCATTACACCGTAAAAAATTCATGACATTCACGAGCCATTTTTTGTGAATTATTTCGTGAATTAACGCACGTTTTCGTGAAATGGTGGAATTTTCGGGAACATTTCCACAATTTATTTCCTATATTAACAGTAAACTGCCGTTTTTAATAGGTATTAACGGAAAATTCTGAATTTTCAGAAACCTTTCCGTAATTCCTTTCTTATATTAACGGAGAAATTTGCTGACTCTTTCCGTCTCCACATAACGGAAATTTTCCGTTAAGTGGAGTGATACGCGGGAAAGCTTGGTTTGATTAACTATTAAATTTCAATCATCTGTCGGAAAATCTGATTTTTGAAACCCTCTAGCGAGATAGGATAATGTGAATAGCACATAGCCTGAAATTTTGGCTATTGAGGATCTCCTTTCTCCCATTTTGTACACCAGCTATTATGTACTGTGTTATCATACGAACCTGTTCCGAAAAATGAAATTTTCGGGAACCTTTTTCTTTCGTATATTAACGTTAAACTGCCGTTTCTAAGAGGAGTTAACGAAAATTCTGAATTTTCGGGAACCTTTTTCTTTCGTATATTAACGGTAAACTACCGTTTCTAAAAGGAGTAACGAAAATTCAGAATTTTCAGAAACCTTTCGTATATTAATGGAGAAATACGTTCACTTTATCTGCATAACGGAAAATTTCCGGTAGTTGGAGCAATTCGCGGGAATATTTGAGGTCTAACTATTAAATTTCAATCATCCGACGGAAAATCTGATTTTGAAGTTGTGTAGCGAGATCGGATATTGTGAATAGCATATTGCATGAAATTTTGGGCTATTGTGGGACCGGATATTGCTTTCCTTCTACCCCATTTTGTGCACCCGCTATTGAATACTATTATCGTAAGAAACCGGACACTTAAATTATTGTACAGGTGATTGTTTATTTCTATGTATCAGATTGTGGACTTCCTTAAGACAAAAGCTATTATAGCTATCAAGAGTAAATTTTGTATTTAGTTTTGTTAAATATACTATAAAACAACACATTGCACCTTTTCTTGAAGATAATAATTAAGTCATTTTCAGTTTTAAAATATATATCAAGTTATAAAGCCTTCTATTGCTTCGAAAAATCACGATGAAAAAAAAAACAAAAACGGGTCTGGTTCATTTGCCAGATGTTTACTTCACCGAAGGGTCACTTGACCGAAAATCACTTCACCGAAGGGTAACTTGACCGAACATCCTTCACCGAAAAAATTAAAAATTGTTTCACCGAAAGATCACTTGATCACCCAAGGGTCATTTGTTCGAAAAGTTTAATTCACCAAATCGTCTCTTTACCTAAAAGTTCATTTCACCGAAGGGTCAGTTTATCGAAAACTTTGGATTTCATTACAGGATCTGTTGAAGTATGGTGCCAGTTTGGAAGACAGACCACACCGAAACGTTAGGGAACCATACTCAAATTGCACTTTTGATTTCTCCGCGTCACAAAGAACACAAAAATTTAGTTTTAAGACAAAACTAATTAATTTTAAGTGCCTATGCCTCGGCTTGGGCCTTTTAAGCAAATTTTAATCGTGCTTGCTCATGTTCATACGGTTTACATAAAAAGTAAAGTTAACAATGTTGCACATTTATTCAGGCAATAAATAATCAATTTTAGCCTGGGTTAGGCCTCTTTAGAATATTTTAATCGTGCGTGCTCTGTTCATAAGGTTTACATAAAGAGTTCAGTTAATAATGTTGCAAAAAGGCCTAAGCTAAGTCCTGGGTACCTAAAATTATTATTGAGTCTTAGTAAAAGTGCAAAATTATTCACTTGACTTCGTATGTAAAATTTATGTGTGTGAAGTGGGGTGATTAAAATTTGCTAAAAAGGTCTAAACTGAGGCCTTAGGCCTTAAAATTAATTATCTGTGTCTGAGTAAATGTACGAAATTATTAACTTTGCTTGTTATACATGTATATATAACCCATATGAAAATGAGCACTGTTGCTTAAAATTTACTAAAATGCCCAAATCTAGGCCCAAGGGCTTAAAAGGGACATTTTGGGTCTGAATAAAAATTCATCATTATTAATTTGACTTACTGTGTAAACCTTATGAATATGAAAAAAGGAGGATTAAAAGTTGCTAAAAATTCACAGATCTAGGCCTATAAAACCTTAAAATTAATGTTCTAGGCTTGAGCAAAGTGCAACATATTTTACTTTAAATTTTATGTAATGCTTTTGGATATGAGTAGGGTTTAAATGGCCTGTATCTAGGCCTACGGTCAAAAAATTAATGTTTTGTGGTTGAGTAAAAGTGGAACATTATTTACTTGATTTGCTATGAAATTCTAATTAATATGAACTCGGCGCATTAAAATTTGAGAAAAAGGCCCAGATTTAGGCCTTCTAATTAATGTTATATTTCGAAAACCCTACTCATCGAGAGGTGTTTCATAGAAATTAAAAGTGCATTTTTTACACATTCCCATAATGTTTAGGTGGCCAGTTCTTGAAACACACGCCCTACACTTCAACAGATCTCTAACAACAAAATTCTAAGTTTTCGATAAACTAACCATTCGGTGAAATGATCTTTCGATATAATGAACTTTTAGGTAAAGTAATCCTTCGGTGAAATGAACTTTTAGGTGAAGTGACCTTTCGGTGAAATGAACTTTTTGGTCAAGTGACCCTTCGGTGAAATGTGCCTTTCGATCAAGTGATTTTCGGTCAAATGATCTTTCGATGAAGTGAACGATACCCCCCCCCCCCCAAAAAAAAAAAAAAAAAACGTAACTTGTAAAAAGTCCTCCTAGAGAATTATTACGAATTTATTCGGAATCTTTTTTTTTCCTACCAGGATACAGCGTGCACAACCAATGTGATGCCTTGTGCCATTAAATGAATAATACGTCGTATCTATTCATTGTCAAGTCACCGTGTTCAAATGGATCGTATTTATATAACGTCACAAGTGGATTTCCGGGAACAACCTGGCGGCTGATTAAATGTTGTCGCTATTAGATTACCCCTTACTATTGGTCAATTTTAAAAATTTTAACGCTTTGGTGTACACGAATGAATTAACAGAGCTACAGGGCGAAGAAGGAGAAATTAATGTTTTAAAAGAGCAAATCAAAGTTGCAAAAATATACGTCATCCCGGTGGCGCAGTAGTCTAAGCGCTGGCTTATGACCATTCGTCCGAGAAAGGGCCCGGGTTCGAATCCTGGTGAGGCATGGAAGTTGTGTTAGTCTTACGGCACTGGATCTCCCCTTCCCTGGAACCAGTGGCCCTAAATTAGGGATGGGCGACTACTAATAAATAGCCCATTGACTTGCTCACGATGGTCGTTAAAACTTGAATTAAAAAAAATTGTATACTAAAACAATTTTGTGTTCGATGTTTATTTTCAAGAGATGCTGGACAACATCGCCGTTAGTCATGGTGAAATTGTTAATGAAGCATTTTTGATACACGGTATATTATTATACACTGAGTGGCCACTTTATTATGACCACCTAACAGTTTTAATCAAATGAGCTATGGCTGCACGCTGTTGCCGTCAGAGGGCGAGGCTAGTATAAAAAGGGAAAGCTTAGTGCTTGCGACAGTAGTAGAAGTGATTTTTGGGTGACGAGATGGGCAAAAAATGCGATTTGACGGACTTTCAACGTGGGATGATTGTAGGAGCTCTGAGCCATGGAGCGAGTATCACCGAAACCGCCGCATTCGTGAAATGTTCCAGAGCAGCTGTTGTAAAAGTGTTTAAAGACTGGACTGTCAGCCAAAAAACTGGGTCTCTACGTGCAACGTGTAGTCGTCATCGACAAGTGACTACTCGGGCGGAACGGAGAGTGTCCAGACTGGTGACAGACAACAGAAGGGCAACAGTGCAGCAAATTACAGATCATCTTAATCAAGGATCCCCTCAAATGATCTCTGCACGCACTGTTCACCGTACACTGCATCAGATGGGATATGGCAGCTGACGGCGTGTTCGAACACCTTTGCTGTCTGCAGTTAACAATAGAAAACGTCTCCAGTTCGCACAGGAGCACGAGGATTGGACAGTCGATAATTGGAAACAAATTATGTTGTCCGATGAATCACGTTTTTAGTTGCACCATGACGATGGCCAAGTGAGAATTTGGAGGAAACAGCACGAAAGCATGGACCCCAAATGCATTGCTACAACCCTTCAAGCTGGTGGAGGCAACGTTATGGTTTGAGGAATGTTTTCCTGGCATGCTTTGTGCCCTTTAATTCGTGTCTGACTGGTAGATCATATCTAAACATCGTTGCGGACCAAGTGCATTCTGTCATGTGGATGGTTTATCCCAAAGGCGATGGCTACTTTCAACAAGATAATGCGTCCTGCCATAGTCCTCGTATTGTACAGGATTGGTTTCAGGAACATGCCGGTGAGTTTACTTTGCTTAGGTGGCCCCCATAATCTCCAGATCTCAACCCCATTGAGAATTTGTAAGATGAAGTTGAACGGGCCATCAGACAGCTGGATCCACAACCCTGCAATCTCACACTCCTGGAAAGTGCTATTCATCAAGCATGGTCTCAGATTCAACAAACCACCTATCAACATCTCGTGGAGTCCATGCAACGAAGAATCGACGCAGCATTAAAGGCAAAAGGTGGCCCAACGAAGTACTGAGGGGGTGGTCATAATAAAGTGGTCACTCAGTGTATTTTCATGTCCTTATTGTCAGGCATTGGCGAAATAACTAAAACATAAACGTGGGAATTCTTTTTAAAAATTAAAAATTAAATATTTAGAAGGCCAGATTAGAACGTAATATGGAAACAAACTAGGGTTAAAAGAAAAGGTATTACTAAAAACTTCCCACTGTAGCACGCTAGGCATTTTACTTAAAAATAAAATGAATTCATAACATGAAATAAAAGAAAAATTTTAGATGTATTTTGTTCTAAAAAAAACATAGAACTTAATTCGCAGCTTACCGATCCAGATATGCAACTGGTTTTCTATTTTTCAAGTTTTTTTGAAAATGAAATATCAAAGGAACATTACTAGGTCTTAACCGCTTTCTATTCTTAGTGCCATAATATTCAAAATCTTTCTCGATAAATTGGGCAGAACATATTCAACAATGCGCATTGGGATGAAAATCGCGTTTCCTTTTACACGGCCATTCCATTAATATTTTCGTCCTTTTCATAGAACAATTATGGAGAGTTATTTCTTCCTCTATACATTTTAGATGGCAGGATATATTAGCACAACCATACGATGTGTAAAAGTTAGGCATGTCGTTAATAAATTTACGAAAATCGCGATTTTCCTGAACCTCTGCAATATAGCGCCTTGTTAAGCAATGTGAAAACGCAGGCAGACAAACTATTGCTGGTCCGCAGCCACCAAAAAGGCTTTCCCGTGATTCAGTGCAAGGTTAATAACACAGAGGAGGAGACTGAGAGGTAAATCTTTCATAGAGACTCATGGCAACAATTTGGGCCCGAAGATCTCAATAGAACAGCGCACCAGTGGATGGATATGAAACTAAAATGTCGAACCGTAAATATCTGCCTTTTTTTTTTTGTAATTTTTTTTTCAAGAACTTAGAACTCTCCCCGCGGCGCTACTCATATAGCCACTGGTACGGTACCACGTGACAGACGCTATTGTAATTTCATGTCCGACCACTGGGGGCGCTGTCATAAACACGAGAGCTGGACCTCCGTGGTGAATAAGGTCCATTTCTGAAGCGTTCTGTTATTCAGATTTCAGTTTCTGTCTATCTTCCTTAAAAAAGCTATCTGGTTGATGTGCGAAAGCTTGAAAACTTTATTTTTGTTTTTGTAATTTTTTTTTCAAGAACTTAGAACTCTCCCCGCGGCGCTACTCATATAGCCACTGGTACGGTACCACGTGACAGACGCTATTGTAATTTCATGTCCGACCACTGGGGGCGCTGTCATAAACACGAGAGCTGGACCTCCGTGGTGAATAAGGTCCATTTCTGAAGCGTTCTGTTATTCAGATTTCAGTTTCTGTCTATCTTCCTTAAAAAAGCTATCTGGTTGATGTGCGAAAGCTTGAAAACTTTATTTTTGTACACCGATGAACCATTAAATTATGACCACCTACCTAATAAGCTGCAGGACCCTCTTTAGCCCGCAAGGAAGCGGCCATTCGGTGAGGCATCTATTCCCTGAGGTGGCGATAGGTATCCTGTGGTATCTGGTACCATAATGTCAACAGCACGTCCTCCAGTTCCCGTACAGTTCCAGGTGGTGGTGATTTAGCGCGACCCCGCTTTTCCAAGTCGAACCACAAATGTTCGATTGGGTTCATGTCAGGTGAATTTGGAGGCCAGGGCATTAACAGAAAGTCACCACCAGCATGTTCCTCGAACCACTCCTTGACGGGTCTGGCAGTGGGACATAGCGCATTATCTTATTGCTAATGGCCATCACCAGCAGGGAACACACTTGCTATTAATGGGTGAACTTCGTCCGCAACGATATTTAGATACCTGGCAGCTGTCAGGGATTGTGCTATTGGGATAATGGGGATGAAAGTGTCCCAAGAAAGCATCGCCCACAGCATAACACCGCCACCGTCTGCCTGTTTCCGCCAAACAGTGCATCCAGGTACCGTACTCTCCGTTGGTAATCGGCGTATCCGCGCTCGGCTGTCTGCGTGATGCACCAGGACTCTTGATTCGTCTGACCAGGCCACTTTCTTCCAATCATCCACGGTCCAATCTTGATGATCTTGGGTTCATATTCATGCAGTGATAATGAAGACGCAGCTGGGTCTTCGGCTACGCAGTCCCTTGCACAAAAGGCTGCGCTGAACTGTGCGCTGAACACATTGCCCTGATAGCCACATTTGTAGCAGCTGTGAGTGATTTGTAGCACTGTGGCCCTGCGGTCGCTGTAAACAATGGACGACACATGGCTCGACGACGGTTCGTCGTTGGCCATCTGTGCACCACTTTGGATACGTACTCACTACAGCGGCACGTGAACAACCCACAGTTCGACAGCTTTCCCCATTCTGTCTCCGAACACTCTATTAGCCGAAAGCTGGTCCTCGGGTTGTATGTATACTGCTCTGTGAACTTTACCTGCGCCACCGTTCGGTCTCCAGGCGGGCTCGTTTCTTTAGTCTGGTGGTGGTCATAATGTAATGGCTCATTGGTTTATTATTATCCCAATAAATCGGATTACTAGTACTGTAATTATAACAAAATGCTTCTCCCAGTCAAGGATATCCAAAGCTAAGGAATATTATTGAAATCGAACAATTAGAAGGAACTATGAGGAAGGCAAAGTGATATAACCTTACGCCTCTTCTAGAAGAAAAACTGTGCGCTATTTAAAGGACATGGGCTTAAAATCTTATCCATGGTCAAAATATTTTTCCCAATCGGATTTTCAGAAACGGATATACTTCTGTGAATTGAAATGTGCGCTGACAAAACCTGTAACTGCATAGCTTTGCTTACGGCAAATTAGAAGTCACGAGCATAATATTCTTCATAGCGAGGTCTATGCGATAGCGATTTATTATTTTCATATAAGACCTTTTGGAAACAGATATTGCAGTAAAATATGTTATACATATACGCACCCTGATGAAAAAAACCGCGAGCTTTTTAAAATGACGAAATCCTGTGATGTTCACCATAACGAATAACGTACAGTTTAAAAAAATTTCAATGAAATATTTTTTCAGGAATGGACTGATTTACAGACAAATGCGTTATTACGTCGCCTAGTAGCATAACTCTCTATTTTAAGATTAAATATAAAAACATACATGCACAAAATTCGCTGCAGAAAATGGTATTTGATATCGAATTTTTCAGATCCCAGTTTTTTTCTAGATCTTTCGAGAAAAGTAAATCCATTCCCTTAGGGGAGAAAATTGTTTACTCACTCCGACGCACAAAATAGGCATAACAGATTATCAGTAGTGAGCTATATCAACCCCCCAAAATATTTTTCAATAGTTTTTTTTTTCTCACTTTTTCAGGAACAAGTAAGATACAGCTCAAATACATCGCAAACGGAAAAATGCCTTATGCACCTGGTAGCAAAATTGTGCGTTACGCAAGAATCTGGAAGAGCGCTATTATTTGAAAAAAAAAAAAAAAAAGAAAAGATTTAATCGGACCTTTTGAAACAAAGGTAGAGAAAAAAGATTAAAACAGGTTTGCAGGAAAAGTGTGGGTCATCTTAAATGGAAATTTTCTGCCAATGTGTCATATAATAGAATAATTTTTTTCGGTGGCATGTTTAGAAGTAATGGCATTTTGAGAAATTCATTTGAAATTCAGTAGCAGGTGCAATGATGCCCCTAGCGGAGAAATCATGCACAGCGGAAAAAGTTCGCGAGGTTAGGATCTCATTTGTCACCGTTCAAGCTTCTTCATACAAAATGTTTCAAAAAAGACTACTAGGTGAAAAGAAATGGTGCCCTTAGACGAACGAACGAATGGACAGATATAGTGTTAACATATGTAAACACTTTTTTTGTTTTCAAAACCCGTGCTTAAATGCTTCCGATTCTACCCCCCTGTCTTATAAAATCTGTGTTGCATTGAAATATTTTTAGGTAATTCAGCATACTTGTATAATACTGATTCTGTTTAGTATTTTTTACATCGAAGAACTAAGCAATTGTACCCTGGATTTTTGGTGATACAAATCTTGTACAAATCACCTAATATTAAGCTCGTACCTTGCAGTGGCGTCTCCTTTAGCCAGGGAAAGAAACTATTGGCAATTATTTTTTAAGAACTGTGACAGTTGAAAGGTAAGATCATATGCACCAAAGAATATAAACATAGGACAAAACACCGTAGATAAATACAGGGTGATCGTAAAGTCCTTCAACAAAACAAAATGGGTGATAGTACACATCAAGACGAACAATATTTGTAATGGAACCTAGGGTAGCATTCCACTCCTAGTGCCAGAAAAGAAAACGTTCGAAAAATGTCCAGCAGGCACACTGAGTTCCAACCAGTGCATGAGAAGCACAAGATGTAAATCAGGTGTGCTGAACATATGCGTAGACAATGAGGAGAAAACATTTAAAAACGCAGCCGAACCCGGTCAGCGATAATACCGTGCGAACATCCCCTGATAATTAACGTATACGTCTGACAGGCGCAGCGTACCGTGTGTTCCTGGAGCAAGTGCTTCCAGGCCTGTTTCAGGATGTTCTGCTCACGACACGGAGGGACATGTGGTTTATGCATGATGGGGCCTCAGCACACTTTTCCACCGAGATCCGATACTTCCTAAATGCGACATATCCCGGGCGGTGGATAGGACGCGGTAGACTGAGGGCTTGGCCTCCACGCTCCCCGGACCTTAATCCACTTGACGTCTTCTTTTGGGAGCACATGAAAACTTGGTGTACGAGACACTTATGGACTCCCTGGAAGATCTCGTCGCACGAATCGCTGTTGTTGCGGATAAGATCAACACCACACCGAGAGTCTACGAAAGGGTGCGACAGTCCTTCATTCGCCGGTTTTGGCTGTGGAACGACGCCCTTGGACGCCAGTTTGAGCAGCTCCTTTGAGTCTTTCTCTGATGCGATTGGAATTGGGAAACTCATAAATTAGGCATGTCTCTTTCTTTTACTGTTGAAGGCTCAACATGGATACGTAACTTTACTCTTTTATGGCACTAAGATTGGAATGCGGCCCTGGGTTCCATTGAAAATATTGTTCGTCTTGATGTGTACTATCACCCCTCTTGTTTCGTTTAAGGAGTTTACAATCACCCTGTGTAAACCAAAAAGCACAAGACTTAAAAGGAGAAGATCCAGGTCTTTATACACTATAATGACAAAAGTCACCGGACACCTAGAAGAGAAACACAACATAGCATTTATTGACATACATTTGTACGGTGTCGGCCCACCTTTGGCTTTAATGCATGCACTGACCCCTTCGAGACATGCTTTCGACAAGGTTTTGGAACACAGCGATAGTCATGCACTTCCATTCAGTATATAATGCTACCGCTAACTGTTGCTTAGTAGTAGGCCTTGGTTTCAAACTTCTTATGCGGCGCTCTAATTCATCACATAAGTGCTCTGTGCTGCCAGTCCACAATGGATACGGAATTATCGTCAAACCACGCCGTAACAGTCTTTGCTTTATGGCTCGGTACATTATCTTGCTGGTACCAACATGGTTCGGTTCTATAGTATTGACACAGAGTTCGTAGGGCATAATTTGCCAGAATATCCAGGTAGACGTGCTGGTTAACAGGTTTGTCCACGATAACCAATGGGAAGAGACCATACTACCAAAAACACTCTCACACGAGTACACTGCCAGCTTCAAAATTGACCGTAGGAACAGTACACTGTGGTAAATTGCGTTCCCCCGCATCCTGCGATACACACACACATGGCCATCAGACTGATGGATGGTGTATCTGGATTACTCAGTCCACAGGACCAGTTTCCATTGATTTACGGTCCACGATAAATGTTCTTTACGCCATGCTAAAGGACGAGTAGCATTCCGAGTGGAGATGAAAGGCTTATGAGCAGCAGCACGACCACGGTAACCTATGAAATGAAGTTCCCTGTGATTGGTACGGGTGCTCCAGCATTTTTACTAACCTGTACACTGAGGTCTTGTGCAGTATTCTGCCGATTAGCTGTAACGATTCTCCTGAGGGCTTCGGCGTCCTCTATCGCTGATTTTCTTTCGTCTGCTGGTAGGTTTTGCTGCTTCAGGCACGCCATGTGTCTTCCACTTATTCAGTACATCCAAAACAGCTGACTTAGGTATGTTTAAACGCCTCTCGATGTCTCTTTTGGACAACTATAACGAAGTAAATTTCGCCGTCATTTTTTGTCCAAGCCGAACATCGAACCCAAGTCCCCTCATTGCGGAATAAGTCTTTCTCGCAGCTGAGATACGCGGACGTATGCTCTCGCTGCTATCTGCCTTATCTCATGTGCGTCCTACGTCAGTAGACAAACAAATGCTGGATTGCTTAATTATATTTGTGTTTAAAAAATATTAGGTGTTCAAAGTTATAACATGAAGTTATTTTAATCGATGTTCAAATTTTAATCCTTGGGAATTCATTAATTTTGGAGAAAATGTGTACAGAAGTTTGCCAATTGGAAGTATAAGAAACAAAATCACTAGACGTTCACCATTTAAGTGTTACTCAGAGAACACAACTAGTGACTTTGTCACGAAGGATATTCCAAACGTGACATAAGCAGAAAGGTCATAATACGATCATGAAATATCGACACACGGGTTTATTTAGCGACCGAAAGAGAAGTGGACGTCCAAAGAAAACAACCCCACGTATTGACAATACAATAAGGCGAATAGTTATGCGTTCTCCGAGGAGTGCGTGCGAGAAAATCAAGGCCTTTCTACATTCAAAAGGGTCTGATATTAGAATCAGCACTGTTTCCCAACGTCGTAGCAAAGATTTTGGATTAAAGTCTTATAAACCTGCACATAAATCTAGACTAATATCTGTCATGAAAAAGAAGAAACTCGAGTTTACGAAGCGTCATCAATCGTGCACTGCTGAAAATTGGAGCCAAGTTCTTTTTTCCGATGAATCATCTGTGCATCAATTTCAATTACGTGAAGCACATATTCGACGACCAAAAGGCAAAAGATTTGATGAAAATGCACCGTTAGCAACGTGAGACATCCGCCTAGTTAGATTATATGGGGTGCTATGTCAGCACCCTGTACTTCTTCATTATCCTTTTTGCCTACTATGACTTTTATTTGTTATGTGGAAATGTTACGTGAGGAGCTGTTAACTCATATGCAAGTGATAGATGCACAAGTTTTATGCATGACGGTGCTCCATGCCACAGATCAAAGACAGTGAAGGACGACCTGCAGAGGGAAAACATAACTGTGCTTGACTGGCCCGGTAATAGTCCCGACCTTAGCCTCATCAAAAATTTGTGGACCATTTTTAAAGACGAAGTAGCAGTAAAACAGCCATAAAATTCTCAAGCTTTAATTGACGCGATAAAGTGCGTGTGGTGCAAAGACATTTCAAATGCAAATCCCTCATTGGGAGTATGCCTCATTGTATTCTGTCAGTTATAAAAAAAAAACAAAGGTGGCCACACAAAGTACTGGTTTTGGTCTTTTTCTTGTTTTTTAAAGAATGCAAGTATTCATCTGTGGTGTAACTTTTTCAAATGTCTCTGACTAGTAATTAGTTGCTTCTTTGAAAATCTTAAATTTCAATAAATTGACAAGTGGTTTTAAACTTTTGCAAATGTCTGTATTATGACCAGCGAGGCTTTATGCAAATTGAAGCAACTGCAGGTAAACGACTGAGCGAGTGAAGGTCATGAAATGGTATAAATAAGACCTGATTTCGTGCTTTGTTAATCAGCGTTGTTCTTGTCCTTCAGATGGGAAAAGCAGTAGACTAAAGTGAGTCTGACAAATTCCAAAGACCAGACGACTGGGTCAGAGCATTTCCGAGGCCGCAGGAGGTTGCTCGTGATCAGCCGAGGTTAGTTCATTCAAAAAACAGTCAGAGCAGGAAAAATCACAAACCGTTGGCAAGATTTGGGCCGACCAGGGTTCATGAATGCCAGAAGTGAGCTAAGGCCTTTCCATATGGTACGAAGTAACACAAGAGATACTGTGGCGTAACTCGTCGCTAATTCGAAAGCTGGTGACGGGAATAATGTATCACAACAGACAGTACATCCAACCTTGTTGATAATAGGTCTGCTTAGTAACAGGCTGTTCTGACTGCCCATACTAACCATGATTTGCCGTCAAAAGCGCCTACAATGATTGAAAGAAGGTTGTCTGGTCCGATGAATCTCGTTTCCTGTTGTGCACCATGTGGACAGTCGTTGGTCGTTTACCTGCAGAAGTGTTGGCACCAAGATGCACCTTGGGAAGGAAGCATGCTGGTGGAGGAAAATAATGTTTTAGGCAATGTTCTGCTGGGAAACCCTGGGTCCAGTCATTCCTTATAAGGAAACTATGACGTTTACCACCTACCTAAACGTCATTTCAGACCAGGTGCATCCTTTTTGCGATAACGGTGTTACTCTTATGGGAAGAAAACAGGAAGTTAATGCTCTGAACCATGTTCTGCTGGGAAACCCTGGGTCCACTAATTCATTATAAGGAAACTATGACGTTTCCCACCTACCTAAACATCATTTCAGACCAGGTATATTCTTTTACGATAACTGTATTACTCTTATAGGAAGAATACAAGCCGGTGGAGGACGTTAATGCTTTGAGCAATGTTTTGCTGGGAAACCCTAGGTCCAGTCATTCATTATAAGGAAACAATGACGTTCACCATCTACCTAAACACCATCTCAGATCAGGTATATTCTTTTACGATAACGGTATTACTCTTATGGGAAGAAAACAGTAAGTTAATGCGTTGAGTAATATTCTGCTGGGAAACCCTGGGTCCAGTCATTCATTATCAGGAAACTGAGACGTTTCCCACCTACCTAAACACCATCTCAGACCAGGTACATTCTTTTAAGATAAGGGTATTACCCTTATGGGAAGAAAACAGGAAGTTAATACTTTGAGCCATGTTCTGCTGGGAAACCCTGTATCCAGTCATTCATTATAAGGAAACTATGACGTTTGCCACCTACCTAAACACCGTTTCAGACCAGGTACATCCTTTTACGATAACGGTATTACCCTTATAAGAAGAAAACAGGAAGTTAATGCTTTGAGAAATGTTCTGCTGGTCAACCCTGGGTCCAGTCATTCATTATAAGGAACCTATGACGTTTACCACATACCTAAACATCATTTCAGACCAAGTACATTCTTTAACGATAACGATATTACTCTCTCTTATGGGAAGAAAACAGGAAGTTAATGCTTTGAGCCATGTTCTGCTGGGAAACCCTGGGTCCAATCATTCATTATAAGGAAACTATGACGTTTACCACCTACCTAAACATCATCTCAGACCAGGTACATCCTTTTACGATAACAATATCCCCCTCTAGTAATGCCTTCTTTCAGAAACATAATGCACCATGCCAGACTGCGCGGACTGTTCGAGAGTGGTTCCTAAAGCATGGGGAAGACTTCGAAGTATTATCCAAGCCTCCTAATTCCCTAGACTGCAATTCAATCTAGTATCTGTAGTTTGCTTTAGAACAACAAGTCAGATATGCTGCAGCTCAACCACGTGACTTTCAAGATTTAATGGATCTGCTGGTAACGTGTTGTAATTAGATACCACAAGACACCTATAAGAATCTTGCAGCATCCATGCCTCGCCGGATAAGAGCTGTATCGGTGGCACGTGGTGTACCAGTGGTCCAAATATTTTGGCTTTTCTGTGTATGTGTGTTCATTCCTTATTTTCTCTAAGGGGTTCTTTTGTCCAGCGTGACAGTTTTCTTCCGAATGTCATGCATTTTATGAACAAGAGGTTTCAGTTTATGACTAGTAAATTCCATTACCGAATATCGTTTCTCTGTGTGACCCATCACACGATCCTACATAAATGCTTTCTATGAAATTAACTACCATTACGGTAATAAATGAATTTAAGCGCCTTCACGGCAATCTTGTTTGGCACCTTCTAAGAAATTTCCAGCAAGTGATATGTCGAAGAGTTCTGTTCATCGTGCTCATGATCTAAATTCTGAAAGCATACGATCCAATCAGTTTCGTCTGCTCTGCTAAAGACGACAGCATTATTAAATTAAGATTAATGGAAAGCATTCTGTTCAGTAACTGCTGATGATATAAACCTATGGCATTCCTTGCGGCGTAGTAGTAAATCGATTCGCTTTATATCTACATATATGTATACTGCAGATTCTACCAAAGTGTTCCGAATACCAAACTCCTTCCATGCTTGCTAACAGAATTCAGAATATATCAAAAGAGAGATGAAAAACTTGATCATGAAAGTAAAGTTCCTGTACAGTTATGGGATGAAAACAGGTTCCGGATTATTTTCGGTAGTCTGTTATACGAGCATGCGCAATTAGACAATGTACATGGACACCTGGTATTTTAACAGATAAAATAAATAGGCGTAATAGTTCCAACGATGCAACCAAAACATGATCGCTAAAAAGTCTATATGTGTGTGTCTGTGTGTGTATCATCATCCATTATCAATCCACTGCTGGATTAAAGTCTCCCCAAGTTTCTTCCATAACGGTCTACTTTGCACCAGTCTCCTGCATGTCGCTCCCGCATGCTTTCGAATTTGATCCACTTGTCTCCCATGTAGTCCTATTCTGGATCATTTCCTGTCCCTTGGAATCCAACCTAGAATTTCGGTTGTCCATCGGTGGCCCCTTCTTCTGGCGGCATGTCCAGCCTATTGTCATTTCTATGATTTTACTCTGACTTCCACTCATGTGATTTTCCCTTACAGATGACTTCCTGTTCTTATTTGTCCTTGCAGTTAAGGTCCACGTCTCTCCTCTGTATGTAAGCACTGGGAGGATGCCTTGATTAAACATGTTTCTTTTAAGACATAATGGAATATTGCTCTTACAAAATTGTGTTGTTTCTTCCAAAAGCTCTCCAATTTTTTACGTCGATTAATTTCTTCATCAGTGTAGCCTTTGCTTTATATCTGCTGTCCAACGTAAATGTAGGTATCGGTTATCTCCAGCCTTTCCCCATCAATCGATAAATCTTCCTTTCTTGTAAAAGAAAGAAAGGAAGATTTATCATCGATTAATAAATCTTCCTTTCTTGATTGGCACCTTCTAAGAAATTTCCAGCAAGTGATATGTCGAAGAGTTCTGTTCATCGTGTTCATGATCTAAATTCTGAAAGCGTAGGATGCAATCAGTTTTGTATAACTTTTCCAGTTAAGGATCTGCAGTACAACAGTTTTATCTTCTTAAAGTTCATTTTTAATAACACTTCTTTACTCTTGTCAGCAAGTTCCTGGAGCATATACTCTGCAGCTCTGAATAGGCAGTCGCAAAAATGACTGTCATAAGCAGAACGAAGGGGAGTTAATCTCCATTAATTTTTATCCCTTTGTTTTCCCAGTTCAATGTTGAAAGACATTTTCCAATTTGGCATTAAAGAGTTTGGGAGATATGGTGTCACCTTTTTGTCACTCCCTTTGCAATTTTTTATGCTGTATCCTGAAGTCTTAGATGTGACAGACAGGTCAGAGAAATAGTAGTGATATATTGAAAGTATGTGTGGACATCGTTGGGTGTGTCAGACTATGATGTCACAATGAACACTTCCAGGTTGTGAGAAAAAGGGCGAGGAAAGGAACACATGACCTTATTTGTAACGGGGGCGGTAGAAGGAGGGTGTCTAATACCTCTAGCCGCATTGTTTAATTTTACACTACGGTGGATATTCAGTGATTCAGAGTAGCTCAATCTGCTTGCGATCGATAGCTATAATAGTCGCCTTTCATGGAACCAGTGGCCCAAAATTAGCGACGGGCGACTGCTTACTTTTTGCGACTGTTTAGTGTACCCATAGTTGCTCAAGGTGGTAGTTGTTACACCCCGAAATAAAGTAAACGGAAGGTTGAGCCGTACTTTGAGTGTTTGTTTTTAATGACCTCATGTTATTTTTTCCGAAGGTAATACAGATTAGAAATTGAATGATTAAACATGCGATTAAAATTCACGATTTCTAGAAATTGCGGCCTTATTCAGCCTATAATAAAAGTCTTCCCTGGGCAGCAGACTCCCAGCTGTGTATATCCGATCATATTGGGTTGGACACAGTACTGTCTGCAAATACAAGACAACAGAAAAGTGCTAATTACAGTATATCCCTTTAACGACCATGGCACTGAAATCTTGTATCGCTGAGAATACCATAACGCCCGAAACTATCTGTTTCTGCTTTCAGAATTTCCTCCCTTCCCATTACAAGTTAAGGAAAGAAGTATTAGTATCACTGCAGGGAACTTCGGATCTGTATGGGCATTGACCTTCCGACCCTTCTTCTGAGTGCTATCACTGCATTCTTCCATGGATAAAACGTGCAATGTAATGAGAGTAAATAATATCACCCCTGGAGATACAATTGCCTGCTTTACTAATTTGTTTAGCAAGAACGATGTTGACTGAGGGTGACTTCTGCTAATCCCGTAGAGGCCGTGTAAAATGAAACAACAGGTCGGGATAGCAAATCTTACTCACTGTAGACGGGCGTTTTCGGGTGGTCGTGGTAGTTTGGGTGTACGGGCGTTATCGTCGCTAAAGGGATATACAAGTACAAATCAGTCCAAAATGTAGTCGCCGTCGTTTGCCATGACCTGCTGTCATCTTCTGGCAGCTGTTGTTTATCGTGTAGAATTGTGGCGCCAAGAAGTGAGTGAGTGCGCGTTCGATATCGTCCCGCTTGGTGAACCCCTGTCCGTCCAGAAAATGCTACAAAGGCCAGAAAAGGTGGTAGTCGCTTGAGGGCAATGTGCGGGGAATGTCCCCAGATCGGGGACCTGGGATGGTAGCAGCAGCTACCATCCCAGGTCCCCGATCTGGGGACAGGTCACCCGTGCTGTGTGACGTCACGCTTCATCCTGATGTAGGAAGACTCCCTTGCGGTTCAGCAGTGCTGATCGTTTCGACCTCAGAGATGCGTGCAGATCGTCGAGCTGACGGCGGTTATAGTGGTGTTTGCTATTCGACGGCAGCTTAAAAAACACGATGCCCCGCATATCCCACCAAACAGGACCTTAAGGAGTTGTAAGCCGACTTTGGGGGTCGGCATGGGCACTTTTTTTGGGTCCAGCCACTGTTTACAGGCGCTGACGTTGTCCTGCAGGACCCATTTATCGTCGCTTGGCATAATGTGGTCCAGGAATTGGTTCAACTTGGTCAGGTGCAAGCAGAGAAAAGCATGGACTCATTCGATTCGATTTGCTTTCTTCTCAACTTTGAGTTGATGAAGTACCCAAACTCTCATCTTGTGCACCTTCCCAAGTTGACGCAGGTGAGTAATAATGCACGTGTGTGTAGTCCTCGGATGTCCGGCAAACTCCGGTGTGGTCACACGTGGCTCGGTGTCCTTTAAGTTTTTCAGCATGTACAATCCACTGTTGCAGGTCTTCCGGCTTTGGAACTGTCTGACAGGTCAAAACACGTGGGTCGGTCTCTTCTAAGGTCTTCAGCATGTCCATATCCACTGTTGCGGGTCTTTGGGATTTGGGACTGTCTGACAGGTCAAAACACGTGGGTCGGTCTCTTCTAAGGTCTTCCGCATATCCATATCCACTGTTGCGGGTCTTTGGGCTTTGGGACTGTCTGACAGGTCAAAACACGTGGGTCGGTCTCTTCTAAGGTCTTCAGCATGCCCATATCCACTGTTGCAGGTCTTCCGGCTCTGGGTTGGTCTGACAGGTCAAAATTTCCCTCTCGAAACCTTTCTAATCAACGACAGCACTGACGGTATGATATGGCACTGGGGTACAGAATTTGCGGGGATGCTACCGCTACGAAACTCGTGCAGCATGTGGTGGCGTATGTGCTCTTTGTCCACTTCCATGTTGGTTGGAGCTTACATTCTTCTCTTTCTGATGGTTGGCTGGCACTGAATTACGCCACTCCTAATGCCATGCCGGTGTGCTGCGCAATCTCAGTGGCAAATATGCGCTATAGCCGGGGCTTCGACTACGTGTACCTCGTCATCAGACATTACTTTCTTTCTAACGCAATAAAACCACCTAGTGCGTGAGCGGTCCACGAAATTGTACCGTGGCTGCCGTAAATTGGGATTCCGCTGATCTCCGTCGAAAGAAAGGAAAATGTGCCTACCCGGTGGCGCAGTGGTCTCAGCGATAGCTTCCGATCATTTGTCCGAGATGGATCCGGTTCGAGTCCCGATGAGGCATGGATGTTGTTTTTGTCTTACTGCACTGGCTATCTCCCTTCCTTGGAACTAGTGGCTCTAAATTAGGGACGGGCGACGGCTTATTGCCCATTGAGTTGCTTACGGTGGTCGTTAAACCTGGAATTAAAAAAAAGAAAGGAAAATGTTAGAGAAACCGTCTAATTTCGCACTAAATCGCAAATGTTCTTCTGCAAATACGTGGTAACAAAGAATTACTAATACACACTATTGACGTGGATTAGGAACATCAAACAGAAGTCATCGCTCTTCCAACGTTTAGAAGTGAGTCACGGAAAAATTCTCATCGGCCGCCAACTGGAATCAAACCCGGGGTCTTCCAGCTACGCGCCGGACTTGCTACCACTGCAGCACAGCTGCCTCGAATTCTCCAGACTCTCATACGACTAACTGCCAAACCACAGGGCATGTTGCTTCTTGGAGCCCCGCACAATGCTGGGGATTCTCCAAAGATAGAAAGCAGCAACTGAACAGATAACTAGGAGGCGAATGAATAATTAATACACACAACTGACGTGGATTAGGAACATCAAACACAAAAACGTGGAAAGAGCGATGACTTCCGTGGGAGTTCCTAATCAACGTCAATAGTGTGAATTAATTATTCATTCGCTTCCTAGTTATTTGTTCAGTTGCCGCGTTTTATCTTTGTTGAGTCCCCAGCATTATGCAGGGCTCCAAGAAGCAACCTGCCATGTGGTTTGGCAGTTAGTCAAATGTGAGACTGGAGAATTCGAGGGCACTGTGGTGTAGTGGTAGCATGTACTGCGCGTAACTGGAAGACTCTAGGTTCGATTTCCGGTGGCGACCGATGAGAATTTTTCCGTGACTTACTTATAAACGTGGAAAGAGTGATGGCCTCTGTTTGAAAAGATTACTAGTTTGGTGTCTACAAGTAGGAGATTTGAAGCGTAATATTTTTACGCAAACCTTTGAAAAGCACCAATTTGATTAATGGGATTTTTCCTTCAAAATAGTTGGAGAAATTGAGCTGCGTTATAGAGGAGGCAAAAAAAGGAATAGCGCGCAGTTTCAAAGTGATATGGGAATACCATTTATTTGCGTAATACATCTGAAATGCCATTTATTCCAATTGCAAACATGAGGGGGAATTTCAAAGTTTTATTTTTCAAATTTTTTAAAGAGGAAACTAAACGTTTTTTCTCATTTTTCCAAGATGCGTTGGAAAAAAGCTATCCAGCATTCTCCATTTACGAATGTAATTACGCATGCAAGACGTGCTTTCACTCCGAAATCCAAAGAGATAAGGAATCGAGAAATAAAAACAAGATAAACATAATCTTTGAAGCGCCCACAATCATGAAAGAAATAACGAAATTTTAGTGATCATCAGTTCACGTCAAATGGTTGGAAGAAAACCTCTTAAAGAGTTCGGAAGAAGTAAACGTACTTACAAGGGAAAAGGCCAAAGCAATGAAGTAAAATTGGGGGGGGGGAAGCACGAATAAAAAACTAGTTTCAGAAATCTACGCGAATAGAGAAAATGACTTTTATTCTTGGTGATCGGGTTTTCTTTTGTCCGGGTAGTCTTTCTTATTCCTTCGTTTATGCTCCGATTTAATAAAAAAACAGTTTGTTTTTGAGTGAAGACGAAGTTAAAAAAAGTACAAAATTGAAAGGAAAACGATAATTTAAAATTACCAACTCGACATGTTCCAGTTTGCAGTCACGTCTGCTCCAGGTATAAGAATTTTTATTTGTTCGTCTCTCGTTCAAGATTCCTTAATAGTTTTTCCCTATTGAATAATATAACCAAATAATTCCATTTTCTGAATAACCTACAAAATATTTTGAACTAAGGTATAAATCAGAAAGAGAAACAAGGCTTCGAAAGTCAGAGATTGATGAAATCTTTGTCTACGTATAACATTGCTTCTCTGAAGAGTACATATTTGGCGAGAATTTTCCAAATTGAAAGCAATGTCGCAAGAAATAGTTAACTCATTCCATATTGATGAAATCTTTGCATCTACGTATGACATTGCTTCTCTTAACAGTACATATTTGGCGAGAATTTCCAAATTGAAAGCTGTGTAGCAAGAAATAGTCAACTCATTCCACTTCTCGATACTTCGAAAGTCTAAAATTCAATACTGTTTGTGAAAATTAAAACAAAGAAAACATCGCGCAATTTAAATGAAATTACATATATATATATGTTGCTAGAAGGTAACTGATTACATCTGTACAGCTATGCAAGATTTGCGGCAGTTGAATGTGAATGGTAATAGTGAAATTTCGCTAAATGGAACGAGCCAATAAGGAACTTCTACTGACCGACGAAAGGTAAGTTTCTATCTATTTAGTCCACACTTTCAAGGGTTACTTTATATTTGGTTCTTATTTAATTGTTTGTATTACTTTAAGTTTGACGGCCGATGAATAATTATATTGCCGTGGGGTCCGGACATCGTGATTTTCAACGGCCTTGTTAAAAAACGTGAAGAACAGAAGAATTGCAGGATTTTATGATGATTTCTCGTCGTAGTTCATTATATAAGCCACGTAGTGACGTTCAGGTTGTTGGATCTTATCAATTTGTACAGATGTTAGTTCTTAGTTTCCCTCCTTTTAGCAACAAACCTTTATCAGCACGAACAATCTCCACACAGCGTGGCATTGAATGGAAGAGCTTTTTTGATATCGTTCTGGAAAACAGCCTGCCAGGCTGTTTCTATACAAGACAAGAGTTCATTTGTGGTGTCTAGCGGAGGAAATGTCCCAGACATGTTCCATGTAACATGTCTGGGACATGTCTTAGGCATGATAGAACATATCTGGGACATGTTCTATGTCCCAGACAGGTTCAATGTTCTGTGTAACATGTCTGGGACATGTCTTAGGCATGATAGGACATATCTGGGACATGTTCTATGTCCCAGACATGTTCAATGTTCTGTGTAACATGTCTGGGACATGTCTTAAGCATGATAGAACATCTCTGGGACATGTTCAATGCTCTGCGTAACATGTCTGGGACATGTCTTAAGCATGATAGAACATCTCTGGGACATGTTCTATGTCCCAGACATGTGCAGTGTTCTGTGTAACATGTCTGGAACATGTCTTAGGCATGATAGGACATATCTGGGACATGTTCTATGTCCCAGACAGGTTCAATGTTCTGTGTAACATGTCTGGACATGTCTTAGGCATAATAGAACATTTCTGGGACATGTTATATGTCCCAGACATGTTCAATGTTATATGTAACATGTCTGGGACATGTTTTAGGCATGATAGGACATATCTGGGACATGTTCTATGTCCCAGACAGGTTCAATGTTCTGTGTAACATGTCTGGGACATGTCTTAGGCATGATAGAACATCTCTGGGACATGTTCTATGTCCCAGACAGGTTCAATGTTCTGTGTAACATGTCTGGGACATGTCTTAGGCATGATAGAACATCTCTGGGACATGCTCTATGTCCCAGACATGTTCAGTGTTCTGTGTAACATGCCTGGGACATGTCTTAGGCATGATAGAACATTCTGGGACATGTTCTATGTCCCAGACAGGTTCAATGTTCTGTGTAACATGTCTGAGACATGTCTTAGGCATGATAAGACATATCTGGGACATGTTCTATGTAACATGTCTGGACATGTCTTAGGCATAATAGAACATCTCTGGGACATGTTATATGTCACAGACATGTTCAATGTTATATGTAACATGTCTGGGACATGTTTTAGGCATGATAGAACATCTCTGGGACATGTTCTAAGAAGCGATATTTGCTTACATGGAAGAGGTCCTGGACATTCCGGGCCAGCGGCCAAGCAGTGTCTTGATGAAATATAGAGTCGGGGCATCTCCAAAGCAGGTTATCGTCTCTGCCTCTAAAACTTCCCTGATGTATCGCTGCTTGTTGAGGATTTCCTGAGTTCGTATCAGACTAGATCCCGAATTGAACCCAATGGGCCCCCAAACCATGACACTTGGCGTTGGACCAGTTTGACCCTGAAAAACGCAAGCTGCTGTATCACAATGTCTCCGAACACGTATGCAATCAACATGGTGCATCAAGTTCAATTCTGACTAATCAGAGAACACAATGTGTCGCCAGTCAGCACACCAATGTCGGTGTTCGAGATCGCATTGCAGCCTGAGACGTCTGTGGTTGAGTGTCAAAGGAATGCGCAACAATGGGATGCTAGCGACCAGTCCTCTGTTAAACACACGACGTCCAACTGTACTGGAGGACAAATCCTGACTTGTGATAGTGCTACAATGCTGCGCTAACACCGTGGATGTCTCTGTGCGATCGTTCACTACCATGTGGTAGAGGTCTCAAAACCGTCCAGTCGTGTGATTTTGTGGTCCATTTCCCGGATTTGTAAGCGTCCGAGTCTGATCTGTCCACTGACCAGATGCGCATCACTGTACTGCCTTTTTGTCCCATACGAGTGTCAATTTCTCGATAGGAAAATCCAGATTCTGTCATCCCAACAATCCTTCCTCGCTGAAAGTCCGTCAGATGTTCATAATGCAGCCTTCTTCGGCGACGGAACATAGCAAGACACAAGAAACACCTTCTTGACTAAATGTTCACCCTTCACGGATTGCAACATAGGGAAATTTATGTATGGTGATTTAGGAAAGGAGTGCCTGACTCCATGTCTTAAGCAGTCCTTAGAAGTACGAAGCTAGGATACTTGGAATGGAGTACCAGACAGGAAAGTCACACGAAAGAGAGGTAGAAAAGACAAGAAAGACGCCCTTACTTATAACCGGGGTCCGACGGCTTAACGTACCCATCCGACCCACGGCGGTTATTTAGTCGTTCGAACGTTCGTACCTGCCCGGGATCGACACTGAGGCTTTTGCGTGGCAGTCACGAATGTTGACCACGAGGTCATCCGGAGCCCTCATTGCAACATATTGTTTGAGCCTGCTGTTTATACCTAAGACCAGACAGTTCAGAGGGCGCTGCTCTGAAACCTCATGCGCATTTTCACGGATATTTTAATCATTTGCATGTCCTAGCCCAGAGGTGGGGAACCTTTTCATGTTGGAAGGCTACATTAAGTTAGCTGTATTTTAACAAGGCCGCATTAAAGGAACTTCAGTTTGATATACACTGTATTGAAAAAGTTACCGGACACACCTTCAAAAGCAAATGAACGGATCCGCTGCGTTGTTAAGATGCGCGGTACAGCTACAGACGGTATAAGGACTAGCCCGCAGCTGACCGCGATCATATCGCTCTGTGAGGTTGATTAAAAATGTCGCGGCGGGACAGAACTGACTTTGAGAAAGGAAAGATTGTTGGGTGTAATATCAGTGGGTTGTCTATAAGAGAAACCGAGAGATGTTTGAACATACCTAAGTAAACTGTTTTGCATGTACTGAATAAGTGGAAGACACATGGCGTGCCTGAAGCAGCAACACGTACCGGCAAACCAAAGAAAATCAGCGATAGAGGACGTCTAAACCGCAGGAGAGTCGTTACAGCTAATCGACGGAGTACTGCACAAGACCTCAATGTACAGTCGAGTAAAAATGGTGGAAACTCGGTATGTACAAGTACCATTCGCAGAAATATCATTCCATGGATTACCGTGGTCGTGCGGCTGCTCATAAGCTTTTCATCTCTACTCGGAATGCTACTCGTCGTTTAGTATGGTGTAAAGAACATTTATCGTGGACCGTAGATCAATGAAAACGAACCCTACGGACTGATGAATCCAGATACACGATCCATTAGTCTGATGGCCATGTGTGGGTATGGCGGCAGCCGGGGGAACGCTATTTACCACAGTGTACTTTCCTACGCTCAAGTTTGGAGCTGGTAGTGTACTCGTGTGGGAGTACTTTTCGTGGTATGGTCCCTTCCCACTGGTTCTTGTAGACAAACCTGTTAACCAGCACGTCTACCTCGATATTCTGGACAATTATGTCCTAGCAATTCTGTGGCAATACTATAGAACCGAGCCTTGTTGGTACCAGCAGGATAATGCACCGAGCCATAAAGCAAGGACTGTTACTGCGTGGTTTGAGGATAATTCCGTATCGTGTGTGAACTGGCAAGCACAGAGCTCTGATCTTAATCCCACAGAGCACCTATGGGATGAATTAAAGCGCCGCATAAGAAGTTGGGAACCAAGACCTACTACTAAGCAACAGTTGGCGGCAGCATTATGTACTGAATGGAAGCGCATACCTATCGATGTTTTCCAAAACCTTGTCGAAAGCATGTCTCGAAGGGTCAGTGCATTATGCATTAAGCCAAATGTGGACTGACACCGTTCTAATGTATGTCAATAAATGCTATGTTGTATTTCTCTTCTAGGTGCCCAGTGACTTTTGTCAATATAGTGTACTTTGAAACGTACATTATTTTGTAAAAATCTTAAGTACCAAGTAACTCCAAAAAATGAAAAAAAAATTACTCTAGTGTTAACTAACCTTTTAATGATTTTGTTGTGACTGCTTTTTGTTGGAAAATATTTGAATATTAAATAGCATTTTCCGTGCATATTTGACGAAGGTGTGGGCATTCTATTGCATTTTCCCGTATTTCAACTGGATCTTTCTTAGCGTCAAATAAGGACTTTAAAATGTCATCTTCTGAGGGTTCAATCTATTCCATCTGTAGTTCTTTAGGAACCATGGAATGAAATCATGAGCATAGCAGGTGTCAAAATAGCCCTTATGACTTACTAATGTTTTAATTGTAGCCCTCAGCCGGGGTGCATTATTTTGTTGAATCTTCTTTTACTCTTTGGTATTTTAAATACGGTCATTTTGAGATTAACAAATATTAAAATACGATCAAAAACATATTAATATAAGTAAAATGTTTTGCTCTGCAAAATTTGGATTCACTCAACAGGTCGCGTTTAATGGCCTTAGAGGGCCGTAGGTTACCCACCCCTACCCTATCCTTCCCCACCCCTACCGTAGCCTTCCCCACTCCTACCGTAGCCTGTTGTACATATCCTGCAAGTTTCAGGCTAATACCAGCAATCATTCTTGGTATTGCAATTCTCACAAACAGTGATAAAATTTCCGTGTCTGTCAGTCATCTACGGAATAAATTACACTGTTCAACAAATTTTAACTTGTTTTCTTACAAAAACGAATTTAGCTGTCCTTTATAGATTTTTGGTAGAAAATCACAGTTAAAATACTCTCCTAGCTCAAATTTCCGAAATAATCGACCATTTGTGTTTCACATATACTGTATTCAATGGGATGTTATAATAGCGACACTCATAAGTCAGCTCGGAAAACATTAAATTGTGGTCCAGGTGAGTTGATTCAAGAGTCTTCGCCTCGTGAATCACATGATCATAGCGAAGAAGCTGTTGGAACCGGATCCATCCAGTTTCTTTTATTCGCGGGAGCGTATGTATCAAACTTCGTCAGTTTTATTTGCACTGCATGTTTCTGTTAGAGTGTTGATTAGTGAATTTATTTAAATAAGTGAATTTTATTTCATTCCCGCTTTGTGTTTCTGTTCGAGTGTTGGCTTTCACTACAGTGATAATGCCTCGCAAATGCCTTAACAATCCAGATAACTTTTGTTTTATTTGTGGCGACGTGATTTGTTGCTCCAGGAAGCGACCATTGACTCCAGCCGTGAAAAAAAGCATATTTCATGTATTTTGATTGTCGTGTGGGAGACCAAGATAAATCTTGGGCTCCACATGCATACTGTGAGACATGTTCATCAACTCTGGATGCATGGGAAGAAAAGGTCAATGCGCTTTCCTGTGCCCTCCATTTGGCGTGAACCAACAAATTACTCAACCGATTGCTATTTCTGCATGATACCTCCTTTGAAGAAAGGAATAAATACGAAGAGGAAGATAATAATTGAATACATTACAATACCATCCGTTATTCGCCCAGTGGCCCATGGAGAGGGATTTCTGGTTCCTGATCCAGTTAACGTTCAGGCAAGTAGTGATAGCGATGATGATGAACTTATTGAATCAGTTTATATACAAGATCATCCATCCACCAGGGATGCAGATCCTATATATGTGCCACCATCTTCCTCCAGTGAACCACATAGAATACACAATGTGAGACTAAACAGGGAATATGCATTGGACCACAGATATGCCAGCTCTTGGGAGACCAACCGTTTGAGTGCATCCTTAATCCTGATGAGCAACATGCTTGGCAATGTTTTCGGAATGTTGCAACATTGTTCATGGGAAACAAGAGGGCTGACAATTACATGGACCTTGTGGAAGAACTATTACGTGCTTATGAAAAACTTGGCTGCAACATGACACTCAAGATGCACTTCCTACATTCACATATCGATGTCTTCCCTGAGAACTGTGGTGCTTTCAGTGATGAACATGGAGAGCGATTCCACCAGGACATTTCTGCAATGATACAAAGGAAAGTGGAATGCTACAATGTCAGAAGATTTTGCTGGATGCTTCAGAGAGATGCATCAGATGTTCCCCAGAAGCTGCAGGCAAAACAGCAACGCGTATAAAGTAGGTGAATTTCTTAAATTGTTTGCCAAGTATTTGGACATCGTATTAAAATATATGTAATATATATACAAAATGTGAATGGTCAAATTAATTCGAAACCGTAGCTAAGAGGGGATTTTTACTATTATTTTTGTGTTAAGAGCCTAAAAATCTATAAGAAAAAAACCACTTCCATTCTTGTAAAAATTCCATTGTTGAACAGTGTTAATGGACGTAGTGTTTTCAAATTTGGACGAAATGTGGGTTGAAATCAGCCACAGCCTGCGGACGCATTGGTTATGCGTCTGCAGGCGGCGACTGATTTTGGGTATTACTTGTTTCACGTAGATAGATCGTTTAAGCGCCTGCAGTTTCACCGTCCGTCTGTTTCGACACAGTTATTAGCAAAGACCAGGGTAACACAATAACACTAAATCTTTGTTGAGAAAGACTGCTGGTTTCAATAATTGTGAAAGCACCAGTATACATTTTATTCCTTTTCTTGCAAGTTTTGTTAGACGCAGCTTGCAGAACCCATGTTTTTCTCACAGTTTGTGTTGTATAATGATTTAACGTAATTCTAGACGCTTTAGGTTCATGTACTTTGATAAAAGATTATTAAATATTAAGCACAACACTTATATTGTCACTAACTGGCTGACAGATTGATAAATTAGAAATATCACGAAATGTAACTTACAACGTTTATTTGCTTCCTGGTTGTTGAAGTACCATTCGTTATCACCATTTCTGTAAGATTCGGTGCTGCCACATTATCAAATTCTTAGATAAAAATATTTGTGTCTGGATCATTAAGACGTCGTGCGCCAAAATATACTCAGCGAAGCCTATTTCTTCCTACTAACAATATACAAGATTTTAATCTCCAGGTGTATTTTATTTTATTTTATTTTAAAACACTTTGTTTTTTTCCGATATATTTTTTGGAAATTCGGGAAGCGACTTACCGTTCAGAATGCTAATATAAAGGATAAGTATCCAAATTTACATAAGAATATACGTAGAAACTAAAAAAGGAGGTTTAAATTAGAAATGTGTCCCAGTTGGTTGCTCTAAAGTTTAAAGCAATAAAAATTTCATCTCGGCTCCGAATGGAAAAACATTCAACATGGTTTATACCTCGAGGCTCTTCAAGGATAGACTTACTTTCTCTTCCAACGAGCTGTGCGTTACACGTATAATAGTCAGAAAAATGTGAACATTTCAAGTATTTCTTTCTTTCACTGTTAATCAAGACTGCTAGTGTCAGCTAACTATTCAGGCACTAGTATGAAATTTATTCCTTTTTCTTTCTTTTGATTCCTGGAAAACAGTAAAATGTTTCCTCCTACGTGCCAAATTCATAATTTCAGAAATACCTGAAAAAAGCTGGCCCAGATTATGTATTTTTTGTTAGATTTTGGTAATGTTGCTCTCTTTGCTAGTGTTCTATGTTAATAAAATTAGCGTATCTTTCTGTCAGTCATCTTAGAAGAAACTACTGAATATAGAGACTTGAAATTTGGCAGAAACCTCTGGAGAAACATTCGAATTTACACCTCAGAGCGGTTTTTGAAATTAAAAATTGCAAATATCTAATTTATTAACTTAAAGCTTTTATTCTTGTTGAAATTTTATTTTCTGGTATGCTGTGCCACAAGCTCTTGCTAGAATAACTCATTTTATCTCATTTCACTGTTTTGCAATCAGAGGTGGGCAAAATGGTAATTGCATTAATCGGTAATGCACTACAGCGTAATGGTAATGGGAACAAGAACTTAGCGTTACCATTACATGGTAATAGTGAACTGGTCATTAGAATTACATGGTAATTGTAATGGCATATAGCAGTTACCCTATATAATCGTAACGGTTAACTATACACAGTGTGGCAAAGAATTTTTAAGACTGGGTCTGTAAAATGAAATAGAAACAAGAAATTATAATTTGTTTTGGTTTGTTATTCAAAATAAGTCTATCCGGCTTCAATACACTTGTTACAGCGATTTAATAATGATTCGAATGCCTGTTCCAGTTCACTTTACGGAATTGCCTCCAAAGCACGCGTCGAAGCTGATTTTATGGTCGAAATATCATAAAAAAAAACACACCCTTTTAACGTCATTTAAAATTTTGGAAACAAAGAAAAGTCGCAGGGTGCTAAATCAGGCGAATACGGTGGATGATTCAACACAGAGACGTTATTTTTCGCCAAAAATCTACGAACAAGAAGTGAGGTGTGATTGGGTGCATTATCGTGCAACAAACACCAACTGTTTTCATCCCGATATTCTGGACGAATGCGACGAATTCTGCCCATCAAACGCCTCAAAACATTTAAATAAAACTCACCAGTAATTGTTTGTCCACTTGGAACAAATTTTTTATGGATAATAATACCCTTACTATCGAAGAATGTAATGAGCATTGTTTTGATTTTCGATGGAACTTTTCTTGTTCTTTTGGCTTGTGGTGAATTTTTGACTTCCATTCCGCACTTTGTCGCTTTGTTTTAGGATCATATTGAAATCACCATGTTTCATCACCTGTAACAATCGATTTTAAGAAGTTTGGATCATTTTCAGCGGCTGAAGTGATGTCTCTGCAATGTGCACTTCTCCTTGATTTTTGTTCATTGGTTAACGTGTGTGGAACAAATTTAGCACAGACTTTTGTTTTGCCCAAATCTTCATGCAGGATGGTTCGAATCGTTTCTTTGTTTATGTTTAAAGACTCTTCCGTTATTCTTAGTGACGCACATTGATTGTTTGCCACGAAATCACGCACTTTTTCAATAATCTCAGGTGTCCTAGATGAACTTGGGCTTCCGGTATGCTTATCATCTTCTAGCGTATCTTTTCCGTCCAAAAACATCTGTGCCACAGGAAAACATTTGATCTACTTAAACAAAACTCACCGTAAACTTGTTTCATCATTTGGTACGTTTCCGAGGCACTCTTACCAAGTTTTGCGTTAAATTTAATAACAGCCCTTTGTTCCATCTTAATAATTCAACATGAAAAAATTTTTACTTCTCTAATGAACGGCCGTTTCGTTTGAGTTACTTTAACAACTGCGCAGTACTTTTGGCAGAAAGCAAGCAGGTGGTCACGATTTATAACGCATTCGCGATTACACTGGTGGCGCCACCTTAGGCTGAAATCTAGCGCCAGTCTTAAAAATTATTTGACGCACTGTGTATGTTGGTAATTAAACAATAATTTATGGTTAACAATACAACGTTAATAAACCAGCAACCAGTACACCTTACACGTTGTGTAGGTTATTTAACAATTGTTCCACTCCTCGGACCTCAAAAATGCGTGTATGTAGGTATTGGAGATTGTACGTGTATGACATGAGTAGTTGCCCCGTCTTCGCCGCAAGTAAAGCGATTTGAACGAAATAATACGTATGACGTAAGTACGAATTGGATGTTTATTTCTGTTAGAGATACTCATTTTTGGATGTTTATTTCTGTTAGAGATACTCATTTCGTCCATCTCCAGAAGAGTATCCTCGTACATTACATACGTTTCACTGTCCAAAATAATTACCCCACTGTAACTACAAGCACATAGTAGCACTACACTCACAGTTCAGCAACTCAGCGTGCACGGCCAAATAATACAGAAATTTGCGAACTCTTGACAGTTTTGCCGTACTTCTCAAGTGCTGTTGTCCATTACTTATCCGATACGAACACTGGACTAGCGAGCGACTGACTCCTTTACATATACTTCACGACAGGACCTGAATCTTCTGGAATATTCTTGATTTACATAAAGCTTTCCAACTTCCTACTGCGCGATCATTCTCGAACATGCTATAAACGTGTAACCCATTCTTGCCGCTTCTAGAATATTCAACACGACACTTCGGTCTCTGTCTGCTGTGTTACATGGCCTACGTTTCTAGACATAGCTTTTGGCACACGTACATTTCTATAAACTATTAGTATGTAACTATTATTTGCAGATTATAATTACCAAATACACTGGCGGAAAGTGAAAAAAGAACACCTAGAAGGAGACATCTGATACCAACGAAATTTATACAGCATAATAACGGAATACAGAGGATAACGTGATCAAAACATTATGGCAAAATGCAGCTGTATTTGCTTGTAAACTGAAAAATAACATTTCCATGTAACATGGTTAGTACGAGGTTGAACCGCCATGAACTGCGTCACACTGTGCAATTCTGGCATGGAGTCTGTTGTACAGATGTTGGATGTAAGTTTGGGGTATTGAGTTCCAAGCATCCTCAACCTGGACGCGTAAATCGGGGATGATCGTGGCTGGCCGTGGAGACCGGATAAGTCGTTGTCCCATAAAATCCCACACGTGCTCAATGGGGGACAAATCCGGTCAACGTGCTGGCCATGGAAGTTGTCTCACACCCTGAAGTGCATGTTGCCTTGTACGTGCCGTGTGTGGGCGTGCGTTATCTTGCTGGAAAATACCACGATGGACCGACCTTACAAATGGCACAACAACGGGCTGAATGATGTTGTTGATGTAGGAGGTGCTGTTTAACGTACCCGGTACAAACATTAGTTGTGTACGGGATTGATAGCTGATCGCTCCCCACACCAGGAGACCAGGTGTAGGCTCTGTGTGTCGCTGGCGAATGCAAGAAGGGTGGAGACGCTCTTCTGTGCGTCTGCGAACACGCATACGGCAATCGGAAGCTCCCAAGCAGAATCTGCGTTCATCGCTGAACACGACAGATCGCCATTGCGTTCTCCAGTGCAGACGTTGGTGACTCCACTGCAGCCGTTCCTGACGGTGGGCTGGAGTCAGAAGTACACATGCCAGAGGCACACGTGCACGTAGTCCTGAATCCAGTAGAAGGTTGCGGATTGTTCGCACAGTCACCTCAGGTGTAACGGCAGCTCGGATTTGCGTCGCAGTGGATGCTCTGCTTTACAATGCCGCTCTCCTTATGAGTCGATCGGTCCGCTCATCAGTCCGTCTGTGACTCCCGGTTCTACGTCTTCTCGTGTGGGAATGTTCCTCGGACCATCTACGCCACCATCGTACCACCACAGATACTTCCCGTCCAATTCGCTCCGCAATACGACGATACGACCACCCGGCCTCGCGGAGTCCGACTAGACGACCTCGCTCAAAGTCCGATAACTGCTGAAATCGTACACGTCTTCCATGTCCAGGCATTGCAGCTTCTTCAGGGTCTTCGCACGTGTCCGTACGCCGACGACTGATTACATTCACTTCACCGTACTCCTTAAATACCACCGATAATAATTTGCATATAATGCCGTGCTGTGGCGTCAGCGCTCACCGGTTGGTCCCGAAATTAACATCACACCTACGCAAACTTGACCCCATTAACATATGTAAATTTCATGATCGTCCGCCAATTCCTTCTTGGTGTTCTTTTTCACTTTCCGCCAGGGTATATACTTCACGACAGGACCTGAATCTTCTGAAATATTCTTGATTTACATAAAGCTCTCCAACTTCCCACTGCGCGATCATTCTCGAACATGCTATAAACGTGTAATCCATTCTTGCCGCTTCTAGAATATTCTACACGACACTTCGGTCTCTGTCTGCTGTGTTACATGGCCTGCGTTTCTAGACATAGCTTTTGGCACACGTACATTTCTATAAACTATTAGTATGTGATTATTATTTGCAAATCATCATTACCAAATAATTCCATTGCGTTTGAATGGCATTATTAAATAATTGAATTATATCATCTTCATTGTAATGCATTACAGATTAATTACATTACTTTGTGCAAACTTCGGATTACCTTGTAATGCATAACCTGTTACTGCATTACGTTGTAATGCATGACACGTTAATTGTAATCTGTACTTCCATTACTTTGTAATGCATTTATGCCCAACTCTGATGCAATATTACACTATTGTTTGTGATAACTGCAACACAATGAAGGACTACTAATATTATCTTAAAATTCCCTTGCAGGATATGTACAACAGGTTACGACATACAGATGATTTAAATATCAGTGAGAATGCGCACGCGCTTTCGGAGCAGCTCCCTATGAACTGTCTGGTGTTAGGTATCAACAGCTGGCTCAAAAGAGATACTGCAGTCACTGAAGAGCCAACAATGAGTCCAAAGGGTGTTTCTTGGTGTGTCCCGTCGCCGAAGAAGGCCACATTATGAACACGTGACGGAGTTCGAGCGAGGAAGAATTGTTGGGATGAAAGAAGTTGAATTTTCCTACCGCGAAATTACCAACAGTACGGGACGAAAAGCGTTAGTGGACAGATGAGGCTCGGACACGCACAAATCCGGGAAACGGACCCATAAAATCGCAAGACTGCACGAGATAACAGACACCTTTATCACACTGCAGTGGCCGATCGCACAGCGGCATCCACGGTGTTAGCAGTGAAACATTGTCACGGCTCAGTCTTTGTCCTCCAGCATATTTCGCCTTCGTTTGCTGCTTAACAGAGGACTGGTCCATAGCAGCCCATTGCTGCCCATTTCTTTGACGCTCAACCACAGACGCCTCAGACTGCAATGGGGTCGCAAACTCAGAGATTTGTGCGCTAATTGGTAACAGGTGTTTTCTGACGAGTCACAATTCAACTTAATGCATGATGATGGTCGCGAACGTGTTCGAAGCCATCGTTGTAAACGGCACTTTGGCGAGTCATACCGGCATAACGAAAAGCGTCATAGTTTGGGGGTGCCATTGGGTTCAATTCGTGATTTCGTATGATACGAATTCCGGGAACTCTCAACAGCCAGCGAATACATCAGGGGTGTTTTAGAGGCAGAGGTGATACCTTCCTTCAGAGCTGTCCATGCGCTATATTCCTGCAGGACAACGCTCCGCCACATGTGGCCCATAATGTCCAGGACCACTTCCATGCAAGGCAGACACCACTTCTTCACTGGCTTGCACGTTCGCCGGATATGTCCTCCATCGAACATGTCTGGCATACGGTAGGTAAGGGACTGGACCGTCAGGCGCCTCAGCCTCTCACCACAAATGAACTCTGGTCTCTTATAGAAGCAGCCTGGCAGACTATTTTAGAGGGCAATATCAAAAACCTCTCCTATGTTTTTTGTAGGTTTAACGGCCACCGTGAGTAATTCAATGGGCTATAAGCAGTCGTCCGTCCCTAATTTTTGGCCACTGGTTCCAGGGAAGGGAGACAGCTATGGCAGTCGGACAAACACAACATCCATGCTTCACCGGGATACGAACCCGGACCCATTCGCACGAATGATCACAAGCCATCGCTTAGACCACTGCTGCACCGGGGCAGCCCTCTTCTATTCAATGCCACTCCGTGTAGAGACTGTTATTGTTGCTAAACGTGATTCTTTCTTGGGTGTTGCACTTTTCACAAACAGTGTGTGACGTACCTGCCCAGCAGGACGCACACTACATAACGGCAGATAGCAGTCAGAACGAACGTCCGCGTATCTCAATCGGTAGAATGACTTATTCTGGAATGAGGGGACCCGGGTTCGAGCCCCGGCGTGAACAAAAATGACGGATAAATTTACTTCGTTATAATGGCGCCCGAACTTTCCGGATGACCCGGCCGCCGTTCAAAATGTCGCAATGGTGTGATGTTCTTTCCACACCGCGAGATAGGAAAAATCAGAGAATCCCTTCTCCAGCGCTTCGACAAATAAATGTGTGTGACGTTGCATTCCACACACCAGATTGACTGGGAGTTCTCAGGTACACGTTCTACAGTGGATGGCTGCCTGCAACGATTCATGGCCACGGCTGACCAGTGGGCCATGCACCCGGCCCTCTTTTCCGGGGGGCAGGGGAGATGTGACGTACCTGCCGAGACGCACACGACATAAAGGCAGATAGCACTCAGTACGAACGTCCGCGTAGCTCAATTAGTAGAGTGACTTATTCCGGAATGAGGGGACCCGGGTTCGAGCCCCGGCGTGGATAAAAATGGCGGAGAAATTTACTTGTATTTATATAAGTGTATTTCATCACACTTTTATACAACGGTATTTAATCGCACCATTTTTCCTAAAATGCTTGGACCTCATGCCACACCTAGTAGGAATTATTACAAAAATCCAGGTCTTTTGTTATTGCATCTTGTATGTGTCAATCTTTTCCATTCGTATGAGGGGCTTTATCGAGGCTGACTAATACTGCAAACTTATGCAGCATAACATCTACGGCAGAATAGGAGCGACAATATCAATAGGTCGTGCCCAAAGTTTTGGGATGCATTTCTCGAGTGTTACGCGTAATTTTTCGCCTCAGTTACTGGCAGGCTTGCTTACATTTCGCGACGCGACTTTATGCGTGTGACCACGTATTCGAAATAGTTCAGAGCTATTTAAAGGGGAAAATGTTGACTAGATTTCTTTAGGAAAAGGTTCGACTTTGACGTAACGCGCTATTTACAATTGGAAGTTTGATTTTACAGTTTACTACGTTAGACTTCGAAGTTCTTACGTGCAAACGGTGGCTGTCCTTGTGTTAAGACGCACTGTAAACACTTCCACTATTTAAATCACAATAGCTTTGTGATTCTCTGAGAGAGGAAATATGCAGGGTGTCCGAAAAGAGCTGTGCACTGAAAGTAACACCATGTTGAACTGGATCCTACAGGATGTGTTGCAAATGGGCTTCACTGACATCCGGAAATGTTTGCACACGCTTCTGCGTGTTGGTGAAGACTTTTCTCAGGGTAAGTGGTGTGATTTGTTGAATGTGGGTCGTTATTGCAGCCTGTAGCTCTTGAAGTGCATGCGGATTGCATGCGGATTGCCTGTGTACGCCTTTTCCTTCAGTGCTACCCACAGAAAGAAGTCATGCGGTGTCAGATCCGGTGACCGGGCAGGCCAAAGTCTCCGGGAGATGATGCGATTTCTTTTTTTTTTTTTTTGATTGGAGGTTTAACGACCACCGTGAGCAACTGAATGGGCTATAAGCTGTCGCCCGTCCCTAATTTAGGGTCACTGGCTCCAGGGAAGGGAGAGGGCCAGTGCCGTAAGACAAACACAGCATCCATGCTTTACCGGGATTCGAACCCGGACCCCTTACGGAAGAATGATCAGAGGCCAACGCCTTAGACCACTGCGCCACCGGGGCGGCGATGCGATTTCCGAGAGATCTCCTCAGAAGCTGTATTGATGCGCCAGCGGTGTGAGCAGTTGCACTGTCTTGCCGGAACAATCCTTCGTTGATATCCTTGTTCTGTGAATTCGGACATGAATGGTTGGATAATTTCGGCACGGTCCCATTCTGAGTTAATGGTTTCACTGAAGAAAATGGTCCCAGTAATGCGTGTACTAGTCGTGGCACACAAAACACCGACCTTCTGCTTGTGAAGAAGCACTTCCTATAATTTGTGGGGATTTTCAATACACCACAGACGGGTGTTTTGGCTGTTGATGTTTCTCCTAGCGAACTGTTTCTTCACTTCGTCCGTGTACTTGTCTTCATGGCAAAACACATGTTCTACAAAAAACATTCTCTGTTCAACCATCAACACCGTTGTCTTTTTACCGAGACGAGAGATGAATCGATACGTCTACCTCCGTCGACCAAGAGCTCGGGATTGACCTTCTCTTGGAATGACAGCTGCACGCGCTTCGGGGTGGGGAGACATTAAGGTTACCAGACACAGAGCACTTCCTCGTGGCAGGTCACTTCTTCTGTAATTTCATTCAAAATTTCTTTGTTATTACATTACTGCAATTCGTACATTCAATGCACAGTCATTATTCCGACACCCTGTATTTCAAAGAAATGCATATGAGAATTGAAATGAGAAAAATGGAAAATTTCTCGGTGGCGCAGTGGTCTAAGCGATGGCCTCTGATCATTCGTCCGAACGGGGTCTGGGTTCGAGTCCCGGTGAGGCATGGATGTTGTGTTTGTCTTACGGCACTGGCTCTATCCCTTCCCTGGAACCAGTGACCCTAAATTAGGGACGGGCGACTGCTTATAGGCTATTGAGTTGCTCACGGTGGACGTTAAACCTCCAATTAAAAAACAATTCTCGCGTTTCTTTTCTTCAAAGGCTAACATTGCTATTCATCCGTCCGAGCATTCTCCCACCTTATCTCTGGATCCACTAAGATTATGCAATGAAACACGACAGATCGTCGAAATCTAATTAACCACACATCAAATGTCGTCGAATCTATCATCATGACTGGAGCAGGGTACCATGATTTTATTCCACGCATTTTAATCGTTCCATCTGAATTTTCATTTCAATTTGAAGGCCTTCAGTTTTCCCATGAGTATCAACAAGCGTAGGATCGATCGTGAAAAAAGTTTTGGATTCAACCTGCAAAACCCATTCATTTCCCGTGGCCAGCTTTTTTTGCAAAGTGAAGAAAGATGACTTAGAATTTTCTGGTGTAACGGGTTCGTCTATTGACTTTTTCTGGCACAAAAATAATTTTTCAAACGGGTTTTGAGAAAAGCAAAAAAATCAGCGGAAGAGAGACCGCAATCCCAATCACTAGCAAAAAAAACCATGTATTATTTATTAAGCATAGTGCGCGGTACTGTTCATAGTGAATGTAACCAGTTACGAAAAGCGTTTTTGTAACCGGATTTCTGTCGTCAAAGCGTGCTTGAAAGCGAAAATATGCTACCCTGCTTTTTACTACAGTTTGAAGTCTGTTTTTCAAAACGATGTGATGTTTCATGCAGTATATCGCAGGGAATGCCTGCGCTTGAATACGTGGTTTCTGAGAATGATCTTTTGAAATAACCTCTAACAGAAACGCAGATTTCACTTTGAATGGAAAGATATACATACCCTTTTGTGGCTATTTCTCCTTAATTTGTTCTGCAAATTAATTTTAGGTTCATTGTTATAATTTTTCACCAGTTTTTTCCAAATGTGATCACATAATGTAGCAATAGAAACATAATTATCAGGTGTGCAGTTTGTGTGAAAACTCTTGATTGTTACGTTATGGGGACAGTGACAGAAACTGAAAGAAAGACTGAAGAAAAAAGCGTAGAAAGTAAAGGGTAGAAAATATAAGAGAAATGGAAAGTGAGCTAGATAGCGCGAGGGCACAAAAGTGAGTGGGTGATTGAGAAAAGGATACAGAGAGTCAGTGATTGAGCAAAGCAGACAGCGAATGAGTGACTCAGCAAAAAAAACAATTAGTCAGTGATTGAACAAAGGCGAAAGTAAGTGAATGACTGAGAAAAGGACACAGCGAGTCAGTGATTGAGCGAGGGAGACAGTCAGTGATTGAGCAAAGGGGACAGTGACTAAGCAAGTTTTACGGACTCTACGGACGCAAGGGTAACATTGAGTTAGTGACTAAGCAAGGATTACATTCAGTGACAGAGCAAGGGAGACACTGAGTTAGTGACTGAGCAAGGGGAACAGTAAGTTAGTGACTCAGCAAGGAAGACGATGAATCAGTGATTGAGCAAAGGAGACAATGAGTCAGTGATTGATCAAAGGCGACAGCGAATAAGTCACTGAGCAAAAGAGACAATGAGTCAGTGATTGAGCAAAGGCGACAGTGAGTGAGTGATTGAGCAAAGGCGACAGTGAGTGAATGACTGAGCAAAGGATGAGCGAGGGAGACAGTCTGTGATTGAGCGAGGGATATAATCGGTGATTGAGCAAAGGGGACAGTGACTAAGCAAGGAATACAGTGAGTCAGTGACTAAGCAAGGGTGACATTGAGTCAGTGACTAAGCAAGGGGACAGTGAGTTAGTGTCTGAGCAAGGGGAACAGTAAGTTAGTGAGTGAGCAAGGGAGACGATGAATCAGTGATTGAGCAAACAATGAGTCAGTGAGCAGACAATGAGTCAGTGATTGATCAAAGGCGACAGCGAATAAGTCACCGAGAAAAAGAGACAATGAGTCAGTGATTGAGCAAAGGCGACAGTGAGTGAATTACTGATCAAAGGATGAGCGAGGGAGATAGTCTGTGATTGAGCGAGGGATATAATCGGTGATTTAGCAAAGGGGACAGTGACTAAGCGAGGAATACAGTGAGTCAGTGACTAAGCAAGGGTGACATTGAGTCAGTGACTGAGCAAGGGGACAGTGAGTTAGTGTCTGAGCAAGGGGACAGTGAGTTAGTGTCTGAGCAAGGGGAACACTAAGTTAGCGACTGAGCAAGGGAGACGATGAATCAGTGACTGAGCAAAGGAGACAATGAGTCAGTGATTGATCAAAGGCGACAGCGAATAAGTCACTGAGCAAAAGAGACAATGAGTCAGTGATTGAGCAAAGGCGACAGTGAGTGAATGACTGATCAAAGGATGAGCGAGGGAGACAGTCTGTGATTGAGCGAGAGATATAATCGGTGATTTAGCAAAGGGGACAGTGACTAAGCAAGGAAGACAGTGAGTCAGTGACTAAGCAAGGGTGACATTGAGTCAGTGACTGAGCAAGGGGACAGTGAGTTAGTGTCTGAGCAAGGGGACAGTGAGTAAATGACTGAGCAAAGGTTGAGCGAGAGAGACAGTCTGTGATTGAGCGAGGGATATAATCGGTGATTAAGCAAAGGGGACAGTGACTAAGCCAGGGTGACATTGAGTCAGTGACTAAGCAAGGGTGACATTGAGTCAGTGACTGAGCAAGGGGACAGTGAGTTAGTGTCTGAGCAAGGGGAACAGTAAGTTAGTGACTGAGCAAGGAAGACGATGAATCAGTGATTGAGCAAAGGAGACAATGAGTCAGTGATTGATCAAAGGCGACAGCGAATAAGTCACTGAGCAAAAGAGACAATGAGTCAGTGATTGAGCAAAGACGACAGTGAGTGAATGACTGATCAAAGGATGAGCGAGGGAGGTAGTCTGTGATTGAGCGAGAGATATAATCGGTGATTTAGCAAAGGGGACAGTGACTAAGCAAGGAAGACAGTGAGTTAGTGTCTGAGCAAGGGGACAGTGAGTGAATGACTGAGCAAAGTTTGAGCGAGGGAGACAGTCTGTGATTGAGCGAGGGATATAATCGTTGCTTTAGCAAAGGGGACAGTGACTAAGCAAGGAAGACAGTGAGTCAGTGACTAAGCAAGGGTGACATTGAGTCAGTGACTGAGCAAGGGGACAGTGAGTTAGTGTCTGAGCAAGGGGAACAGTAAGTTAGTGACTGAGCAAGGGAGACGATGAATCAGTGATTGAGCAAAGGAGACAATGAGTCAGTGATTGATCAAAGGCGACAGCGAATAAGTCACTGAGAAAAAGAGACAATGAGTCAGTGATTGAGCAAAAGCGACAGTGAGTGAATGACTGATCAAAGGATGAGCGAGGGAGACAGTCTGTGATTGAGCGAGGGATATAATCGGTGATTTAGCAAAGGGGACAGTGACTAAGCAAGGAAGACAGTGAGTCAGTGACTAAGCAAGGGGACAGTGAGTCAGGGACTGAGCAAGGGACCCCGTGAGTCAGTTATTGAGCAAGAGAGAGAGAGTGAAAGCAAACGAAAGCATTGATTAAAAAATACTCTCGCAAATGTTCGCAAAAGAAAGAATTTTATATAAAAATTGTGGCATTTATTCACACACAAATTAGGCTGTTGGTTCTCTGAAATGCAAGGATAAATCTTACCGCTTGCTTGAAGTGAATCAGATAGAAATCAGGAATTTCCCCTGTTTCAATGCCATTCCAATCGTGGAATTTAATTTGAAAAATTGGTCTGAAGTGCGTGGTAATAAGAACTGATGTGAGACGATCCACAGATCAATGTCAGTAACCTAATTACTTATAAACCCCTTTTAATCTAAAGGAATTCAATTTCTTCGCCCCCACTTTATTAGATTAACTTTCAGCATTTGTCATTTTCCGAAACAGACTAAGGAGCTGAGATCTCTGCAGTGGCGCTAATTGATTTTAAGCCAAGAGGCATGGCATAATGTTTCTTTTCATGCTTCTGGGGCGGTCGAAAGTAATATTTTTCGCTCTGATTTGAATAGTTTATTGTTGAACTTTCAAGAAAATAGCTACTTTATAGGATTTCCAGTGCTTGAAGTTGAGGTAGTTATCTATAGCGGCCGTTCCATAAAAACTGAGTGTAAAATTACACAAAATGATTAAATATAGGTGCAGCAAAATATGTAATTCTTTCGCAAAGTATCTTTCCTCGGATGATATACAACGGTCTCATCTTTCAGTCCACTTTTCAAAGCATGTGGCGCGGGCATTTTGTGTAAGCTGCTTTAGCAACCCCTATATAGCTTGAATAACGTCATTGTAGAAAACAACCAGAAATCGCACGGGGGCGAGGTCACGACTGTAGGCAGGATGTGGCCTGATTTTAATACTGCATTTCATAAGAAATTGTTCATCACAAGCAGCCACATGTCGGCGGGCGTTATCATGTTGTACGGTCCACGTGCCCACCAGTTCCGGTCGCTTAATCGATATGTGTCGTCGCAGACGCTTCAAGACTGAAATGCAATACTGACAGTAATTTGTGGGGGAACGGCATGCTTGTTGATTACACCTTTCTGATTAAAGAAAATTGTCATAATCAGCTTCCCACCTGATTTGGTTTGGCGGACTTTTTTCGGAGGAGGCGAGCTGTGTGTTTCCAGCCACTCGTCGTGCGCTTCGTGAGGGGGTCGAAATAGTGGGCCCATGTTTCATAGACAGTTATTACTGTGTTTAGAAAGTTTGGATCCTTTGCAACAATTTGTTTCCACTCATGACATACCTGACCCCAAGGTAACAATTAGTCTCTCGTCAGATAATGCGGTGTCCATCTAGAACACACATGATGCAGCAGTAATTTGTTGAGTAGAATGCGGAATGCCGACGTTTTTGAAATATTAGTCGACGCCGCTACGTCTTCACACGTCATTCGTCGATCTTCTTGCAGGATTTCCCAAACACTGTGCTCCGTAACAACATTTTCTGGTCGACCAGGCCTAGGAGCGACTTTTGCCGATAAACGCCATTTTTTTGAAATCCTGGTGCCATCTAAAAATGTATGACTCACCCAAACATCTATTTTTGTAAGCTTCTTTCATTAAATCAACTGTTTCTGGAGCCTTTTTACCCAAATGATAGCAACATTTTATCGTACAACGCATTTCACTTTTTAACTCTGAATCACTCACCTCCACAGCTTTATGGAGAAATTCAGACGTACCTTAAACAACTGCCCAATAATAAAACCAGAATCGTCTGCTATGGCTAATAACTGTTGCCATAGATCCTTCCTTAATTCAGTTAGTCGTCTGCGTGGTGATCCCCCTGCACTGTTGCCAAGTAAAAAAGAATTACTCAGTTTTTATGGAACGGTCTTTCTATGTACTACCTACTCAGATTATGGTACTATACCTTTCTATTTATGCTACGTAAATGTTCACGTATCGCTAAGGAGAACGTCAAAAGTGGAATCGGAGTTCACATCTTCCCCTAGAAGTGCACATGGCAACAGAGGTAACTGCTCACTATCAGCCTGTGTTAAAGAGGATTCCAATAAACTGTGATTCTCTGAAGGTTGGCTAGCCGAAAGACTCCTGTTTTCTGCGGGTATCGTTCACTTGATTGAAAGGTCAGTTGACCGAAAATCACTTGATCGAAAGGTACATTTCATCGAAAGGTCACTTGACCGAAAAGTTCATTTCACCGAAAGGTCACTTCACATAAAAGTTTATTTCATCGAAAGGACATTTAATCGAAAAGTTCATTTCACCGAAGGATTGCTTTACCTAAAAGTTTATATATCGAAAGATCATTTCACCGAATAGACAGTTTATCGAAAACTTAAAAATTTGTTGTCAGAGATCTGTTGGAGTGTAGTGCGGGTTTTTGAAAAACTGGCCACTTAAACATTATCGGATTGTATAAAAAAATACGCTTTTAATTTCTATGAAACACCTTCTCATGAGTAGGTTTTCCGAAATTTAACATTAATTAAAAGGTCTAGAACTATGCCTTTTTGTCAAATTTTAATCATCCGAACTCATATTCATAAGTGTTACATAGCAAATCAAGTAAATAATGTTCCAGTTTTACTCAACCACAAAACTAATGTTTAAAAAAATCCGTAGGCCAAAAAATCTGTTGAAATGTACAAGCCATTTCAACAGATTTTAACCCTACTGATATTCATAACCATTACATAAAATGTAAAGAAAAATATGTTGCACTTTTGCTCAAGCCTAAAATATTAATTTCAAGGCCTTATAGCCCTTGATCTGAGAATTTTTAGCAAATTTTAATTCTTCTTGTTCATAATCATAAGGTTTACATAGCAAAACAAATTAATAATGTTGAATTTTTAACCATACCCAAAACGTTGATTTTAAGGCCTTGGGCCTAGATTTGGGCCCTTTTAGCAAATTTTAAGCTACAGTGCTCATATTCATATGGGAACAAGCAAAGTTAATAATTTCATACATTTACTCAGTCACAAAGAATTAATTTTAAGGCCTTAGGCCTCAGTTTAGGCCTTTTTAGCAAATTTTAATCCCCCCACGTCAGACTCATAAAGTTTACATATGAAGTCAAGTTAATAATGTTTGTACACTTTTTCAGGCTAAACAAACATCAATTTTAAGGCCCTAGACCTCGACCTAGGCCTTTTTAAAAAATTTTAATCGTACGTGAGCATATTCATAAGGTTAACACAAAAAGTCAAGTGAAAAACGTTGCATATTCTTTCAGGCAAAAATAATCAATTTTAGGGCTCCTTTTGAGCACGCACGATTAAAATTTGCCCAAAAGGCCTAAGCCGAGCGAGGCCTTGGGCCCTAAAATTGATTTTTTTTGCCTGAATAAATGTGCAACATAATTAACTTGACTTTTTATGTAAACCTTATGAATATGAACACGCACGTCTAAAATTTGCTAAAAAGGCCTAAGCCGAAGCCTAGGGACCTAAACTTGATCCTTTTTACCTGAAAAAATGTACGACATTATAAACTTTACTTTTTATGTAAACCTTATGAACATGAGCATTGAACATGACTTTTATGTAAACCTTATGAACATGAGCATTGAACATGACTTTTATGTAAACCTTATGAACATGAGCATTGAACATGACTTTCGTGTAAACCTTATGAACATGATTAAAATTTGCTAAAAAGGCCATAGCCGAAGCCTAGGGACCTAAACTTGATCCTTTTTACCTGAAAAAATGTACAACATTAAAACTTTACTTTTTATGTAAACCTTATGAACATTAGCATTGAACATGACTTTTATGTAAACCTTATGAACATGAGCATTGAACGTGACTTTTATGTAAACCTTATGAACATGAGCATTGAACATGACTTTTGTGTAAACCTTATGAATATGATTAAAATTTGCTAAAAAGGCCTAAGCCGAAGCCTAGGGACCTAAACTTGATCCTTTTTACCTGAAAAAATGTACGACATTATAAACTTTACTTTTTATGTAAACCTTATGAACATGAGCATTGAACATGACTTTTATGTAAACCTTATGAACATGAGCATTGAACATGACTTTTATGTAAACCTTATGAACATGAGCATTGAACATGACTTTCATGTAAACCTTATGAACATGATTAAAATTTGCTAAAAAGGCCTAAGCCAAAGCCTAGGGACCTAAACTTGATCCTTTTTACCTGAAAAAATGTACGACATTATAAACTTTACTTTTTATGTAAACCTTATGAACATGAGCATTGAACATGACTTTTATGTAAACCTTATGAACACGAGCATTGAACATGACTTTCATGTAAACCTTATGAACATGATTAAAATTTGCTAAAAAGGCCTAAGCCGAAGCCTAGGGACTTAAAATTGATTATTTTTGTCTTAAAACTAAATCTTTGCATTATCTGTGACACGGAGAAATCAAAAGTGCAATTTGAGTGTGACTCCCTAACGTTTCGGTGGTCTGTCTGCCAAACATGCACCATGCTTCAACAGATCCTGTAATGAAATCCAAAGTTTTCGATAAACTGACCCTTCGATGAAATGAACTTTTCGATCAAGTGACCCTTCGGTGAAATGTACCTTTCGATCAACTGACCCTTCCGTGAAATGAACGTTTCGATTAACTGATTTTTCGGTGAAGTGATTTTCGGCGAAGTATACGTCGGGTAAGGAGAAAAGGAGAAGATCTCATTGAACTGAAAAGTGGACATCTCTTCTATTATCGTGGGACAGATACTGGCAGAACTAGTGGTGTTGGATTTATAATAAACAAGAAACTGAAGGATAAAGTGGTAGAAGTTGAAAGTTCCTCTGACAGAGCTGCACGACTCGTTATCCAACTATCGAGAAGATACCAGGCTCAGATTATTCAAACTTATGCACCCACCACAAGTCATCCTGAAGAAGAAATTGAAGAATTTTATGAGGAAATTCGTCATCTAAATAATAAAGGTAAGCAGCACTTGAAGATAATTATGGGAGATTTCAATGCAAAAATAGGGCAACGGCAACAGAATGAAACTTCAGTAGGTAAATTCGGTCACGGCAACAGAAACCAGCATGGAAATACTCTCGTTGAGTTTGCAGAGGCAGAAGGATTTTTCATCTTGAACTCCTTTTTCAAGAAAAAGCCACACAGGAAATGGACATGGAGACATCCAATTGGGACGACAAGTGAAATTGATTTTATTATGTGTAACAAAAAATTCGTCATCGAAGACTGCAGTGTGCTGAACAAGTTCAACACAGGTAGTGACCATAGATTGGTGAGATGTAAGATGCACCTCAACACTAAACTGGAACGTGGCAAGCTCATAAGACAAACAAAATGTATTGACATAACCAACCTTAAAAAACACCATAATACTTTCAAGTTGGAACTGAAGAACAGATTCTCTGCTTTAGAAGGCCTAACATCGGAAGAAGTGGATATTTCGGAAGTTAACAGAAAAGTAACCAAAGCTCTAATGGAAACAGCAACAAAATTAGCTGGGTCTAAGAACAAGTTGCATGTGAACAAATTATCAGGAAAAACCAAAATGTTGATGCAAAAAAGAAGAGAGATGAGGACAACTAAAGAAGATGTGACTTCCAAAGTGGAATATATAGAGCTATGCAAGACAACACGAAAAAGTATCACTGAAGACGTAAGGAAATTCAACTGTGAGCTAGTGAGGAAAGCAATTGAAAACAACCAAAGCCTTAAGATAGCAAAGGGACATCTCAGTAAGGGAAGAAAACAGATTATGGCTCTGAGAAAAGAAGATGGTTCTATAACAAGAAATAGAGGCGAAATTTTGACAAGAGTGAAAGATTTCTACTCCAAATTATATGAAAGGGATAATACATGTTCTCCAGACATCATGAAAGGTACCAGAGTTCTTCCAGTCCTCCCAGCAGAAGTTGCTCATGCGATCAAGAACATGAAGCGGGGGAAAGCTCCAGGAGAAGATGGAATTACTATAGACATCGTACAAGAAGCAAGTGGAGAAATTGAAACAGTACTCGCCCAAATTTTCACTCGATGCCTTAATGAAGGGAAGATTCCTGAGGATTGGAACAATGCTACAATGATCCTGCTACATAAAAAAGGTGACATTGAGGATCTCAGGAACTACAGACCTATCAGCCTCCTATCAGTGGTTTATAAAATCTTCACTAAAGTTCTTTCACACCGCTTGAAGGTAACACTGGACATGGCTCAACCGAGAGAACAAGCTGGATTTAGGAGTGGCTACAGCACAATAGATCATATCCACGTACTGAGAGAACTAATTGAAAGAGCGAGGGAATATGAACTTCCATTGTGCATGGCTTTTATCGATTATGAAATAGCCTTTGATTCGGTGAAACCATCAGCAGTTACAAATGCTCTGAAATCCTGCGGTATTGAAGATGCATACATTAATATTATTAATAACATCTATGAAAATGCAAGTGCAAAGATTCGGCTGTTTGAAAATACAACACACATAAAAATTGGAAAGGGAGTGAGACAAGGTGACACCATATCTCCGAAGCTCTTTAATGCCACATTGGAAAATGTCTTTCAATCACTGAACTGGGAAAACAAAGGGATAAAGATTAATGGAGATTATCTAACCCACCTTCGTTTTGCTGATGACGTAGTCATTTTTGCAACTACCCCATCAGAGCTGCAGAGTATGATCCAGGAACTTGCTGACAAGAGTAAAGAAGTGGGATTAAAAATGAACTTTCAGAAGACAAAAGTGATGTTCAATGCTTTTACAAGAAATGAAGATTTATCGATTGATGGAGAAAAACTGGAGATAACAGATACGTATGTTTATCTTGGACAGCAGATATCAAGTGAGGGTCACATTGATGAAGAAATTAATCGGCGTACAAAACTTGCCTGGAGAGCTTTTGGAAGAAACAGCATAATTTTCAAGAGCAATATGCCATTATGTCTTAAAAGAAAAGTGTTTGATCAATGCATCCTTCCAGTGCTTACGTATGGTGCAGAGACGTGGACCTTAACTAAAAGAGACATACAAAGGCTGCAGACAACTCAAAGAAGCATGGAGAATCGCATGCTTGGTATAACCAGGAGAGATAAGAAGAGGAACTCGTGGATCCGAAAAATGACGAGAGTGGAAGACATCATGATCAGAGTTAAATCCCTGAAATGGCAATGGGCTGGACATACTGCCAGAAGGACAGACCATAGATGGACAGCCGAAATTTTAGATTGGATTCCAGGGGACAGGAAAAGACCCAGAAAAAGACCACATGGGAGATGGGTGGATGAAATTCGTAAATATGCGGGAGTGACATGGAGGAGACTGGCACAAGACAGACCGTTGTGGAGGAAACTTGGGGAGACCTTCGTCCAGCAGTGGATTGATAATGGTTGACAATGATGATGATGATGATACGTCGGGCAAATGAACCAGACCCGTTTTCTGCACATTGTCATAAAGTTTGAATAAGTTAACCGGTGTTAAAACAGATGCGAAAACGGTACTGCTAGTTACACAACTCAAAAGCTGTTAGAAAGACACAGATTTAGATCGAGGGAGAGACATTATATCTTCTTAATGCACTAGCAGTTATGCCCGTTCTCCGAACAGTGGATCTATAATTTGTTTTAATATAAAATTAAAGAAAGGAAAAGTAATCGAAGGAAAGAAGAGCAATTTAAAATCCGTAACGGTTTCACCATTTAGAAGAGCAACGTGACGTCAACGCATACAGTTTGATGTAAAACGGATCAGGTTTTGGCGCCCCTTCATTTTAAATCAAAATTTCATGGAATTTTTACAGTATTTCAATGTTTCTGGCATAATTATCTTTAAACCTATCAACATTTTGAACAGTAAAGATAAGCCTCCCTTTTGAACTGTTTGGTTTTTAGACTTTTTTAGGTATCCGGACGATAAGGACTATCAGCATGCCAATTTTCAGATGTCAAGGTTATTGAGAAGTGGTCAACCGATTCGCGAAAGATTCAAGCAGAGAATATTCCAAAGCCCCCATTTTGATTTTTGTTTTTTGTTTTCGGACTCTTCTAAGTATTCGGGCAATTTTTAAGGCTTATCAACATGACAAATTTTAAATCTCCGGGTAATGCAGAAGTGGTCAAACAATTGGCGAACATTTCAAGTAGAGCAATGTTCCATATCCTCCGTTTTTATTTTTATTTTATTTTATTTTATTTTATGCCGGCGGAAAACGCCGAACTTTAAAACCATCGCTACGTCATTACCATTTAGCCTGTCCGTTCACCCAATAAGAAGAGAGTGCAAGAAATAGCTACGTCATCATGGCAGCAGGTCACGGGACCAGAACTTTCATGTGTACTTACCGTTGAAGACAGAGGAATCCGTTCGTTCCTTTCCTTTGCGTCTTTAGAAAATGCTAAAAAAACAGAAAATAATTTTTCTTAATTTTTTTAAAGAGGAGCGATCATTGTAAGTTTATGCTGTAAAAATTGCAATGCGTTATGATTTATAGTTTGCCATATATCCGTTTCTTTAAAAATGGATGCCATCGCGAAATAGAGAATTTTGTGAAATTTAAAAATTAAATTTCTCGTAAACTAAATCGAAATTTAAAAAGAAGGGCGACGAGTTGTAAAGCATCTGTCATGGCCCTACATGTCTACAAAGTTTCGTGGTTCTGTTGCTCTTAGTGTGTCCGGAACGCGAGCTAATAGCACGTTTTTTTGCTTACCTTAACTTTGAAATACAATATTTCTTGAAATATCGCCAGAATCGAAAAACGGTTTATTTCAGTGTGTTTTCCAAATAATTCTGTACAAACGATGTAAATGTCATATTTTTGTGTTCAACATATTTTGCGCTGCGAGATAGGAAAGCGCGAGGGTCGCGAAATTTCTAAACCGGCTGCGGCGACAGCAGCAGTTACTTTTCTTTTTTTAGAATAAAGAGATATTTTTCTAACAAATGAGTGTGTTCAAACCCTAAGAGGTTGTGACGTAGGACGCACACGACATAAAGACAGATAGCAGTCAGAACGAAGTAGCTCAATTGGTAGAGTGACTTGTTCCGGAGTGAGGGGATCCGGGTTCGAATCCTGGCGTGCACAGAAATGACGGAGAAATTTACTTCGTTATAATGGCGCCCGAACTTTCAGGATGACCCGGCAGTTCAAAATCTCGCAATGGTGTGATGTTCTTTCCACACCGCGAGATAGGAAAAATAAGAGAATCCCTTCTCCAGCGCTTCGAAAAATAAATGTGTGATGTTGCATTCCACACATCAGATTGACTGAGAGTTCTCAAGTGCACGTTCTGCAGAGGATGGCTGCCTGCAACGACTCATGGTCACGGCTGACCCGTGGGCCATGCCCCCGGCCCTCTTTCGGGGGAGGGGAGATGTGACGTAGCACGCATAAAGACAGATAGCAGTCAGAACGAACGTCCGCGTAGCTCAATTGGTAGAGTGACTTATTCCGGAATGAGGGGATCCGGGTTCGAGCCCCGGCGTGGACCAAAATGACGGAGAAATTTACTTCGTTATAAGGTTAAAAAAAATATTCGGACATAGATCTGAACCTTGAAGGATAGCTGTGTTATGTAATTGAACAATCATAATTATTTCTTTCTAGCTGAGGTAAAGGGACAAGGTTGTGTACACGCACTCACACAAAACTCACATGAACATCAACAGGAAGTAGCCTCAATGTGAGTCTTGCATTACAGAGCAAGAAACAAACCCTTTATTGGCTGATGTCTTGATTTGTAATGCGTGTTACCTTAGGAGCTACGCTTAATGTATTATTACATTAAGCGTAGCTCCTTATTTGTGGTAAACATATACCACATCATATATCAAACTCATAGTACATGCAACTGTACCTTATTCAACGAATATTGTTCCAAAATAACCCTTTTCTCCTCAGTTCACGAAAATACAGTCAGGAGGAAATCCAAGTTCTGTTGTAGTAGAGTGAATGAACAAACCGATACAGCATATGCTCCTCCGAAAACAAAGTAGCTGAGGTTAACTGCTGGGAAAAGAACAAGGGATTAGAACTCCTAGTTGAAGTATCCATAGTATTGTACTTCAAAAGAGCATTGAGTTCTCACTAGGAACTCATGCGGAACTTAAGAGATTTGGTGTGTTGTCGTTAATAGGGAGTAGTTCTCTTTTCTATACTCGAGCAAGGAGTTTTAGATTTGATGTTAGTGCGCCATCCCAAAAGCCGCTCCGGTAGATGAGTGAAATGAGGCGCGCTATCCAACTTAATCATCCATATTCTGCCGAGATTCGAGCACTGAATGAGATATGAATAGAGTCTGTGTCCAACGCTGCCCCCTTTCAACTCTCTCAGAAACCAAAGCCCCAAATTTAATCATGGGCGACGTGTTCCAGCCTTATACGCTCACTAGTCTGATTTAACCCCGAAATAATCAAAGCGCCCCACATGAGAACCCAGTACTCCGCAGATTGGCATACTTACATATCGAAATTGTTCAGAGGAACAGCATTTCTCACCCAAAGAGACAAATCTTAGCTTTTTCAAAGAACATTCACATTATGTGGACAAAAGTGATTGGACACTTCCACGCATGCACAATAGTCGATAAGGTATAACAAGTTAGTAAAATAATGCAATGCATTGATTATGATACGCTTACCAAACATACCAGAAATCATTACTCAAGTTATTACCCGAGTAATGAGGATAATGGCTGTAGAATAAATCTTGCTACTATGCCCTGACCTTTGACCCCATTCAGATGATATTCAACAGAACCGGTTTAGTATACTTCCGAAACAACATGATAAAGTTTTGTCTCAATCGGAGCTTTTTTACGTAAGTATAACGCATGAGAGCGATGGAGTGGATCCCACTCCTATGTCCTGACCTTTGACCTCGTTTCGTCCATTTCCAATGGGAATCTTCCGCAGTTTGTTCCCTACCACATACTAAAATTTCATCGAAATCGAACCATTTCTACGCAAGTTATGACGCATAAGGACAATGAAATGCATTCCGATCCTATGTCCTGACCTTTGGCCCCGTTTCTTCCATTTTCCAATAGGATTCGTCCCCAGGTTGTCTCCTACCACATACTAAAATTTCATCGAAATCGAACCATTTCTACGCAAGTTATGACGCATAAGGACAATGAAATGCATTCCGATCCTATGTCCTGACCTTTGGCCCCGTTTCTTCCATTTTTCGATAGGATTCGTCCCCAGGTTGTCTCCTACCACATACTAAAATTTCATTCAAAATCGAACTATTTCTACGCAAGGTATGACGCATAAGGATAGTGAAATGCATTCAACTCCTATGTCCTGACCTTTGACCCCATTTCGTCCATTTTCAATAGGTTTCGTCCGCAGGTTGTCCCCTACCACATACTAAAATTTCATCCAATCGAACCATATCTACGCAAGGTATGACGCATAAGGGCAATGAAATGCATTCCGATCCTATGTCCTGACCTTTGGCCCCGTTTCTTCCATTTTCCAATAGGATTCGTCCCCAGGTTGTCTCCCACCACATACTAAAATTTCATCGAAATCGAACCATTTCTACGCAAGTTATGACGCATAAGGACAATGAAATGCATTCCGTTCCTATGTCCTGACCTTTGGCCCCGTTTCTTCCATTTTTCGATAGGATTCGTCCCCAGGTTGTCTTCTACCACATACTAAAATTTCATCGAAATCGAACCATTTCTACGCAAGTTATGACGCATAAGGACAATGAAATGCATTCCGATCCTATGTCCTGACCTTTGGCCCCGTTTCTTCCATTTTTCGATAGGATTCGTCCCCAGGTTGTCTTCTACCACATACTAAAATTTCATCGAAATCGAACCATTTCTACGCAAGTTATGACGCATAAGGACAATGAAATGCATTCCGATCCTATGTCCTGACCTTTGGCCCCGTTTCTTCCATTTTTCGATAGGATTCGTCCCCAGGTTGTCTCCTACCACATACTAAAATTTCATTCAAAATCGAACTATTTCTACGCAAGGTATGACGCATAAGGATAGTGAAATGCATTCAACTCCTATGTCCTGACCTTTGACCCCATTTCGTCCATTTTCAATAGGTTTCGTCCGCAGGTTGTCCCCTACCACATACTAAAATTTCATCCAATCGAACCATATCTACGCAAGGTATGACGCATAAGGGCAATGGAATGCATCCCGCTCCTATGTCCTGATCTTTGACCCGGTTTCATCCGTTTTCAATAGGGTTCTTCCCCAGGTAGTCGCCTACCACATACTAAAATTTCATCGAAATCGAACCATATCTACGCAAGGTATGATGCATAAGGGCAATGGAATGCATCCCGCTCCTATGTCCTGATCTTTGACCCGGTTTCATCCGTTTTCAATAGGGTTCTTCCCCAGGTAGTCCCCTACCACATACTAAAATTTCATCGAAATCGAACTATTTGTACGCGAGTTATCGTGCGGACGAACGGACAGACAGACGGACAAAGCTGGAGCATGTACGCTTCTTCAACCTACGATTGGAAAGCGTAAAAAATGGCAACGGGAGTGCTCTCAAATTAATCGCTGATAAAGTGGCCAGCAGGAGAAAGTACTCAGGGTTTGAAAAGGGCGTTATGATTGGCTTTTCAGTTGAAGGTATGAGCATACAAAGCATTGCTGATGTCAGACAGGTCGCTAAATCGAATATGACCTTTGTCGTGAACAAGTGGAAGAAGACGGGACATTGCATGAAATCACCTCGCCCTGGGAGACCCATGAAACACCGCAACCCAGAAGCCGGAGGGTGCGGCAGAGGGAAATCGGGTAAACTAGATCTGGACGAATGCACGCATAGCACATGTGTTGCAGATGGCCACAGATGTTATAGTCTCCATCAAGCCACTTCGAAGAGAGACTCTGGTATCATAACAGAGCAGCATCCCATAAACCTCTCATCACAAACACCAATAAAGGCACGCAGATACGATGGTGTCAACAACACAAAAATTGGACGTTGGAGCAATGGCTGAAGGTGCTGGGGAGCGACGAATCCCGCTTCACATTATTTCGATCGTATCTGAGTTTGGCGGTTACCTGCGGAACGTCTGCTTCTGAAGTGTATAGCGCCGACTGTGAAGCACGGAGGCAGTGGAGTTATGTTATGGGGGATGTTTCAGCTGGTACATTGTGGGTCCACTGGTTGTCATGCATGGCAACATGAACTCTGTGCGGTATGGAGATATCCTGGTTACCTCAATGCTCTCAACGTTGTGGCGGTTCTACGGAAGCGACGATTGTGTCTTTCAAGATGACTCGTGTTTCCAGGGTTACAGTGGAGTGGTATGAGGAACATCAAGTCTCGTGGATGGACTGGCCTGTTCAGAGCCCGGAGCTCAATCCCAGTGACGAACGTGAGCGACTGGTGAGGCCTATACCAACACGACCTTCTTCACTGAGAGAGTTGATCGACGTACTCAAGGCGGAATGGAGGAAGATCCCTATCTGCGTACTCCATGGACTTGTTGAGAGTCAACCTCGACGAGGTGGCTGCTATTATCTCTGCAAATGGGGGACCTACCTGCTACTGATGTGGGTACAATGCCGTTTTTCTATTTACTTACACTGTCCAATGACTTTTGTGCAGCAGCACATTAATATGGCTTTGCCACACTGTTGAAATATTTGTGGTATGTTAAACTAAAAAGTAACGTTACACCAGCTGCACCGTCTTTTGGGAGCGAAGGCAAACCATTGTTTGGTTCGATTACGAACCATGGTATGGTATCCAACCCATCTGGCGCAGATCTGCGCCCATTTTCCCTTATTCGTGTTTCATGCAGTACACAAAGGAGTACATTACCTCCGAAAGGTAGTGTAGCACCACTTTTTGATGCAGCCTATTGAAACTTTAACAGTGTAAGACAGGCTGAAAGACATGAAGGTACAGAGTATCCATGTAACTGGTTCTCGAAAGTTGTTGAGAATATAAAGAGCAAATTTATTTTTCCTTTGTTTGTTTTTTGTTGATTGGTTGAGGTCAAGTTCAACGACGGTATACTCGTCTAATATAGGTCCTCATTATGATGTTCAATGAGAATGCAATATTTCAAGGTAATTGTTATTGCTTATTATTACCATGTGAGTAATGCAGGAAATACAAATTATCAAATAGTAGGTGCGGTGTCCATAAAAATCTTGAAAAATGAAATGCAGAGAAAAGTATCTTCTTTCGGTGTGCCGTGTCCAGATATGTATGGGTGTACGTGGTCTGCAAAGATGGATTCATAACGAATTCGGTCCATAGTGCTTTCCACAGGTATGAGTGGACCCAGGGAATGCCACGAAAACATTCCCCACACCATTTAGCTGCGCCCAAAAGCTTGTGTTCTTCCAGCAGTGGTTGTAGACAGTTTGTTCTCCGATGTTTCTCGCCTTATACGACAACGTCCATCCGTTCGATGAAGCAGAAAACGTGACTCATTGGAGAAGGCAATCCTTTGCCAACCAGCGGAGGTCCAATTCCGATACTGCCGTGAAATGTAAGCCTTTTCTGCCAATACACCTTCGTTAGCATGGGTGCGGTCACCATCCTTCTGCATCAGAGCCCCATACGCAGCAGGATTCGTTGAACTGTCGTTTTGGTCACATTTCCGGTAGCTCCCTGGTTCATTCAACCAGTGAGTTGCTGCACTGAAGCGTGTTGATCGGTCCTCAAGCACCTTCGAAACCAACGATGAGCTCTCACATCAATGGCATGTGGTGCCCCGCAGTTTCGACGGTCGCTTATTCGCAATGGTGCCATTTCTCCACTCACGATACACTTTAACCACAGCAGCACGCGAACAGTTCACAAACTGCGCTCTTTCAGAGCTACTGCCACCCTTGGCTCGAAATCCGATAATCACCCCTTTTTGTAAATCTGATAAATCGCTCCTTTTATCCATGACAGCAACGAGTGATATGTTGTCAGAATGCCCCACAGAACACCTTATATACTCTCCAAGCCAGCTCGCGACACATGCTTTCTTTCATTGGCTACGCACTGTTGACGTCAAAAGTAGGAAGTGGTCACAATAATGTGACTCAACTGTTTATATTTTCATAAGGAAGTCTGAACCGTGTTCTGCGCTCTGACACGTGCCTAGACAAAAGATGGTGAACATATTTTTTCAGATTCAAGTTCGCCGCCTCGGTTGCGCAGTGGTCTAAGAGATGGTTTCTGATCATTCGTCCGAAAGGGGTCCGGGTTCGAATCCCGGCGAGGCATGGATGTTGTGTTTGTCTTATGGCCCAGGCTATCTCCCTTCACTGGAACCAATGGCCCTAAATTTGGGACGGGAGACTGCTTATAGCCCATTGAGTTGCTCACCGTGGTCGTTAAACCTCCAATAAAAAAATTCAAATCCCTTCGTTTGTAGTTGTTACCGAGAGTTTTAGCGACTTAGCGGTTGCTCTATAGGTCGGTAGATTTTTTTAAGACCAGAGACCTTACTTCTGAAAAAGGCATAAAAGTACACATCTTCTATGTATATTCGTTTGTCTTTTTCCTGTTAAAAGCAATGCTTAAAACTTTTCTCTGTGTTATCAATTATATTGCTTATTTTACATTTAGAAATGCTGATTCCCTGATTTTCTCAGCGTTTCTTAATTAGCGAATACGAATATTTCTCTTTGTAGAGAGCAAAAACAAAACCTTCTGTTCACAGCTTGTTTACGTGCGCCATTTTCTTAGAAGATTATATTTGACTGCAGCTGATGTTAATTTCGTGTTTATATAATACTCCGTTGCCAGTTTCAATTGCTTGAACTTTTTTTATTATCTGTAATTTCTTATAAAAGAACGCAAAAATGTGTGAACATCTTCTGTACATAACAGATGCTAAAATTAAAATATCTGGCAAGCTATAGCGAAATGCATTTGTGTACTTAATTTCGTAAAAAAATTTACTTTTCCTCTAGGGAGCGTTAATGTAAATCTCTTTACCGATGGCATCTCTGCTTCTACAAGTCCAATTAAAACAAGAAAGATGACACCGCATTTTCGGGTGTAATAAACACATCTTTTGAATCCGTTCTGACGCAAATTAAATTTATCAAAGCTATTCAAATCAATGGAACCGGTATGTAAAACAATACTATCTGACGGAAGAAAAAAGTTTTTCAATCGGGTTTTTAATCCCTTAGATATTGCTGTAAACGGAATCGTAAACTTACGCGCTCTGGCTGCAGACTTGTGCTTTAAGAAAAACATGAATTTATATGAGAAACATTTCGCACCGGAAACGCTTTCCAACACCGAAATAATTTTTCAAATCGGACTATTAGGAACAGAGATATCGTCTAAAATAAGATGTGACTTTACGCCCCCTGGTGGGAAAACCTTGCATTATTTTAGGAAGAAAGTATTCTCAAAAGGTTTTTCTATATTAGCGGTATCGGTCCAAGAAAAAGAAAATTTCGTCGAGTTTTCAGGAGCCCAGATTTTGCTACAGATATATCAGAAGCAGAAATTAACACTTATGCCCTCTGGTGGCCAAACCATTCTTTACCAAACATTAGAAATTATCTGAAAAATATTTTCCATCAGGTCTTGTTTGCGATACAGGAATAATTTTTCAAATCGGAGTGTTAGAAGCAGAAATAACGCAGAAAACGCAATTTACCTTTGTGCCCCCTAGCGGAAAGTCTATGATTTACTTGAAAATTTTGAATTTATAGGAAAAATATTTCGCATCGGAAACACTATCCAAAAAAGAAGGAATTTTTCAAATCACACTCCTAGAAGTAGAGATATTGACAAAAAATAAGATATAGATCTACACCCCTGACGTAGAAACCATGCATTATTTTAAGAAGAAAATGTTTCTAAAAGGTTTGTCGACATGAGTAGTACCGGCCTACAAATGACGTTTTTCTTCAATCGAGAATTTAGTAGCTCATATTTTGCTGCAAATACATCAGAAGCGGAAATTAAGATTTACGCCCTCTGGTGGCCAAACACTTTTTTTACAAAAATTAGAAATTATGTTCAAACGATTTCCCATCAGGAGCTGTATCCGGTGCAGAAAGAATTTTTCGAATCGGAGATTTAGAAGCAGAGATATAGGGGGAAACGCAATTTACCTCTACGCCCCCCAGCGGAAAGTCTATGAATTACTTGAAAATTTTGAAATTATATGAAAAACATGTCACCCTGAAAACACTATCCAACAAAGAGAGAATTTTTCAAATCGGACTCCTAGAAGTAGAGATATTGGCAAAAATAAGATATACACTACACCCCCTGGCGGAGAAACTGTGGAATATTTTAAGAAGAAAATATTCCGAAAAGGTTTATCGATAGAGTGGCATCTGCCCACGAAATAATTTTTTCAATCGATATTTTAGAAGCTCAGATTTTATGGCAAATCCATCAGAAGCAAAATTACCACTTACGCTCCCTGGTGGAGAAAGTATTCTTTACCCAAAATTTTCAATTATATGCAAATGATTTTCTATCAGGAGGTGTATCCGCGGAAGAAAAATGTTTTCAAATCGGAGTTTTAGAAGAAGAGTTATTGGGAAAAAAATAATTTACTTTTGCGCCCCGGAGCGGAAAATCTAGGCGTAATTTGAAAACGTAATTATATCTAAAATACTCTTCGACATAAATGGAATAGAAAGATAAAATAATTTACTTTTGCGCCCCGGAGCGGAAAATCTAGGCGTAATTTGAAAACGTAATTATATCTAAAATACTCTTCGACATAAATGGAATAGAAAGATAAAATAATTTACTTTTGCGCCCCGGAGCGGAAAATCTAGGCGTAATTTGAAAACATAATTATATCTAAAATACTCTTCGACATAAATGGAATAGAAAGATAAAATAATTTACTTTTGCGCCCCGGAGTGGAAAATCTAGGCGTAATTTGAAAACGTAATTATATCTAAAATACTCTTCGACATAAATGGAATAGAAAGATAAAATAATTTACTTTTGCGCCCCGGAGCGGAAAATCTAGGCGTAATTTGAAAACATAATTATATCTAAAATACTCTTCGACATAAATGGAATAGAAAGATAAAATAATTTACTTTTGCGCCCCGGAGTGGAAAATCTAGGCGTAATTTGAAAACGTAATTATATCTAAAATACTCTTCGACATAAATGGAATAGAAAGATAAAATAATTTACTTTTGCGCCCCGGAGCGGAAAATCTAGGTGTAATTTGAAAAAGTAATTATATCTAAAATACTCTTCGACATAAATGGAATAGAAAGATAAAATAATTTACTTTTGCGCCCCGGAGCGGAAAATCTAGGTGTAATTTGAAAAAGTAATTATATCTAAAATACTCTTCGACATAAATGGAATAGAAAGATAAAATAATTTTTTCGATCAGATGTTTAGAAGCAAATAAATATGTGGAATAAAACGTATTTTTGAATTCAACATCATCTTCATTTACGCCCTCTAGCGGCGAAATTGTACTTGAAAAAAAAAAAAAACGAAATAAAGGATCGTCATTCGCATATTTCAAGCTTCCTAATGCAAAAATAATTTTTCAAATCGGACTAATAGTTGCAGAGATATCGTGGGTACAGACGGACGAACGGACAAACCTGTAACATAAGCACGATCTTTTTTTTACAAAAGATCGTGCTAAAACGTATCTTTTGGGCAGCGTTTGTACCGAGGAATATTTTACAAATATGTATATGCCAGGTTTTGTGCATCACATTTTTCCCAAGAGATGGAGTAAGTTGTCATTTCTATTCACACCATAATTGGAACCGTATCTTCGTTTCTAAGAGCCCGATTTGGAGAATACAATTTATCTCGGATAATCTCCGCTATGAAAAAACGCTTTGTACACTATTTGGGATTTTTCTTAGGACACATTTCAGCCGCATGTGAGCGCCATATCTGTTAATGGATGTTTTATCGAGTTTGTAAAAATCCGATTGAGTATTATTTTTTGCAACCAGTTTAGTACACTATGAAGAACAGTGCTTAAATTGCGCATTTTAAATTTTGCGCAGATCTTCTACAAATCTGCTGTGCAATATCGTTTTCCATGAACGCTTTCTTCTACAAATCTGCTATGCACTATATTTTTTCTTGTCTGTGAGGATTCGAAAGATGCACTCATTAATCACCCGAGAATTTGGTGTAATCTTTCTTGCCATTTCACATAGGACTACGTCTAACTTCGCGGATAATATGGGGCGAGTTACGGCCGGCCGCCTGTGACAAGAACAGGCCCCAACTAATATCATTTTAGCGTTAAAAATACGTGCCGCGCACTAATCGTGTTAGCATATTAGTAAACAGCATGGAGTCCAATTCGCGTACTGTGCAATACACAGTGCGCGCGACGCTCCCTCGCTCCCTGTGCGCGGCGGAGATGATGCAATATTTCTGGGTGTGCCGCCGCGTTTGACTCAGTCTATCTCGGTAACCGTCAGCGCAACGCGACTGTGCGTGGTATCGTTTTAAAGCTCTCGACGAGATCTATTCAAATATACGAAGAACATTTCGCAGTGGTTTAAACTGAACGTTTAAAACATTTTTATTGTGTACCGTTTAACACTTTTGATAATATCGCGATTTATCTGGACAACGGTGAGTGCACAAAGACTGTGCGTGGTATCGTTTTAAAGCTCTGGACGAGATCTATTCAAATATATAAAGAACAAAAAGCAGTGGTTCAAACTAAAATTTAAAAAAATTGTTTTAGTGAGAACGGATTAACATTTTCGGCAATGCCGCGGAATTCGCAGAAAGAAGGCAAGCAAAACTGGAGAAAATCAAAACGAGAGGCAAGAGCAAGTGATGAGGAATGTAAAAAGCCCAAGAAGACAGAGCACCACGTTGGGTAATTCGTGTATCGATCTGCTTTGTGTTCGCAATGTATCCAGCATGATTTGTAAAAATTATGTAAGGTACTTTTCATATCATAGAAATGTGTTGGCTATAACAAATTAAATAAACGCTTTGAAACCATACTCGACCAGCCCATTCAACTCTCCGATCTCCAAGTCGTAGTCCTGCGTTCTAAAGTGACGGCTCAATCGGAAATGAGCCTACCTGTGATTCCACCCCCGCCCCCTATATTCAAGATAAATGGATGATTGTATTTCTATAACAGACGGGTAAATACAAATTTACCATTCCCTATGGCAAGTTTTGGTGTACAAAATATTGTTTTACCCTGAACTGTGACTGGACAAATAAGATAACTCAAAATCGTTTAGAAAAAATTAGATCTAAACTCAAATTACTGATAATACCAGAAATACAGAAATACACTACGATTGTGGAACGCGTATAATTTAGTTTCCTGAATAACATTCATTCTGACATGTAATTGATACTGTATGCATTCCGACCAACTACAATGTAATAAAAGCTACTCGCGTTCGGTTTCATGTGAGTCATTACACTGAAACTACAATCTTCTAGAAACTGCTCGTCTAAAATCGTAACGACGCTCATGTCATAGCTTAGAAGAACACAGATATCGAAAACACTAAGCAATAATGAAAAAGCAGTTCAGAAAAATGAATCATATTTTTAGAATTTTGCAATTTGTATTCTTACTTCATAAAAACTCATCAATAATTTCATTTCTATGCCGTCCCTTCTAAAAGAATTCAGATAATTCTTTTTTCGTGATGATGCAGCACAAATGCTGGACAAAGATATGAATAAACGACAACATGGCACACTTCCAAGCTCAAAACATTTATTTTTTTCTTTGCACTAGATCTTGAAATATTTAAGGAACTTCAATATATTGAGGTAGAAATGTATTTCCAGCATGCAATTTCTCGCCTAAAACCAGCATTAAGACTTACTGTATAATATATCGTTCGCAGAAAACAAAAACAAATTGAGAAGACAGCACCTTCATATCTACTCGCCTTTCGGAAACGGAGGAGCATCATTTTTCAGTTATTTTCTTTTCCCACATTGCGACTTTCTACATCACAAAAAGGAGACTAGAATTCCAGACGCATATAGATAATTTTTGACATAAAAATTCCAGAAAGCGGTTTTCATGTTTGCTAACAATATGTTAGCTGACTTCGAGACGGAAAAGGTTCAGAAATTTCTAAAGAGTAGTTTGCAAATGTAAAATACGGGTTTACTGCGTTAAGATAGCTAACACTCATGGTGCAAGTCAAGTAACGAAATGGATGAACAACTTTAAATTCCATTTGTAATGCTATTCTTAGCTACCTTTTACAGTCGATTTTCAAAAAGAGCAACTATCTGTACAATAACATATAAATTAAAGAAAGAATTAACCAAAAAGTTGTTTATTTCTGTGGATTCTTAGAGCGGTTAGCTCCTGTAAGAAAAATGACTCCGAAGAACATGGATTGTCTGACTTGTAAATAGAAAAATTAGTTTTGTTCGTCAAAAATGATTTCCTGGGTTCTTAAACTTAATCACTTGTGTTAGCTATCAAAATTTTCCCTTTAAGGATATCATACCACTAGGTGAAGTGGTCCCTTTAAGAAATTGGCCCTTTAAAAAGCCATTGTGTCTCAACCAAATAGTGCCCAAAATCTTCTGCGATCAGATCAGATCATATGTAGAAGATTTTTAGAAGGGAATGTCTGACCCCAGGTCTTAAACAACCCTTAGAAATAGGAAGCCAGGAGATTTGGGTTAGAGTGCCCGATATGAAAGTGAAACGATAGCGAGGTAGAAAGGGGGAGGAAAATGCATTTATTAATTAGCGGGGGCGGGAGGCAGGACCCGGGATGCGACAGCTTAACGTGCCCATCCGACGCACGACGGATATTTAGTGGTTCGAGCGTTCGCACCTGTCTGGGATCGAACCTGAAGCTTCTCCATGGCAGTCACGAAAACTGACCACTAGGCCATCAGCGATCCCTCTTCTGTGATCCCCAAACAGAAATGTTCCTATAATCGCCAGGTTTTGCGAAAGCCACTACAAAACAATTCCTTTCCCCTCTCATCTCAGGAGTACCTGTAGCTAGTGAGAAACCCTCGCTTCTAGTCTTATTTATTAACTGCTCCATATGACCCAAGGTATGCTGGTAAGGGCTAGTCCCCTTGATGTGGACACCATGCCACTGGATAGAAAGAAGTAATGCAAACATCTCTCCTTTCTAATGTTCTACACCATTGTTATAGCACTTCTGTAGCCGAATTTTCTGCGCTCCCCAAGCAGAATTGTTCACATAACGGGTGGGTTTTACGAAAGCTATAGCAAAACAATTATTTTCACCCTCTCATATCATGTCGTTGACAAGCCGTGAAGAGTTCCCGTATATGTGGAAAGATAATATATTGAGCAAAATATACTAGCTTAATATATCAGCTTTCCACATATACCGAAACTCTTCAAGGCTTGTCAACGACATGCCATCCACTCTATTTCTTTAAACCTTATTATGTACACCTGCCATTCGCAGAGAACTTCATTCCATGGGTTACCGTGGGCGTGCGGCAGCTCATAAGCCTTTCATCTCCACTCGGAATGCTACTCGTCGTTTAGCATGGTGTAAAGAACATTTATCATGGACCGTAGATCAATAGAAACGGGTCATATAGACTGACGAATCCAGATACACGATTCATCAGTCTGATGGCCGTGTATGGGTATGGCGGCAGCCAGGGGAACGCTATTTACCACAGGGTTCTGTTCCTACAGTCAAGTTTGTAGCTGGTAGTGTACTCGTGTGGGGGTGTTTTTTCGTGGTATGGTCCCGGCCTATTGGTTTTCGTGGACAAACTTGTTAACCAGCACGTCTACCTCGATATTCTGGACAATTATTCCCTACCAACTCTGTGGCAATACTATGGAGCCGAACCTTGTTGGTACCAGCAGGATAATGCACCGAGCCATAAAGCAAAGACTGTTAAGGTGTTGTTTCATAATTCCGTATCGTGTGTCGACTGGCCAGCACAATGCCCTCATCCTAATCCCATAGAGCACCAATTAGAGCGCCGCATAAGAAGTTTGGAACCAAGGCCTACTGCAAAGCAACAGTTAGCGGCAGCATGTGGTCCGTAACCTTGTCGAAAGCATTTTTCGAAGGGTCAGTGTATACATTGAGGCCAAAGGTGGACCGACACCGTACTAATGTATGTCAATAATTAATTTATGTTCTAGGTGATCGATGACTTTTGTCAATATAGTGTATATTGAATCTTCAAATTGTGCTTGCTCTCTGGATGGCCTTCTACATTTTTAAATCATAAGAACACTACGTGGTTTTCGTGTTGTACGAAAAAATATACGGTTACACTTTCATCAAAATTTCGACATTAGACGTAAAGAGTTTATTAATACCTCTTTTTGCTAATGGTGAAAGAAATTACTTTTGGATCGCTTCTGGTGCATGTCAAAAAGCACTTCTACTACAGTATTTTATTTTCGGTCTAGCAGCATGCGATACCTCCCACAAAGCTATGTAGAGAACACTGAAGATAAAAAAATAAATTCCTTTTACAGCTGGACGTAGTTTCATGAACAGAAGATATTCTATCGCTCAGGTCGAAGGCTTCTGCTAATAAAGTTTTGGTAGTTCATAAAATGCCGCGAAATTCTTGGCTTTATACCGGCGAAATCCATAAAACGACCTCCCTCTTTTATGTCTTTCTCCGTGGCTTAGAAAAAACAATAAAGTGCTGCCTGTCAGTGAACTATGTGGAATCACGTTCCAGAATCCTCAGGAAATAACAGGGAGACAAAATATGGTTTGAATTTCCTTTCTCAACTTCTCTAACACTTTAGTTCCAAAAATAATCACCGGAGTTGTTATTAATAACTTAGAGAAAGAATGATGTAAAAAGTTTTTAAAGAAATGCTCGATGCGATATATAGAGAGGGTGGACAAAAAAATTGGAGACGTCTCCTATAAAAAATACCGTATTCGTTATATAGTCTATTTATGTGTTAAAGTTATACATTTTTAGGTTCTGCGGGTTATGCGTCGCTTAAGAAAACAAAGATGATACCGAATTTCGGGTGTAATAAGCACGTCTTTTTGAATCCGTTCTGACGCAAATTAAATTGCGTCAGAACGGATTCAAAAAGACGCCCAAGCTATTCAAAGTCAATGAAACCGTTATGGAAAACAATAGCATCTGATGGAAGAAAATTTTTCAATCGGGTTTTTAATCCCTCAGATATTGGCTGCAAACGGAATCGTGAGGTTACGCCCTCTGGTTGCAGACTTGTGAGTTAAGAAAGATATGAATTTAGGTGAGAAACATTTCGCACCGGAAACGCTCTCCAACACAGAAATAAAATTTAAAATCGGACTGTTAGAAACAGAGATATCGACAAAAATAAGATGTGACTTTACGTCCCTTGGTGGGAAAACCATGCATTATTTTAGGAAGTATTCTCAAAACGTTTTTCAATATGAGCAGTATCGGTCCAAGAAAAAAAATTTTTAGTCGAGCTTTCAGGATTCCAGATTTTGCTACAAATACATCAGAAGCAGAAATTAACACTTATGCCACCTGGTGGTCAAACCATTCTTTACCAAACATTAGAAATCATATAAAATATATATTCGATCAGGTGTTGCATGCGATACAGGAAGAATTTTTCAAATCGGTATTTTAGAAGCAGAAATAACGCAGAAAACGCAATTTACCCCCTAGCGGAAAGTCTATGATTCACTTGAAAAAAGATGTGTCCCCTAGCGGATGTGCCCCCTAGCGGAAAGTCTATGATTTACTTGAAAATTTTGAAATTATAGGAAAAACATTTCGCATCGGAAACACTATCCAACAAAAGGACTTCTTCAAAGCGGACTCCTAGAAGCACAGATATTGACAAAAATAAGATATATATTCACGCCCCCTGGCGTAGAAACCCTGCATTATTGTAAGAAGAAAATGTTCCTAAAAGGTTTGTCAACATGAGTAATATCGGTCTACAAACGACTTTTTTTCAATCGAGATTGTAGAAGCTCATATTTTGCTGCAAATACACCAGAAGCGGAAAATAAGGCTTACGCCACCTGGTAGCAAAATCATTTTTTACAAAAATTAGAAATTATGTGCAAAGTATTTACCATCAGGAGCTGTATCCGGTGCAGACAGAATTTTTCAAATAGGAGATTTAGAAGCAGTGATATAGGGGTAAAAACAATTTACCTTTACGCCCTCTAGCGGAAAGTCTATGAATAACTTGAAAATTTTGAAATTATATGAAAAACATGTCACAGTGAAAACACTATCCAACAAAGAAGGACTTTTTCAAATCCGATACATACCTGGTGGAGAAACCATATATAAAAAAATAAGATATACATCCCTGGTGGAGAAACCATGGGATATTTTAAGAAGAAAATATTCCGAAAACGTTAATCGACGTGAGTGGTTAGAATTTTTTCAATCGAGATTTTAGAACCTCAGATCTTATGGCAAATATATCAGAAGCAAAAATTAACACTTACGGCCCATGGTGGCCAAAGTATTCTTTACCAAAAATTTGAAATTCTATGCAAAAGAATTTCCATCAGAAGCTGTTTCCGCTGAAGAAAATAAATTTCAAATCGGAGTTTTAGAAGAAGAGTTATCGGCGGAAATGTAATTTACTTTTACGCCCCCTAGCGGAAAATCTATGCGTACTCTGAAAAAGTAACTATATCTTAAATACTCTTCGACATAAATGAAACCGAAAGGTAAAAGAATATTTTCAATCGGATGTTTAGAAGCAAATATGTGGAATAAAACGTATTTTGAATTCGACATCTGCATTTACGCCCTCTAGCGGCAAAATTGCGCATCGTAAAAAAAAAAAAAACGAAATAAAGGATCATCATTTGCATATTTCAAGCTTCCCACCGCAAAAATAATTTTTTAAATCGGACTAATAGTTGCAGCGATATCGTGTCTACAGGCGGACGGACAAACCGATAACATAAACACGATCTTTTTTTACAAAAGACGTGCTAAAAAATAACAGAACATTCAAAGTGAAGTTTTACTGGTCTTTCATGAAACATCTCATCAGAAAATTTCAAATTTGCATCACTCTGGAGTGGAAATCGAACCTGCATCTCCCGGTTTCCGATCGAGCATGCTATCCGTTATAGCACCCATAAAGTTCCAAGCAACCAAGGCTAAGAAATCTTAAACTCAGATTTCTGAGACGATATATGGAAGACGAGTAAAACTTTGCTCTGAATGTTCTGATGACTTTTCCATGTGTTTCTGGGGTGTATTTCTTCCTTGATTTCTGTATCTGAAAAAAATAACGCTTTTGCGCACTTCGATTTTTATGAGGCCGTATATATGAAAAAACATCAGAAATGCGGCCATAACAGGAAAACGTAACGAACAAACCGATGGTCCACAAACAGTTGAAAATATTTTTCTTTAACTCACTCTTTCGAGAGAAACTCCAATACAACAAAGGCGATATTTGCTCTTCACAGCTGATCACGTGCTGTGAGAAGCTCAGCGTCACTCACGTTCGGGAATATTGCAGGTCTATCTGTGGTAATTCTGAAAAACTCAATGTTTCTATTTTTTCTTATTTGAGAGTAAGAAAAGCTTTCAAAGATATTTTTTTTTTAATAGGATCAGATTTTTACTTATTTTTAAGGATTGCTGAGTCATTCTTTGAATTGCGACTTTTCTGTACAAAATTATGGCTCAGGAAGAACATCGAGGGTACAGATTATCCGAATTTCACGGTCTGCGGATTATACGAAGGAAAAGATAGTACATTCTGTAATGGCTGTTACTTATGAACAAGCTGTAAAATTCTCTAACCCCGATTCAGAAAGTATTGTTCTCAACAATATACTCGTTCAGGAGCGAAATTCATTTCTTGGCGCCATTTTGGGGCGCTGCGCTGTCGAAATAAGCATGTGTTGATACTGTTGGCGTTCTGCTTTGAAATGTATTGTACTGATGATGTTCGAAAAGGAATTGTTGCTTTTACGTGGATGAACGGGAGAAGCGCGCGTAAGAGCAATTTACACCTAGCCAGCCAGGAAGGTAAGGATTAACTCCTTAAGATAGTTGATAAAGAGGGAGATTAGAAATGTTCCTGGAACGTTAGGAGTGTACAAATTCTTTGGTTAGGAGGAACCCATGGCTTTCTGGACGGCATATGGTAGTCGAAAGAATGTGTGTGGGGCAATTTAAAAGCCGCTAATGGGGCCATAAGGCTTATTGCGGGAACTACGATAACAGACGAGCTACAAGCACGTTATGGCAGTCTAGGGTTCGTTTGTAAGAACGGATGGGGACGCAGGTCAATGAAAATGCTTTCATTCACCACCGGAGCCAGAATACCAAGCACTAAACTTTCTACTTGTCTGGACTCTTATTTACGCACATGATTCGTATTAAATTTTATTCTGCAAAAGTCTGGACTCTTTTTGTTTTAGGCATATTATTCTATGTGTCGAGCCAAGTCAGTTTCCTTAAAGGCATTAACAGAATAAAGAAGCAATGGTGGTATCTTCTTTGAGGTTGATCGAAACAAAATTAAAACAAGTTGGTAAAATCATGCAATGCATTGATTATGATACGCTTTCCAACATACCAGAGATCATTACTCAAGTTATGTGGATAACAGCTGTGGAATGAATCTCGCTCCTGTGCCCTGACCTTTGACCCAATTTCGATGATATTAAACAGAATTGCTTCAGTAAAGCCCTGAAACAACATTACTATAGTTTTGTCGCAATAGAAGTATTTTTAGTCAAGTTATGAGGATAACGGCTGTGGAATATATCTCGCTTCTGTGTCCTTACCTTTGACTGCATTTTGATGATATTAAACAAAACCGGTTCTGTACATCTCCGGAACAACATGAAGTTTGGTCGCAATCGATGCATTTTTACGTAAGTTATGACGAATAAGGGCGATGGAATGGATCCCTCTCCTATGTCCTGACCTTTGCCCGCATTTCGCCCATTTTTAATAGGGTTCCTTCCCAAGTTGTGCCCCTACCACATACTAAAATTTCATCGAAATCGAACCATTTTTACTCCAGTTATCGTGCGGATAGGCAGACGGACAAAGCTGGAGCATATACGCTTCTTCAACTTACGGTTGGAAAGCGTAAAAAGGTGATCAATGCTTACCTCTATGCTTGCAATGATCTTTGTTTCGGGAGATTTTTCAGATTAGTGAAGAATGTTACTTTCTCCCTAGGTCTCCCGGTTTCTTGGTAGAAGTTTCTTTCGACATTTAGTGTATTCCTGCCTTCTTGATCAAGCGTATCTGTGATGGTTTGCAGCTCCATAAAGACGGAAAGACCTTCAATGATATACTTCGTAGCTGGCTTGTTCTGAGTTGCTTTCTTTTCATCGTGTCCTGAACAGCCAGTAGCGACTCAAGAACCCTTGTAGTTACTTTCTGGAGAAACACTTCTGATTGCACCGTCTATTGGATTTCTTTATTGATTGGTTTACGATTTTCGTGATGATAGCTACTTACATTTTGAAGTATTTTGGCGAAGTCTTGTTAGCACTGCTTCAAACATTCCTCCTTTTGTGACTTCACGTATTCTGTAGTTGCCATCATTATGTCGTTGTCCTGGGCTGCTATTATTTGCCCTTTACTGGATTTGCACTTGTTTCTGAGTTCCTAAATTTTTGTTTAAGGATCCGATACTCAGTTTCTCTATGCAAAGTACCTGGCCATTCGTAAGGGTAGATAGACGTTTTGTGAACGGTACAGCACACTGATACAACTTGCTGTATTTGATGAATCTGCTTTGTGCAGCATGGTGCTTTCCTTCTAATTCCACACGTTGCCTTCCATGATATGTATCTCTAGAGTTGATGCAAGAACTTGCTGACTTGAGAATCCACTAGTGTCTCATAGGAGACTGGTGCGCCCTCCAATGAGTTACTTCATTAGAGAGAGCCTGTCACGTGGGAAAAAATTCAACAATTGGCGTCGTCTAAAAATACAAAACCCTAGTGTTTTGATCAGTGGAATAAAACAGCAGGTAGTTAAGGTGCGTAACAGAAATGTGTTTTTCTTCTTTGTAAATAGCTGAAAACAAACAACATATTATTTACTTATACCAACCATAAATCAATCTCATTCGGTTCGCTACTGAAATGTTATAGTCCGCTCTATCTTACACAAGCCATTGCAACTTTTTTAATCTCAATTTTACATTTCGAATTAGAATCAGATTAACACGTGTTTATTCTAAACGCTTTTGGTCCTAGTCTCTTGATCCACATGATCCATTGTGATCTACTGTAGGAAAATATTGTGATCCGCTAGAGAAAACTATGAGGACCTTCTTCTGCTTTACGTAAAAACCCTGAAAAATTCGGGCATGTAAATACACTCATCGTTAAAAAAACAGTTGCACCCAGAAGGGCGTGTCTGATTGCAATGCTATTCCGGAGGAGGCTAAAAGCTAGCAGGAACAATAAATGATTAAACATTGAGACTGATATGGGCAACATTTATTGAGCTACACGCCAATAAGTAGTGTCTCCCAGTAAGGCGTTGGGCCGCAATGTTTGCTCACACAGCATGCCAGACGTCTCGCCCTGAAGCTGCACAGGTTCCTAATAGTGTCGTGCGATAAGCCATCCCATGCAGCCTGAATCTTTTCCCACAGTTCCTGCAGATTGTCCGGTAGGGGTGGAGTGTGGGTAGCGCGTCCAAGAGCATCCCACACATTTTCAATCGGCGATATTTCTGGTGATACGGCTGCCCATGACAGAGCGTCAGTACGTTGAAGGCAAGCTCTCGAGACAGCAACAGTGTGCGGACGACAGTTGTTGTGTTGGAGTGTTGCACCGGAGTGAGCTCTCAGAAATGGTAAGGCCACTGCTTGTCAGGACCTCATTAACGTTACTTTGGGCTGCAAAAGTGTCTGTAATGAACTCCAAATGTGATCTGGCATCGTAGGAAATTGCACCCCACACCATGACACGAGGCCTTCTGGATGTATGACTCTCGATAACAAACCGTTCATCTTGACTCTGACCATTGTGCCTCTATACGCAGATTCGGTGGGCGTGTCCTCCAAGACAAAAGCGGGATTCGTCACTGAAGAGACCACGCGCAGCCATTCTGAGTCGCTCCATGACAGTTTGGCACGACACCATTGCAGTCTTCGGCGACGATGCGATTGTGTTAAGGGCAGTCGTCGTAATGGTCTGCGTGCGTGTGGTCCTACGTCGTGCAGCCTTCTGCCAGCGGTGCTGGCACTAATCGAACGACGCATGGGGGCACCACTACTCGCTGAATATCCGCGATCGTGGCTGTTGGGTTATTCCGCGCATGTGGGACAACCCATCGGTTCTCTTTCTCCGAAGTTCGTCTAGGTCTCCCACACCCTTTCTGCCGCTGCTACGTTCCGTGCTCTATCCACTGTCGCCAACAGTGTGCTATGGTTATATGCTCACGATCAGTATGGCGCGTAATACGGCTATAAGACCATCCCGCTTCATGGAGCCGGAAGATGTGGCCCATCTCGAACTCCTCCAACTGCTCGAATTGCTTCCAAACTTTTCTCCGAGACATACTTCACTTGCAAAAGATGCAATCAATACAACAACAATACGAGTCATAATGCCAAGCACGCGCAACCGGACGACCTTATATAGCCGCTCAGGCACAGCTCTACGACCCGACCATGCTGGCGTGACATGCGCGGCCGAAAGTGCTACTTGAATCATTTGCATGTCTTACGATGTCAAACCTATGCACGAAGTTTCAGTCCTATCGGTTACTCCCTTCTGGGTGCAACACTTTTTTTGACGATGAGTGTAAGTTTGCGGGAGCCATGAATACTTACTGCGTATTCAGCAGGGGATTACAGCAGATCACAATGGATTCCGTCGATCAAGAACCTAGAAAAGCTCTAGGAACGAAGACGTGTTAAGAAGTACAAAAACAGGTTAACAAATGAACTTGTAAACGAAGCATAACAACAGGTAATTTGATCTAATAATTACAATGTTACCTAACAAACCATCATAGAAGAACAACAATCCAATTCCAGCGAACCTTCTTTGTAAATGTTTTCAGCTATTTACAAAGAAGAAAAACACATTTCTGTTACGCACCTTAACTACCTGCTGTTTTATTCCACTGATCAAAACACTATAGGGTTTTGTATTTTTAGACGACGCCAATTGTTGAATTTTTTTCCCACGTGATAGGCTCCCTCTAATGAGGTAACTCATTGGAGGGAGCACCAGTCTCCTATGAGACACTAGTGGATTCTCAAGTCAGCAAGTTCTTGCATCAACTCTAGAGATAAATATTTGCGTACCCTAACAACTATTTTCATTTCAAAATACACAGTGAAGATGCTATTAGAAAATCTATGTGCATGCAAAACAAGAAATCAATCCAAGTGTAACGACTAGCTGATGACCATTATCCTGTACCGTCCAAATGCAATCCAAGTGTAAATACAACAAAGATATTTCACAATTTACAAAATACATTTCCGATAAGAACAAATAATCACACAGATATCCAATATTCCAATGATAGGTAACAGCACGAAAGAAACATTTAATAATGCTTTCCAAAATTCTTATCCCATTCCAAAAAATTTTAAAACACGGTGTTCCGCAATTTCACATTAAATCCTAAAACAATCACAAAACAGTGAAAAATATGAAATTATTTACAAAATCAAAATGCATAACCAAGAAAGTCAAGTATCCAAGTCGGATACTGAACAAACAACAACAGCCAGGGGAATCAAACAAAGATGGGCAAGGGGAACTACACTTATCATTAAAAAAATATATATATTTGTACCGCGAATGAAGCAACTGACAGGAATGAAACTTGGTGAATAGGTATGATATCCTGAGGCATGCAAATACTCAAGTATCACGCTCAGCCGCGCATGTGACGCAAACGAGGAAGTGTGGTAGCGCTGTGCCTGACAGGCTATATAAGGTCGTCCCGTTGCGCGTGCTTGCCATTTTGATTCGCGCTGTTGTGTTGGTTGCATCCTTTGAAAGTGAAGTATGACACTTAAAAAAGTTCGGAAGCAATTCGAGAAGTTGGAGGAGTGCGTGAAGGGCCACATCACTGGGATCCAGGAAGCGGCATGGTCTTATCGCAGTGTTACGCGCCATACCAGTCGTGCGGATATCAGCATAGCACAGGAATGGCCTGGGAGCCCGAGACAAACTACGGAGAGTGAGGACCGACGGGTTGTCCGACATGCGCGGAATGACCCAACAGCCACGATTGCGGAAATTCAGCGAGCAGTGGTTCCCGCCATGCATCATCCGATTAGTGTCAGCACCATTGGCAGACGGCTGCACGACGTAGACTACTTACACGCAGGCCGTTACAACGATTGACTTTAAAACCATTACATCGTCGCCAAAGACAATGATAGTATCGTGTCAGACTGTCATGGAGCCACTCAGAATGGCAGCAGGTGATATTCAGTGACGAGTCTGCTTTTTTCTTGGAAGAGACGATCACTGAATCCGTGTGTGGAGGCACCATGACCAGCTATAAGATGAATGGTTCGTTGTCGAGCATCACACGTCCAGATGTCATGGTGTGTGGTGCATTTGCCTCCGATGCCAGATCATCTTTTGTGTTCATTACAGGTGTGCCAGACTGTCATGTTGACAGCCCAACGTTAGGTTAATGAAGTCGTACAAGCCGCCCCGGTGGCGCAGTGGTCTAAGCGATGGCCTTTGATCATTCGCCCGAAAGGCGTCCGGTTTCGGATCCCGGTGAGGCATGGTTGTTGTGTTTGTCTTACGGCACTGGCTCTCTCCCTTCTCTGGAACCAGTGACCCTAAATTAGGGTCGGGCGACTGCTTATAGCCCATTGAGTTGCTCACGGTGGTCGTTAAACCTCCAAGAAAAATAAAAAACAAAAAAAAAAACCAGTGGCCCTACCTTTTCTGAACACTCACTCCGGTGCGGTTTTCCAACAGGACGACGCTCGTCCGCATACTGCGGCTTCTCGAGGGTTTGCCTTCGAGGCACTGACACTCTGCAATGGCCAGCTACATCACCAGACCTATCGCCGATTGAAAATGTATGGGATGCTATTAGACGCGCCATCAAAACTCCATTCTTACCGCACAATCTGCAGGAACTGCGTTAGAAGATTCAAGCTGTAGGAAATGACTTATCGCAGGGCATTATTAGTAACCTGTACAACTCCATGCCGAGACGTCTGGCATGCTGTGTGAGCAAACATGGCTGCCCGACGCCATACTGAGAGACACTACTTACTGGCGTGTAGCTCGATAAATACTGCCCAGGTCAGTCTCAATGTTCAATCATTTATTGTTCCTGGTAATCTTTACCTTCCTTCCGAATGGCATTGCTATTCGACACGTCCTTCTGGGAGCAACTATTCTTTGACGATGAGTGTATTTCATATTCCCAATAAGCACGAAAACTACTCCATGGAGTCCTCCGAGTTATCTGAATCTATGATTATAGGCTACTACTGATTTAAGTGGATAATGTTCATAACCATATTCTCTTTAAGGGTGATAAATTTTATGAAGTTGGGAATTCCTTGTATTTTCACTGATGACAACAAAACTTTCTTCATTTCCCTAATTTGAGATAAAAAAATTCCTGGTAAGTTCCAAATTAAGGCAGTAAAAAAATAAGATGATACATTGTAGCATCAGTTTTACCGTATTTACAAGATCGATTCTTTAGATTAAATCTTGAAGAACAGAAAGGATAAACACCATGTTTGAAAATAAGGTGTGTTTACACTGGGGAACAGAACCTTTGGAGCCAAAGATGTTAGACCCCTTTTTGGGGTATTTTTGGTAACAGAATCCGAAAATGGTATTAGTTTTTGTCCATCAGATCTGTTTTTCGCGTTATGGCATATGCAGAGAAATTCTAAGAAACCTAGAACACGAACAACAACACTTGAGTTTCGTCATTGAGACATGCTGCTGAACCCGCGTTTCTGTGATTTCCTGTGATGCGATGTTCCTTGATATTCGCTGTGGATGCTCCAACAATACTCCGCCATCATATGCGCATCCCATCGTCCACGGTACCATTCTTCCATGGCCCTTATTTCCTGGTGAACTCGCTTCCCTTGTTCATCGCTGATATCACCAAGACAAAGTGGAAATCGATCCAAATGTCTGTGGAGATAATACAATTTGATGCTCATGTTACAACCAAGTGTACAAACGGCAGTGAGCATATTCTCCACGAGTTCACGATAGTTAGCGGCCTTATGGTTCCCAAGAAACTTCTGTGAACCATACAAAATGAAGACCACGACATGCCTCAATATTGTCCATTGAGTATTGGAAACACTGGTCTTTCATGAGTTCTCGGATTTTTGGTCCATCGAGTAAACCTGCTTTTATTTTCTCCATAGTCAACGCTGGAAAGTTTCTACATATGTAGCCGAAACACATTCCATCCCTCTTGACTTTACAAATTATTTCATAAACCAAGTTTGATATGCAATGGTGGCAATATGATCTTTTCTCTGTCCACCAAAGGTTCTGTGATGATATTTTTCTCTCCAGCTGTCATGTTTTATCTCACAGGCTTCTTCTCCCCCAGTGTTGATCATTAGCTCTACTGTCCCACAGACATACAAAGCACGGGTACTTGGTATACCCGGCTTACTGCCCTAGGAGAAAATTCAGCATTTTCAAATCCACACAGATAACCCATTGGTGATCGTGGTATGCTATCTTCTTTAGGACCAAGACTATTGTTGCTTGATCTTCCCGCATACCAACTGAGTGACCGATTAGGATTGATCTGTATCTGTTCCCGTTACGTAGAAGTACACATTTAAGGCTACGTTTGGAGCTATCTATGAATAGCCGCCATTCACTGGGTGTGTATTCCCGTGCGCCCATTTTCATCAACAATCCTGGCACATTCCTGCAGAAAACGAATTCGTTTTCTTTTGGGAAGAATGGCATAAACTCTTCTTCTGTTGCGATACAATGTGCTTTTTGTTCCCGGTAAGAGTACATTTTTTCCTGGTAGCTAACAATTCATCTGCCATCTTTGGAAGACTCAGGTCCCTTATAAGGTCGTTCAATTCCGTTTGACTGAAAGCTGATGCAGCTGATGAAGGTCCTTGGAAATCACTATCATGTTTCTCAGCATAGCTTTCTTTCTCACCAGCCGATTCATCTGACTCTTCGGAGAGCTTTGGAAGCCTGCTACACATTGGGACAGGTATCTCTTCTGAATGTGGAAAAGGGCGCCTAGCGGAGGCTAGATCAGAATACATCCACTTACTCCGGTTCTTCCCATTGATGCCCTATATATTCAGCAGACAAAAGTAACAGTCATCACTGTGGTCTCTCTGTTAGCGCCATTCCATTAGCATACCAAATTTCATGCACTTCCTTTTCCCATTCGTCCACTGTCGCAGCTGCTCTATACACGTTTTACACATGACATGCGGTGCCCAAGGCTTATACTTGGTCCCCTAGTTTTACTGCGAAGTAGGCAAAATAAACTCTTTTCACAAAGTTCGTTATATTGGGTTGTCGGAAAAGTCATGACGCATTTTAGCCATGTTTTGCTAAGGTCATTTATTGATAAAAAGAACAAAGATCAATCTATGATATAATGCCCGTTTAGTTCGATAACCTTTTGCCATCTTTCAGTGAGCTGCAGAATGCCTCGTTCATAGAAGGACCTGTCTTTCGTGGTGAAAAACTCTACAAGGTACTGATTTACATCCTCATATGAATTGAACGTTATACCACTCAAGGACTGTTGAAGAGAGCGAAACAAGTAAAGGTCTGACGACGCAAGGTCAGGCGAGTAAGCTCGGTGTGGCAACACATTCCACCCAAGCTCCAATAATTTTTGGCAGGTGATCAAACTTGTGTGTGGTCTCGCGTTGTCGTGATGGAACACAACACTTTTACGATGAACGATCTCTGGATGTTTCTGGATGATGGGTTCGTTCAAACTGTCCAATTGCCGACAGTACACATTCGAATTGATTGTTTGGTTCCGTGGTAGGGGCTCGAAAAACACGACACCTTTAAAATCCCACCACACTGAGACCAGAACCTTCCGCTGATGAATGTCTGCTTTGGATGTCGTTTGAGGCGAAGCAGCACGTCAGGGCCAAGACCGTTTGCGCAGCACATTGTTGTACACAATTCACTTTTCGTCACCAGTTATCAGTTGCTTCAAAAAAGGATCATTTTCCTCACTTTTAATGAGCATATCGCAGATGTTTATACGCGCCGTCAATTGAGCTTCTTTGAGTTCATGAGGAACGCACACATCGAGCTTGCTTACGTATCCCAGCTTCTTCAGGTGGTCGTGAACGCTTAAATAATGGATGTGCAATGTGACTGCAATCTCTCGTGTCGTGTAACGTGGGTTTGACTCGATCAATGGCTTGATTTGGTCGTCATCAACCTCGGTTGGCCTACCGGACCGAGGAGCATCGCTGAGGTCAAAATCACCAGCACGGAATTTTACGAACCACCGCTGGGACTGACGTTCTTGTGGAGCATTATCACCGTACACTTTACGGAACGTTTCACAAGCTTGACGCGCGTTCTTCCCTTTACGGAAGTAAAACAGTAAAATATGGCAAAAATGCACAGTTTGGTCTTCCATCTTCAACTTGATGTCAAATTTCCGCACATCAACCAAATCATTTACTATTCCTTTTAGACTGCAGCTAGAACTGGCATTTGTCGAATGTCATAGCGATAACAGAGCTGCGCGTGCCTGTAGTACTTCCAAAACCGCCCAACCGCCATCGGGTGCCAAAATACGTCATGACTTTTCCGACAACCCAAAAGCTTGTCTCTGTTGAGCGAACGTGTACTCTCCGCAAAAACAAGAAAAAACATCCGGATGATTGACAGATTTTCTTCGTGATGAATCCATGTCAACGGCTGAAACAGAAATAAAACACGTCTGAACATGTAACTTGCACACGCAAACACGGACAGCAGCAGAAAATTCAGAGGTGTTTATACGTACAGGTAAAAAATGCTGACGGGAAAATAAAGTAATACTAGGCAATGACGCCAACAATATTTTGAAAACTAAAGCTGCTAGAGCAAAAAGGATACTATTTCTGAAATCAGAGGCACAAAAATACTCAAAATTAGGTTGAAAATTCCAGTCCAGAAACCACGAAAAAAAAAATTTTTTTTTGTTCGTCAGTGTTATTATCAGATAACGATTAATTGATACCTTGGATAAACAATGCCGTGTTTATCTACCCGTGTGACACGTATCCTTACGGGATTGCCATGTCTCCATTAAAGATTTCCGTGATGTGGTCTAATGGCCTTCCCAAGGGAAAATCAATAACCTTCTTTAACGTGCCATCTTTTGCCAGTTTGTAGGATAATTCATTTCCACGATTACCCCAATGGACCTTGGTACAATGAAAATGCACAGAATCATTACTTAAAACAGAGATTTTATTTCCGCTACGGACTTAATACAACTCTTAAATTGGGAAATTGCGGTGAGGGATTCCCTACTTTCAGAAAACAAATGTAATGACACAGAGTCGCTATTTGTTGATTCCCACCTTAATATATGAAGAATTGCCTGTATTTCGGCTTGAAAAACAGAGCAGTTATCCGACAATCTCAGGCTTCGTACTGTTAGCAAATTGTTATTAGAAAAGGCGCGCAGACCAGCACCCACTCTATCATTCTTTTTTTACCCTTAGTGACGTGCCTGCCCCGCAGGACGTACATGAGATAAAGGCCGATAGCAGTGAGAGCACATGCCAGTGTAGTATAGTGGATAGCGCTCCGGCGCTGAGAGTTGCGGTTTCGAATCCCACCTCTGGCATAAAAACGATGCAGAAATTTACTTCGTTATACCATCTGAGAATGAAGATTCTACCGCTCGATATCACCACAAGCATGAACTTCAGTTTCACTCCTCCGTAGGTGGTACAAAGCAGCCTCTCTCTCGACGACTAAATCGATAGGGTCACAACCAGAGATTATCTGAAGGGCCGCCGTAGAGACTGTCATGAAGCAGGCGGATATAGCTAGTAAAGCCAGTCGCTGAATTTGCTGGAGTGTCCTCCTTATTCTTATATTATCCTTCCCCCCACACTCCATTAGCATAGACTACGATCTATTCAAGACATCTCTTGTAAAAATGCTTTCCCATGGAATTCAAATTATTTACTCTACTTAGAATTTTAAGAATCTTCTGAAGAACGAATTTCAAGTGAGGTAAGCCAAAAAGCTTGTTACAAAGGAGGATTGAAAAGTAACGCACAGCAATGTTTTAAGAATTTTAAGAACTTTTGACAAATGAATTCGAAGTGAGGTAAGCCAGAAAGCGTGTTACAAAGGAGGATCGAAAAGTAACGCACAGCAATTTTCTTAGAATTTAAAGAATCTTCTAACGAATGAATTCTAAGTGAGGTAAGCCAGAAAGCTTGTTACAAGGGAGGATCGAAAAGTAACGCACATCAATTTTCTTAGAATTTTTAGAATCTTCTGAAGAATGAAATCTAAGTGAGGTAAGCCAGAAAGCTTGTTACAAGAGAGGATCGAAAAGTAACGCACAGCAATTTTCTTAGAATTTTTAGAATCTTCTGAAGAAAGAAATCTAAGTGAGGTAAGCCAGAAAGCTTGTTACAAGGGAGGATCAAACAGTAACGCACAGCAATTTTCTTAGAATTTTAAGAAATTTCTGACGAATGAATTCTAAGTGAGACAAGCCAGAAACTTGTTACAAGGAAGGATCCAAAAGTAACGCACAGCAATTTTCTTAGAATTTTAAGAATCTTATGACGAATTAATTCTAAGTGAGGTAAGCCAAAATGCTTTTTACAAAGGAAGATCGAAACGTAACGCACAGCAATTTTCTTAGAATTTTAAGAATCTTCTGACAAATGAATTTTAAGTGAGGGCCAGAAAGCTTGTTACGAGGGAGGATAGAAAAGTAACGCACAGCAATTTTCTTAGAATTTTTAGAATCTTCTGAAGAATGAAATCTAAGTGAGGTAAGCCAGAAAGCTTGTTACAAGGGAGGATCGAAAAGTAACGCACAGCAATTTTCTTAGAATTTTTAGAATCTTCTGAAGAATGAAATCTAAGTGAGGTAAGCCAGAAAGCTTGTTACAAGGGAGGATCGAAAAGTAACGCACAGCAATTTTCTTAGAATTTTTAGAATCTTCTGAAGAATGAAATCTAAGTGAGGTAAGCCAGAAAGCTTGTTACAAGGGAGGATCAAACAGTAACGCACAGTATTTTCTTAGAATTTTAAGAAATTTCTGACGAATGAATTCTAAGTGAGACAAGCCAGAAACTTGTTACAAGGAAGGATCCAAAATTAACGCACAGCAATTTTCTTAGAATTTTAAGAATCTTATGACGAATTAATTCTAAGTGAGGTAAGCCAAAATGCTTTTTACAAAGGAAGATCGAAACGTAACGCACAGCAATTTTCTTAGAATTTTAAGAATCTTCTGACAAATGAATTTTAAGTGAGGGCCAGAAAGCTTGTTACAAGGGAGGATCGAAAAGTAACGCACAGCAATTTTCTTAGAATTTTTAGAATCTTCTGAAGAATGAAATCTAAGTGAGGTAAGCCAGAAAGCTTGTTACAAGGGAGGATCGAAAAGTAACGCACAGCAATTTTCTTAGAATTTTTGGAATCTTCTGAAGAATGAAATCTAAGTGAGGTAAGCCAGAAAGCTTGTTACAAGGGAGGATCAAACAGTAACGCAGAGCAATTTTCTTAGAATTTTAAGAAATTTCTGACGAATGAATTCTAAGTGAGACAAGCCAGAAACTTGTTACAAGGAAGGATCCAAAAGTAACGCACAGCAATTTTCTTAGAATTTTAAGAATCTTATGACGAATTAATTCTAAGTGAGGTAAGCCAAAATGCTTTTTACAAAGGAAGATCGAAACGTAACGCACAGCAATTTTCTTAGAATTTTAAGAATCTTCTGACAAATGAATTTTAAGTGAGGGCCAGAAAGCTTGTTACGAGGGAGGATCGAAAAGTAACACACAACAATATTTTTCTCTTTTAAGGTTGCAGTTCGGCAGACAACGAGTTTGAATTTTCCGCTACAGACCTATTTGGCTGGATCAGGTATCGCAGTGGTGGAAGACAGTGTGAACCACGGCACAAATATGTCGCGTTTATTAGCGTCGTCTACGAATGAATAGCAACGTGGTGTAGTCCGAGTTTTGTGGGCTAAACCGAAATCTACGGCCAAAATTCGCAGAGAAATGGTCGAAGTGTATGGTGATGATAGCCTGGAGATGGTGCAGTTGTTTCGCACTGGGCCGTGCCAACCTTACCGATTCGCCACGTTCCGATCGAACTGTAACCGCGTCACCACCTGCCACTGTGAGAGGCATTGAACAGGCAATTCTGAGTGACCGACGGATCCATCTGCGCACATCGGCACAGAAGTTCAGCATTTCGTACGGTACAGCGTACGATATTGTGCATGACAAATTGCAATTTCGCAAGATCAGTGGGCGATGGGTGCCCAAGAACTTGACAGACGATCAGAAGGGACACAGAATGATGTCATCCTTGGACCACTTGATCCGTTATGCAGAAGAAAGACACGAAGTTCTGGCAGGTGTTGTGACTGCCGATGAGTCCACTACACTCCCGAAACAAAGTAGGCCAGAATGGTGTGGAAACACCCCGACTCCCCGCCACCAAAAATTTCAGAGTAACCCAATCTGCACAAAATGTCCTCATGACGGCGTCTCCTGGTGGATTTTCATCCAAAAGGGGAACACTGTGAATACCAAAACCTACGCTAACACATTGAAAAAGTTGCGTCTTCTTCTCAAAATACCCAACAGAGATTCTTCAAATATCAGGCTGTTTCATGACAACGCTCGCCCAAATGTTGCGCAACACGTTCGTGACTAAATTGCACAATTTGATTGGGAGGTGCTCCAGCAGTCACCGTACAGTGCAGACCTGGCTCCTTCGGACTTTCATCTGTTTGGTCCCTTGAAAGTATTCCTGGGCGGCCAACGCTTCGATTCGGCAGATTAAGTCAAGTTGGTTGTCCGTCAGTGGCTATACGCCCAGAAAACAAACGGGATTTTATAAACAAGATGTACTAAAACTGGTACCACACTAAGATATATGTCTCGAACTTCTCGGTTCCTATGTTGAAAAATGGCTAAGCAATGTAGTGTAACTGTGTATATGCTTTGTTTTGCCTTTGTTTTAAACTGTTGCCAAAGAAAAGTGTGCACTTCTTTTCAATCCACCCTGGTATGAATAACTCCAAGGTATCTTAAAAATTTGTAACATTTTAATAATCATTCCGTCAAATCTGTAGTGTGGTGGGTTTCTTGTATTTCCCTCTTTTAGGAAATACAGCATACGTTCTTTTCTGCGAAAAGCTAAGGTTTTTTTGTTGACTCAACTCCTTCAGGATGTTTAACGAATGGCGGATATTTTTTTCAATCATCTGACGGCCGCTCGCAAACACCAACAGTACAATTTCGTCTGTGCATGCCTGAATCTTCACATTATCATCAAAAAGCAACTGTAATGCCGAGTTAGCGATTATATTCTGCAATAGGGTTCGAGAATCGGACCTATGAGGACAACCCTTACTGTATATTCTAATAAGTTGATCTTCCATTAAATCATAATATTCAACAGCTCTATTCGAGAGAAAAGCTTTAATCTCCAGGAAAAGATTACTTGGGATTTTCAACTGACGCAATGCCATCAAGACAGGCCACCACACACTATTGAAGGCATTGCGAATATCTAGAGAGACAAGATATTCGGAATCGTATCTGAGACTGCGAATATCTAGAGAGACTAGATATTCGGAATCGTATCTGAGACTGCGAATATCTAGAGAGACTAGATATTCGGAATCGTATCTGAGACTGCGAATATCTAGTGACTAAGACTGCGAGATTTGTAATTTCCCCCTAGTGAATGAGACTGACGTAGAGGGACAATTGTCCCAAGACTAAGACTAAGGCTGAGACTGAGTATGAGTGACTGAGACAGTGACTAAGTCTCGGTCACTCAGCTAGAGACTGAGACTGTGAGATTTTTGACTGAGACTGCGAGATTTGTCGGAGAAGACATATGAATTCTGAAACTGCGAATATCTGGTAACTGATATCCTATGTTTCTGTTAAACTTGACTTCTACATCATTAGGAGGATTTCTTCTTTAGAAGAAATCCTCCTGATGATTTTTTGGCAACAGTTTAATAGATAGGCAAAATAAAGTTGATTTCCCATTGAACTTTAAGTATGATTCCTTTTAGCAGGATTTCTTCTTTAGAAGAAATCCTGCGCAAATTTGCCCCCTGACTCAGCAGAAATGAATTCAGGTTATATTTTAAGTGTAACTTTTTTCGGAATGTAGCCTGCGATGGGGAAAGAGGAAACAATACCTAAAGAACAGATTGCTCTTATGAAAAATACACTGCTGTTTTCAAGGTATTTATACTACCGCACCGCGTAACGAATTGCACAGTAATAGTTTCAAGATTCGTACAAACATAAACGAAATGATCTTTTGCAATCTATGCTGTACAAGATTCGAAGGCACAGCAAGCTGTGTGACGTACCTGCCAGAAGGACGCACACGACATAAAGGCAAATAGGAATCAGAATAAAAAAACGTCCGCGTAGCTCAATTGGTAGAGTGACTTATTCCGGAATGAGGGGATCCGGGTTCGAATCCTGGCGCGGATAAAAATGACGGAGAAATTCACTTCGTTATAATGGCGCCCAAACTATACGGATGACCCGACCGTTCAAAATCTCGCATTGGTGTGATGTTATTTCCACACCGCGAGATAGGAAAAATAAGAGAATTCTTTCTCCAGCACTTCGAAAAAAAAAAAAAATAAAAAAAAATAAGGTGGAGATGATGTGACGTACCTGCCAGAAGGACGCACACGACATAAAGGCAAATAGGAATCAGAATAAAAAAACGTCCGCGTAGCTCAATTGGTAGAGTGACTTATTCCGGAATGAGGGGATCCGGGTTCGAATCCTGGCGCGGATAAAAATGACGGAGAAATTCACTTCGTTATAATGGCGCCCAAACTATACGGATGACCCGACCGTTCAAAATCTCGCATTGGTGTGATGTTATTTCCACACCGCGAGATAGGAAAAATAAGAGAATCCTTTCTCCAGCACTTCGAAAAAAAAAAATAAAAAAAAAATAAGGGGGAGATGATGTGACGTACCTGCCAGAAGGACGCACGCGACATAAAGGCAAATAGGAATCAGAATAAAAAACGTCCGCGTAGCTCAATTGGTAGAGTGACTTATTCTGCAATGAGGGGATCCGGGTTCGAATCCTAGCGCGGATAAAAATGACGGAGAAATTAACTTCGTTATAGCTGTGCTGCCGTAGGGCATTGTTCCTGTTTCAAACTTACTGCTGCGCGTCTGTCGGCCAGAACACACCTGCCCATTGTTCAATTATGTCGCGTGTCACCTACAAGATTACAGCCATCCAAGTCATGTGATGTGATCACTACCGGGGTTTGGTGCGTCATCCACAGTTTATACACTGTTCCACATTTCACAAGAGCAGCATATGCGCGCACCACTCCTGTTTGCTGTAGTTGTCATCCTATACTCAAAATAACGTTGATTTCTCATTGTACTTTAAGCAGCATATTGCAAACTCAGTTTATCTATGGGCTTTCACCAAATCATGAAATACAAGCAACATATTCCCAAATTATTTTCCTGCGTCTATCTTCTCCAAATCTAAAAGTATCCCCTGAAATAATTTATGTTCGGTGCGGTTCTAAGTTTTGTTTTCTTCTTGTGCTATTCTCTTAAGATGATGCGACATGCACAGTATATGTACACTGAAGAGCAATTGAATTAGAGATACCTGTCTAGTAACGTGTAGCACCACCTTTCGCCCTGGCGACGGCGGCGATCTTCTCCAAATCTAAAAGTATCCCCTGAAATAATTTATGTTCGGTGCGGTTCTAAGTTTTGTTTTTCTTCTTGTGCTATTCTCTTAAGATGATGCGACATGCACAGTATATGTACACTGAAGAGCAATTGAATTAGAGATACCTGTCTAGTAACGTGTAGCACCACCTTTCGCCCTGGCGACGGCGGCGATTCGTCTCAGCATGGACTCGACAAGACACCGGAAGCGTTGGGAAGCCATACGGATTCACAACCCCCTGAACAAGCTCCCAAATTTCATGAAGATTTGATGGAGGGGGTCGGAGCCACGAACATCTCTCTCGATGGCATCCCAGATGTGCTCGATGGGATTAAGTTCAGGGGACATAGCTGGACAACGAAGCGAGGTCACGTCGGTGGAGTGTTCATCCAACCATTCGGATACAATTCGGAAGCTGCATTGTCTTGTTGCAGGATTAGGACCCCACTGGGATCTTGAAGACGCTCAAACGGGAGCATATGGTCGTCCAGGATATCCCGGTAACGTTGACCTGTAAGGGACGATGTCACACGTACCAGGAGTCCCATTTAAGTCCACGTAAACAGTCCCTAAATGAGAATGCCACCCCCACCAGCTTGAATAGTACCCTGCTGGCAAGAAGGATCCATCGCTTCATGTGGTTTGCGCTGTACTCGTATTCTGCCATCCGCATGTACCAACGTGAATCTCGACTCACCAATCCAGGCAACATTTTTCCACATATCTAGGGTTCAGTAGCGATGTTCCCGCGCCCATGCTAATCTTTGCACCCTGTGATGTGCGATCAACAGCGGTACCCTCGTGGGACGATGGCTTCTGTACCCCATAGCGAGGAGATGGTTCTGGATGGTGTGACTGCTTACACGTTTTTCTGCACCAGCGTTAAAGTGCCGAGTGATTTCTTGCACTGTGGCCCGTATATCCGCTGTTACAATGCAAGCTAGCCGACGATGATCCCGCTCATCCGCACGCTGTTGTCCCCGACAGTTGGCCCTTGCAGGGATGGTTTTACCGGATTCGATGTACTCACGGTGCACCCGTGACACAGTGGCTCGTGAAAATCACAGTTCTTGCACGACTTCTGAGATGGAGTGACCCATTCGTCGGGCTCCTACAATTTGCTAACGATCAAATGCGCTTAGATCCATCGTCTTATCCATAGTGCGTCCGACTCTTACTGATTCCCGTCGCATCACTCCTTATATTGTCGGATCGCTGCATACGTCATGTCGTTTCCGTTTACAGGGCCGCCCACAGCGCCACATTTGCATAACGCCTGCTGTCTCTAATTCAATTGCTCTTCAGTGTAAAATAACCTTCATTTTTTTGTTTATTTTACGGGCGTTCAAATTTGACCTGGACTTTTGTTTCCAATACATTATTAGTTTGAAAAATAGTGAGTATAATTAGTGTGTGTTTGGCAACATTGGTATCGCACGCTGCTAGAACGCCGCTTGTTACGTTAATGTTTTGTTGCCATGACAACTCCCGCATTGCAGAAATAGAAATGGCGAGTGAAGGTGTTTCGACTTCGGTGCAGCAAAGAATAATTATCAAATTTATTTGCAACGAATGTGTGAGTGACAGTGAAATTCCCCAGAGATTTCAAACACAGTTTAGTGATTCGTGTCTGTCACGTTCGTCCGTCTTCGAATGGTGTAAAGCATTCAAGGAAGCTAGACAAAGCGTCGGCAAAGAACTGCACAAAGTACGACCGGCAACTGTTGTTAACGACGCCGTGACTGAGCGCATGAATGAGCTCGTACCGAATAACAGGATGATTGCTGTAAGTGATCTGAGCTCCGCACTGAACACCAGCGCCGGCAGCGTGAATACCGTCATCCACGATACGCTGCACTTCAGCAAAGTGTGTGCCAGATGGGTACTGAAGCAGCTGTCCGACTAGCAGAGAGCCAGCAGGTTGCAAATTGCGGACATGTTGTTTCGAAGAGAGAGAGAGAGAGAGAGAGAGAGAGAGAGAGAGAGAGAGAGAGAGAGAGAGAGGAGGCAACTTTCTTAGACGTGCGGTGACAGTGGACGAGACATGGATATATCACCATATGGCAGAAAACGAACGTGTAAGCATAGATTGGAGACACATTGATTCGCCCTCCCCGAATAATTAAACATCAGGCATCAGCCACAAAGGTAATGGCTACGGTGTTTTGGGACATAACCGGTATTATTCTTACGGATTTCCTCGAAGATCGTCAAACAATCAGTGCCACCTATAATAGCGATCTCCTCAAGAACTACCTTGAGGCAGCAGCACTGAGAAAGAAGAGACCAGGACTCCTCAACAGTGGAGTTTGCCTTCTCCAAAACGACGCCAGGCCCCCACACCGCTAAAGTGACTAAGGACCCATTGGAGGAATTGGGATAGAACGTTTTACCACATCCTCCGTACAGCCCAGATATGTCACCATGTGACTACCACCTGTTCGGCTCATCAATGGAATTTTTGGGAGGCCAGAAATTCAGATCAAATGAAGAGGTGAAAAGTGTCGTACTGAGATGATTTAAACAACAGAGTAAAGAATTCTATCAAACTGGGATCCGGAAGCTTCTAGAACGTTTGAAAAAATGTATGGACCACGACGGAGATTACTTCAAAAAGAAAGTGATGTAACCTCCTCCTGTATGGTAAATATACACTGACGGAAAAAAAATCCTAACACCAAGAAGGGGTTGTGTTAGATAAACGACAGTTGGTAGGCGGTGAGAGTACATCTGTAAGATGACGTCCATGCAAATTTCGCGCTCGGCGCATACGTGTGGCGCTAGTAGCGCCCCTCGGAACATGCAAAGCAGGTTTGCTGTAAATACGCGCTGTAGCGTTCGTGAGCGTTAGTTATCGTTGAGATTCGACGTAGTGTGTTGATGTTAGTCAAGAATGCCTTTAAAAAGACGAAGAAGCCATTATCAACAGCTCACGGAGTTTGAACGAGGTCGTGTAATAGGGCTACGAGAAGGTGGATTTTCGTTCCGCAATGTTGCAGAACGACTTGGCCGGAATGCAGCCACTGTGCATGATTGTTGGCAGCGGTGGTCAAGGGAAGGTACTGCCTCAAGAGGACCGGGTTCCGGCCGGCCACGTGGCACTACTGAGAGGAAAGACCGCCGTGTACGGCGTATGGCCGTGGCGCATCGTACCGCGTCTGCGGCAGCAATTCGAGCTGCAGTTGCCACCACAGTGACACAACGAACTGTTACAAATTGGTTACTTGAAGGACGGCTCCGAGCCAGACGTCCTGTAGCGTGCATTCCACTTACTCGAAACCACTGCCGTTTGCGACGTCAGTGGTGTCAAGCTAGAGCTCATTGGAGGACGGAGTGGAGATCTGTTGTGTTTTCTGATGAAAGCCGGTTCTGCCTGGGTGCCAGTGGTGGCCGTGTGTTGGTTAGAAGGAGGCCAGGTGTGCACCTGCAACCAACCTGTCTGTGGCCGAGACACACTGGACCTACACCTGGAGTTATGGTCTGAGGAGCAATTTCCTATGACAGCAGGAGCACTCTCGTGGTTATCCCACGCACCCTGACGGCACAGTTGTACGTCGGTCTGGTGATTCAACCTGTTGTGCTGCCATTAATTAACAGCATTCCAGGGGGTGTTTTCCAACAGGATAACGCTCGCCTGCATACCGCTGTTGTAACCCAACATGCTCTACAGAGTGTCGACATGTTGCCGGCCTGCTAGATCACCAGATCTTTCTCCAATCGAGCTCGTATGGGACATCATTGGACGACAACTCCAGCGTTACCCCAACCAGCATTAACCGTCTTTGTATTGACCGACCAAGTGCAACAGGCATGGAACCCCATCCCACAAACTGACATCCAGCACCTGTAGGACACAATGCATGAACGTTTGCGGGCTTGCATTCAACATTCTGGCGGTTACACCGGTTATTAATGTACCAGCATTTCACATTTAAAATGGCTCTTCTCGCGCTTACAATAAGCTGTGATCTTGAAACCTAAATCGATTAAATATGTTACCTATGCAAATGTATTGCCGCCATTTCATTCCTCTACAACTATTTTTTCGTGGTCTTGGGATTTTTTATTTTAAGCATTAGTAAGAAATCAGAATTTAAGTAACGGTTTTTTCAACAAACAATCTACGAAACACAAGAGCTAAAACTACACTCCTGTCCACCCAAAATGCAACACCAAAAAGGACACGACATAGCAAAGCCAGATTTACTGGGCACATAACAACAGATACAAAGATAAAACGACTGAGCTTACAGGCCCGCGCGACTTGCGGAACACGCAGACATCAATACTTCGTGTGGCCCCCCATGGCTGGTAATAACGGCCGCTACGCGCCGCGGCATCGAACGAAAGAGGCTTTGGGTGTGGGCTTTGGGTATGTCGGTACAGGCTGCTTCCACACGTTGCCACAGTTCATCAGGCATAGCCGCGGGTGGTGCTTGCCGGGCCACTCGGTTGCCGATCAGCGACCAGACGTGTTCGATGGGCGACATATCGGGAGAACAGGCAGCAGTGGCACCTGGTGGGCCGTGAAGAATTGTTGCACGATGCGTGCCACGTGCGGGCGCGCATTGTCCAGTTGAAACGTGGCCTCTAGAAGGTCCTGCAGGCAAGGAAAGACTGCAGGCTCCAAAAAGTCGGAGATGAAGCGGTGGCTGTTGAGTGTACCGGCGATGCGTACCAGAGGGGTGCGGGTGTCATATCCACTTGCGCCCAAAATCATAACGCCAGGCGACGAACCGGTATGGCGATGCATAATGCAGGCGTCATACAGTCTTTCGCCGCGGTGCCGCCGCACGCGGATCCGACCATCGTAGCGCTGCAGGCAGAAACGGGATTCGTCGCAGAAGACAATGTCGTGCCATTCCGTTGTCCAGGTGTGGCGTTCAACGGCCCACTGCCTCCGCACTCGCCGGTGGTGTAACATCAATGGTAATCGGAGCAATGGGCGCCGTGCGACAAGTCCCCGCTCCTGCAGACGACGTCGAACGGTACGTGCTGACACAGGTTGTTGCGCAACACACCCTAATTCCTGCGCTAACATTCGTGACGTGGCGGTGCGAGCCGTCAATGCCCGCCACAAAACATGCCGGTCCTCTCGTTCGGTGGTGTGCAGCGGCTGCGGCAATCGCTCACGTCGGTCCGTTCGTCCGTCCCTCCTGCACCCACCGAATCCATATTGCCTCACTGTGGCTGGATGTCATCCCACACGGGCGCCGATGTCTCGGTTCGGTAAACCGCTGTCACGATAAGCCACCATTCGTTCTCTGTCGAACTCCGAAACGTGCTGGAATGACTGCCGTATTCTGCGACGAGGCATCAGGAAGCTTCCCGCGCACAGGTCCGACAGCACAACACACTTCCACTACTTACACCCCGCCTTCTGTGCACCCTTCTTATAGTGCTTCTCGGTGGCGTTGCCTGGCGCACATGATTTTCATATGCCCTGCAAATCTAATGGTTTGCATGTCCTCTCGCGGGCGACGCATGCTTGAAATTTCAGGCTAATCGGATGCTTCCTTCTTGGTGTTGCATTTTGGGTGGCCAGCAAAGTATATATATATATATTTTTTTTTATTGGTGGCTTAACGACCACCGTGAGCAACTCAATGGGCTATAAGTAATCGCCCGTTCCTAATTTAGGGCCACTGTTTTCAGGGTAGGGAGCGAGCTAGGGACGTAAGCCAAACACAACATCCATGCCTCACCGGGATTCCAACCCGGACTCCTTTCGGACGAATGATTAGACCACTGCGCAACCGGAGCGGCAGCAGTTACCTTTGAACCGATTGAGTTGCTCACGGTGGCCGTTAACCCCCTCCCTCCTTATGCCCACTCCCGCAAAAAGACTACATTGACCGGCCTCCGGAGAAGCTGTTAATTTCGGATTAGATTTTTCATTGCACTCTGAAATGAGTGTACTATAGAGCTCGTTCTTTTACATTAAAAGTATTTTAAAGAACTGATGAATGAAATGCAATGTTACACCTTGTACAATACAAATTTGGAATCTGTGAATCCGTTTATCGGAAACTTGGTCGTTCTGGGTGGTGTAGGGGTTAGCATATACTGCGCTATCCGGGAGACGCGGGTTCGGTTCTCGCACCAGGACATCGAAATTTTCAAGTTTTCGGATATTATCTGCGTTACCATTCATGTCATATGTAAACTAATAAAGGGATTCACAGCCTATAAATTTGTAAGGATTGATGAGTTTGGATTCTCAACATCTTGATTTTCTTAAATATTTGCAACCCTTGCTGTTTCCCAGGCTCACAGACGATTGAATTCAAAGAGTGGGAAGCTTTCTGAACTTCGATCATGAATAAAAGAAGTTTTGATTTAAGTACGTCCAATCACGAAATAATATGCAAGCACAGGTTTATCGAAGTGCCACTTTTCTTTAATATAGATCGCTACGCTGATAAAAGTTTCTTCTCACAATTTTTGATTATTTTTGATATTTTTGAGCTATAAGAAAGTATTTTCTTTATGTAATTTTGTAATTTGTTTACGAAGGAATTCAGTTCGTGATAGGTATACATATCTCCCAAGGAAATTCCCAGACCCACAATATACACCTGGTCTCCTGAACACGAAATAAAAAGCTTTATGAAAAATACACCTGTATCTGCTTTTCCTCGTTTTTACGTGAAGTAAAAATGTTCTGGCATTGCTCAAGGCGATAAATTCAGTAACTCGCGTTGTACTACTACGCGTGAAATAAACACAAGTCACATTAAAACAGGAATATCATGGCAACAGAGAATAAAAAAAAATATGGAAATGGAGCAGGGAAAAAGAATTTTGGAACCTTAGAGAGAAACTTGGCGAAACAAAATATAACATGTTAGACGGAAAAACTGAAATTCTATAGAATAACACTCCTTATTCCTTTCCGTGTACTTTTTTTGTTTGCTTTTGCGCCTAAAATTGTGCAACAATTTTTATATCGCATCATGAAATGTGAGTAATGAAACAGAAGATTAATTTCTTCGTGGAAGATAGGTTGGTTTTAAATAAACTTGTTTCGTATATCAGCTTTTATAAATTATTTGTTACCAAAAAAATGGTGACAATGCTAACAGTTTGCCCCATGAGACAGCATACTTTTCTGTTTATAAAATATGGTTAGATATTTTATTTATACATTACATTTGCAGATGCTCTGTACGACAAGAAATTCTAACAACAAGAATTAGTGAAAATCTTCCAAATAAGTGGAGACAATGAAAATAGACAAAGTAATCGCTCTTTCCGCGTTTTTCTTTAATTAACGCACAGCAACCGAAAAATTGTATAGCGAACGCACTCGGCTAGACAAAGTAACCGAAAAATTGTATAGCTTAAAGCGAAAGCAGTCGGCTAGTTAACGAGAGATCTGGGATTCAGTCCCAGCAATGTCGAAATACAATGTTTCTGTTGCAGTGAGTTATTTAAAGAAAGTCCAGGAAAGAGTGATGCCTTTGTATATTTATATTACCTCCACGTGTTTGGAAGATTTTCACCATTTCTCTCGCCCTTTGGATTTATTAGCTATAATTAAATAGTTTGTGCCGTTAAACCCCACCGGATGGAGACGTCTCAGTTGCTGAGCCCATTCCTACGAATCTGTGAAGTCAGATGCTGACAGATAAACACACATAGCGCCGTGGATTGTTGGCACCGTAGCGTATGGTGACATCTCAGTTGCTGAGCCCCTCCTTACGGATTTGTGAAGTCAGATGCTGACAGATAAACACACATAGCGCAGTGGATTGTTAGCACCGTAGCGTATGGTGACGTCTCAGTAGCTGAGCCCCTCCTTACGGATTTGTGAAGTTAGATGCTGACAGATAAACACACATAGCGCCGAGGATTCTTGGCACCGTAGCGTATGGTGACGTCTCAGTTGCTGAGCCCCTCCTTACGGATTTGTGTAGTCAGATGCTGACAGATAAACACACATAGCGCCGTGGATTGTTGGCACCGTAGCGTATGGTGACGTCTCAGTTGCTGAGCCCATCTCTACGGATTTGTGAAGTCAGATGCTGACAGATAAACACACATAGCGCCGTGGATTGTTGGCACCGTAGCGTATGGTGACGTCTCAGTAGCTGAGCCCCTCCTTACGGATTTGTGAAGTCAGATGCTGACAGATAAACACACATAGCGCCGAGGATTGTTGGCACCGTAGCGTATGGTGACGTCTCAGTAGCTGAGCCCCTCCTTACGGATTTGTGAAGTCAGATGCTGACAGATAAACACACATAGCGCCGTGGATTGTTGGCACCGTTGCGTATGGTGACGTCTCAGTTGCTGAGCCCCTCCTTAAGAATTTGTGAAGTCAGATGCTGACAGATAAACACACATAGCGCCGTGGATTGTTGGCACCGTGGCGTATGGTGACGTCTCAGTTGCTGAGCCCCTCCTTAAGAATTTGTGAAGTCAGATGCTGACAGATAAACACACATAGCGCCGTGGATTGTTGGCACCGTGGCGTATGGTGACGTCTCAGTTGCTGAGCCCCTCCTTACGGATTTGTGTAGTCAGATGCTGACAGATAAACACACATAGCGCCGTGGATTGTTGGCACCGTAGCGTATGGTGACGTTTCAGTTGCTGAGCCCATCTCTACGGATTTGTGAAGTCAGATGCTGACAGATAAACACACATAGCGCCGTGGATTGTTGGCACCGTAGCGTATGGTGACGTCTCAATTGCTGAGCCCCTCCTTACGGATTTGTGAAGTCAGATGCTGACAGATAAACACACATAGCGCCGAGGATTGTCGGCACCGTAGCGTATGGTGACGTCTCAGTAGCTGAGCCCCTCCTTACGGATTTGTGAAGTCAGATGCTGACAGATAAACACACATAGCGCCGTGGATTGTTAGCACCGTTGCGTATGGTGACGTCTCAGTTGCTGAGCCCCTCCTTAAGAATTTGTGAAGTCAGATGCTGACAGATAAACACACATAGCGCCGTGGATTGTTGGCACCGTGGCGTATGGTGACGTCTCAGTTGCTGAGCCCCTCCTTAAGAATTTGTGAAGTCAGATGCTGACAGATAAACACACATAGCGCCGTGGATTGTTGGCACCGTGGCGTATGGTGACGTCTCAGTTGCTGAGCCCCTCTTTACGGATTTGTGTAGTCAGATGCTGACAGATAAACACACATAGCGCCGTGGATTGTTGGCACCGTAGCGTATGGTGACGTCTCAGTTGCTGAGCCCATCTCTACGGATTTGTGAAGTCAGATGCTGACAGATAAACACACATAGCGCCGTGGATTGTTGGCACCGTGGCGTATGGTGACGTCTCAGTTGCTGAGCCCCTCCTTACGGATTTGTGTAGTCAGATGCTGACAGATAAACACACATAGCGCCGTGGATTGTTGGCACCGTAGCGTATGGTGACGTCTCAGTTGCTGAGCCCATCTCTACGGATTTGTGAAGTCAGATGCTGACAGATAAACACACATAGCGCCGTGGATTGTTGGCACCGTAGCGTATGGTGACGTCTCAATTGCTGAGCCCCTCCTTACGGATTTGTGAAGTCAGATGCTGACAGATAAACACACATAGCGCCGAGGATTGTTGGCACCGTAGCGTATGGTGACGTCTCAGTAGCTGAGCCCCTCCTTACGGATTTGTGAAGTCAGATGCTGACAGATAAACACACATAGCGGCGTGGATTGTTGGCACCGTTGCGTATGGTGACGTCTCAGTTGCTGAGCCCCTCCTTAAGAATTTGTGAAGTCAGATGCTGACAGATAAACACACATAGCGCCGTGGATTGTTGGCACCGTGGCGTATGGTGACGTCTCAGTTGCTGAGCCCCTCCTTACGGATTTGTGTAGTCAGATGCTGACAGATAAACACACATAGCGCCGTGGATTGTTGGCTCCGTAGCGTAAGACGAACCCACTCGGCTAGTTGTGGAGAGATTTGGAGTATAATCCCAGCGGTGTCGAAATATAATTTTTCGGTTGCTGTGTGTTAATTAAAGAAAAACGTTGAAAAAGCGATGACTTTGTCTATTTACAACACGAATTAAGCATCGAAGGTTGAAACGGCTGCGGCCGCTTCATGGAGATAGCAAGCTCAAGAACGAAATGCTATTCATGGGAGATTCAGATTGCAACACTCATGAGAATAATATAGACAAATGAAAAGTCCGCTGAAGTATAATAAATTACACTCATGTCCCAAAATTAAAGACTACTTATAATTTCATAGCACACATTTACTCCAACAGGATGTGGATGAAAATAGGGGTGTCCGATAAGTATCAGGATTTTTATTCCTATCAACTACAGGAGAGAAATAAAAAAAGTACAGGAAGCGTAAATATGATACTCACATATGCAATGCAGTGGTGCGAACAGTCAAAATCCCTTTTCCACGTATTCTCCGTTCAGCACAATTCATTTCCTCCGCCGATCGACAAGTCGATTATTCCAGTAGTGAAGAAATCAGTAGGGGTGTTTGCGAATCCATTAACGAACAGCCGCTCGCAGATCATCCATGCTCTCATAGTGGTGGCAACGAAGACTCTCCTTCAAGGGACAGGAAACATGAAAATCGGAAGGTGCCAAATCCTGACTGTAAGCAGGGTGCGGAAGAACTGTCTACCGCTGTTTTTTGGATTTGTGCTTGCACTGGTTTAGCAATATGCGGGAGAGCATTATCATGCTCAAGCAACACTTAATTGTTTTTCAATGTTTGCCGTTTGGTCCGGATACACTGCGCAAGTTTCCTCAATGTCTTCACATAAACCTTGACATTTATCGTTTAATTTTTTGCCAAGTACTCAACCAGAAGAATACCATGGGGGGGGGGGGGGGGGGGGTTGTTCCAGAAAACAGTAGCCATGACCTTGGCCGCCGATGAACCAACTTTGAACTTGTTTGATGGAGGCGAATTCGGATGACACCATTGCATACTTAGCCGTTTCGTCTCCAGTTCGAACTGATGAATCCACGTTTCGTCGCCTGTCATTATGCATTCCAGGAATGCGTCACCCTCCTCATCGTAGCGCTGTACCAGTTCACTGCAAATGTCTAACCTTGGGCGTTTATGCATCGCTGTAAGCATTCAGAGTACCCATCTGGCACAGATTTTCCTATAGTTGAGATGCTCGTGAATAATTTGCGCAACAGAATCTTTACTGATACCCAAACCCATTGCAATATCCGGAACACGGATGCGTCTGTCACCAACCTGTTTAATTGTTCCACCAGTTATTGCCGTGTTAGGTCTACCTGACCATGTCTCATCTTCAAGGATCTCGCGGCCGGCTTTCAGCTTCGTAACCCATTCATAAACACTGGAAAGGGACATAGCCGCATTAAAATACACCGTCAAAAGTATTCTCGTACTGCCCAAAGAATTTACATCTTCTATCGTTAAACATTTCACTACTGCTCGCTGTTCAAACTCAACACTTATCATAGCCGCCATTGTTTTTGATTGACAGTGCCACCTAATCTTAGTACCAAGCCGCTCCGCTTTTACGGCGCTTCACTGAAAGTAGTCGTAATACACTATATCGACAAAAGTCATCGGACACCCCTTTAAAAGCAGATGAACGGGTCCGCTGCGTTGTTAAGATGCGCGGTACAGCTCCAAACTGTACAAAAACAAGCCTGCAGCTGACGGTGATCATATCGCACTGTGAGGTTGAGTGAAAATGTCGCTGCGGCTGAGAACTGACTTTGATAAAGGAAAGATTGTTGGAAGTTATATTAGTGGGTTGTACATAAAAGAAACCGAGAGGCGTTTAAACATGCCCAAGCCAACTGTTTTGGATGTACTGAATAAGTAGAAGATACATGGCGTGCCTGAAGGTGCAAAACGTATTTGCAGACCAAAGGAAATTACTGATGGAGGACGCCGAAGCCTCAGGGTAGTCGTTACAGCTAATTGACGGAGTATTGCACAACACCTCAGTGTACAGGTGAGTAAAAAAATGCTGGAACCTCTGTATGTACACGTACCATTCGCAGAGAATTTCATTCCATGGGTTACCGAGGTCGTGCGGCTGTTCATAAGACTTTCATCTCCACTCGGAATGCTACTCGTCGTTTAGCATGGTGTAAAGAACATTTATCGTGGAGCGTAGATCATTGGAAACGGATCCTATGGACTGATGAATCCAGATACACAATCTATCGGTCAGTCTGATGTCGGTGCGGGGGTATGGCGGCAGCCGAAGGAACGCTATTTACCACAGTGTACTGTTCCTACGGAGACTGAGGGCCAAGATTTAAGTTGTGGAGTCATTTTGGAGCTGGATTCATTAGTGGCTACAGCACAATAGATCATATCCATGTACTGAGATAACTAATTGAAAGAGTGAGGGAATATGAACTTCCATTGTGCATGGCTTTTATCGATTATGAAAAAGCCTTTGATTCGGTGAAACCATCAGCAGTTACAATGGCTCTGAAAACCTGCGGTATTGAAGATGCATACATTAATATTATTAATAACATCTATGAAAATGCAAGTGCAAAGATTCGGCTGTTTGAAAATACAACACACATAAAAATTGGAAAGGGAGTGAGACAAGATGACACCATATCTCCGAAGCTCTTTAATGCCACATTGGAGGGTGTTTTTCAGTCACTGAGCTGGGAAAACAAGGGGATAAAGATTAATGGAGATTATCTAACTCACCTTCGTTTTGCTGATGACGTAGTCATTTTTGCAACTACCCCATCAGAGCTGCAGAGTATGATCCAGGAACTTGCTGACAAGAGTAAAGAAGTGGGATTAAAAATGAACTTTCAGAAGACAAAAATGATGTTCAATGCTTTTACAAAAAATGAAGATTTATCGATTGATGGAGAAAAGCTGGAGATAACAGACACGTACGTTTATCTTGGACAGCAGATATCAAGTGAGGGTCACATTGATGAAGAAATTAATCGGCGTACAAAACTTGCCTGGAGAGCTTTTGGAAGAAACAGCATAATTTTCAAGAGCAATATGGCATTATGTCTTAAAAGAAAAGTGTTTGATCAATGCATCCTTCCAGTGCTTACGTATGGTGCAGAGACGTGGACCTTAACTAAAAGAGACATACAAAGGCTGCAGACAACTCAAAGCAGCATGGAGAGGTGCATACTTGGTGTAACCAGGAGAGATAAGAAGAGGAACTCGTGGATCCGAAAAATGACAAGAGTGGAAGCCATCATGATCAGAGTTAAATCCCTGAAATGGCAATGGGCTGGACATACTGCCAGAAGGACAGATCATCGATGGACAGCCGAAATTTTAGATTGGATTCCAAGGGACAGGAAAAGACCCAGAAGAAGACCACATGGGAGATGGGTGTATGAAATTCGAAAGTATGAAGGGGTGACATGGAGGAGACTGGCACAAGACAGACCGTTGTGGAGGAAACTTGGGGAGACCTTCGTCCAGCAGTGGATTGATAATGGTTGACAATGATGATGATGATGATGACTGTTCCTACGGTCAAGTTGGGAGCTGGCAGTGTACTCGTGTGGGGGTGTTTTTCGTGGTATGGTCCCGGTCCATTGGTTTTCTTGGACAAACTTATTAACCAGCAAGTCTACCTCAATATTCTGGACAATTATGCGCTTCCAACTCTGTGGTCATACTATGGAACCGAGCCTTGTTGGTACCAGCAGGAAAATGCACCAAGACATAAAGCCAGGACTGCTACGGCGTGGTTTGACGATAATTCCGTATCGTGTGTGGACTGGCCAGCACAGAGCCCTGATCCTAATTCCATAGAGTGCCTATGGGATGAATTAGAGCAACGCATAAGTGCTTTGCCACTAAGCAACAGTTAGCGGCAGCATTATTTACTGAATGGAAGCGCATACCTATAGCTGTGTTCCAAAACCTTGTCGGAAGCATGTCTCGAAGGGTCAGTGCATGCTTTAAGGCCAAAGGTGGACCGACACTGTGCTAATATATGTCAATAAATGCTATGTTGTGTTTCTATTCCAGGTGTAAGGTGAGTTTTGTCAATTTAGTATGTATATATATCTTCCTTTCTTAAAACGTTTTACAGTCTTTCATCTGATGATGGTCTTATTGCAATGCCGAAAGATCTAATGAGTTTTAATTTGTAATTTTAATTGTAAATACGATGTTTTTAACTTAGACTCCGATGTATTAAATATTTTATTGAATCATCGGCATGTTGAAGTAATTGCATTTGGCGTTTCATAGATCGTGCAAATATGGCTTTAGTGATAATTTCTGAGTGCTAATCCCCTTGTTTCCTCCTTTGTTCCCAAAAAACTATTGTAACTCTTCACTACATTTCAGTCTTTAATAAAAAAAAATGTGAACCTCTCTACAACTGATGCTTCCTCAACCAAATAATTTTCGTCCTGTGTTTTCATTGCAACACGAACATTGTTCGTTGTCTCTTTGGTATCATATCTTCATCGACCATAATGAAATCTGGTGAACTCCTTCACTATTTAGGGACATAGATTAAACCATCTGTGTTTACACAGATGGTTTAACCTATGTCCTAAAACATTGTACTGATTGAAGAAGATGAAATGAAACTGGATTAAATGGTACAAGAGCTGAACAGACAGAGTAAAAAATGTGGACTAAAGCTGAACATAGAAAAGACAAAAACAATTGTATTTGGCGCAAAGAAGATTAGGAAAAATATCATTCTGGAAGGCAAAGAACTTGAAAACGTGGAAAAATTCACTTATCTCCGAAGCTGTATAGCATATGACTCAAGCAGAAAAAAAGAAATTTTAATTAGAATTGCAAAGGCTATAACACTGTTACAAGTCATGGATTAAATTTGGAAGAGCAGAGCCATTAGCTTCCAAACTAAGTTAAGCATTCTCTAGACATGCATCTTCAGCAACATGCTATGTGGATGCGAGACTTGGACATTGGCAAATGATTCAGATAAAAGGATACTTGCTTTTGAAAGAAAGTGCAGTCGTAAAATCTTACGAATCGGATGGACACAGAGGATATAAGAAATGAAGAAGTGTATAGATGAATAAAACTAAAAGAGGCCCTGTACCAAAATATCATACAAAGAAAACTAAGACACTTTGGACACATTTGCAGAATGAAAAATGACAGAAAGGTAAAAAGAGTGGTGTTTGGCTTGATGAACGGAAGAAATGCAAGAGGACGCCCTATGAGAAATTCAAGAGGGCTGACGATATTAAAAACTGGTGCGGTGGAACTCATCAAGAAATGAGCCACTCTGCAACGAACAGACTTCAATGGGACAATATAGTTAAATTGGCGACAGACACCCACGAGAATTGAACCTATGGTTGATGATGATGATGATTTGGGACATAATTAGTTCGAAAATGGCGTGCGTTCTTTTCTTCTAGAATGACAACGAAGATCCCGTTTTGTTTGAAAGAAGCTGTTTTACCCACCTTAAATAAAAAATCGGCCATATTGAAACCTGGGAACAAAATAGGTCAAATCTTTCAATATATTTATTAATAAAAAGTTTCATTACAGAAAAACTGTAAGAGATAGAAATATTCTGATTGCATATTTGAATTCGTCACCCTGCTAGCGTGGAGGTCTAAGCGCTGGCTTATGACCATTCGTCGAAGTGGGTCCGATTTCGAATCCCAGTGTGGCATGGATGTTGTGCTTGTCTTACGGCACTGGCTCTTTCCTTTCCCTGAAATCAATGGCCCTAAATTAAGAACGGGAGACAGCACAAAGCCCATTAAGTTGTTCACGGTGGTCGCCAGAACTCTTCAACAAAAAAAAAAAAAAAAAAAAAAAAGAAGAGGGTATTTGAATTCAGCGGGAAAATTTATGTTGGAAACACCTGCATTGCTCCATGTGCCAAAAATCGTGTTGACCAGTGATTATTTTCCTCGAATTTTTTTTAACGGACTTATGTCCTCTGTTCGTCACTTTGAGGTAAATATACACAATCGCAAATGCTTCTTGACTAGGAATCACAAAGCTGTCTGCTAATGGAGGTGTCGACTTTTCGGGTGTATCCTTTAAGGAGGTTTTACTATATCGTTAAGTTAACCTCCTTTTTCAGTTTCTGTTATTTTGTAAATTGTTACTTCTCCGTTATGCATTTCTCAACGGCACGTCAGAACCTCTAAGTTTCTTTTGGCAACGGTTGATGATGAGCCATTTAATGAAGAGCCACACCTTGTGTAAAAGAGAGGGGTGTGGCACGAGTAGGATGGGATACTACTTTAAGTCAAACCCCATGTTACCATATCTTCGATATTGCTTCCTTGCTAAATCAATGAAGAGATGCTCATCGAAAAAATGTTAGAATTCTTTTTCATGGCAATAAACTGGTGTGCAAAAATTAAGGACGAAGAGGAGAAACTAGGATAACAGCTGAACGAGCAGGAAGAACGGACCAAAAGACCACTCAGGAGATAGACTAGGGTCCGGTACGGTAGGGCATGCGCATATATGCAACCTGACGTAGGGGGGGAAGTGTCGGAAGGGTATAAAGCACACGGGCGGTGTACGCTCAGCAATCCCGTGAAAGCTATTGCACGGTGTACATCGGTTTGAACGTCGTTGAGTTGCTGCCACAGCGTGATATAGCCAACACGCAATCCAGTAGACGACATCTGGTTGACTTTACCCGAGGTCGCGTCATTGGGAAGTTATGGTCGAAGTGTGACTACTGTGGCCGAGGAGTTCGGGATCGCTCACAGCATCATTTCACGAGCATCGAGAGCATTTCAAACGACAGGAACAGCTGTCCGAGAGTTTAGCAGTGGTCGTCCACGAGCAACCACGGCGGTGGACGATCGGCATATTGTCCTACAGGCGAGAAGAGACACACGGAAGACAGCGGGAGAAATCGCAAGGCACATGCAACTGACAATTGGACGTCCGTTATCGCGTTTTACGGTGGCCAGGTGGCTGCACAAGGGCGGTCTATTTGCACGACGACCAGTACGGTGTGTTCCATTAACGCCTGCTCATCGGAGACAGCGGTTTCTGTAGTGCCAAGAACACAAGAACTGGACACATCAGCAATGGGGTCGAGTTCTCTTTACGGATGAGAGCCGATTTAGTCTCACGAGCGAATCTGAACCTATACACATCTGGAGAGAGCAGGGAACACGCAATCACACCTCCAACATCATCGAAAGGGACCGGTTTGGAGGTGGCGGAGTTCTCGTTTGGGGCAGTATCATGCTTGGTAGTCGTACTGACCTCCACATCTTCCAAGGAAGTTCAGTCACTGGTGTCCGCTATTGTACGGAGGTTCTCCTGCCTCACGTGCGTCCGTTTAGAGGTGCTGTGGGTCCGGAGTTTGTCTTCATGGACGACAACGCTACACCTCATCGTACAGTGGCTGTCGCAGAGCTGTTAGAGAGTGAAGATATTCAACGCATGGATTGGCCCGCAAGGTCCCCGGACCTAAATCCAATCGAGCACGTGTGGGACCTTCTCGGGAGACGCTTGGCAGTACGTCACCAGCCGCCAACAACGATTCCGCAGCTGCGATTGGCGCTACAAGAGGAATGGGCCGCGATGCCTTCACAGCTCCTTGACAACCTCGTCCTCAGCATGGACAGACGTTGTAAATCCTGCAACGCAGTCAGGGGTGATCATATCCCTTACTAAAGACTGGATTTTTCATGGCAGCCGCCTGTCACATAGACGTTTCTGTCTTTTGTCCAATTGTGCTCGAAGCTACCTTTTCAATAAAGCGCCTTTGTATCCTTTGGATTCCTTGTTTGGACGGTTTTGCTCACTTGTTCCATATTCTTACATCTTGGGGATCTTAAGGTATGATTTGAGTCGATGTGGAGCACTTCTGCACGACGTTACATTCGGAAAACTGTCTCGCCTTTAATTTTTGCACTCCAGTGCATAAATGCGTAGCTTTTTCTTTGCAGCCCACGTGGCGCCGTGCTCAAAGCCATGGCTTCTGATCATTCGGCTGAGATAGGTTGAGATGGGTCAGGGTTCGAATCCCGGTGAGGCATCGATGTTGTGTATGTCTTACGGAACTGGCTCTCACCCTTTCCTGGAGCCAGTGGCTCTACATTAGGGGTAGTCGACTTCTTACAGCCTACTGAGTTGCTCACAGTGGTTGTTAATTAAACCTCCAATAAAAAAAAACATAAAAAAACTTCCTTCTATATATTTTCTTTTCGTAAAGGCATATTATATCATATTCTCGTATGTGCATATTATATTCTCTTCTCTTATGTGCATATTATATTCTACTCTTGTGCATGTCTCCTTTCTCGTGTCTCACATTCTCTCCTTACGATCTTTAATGATGAACATTTCAAGCGTCGAATGCTTTCTCAGCAGAAATAAGTCCACGCACATTTTCCTGTTATTTGGTTTCGAATTTCAGAGAGAGTAAGAGAAACTTTCTTTACCAGATCTGGCAACAAGCGGGAACTGACTTTTTAAAGGACTGGCGTTGTTCGCTTTCGAACTCCATCTAATGTAATGTTATGGACTGTGGTAATACCGCTGCATGTTAACCGTTGTTGCGTAAGAACCTCCAATAATGATGTTTCAAATCTGCGAGATACAGAGCGTGAAATTCTGTAAGGGATCAGAAAATAAAATGTGGGATTTGAAGATCGATTCTACCTGAAATCATTATGTAACTTACTTTTGCGAAACGTTGTCTGGGGAATTATTGCACGTGTACGATATTCTTCGCAGACACTCTTCGTCAAGAATTTGAAACATCCAAGTTCCGTAGTTTGTCATCTAAAAGAAATATGCCCCTAATGAACGATAAGCAACCAGTAAAATTACTTAGTACAAAGAAAATGCGTATCTGGGTTGTTGCAAAATGAGTGCTTTGAATTTCTAAAAAGAACAAGAAAGATGACACCGAGATTTTGGTTATAATAATGAACATGTCTTCTGAATTTTTTTTTCTTTTATTGGGTTTTTTTTTTTTTTTTTTTTTTTTTTGATTGGAGGTTTAACGACCACCGTGAGCAACTCAATGGGCTGTGACGTATATTCTAATTTTTATAAGCAGTCGCCCGTCCCTAATTTAGGGTCACTGATTCCAGGGAAGGGAGAAAGCCAGTGCCGTAAGACAAACACAACATCCATGCCTGACCGGGATTCGAACCCGGACCCCTTACGGACGAATGATCAGAGGCCAACGCCTTAGACCACTGCGCCACCGGGGCGGCTATTGGGGGTTTAACGACCACCGTGAGCAAATTAATGTGCTATAAGCAGTCGCCCGTCCCTAATTTAGGGTTACTGGTTCCAGCAAAGGAAGAGAGAGCCAATGCCGTAAAATAAACACAACATCCATGCCTGACCTGGATTCGAACCCGGACCCCTTACGGACGAATGATCAGAGGCCAACGCCTTAGACCACTGCGCCACCGGGGCGGCTATTGGGGGTTTAACGACCACCGTGAGCAAATTAATGTGCTATAAGCAGTCGCCCGTCCCTAATTTAGGGTTACTGGTTCCAGCGAAGGAAGAGAGAGCCAATGCCGTAAAATAAACACAACATCCATGCCTCACCGGGATTCGAACCCGGACCCCTTACGGACGAATGATCAGAGGCCAACGCCTTAGACCACTGCGCCACCGGGGCGGCTATTGGGGGTTTAACGACCACCGTGAGCAACTCAATGTGCTATAAGCAGTCGCCCGTCCCTAATTTAGGGTTACTGGTTCCAGCGAAGGAAGAGAGAGCCAATGCCGTAAAATAAACACAACATCCATGCCTCACCGGGATTCGAACCCGGACCCCTTTCCGATGAATGATCAAAAGGTTTTCGTTCGTAGTCGGTAATTTCAGATATTTCACGGATATTTAAAAGTAATTGCCATAGGCGTTAGAACAATTCTTTCATTGACGAATAAGATTGAAGATGCCGTTGTGGTAGAAGTCTGTTGTTCACAGAAATCCAATACAGCCTGCTTCTCGTCGTCCTTCTGTAACTTACGTTCTTTCAGTGTCTTTTTCAGCAGACCTAAGCAATGGAAATCGCAAAGGACGACATCTGAACTGTAAGGAAGATGCATCAAGTTCTCCCATTTAATGGCTTGCAGTTTGCCCTTTACAAAGTTGGCAGCATGAGAGCGCGCGTTTTTCGTGCAGTAAGATTGTCTCTTTGCCGAGGTTGCCGGAATGTTGTTTCTTAACGGCACGATGCAAACGCTCAAGTGTCTCGCAATATCGTGCTGCATTGATACTGACACTGGCTTCTTGAACTCTACCACCAACAGTCCTCGGTGGTCGATGAACACTGCCGCCATCACTTTTCCAGTAGATGCTTGCTCCTTGAATTTCTTCGGGACGGAGAGGACAGATGCAGCCATTGCATGCTCTCAGACTTGGATTCTGGTTGGAAGTGGAAACACCAGGTTTCGTCGCCGGACACACAATGCGCTCCAAGAATGCGTTGCCCTTCACGTTAAAGCGCAGCAAGTGTTGCAGAGAGACTGCCATATGATGCGCTTTTTGATCACTATTGAGGGCTCGAGGGATCCCTTGACAGCACACTTTACGGTACCCTAGACCCTGTGACGTATATTCTAAAATAACTTTCATTTTTAGTTCCTTTTCCTATGTAAATGTGAGGGTTGTTCTTCTTTACATTTTCCAAACTTTACGTGATATCTTCTCTCTCACAAGAATGAGGTTGGCAACACAATTGAGGTCAGAGCGAGTGACGTATGAATGCGATAAGAACGATAGATATAAAGGACGATACAGCAGTTGCTTTGGGTATGTGTGTGTGTGTGTGTGTGTGTGTGTGTGTGTGTGTGGAGATGTTCGGTCGTTGTTAAGATAAATGCGAAATGTACAACTTGTAGTGCCATATTGTGAAGTCTTCAAATATTGATGGACCAATAAAAGGTTATCGTAAGTTTGACTTCTGTATATGTTCCGTCTGGCCGTAGAAGCTTAATTAGAAACTATTGCATCGTTTTCTCATTTAGTTTAACATTTTCTTAGACACGGTTTTAAACATAGCGTAACACCAATCACGCACACGAAAAAGAGTTACGTTATAACCCTGTATGGTGCTTTGAACAGTTTCCATGTCGAAGACACGGGCCATTTGAGGAATGGGTTCTCTCCGATCATTGGAAATAGTGGCTTTCACATTCTAGATGTTATCGAGCGTGTTGGATGTGACTGGACTCCAAGACAACTGCAAATCTTGTGTCGCACCACGATCTTCGGGGAATTTTTGACAACGTTACACAACAGAGGTTTTTGAAAAGAACGCTTCGCTATACATTGCCACCGTTCTGAGGTGAATTTCTGCAGGTTTCTTTCTTTCAGTGAACAAAAAACAGAATAACAGCTCACTGATCTGCGTTGAACGCGCTTGGATGTCATCAATGTGTATGATATGTTCAACAAACACAACGCTACGTTACAGTTCAACGGTTACCATCACAGATTACTAAACCCCTTTATACACCCTTTGCAAAGAAAAAAAGAGAGAGAGAAAGAGAGTGAAAGAAAACGAAGCACCGTATCTATGAGTTGGGGGCAAATTGCCGAAATCCTTCTGATGAACCCTGGCAACACAAGTCGATAATTGTTCACCTTCGGAGCACGATTCACACTCAAAAGCATCTAAAAACACATACGAGTTAAAAACATCTATGCAGGTAAGAACTTCCGGCCTCACATTGAGGCCATCTTCAGAACAATTAGTTGAAGAGTGTAGATTTTCAACCAGTAAATAAGTTGTGACAAGTCCTCGGTAATGGCCCTGGAAGCAGTGGTCCTAAATTAGGGAGGAGCGATTGCCTATAGCCCATCCTAAAGCTCACGGTGGTTATTAAACCACCACAACGAAAAACGTTGTTGCCGTGGTTCTGGCAAACAGGCCGGTGATTTTTGATGAAGAGGAGGCACGACTGCAGTGACTACGGTTACCTTTTCTATCTTCTGAAACAGCTGCAATAAATTAGACTTCAATATACATCTACAATGAAACCTCAAGATAGCGGTCACTGCTCAGACTGGTAAACAAAAATGGCCGTTGTGGGTAGGTGGATGCTGTTGGGAAATTAGGCCTAAGCTAGAGCGTTGTGTTTATTCAAAAGCAGAATAAGCATAATGAAGCTTATGAAAAAAGAAAACGGTTGCTGTGCTTTCCCCAAAATCTGAATAAATCTCAATATAACAAACAAATTAAATATAGTGTAGAGGATTTTAGGAAAGTAGTGTCTAATGCCTGGTCTGAAACACTCCTTAGGAATGGGAGATTAGGGCTAGGACACGCTGTAGGAAAGAGAAACGTTAGATAGTGAACTGTAACTGCGCAGTTAGTTGGAAGCGCGCAGGAAAGCAGGAACAGAACCCACATGGACCAAGAAATACCGTCCCCAGCAGTCAACATTCCAGGAACCAGCCCGCAGCCCCCGGAGGGAAACTGAAGTATATACGCGAGCTGGAACTAAATTTCAGAAAAACGCAAAACTGAACTTCAGCTCTTTTCTTTTCACTTAAGCACACCACTGTACCCACAGTAAAGCAACCCATCCTTCCCGAAGAACAATCCTTTTTCAGCAGTATTCTTTCTTCCAATTTTGTCCCTCTCGCCGAAGAAACTAAGTGAAGGGCCAAGGTGTCCGTTGGCCCTTCTTTCGGACAGACTGAGGTGCCCATTGACCACTGTTAAGGGGACCAAAAAAAAGACAAAAACAAATCAAAGACGTACATTTTTTTTATTTCAATATTTTTTTCTACAGAGTTTGCTGAATCGAATGATATACGACACTTGAGCAAAGCAGAGGAAGTTCAGCAAAGCAGAGGAAAAGGAGTATCACGCGGGAGGCTTCTAGTCACAGATCTTCTCTGTTTTTTGCCTCCCCTGACAAGTTGTGGTTTTGTACATTTAGGAATATTTTTCTCATAAACCACTAAAGATAATCGCTTGAATTTTTTATACCTTACTGTATATATTAACAACCACCTGAACTACACTGGCGTGCAAAAATTAAGGAAGAGACGATTTTTCGAATGTAACGTCGTGCAGAAGCGCTCCACATCGACTCAAATCATACCATAAGATCCCCAAGATGTAAGAATATGGGACAAGTGAGCAAAACCGTCCAAACAAAGAATTCAAAGGATACAAAAGCACTTTATTGAAAAGGTAGCATCTAGCACAACTGGACAGAAGACAGAAACATCGATGTGACAGGCGGCTGCCAAGAAAAATCCAGTTTTTAGTAGGGGATATGATCACCCCTGACTGCGTTGCAGGATTTACAACGTCTGTCCATGCTGAGGAGGAGGTGGTCAAGGAGCTGTAGAGGCATCGCGGCCCATTCCTCTTGTAGCGCCAATCGCAGCGGAAGAATCGTTGCTGGCGGCTGGTGACGTACTGCCAAGCGTCTCCCGAGAAGGTCCCACACGTGCTCGATTTTATTTAGGTCCGAGGACCTTGCGGGCCAATCCAAGCGTTGAATATCTTCACTCTCCAACAGCTCTGCGACAGCCACTGTACGATGAGGTGTAGCGTTGTCGTCCATGAAGAGGAACTCAGGACCCACAGCACCTCTAAACAGACGCACGTGAGGTAGGAGAACCTCAGTACAATAGCGGACACCAGTGACTGAACCTACTTGGAAAATGTGGAGGTCAGTTCGGCTACGAAGCATGATACCGCCCCAAACGAGAACTCCGCCACCTCCAAACCGGTCCCTTTCGAGGATGTTGGAGGTGTGATTGGGTGTTCCCTGCTCTCTCCAGATGTGCATACGTCCGGAATCGCTCGTCAGACTGAATCGGCTCTCATCTGAAAAGAAAACTCGACCCCATTGCTGATGTGTCCAGTTCTTGTGCTCCTGGCACCACAGAAACCTCCGTCTCCGATGATCAGGCGTTAATGGCACACACCGTATTGGTCGTCGTGCAAATAGAACACTTTTGTGCAACCTCCTGGCCACGGTAAAACGCGTTAACGGACGTCCAGTTGTCTGTTGCATGTGCCTTTCGATTTCTTCCGCTGTCTGTCGTCTGTCTCTTCTCGCCTGTAGGACAATATACCGGTCGTCCGCAGCCGTGGTTGCTCGTGGACGACCACTGCTAAACTCTCGGACAGCTGTTCCTGTCGTTTGAAATGCTCTCCAAGCTCGTGAAATGATGCTGTGATCGATCCCAAATTCCTCGGCCACACTAGTCATACTTCAACCTTCTTCCAACTTCCCAATGACGCGACCTCGGGTAAAGTCATCCAGATGTCGTCTACTGATTGCCTGTTGGCCATATCACACGGTGGTAGCCACTCGACGTCGTTCAAACCGATGTACACCGTGCAATAGCTTTCACCGAATTGCTGAGCGTACACCACCCGTGTGTTTATACCCTTCCTACATCTTCCCCCTCCCCCCACGCCATGCTGCATATATGCGCATGCCGTACCGTACTGGACCCCAGTCTATCTTCTGAGTGGTCTTTCGGTCCGTTCTGCCTGCTCGTTCCGCTGTTATGCTAATTTCTCCTCTTCGTCCTTAATTTTTGCACACCAGTGTAGAATCATGTCTAAATAATGTACTCAATTAAAACAATAAGTACAATTCACAAATGAATACGTCACAAAATTAATTAATTAATTGACCGACTGCGGTAATTCTAGTTCAGGGGTTGTATAATATCCTTAGGAAAATGCATGAACAGTTTGCAATTGATAGGCCAACTCTATCGCGAGAAACATGTACCTAAGTACCTCGAGACCTCCCATGAGGTTAACATGCCAAGCCTAAGAAGGTACTGGTCCCTTTAAGAGGTTCTGTTGTTCAGAGTTCATCACTAATGTTAGTCCTACTGCAAGTGTTATCTACTAACGAAAACTTGCCATTGGTTGGAGGTATCCGTTAATGGCAGTTTAATTGTATAAAAGGACCTTTCATGCAAAGAAAAAATAAAAATTATCAAAAGCTTTTACCTTCCTACAGGTATCACTTTTGGTTTTCTGAAAGGTCATCTATTCATAAAAATTGCACTGATCTTTAACTTCTGAGGTCTCTTTGAGAAGTTACTTGTGGAACAGTTTATTCAAAATTTTCCTTCAGCTTGCAGTTGTAGTAGAAACTGTTTGATAGCTTTTCCTCCGAAATGTTTGCTCCGCTTGCTTTGCGCTGCAGGTATAACTTTTGCTTGTGCTGTCTTCTGGAGCCGTCTGTTATCTTTGTTTGACTTAAAATTCTACCTGACGTTAACGGTTTCTGTAAATTTCTGAAATGTTTTATTCTTTTTCAGTTGAATTTCCCCATGCATACTGTAGTTCATTTGAATTATTGACTCCACAGTGTACTTCCAATGACAATATCTTCCATTAAGTGCGTTTCCAATTGTTTTTTATGATGTTCAGAAGTCTCCCTTTTTTCATACGTTCCGCTAAACGTGTTCTTAAATTTCTTTTCGCGCTTCATAAACGTTGAGTGATACTTGTGTAACTAGACTGAACTTCGTTTTACATCAGAACTATAATGTACCTGGCCGCCCAGGTGGCGCAGTGGTCTAAGCGCTTACTTATGACCGTTCGTCCGAGTGGGTCCGGGTCCAAATCTCCTGAGGCACGGATGTTGTGTTTGTCTTATGCCACTGGCTGTCTCCCTTCCCTGGAACCAGTTGCTCTGCGTTAAGGACAGGAGACTGCTTATGGCCCACTAAGTTGCTCATGGTGGTAGTTTAAAACCCCAAACAAACACAAATATATAATGTGCATGTAGGGCATAGAAAGAATTTGCTTACTAACGTCGAAGACTTGCTTTACAGCCGTGAATTCTCTCAGCATTTCCTGAAAGACGTCTCGTATAAAAACCAAGATAGTGTTTGGTGGGCATAAAAGCCGAAACCCGGCAATGAACTACAACATGCATTGCAGGAAAGCAATATTTGGTGCTAGAACAATTTATGCTGACCTAACAGTTTTTATTATACGGGCCTTCATCTACCTATTAAACGATTGCTACCAATTTGTCCCTGAATAGCCGGAACTCTTCGAGGCGTGGCCTTTAGGAATTTCAGAAATCATACCTCAAAACTGACGGTCGAATACTTCATTATTTCCCTAGAATTTCCAAGATCAACTCAATCTAAAGCATTCTATGCCTTCTCAATTAGATGGAGATGAAGTTACCTAGAGGTCGTGTTTAGTAAAAAGCATAACAAGAACAAACGAGGCAGTGAGTTTAGGAGCATTCTCTCAAGTAGCGATGCCAACAGCTCAGAACTGGGGGGGGGTATTAAAGAGCCAAACATTTGAAAGTTCTTGGCAGATAATTTAAAAAACAATGAATAAGTATTAAATTCAAATGTCGTGCACCGTATAAAATCCATGAGTAACGAAGCTGCCATTGCATAATGATGAGAAACTAGCGATGTGTTTTTAAGTGTATATAGTTTTTTATTATATTAAATATTTTATATTGTGACTAGGCATATATCGTTAGTTTCTCAACATCGTGGAGTGACAGCTTCGTTATTCGTGGATTTTTTAGAAAACAAATCCGTTCGTGTAGATTTTACCAGATGCTGATGTTATCCCCAGCGAAGAAAGTTTTAAAACACATACTATAGGTGGTATTTATTCATCTTTGTTCTGATGGGAACCGTGAATACGAATCTCTACAGTTTTTAACAAGTTACTATTTCTTCGCAATTTTAGATTACTTATGTGTTTTTTCTTTTACCTTTTATTTTTTTCTTTTTGTTTGGAGGTTGAACGACCACCGTGAGCAACTTGATGGGCATCAAGCAGCCGCCAGTCCCTAATTTAAGGTCACCGGTTCTAGAGAAGCGATACATCCAGTGCCATTAAACAAATAAAATCCATGCCTCACCGGGATTCGAACCTGTACCCATTTCAGACGAATGGTCAGTAGCCTGCGCTTACACCACTGCGCCACAGGGTCGGCTTACCACTTTTTTGATTTTTTGATTTTCAATATTAGATATTATAATATTAGATATTATGAATTTTAGTTTGCAACCTGACAAGGCATATCCCTCTCATCTTTTTAAACTGTAATTACAAAAAATTGGAGTCTTTCTACTTTTAGACATTCGTTCAGAGGACTCTCCCCATTTCTGGGAAGTGTGAACATTAAATTTAATTAAAAATTTCATTTTACGTAAGAAAATTACTGTGATTGCGAAAACTCCACATACGGTTTATCAAAGTTCCCTAAAATCTTACATGGTTGCACTCGTCATGTGTTTTGAGTGCTTAAATGTTTTTTTTTACGGGGGAAGGGGGGGGGCGATGTACAAGGAAAAGTTTACCAACCCGTAGCGTTCCGCGTGATTCTGGCATGTATGCATATTTACCTAATAATAAAATAGCCCCCCTTTGTATTTTCTCCATTTCGGTTGACCCATTCTTAAGTCTTGAAAATTGCAACATGCGCGCTAAAGATGATTTCATACGATAAATTCACCGCGTGATTCCGATCTTCTTTTAATATGGTGCCTGAACTTAATCAAATGCATATTTGAAAGAAAACCCGATAATGGACTCATCATTCTTTTCTCAGTTTGTAACAGTTTCATTAATGTACGCTGTGCTTTATTAGCAGTGGCTCTTTTTTAAACAAATATTTGATGAAATTTTTATGGTTACATAAAACTGGGGTGGTAGGTTACACGCGTGGAATTCAAGGTAGCAAAAAAGGATTCTTTCAGTTTTAAATTATCCGTGCTCCCTATTTTGCGATTTCGATGAGGTTTTACTCTTGAAGCGATAAATGAGAAAACAGAAATGCGAGTCTTTCGCAGATGGTTGCGACGCGCATTACCTGCTTCCGTTTATCGAGCCAGGTCACGTGATTCACCCATTAGGTACTTTCCGCAAAAGACGTGATACAGAGTGTGGTAAACTCCGTCACAACAGTCCTCAATTCCCCGTTGCAGAAGAAGAGAAATATCTTTTTCTCTCCCCCCCCTTTTCTCTGCTGAGGAATCGCTCAAGTGCTGAGCCGTCTGTCAGTTGACGTAAGCTCTTCCTTAGAATGCATAAAAATTTTCTATGCTATGTTGCAATGCGATACGGGGTGAGGGCAGATGGTGAAAAAACTGCTTCTGGTGTTTCTACGAATAGCTTTTTTTTTATCTTCAACATTTTTATTTTCACATTACAATTTTTTCTTTTTGCATCATACAAACGAAAAAAAGTGTTCATACCATCCACAAATAAATGCGGAAGATGTTCGCACTGTCTTTAGAACGGTTTTCCAACAATATAATTAATGTTTAAAATAAAATCATTTCTTTCTTAAATGTTCTATCTGATAGCCCTTTCATTGGACTATGAACCTACATCTTGATATCTAAAATAACAAGGAATTTCTTAAAATTGGTAGGGGTATTTCATTTCTCTCCTCTTCCACTGCCTTCCATAGTCCAATCATTGTTACAAATCTGCGTTAAGAAAGCTATCTGTTTAGCAGTCCATGATAGTTCATTGGTGACACACCAGGGGACTTAGAGGGAATATGAGCAGGAGTTATAAACTTAATACGCGCCTCTTATTTTCATTTTTCCAAGAAATGGAGTAGTAGATTTGGATGTATGACTGATAGCCTTATTCTGGTGGAATTCCCCTCTCTTTGAAGACTCTGTGGGTAATGGAAGGTCAACGCAAATAAATCACATGAAAACGCTTTTCAGGCTTTTTCCAAAATACAAAATAAAAAGTGCTGGCCTCATTCATGAGATCAAAGTGCTTATTACCTAGAATTCAAAAACTGCAAATCTGATTGCAGAAAGCTTATATATTTATAGCAATCACGGTTCCTTCTGCAACGATAAAATCCCTTACAACATTCGTTACCTCGGAAACAAGTATAAATCCCTTACAACAATCCGTTACCTTGGAAATAAGTATGTGGGATTGGAAACAAGTATTTCGGCGTGATGAATAAGAAGGACGATTTAACAAATCCACCCAAATGCACAATTGTGGTTTCTTCCAGTTGTTCGTCCACTCCTGCGCATGCCTCATAAATTATGCATCATGAACGTTCAGCGACAAATTACTTAAGGAACTGTGTTGTTTACGCTTTCCAATATACGCTTCTTCAACCGTAGGTTGAAGAAGCGTATATGCTTCAGCTTTATATGTCTGTCTGTCCGTCCGTCCGCACGATAACTCGCGTAAAAATGGTTGGATTTCGATGAAATTTTAGTTTGCGTTAGGGGACCACCTGAGGATGAACCCTATTGAACATGAACGAAATGGGGTCAAAGGTCTGGACATAACGGGATCCATTTCATTGCCCTTATGCCTCATAACTTACGTAAAAATGGTTTGATTTTGATAAAATTTTATTATGTTTTAGGGAACAACCTGGGAACGAACCCTATTAAAAATGGACGAAATGGGGTCAAACGTTAGGACATACGAGTAGGATCCATTCCATGGCTCTTATGCATCATAACTTACGTAAAAAATGCTTCGATTGAGACAAACCTTTAGTATGTTGTTCCGGAAGCATACTGAACTGGTTCTGTTGAATGTAACCAAAATGGGGTCAAAGGTCAGGACACAAGAGCGAGATTTATTCCACAGCTATTATCCTCATAACTTGACTAAAAAGGCTTCGATTGCGACAAAACTTTAGTATGTTGTTCCGGAGATATATGGAACCGCTTCTGTTGAATATCATGGAAATGGGGTCAAAGTTCAGGACACAGGAGCGAAATTTATTCCACAGCCATTATCCTCATAACTTGACTAAAATGCTTCTATTGCGACAAATTCTACAAACTTTGTTCTACAAAGTTTAAAAGAACCCTATTGAAAATGGACAACCTTATTGAATTGGAAGAAATGTGGTCAAAGTTCAGGACATACAAGCAGGATCCATTCCATTGTCCTTATGCGTAATAACTTACGTAAAAGTGTTTCGATTACAAAAAAACCTTTAGTATGTTGTTCCGGAGGTATACTGAACCAGTTCCGTTGAACATCATCGAAATGGGGTCAAAGGTCGGATAGGAGAAGTGAGATTTTTTCTACAGCCATTATCCTCATAACTTGAATAATGATTTCTGGTATGTTGGAAAGCGTATCAATGCATCGCATGATTTTACTATCTTGTTGATCTATCCTGTTTGATTTGGATGTTTATATGCATAAGATACTGATTCATTTAGCGCAATTGTCTAAGTGATGGCTTCTGACAATTCGTCCATGATGGGTCCGGGTTCGAATCCCGGTGTGACCTGGATGTTGTATTTGTCTTACGGTACTGGCTCTCTCTCTTCCCTGGAACCAGTGACCCTACATTAGGGATAGGCAACTGCTTATCGCACACTGAGTTGCTCATGGCGGTCGTTAAACCCCAATCAAAAAGAAAAAGTTCTGATAATTATAGCTTAACCCGTAGCTGGTCAGGTGGATTATTTGTAACGTACCTGGTGAGGTGGTGTATAATAAACATTAGTCAGAAAATGCGTTTTTTGAGAGACTAGTTAATAATATAACTTTAGCATGTGTCTTTACATCAATTTTATTGTTTAATGAACATAATTAACACCATAAAAATTAAAAATGTAAACTTGATAAAATACAGCGAGTAATTTTGAATATAAGTTACTTTAAACAAATTTAAAATAAATTCCAATTTCGAAAAACCTACTCTAAATAAAATTTGAGGGGAAAAAAGCAAATTTTTTTTTTACAAAGTCAGTAAGGAGGTCTAATGCTATAACATATAAAACTAAGAATAAAAAAAAATTTGAATGGAAAGTGTAAATGAAGACAAAAAAATATCGCTCGAAATTTGATTTCATGAATGGCCAGTTACAGTTACCCCAACTTTTTACTGGACACAGGCTGCGCAAAATAAAACACTATATGTACCGTAAATAGGTGTTTTGCATGCAACACATGTGAACCTTGTTTTCTTATCGCTTTTCTGGGGCATTTACCACATCTTACCTGCGTGTCAAGTTGCAGCGGAGCCTCGGTAGGGAGGCTTTTCTTCAAAATTCTTGCTATGTTCTGTCGCAACTCACGGGGTAGCCGTCCGTTCAGCAGTCTTGCATTTAGGAGGGGCCATATGAGTTCTCTAGCAAGTAGTTTCACGTAATCAAGTCTTTTCTCCTTGGGATTTACAGAACAGGAAGGAAATATGATGCATGCATTGACGAGACTGATGTTTACCAAGGTGCAGAAAATGGCAAGTAGCCATCGATTGGTGCGTCGACTAGTGGAATACGCTATGCATTTTTCATTCAAGGTATCCACGCCTCCTTTTGTAGCATTGTAGAACTCGATTATTTCCGGTTTGCCAGAAACTTTGTCAATTCAGGAGGCATGGTGCATTGAGGAAACTAGTAGAACGGACTTGTCACCTTGGTTTCCTTCGTGCTGAAGAAAAACATCTTTTGTGAATACATACATGACAGACGTTTCTTCTCTTGCTTTCGAGGGAAGAAATTCTTTCGGTATTTCCACTTTGTTCTTTTTCAGGGTCCCAACATACAGGGGTTGTCCAAAATAATGGGAACACCTTGAAACAATAGGTGTTACGTACCTAATATGGTGTGGGAGCACCCTTGGCATTTAAAACTGCTTGAATCCTCGTTGGAATAGACGCATACAAGTCCTGGGTGGTGGTAAGTGGTATGTTGTACCATTCTTCCTGCAGAAACAGCTCCAATTCCTTGAGAGACGCCGGAGGAGGATAACGGGATTGCACTCTGTTTTCCAACACAGGCCACAGGAGCTCAATCATGTTTTAAGTCCGGTGATTGTGCAGGCCAGGGAAGGTGTGCAACTTCATCCTCATGTTCCTCAAAACCATCATTGAGCAGTTCGACTTCTGTGAATCGGAGCATTATCATCTTGAAAGGTGCAATCCCCTGACGGAAACAATGTCTGCGCCATTGAATGCACATGGTCGGCCAAAAGAGTGACATAGTCACCGCTAGTGATCTGTCCGTGTAAGGTGATAATGTGACCTTCTGCAAACCACGAGATCATGGCCCAAACCATTACGGAACCGCCCCCATGCTTCATTGTAGGAAGGAGACAGTCTGGGTTGTAGGCTTCTGCGGGGTTTCTCCACACGTAAACCCGTCCTGTGGTAAGGAATAGTGAGAAACTTGATTCATTGGAAAACAAGTCATGTTTCCATTGATCCGCAGTCCACGTTTTATGTTCCTGGCACCACTGTAGTCTCCGTTTCATATTCACATGTGACACCAGGGGTTTTGCAATTGCAGCTCTACCATAAATGTTGTGCTTATGCAATTCCCTTCGCAAGGTATTGGTCGACACTGGGTTTTGGCGATGTGCATTAAGATCAGCACTCACTTTCGTCGCGCCGTGGTCTTCCTCCTTGCAGTCACATTCCTCTTTAATGTCCTCCTGTCTCTCGCAGTGAGTTTGGCTTTCCTTCCACATCTGTGTCTCGCAACAGATGATGTTGTGCTGTGAACATTTTATGGTGTCATGACCTTCGACAACCAAATACCTGCGCCACTGTGGTTACCCACGCACCAACCAGACGGGCTGCTACAATCTGCCCTCTTTGGAACTCCGACAGGTCACTCATTGTGCCTTCACCTGGAACGAAATAATGCAAACACCGATTTACAATGCAATCACAGAGACCCTTGAGACTATAAGCTACATTTTTTACAAAAAAAAAAAAAAAATTGTAGCTACATGTTCGTTTTACTTAAAAAGCAGCACATACCAAAGTCACTGTTGTCAGCTAGGTTTTTCCATTATTTTGGACAACCCTTGTATATCAATCCCATTTCTTTAGTTCGGATACCAGCTTGATAGAGGAGAACCAATTGTCGGCTGTTATGTTCATTTTAGTCCCTCTGATCGGAGCAGCTATTCGAATAACTGAATTGGTTTGCTCAGTTTCTTTTCGCTGTCAGAGAGAGAATTTCCGTCACAATCTTTACCGCACTACTATGCACATATACTGCGGTATTTAATTTTGCATATATTCTACGTAACTCTTTTCAGGTTACATGAAATATATGCAAAATTAAATAATTTACACATTTGATTTCGACGCATTCTTTATGAACGCAGTTCAACTCAATTCAATTCCTGAATGTTGGAAGAAGGATTGCTTTTTCAAAGTTAAACAGGCGTGCCACTGCAGTTTTTTTTTTTTTTTTTTACAGGAAGCACTAAGTTTGCACCGCTGTACTTATCGTTTGCAGAAAAGTAATCAAAAGCTTTACCGGCAAAAAAATAAATCAATCTCGGAGTGTTCTATATTGGATGTGTGAATCTTCATTTCAGACGAGCAAGGGAATGCGGAAAATGAAATAAAGTTTTAAATACTTCTTCTGTTTTTTCCTATTTGCATTTATCTACGTGCATTTATCCAGTTTCATTCAAAAGGTCAAACGCAAACACACGGTAACAAATGTGTCGCTTCAAAGTACGATTCCCCTTTTCTTCTCTTTGTCTGAAGAAAGAATGGTGCTTTACGTCGCAGTGCAGGAATGCAACATGTGGTCTGTACTTCCTCCCTCCCTTGTCCCTCCCTCCCATTCTCTCTCTCTCTCTCTCTGTTAGTTTCCTTTCTTTTAGTTGCTGACGTATCGATTTCGAGAGCTCTCGTCTGAACATAGTTTTTCCATCTAAATAGGGAGCAATTTCTTACTTTATTTCGTTCGGTCGTTTATTCATTACGTTTGGGATTAAAAATTCGAATTATGCAGATTTGAATACTTAATTGAATATCTAGTGGATCGATAAAAAAGTTATTTTCATTTTCTCGAACTTAAATAAGCTTGTCTGAATATCTCCTTTTCTTTTTTCTTTTTTTTTTTTTTTTGCGTATGAAGATGTTTCTTAAGCAGAATGTCTTTGAAGTGAGATAGCAAGTGTGAATATAAACTTCACTTCACGCTACTTCTTGTACTAATATTCAATAAAAAAACACAATGACTATTTCATGGAAGGATGGGTTTGGATATTCGTAGACATTATTCGTCCACCGGCGATGGGCAAGCGGAGTATCTCTCACTTGACCGTAATATAATTTCGTCGGCGGTTTAGTGGTTTAAGTGCTGGCGTATTTTCTGTTTATTGTTTACTGTTACCAAGGTGTTTTATGTTGTTTTGTTGATGTTGATTGCATTTTTGCTGTGGCATGCACATTGTCTGATGTGTTTTTGTTTTGTTTTTTGTTGCTCAAGTGTCGGCTTTTTTTTCTAGTTTGCTTTTGGTGTCGTTCACCTATTTTATATTTATTACTCGTCGGTTTCACACAGTTTACTGTCGCACGGTTTTGTGTTTAATGTTGTGGTTGTTTTTATTTTTTTGTTTTAATTTTTTTTTCTTGCTGAACGGGTACTGCTGGCGCGTGGTACCGAGGGGTTTTTTTGTGTGTTGGTTCTGAACCTTACCGACGTGTTTCTTGGTTTTGTCTTGTGTAATCGGTGTTTATTTTTGTGGTTAGTGCTGTGCATACAGTGCGAATTCACTGTTTCGACCCGAATTTATTTGGTGGTGATGCTTGTTTGCAAGTTTAACCCCTGTGTTCTTTTTCACAAAGTTTTCATGGTGTTATTTGTGTTTTGTGCATTCTTTATTGTGTTCATGGTGCTATTTGTATATTGTGCATTGTGTGTTAATTTCTTGGTGTTATTTGAATATTGTGCTTTGTGTGTTGTGTTATTGGTACGGGGTGTTAGTTTCTAGTGGTTGTTTTTTCTCTGTGTTGCTGTCGGTCTTAGTGACCGAGATACGCTTTAAATGTAAATTTTTGTTGTTCGTCGGCTTACAGCCATTTGTCAACGCATTTCTCCGAACTACCAGGTGTTGTTTTTTTTTTTCCGGCTGCAGCTTGTTGTCGGACCGTGTGTGTGTGTTTTTTTTTCCCTTGACAGTTTTGACAAACTCGGCTGACTTTTCTTTACCGCCTTGCTTCATTAGTGGTCTGTCCTGTATGTATTGTTTGTTGTGCAACTGTTTTCTTGCCGTGTGTTATTCTTCAACTTGCTCTGATGTCGTCTGCTTCTTCCTGTAGAGTACTCTCTGTTTATTGCGATATTGATTGTGTGTTGTTATTGTCGTCGCCGGTGAGTTATTGGACAATTTTTTTTCCCGGTGAAAATTTGTGTTTGTATGTTGTCTTTTTTGTAAATAAATGCTCTTTTGAAGTTCTAACCATTCTTCCGATATGGGTCCCGATTCGGATCCCAGAGTCGCATGTATGTTGTGTTTGTCCTACAACTACGGTTCGCTACCTTCCCTGGAACCAGTAGCCCTTTCCAAGTTCAGCAGCCCTAAATCAAGGACGGGCTACTGCTTACAGCCAATCGAGTTGCTCACGGTGGTCTTTAAACCTCTAATTAAAAAAAAAATCGTAGAAGCTCACTTGACCGAAAGATAACTTCGCCGAAACTCATTTAACCGAAATGCCGTTCCCTGTGGCATAGTGGTGTAAGCGATAGCTTCAGCGTATTCGTCCGAGTGGGCCCAGGTTCGAGTCCCGATGAGACATGGGTGGTGTTCCCCTGAAACCCGATGCCTATATTAGTGACCGGCTTATATACACTTTGACGTACTACAGAGGAGAAAACATTTATCAAGACGACAAATCTGCAGCGAGACATTCTGTCAGCGTAGCTCAGTTGGGAGAGCGACTTACTCCGGAGTGAGGGAACACGGATTCGATGCCCTTCGCGGACAAACTTATATTTTCACAACACTCTACGTCAAAAAAAAAATAGCTGCACCCAGAAGGTAGCAGCTGACCGGAATGAAACTTGAATAGGTTTGACAACATGAGACATGAAAATGGTTCAAGAATCACGCTCGACCGCATGTGACGCAAGCAAGAAGGGGTCGTAGAGTTTTTTTTTTTTTTTGATTGGAGGTTTAACGACCACCGTGAGCAACTCATTGGGCTATAAGCAGTCGCCCGTCCCTAATTTAGGGTCACTGGTTCCAGGGAAGGGAGAGAGCCAGTGCCGTAAGACAAACACAACATCCATGCCTCACCGGGATTCGAACCCGGACCCCTTCGGACGAATGATCAGAGGCCGACGCCTTAGACCACTGCGCCACCGGGGCGGCAGGGGGTCGTAGAGCAAGTCCCATGAGCGCTATATGTAAATTCCGAACTGACTACTCTGATCATCTGCGGGAATTCAACATTTGGAACATTACAGAGAAAATTAACATGGGCCCTGCGCAAGGATGACAATCTAGTTTTGATGTTTTCGTGGATACATAACCTTAAATTATTATACATTGTTTGAATCATTATTTTCCCATACTGGTTTATTTTTTGATATCGTCAGAATGAGCGCAGAAAAAGTAAACATGGCCCCTGCGCAAGGATGACAAATTAGTTTTGTTGTGGAAATCCTCCAAATACGTGGCGTCAGTGAATGAACAAAGACATCGCTCTTTCCACGTTTAAGCAACACACAGCAACCGAAAAATTGTTATTCAGCCGCCGCCGGGGAATTGAATCCCGGGAAAAGCGATGTCTTTGTTTATTCACTTTGTATTTGTAGAATTTTCACTTTGGATCTCACCCTTTGGATTTAACATGTTTTTGCCACATATCGTGTGGCTTCCTGGATTGTGGGAACTTCTGTACCTTTATCGTAGTATATGCTTTTGTTGTGTTTTACATGTTCCCTTCTTTTTGTGCACTGCGTTGTACAGCCATGTTCTTGTAAATATATTTACCTGTTGTTTTGTGCTCTGCTTTCACTCTGCACGTCATCACATGCTTTATTAATTAATCATTACTTTTGCTTGTGCATCATCTTCCTCAAGCATATATTGTTCCTTATTATCGATTTTAACATTTTGTGATCCTTAGTTGACAGCCGTATCACATTCACCTGTAATATTTCATCAGTATCGCTCATTGTTTTGTTATTTATTTTGCCATATGTGGTACGCCGGTATTCCCTATGTTTTTACCAATAAAGTATATTTTGAAATAACTGCCATAATTAATATATAGCCAGTGCCGTTAATGCCCACCAGATGGAGACGTCTCAGTAGCTGAGCCCATCTTACGGAATTATAATGTCAGATGCTGACAGAAAAACGCACATAGCGCCGTGGATTGTTGGACTCGTGGTGTTAAGCTAACGCACTCGGCTAGGTATCCAGAGATCTGGGATTAAATTCCTCGGCGGTGGCCGCATAACAATTTTTCGGTTGCTGTGCGTTGCTGAACTTGGAAAGGGCGATGTTTTTGTTTATTATAGTTTTGTTGTTTTCGTGAATACATTGAATTAAGTACATATACTAAATATAGAACATTAAAGAGAAAATTAGCATGGCCCCTGCGCAAGGATGACAAACTAGTTTTGTTGTTTTCGTGAATACACTGCTTTAAATTGTTTTACATTGTTTTAATCATTATTTTTTTATACTGGTTTATTTTTTGATATCGTAGGAATGGGCGCACAAAAGAGGATATGTAAAATTTGCATCGCATCGTTATAAAATGTGATTGTTTCCGAAAATGTGGTGAAGATTAGCATGTCCGCTGCGCAAGGATGCCAAACTGATTTTCTTGTTTTCGTGAATACATTGCTTTACATTGTTTTCATCATTATTTGTTTACTTTTGATATTGTTTAAGTACATATATACTTACTAAACACATTGGTTGTTTTTCGTGAATACATTGAATTAAGTACATATACTAAATATACACTGAAAAGCAATTGAATTAGAGATACCTGTCTAGTAACGTGTAGCACCACCTTTCGCTCTGATGACGGCGACGATTCGTCTCGGCATGGTCTCGACAAGACACCGGAAGCGTTGGGAAGCCATACAGATCCACGACACTTGAACAAGCTCCTACAGTTCGCGAAGATTTGATGGTAAGTCGCTCTCCGAACTAAGCTACAGTCAGAGCCTCGAACATCTCTCTCGATGGCATCCCAGATGTGCTCGATGGGATTGAGGTCAGGTGAGATAGCTGGCCAAGGAAGCAAGGTCACGTTGGTGGAGTGTTCATCCAACCATTCGGATACAATTCGAGAGCGATGGCACGGTGCATTGTCTTGTTGCAGGATGAGGTCCCCAGTGGGATGTTGAAGACGCACAAACGGGAGCAAATGGTCGTCCAGGATATCTTGGTAACGTTGACCTGTGAGGGACGATGTTAAACGTACCAGGTGTCGCATTTCAGTTCACGTAAACAGTAACCAGAGAAGAATACCACCCCCACCAGCTTGAAGAGTACCCTGCTGGCAAGAAGCATCGCTTAATGTGGTTTGCGCCGTACTCGTATCCTGCCATTCGCATGTACCGACGTGAATCTCGACTCATCAGTCCAGGCAACATTTTCCCACATGTCTAGGGTCCAGTGGCGATGTTTCCGCGCCCATGCTAATCTTTGCACTCTGTGATGTGCGGTCAGCAGCGGTACCCTCGTGGGATGATGGCTTCTGTGCCCTATAGCGAGGTGATGGTTCTGGATGGTGTGGATGCTTACACGTTTTTGTGCACCAGCGTTAAATTGCCGAGTGATTTCTTGCACTGTGGCTCGTCTATCCGCTGTTACAATGCGAGCTAGCCGACGATGACCCTGCTCTTCCGCACGCTGTTGTCCACGGCAGTTGGCCCGTGCAGGGATGGTTTTACCAGATTCGATGTACTCACGGTGAACCCGTGGCACAGTGGCTCGTGATAATCCCAGTGCCTGCACGACTTCCGAGATGGAGTGACCCATTCGTCGGGCCCCGACAATTTACCCACGGTCAAATGCGCTTAGATCATTCGTGTTACCCATACTGCGTCCGACTCTTACTGATTCACGTCGCATCACTCCTTATATTGTCGGATCGCTGCCTACGTCATGTCGTTTCCGTTTACAGGGCCGCCCACAGCGCCACATTTGCATAACGCCAGGTGTTTCTGATTCAATTGCTCTTCAGTGTAATTAACTACGACGAGGAATCATCATAATATCTCCCTATTCTTCTGTTCTTCAACAAGGCCGTTGGAAATTGCGATGTCCGGACCCCGCGGCAATATAATTATTCATCGGCCGTCAAACTTTAAGTAATGCAAACAATAAAATAAGAACCAAATATAAAGTAACCCTTGAAAGTGTGGACTAAATAGATAGAAAGTTATCTTTCGTCGGTCAGTAGAAGTTCCTTATTGGCTCGTTCCATTTAGCGAAATTTCACTATTACCATTCACATTCAACTGCCGCAAATCTTGCATACCTGTACAAATGTAATCAGTTATCTTCTGGCAACATGATAAATCTGATATAAATTTCATTAAAATTGCGCGATTCTTTCCGTGTGTTTTAATTTTCACAAGCAGCATTGTATTTTAGATTTTCAAAGTATCGACAAATGGAATGAGTTGATTATTTCTTGCTACAATACTTTGAATTTGGAAATTATTGCCAAATATGTACTGTTAAGAGAAGCAATGTCATACGTAGATGCAAAGATTTCATCAATCTCTAACTTTCGAAGCCTTGTCTCTTTCCGCATTACCTTAGTTCAAAATGTTTCGCAGGTTATTCAAAAAATGGAATTCTTTGGTTATATCATTCAATAGGGATAAATTATTAAGGAATCTTGAACGAGAGACGAACAAAAAAATTCTTATACTTGGGGCAGATATGACTGGAAACTAACGTAATGGGGGATGTCTAGTTGGTAATTTTAAATTATCGTTTTCCTTTCAATTTTGTGCTTTTTTTTAACTTCGTCCTCACTCAAAACAAACTGTTTTTATTAAATTGGAGCATGAAAGAAGGAATAAAAAAGACTACCCGGACAAAAGAAAAGCCGATCACCAAGAATAAAAATAATTTTCTCTACCCGCGTAGATTTCTGAAACTAGTTTTTTTTTCCTGCTCTCCCCCCCACAATTTTACTTCATTTTTTGGCCTTTTCCCTTGTAAGTACATTTACTTCTTCCGAATTCTTTAAGCGGTTTTCTTCCAACCATTTGACGTGAACTGATGATCACTATAATTTCGTTATTCCTTTCATGATTGTGGGCGCTTCAAAGATGGTGTTTATCTTGTTTTTATTTCTCGATTCTTTATCCTTTTGGATTTCGGAGTGAAAGCACGTTTTACATGCGTAATTACATACGTAAACGGAGAATGCTGGATATGGTTTTTTCAACGCTTGTTGGAGAAATGATGAGAAAAACGTTGGTTTCCCTCTTAAAAAAATGAAAAAAAAATATATGAAATGTTCATCCCCCCCCCTCATGTTTGCAATTAGAATAAATGGCATTTCAGATGTATTACGCAAATAAATGGTATTCCTATATCACTTTGAAACTGTGCGCCATTCTTTTTTTTTCCTATAACGCAGCTCGATTTCTCGAACTATTTTGAAGAAAAATTCCCATTAATCAAATTGGTGCTTTTCAAAAATTACGTAAAAAATGTTACGCTTCATATCTCCTTACACGTGTAAATACCAAACTAGTAATTTTTTTGTTACCACGCAATTGAGAAACATTTGCAATTTAGTGCGGAATTAGACTGTTTTTCTGAAATTAGACATTTTCTATTCTCTTTTTTCTTAATTTGAGGTTTAACGACCACCGTGAGCAACTCAGTGGGCAATAAACAGTCTTCCGTCCCTAATTTAGGGTCACTGGTTCCAGTGAAGGGAGAGAGCTAGTGCTGTAAGACAAGCACAACATCAATGCCTCACTGGGATTTGAACCATGACCCATCTCGGACGAATTATCAGAAGCTATCGCTTAGACCACTGCGCCACCGGGGAGGCACATTTTCCTTTTTTCGACGGAGATCAGTGGAACCCTAAATTACGGCAGCCACGGTACGCTTTCGTGGACCGCACACGCACTAGGTGGTTTTATTGCGTTAGAAAGAAAGTAATGTCCGATGACGAGGTACACGAAGTCGAAGCCCCCGCTACAGCGCATATTGGCCACTGAAGGTAAATACATATAGTAACAAAATTCAAGGGTACTTTACTTCAATTCTACCCCAACAGGACATGGGGCGGGCGCATTTTCAACCACCTCTCATGACCCATTCATCTGCCCCGAATTCGGAGTCAGGATATATGGTCACCCTAACTTAAAGTAACAGGCATGAGAAAATCCGTCAAGAACCACAGAGATGATGAAACAGTTCGTTAATCTTCTAGCCAGCGAGAAAGACGTCATGTTTCGAAGATTATTACGAACAAATTAAACATTCATCATCATACATGAGACTGGTGAAGTAAAAAAACAATGCTAACCTTTTAACACGGTGAAAAATCGAAAAGTACGGCGAAAAAGTATGAACATACAGAGGGTGAATCGAAAGTTTTGCAATATTTGCATAAACGCATGTGCTGCGGCGGGTATGTCACGTGTTTAAACTAGTTCAAGTCGCGCACTGCACTCAGTCGAAAGGGATATAAAGTAGTAGTCGTTGTTGTGCACAGCATTGCATGTCGTAGTTCTGTCTGTATTTGGGACGACTAAAAGATGAACAGCCACAACCGGCTAATCAGGGAACTTTTGCTTTACGAGTTTTAATTTGGCCATAACGGTGATCAAGCAACACGAAACATTTCTCATGCGAAAGGGGAAAGTTCTGTGGACCACAGCACCGCAACCAGATGGTTCAAGAAATTTCACCCACGTGACAGAAACTTCGACTATCAGCCAAAGTTACGTTGACCGCGAACCGTGGATTCGGAGCCCCTAGAGGCCCATTCGACAACCAGCACTCGGAGATTATTATCAGACGACCTGAGCATATCACAGCCCATCGTAGTTCCCCACCTTCAGGACCTCAGCAAGGGCTACAGGAGCTTCCGCACTGTCCCCCACGAACTGACGCCAGCTGAAACAAACCGCCGAGTGGAAGTGTGCAAGAAACTCCTACGAAACTCGCGCGATGTAAGTTCCATCAAGAGAATTCCTACGTGCAATGAAAACTGGGTCTATGTCCATAATCCTAACACATAATGACAGTGGTTGAGCCCGTGCCAGCTTCCTGAACCTGTTTCCAAACGTAGGCGCTTCGGGTACAAGGTGATGCTCTGCATCTGGTGGAACTTCGAGGAGATAATCCATTACGAAATTGTTCCAGACGGTCGGACCATCAATGTCAACCTCTACTCTGAACATCTGGAGCGGATGTATGTCGTTTGTTTTGGAGAAGAAGTACCCGGGAAAAACTCCAGGAACTTGAGGGCATCGAACTGATGCCACACCCAGCATATAGTCCGGATCTTACCCCGTCGGATTACTTGTTTCGGTCCATGACACACTTTTTTCACAAGCGGCACTTCGACAACCAGGAGGAGGTGGTAGCTGGGGTGAAGGATTTCTTCGACTCGAAGGACAAGAACTGGTACCGCCGCGGAATCGAAGAACTGACAGACAGATGGATAAAGATGGTTCAAACCGATGGCCTATACTTTGAATGCTAGTTAACTTTCGTCATGAAGGTACGTATGAAGATATAAAGTGATTCAAGTATTGCAAAACTTTCGACTCGCCCTCTATATTATATTTTTCAGTCTCAGCACAATATCAATCGTCGTCCAGAAGGTGATGGTCAAGAGTTCACGACCTGGACGCATTGGTAACTGTCAAAAGGTGATGTTAAGGCGGAGATTACCATTTAATAATTCGAGAAACATGTTGAATGGTGTTGGAGTTCTTTGCAGACGGGGATGAAGGAAGGCGAAATGAAAACTAGATTATGTCGAACAGCTGAATTCGAGTTAGTGTAAGTGAATCTCCAGGAGTAGGATTTAAAAGTTGGGTGTATTAGACCGAATGCGTCTTTCATATTACTTTGATCAACACTTTGCTGTTGCGCATCAGCAATATTGTACCTGAATTCTGTCGCTGGGTTTATATTTCCTCGGGAGTTAAGTGTACAATTAAAATCTCCAAGCATGATTAGGTGCTTACAAGGGTATGGAGCTTGTTAGGTTTCGCAGTTGTGTTAGTGATAGTTGTGCATTCTCATATTTATGTCTCATATAAAGAGTAATAATATGGAGTGATTCATTTAAAAAAATCTTAAGGTATAGATTACCTTGATAGTTATCTTCTTCAGTAAAATATGAAATCTTCGATCGAATCCGATCATGTATTGCTATTGCAATTCCTGATCTTCATAGTAAAACGTAACTATGAAAGAAATCATAAGGCCAGGTACTCCATTTATGATATTAGGTGGTCAGTATACATCGAGTTTCCTGCAGAGCTTTTATATCTGGGTTATATGTTTATCTTCATACGTCATGGAGTCCGCGAACGGAGTCATCCAAAATCTGCAGTTAAATGCAATAATTTGCAGTCTAAAATTACTGGCCAGATTCAATTCCGTTTTCATCTTCTAGCTTCTGTTGTGCCTGGGTGTATCATTTAAACCTTGTAATGTGTTTCTTTAGGAGAGGCGCATCAGTTTTTTTTTTTTTGCAGGATTATGATCAGTCTTCTCAACTGAGTTACAACTTTGGGGAGTTCGTGTTTGTGTTGGTTGTAGATGTGTTTGTTTTGGATTCTGGTATTTTTCCGAAGATAGCGTAAACTTCTAATTTCAGTTACTATAAGGAGTCCCTATGGGCATATCCTCAGGCTGAATTGTATTTAGCAAATACGGTTCTATTGAACTGTTTCAACTCTAATACCTTCCTTTTGGGAATCCTGAGGGATATAATCTACATTTACATTCATTTCTAATAGAAATGAAGCAATTCCCAGTTCTAGCTTTCTCCTTTATTTGATTTTTCCTTTGTTTTTTTTTCTTTCATGCGGGAGGTGAGCTCAATGATGGTTGGAGCACCATGATGGCAGAACTCTCCCCAGGAGGTGAGCTCCATGATGGCAGAACTCTCACCCAGGAGGTGAGCTTCATGATAGCAGAACTCTCACCCAGGAGGTGAGCTCCATGATAGCAGAACTCTCACTCAGGAGGTGAGCTCCATGATGGCAGAACTCTCACCCTACAGTGATAGTTCTGCACTATCCACACTTTTCTTTCCCCATAACCAGCTGCTACAATATGCTCTGTATCTTAATCACACTCAGGGTGAGAATCTGTGGAAAGCAATGAAGTAAATTCCAAATCTTCAGTAATTCCACTGCTCCCATTCATTCTTTCTAATACAGGGACTTCCTTTGCAGTTGTTGTTGATGTAATATATTCTGTATTTTTCCCACCTTATCTGTAGTAGTTTTAGGGACAGTTTCAGGCAGTATGTCAGGAACAGATTCATTCCCTATAGTCATCGAATCTTCTTTTGTTGAGCACAATATATAAATTTACTGAATTCTGGTGGTGCTTCCAGATATGGGAACTTGGATCCAATATGTCCTATACTTTTACAATTGAAACATTTTATATCCTTAGTAAGTTTACATCCTCCATTTAAAAACATTGATTTGCAGTTTCGATGGCAGTGATCGTCGGACAATTTTCGGTATCTTTTCAGACGCAAAGATAACCCTCTCCTGCCTGAGAAAACCTTTTATCGATGTATACTGTAAGTTCAATGGGCCGCTCGGTGGCGCAGTGGTCTAAGCGATGGCCTCTGATCATTCGTCCGAAAGGGGTCCGGGTTCAAATCCCGGTGATGCATGGATGTTGTGTTTGTCTTACGGCATTGGCTTTCTCTTTTCCCTGGAGTCAATGTCACTAAATTAGAGACGGGCGACTACTTATAGCCCATTGAGTTGCTCACTATGGTCGTTAAACCTCCAATCGAAAAAAAGAAGTTCAGTGAAGCTTCCGATGAAGTCCGAATTTCTCCAATCACATTTCCGCATTGTAACAATGCCTGAGGAAGTACTGAACACGGTATTTCCGCAGGTATCGAATAAGTACCAAGTGTGTCTCTTTCCTGCGTGAGCAAAACAGGGTTTATATGGAAAATTCCGAAGGTAATCCCTTTAGCTAGTACTTTACCAACTAAATCTTGATTCAATAAGCAGGCTAGCATATCCCTAGATTTCCTTGCAGTATGGGTTATTTCAGCTGTTGTAACAAGTTTGAATTATCCCTATGCATATTGTTGCATTGGAATTGCATCTAAGGCTGAAAAACGTAATCCCAGCTTTAATTTCGCAATTAGCGTTCTCTTCCCGTTGGTGATTCTCATTGAAGCTTATCTGAAAAACATTCTTATTCCTACTGTATAACAACAGGAATAGAATTAGAATAGATTAGATTGGTAGTATAAGTGATAGGGGTTCGATTCCGTATACTGCTGTTGGAAAACGTCTTGACACACGTTGCATTGAGTTCAAAATCGGTTATGTGAAATTACACGAGGAGTTCCCAATGTCAGCAACATGGAGTGAAACAAAAGTAGGTTTTTTAATTGGCAGTTTTGTACTATTTCCAATTAATTCAGATTGCTGTTGCACATTTTTTGGAATTATTAGGTAAGGATTTAGACGCAGTTTTTGAGAAGTTTCGGGGGGGGGGGGATCGGTCTATTCGCTTCCACCTCCATCGGCGTCTCACAGCCAAACGTCCCCATCTTCTCGACCGTTAACACAACGTAAACACCGGCACTGAGGCTCAAACAAAAATGGCAATAACTTTAAGAATAATCACTTACCGCTTCCCCAACTGTAATAAAATAAAAGCCGTACCTGTAAGAATGAGCTCAAAACAATAATAAACTCAAAAATACACTTAGTCGTAAATACCAGAAGCTCCGGAAAATGCGACAGCACTGGATGATAGTGAACAACTAAGCTAGCTATTATAACGAAGTAAATTTCTCCGTCATTTTTGGTCTACGTCGGGATTCGAACCCAAGGCCGCTTATTCCGGAACAAGTCGCTCTACCAACTGAGCTACGCAGACGTTTTATTCTGATTCCTATCTGCCTTTATGTCGTGTGCGTCCTACTGGCAGGTACGTCATATCTCCTCCCCCCGAAAGAGGGCCGGGGGCATGGCCCACGGGTCAGCCGTGACCATGAATCGTTGCAGGCAGCCATCCACTGTAGAACGTGCACTTGAGAACTCCCAGTCAATCTGCTGTGTGGAATGCAGCATCACACATTTTTATTTTTCGAAGCGCTGGAGAAGGGATTCTCTGATTTTTCCTGTCTCGCGGTGTGGAAATAACATCACACCAATGCGAGATTTTGAACGGCCGGGTCATCCGGATAGTTCGGGCGCCATTATAACGAAGTAAATTTTTCCGTCATTTTTGGTCTACGCCGGGATTCGAACCCGAGGCCGCTTATTCCGGAACAAGTCGCTATACCAACTGAGCTACGCAGACGTTTTATTCTGATTCCTATCTGCCTTTATGTCGTGTGCGTCCTACTGGCAGGTACGTCACACTATGAGCAGTTGCTAGTCTCTAATTTTGGGTCATTGGTTTCAGGGGTGGGAGAGAGCCAGTGCAGTAAGACGAACACACCACCCATGCCTCATTGAGCACGAACCCATCTCGGATGATTGATTTGAAGCCAATGCTTCCTACCATTCGACCTCCGGTCCAGCTCAAAATATTTTTAGGAAGTTTTCCTGCATTGGAAGACACTTGAGACAATTTCAGGAACAATATTTCTCTAGGACTGAATGCACGGAATGCATTCCTTTCGGAACCAGTGTAAGGAAGTACCAGTGTCACATCAGTCACCTCCCGTTTGATCAAATGACGGACTTGATAGATTCAGATTTCATCAGTTCTACCATGTAGCGCTGATCGTTCTGAAGCACCACCCCAACTACAGCATCCTGGATACGGAGAATGCAACCCCAAAGATGACAATTTATGAGTTTGCAAAATGGCCATCTTTACACAACTTTATTATTTAGTGCTTTGCAAAGGATTATTAGATTACTGTGAACATTTAGTACTCCTTTCTCTAAGGAGATATTGTAGGTCTATTCATAAACAAAGATTTCGTTTTTGTTTTTTCTAGTGAAAATTTCTTTTGAAAAAAAACAATTTCGTACGAAATTCATTTAACAGAAAAATATCCTTAGGTAAAGAAATATTCTCGGTTGCACAAATCTTTGCAAAATTGATTCCCAGTCTGATTTGTGGAAATGGAGGTATCGTGATTTCAGGCGGATAAACAAAATGGCTGAATACGCGTTAGGGAATTTTTGACATACACGTGCATGTTAAAAGCGCAAGAACCATCACTACAGCACTGTCTTCTAATTCCGTCGTAAAGTCAATCCAATATTTTAGGCACAGTGCTCCATAAAATCGCGCTGTGATGTCATGTTTTTAACGTAATATCGACGAATATCGTAATTTGTTTCTACTGCGTGAAGAAACGATTTATTTTCTGGGTTTGACTATCATAAACGACGCATAAGGTTATGAGCAGTCGTCTGTCTCTAAATTGGGGTCATTGGTTCCAGGAAACTGACAGAGCTATTGTACACAACACCCATACCTTATTCCAGGTTTAAGTGTATGCTCATCGTCCACAATTGACTTTCGATCATGCTTAGCTACAGTTACTGCTCCTGGTACATGTTTTATATGCGCAGTAGCATCTTTTCTATCATAGCCAAGGACGCGCAGTTTTCTAAGAACAGCAGATAGGTTTGACCTTTTAACATGCTACTGCAAATTTCTTTATGAACTCTGTAGACTGACCCTGTATCCTCTCCTCAGGGAAAGATTATCTTTGCAGCTGAACTCTTGTTGCCCTCAGGAAAAAACAGGTACATTATATGCAGTTTTAAGGTGGATGTGTGCATCACTAAGGAATGACATTGGAATATTTAACGGAGGAATTTGTGCATCACAAACAAGTCACTGTGTGACATACAACAGAGATGAATCACGTGTCAAGACGACAAATCTATAGCAGTACATTCCGTTCGTGTAGCTTAGTTGGGAGAGCAACTTACTCCGAAGTGAGGGGGGCGCGAGTTCTTTCACCATCACGGACAAATTTGTGTTTTCACAACTGATACCGCTGCATCATGCGTATTTTTAAGCCGAATTAATTTAGCGAAGAGAGTGCGTATTAACGGAGAGTAATACAAGAAGTGAACAATGGTGTTAAGTGCATCTGACCTGTTTTGTAAGCCATGGCTCAGTAGTTTGGCTTCTGACCATTAGCGGAAGTCAGTAACGCTGACTGTTGACCATTCTTAAGAGATGGTTCCGGATTCGTATCCCAGTGAAGTACGAATATTGTGTTTATCTTACTGCACTGGCTCTTCTCCTTTCCTCGAACAAGTGGCCCTAAATTAGGGACGGGCGACTGATTATACAGCCCATTGAGCTGCTCACGGTGGTTATTAAGCCCCCAAACCTATTTTTGTAAATTGAAAAACAATAAAAATAAAAGATAAACTGAAATCTAAAAAGTTTGGAAGTCATAATTCGCAGTATTGACGGTCAGGCCAAGCAAGATGATATGTTTTGCTTCAGTTGCAATTATATTTTATACCTGCAACAGAAGCGAAACATATTATGTCCCATTTATTTTAATGGACGTAATTCGAAGCTCCACAAATGCAAAAAGGAAGATCAATGCTCTCTTTACGTTGGCAAGCAGAGCTGAGGCAGATTGCTATTTGGGGAAGGGAAGGCTCGTGACCTTGACACGTGGCGGATGCAATCGCTAATATTCTAACCGAAGTTGAGGGCGTAAACATAGCTGCTCGTTTGTCAGAATGCTCCATCGTCAAGAAGCGAAGTGTAGTGAGATTTGTATGAGCTGAGAGTGTGCAACTCGCTGAAATTCATCGTAGAATGCTTGTGCAATACGTGGAGAACAAGTGTTTGAGCCAGACATGTGTACAAGTGGATAGAAAGCTTTCAATCCAGTAGAATGAAATGTGTTTGATGAAGCTCGCTCTGGCCATCCGTCGACTTCTCGTACAAAGAACCAGCTGGATGGCATCGATGGGCTCATTAAAGAAGATCGCCGGGTGACTGTGTCTGAAATAGACCAAAAGGTAAACATTAGCTATGGTTCTTCATTTGCATTCACAATAGTGCATGGCGATCTCAGATATCATAAAGTGTGTGCCAGATGGGCTTGACAGTTGTCTGATGCGCGCAAGCAGCAACGCCTGGAAATTGGCAGAAATGGTTTTCAGCGGTATGTGTCACATCCCAGTATTCTGGTGAGGATTGTCACTGGGGACAAAACATGGGTACATCGGTACGACCCCGAGAACAAAAGGAGAAGCATGAAGTGGAAACTAGAGGCCTGCACGGACCCGTACCGGCCCGGAGGCCGGATCTTGGGAAAACGGGTCGTGCCGGGCCTTCAATATTTAATGTAAAACAGACACGGGCCGAGCAGGGTTTCTTTTTATGAGCAAAACAATCGCTGTACGGTGCCTTTCTCGTACGGAAAACTTGCAACATACAGCAGCAGTATAAGATTGAATAATTTCCGCTGAGAGAAAAAATAGAAGTTTTACGACATCCTCCCCTCCTACAAAACAATTGGAGTGGGTCAGCTCCCTTAGTTTTTCAACGTGAATGTGGTCCCTTCTCTCTCTCTCTCTCTCTCTCTCTCTCTCTAACGTTCAGCCTCCTCTCATGCTTCAGAGCACACTATTAACTGCAGCATTTATAAACTGAGCCACCCGCTCGCAGACGATCTTTTATATTGTTCTAGTAGGCGGCACGTTGTTCTCTAAACGTGTTTAAAGCTTTTAAGTTGTCTTAAATGGCACGGGAGAAAGGGCTAGGAGAAACGTAATTCCGTGTATAAATCTGTGCTGTTTTTCCCACATTTGTACTCTCAGGCAGCCGTTTTCAAAACTTCTGTGACACTGGTTAGCTGGGCACTCTGTCGTTGTTTTCCCTCAGCATATGCTCAGTTCAGTGTTGCTGATAAATACTCTTCCATACTTATTATGGAGTTTAAGAAAGCGAAAGATTTTCGCGAACAAATCGTTTCCGGAGAATATGTGCTTGTAGACAATGTAAAAGGGGAAAGCGATATTTGGAAATATTTTAAATTACTGTCCCGTTCTGAAACTAGACGGCCGGAAAACGTTGTTCAGTACACTAAATGCTAAAACTTTTTGAATTACGATAGCACAAAATCTGGAACAACGCATCTTAAGCGACACAAATGTGTTCCAGCCTTACTCCCGACAGACATATTGGGTTCCAGCAATATGATATACCAGTAGAGTTAGGTGCAGTTTATAAAGCCATAAATTCTTCTCCCAGTAGAACGATCGGACTCATAATTCTTGATATTTCGTACTTTTCGTATTACACCCCGCCCCCTTCCTATCCCCAAGGATATTTCCGGGTACGGCGGTGGGGAATTATAATTTGAAAACCCAGAAAATTTGAAAGGCATGGAAATTGTCTTTTCCATGCAATATTTTTGAGGAGTATACAAGCCCCCCCCCCCCCCCACACACACACGTACTCGGACGTCACGTGACTGATACAGAATCTCAGAAATATTCTGAATTAATGTTTATTGTAATAGAATACGTGTAGCAATTAAGAAAACGAAAACACTTCAAGGAGTCGAATGACCGAGTGCACCAGGTGTCAAATTCGTGTTTTGGTAATTGTTGAAATTTTACGGGCCAGCCCGGGCTTTGGAAGGAGAATAAATATATGGGCCGGGCCGGGCTTTAATTAAAAAAATTGAAACGGGCCGGGCTTTCGAAATTAAGGCCAGTGCATACCTCTGGTGGAAACATCCGAGCCCCGAAGGGTCGCAGCTGTAATCCCCGATCGTGGAGACTCCACCAACTATTGAAGGTGAATAAACTTCGTTTTCCTTTGCTATCACAGGTGTTCAATTACTTGTTGGTAGATAGTGTATATAGCTGCTCCTTTTCTAATTTTCTAAATTTGGCCGAAAATGTATTGAAAATGTAAGATACATTTCGATGGCGTCTACCAAATTTTTAACAAGGCGACAGTTAAGCTGCAAGCAGTGCCAAGAAACGTGCTCTTCTCTAACCACGGCAATAAAACGAAATTCTGACTTCCCAGCATCCGTGGGCGGCGAGAGGAAGAACAAGTAGGGGGGGGGAACAGACTATTGGCAGAAAATCTGACCGCTGGGAATAAGTGACACAAAGGAAACCGAAGCCAAGGACAGGAAGAGAACGGGAGTAGACAAGAGTAATTTGAAATGTTCGAAGCTGCTTCTGATTAAATTGTTTCCCCAGTTTCCTTGAAAATAACACTTAATAGGTTTATACTTCATATACGTAGAAACAGTGCTCGAAGTGAACGAGTATACACCGGTATGGTCCGACACATCTTTTTTTTTTCTAGTACTTCATACCGGCACTAATTTTAGTAGTGGGAACTGTAGAAATTAATTTTTTTCCCCTGACTTTCGAGCGTGTATTCTTAAACATAGAAACCTTATGTGCCTCGTGTCTTTAAGAAATATCTGTGAGGGAGCGCTAAATGGTAGACGAGTGGTGTAACATGAGCTACAAGTTCAATTCTTCAAAGGATGAAGTGTTTTCTTAAATGGGCTCTACCCTACCCAGTATTAGTTGGTTGATCTAGGATTTCACTGTGGTTGGCCGAATAAAAACACCCAGGGGGAAACATTGCTAACATATGATGAGGAAGCGATAAAAATATGCCCGCCATATTGAAGTGAGTATCCCGTGATTCATGGACGAATCAGTGTCAGCAAAAAAATTTAAAATTGCATGGTTGAAAAATGGGCACCAGCTCAATTCTACTTTAACACCCCCGCCCCCTAAGGTTCACCTTGTTGAAATAATATCAAAGTAGTGGACAAAACAATATTTTTTTTTTTTTTTTGGTTGTAGGTTTAACGACCACCGTGAGCAACTCAATGGGCTATAAGCAGTCGCCCGTCCCTAATTTAGGGTCACTGGTTCCAGGGAAGGGAGAGAGCCAGTGCCGTAAGACAAACACAACATCCATGCCTCACCGGGATTCGAATCCGGACCCCGTTCGGACGAATTATCACAGGCCATCGCTGAGACCATTGCGCCACCGGGGCGACACAAAACAATATGATTCAAATTCAAACGAATTCTTAATGTATGTAAATTTTCCCCAATTACAGATGTGCCCAAAAACATTGCCGCCCCCGTGGCGCAGCAGTCTAAGCGATGGCTTCCGATCATTCGTCCGAGATGGGTCCGGGTTCGAATCCCGGTGTGGCATGGCTGTTGTGTTTGTCTTACGGCTCTGGCGCTCTCCCTTCCCTGGAGTCAGTGGCTCTGAATTAGGGACGGGCGACTGCTTATAGCCCATTAAGTGTCTCACGGTGGTCACTAAACCTGTAATATAAAAAAAAAACTGTGGAACTCTGTCAATTCTTCAAATATCCTGTATAATTCTGGGGTACCTTGAAAATGCGGGCCCTGAGCTGCAGCAGCCCCCCCTAGCCCCTCTCTTAAATGGGCTCTGGGGTAGGGATAGGGAGATTGCTATTAGTTTAAGACTGAATATTCATTCTGATTGCGGAGATTCTAACTGCGCGACTTTTCATTAGGGGTAAGCAAGTTTCCGTCGCCCCCTCTAGCGGGCGCTGTAGGGGTCTAACCGGCAGACGACCCATGCTGTCAGTTCGTAAATGAAACCAAGCATGGCGGTCGATAAAGTTCATTCGCGGCACTGTTTGGTATTCATGTTTAATTTAGGAAAAAGTCCTAGTGAAGCATAAGGTTCAATATGTCAGGCGTATGGCGAAACGGTTATTGGTAAGCGGACGTGTCGAGAATGGTTTGCCAGGTTCAAGAAAGGTGATTTAAGCTTGGAAGACAAGCCACGTGCAGGTAGACCGCAGGAACTCGCAGACGAGGAGATTGAATCGCTGTTGCAAGAGGATGATGCCACACATTCGAACACGCCACTGGTGAAACGTTTGAAAGTGGCTCAATCGATGGTGGTAAGGGGTCTACAGGCCTTGGGGAAGATGTAGAAGATTGGTAAGTGGGTTCCACGTGCTTTAAAGGAGCGTAATATTGGTCAACGACTGGGCATATGCATTTCGTTGCTGAAGAGGTTTCAAGGGAAGAATTTCTTGTGGAAGGTTGTCACCGCGGATGAAAAATGGGTCTATTGCGACAACCCTGTTCGCAAGCGATCCTGGGTCGACCCAGGCCAGCCATCAACATCCACTGCAAAACAGGATATCCACGGGAAAAAGGTGTTGTTGTGTGTGTGGTAGGATATGCATGGAGTGCTGTACTTCGAACTGTTGAAACTGGGCGAAACAATCACTGCCCAACGATATAGCGATTATTTGATGAAACTGAACGCCGGAATCGAGCAAAACTCCCATGGACAGGTTAAGGACGGTACCCAGTCCTCCTGTTACACGATAATGCCAGACCACATGTCGGTGCCACTACGAAATCAACTCTCGAAGAGTTACACTGGGAGGCTTTACCGCACCAGGCTTACTCCCAGAACATTGCACCCTCAGACTTTCATCCGTTTCGGTCTATGCAACATGCCCTAGCTTAACAGAGGTTCACCATAGTTCCAGAGGTGGAAAATTTCGTCACTGCGTTCTTCAGCTAAAAACCCGAGTCCTTCTATCACAGTAACATTCATTTGTTGTTCCCTGAAAAATGGCAAAAGGTAATTGATGCTAACGGCCACTATTTCCTCGAAAAACTGTGTACTGGTTTCCTGATTGTTGTGTCCTTTCTCCTTAAAACGGCAGAAGCTTTTGCATACCCCTAATACTTTATGAAAGTCCCTACCGGAAGGGGGCTGCCTTCTCAACCTCAAAGTTCTGGGCTTAAGTCCAGCTAAATTACTAATGATTAGCCGAGGTTAGCAAGTCTCATTAACCTGTTGGTTCCAGGGTAGTGAGTCCTCGTTATAAGCAAGTCTAATTCCAATCCTCGGTGTAGCGTAGGTAGTGCCCGTTGGATCCACAAAGCAACAAACCTAAATAGACAACCATCTTTTCCGACTTATGGTGCAGTAGTATTCCACGGAATTGCCAATTACTTTTTCAAGCAAAGAATTTTCCTTTAAGGGATTTTTTTTCTTACTTTTTCAGTTTCGGAGATTTTCTGGCAAAGGTATTTTTTCTGGATGATTTTTAGCAAAATGTTAGCATACCGGAACTTCAAAATTTCCATTTCGAGAACTGCCTACAAAAAAAAAAAAAACATAATCACACACAAAATCAGTCATTCAATTCCAAGCACGTCTTTTAAAGTAAAAAACAGATTTAAATTTTAGAAATGATTCTAATTTTGTAAAACATTTTACGAAATTCTTAAAAATTTCAAATACCGCGGTGATTTAAGAGTTATTTCCGTTTTCTGACAGTTGATGAAAACGTATATAAATGCATGAACGTAAAACTTCGATCTTCGAAATGGAGTCCATTGTGTTCGATGGTCCTACACAAACGTGATGCCATATCTTGAATCCCCCTGAGCCGCCCCGGTGGCGCACTGGTTTAAGCGATGACTTCTGATCATTCGTCCGAAAGGTATCCGGGTTCGAATCCCGTGAGGCATGGATGTTGTGTTTGTCTTACTCTACTGGGTCTCTCCCTTCCCTGGAACCATTGGCCCTGAAATAGGGACGGGCGATTGCTTATAGCCCATTGAGTTGTTCACGGTGGTCGTTAAACCTCCAATAAAAAAAAAATCCCCTTGCGACAAAATTCCTTTGATTTCGAGACGGAAAAATCCTTAGACCTAAAGTTCAACATCATTAATGTTTTTGAAGTGTTTCAGACTTATAAAATGTGCCATGAACCGGAATAACTAGCAGTCCGAAGACACATGATCCGAACCATAAGCAAGTTGGGCATTAGCTCAGTATACTCGAGTTCCTATATTTTTTCTTAGTTGATCGTGAACTATGATCAGGAGCATTATCCTGTTGAAGGTTAACTCGCTTACGGTTCATCAGAACAGAGTACTGTCGGCTTAAAGCAGCATACAACGCCACCAACTGGCCACTGCACAGCTGCACATTAATACCTTGGCCATACAGAACCAATTCCTAATGAATAGAGCCCTCAAAGTTTCACCATACGCATAGCATTACTTTGTGCACAAATCATTCACTTTTTAGAACTCCTTGTGGAGGCTTTTGGTTATCTAACCATTGTTTTCTCATGTCAGGATATTGTAAAAATATCCACCTTTCATCAAATGCCGCAAATAGCCTAAATAAACGGTCGCCCACGAGATTTCTCAGCAATTGGCGATGTCGCTGAACTTGAGCAGCAGTCAGTTCATGTGGTACTTGTCGACAGCTACTATGCGTCTTGCTGAGCTTATGCAGTTCGCGAACAGTTGTGGTCTGAAGTATTCCCAGCTCACTTGACAGTTTTCTAGTGCTTGTGCACGGATTTTGACTCTACGGCTTGGAATACAGCTTCAGAATTCACCTTCAAAGGTCTTCCAGGACGTGCCTTGTCTTCAAGGCAGCAGTCCGCATTTTTAAATAGCTGAAACCCAAATCTTGCCGTTCTTTCAGACACTGCTCCTTCTCCTTCCACAGCACAAATTTCCCTCGCAGCAACGGTCAACTATTTTTTTTTTAAGAAAAACCGTCCGCAGCTTTTGACAGCAGAAAATTTTCGAAAAAATCAATGCAGCGTGTGCTCCTATTTGTACCAACTATGCCATAGGTGGGGTACCTGCGACCTTCTAGGCCATTAAGTGGGGCCTTTTGAGTGAATCCAAACCTTACGGAACAAGTCCTTTTATTTTTATTAATTTTTTATCTTTATTATTTTATTTTAATCTTAAAATACGGTCATTTTAAAATTAAAATGTCCAAACCGATTAATGGCCTACTAATTGGCTGAAGCTGAACCATGAAAATAGTTCCATTCTATAACAGTGCCTCCACTAACCGTCATTGACAGGGCGGTCAGGTCCGGAAGTGACCTTCCAACCGGGAACCTCCACACCCAGGAACGACCGTTAAACTAGTACACCGAGTACCGGTTCACGTCAGTACAAAACACAATTAGCATTTTTTTTTTTTTTGATTGGAGGTTTAACGACCACCGTGAGCAACTCAATGGGCTATAAGCAGTCGCCCGTCCCTAATTTAGGGTCACTGGTTCCAGGGAAGGGAGAGAGCCAGTGCCGTAAGACAAACACAACATACATGCCTCAACGGGATTCGAACCGGACCCCGTTCGGACGAATGATCAGAGGCCATCGCTTAGACCACTGCGCCACCGGGGCGGCCAATTAGCATTGGACTGTACAGCTCAAGGTCGACGTACCATACTAATGGTTATGTAGAATTGGTCGAAGTGATTAGCGACTCCGTCCGTGAAGTTCAGTTGGTTAGAACAACTGGCTCCGGAGCGAGGAGGCTGGAATTCAATTTTGTCACCGACAAATTTGCGTTTTTACACGGACGGCTGATTTCTTATAGACCATCAAGCTGATCACGGTAGTTGTTGAATCCCCAAACAAACAAACAAAAAAGTGGTATCACATATAGTGCAGCGTACTATACTTGTGATAACATCAATCTCAATAGTCTCCCAAGGTTTTCCATAATTTGAGACTGCGTTCTGGGCAGGCAGCCCTTTAGAGAACTGTATTACGGCGTTCTGTTAGTTTTACCGGGTTATTTCTTCCCCAGACAGCTTTCATTCACATATCAAGTCACCAATCGCCGACCTGGGGATCTCCAATGCCACTGAAATTAAACGAACGGAGCGATTACTTATGTGGCATCGTATTTTCAATCCGCGCTGAAAATCGATGAAATCTGTCGATCGAGGCTTCTGAAATTTACTGTGGTTCAATTGTATCATAACTCTAAGCCACATTTATAGTTGAGTCTGTGATCTGGTGCTTATCATTGACCGAATTAATAGAGGCGGTCCTGGATATTAATCATATGGAAGTGTTCATCCGATATCATGAGTATTCATCTAGATTCTTACTGAAGTTCGAAAGTTTTTTCATCAAATTTTTGCGGTAAAGAGAATGGGCCTTGGATGTAGTGAGCGCTTGGACTTTCTAGACAAGTGCATTCATATTCTTAATAGTATTGATCGAATTCCCTAGTTTAGTAAGCATAGTTATAGAAATTTTCAAATCGAACGATAAGAGGCCAAACTCCTTGGTGAAAATGTGTTTTGTGGTATTTATTTATTTTTTTACTGAGTGTTTAACAACCACCGTGAGCAATTCAATGGGCTATAAGCAGTCTCCCGTCTCTAATTTAGGGATACTGGTTCCAGGGAAGGGGAAGTGCCAGTGCCGTAAGAGAAACACAACATCCATGCCTCACGGGATTCGAACCGAGACCCATCTCGAATGAACGGTCATAAGCCAGCGCTTAGACCACTGTGCCAGGCTTTGTGGTATTAAACTCACATCTGTGTTAATGTACAGGAAGTTTCTTTGTTTTTTGTTTGGGATCTGTGTTTAACGACCACTAGGAGCAACTCAAAAGGGTTATAACCAGTCGCCAGTCTCTAATTTAGGGCGATTGGTTCCAGGGAAGGCAGAGAACCAGTGTCGTAAGACAAACACAATATCCTTACCTCACCGGGATTGGAACCTAGGCACAGTTGGACGAAGAGTCATAAGCCAGCGCTTAGATCACTGGGCCATCGGAAAGGCCAGGAAGAGTTTATTCTTAATCGTTTAGCTGAGAATTAAAAAGAAAAATCGGTCATTATGAGCATTAATTATTTCGGGAAAAATCATTTATTCACTCATGTGTCATAACATCATGACCACTTACACAATAGTATATTGTCCCGCCTGAATCGCGAAAATGATTTGCGGCAGGCATGGCATCAACTCCATTAGACCGCCCCGGTGGGGAAGTGGTCTAAGCGATGACTTGTGACCACTCGCCCTTGTTGGGTCCGGGTTCAAATCCCGTTGAGGTATGGACGCTTGCGTTTGTCTTTCGGCGCTGGCGCTCAATGTTTTACTTGTTCAACACTGGCTCTCTGTGTACATTTGTCATTTAGCACACTGCAAAAACCATGTTGGATATGTACTTGTTCATGTGAAACATCTGTAGCCTTTCTATGTCTGTCTGTTTGTTATGTCTCTGTACCACCAGGTCCAATTAATCATTTTAAAAAAAGCCGCCCCGGTGGCGCAGTGGTCTAAGGCACTGGCCTCTGATCATTCGTCCGTGAGGGGTCCGGGTTCGAATCCCGGTCAGGCATGGATGTTGTGTTTGTCTTACGGCACTGGCTCTCTCCCTTCCCTGGAACCAGTGACCCTAAATTTGGGACGGGCGACTGCTTATAGCCCATTGAGTTGCTCACGGTGGTTGTTAAACCTCCAATCAAAAAAAAAAAAAAAAAACCTTCAAAAAACAAAAAAAACTCCATTAGACCGCGAAAGATTCCCGCAGCTATTGTGAACCAGCTGGACTCGATGACATAATGGAGTTCGGCGACGGAGCGAGCCACCAACGCGGCATGGCTTGTGATGTGTTCCACTGCGTCCCATAAATGATAGATGTGGTTCAAGCCTGAGAAATTGTGCTTCTAAGGTAGTACACGAAATGCTTGGAGCCGCCCCGGTGGCGCAGTGGTCTAAGGCGCTGGCCTCTGATCATTCGTCCGTAAGGGGTCCGGGTTCGAATCCCGGTCAGGCATGGATGTTGTGTTTGTCTTACGGCACTGGCTCTCTCCCTTCCCTGGAACCAGTGACCCTAAATTAGGGACGGGCGACTGCTTATAGCCCATTGAGTTTCTCACGGTGGTCGTTAAACCTCCAATAAAAGAAAGAAATGCTTGGACACGATACTGGAACTATTTCTGCAAAATGCGAGCCCCGTGAAATCAAGTGCAACCATAGGATACGCGATCACATATCGATAATTTTTGGTCCGAACCAATACCTAGATAGGGTATGCTAGGTAGGATATGGAAATGAGAGGGGATGTTCATGCGAACGATACCCATTCCTAAGCACCTGTTTCATCTAACTGGGCTTGTAGTTGTTCATTCGCGTCGGGTCGAGTACGCATCCTTAATCGGAATGTTGGAGCTAGATTCTATGTGCCGGACTGCAGTTTTCTAGTGAATCGATCACATGTAGAGGATTTTAGGAAGGAGTGTCTGACCCCAGGTCTTAAACAACCCTTAGAAATAGGAAACTAGAAGATTTAGGTTAGAAGTAGAAAGGGGGAGGAAGACGCCCTTATTTATTACCGGGGGGGGTGCAGTACCCGGGGTCCGACGGATTAACGTGCCCATCCGACGCACGGCGGGTATTTAGAGGATCGAGCGTTCGTACCTGCCTAGGATCGAACCTGAGGCCCTTCCCGTAGCAGTCACGAACGTTGACTGCTACGGGAAGGGCCTCACGAACGTTGACTGCTCAGCCAACCGCGGCTTTTCCAGTCGTCCACCGTCGAGCTATTGTACTCCCATGCGCACTGCTGGTGACGCTGTCAATGACAACCTTTGTGTGTGTGTGTGGATGGGGGCGGGGGGTGTTAACAACCACCGTGAGCAACTTGATGGGCTATAAGTTTTCTCCCGTCCCTAATTAATGGCCATTGATTCCTGGGATCGGTAAGTCCCAGTGCCGTAACAAATGCAACATCCATGCCTTACCGCGAATTAAACCCCGACAGGAGATTGAAATGGGTTATGGGTCAACGGGTCTGGTGAAAGTGTTTTTGTCTCGATTTCGACCCGGTTTTATTTCCGTTTTAATTTTGAAAAGCAAAAAAAAAAAAAAAAGAAAAAGTTATCAAAGAAAAATGCGCGCTGTGGAATTTTGTGCTCTATACTGGTGCCAGCGGACTGAAAAATGATTTGTCATACAATATGAAGGACGGGTGTCCTCAGAAAGAAAAATGTCCCTTCTTTCTGAGGGGCAATGATGAAAACGGCATCACACATTTTCGAAACATTTAACTCATCATAAACCTGTGAAAATTGGTGTTGCTGTGAAACGCATTCTGAAGGTTGCTATGTTATCAAGAAACCAGACAAAAACTAAAATTAACCATGCAACAAGTTGCTTAATTCAAAATTTTTTTACTTCTGAATTAAAGCCATTAATATTAGGTGGAACAGCCTTAAAATTACTGCGGAGGGATTATTTGACTTTCGTAGATGTGTTTGAAAACTTGGGTAAAACAGTTCGGTTACGTCTTGCAAATAAAGGGCGACAGTTTCAATACTTCTTGTAAGTAAAAGTACATTATACGTCACCATAACACATTTGTTTGATTTCCATATAATCCAGGATACCCACAAAGCAAAGACTTTTTGAACGCCCTATATGTATGTATATATATATACGCCGATGAGTCATTAAATCGAGACCACTTACCTAATAAGCTGTAGGACCTTCTTTATGCGCAAAGCAGCGGCCACTCGGCGAGGGATCGATTCGATGAGGCAGCGTTTGGTATCCCGTGGTATCTGGTACCATAATGTCAACAGCAGATCCTCCAGTTCCCGTACATTTCCGGGTGGTAGTGATTTAGCGCGAACCCGCTTTTCCAAGTCGAATCACAAATGTTCGATTGGGTTCATGTCAGGTGAATTTGGATGCCAGGACATTAGCAGAAAGTCACCAGCATGTTCCTCGGACCACTCCTTGACGATTCTGCCAGTGTGGCATGGCGCATTATCCTGTTGGTAATGACCATCACTAGCAGGGAACACAATTTCCATGAATTGGGGAACTTGATCCGCAACGATGTTTAAATACCTGACAGCTGTCAGGGATTGTGCTATTGGGGTAATGGGGCCTAAAGTGTCCCAAGAAAACATCGTCCACAGCATGACACCGCTGCTTCCGGCCTGCTTCTGTCCAACAGTGCATCCAGGCACCATAGCCTCCGTTGGTAATCGATGTGTCCGCGCTTGGTCGTCTACGTAATGCACCAGGAATCTGTATTCGCCACCTTTCTTCCAATCATCCCGGTCCAATCTCGATGATCTTGTGCCCACTTCATGCCTTCTTGGCGATGACGTGCAGTGAGCATGGGTACCCTGCTGGGTTTTCGGCTACGTAGGCCCATGCGCAGAAGGCACCGACGAACTGTGTGCTGTGACACATTGCCCAGGCCACTACTGTTGTAGGTGCGGATGATTTGTCGCAATGCGGCGCTGCAGTAACTGTGAACAATGTGCGACAGTCTCAGCTCCCCTATGGCATCAATATGCTGCGAATGACACACGGCTGGAGAGAGGTTCGTCGTTTGGCCATCTGTGCACTATTTCTGATACGTAGTCACTACAGCTGCACGTGAGCAACACACAAGCGCGTCGTTTCGGAGATCGTAGTTCCGACGCGCAGTGGCATCACAATTTGTCTTTTATCAAACTCGCCTGTTTTTCCGTTTTGACTCCGAACACTCTGCTAACCGAAAGCCGGTCCACGGGTTGCATATACACTGAAGTGCCAGAAAAAACTGGTACAGACGAGCTTATGCAAAATACATAGCAACGTCACCTATGCGCGTACTCGGTTGCGTCCGCCAGAGCGTATATAAAGCGATAGACATCCTTGCCAGCTGTCAGAGCTGTTTTCGGCATAAGAATGACAAGTAATAACTACACTGCCGGACAATTGCTAAGGACGGATGACAATAGCAACGATAGCAACCATAAAATGGAAGGACAGGAAAATGTGGAAATTAGCATAAGTGCGGGATACAGTAAGACGTGTTGTGCGTATGCAAATTTTGGATTGCCGAACTTGTTCGTGACGTCATAGCGCTGATAAGAGATATAAAGGATTTGACGCGTATTGACCGTTGTTGTTCAAACGCAAAGTTGAAAGGGAAAGAATCAATTGACGAACTTGCAATTTTCAGTATGTCTTTCCGACATCACCTAGATGATTTTACGCGTGGCCGTATTATTGGCAAGATTGAAAATGGGCGAAAAATAGCAGATGTTGCCAGGGAGTTCGACGTCAGTCACAGTGTTGTTTCAAGGCTTTGGAAATCATTTCAAACAAAGGGAGAGTGTAGCAAACGTCACGGGGAAGGTCGTGTTCGCAGTACGACACCTGCAGAAGATCGCTACATAGTGCTATCAACAAAAAGACACCGGCGCAGCACAGCTAGTGAGGTAGCAAATCAGTTTATGGCTGCAACTGGCAAGCGGATCTCCCGAAAAACTGTCGCCAGACGTTTGCATGAAGGAGGACTATACGCCCGCCGTCCTGTTGTGTGCATCCCATTGTCCAGACGTCACCGTACCGCCAGTTTGCAATGGAGCCATCAACATCGCAATTGGACTGATAACGACTGGTCTGCTGTCCTCTTCTCAGATGAGAGTAGATACAGTCTATTGTCTGATTGTCTACGACAACTGATCTGGCGTGATAGTGGTACTGCATATTGTCCAGCAAACATACAGGAAAGGGACCGATATCCGACATGTAGTGTCATGGTATGGGCTGGCATCATGATCAATGGCCGTACGTCCCTCTATGTGCTTCCAACTTTGACTATGACTGGCCAATGATACATTAATGATGTTCTGCTACCTCATGTTCGCATGTTCCGTGGTGCTGTCGGTGATAGATTCATTTTCATGGACGACAACGCAACATGTCATCGAACAGTCGCTGTCCAGGAGTGTCTTGAGAGCAAGGATATTCAACGCCTCGTATGGCCAGCACGTTCTCCTGATCTGAATCCCATTGAAAATGTGTGGGATGCTTTGGGGAGGAGTCTTGCTGGTCGCCAACGCCCTCCAATAAACAAGGACACCCTCATCCGTGCACTGACAGAGGAATGGGATAAATTACCCCAACAGCTGCTTGATAATGTTGTGCAAAGCATGACACGACGTGTGGAATCTTGCATCGCCCTCCATGGTGGCCATATCCCGTATTGACATCTTAACGCCGGAACGCCTGAGGACGGTAATTGCATTTTTTCACGTTTACGTGTTCTGCACAAAATGGCTTGTTTGTCCCTTGAACACGTTCCAAAGCCTTCTGTATTTCAGAGCACAATAAATTGTCTTTCTTGTAATGTCCTGGCATTCTGACATTATTTTATTTCACTTGGCATCCAACCACACTTACTTTTTTATGCGCTGTATAGCCGTTTATGATCCGCCCTTAGCAATTGTCCAGCAGTGTATTTAAGCGATTTTCAACGAGGTCTCATAGTTGGCGCTCGTGAGATGGGTAATAGTAATTTGGGGGTAAAAACGAAGTTCGGATTTTCACGGACGACCATTGCAAGGGTGTACCGTGACTACAAGAATTCCGGGAAAAACCTCCAACCTACGATACCAGTGTGACCGTAAAAAGACATTGGGTGAATGTGACCATCGTCGGTTGTCAAGAATCGTTTCACGCGATAGGCGTGCAACACTCTCGCAGGTATCATCGGAACTCAATGCTGGAGCCTCAGCAAGCATCAGCGTCCGGACTGTGCAACGTACACTGCACGATATGGGCTTTGGGAGTCCCCTTGATGGGTGCACGACACAAAGCTATGCGCCTCGCTTGGGCACGGCAACACCGCCACTAGACACTTGATGACTGGAAACAAGTAGCCTGGTCTGACGAGTCACCTTTCCTACTATATCGGGCAGATGGAAGGATTCGTGTGTGGCTCAAACCCCATGAAGTTATGGATCCCGCCTGTCAACAGGGAACTGTACCGGCTGGTTGGGGTGTCCGTAATGGTGAGTAGTGTGTTTAGCTGGACTTCAGTGGGACCCCTGGAACGTCAACAAACATCTATGACCGGCCAACGCTATGTGCGCAACCTTTCTGACGAGGTACACCCGTTCATATCCTGCATTCATGCTGATGGGTTGGGCCTGGTTCAACAGAACAATGCACCTCCACACAAGTGTCGGATGGTTAGAGGAGCATTCATCTGAGTTTGTGGTGTTGGCATTCCACCCAAGTCCCCAGATCTGAACGTGATAGAACACATTTGGGATGCCATGCAACGCGCTATCGAACACAGGAATCCGAGACCTCGGAATACACCCAAGTTGTGAAACACTCTGCAGGAAGTATGGTGTGCATTGCCTACAGCATATTTTCAGAAGCTAGTGGAGTCCATGCGCCGTCGTATTTCTTTAGTCCTGCGCTCCCGTGGGGGAGCTACCAAGTGTTAGACTGGTTACTAGTTTTTCTGGCACTTCAGTGTATACTGTTCTGCTAACTTCACCTGCGCCACCGTTCGGTCTCCAGGCGTGCTCATTTCTCTAGGTTCTGGTTGGTCATAATGTAAGTGGCTTATCGGTGTATTATAGTGCAAAGCATATTTGTTCGGGTCGAGTCCGATTCAGTTACAGATCCGAATCGGGTCCAGTTATGTGACGTCCGGTTCGGGTCAGGGTTCAAAATGTTTGACCCGTTTCTAAAGCTGACCCAGACCTCATTATACGAATGATCATAAACCAACGCTTAAGCCATTGCGCCAGCTGGATGGCGACAATCTTCCAACATGTATTCCTGAACAGATTCTCGACCCCTTAGGTTTTACCTGCAAGGAAACCTGCTAGATTATTTTCTGGCAATCCTTAAGCTGTCTTCCTTTAGCTGAGGGAGCTTAAGCATTTTGTCCCCGAAGACACGTGCCAACCCACGGCTACCTCAATTTTCAAAAATTGTGAATCTCTCATTTCAGGTACATTGTTTGGATTTGCGTCCCTTCTCGGAACATTCTCGCCTTACCTTCACTACGGTGGCCCTTAAGTACACAGAGATAACTGAGGTCGCTGAGATGTTGATCCTGCCTTCCTCGCATCGGTATTGATTACCCATTCAAATATTCCGATAAGTCCTTCACTTTGTAAAGCACTTCATATACAGGCAAAAAGATACGCTTTGCCTGCACCGTCTGCGTATGTTCCTCACCAGTTGGACATCACTGCTACTTTCTGTAGGGCGCGGCCACTCGTAGAGAAGGTCGTATTCGTAATTTTTTTTTTTTTTTTTTTTTTTTTTTGATTGGAGGTTTTACGACCACCGTGAGCAACTCAATGGGCTATAAGCAGTCGCCCGTCCCTAATTTAGGGTCACTGGTTCCAGGGAAGGGAGAGAGCCAGTGCCGTAAGACAAACACAACATCCATGCCTGACCGGGATTCGAACCCGGACCCCTTACGGACGAATGATCAGTGGCCAACGCCTTAGACCACTGCGCCACCGGGGCGGCCGTGTTCGTAATGATGTGGGGTATAAGTTTAATATTGTAATTCCTGTTCACGTGAGTCTCTTTTGAGGGCTGTTATTGAAGTTTTAACTTTGTCGAACATTTTCAAAACGTAAAATACTCATTTATTCCGGATATTTCGTTTCGGTCTTGTTCGTTACAATCCAATAAGCATTTTCCAAGTTAATTCTCGGTAGCGCAGTGGTCTAAGCATTGGCTTATGACCATTCATCCTCGAACAGTCCAGGTTCGAATCCCGGTGAGGCATGGATGCTGTGTTTGTCTTACGGCACTGGCTCTTTCCCCTCCCTGGAACCAGTGACCCTAAATTACGAACCAACGACTACTTATAGTTCATTGAGTTGTTCACGGTGGTCGTTAAACATTCAATCAAAAAAAAAAAAAAAAAAAGAATCTTCCTGCGTAATCAAACATGTGTTACCAGTTACAAATTGGACCATGTTACTAGCTACTATACTGTGCAAATTAATTAGGACAAAGTAAAAAAACACTCTTTTTTCAAAAACTATGCCTTTATATCATTCTATGCCTTGATTATACACTGATAAATACATGTATTAGTATGAAGTATGTCCTCCTTTAGCAGAAATGACCTCTTGAATTCGTTTTGGCATTGACTCCACTAATTGAGTGCACATATTTTTGACTTCATAATCGTGGAACCACACTTTTATAGCATTCGTTATCATGTGTTCTTTGGTTGTACAGTCCATTCTACCAAAACGTCTCTTCAAAATATTCCACAATGGGATTTAAGTCTGGAGAATTTCCAGGACAATCAAGCAAATGAATTTGATTTTCCAGCATGAAATTCTTGACCAATTTCGAATTGTCACATAGGGCCAAGTCATGTTGAAATGTCCCGTCAAAAGTTTGCAAGAATGGAACAATCCTGCGTTGTAATATTTCTACGTACTTTGCTGAATTCATCATACCTTGAACAGGAACTAAGCTTCCAGTGCCATTTGATGTGAAAAAACCTCAAAACATCTGTTTCAGAAGGTGTTTTACAGTTTGTTTGACATGCTCAGGTCTTAAGGGTTCACAGTTGCTTCGTCTAACGACATTTGCTTGGTAACCCTGCACAAATATACGAGTTTCATCACTGAAAATTACCTATTTGCAGTCGTCAGCAGTCCATGATTTATAATTTTTGGCCCATGCTAAACGTTTTATCTTCATTTTCGCATTCAAATATTGTTTTTTCGTTGGTCTTCTTGCCTTCCGGCCAACTTCCAGAAGCCTACGGCGTACAGTTGAATCACCAACATCACAACCACTAGCCAATAAATCTCTTTGAAGGTCGGTACTTGTTATTTTTGGATTCATTTTGCTATTTCTGATTAGATATTTATCAGTTCGTGTAGTTGACTTTCATTTTCTTCCACATTTACCTCTCCTTTTTGGAGACGATGATCCAGATGCATTGTATCGCGTAAGCAGTCTTGATACACTTGATTTGCCTACACCAACTGCAGCAGCGAAATCTCTCACTGTCATAGAAGTGTGATTTTTCAGAGCAATTATTTTTGCACGCTTCCTTGGGGAAATATCCATTTTTCCATACACGAAACAACACGTACTCACAGAGAGCAAAAACTAACATCCACCTGTCGCACACGAGAGCTCACAACTGAAGCTGAATTTCCTGTTTAAAACCGGTCTAACCACATTCTTACTATCAAGTTCTTACAGTCACACCACCTCGCAGCTGATAAAACCGGTTTACGTGGGTTTCCGACATCAACTGGCGATCACATTACAATTCTGAGAATAAAATAGCTTGTCCCGATTAATTTGCACGGTATAGTATAATTAGACCATGCCAGTTATAAGTTGGACCATGCTAGAAGCATACCGTATTCAGCCATCACCACCTTATAGCTACAGGTCCTCGCACCGAATACAGGAAACTGGGTGACGTAGTACCGGTAGGTAAGTCTGGTCGACCACCGTGGTGGGTGGTGCAGCTGTGGAGCTTGCTCGAAGATATACAGCTAACGGACAAATAATTAAATTGTGTTTGTCATATACAAAGAACTACATAAACCTAATTATTTATACATTGGCAGTTTTCCGGAATACTTCTTGAAAACCAAATTTCAGGAAATTTATACCAATAAGTACTCGTATTTTTTCTAGATAAAAAGAAATGTTTATATTCTGGATACAAATAGTTTTGTTTAATGCTAATATACTTAATACAGATGTTTTAAACTTTGGCAAGCTAACTTTTTTTAAATAATGCTCTGGAAGACAAAAATTATAAACTTTTAATTTGGTTACCAAAATGAAGTTGTCCAAATACGTAGCTAGATGGTACTAAAATTAGGAAAACTTGTTGCGTCATTAAAATTTCGTTATTTGTACATTTAATAATGTAACAATTGCCTAATTTTCTTTTTAAAATCATCATTTATTTGCTGCAATCAGTGGATCAAGCAGCAATTCACTGTATGTAAGTTAAAAAAAGTGTTTTATTGAGCCTTTGGTAATAATTTAAAATCACACAGGAAAAAATTCAGTTTTTCTCCTTACCCTTTTTACGCTTTCCAACCGTAGGTTGAAGAAGCGTATATGCTCCAGCTTTGTCCGTCCGTCCGTCCGCAACGTGAAAATGGTTCGATTTCGACGAAATTTTAGTATGTGGTAGGGGACCACTGGGGACGATCCCTATTGAAAATGGGCGAAGCAGGGTCAAAGGTCAGGACATAGAAGCAGGATCCATTCCATGCTCTTATGCGTCATAACTTGCGTAAAAGTGGTTCGATTTCGATGAAATTTTAGTATGTGGTAGGGAACCGCCAGGGGACGATCCCTATTGAAAATGGGTGAAATAGGATCAAAGGTCAGGACATAGGAGCTGGATCCATTCGATTGCTTTTATACGTCATAACTTGCGTAAAAATGGTTCGATTTCGATGAAATTTTAGTATGTGGTGGGAACCACCAGGGCACGAACCCTATTAAAAATGGGCGAAATGGGGTCAAAGGTCAGGTAGAGCATAAGAGCGGGATATATTCCATTGCCCTTATGCATCATAACTTTTGTAAAAATGGTTCAATTTCGATCAAATTTTAGTATGGGGTAAGGAACCACCTGGGGACGTACCCTATTGAAAATGGGCGCAATGAGGTCAAAGGTCAGGACATAAAAGCGGGATCTATTCCAATGCCTTTATGCGTCCTAACATGCGTAAATATGGTTCGATTTCGATGAAATTTTAGTATGTGGTAGGGTACCACCTGGGCACGAACTCTATTGAAAATAGGCGAAATGGAATCAAAGGTCAGGCAGGGCATAAGAGCGGGATATATTCCATTGCACTTATGCGTCATAACTTGCGTAAAAATGGTTCGATTTCGATTAAATTTTAGTATGTGGTAGGGAGCCACTGGGGACGAACCCTATTGAAAATGGGAGAAATGGGTTCAAAGGTCAGGACACTGGAGTGGGATCCATTCCATTGCCCTTGTGCATCACAACGTACCTAAAATGCTTGGATTGCGACAAAACTTTATAATGTTGTTCCGAAGATATAGTGAACCGGTTCTGTTGAACATCAACGAAATGGGGTCAAAGGTCATTGCACAAAAGCCAGATTTATTCCACAGCCATTATTCTCATAACTTGAGTAATAATTTCTGGTATGTTGGAAAGCGTATCATAATCAATGCTTTCCATGATTTTACTAACTTGTTTTATGTATCAGTGAACATGGATTGCACATAAAATGCTAGTCACTGTCTGATACGAAAATAGATTTTCACTAAAGGAATTATTTCATTACTCAATATTTCGTAGTCGTAAGCTCGCAATGAATGAAAAATCTGATCCCTTAAATTCGTTAATTCACATCTTTTGAAACGACGGCGGTACTTCGTAATGGGCCCTGAAAATAATCTTTTAAGTACATGAATGATTCGTTCACAAGTACAAGAATGATTCGGTGAACTATGACGACACTATAACTTCACGTGAAACTATGACGACACTATAACTTCACGTGAAACTATGACACCACTTTGCATTTTCGATTACAGGAATGGTTTCTGTTTATCACTTCCAGTGAAATGACAGCGATGCTTTCATTAAGTTGACGTATCTGTCCTGCTTACACCTTTATGTCGAAATTATTGCTACGCTACATTTCACGCTGTAATTTATTTTTCTTTTGTACTTTAAAAGATTATAAAACAAACGTGCAAACTCTGCCGTTATTTAAAATAACTAACACAGAAGTTCTTATATAAATGCAGTGAAACTCTAAAGGCCGCCCCGGTGGCGCAGTGGTCTAAGGCGCTGGCCTCTGATCATTCGTCCGTAAGGGGCCCGGGTTCGAATCCCGGTCAGGCATGGATGTTGTGTTTGTCTTACGGCACTGGCTCTCTCCCTTCCCTGGAACCAGTGACCCTAAATTAGGGACGGGCGACTGCTTATAGCCCATTGAGTTGCTCACGGTGGTCGTTAAACCTCCAAAAAAAAAAAACTCTAAAGAACGCGTGACTTGTTTAGTTGGTGAACGTAAAGACGCGTTCACATCACCGTCCTGCTTCCATCTCTCTCTCCGTGATTACGGACTGCCCTAGTGACGTCACAATCCGGTGCGCGGGCCTGTAAGCTATAAGGGGTGATGTTTTAGCACCCAGTACTGCCATTTTGAGAGAATTCCGTAAATCATCATTGCATTTACAGTTGCGACATCTGCAAAAACAGTGAATTTTCAAGTTTAACTCTTTGTTTAACTAATTTTCATAGCTATTCTATCATTTATATTGACCATGTCGAAATTGTTTTGAAAAGGATCATTTTGTCCAATATTTAGGTTTACAACAATAAATCATTTTTGAAATTCATAAGGAATGAAATAATATTTAAACACAGAAATGTAACAAGAAAGATGACACCGAATTTTCGTTTGTAATGAGTACGTCTTTTGAATCCGTTCTGTTGCGAATTACATTTATCAAAATCAATGGAAACGGTATGGAAAACAATAGTATCTAACCGAAGAAATAAGTTTTCAAATCGGACTCTTAGAAGCAAAGATATCGACAAATACAAGATATGCATTTACGTCCCCTGGTGGGAAAACCATGCATTATTTTAAAAAGAAAGTATTCTCAAAACGTTTTTTGATGTGATATATCCGAATATATATTAATATATTCGGTGTCATCTTTCTTGTTACATTTCTGTGTTTAAATGTTATTTAAACGCTCACATCAAAAAACGTGAAATTAATTTTTAAGTCAAGTTTTCAGGAGCTCAAATTTTGCTGCAAATATATCAGAAGCAGAAATTAATTCTTACGCTCCCTGGTGACTAAACCATTCTTCACCAAATATTAGATATTATATGTGAAACATTTCCCATCAGGAGCTGTATGCGATACAGGAAGAATGTTTTAAATCGGAGTTTCAGAAGCAGAGATGTCCTGGAAAACGCAATTTATCATAATGCCCCCTAGCGGAAAGTTTATGAATTACTTGAAAATTTTCAAATTATATGAAAAACATTTTGCAGTGGAAATAATATCGAACAAAGGAATTTTTCAAATCGGACTCTTAGAAGTTAATATATTTACAAAAGTAAGATATACATGTACGCTACGCCACCTGGTGGGCATTTTAAGAAGAAATATTCCGAAAAGTTTTATCACCGTGAGTGGCATCGATCTACGAAAGAATTTTTTCAACCTAGGTTTTAGAAGCTGAGATTTTGCTGTACATACATCAGATGCAGAAATTAACGTTTACGCCCCTGGAGGCCAAACCATTTTCACCAAATATCAGAAGCAGATATATTAGGGAAAACGCAATTTACTTTTACTCCGTCTATCGGAAAATCTATGCGTAATTTGAAAAAGTGACTATATCTAAAATAGTCTTCCCCATGAATGGAATCGAAAGGCAAAAATGTTTTTCAATCGGATGTTTTGAAGCAAATGTATGGAATAAAATGTATTTTGAATTCGATATCCTCTGCATTTACGCCTCCTAGCGGCGAAATTGTGAATTGTAACAAAAAAAAAAAAAGAAATATCATAATTTACATATTTCAAGCTTCCCAATCCAAAAAGAATTTTTCAAATCGAACTAATAGTTGCACAGATATGGTAGGCGGACGGACAAACTGGTAACATAAGCACAATCTTTTTTACAAAAGACGTGTGCCGCCCCGGTGGCGCAGTGGTCTAAGGCGTTGGCCTCTGATCATTCGTCGGAAGGGGTCCGGGTTCGAATCCCGGTGAGGCATGGATGTTGTGTTTGTCTTACGGCACTGGCTCTCTCCCTTCCCTGGAGCCAGTGACTCAAAATTAGGGACGGGCGACTGCTTATAGCCCATTGAGTTGCTCACGGTGGTCGTTAAATCTCAAAAAAAAAAAAAAAAAAAAAAAAAAAGACGTGTTAAAAATGTATATTGGTTGAGGCACGGATTCGACAATCAAAACAGGCAAGCGTTCTTTCCGCTGCGCCACCAAAGCGGAGTAAACGTTCAGACAAAGGAAATATTGTTTGCAATTTGAATGCGTTTAAAGTACGCAGTTTTATAAATCAATAACGAAAAAAATATACCCTTCCAGAGTACAATGTATTTAACATTTGTCGTCTTACATTTCCTAACCAATGTTGTACTTGCCGCATCTGACCCATGGATATAACTAGTTGGCATTGCTTCATTACAATATATTCCTGCTATTTTAAATATAACCTCTATAAAAAATATAATTATGAATTGAATTGAAGGGGATGTATGCAGGACGAATTGCGCTATTGGTGTATTTACCTTAAGGGGAATGTCACCACTGTTACCTGCACCTGGGAATATAGAGCAATGTCATTTAATTATCATTGTGTGCTCGTGCTCGACGTCAGCGAAACAATCCAGCTGAAGAGGAAATTTCCGCAGTGACATTTCAGCTCTGTGAATGAAGTCTAATGTTTCCAGGTTCTGTGTGGCTTGCTTGTCCATTGAGCTTGCATAAGCAGCGCCACTGCGTTCGATTGAAGTTGAATGAGTCCATGTGAGCGCAGCGGTGGCGGTAGCAGCAGCAACCGTTCTTGATCTTCCTGCAACAGTTCCGCTGGGCTCAGAGGAAGTGGGTCCTGGCTAGTAACCGGGAGTGTGTGTGTGTTTGTGTGTAGCATATGCTCAATCCGAAATCATCTGGGTGCTTCCGTTCACTTGCGACCGACCGACGTATTCAGCATCCAGAGCGAGGCTTTTCAATGTCGTGAACGGCACCGATTGTCGAAGCTGTCATTAAAACCCCGGGGGCAAACAGACTGCTTATAATCATTTTTTTCGCTTACCTTCCAAATCATTGGATTTGACGGAATAATGGCTCACCTGTCACGCTAGGGTTTGGCTTGTAGTATGCCACATGTTGGAGAGAGAACATGGCTCTTTTACTGCACATCCAATCTGCTAAAGGATTTAAATCACGTTCGGAAAGATTGATCAAGGCTTGTTTTAGAGGTAAGTACTTCTTTATTGTATTTGCACTCCATTTGCTTGAGCACCTGTTCTTCCTTTACAACGCGCATGGAGTTTGTAAGTCCTCAAGTCACATGCAATGCCAGAACCTCTCGCTATATATTCCTTAATACTTTAATATTGAAATTGTAAAAATTAATGGTGGAAAACTTTACAGCCACTACAAACAATATGAACTGCTACCTCATCGTTCGTCATGAGTTCGAGCCTGAAATACGCAGTAGAAAAATAAGCAACCTGTTGATTGTTTGCATTCTGTGGAAGGCGCGCTACAAAGAGCTGTAATGTATTTCATTTATTTAGGTGACATTTGAAGGCGCTTTTATCAGACTGTATCTCCGGTAATTACGTAATGAACTTTATATAATGCGAAATATAACTAACCGCATTTATAGGTGCATTTTCCTATGGGATCTTAATAATGTGATCTCATTCTGAAAATCAGCAAAAATGGAACTGTTTTGGTAGATTACGTAGTATTTGAATCATCCTGCGCAATCAGTAGCGCACCTAGAAATTTCCTGCGGGGGGGGACGTGGTCCGTGGCACACAGAATTTTACCGGGGGGGTACCCTTCCTAAATGTACCGGGGAAGATGTGCGCCAAGCGACCCTGCTAATCGAATCGTTTTACTTATATATACACAAATCGTTGTCAAATTACTTACATCTAATTAATTAATTACTTACATCAAGCTTTTTATACTGAACATAAGTTTTTAATATCATTATATATATATATATACACTGCCGGACAATTGTTAAGGACGGATGACAATAGCAACGATAGCAACCATAAAATGGAAGGCAGGAAAATGTGGAAATTAGTATAAGTGCGGGATACAGTAAGACGTGCTGTGCGTATGCAAATTTTGGATTGCCGAACTTGTTCGTGACGTCATAGCGCTGATAAGAGGCATAAAAGATTTGACGCGTTTGACCGTTGTTGTTCAAACGCAAAGTTGAAAAGGAAAGAATCGATTGACGAACTTGCAATTTTCAGTATGTCTTCCCAACATCACCTAGATGATTTTACGCGTGGCCGTATTATTGGCAAGATTGAAGAAGGGCGAAAAATAACAGTTGTTGCCAGGAAGTTCGACGTCAGCCACAGTGTTATTTCAAGGCTTTGGAAATCATTTCAAACAAATGGAGAGTGTACAAACGTCACGGGGGAGGTCGTGTTCGCAATACGACACCTGCAGAAGATCGGTACATAGTGCTATCAACAAAAAGACACCGGAGCAGCACAGCTAGTGAGGTAGCAAATCAGTTTATGGCTGCTACTGGCAAGTGGATCTCCCGAAAAACTGTCGCCAGACGTTTGCATGAAGGAGGACTATACGCCCGCTGTCCTGTTGTGTGCATCCCATTGTCCAGACGTCACCGTACCGACCGTTTGCAATGGTGCCATCAACATCGCAATTGGACTGATAACGACTGGTCTGCTGTCCTCTTCTCAGATGAGAGTAGATACAGTCTATCGTCTGATTGTCGACGACAACTGATCTGGCGTGATAGTGGTACTGCATATTGTCCAGCAAACATACAGGATATCCGACATGTAGTGTCATGGTATGGGCTGGCATCATGATCAATGGCCGTACGTCCCTCTATGTGCTTCCAACTGGGACTATGACTGGCCAACGATACATTAATGATGTTCTGCTAGCTCATGTTCGCATGTTCCGTGGTGCTGTCGGTGATAGATTCATTTTCATGGATGACAACGCAACATGTCATCGAACAGTCGTTGTCCAGGAGTGTCTTGAGAGCGAGGATATTCAACGTCTCGTATGGCCAGCACGTTCTCCAGATCTGAATCCAATTGAAAATGTGTGGGATGCTTTGGGGAGGAGTCTTGCTGGTCGCCAATGCCCTCCAATAAACAAGGACACCCTCATCCGTGCACTGACAGAGGAATGGGATAAATTACCCCAACAGCTGCTTGATAATGTTGTGCAAAGCATGACACGACGTGTGGAATCTTGCATCGCCCTCCATGGTGGCCATAACCCGTATTGGCATCTTACGCCGGAACGCCTGCGGTCGGTAATTGCATTTTTTTCACGTTTACGTATTCTGCACAAAATGGCCTGTTTGTCCCTTGAACACGTTCCAAAGCCTTCTGGATTTCAGAGCACAATAAATTGTCTGTCTTGTAATGTCCTGGCATTCTGACATTATTTTACTTCACTTGGCATCCAACCACACTTACTTTTTTATGCGCTATATAGCCGTTTATGATCCGTCCTTAGCAATTGTCCAGCAGTGTATATACACAAATCGTAGTCAAATTATTTACATCGAATTAATTAAGTACTTACATCTCCTGAATTTTGTAGCTTTTGTCCTTAGTCCAACTTGATAAGATAGCTTAATGCTTTCAGGCATTTTTTAAGGTCTTTAAATTTCCAAATTTGCCGTGTGATGCACAAACAACAGTTAAAAGGAATTAGGAGAACTTTGTCCAAAAAGGAAGAAAAAAAATGTGTATACAAGTAGAAAAACGCATTCGTAATATCATGGCGGAATTTGGAAAGTCTAAAGACCTTAAAAAATACCTGAAGGCATTAAGCTATCAAAATTCAGAAGATGTAAGTACTTAAAAAATGCCTGAAAGCATCAAAATTCAGAAGATGTAAGTAATTAATTAGGTGTAAATAATTTGACAACGATATATATAATATATAAAATGATATTAAAAACTTGTATTTAGTATACAAAACTTGATGTAAGTAATTAATTAATTAGATGCAAATAATTTGACTACGATTTGTGTATATATATAAGTAACATTATTCAATTGGCAGGGTCGCTACGTCCACGACGGAATATAACAGGGTCGCTTCGCGCACGATTTTCCACAGGGTCGCTTGGCGCACGGTCGCTTCCCGCACGTAATCCCGGGGAAAATAGTCAGGTGTTATAACAATTAAGAAGGAGGTTCACTTTTGTACATTTATTCTTATCCAGTTACTAGCGATGTAGCAGTACAAGAAAGTTAATTGAGCCGCTCCGGTGGCCTCTGATCATTCGTCCGAAAGGGCTCCAGGTTCGAATCCCGGTGAGGCATGGATGTTGTGTTTGTCTTACGGCACTGGCTCTCTCCCTTCCCTGGAACCAGTGACTCTAAATCAGGAACGGGCGACTGCTTATATAGCCCATTGATTAGCAGATCAGATGTAGAAGATTTTAGTAAGGGAGTGTCTGACCCCAGGTCTTAACCCTTAGAAATGGGAAGCTAGGACATTTAGGCTAGAGTGTCAGATAGGAAAGTGACACGGAAGGGGGAGAAAGACTTCCTTATTACCGGGGGACCAGTACCCGGGGTTCAACGGCTTAATGTGCCCATCCGACGCACGGCGAGTATTTAGTGGTTTGAACGTTCGTACCTGCCCAGGATCGAACCTGAGTATCTGCATGGCCGTCACGAACGCTGAACACTAGGCCACCCGCGGCCCTTATATCCCATTGAGTTGCTTACGGTGGACGTTAAACCTCCAATCCAAAAAAAAAAAAAATTTAAATGATTAGAAGAAGCAGTAGATGAAATTATTTTCCTGGTTAGATTTTTCTAAATTTATTTAACAGAACTCCTCTTATGCTTTTTTTGTTATAATTAAGGGTACATGATTAAGAAGCACATAATCGTGACTTTTTGTTTCAAACTTCAACGTAATAATTTTCCGCTGTAAGCCCAAGTGGGGGGGGGCCATATTGGCCACCCCCATGGGTCACCACTGTGTGCAATATCCGTCGCAATTTCACCATCACCAGATGAAATAATAAAATTTCACATCTCTAGACGAAATAATACTATTTGCTGCAACGTCATTCATTTTGTGTATATACCTGTCCCATTTTTTTAGATAAACAATGAATTGCCGGTCATCTAGATGTTATAACTTCCGCAAATTTTTGATAAAAAACAATTCTCTCATAACTAGCAGTAATGCCAATCTTTGGCATCTAGCCAACAGTACGACGGTTGTTATTCAGCCGTGAAAGCAATGTTAGTGTGTGAGCGTTGCAACTTGTTTGTGAGTCACGCTGCATAACGCGCAGGAAATTTCCAAACTAAAAAAACCGGGTGTAATATTTAAATTCACGAAAATTCTGACAGGAGCCGTTTAAGTTAATTATGGATTTTATTTTAAGGCTTATTTTTCTGCTTTGTAGCTTTGCGGTTTCCATGAGATTTGAAATGTAGTTGTCCGCAACTTTAAGATCACAAGCTAGAATCTGTGATGGGCGGTTACTTCAGGCTACCGATAAAGCTGAATAGCAGAAACACATACACGACCTCCATGTCTCGGATGGTAAAAAGTTAGCTAGCATCCTATATAACCGTAACTTGGAATTCTGTGAATACTCGTGAAACGCGTATATTAAATCCGTTTACTTTTGTGGTGGTAGTAAGCACAAAGATTCGCCAAGCTTTCGCACTCGACTGAGAGCCTTTTTCAAGGCAATGGTAGACATGCCAATGCAGGGAATCGGAACACGTAAGGAACTAAGATGATTTTTGAAAATAACGTGGGTGACATCACGAGCATATTACACGAATTTTTTTTATCACGTAATTATACAGTGTGTCGCGATGTGTTTCCGTCTTTTTATAACGCATGCCAAACCATTGGTAGTTCAGTAGAGACTATATCATTGCATGCCACTTTGCTGGATAGGGTTTTCCTAATGGCACTCCCTTTTGAAATTCGTGTAAGGGGCAATTCTTCTAATATTATTCCATACAGGAGCGGCCGAGCAATGCATGACTTCTCTGGCGAGGGATGTATTCTGCATGTCCTGCTTCACACTTCGTACGTGTTCTTTACATCTAGTGTCCAAGGATCGCTTTGTCATTCCGATATCTTTTCCGTGTTGTCAGGATATAATATCGGTATAGCGTACACACCCGCCTGTATTTTTTTTTTTTTTTTTTTTTTTTTGTGTGTTGAAGGATTAACGACCACAGTGAGCAACTCATTGGGCTATAAGCAGTCGCCCGTCCCTAAGTTAGGGTCACTGGTTCCAGGGAAGGAGAGAGAGCCAGTGCCGTAAAACAAACACAACATCCATGCTTCACGGGATTCGAACCCGGATCCCTTTCGGACGAGCCTTTTCTTTCTCACACTGTCTCTCCTTGCAACTGGATATTATATGTGATAACTGGGTCGGGGACTTCATTACTATTAATATGTTGTATTTATGTAATAAATTCTTTAACCAATATGTAATGCCTGGGCCGTATGTAATAACATACGCGAATCTTTGTGCATACTATAGCACAAAAATAAACGGATGCGTTTCATGAGTATTCAGTCTGGTGTATTTAAAATAAAGTTGGAAATCTGTTATGGACGTTTTTAAAATACCATTATGAAAGTGGAAGGCTGAAATTTTTCGAAGACGTTATGAGAGTAAAAAGTCGTTTTGTTTTAGGATTCTGTGTCCTATGAAAGAAAGAACTCTAGCTGAACGTCTCGTTGCAGAATTTATGGAAGACTTCTTAAAGCTTTGCGGCCTGTTTTTTTTTTTTTTTTTTTTATTGGAGGTTTAAAGACCACCGTGAGCAACTCTGTGGGTTATATAAGCAGTCGTCCGTCTCTAATTTAAGGCCACTGGTTCCAGGAAAGTGAGGCAACTAGTACCGAAAGACAAACACAACATCCAGGCCTCACTGGGATTCAAACCCGGACCAAGCTGTGGCGAATGGTCAAAAGCCCGCGCTCAGGCGACTGGGGCGCGACCTGTTTTGACCCTTAAGCCACTTAACAAACCAAACTGCAGAGTCGAATACATCCCGGGCAAGTAGTTAGTACTAATACCAATCTGTTGTGGTTAGGAAGAACAATTTTTAGTTATTTGAAAAAGAACTGAAAAGGTGCAAAATCTGTCGAAACAAAATTCACGTTTTACAGGAAAATAACACATACCGGAAATCATGTTTGTTTTCGAAGAAGTAAGAAAGTTCGTGAATGACACAGCACGAGCTGGAATGTCCAAAATAAATAGTAAGGCTGCAGTGTTCGAAATAGAGTTTTAAAGGAATTCAACGTAACACATGTACCTGTTGTACCGAAAAATCTATCAGTATCTTTTACATCCTCTGAGATAGACAGCGTAAACCCAGTTCTGAATTAGGAGTGTTGAAAAATTGAAGTTGGAGACCTACCGTGGAAATTTTATGTATTTGTTGAAATTTTCAACTCTGTTGTATTCAGGCGTTATCGATCGTACTCTGTGCATATCATTTGTAGACTGCTTCAAACGTTTGTACGTTACAAATATTTGAATTTTGCAAATGTGAAGAACTTAATGCATATAACGAAGAACGCAGTTGCCGTATATTCGAGGCTAGCTGCGAAGCCCAGAGAATGCACAGATAAAAGTTAATTAAATATACACAAATAAAAGTCCAATTATCAACGGTATTAAGATATGTCAATGCTTTCGGTGCAAAAAATCACGAGCGGATTCGCTTCTTTCGATTATGAGAATCAGTCTGGCGAGCGATGATCAACGTAACGCAAGTAGGTCTTCGAGATAATTCGCTGTTCGGATGCGAAGAGCTTCAATATTATCTCCTGCAAGCGTTTCCATGACAACATGAATGAGCTACGGAGCGCGTGAGTGGCCATTGCTTTGTCCAAGTGTTCGCTCCGTAAAAACGAAGACTTCGGACTACCTCAGTCCCTCCATGCTTCCAGCGCGTATTTCGCGAGAGTTGTTTCAGTTTGTGTGAAGTGTCAATGGATTAAAATCGGCGATATTATATCTTAAATTCGTGGCTTTGTTGGATTCGAACAGTTTTGATAAATTTTGTGAAAGCTTCCTTCAACATCTACTATCAGAACTTAAAGAACTCTATGCTTCAAATTTTGATACAGCTCGATTAAAAAATGAACTGAAGGTGGTTTAATTTCCCTGACGAATACAAAACAAATCAATGAGAAACATTGCTTGTTACATAAAGTTGAATAATTGGACATAGTGTTTATTGAGGTGTACAGATTAGCAGATCAATATTAAACTGTTCATCAGCAACTGCCGAAGGAAGTTTTTCCGTATTAAAAAGAATCAAGATATATCTTAGAGCCACACAAGGACATGCACATTCGAGCAACTTGGTTGGTTTGTCAATAGAGAAAAACATTATTTTTAAATATGAAAAAGTACTCTGAAGAAACATTTTTGTGAAAACGTAACACTCAAGTTTACACAAAACGAAAGAAGAATGTAATCCGTGTAGTGTTCAAATCCTAATCCTCATAATTATTTGGTATCATGTTAGCAATAGCATGCGCCTAAAATTTAGAAAAATAATGTTACTTCTATTACTTAACAATTAAAAAATAAACCGCATTTTTTAAAAAAAACAGTACTGGGGGGGGGGGGGGAGATAATCCAGGTCTCGGACCCAAGATGGGTCACCGGAAGAACGAAAACATTATGCCCAGCGCGTCTTCTTGAAAATCAAAGGAACTCCAGGTACAAGACGACGCCTTGTGAAAGTCATGAAACGGCATAAATTACACCTGATACTGAGCTCTGTTAAACACTGTTGTTCTTCAGATGGGAATGGCAGCGGGCTTCAGTGAGTTTAGAGGAAGGCCAAATTGTAATGGCCAGACGACTGGGTCAGAGCATTTCCGAAACGGGTAAGCCTTGTGGGGAACTCGCTATCAACCGTGGTTAGTACCTACCAAAAATTGTCCCAGGAGGGGAAAACCACGAACCATGGGAAAGGTGTGAGCCTACACGGCTCATCGATGCTAGAGTTGGAAGCGAAGGCTATCCCGTATGATACGAACTAACAGAAGAGATAATCTGGCGCAACTCGCCGGTAATTTGAATGCTGGTGACAAGAGTAATGTCTCACAAAGCATCATTAAACTCTACTGAAAGAGGAGCTGCGTAGCGGCAGGCCGCTCTAAGTTCCAACGCTAACCCCAGTTCACCGTCGAATGCGCCCCACAATGCCAACGTGTCCATCAAGACTTGACCTTGAATGATTGGAAGAAGGTCGTCTGGGCCGCCCCAGACGACCTTCTTCCAATCATTCAGCGCTTAGTAGTCTAAGCGCTGACTTTTAATCATTCGTCCGAGCTAGATCCGGGTTTGAATCCCGGTGAAGCATGGGTTTCGTGTTTGTCTTACAGCACTGGCTTTCTCCCTTGCCAGGAACCAGTGGCCGTAAATTAGGGACGGGGGACTACTTATAGCCCACTGAGTTACTCACGGTGGTTGTTAAACCTTCCAACCAAATAAAAAAAAACAAAAAAAAAAAACTAGTCTGATGAATCTCGTTTTCCTGTTGCACCATGTGAACGGCCGTCAACGTGTGTGCCGTTTATTTGGGAAATTGTTGTCACCATGATGCACAATGGGACGAAAACTAGTCGGTGGAGGAAGTGTGCTGCTTTCGGCAACATTCTGCTGAGAAACTCTGGGTGCAGTCAGTCGCGTGCAGAAAACTGACTTCTACCACCTTCCTATACGTCACTTCAGACAGGAACATCCTTTCATGGCAACGGCATTCCGCTTTCGTTGACTTTACTCAGAAGGTTAATGTGACATGCCACACTCCCTGGATTGTTCGAGAATTGTTCGAGTAGCGTGAAGACTTTCAGGTATTGTCCTGGCACCGAAATTCTCCAGACATTAATCCAATCGATCATCTGGTGAATGTGTTGGAACAGCAAATCTGATCTGCTGCGGCTAAACCGCGTAATTTACCAGATTAAAGAGATCCGCTGGTAACGTGATGGTACCTAGATACCACAAGATACCTCTAGAAATTTTATAAAGTTAATGACTTGCCCGGATAGAGCTATTTTAGCAGCACGTAAGGACCAACATCATATTAGGTAGGTGGTCATAGTGTTTTGACTCTTCGGTGTAAAGCAAATTAAGAATGAGAAATTCGGACATTAAAAACAGCACACATACACACGCAAAATGTTCAATCATTTTCAAATAGTAACATTTTCTTAATGCTTCGTTATAACGACGCAGAAGTGTTTGAATGTTAGTGTTTGACGAAAGGGGAATTCAAATGCGTTCTAAGTTTAACACACTTTTATTTGTATTCTGGATATTTTTTTAATGAACGCATTCCCAGAGAACGTCAGTGCCACCGTTTTATTCCAGGTCCTTGATTCTTAGATGTCAAATTGTGTAGGAACCATATTTCAGTGAATTCCTGTTGCCTATCACCTATGAAATTATAACCACAATTTCTGAGCTGATGATGTGCAGAATAAGTATTTTCGGAAAGTTGAATTGTAATCTCGTGAAAATTGGCAAATTGGCCATATAAAAATTTCTTTTTATTGAACATTCAACCACTGCGCGATGCTTCACATGTAATTCTTTTTTCCATAACTAGCTGACATAGAAAACGAGCTTATTAAAAATTCCGCCATCTCGTTGTATGCCTAAGGACGAAATACAATTAACATCAATTGTTATTAATACTTTTCTTCCAGCTTACTTTGAAATCATCACTACACAAGTTGTTTGAATGTTCTACACTGTAGGTTGAAAAAATCCCAAAACGGTATTTGTAAACGTAAAAATATATTAGTTTGAATAGGAATTTAAACCCCAACAATACTTATCTTTCAATCATTCATTCTTCCATTCTCAGCCCCGATGGCCGAGTAGTTTGAGGCACGGTCTTCCGGCCACCTTCCAAGATTAGTCAATATTCAAGTTCCGGAGTCGCTTAGACCACTGCACCACGTACTGAAATTGATATACACTGCTGGACAATTGCTAAGGACGGACCATAAACGGCTATATAGCGCATAAAAAAGTAAGTGTGGTTGGATGCCAAGTGAAATAAAATAATGTCAGAATGCCAGGACATTACAAGAAAGACAATTTATTGTGCTCTGAAATCCAGAAGGCTTTGGAACGTGTTCAAGGGACAAACAGGCCATTTTGTGCAGAATACGTAAACGTGAAAAACATGCAATTACCGTCCGCAGGCGTTCCGGCGTAAGATGTCAATACGGGATATGGCCACCGTGGAGGGCGATGCAAGATTCCACACGTCGTGTCATGCTTTGCACAACATTATCAAGCAGCTGTTGGGGTAATTTATTCCATTCCTCTGTCAGTGCACGGATGAGGGTGTCCTTGTTTATTGGAGGGCATTGGCGACCAGCAAGACTCCTCCCCAAAGCATCCCACACATTTTCAATGGGATTCAGATCAGGAAAACGTGCTGGCCATACGAGACGTTGAATATCCTCGCTCTCAAGACACTCCTGGACAGCGACTGTTCGATGACATGTTGCGTTGTTGTCCATGAAAATGAATCTATCACCGACAGCACCACGGAACAGCCGAACATGAGGTAGCAGAACATCATTAATGTATCGTTGGCCAGTCATAGTCCCAGTCTGGAAGCACATAGAGGGACGTACGGCCATTGATCATGATGCCAGCCCATACCATGGCACTACATGTCGGATATCGGTCCCTTTCCTGTATGTTTGCTGGACAATATGCAGTACCACTATCACGCCAGATCAGTTGTCGTCGACAATCAGACGATAGACTGTATCTACTCTCATCTGAGAAGAGGACAGCAGACCAGACGTTATCAGTCAATTGCGATGTTGATGGCTCCATTGCAAACGGGCGGTACGGTGACGTCTGGAGAATGGGATGCACACAACAGGACGGCAGGCGTATAGTCCTCCTTCATGCAAACGTCGGGCGACAGTTTTTCGGGAGATCCGCTTGCCAGTAGCAGCCATAAACTGATTTGCTACCTCACTAGCTGTGCTGCGCCGGTGTCATTTTGTTGATAGCACTATGTACCGATCTTCTGCAGGTTTCGTACTGCAAACACGACCTGCCCCGTGACGTTTGCTACACTCTCCATTTGTTTGAAATGATTTCCAAAGCCTTGAAACAACACTGTGGCTGACGTCGAACTTCCTGGCAACATCTGTTATTTTTCGCCCTTCTTCAATCTTGCCAATAATACGGCCACGCGTAAAATCATTTAGGTGATGTCGGGAAGACATACTGAAACTTGCAAGTTCGTCAATTGATTCTTTCCCTTTCAACTTTGCGTTTGAACAACAACGGTCAATACGCGTCAAATCCTTTATATCTCTGATCAGCGCTATGACGTCACGAACAAGTTCGGCAATCCAAAATTTGCATACGCAGAACACGTCTTACTGTATCCCACACTTATGCTAATTTCCACATTTTCCTGCCTTCCATTTTATGGTTGCTATTGTCATCCGTCCTTAGCAATTGTCCGGCAGTGTATTATGTATTTTATGCTTCACAACGATATTGAAACTATCTAAAAAAAAAAAGCTCAAAAAAAAAAAAAAATTCCGGAATTGGAGGCAGAGTCCGATCAGTTATGTTCTCGCAGAGCAAGTTCAAATGCGCCACAAAAATAAACGCAATTTATAAAAAATGTAACAACATATGTCGATTCTTTTACCTTTTCATGTTACTGTTACAGTGGACACCCCCCCCCCCATCCTAAAACCTGAAGAAAACTCTAAAATTTGTCCGCCATGTTGCGTATGGTATGAGGCAGCTAGGAATCACAGTTCGGCAGGCTCACATGTTTTTTTTACAGTTCAGTTGTTTTATTTATTTCTCATTTACGTTGTTTTTTCTTTCGGATGTTCTCTAAATTAATTAACAAAATTGCGGGATAATTGGGAAGTCGCTCCAATGCTCTTGAAGGCAAGAAACGCAATATTTTTGCCATTTTAAATTGTTTCTACCTGTGGGAAAAGGTAGCACTCAATGGTTGCTCTGGAAATTGATAAGAGCAAAAGCGATAGGCCCAGAAGAGGACTTCTGGATTTCTTGAGGAGGGGCCGATGTTACGACCCACCCCGCCATTAATTTAGTAATTAATGGGCGTGGTTGATGTGTGAAATTAATTAAGTATTAATTGTTCGAGGCTTGATTGGAGTTTAAAAGTGTAAACAGCAGATAAAGTTTTATCTGGGGGTTTGGAAAGAAAAGAGGCGAAGAATTCTCTCTGGCTGGGTGGTCTCAGAATAGCTCTGTTAGGTCATAAATATCAGGGCGCAGCTGACGGGAAGCTAAGCAACACGGAATGGTACCTTTCGAAGAGGGGTCCACTTGAGTAAATGAATGAAGATGGGGACAAAAGGTTTAGCGAATAATCGTAAATTCGTCGATTGTTTGGGGCATTTTCGAGAACAATTGCTCTCTGTGTGGTCCGTGCAGAAAAATAAGATTTCGCACTTAGCGTGAAATTAAGGAAGAAAGTTCAGTTGTCTGTATGCTTTCCGATGTGAAAGGCTGGATGCCTTGGATCTGCAAAAAATGAATTGGGAAAAATGAAGCAGCAAACCTCCCCGCATTTGGTAAGAAATGGAGACAACTCGAGGCAGCTGGAGATGCCAGTTTGCCACAAAGACAGCAGAATGCCTAAATCCGCGTGATAACGAAGAAATTTCTAGGCTGGAGCGTAATGGAAATCAGCGACTGTTTGGACTAATGAAAGCCAAGTTACAGGGGAATTAAGAAGTCTGCGAGTGGACAGTGGTCATTCCAATGAGAAGCGAAGCCAAGCAAGTCGGGTTCGGATGCCAACCACTGCAGTGTGGAATCGTCACCCCCATTCATCCCCTACTGTGGAGGAAGTGAAGAGACGCGCTTGTCTTACGGGGAGAAGCGAGGCCCCATGTGTGCGTGTGTGTGATCACGTAAGCAGCGGAGCCACTACGTGTAAGTGCGACGGGATTAAAACATGGCGAAAGAAAAATATGAGCGTAAGAGCGGTGGCTTCGATACCTAACAAATATACAGGCGACATGTTGAGTTGCCGATATACGCTTAAGGTAAAAGCACGTCTGATTTCGCTCGGCCGAGAAAATTAATCTCAGGGCTGGCGGTCGCAACTCGATAAAAAAAATGGAAACGAAACCTGCGAGTGGCATATTTGAACTGCGTACTCAGGCAGGGTAGATAGATAGATGGTTTGCGAACGGAAAGGAACTGACTGAATTGGGAATGAACGGTCAAAAAGGACGGAAGGTAGCGACGGACGGAATCAACTATAGCAGCAGCGGAATTGAATGTGTCCCACTCTCCCAGCAGTCGACGTTCACAATTATTTCTTCACGACAACAAAAATCATTTCCCAGGAACACAGAAAATCAATCTTGGAAACCGCAACATCAGATGTGAGAGGGCCTATTTTGCTTAACGGCCACCTTCAAATCGTCACGAGAATAGATCAGTGTGCACTCTAATCATTGCAACAAAGTGCGGCGTGATATTACCATTTTTAATTGTGTGCTTCATTTACATCAAGCGTCAAAGTGAAGTGTTGAATCATCGGTGCTGCCACATGGTGCAAGTGTCTGTGTGTGTGTTTTTTGTTTTGTCGTGTGATATTATGTGATGCACAACGGATTTGCACAGCAAAGTCACGTAACTGTAAGTAGATGAATATTTCCTTTTTCTTTCTTCGCACATCTGCGAACTTGTGCCATCCCGACACCCAAAGCTGCATGGACATAGATGCAGTAATGCTGAGTGACTGAACCTCAGAGGAAATACCTGCACATACAGATTTCAATTTCTTACCGGGCCCATTTCCTGATTATTTTTTTACATGAATAAGGGAGAAGGTGTGGCCACAAATTTCGCTGGGCGGGACAGTTTCTTTTAACTTTGGTTCAGGGCCAAAGCGAGCGGGGAAGGGATCTGCATGTGCATGCTTATTAGATTTAGTTAATTAACTTTTGGCAGTATTTCGCACCTATAATCTTATACCGCAAATTAACGTGCTTGTGTATTTTGTGTCGCGAGTATTTTTAATGTGATTGTTTGCATATAATTTTTTTTTCATTCTCTAAGCAATTGTATATGAATATCACCTGCAGCTCTATTTAGTGTGTAAACGAGTAGTATCTCTTGTTCAGATAGTCCGGTGGAGACTCAGTCGGCTTGTGTCTTCCGACAGTAATGTGTGACACCGTATGCTGCCCTCATAAGAGGGGCAATTGTCTATGCGCCTAGAGAGCGCCGTATCTGTTTAAATCTCGCAGAACGTTATTAAATGTTGTGTTGTGTATTTGAGAATCATGTGTTATTTGCGAAAGTGAGTGTTGTACTGGCTGGTTGGGGATTGAATGTACCGGAGTAAGATCCGGACCACTACACTCAGTCACGAATTGGTGATTGCGGGTGAACCTCATCACAACTCTGATCCCAAAGTATCATTTTTTTTAGATTATTTTATTTTTTATTTGTTGTTGTTATTTTGTTCACAAGGTGGATTCACCCAAGCCTTTTATGCTTCGGGTCATTCTTCAACTTTTCATTTTTTATGTTCTGGTGTGAATCTTTGAGTGCAGCAGTGCACCTGAGATTCTCACCTGGTGCCGTGGCCAACTAAATTGTACTTCAGGTCTCAAGCACCGTTACCGGCAGACTCGGCAGGAACACTGCTAGTGCCGTGTAACATTACTGTTGAATTTGCGACATATAGCGACTATCTAGTTCCTAACGTATAGTAGCCTTACCAAGTACAACCAAAATCAATACATTATTCTTGTGTGCGGATGGCAGGGCACTCTTCTGAATTTTGTCCGCAAAATGTCGAAATCTTTCCCACCAGTTGTAGACCATGGAATTTCGCCCAGTATACAATAAACATGAGATTGTTTTGTGACAGTACCACATCCATTCATTCTCATTACGTTTCAGAACTAAATTTCGCCGACCCTGTGGCGCAGAAGTCTAAGCCACAGTCTCTGACCATTCATCGGAGATGTCTGGGTTCGGATCCCGGCGAGGCATGGACGTTGTCTCTTACTGCAATGACTCTCCCTCTTCTCTAGAACCAGTGACCCTAAATTAGGGACGGGTTACTGCTTATAGCCCATTGAGTTCTCAGAGGTGTTTATACATCCAAGCGGCTGGGTCTTCGGCAACGCAGGCCCATGCGCAGAAGGCTGCGATGAACTGTGTGATGTGACACATTACCCTGATCACCGCTGTTGTAGCTGCGGGTGATTGGTCGCACTGTGTCCCTGTTATCTCCGCGAACAATGCGCGACAGTTTCCGCTCCCCTCTGGCATCAGTGAGCTGCGGACGGCTCGTCGTTTGGCCATATATGCACCACTTTTGATACGTACTCATTACAACGGCACGCGAACAAGCAGCGCTGTTTCAGAGATCGTAATTCCGAGGCACCATGTCAACACAATTTGTCCTTTATCGAACTGTGATAAATCAAATCAGCAGCTTTTCCTGTTCTTACTCGGAACACTGTACTAACCGAAAGCCGGTCCTCGGGTTGTATACATACTTCTCTGTGAACTTCACCTGCGCTACCGTTCGGTCTCCAGGCGCGCTCATTTTTTTCTTGGTTGGGGATGGTCATAATGTAATGGCTCATCAATGTATATTTTAAAAAATTTCTTAATGCACTTGTGTGCCACTGAGAGGACATAAGTTAACGTTTTCATTTGCAGCATATTCGCTGTAACATCTGCGCTTCTAAAAACTAGATTGGAAAAGAAATCTTTTTTTTTTCGATCAGATACTACGAACTGCCAAAACATTTTGTGTACATTTACTGGCAAAAATGGTGCACAATTTCCCCGCTGGGACACAAATGTCTTATCGGTGTTTGTTGATATCACTGCTTTTAAATGTCCTTAGGAACCGTCCTTAAAGTACGTCCGAGATTACAGGGGGAGAGGATTCCTGACAACCGGACCATGTGTGAAATGGGGAAGGCTTAGTAATTCGGACTTCCAGCGGCCAAAATATGGTGGATGGTATTTCTTCGTTTTGTTTTCTGTTTTTCTTCTTTTTAATAGTTATAAAATGTTAGGAAATATTTCAGATTTCTGATGATATATAGCTACGCCGCCCCGGTGGCGCAGTGGTCTAAGCGATGGCCTCTGATCATTCGTCCGAAAGGGGTCCGGGTTCGAATCCCGGTGAGGCATGGATGTTGCGTTTGTCTTACGGCACTGGCTCTCTCCCTTCCCTGGAACCAGTGACCCTAAATTAGGGACGGGTGACTGCTTATAGCCCATTGAGTTGCTCACGGTGGTCGTTAAACCTCCAACCAAAAGAAAAAAAAAGATATATAGCTGAATCAGAATATATTAAGTTGTCATATTTGTACCACCAAATATGTTTTGTTTTGTAGATGGTATGATAGGGAGTGTTGCAACCATGAAAGCGTGCGTTCATTTGTAGATCTTTATTTCAGAATGATAAAGTTCGGGTAGCATTTGGGAATAAATTAATGCCTAAATAATAAATATTTTCTGAAGCAAACATGTAAATATATGGAAGATTCCTTTAAATAATTACATGTTTTCTTTGTTTCTCAACGGACTTCTAAAAACAGTCGTCAAAAATAAAGGGGATTTGCGGGAATTAGGACCTCCTTTTTAGGAGAGAGTGTGAACAACCGGACAAAATGTGACATAGAGGAGGGGGGAGTCTAAAAATAGTAAAAAAACACGGACGCACTTTATGGACGGCCTCTTATACTATATTCTTTGTTCAACACTTTGCCTCTACCCGTGGGGTTTTGTAGTTCACAGTTCTCGCGCTAGATGGCGTTATTGTGCATTTCTGTTTGATGTTGTATGTCCGCCTCTATATACCTTTTTGAATTTTTTTTTTTCACTATACGATGTTCGTTACAGTAACGATGAGGAATATTATTATTTTCTAAATAGTGCGCAGTTTATCCGCTAGGAGGCAGAAATGTTAAAATCTTTTTCTTGGTATCTCTGCTTCCATGAGAAGTATTTGGAAATTTCTTTTCCTTAATACAGCTTTTGCTGTGAAGAAAAACTTCCACATATTTTCTACTTTTCCATTATTTAAAAATCCTTCCGTTAGGGTGCGTAAACTGAGATGTTTCCCTCTACATCTCTTCTTCTAACTGATATAAAAATCGCTTTTACTCTGATATGTTCTTTCAGCTAAGAGAAATTTTTCAGCACAGTTTAATTTTCGCTAAGACTTTCCAACCGCCAAGGGAGGGGGGAGTACCAGTTTCTAGATGTTTTATCGATTGTAAAAATGTGGTTGATTTTGTATGTGTGTGTGTTTTCGGTAATGGGTCCATTCATAATGAATAAATTTAAAATATTTTATTCGATTCAAAAGAATATTACAACCGAAAATTCGGTATCATCTTTCTTGTTTTACTTCACTCGAAGGTAGTGCACCTAAAAAGAATATTACAACCGAAAATTTGGGATTCGATAATTATCTGTCCTTTAAAAAGCATTTGGTGCAGCAGCGCACCCAGAAATTTCCCAAGGGAGAGGATAGCCCGTGGTGCACAGAAGTTTTGCATGGTTGGGGGTGACCCCCCTAAAATTAACGGGAAAAATAGTCAGGTGCCATAATAATTAAGAGGGAGGTTGTCTTTTGTACATTTATTCTTATTCAGTTACTAGTAATGTTGCAGTACAAGGAAGTTAAATGGTTAGAAGAAGCTGCCGAGGACTTTTCTGGTTAGATTTCTCTAAATTTATTTAACAGAACTACTCCCTTATAATTATTGTATGTTATAATTATACGGCACATGATTAAGAAGCATTACATATGTAGATCGCTTATTGCGATTTTTTTTGTTTCAAGCTTCGACGCAATTATTTTCCGCCTCCCGTGGGTGCGCCACTGATTTGGTGTGTGTGTGTGTGTTGCACTTACCCCTAGTAGAAATGCAATATTGCGCAACACAAATTGTCACATAATCTGAGTTCAATTATTACAATAGGCTGAAAAGGAAGGAAATAGTGTCTCTTGAGAAACTTGCAGAGGAGAACTAATTTCCTTCGAGAAAGGAAATCTTAAACCCATAAAATTATGTTACTTTTTCCGTTTAGAAACGTTTCAAAAAAGATATACGAGACTGTACTTCTCTCATGCTAACGTTTTTATTAGCAAGCACAATCGTAAAGCCTAAGTTCTGTAAAATTTAAATCTCTGCAGTAACGTGTTTTAATGCGGCAAATGTTCGACTCAGCACGACATTTCATAATCACCTGTGTATCATTTCTTCCGATGTTTTTTTTAAGCCTTTCTTAATGTGGATGCCTTCTCACATAAAAAGAATGAGCTTTTAAAAAATGACTGCAGTTGACAATAACTGTTTTGTCTACTTACTTTTTGCAGCTTTCTTAGAAGTCAAAGTAGAACTTGGGGAAACTTTATTGATCCCTGTTCTACGCAGTAGACGGATTTACTTTCAGAAAAAAGTGAGACCGATTTACTTTCAGAATATTTTGTAAAGGTACTTTCGTGAAACAATCATAATCTTCTTCCTTATCTAAAGCTATCTCTGTAACATGGCAGTTTCAAAAGCCAGTATTAAAATCCCGAAGTTCTACAAGACTGGAGGGATTTTCTCAACTTCCCAGGAAATTTCTGGGTTAAAGAAACCGCAATTTTATCTAAACTGCTGAAATTATTTGTCAAACGCATTTTAATTCTCATCTGTTGAAAAAAATATGAAAACAAAAGGCATTTACTTGGTTGAACTTTTGCAAGCGGTTATTTTTCATACTTTTCGAATGCAGAACTCCATAATATGCGGAAAGAAGTTATAATTTTTCATGTTCTAGACTTCTGTAAAACCATTTATAAATCTAATTAATCAAACAGAGCCGTGGACAGTGGGGGTTTTTACCCTCAGAGGGGTCATACTAGAGGCATAAATCCATTCTCTGTAGAACAGAAATGCAAAATTTGTTATTAAATTTACTGAAAACTCTTTTAAAATAGAAAACGTTACGTCAGGAGTTTTGGTTCTGTTGTGTCGTTCATAAATTAAATGGTTTGTCAATATAAAACTGATTATTTTAGATTGTCAAACTAGTTTCTTTTCTCGTTTAAGTCTAAAAATTGAGAGTTCCAATAGATTAAGTAACATTGGGCTATTATTTCATGCGTATGCTGAAGAAATATTATTTGAAACTTTCTTCTTCCTTATATTTCAAAATTCTCGGGAATATAAATTTTTTTTTCGCGGAATATAACCAGCTATTCTTATACTAAGTCCAATCAGAAAGTTCCGAGACTAGGCCGATGTACAACACAGTACTTACGTTACTTAAGTCTAGCTATGATCTCCCTCAAAGTAGTCTCCTTGGGCAGCGATGCAACGCTGCCAGCGTTTTTGCCACTGTTGGAACGCTCCCTGGAAGTCCTATTCGCGAATCGTGTCAAGCACCGTCTCAGATTCGCGCTGGAACTCGTCCACAGTTTCAAAACGGCGACCCTTGAGATTCAGTTTCATTTTCGGGAACCCAAAGAAGTCGCAGGGGACCAAATCCGGCGAGTAAGGCAGGTGAGGAAGGGTAGTCATTCTGTTGCGGCTGCAAAACTGGCGTGTTGCTAACGCTTCATGAGCTGCTGCATTGTTGTGTGGAGCAGTAAATCGCCCATGCGCCACATTTCAGGTCCTTTGCGGTGAATGCCCTCCCTAAGATGCCGCAGAACACCGCAGTAAAAAAAGGCGGTGACGGTCTGTCCCTGCGGGACGAATTCACGGTGCACAACCCCACGAATGTCGAAGAACACGATGAGCATGCTTTTGGTTGCGCTCCGGACCTGTCGGGCTCGCTTCGGTCGGTCGTGGAGACGCCGGGCTCTTCCACTGCGACGACTGGTGTTTGATTTCGGGATCATAACCGTAGACTCGAGTCCCGTCCCCAGTGATGACCCGCGACAGGAACATTCCCGATTTGCTGAGTTTGACGCAGATTTTGATGTTCGCTCGCTGCTTTAGTTTACAGTCCAAACCGAAATCGTAGCTATGTTCCGCACGTTGTCACCAAATATGGTGTAGCACAGCTTCCAATGTTTACAGGACGGCACAATAACTTATAAAGGTCACAAGCCCTCGACCGATGCTCGCGCATCCGCGTACTGTCATCTGTTGGCGCGCTGCGCACCTAGTCTCGGAACTTTTTGATCGCAATGCGCATATTTTTGTGGAAGACATGAAAAGAAAGAAAAAATAAAGAAAAAAACTATTTGTTCTGTTGCGCATGAATTACCATAACATTTTAGCTTTTGAAAAAGCAATATTCTGAGTCTCCGAAAATGGCTTTACTATTTTAACGCTTTCTTGCTATCTGGCAACCGCCGGAACAAGTGAACGTAGTTGCCTCTCATTTGTGTGATGTTTTTACAGCAAATAAAACAACGCGCGCATTAGGGCATCTGTGCAATTTTGAGGGGTTTTGAAGGACAGAAACTACTGACAAGGCTTGGTTTCTCACGATTTCGTAAAAGAAAGGCAAAGTCTGAAATATTGCGACTGGCTGCTGTGATTAGTTTTAGATACTTCATCAGCTTCCTATAGAAGCATCTGATGTGCGGCGAGCGGACACGCGCGTACCTGTTTTAATTATCGAATCGCTGCTCAAAACAACACGCATTTTATTTTACTGTTTTAATGTTCATGAAACATACCTTCCCTTTCGGGCATCACAAACAAAGAGAATATAGCTAGTTCGTAAAAAACTTACTCATCTTATTTCCCCCCTCATTGTTGATGCAAGTAGTTTAATATTGAAGTGTATAATGTACCGTATGCAGATTGAAAATGAGGAACACTTGAGATTCACAAACAATCATACCTTGAGAAAAAAAATCCTTCATCTGTTTATGATAAGAAAAAGAACATGCCTTATAGAGGAAGAGAAATAGGAACAAAAAACACCAATGAGTGAGCGTGGGAGTTAAGTGGAGATAAAGCTGCAAGATTCCATAAATAGCTCGGTAAACTGACAAGTTTGCTGTCGAGACAATGCCGGTAGGAATGTGGAGAACATTAGATGCTGAGAATGCTGACATCGTGTGAGATCTATGAAAAGGACGGGAAGTTATTCCCGAAGAATGAAGGAACGTGTGTTAATAACAATTAAAAAAAAAATCTGCGCGATTGCTACACTCACCTCGACGTAAAAGTAAATTCTCATATCGTGAAGGTATGAGGAAAATGCTCAGTTGAAACGAAGCAATTTAGATTAATATCTGGAAGAAATACAGATATTTATTTATTGGCATTGGCACAACGTTTATAAAAATGTACTCCGTCGTAAGAATTCCCAATATCCATGATGTTCATCGATATGGGGCATCGATATTTGATAATTTTATACAGAAAATACGGTACTGAGAAAAAAAAAATTATGTAAATTTTTTTATTTCAATTTTTTCCCCACAGAGTTTGCTGAATCGAATGCTATACGATACTCGATAAACAGAAAATAATTTGTAGGCGAAACAAATCTTTCAAGTTAGGCGTAGGCAAGCTGAAAGTTTTACAGCAGCTCGTCATGACCTGCCCCGCTAACAACACCAACGGGCTCAATGCAATCGACGTTTTGCAAATAAAAAGCAGTGAGAAGAAGATACAGCAGATTCTAGAAGGTGCGGGAAAGCAAAGGAAGATGGCGAACAGAAAGCTGAAGCTCCGCAAAGCAGAGGAAAAGGAGTATGACGCGGGAGGCTTCTAGTCACAGATCTTCTTCGTTTTTTGCCTCCCTGAAAAGTTGTTGTTTTGTACATTTAGAATTTTTTTTCTCATAAACCACTGAAGATAATGGTTTTAATTTTTTTATACCTTGCTGTATATACTGGGTAGCCACTTTATTATGACCACCCTCTCTGTACTTCGTTGAGTTACCTTTTGCCTTTAATACTGCGTCGATTCTTCATGGCATGGACTCCACGAGATGTTGATAGGTGGTTTGTGGGATCTGAGACCATGCTTGATGAATAGCACTTTCCAGGAGTGTGAGATTGCAGGGTTGTGGATCCAGGTGTCTGATGGCTCGTTCAACTTCAGCTCACAAATTCTCAATGGGATTGAGATCTGGAGATTGTGGAGGCTACCTAAGCAAAGTAAACTCACCGGCATGTTCCTGAAACCAATCCTTTACAATACGAGCACTATGGCAGGACGCATTATCTTGTTGAAAGTAGCCATCGCCATTGGGATAAACCATCCACATGACAGGATGCACTTGGTCCGCAACCATGTTTAGATGTGATGTGCCAGTCAGAAACGAATTAAAGGGCACAAAGCATGCCAGGAAAACATTCCCCAAGCCATAATGCCTCCACCAGCTTGAAGGGTTATAGCAATACATTTGGGGTCCATGCTTTCGTGCTGTTTCTGCCAAATATCTTACTCGGCCATAACGTGATTCATCTGACCACATAATTTGTTTCCGATTATCGACTGTCCAATCCTTGTGCTCCTGTACGAACTGGAGACTTTTTCTCTTGTTAACTGCAGACACCAAAGGTGTTCAAACAGGCCTTCGGCTGCCATATCCCATCCGATGCAGTGTACGGCGAACAATGCGTGCAGAGATCATTTGAGGGGATCCTTGATTAAGATGGTCTGTAATTTGCTGCACTGTTGCTCTTCTGTTGTCTGTTACCGGTCTGGACACTCTACGTTCCGCCCGAGCAGTCACTAGTCGATGACGACCACACGTTGCACGTAGAGATCCAGTATTTTGGCTGACAGTCCAGTCTTCAAACACTTTAACAACAGCTACTATGGAACATTTAACGAATGCGGCGGTTTCGGTGATACTCAATCCATGGTTCCGAGCTCCTACAATCATCCCACGTTGAAAGTCTGTCAAATCGCACTTTTTACCCATCTCGTCACCCAAATATCACATCTAACTAGTGTCGCGAGCACTAAGCTTTCCCTTTTTATATTAGCCTCGCCCTGTGGCAGCAACAGCGTTCAGCCATAGCTCATTTGGGGTAAAACTGTCAGGTGGTCATAATAAAGTGGCCACTCAGTGTATATCAACAACCACCTGAACTAGAATCATGACTAAATAATGTACTCAGTTAAAATAATAGAGTTGCTAATGAAAACGTCAGCAAAATCGATAGCAATTTTGATTAATTAATACAAAATTAATTACTTGACCGATTGCGATAATTCTAGTTCAGGTGTTGTATAATATCCTTAGGAAAATGCATGCCAAGTTTGCAATTGATAGGCCAAGTCTATCGTGAGAAATATGTACCTAAGTACATCGAGACCTCCCATAAGGTGAACATGGGAAGGCTAAAAATGGACTGGTCCCCTTAACAGAGAAATGGGGCGTAGAAATGTGTACAATTTATATGGTAAACAGACAGATCCCGTATTATGCGTTAGGTAATACACTGTTCGTCAAATGTTAAGCGAAAAAGTTGGCGTTGTTAAAACAAAACAAATTTTGAAACATTGAAATTGTAATACCCTAAAGGAATAATCGGAAGCGATACAAATAAGCACGTGGCTAAAACATGGGACTGCCGCAGCGCAGCGGTATAACCGCTGACTTCTGACTAGCGCAGCTGTATAACCGCTGACTTCTGGTAGCGCAGCGGTATAACCGATGACTTCTGACCATTCGTCCGAGATGGGTCCGAGTTCGAATCCCGTGAGGCATGGATGTTGTTTGTCTTACGGCGCTGGCTCTCTCCCTTTTCTGCTACCAGTTACCATAAATTAGGGACGGGTGATTGCTTATAGCCCATTGAGTTGCTCACGGTGGTCGTTAAAACGCCAACAAACAAACAAAAAAAAATATGGGACTTATCAGATTTCAGCGTTTGCCGAAGCATGCAAGAACGCCTCTGCTTAGTGTCAAACCTGGCTGGGTGGCGCAGTGGTCTAAGGCGTTGGCCTCTGATCATTCGTCCGTAAGGGGTCCGGGTTCGAATCCCGGTCAGGCATGGATGTTGTGTTTGTCTTACGGCACTGGCTCTCTCCCTTCCCTGGAACCAGTGACCCTAAATTAGGGACGGGCGACTGCTTATAGCCCATTGAGTTGCTCACGGTGGTCGTTAAACCTCCAATCAAAAAAAAAACCTGGCTGGTTTTCCAAGGCTGTCCAGAAAATACAAGGCGGTGAGAGAGAGATGAGTTCCCTCTTTTAGTTAGAAACCAGAATTCCCATTGGTGTCTAACCCTATCGTGTATGACGTCACACACGACACCTTGTATCAGGTCGTGTAGCATCAATGACGTCACATACGAAGGGAACTCATCTCTCTAATATCCTGGCCTTTTGCTTTCTAGAGATGAGTTCCCTCTTTTAGCAGCATCATTCGGAAGCTAAGGCTTCTCATTGGTTTCCAACCTTATCGTGTATGACGTAATAAACGGAGGGAACTTAATTTCTCTAATGTCCTGACCTTGTGCTTTCTAAAGATGTATTCCCTCTGTTAGTGACATCACTCGGAAGCCAAGGCTTCCCATTGGTTTCAAACCCTATCGTGTATGACGTGACACACGACACCGACAGATCAGGGAGCGTAGCAGAGTGACGTCACATATGGAGGGAACTTCATCTCTCTAATTACCTGACCTTGTGCTTGCTATAGACGGCTATGGGTTTTCTAGTGAGAAAAGACATCAGGATTCGAGATGCGATTTATAGAAGGAAGTAAACTCTGTACAGAATTCCCCGAGGCAAGAAATTCGACAACCATATCATGAGCTTGGTAAATCTGAGAGGAGACTTATTACTGGTCACAGCAGTGTTGCCAGATTTCACCTGAAATTAGTACATCGTGTAACGTATACTCTAGATTCACTTTCCGTTTGATTTTACTATCTCTGGTTATTTTATTTTCCTATGTAAATTATCTTCTTACTGAACGAGATGTTATTTCTCCCGCTGAATGAAATCTGGCAATGAGTGTAAGTCATGACGTGGTGGTAGCCAGTATAAATAGGCGCGTTCAACGATACCAGAGAGAGCTTTTTGTTGATGTGCGTAGGGAGAGCTTTGTTTCATGTGCAAGGAGCTACGTTTTATTGAGTAGCTGTGTGACCTGTGAAGTGTATGTTGGATACTACCAGGAGTTTTCCCTAAATAAAGATTTTTCTTTAGTAAGTATGTTTTTCTCAGTTCATAGTTTTGTCAGACCTCTGTCTGGCTGTTAGGTTTATTTCATTAGTTGTTATTATTAACAACCAGCATAAGACTTTATTCATCTTAATTACTACTACAACATTACTAGCAGTTAAAAGCTTGTTCATTATTATTACTACACTACTAGCAGGAAAATTTATTCATGTTATAATTAACAAAACAACAACCATTAGAAGAAGCATTGCATTATTCATTATAATCGCATAATTAAATAAAAATGAACTATACACCAACTGTACTTAAATAGTATAACTATACTAGATATCCGAAATATCTAGGTGTAGAATAGAAATTAAAGTTTCCAAGGTTTCGCACATCAACCAGATGGCTTTCTCAAGGAAGGAAGGCAGTTTGCTGTCTACCTTCCTTGAAAAAGCCACCTGGTTGATGTGCAAAAGCTTGGAAATTTTGATTTCTATTCTACACCAAGAGAATTTGGATATCTATTATAGTTATACTATTTTAGTACACCACAGCTTAAAAAATCAATGGAGAAATCAGATCAGGTTTTTTTTTGCTTGAAATATGCGCTACGTCACAAATGTAATGTAGTATTCGATGTAATCTCAGTACGAAGGAACACTTAAATCTACTGGTATGTCAAATAGTACCAGTACTCCACAAACTACTCTTGAACAGCGGAATGAAAATTCAAACCAATACAATATTGAGGCGCTTTCTTTTTTATAAGATACAGGTATTTTACTGATGATCAGCTATATAAAATAATCCTCATGATTAAAACTAATGGTGTAAATAATCACTGAATTTGCCTTTTGATGTAGACAACTGGATCGGTCCCACTTTATAGTATTCCTAAAAACAAAGGGTTATATACTTATTAAATGATACCCAGATGTTCCCAAAGTACATGAAATAAGTGCTAAACTAAAAGACTGATCATTAACACAAATATCGTATCATAGACGTTTTCATGGTATTCTGCGTTTTAATAAAACTAGAGGAAATCTTTGTATATCAGACTAATTTATCAAGAATAAAAAATGTTTTATAACAACCAGTATGAATTAAAAAAAATAATAGGTAGCAGGTGTAGAATAATTTTTGTCTTCGTCAGCTGTTTCTCCTCAGACCAGTTCTGAGGTAATTTTTGTCCATTGGAACAAATACAATATTGGTGAGTACTGGAAGAATGCAGACATTCTTGGACATCATGGCCCTGAACCTGTAGGTGGTATTAAAACAAAGAAAAAATCAGTAGATTACGAAATTCCTGTTTGCCACCTTGAAAATCCTGCAGGTTTTCCATGTATTTGTGAAAAATATTCCTTGCACAATCTTTGTTTGAAATGTTGGTGATTTAACAAAAAAAGGCAACTGGTTGCGTCGACTGGCGTACAATCTAAAGTTGTTCAGGTTCGTAATCATCAGATGCTTGGGACTTCATTATCCTAGGGATTGTAATGGATAGCATGCTTGAAAGGAAATCGAGAGATGCGGTTCGGTGTCCACACCAGGAAGATGTAATTTTCAAATTTTCTGACGTTAAGTTACTTGTTGAATAAGTAAGAACGGCAATGTTAACTCTGTTTGCCACGTAAAAAATGCTCTAGTTGTTCCATGTATTGGTGAAAAATATTTCTTCCACTATCTCCATGGTCCTTAAATTTGGGGAACGCGAGTGCTTAAAAGTTGCCTATGGTGTTCGTTAAATCCATAATGGACTTCAAAACGGCAGAAATTTCCCTAACAATACTGTTATCGGCAACAAGCACACAGTTTTAGTCAAAATCTAAATTTTATTCGAGCGGGTTACTAAAGCCGGAGGATCGTATGAAAGTACAGGGTGCCCATAAATGAAATATACAACTTCAGTATGCTATTGAAAAAAAAAATACAATAAATAACAACTTTTAATATCAAAACGTACGGTAATTGCGAAAGTTTTTTTTTTTTAATGTCACTAGGCCTCCACGTGTGCTTCGTTGGTTGCTCGCAAGATGGTTGAACGATAATCCAGTTCCATCCACGTATAGTCGCATTTTTTTCCTTTGGCAATTGACGATAATGGAATCGCCTGGTTTTGGGGGTGCAGCAAGCATTTCCGGGTCTCCAAACACATGTGATTTGTAGCAAGAAGGGAGCAGGTGAAAGTCTCGGTAGTAATCTCACCCTAGGGCGGTATTCTTGTGGAAAGCATGGCAGTAAACATTGCTTGATCTGAAAGGGGTAAGAGAGCTTCTTTTTATCTTAAATGATGCTTCTCAAGAGAACAGTGAGATCTCTCCCCCCAGTGATTATATCCCCAGCAGGCAATGTAAGACAATGGGGAGACGACAATGGAGTGAGTGGGGGATGAACCGAAAGGTGCGGCTGCCGTGGTAATGGGTCTTAAAATCTTAGCCCCGCAGGAAACAAGTGACTAGGGAAAGTCTCGCCTGTTGTCTCTGAGCATTGGAAATCACCTCCTTCGACACGTCACACCCAAAATGCTTGCACCCCAAAAAAGAGGCGATTCCACTATCATCAAGTGCCAAGTGAAAAAATCCAACTATACGCTGCAGAATGTCAGATGTAACAGGGAGCAATGGAGATGTAATGCGTTCTTTAAGCTCAGTGATAGATGTAACCTCTTTCTTGTACAGAAGGTCCTTAATAAAGCTCCAAAGAATAAAAAAATCGCATCGGGTAATATCAGGAGAACAGGGGTGGCTACGCCGCAGGACCCCCACGTTAAATCTAACGCCCTGGAAAATGGTGGTTAAGATCGAGATGTTTCATTATATGAGACACCTGGCGGCATCTAGCAGCTGCCTAAACAAACTTTAACACTTGCTGCGTCTCTTGACCTTTAAAGCAAGTTTTCTTCTATCTTATGTTTTTTAATAACATACTGAAGTTGTGTACTTCATTTATAGCCACCCTGTATTTTGACCGACTGAAGGAGGAAGGCAATTTTTAAAAATAAATGGGCTTTCACAACGTTCTGACATTCCTTCAGTCTAAGAGACTAGAAACGTTTCATCTCTTCTCGCACGTTCATAACTGAAGAACAAACTGTGAACAGAAACTAAAATGATAATTTCATATTTTCGTGTAACTATTCTATAATTTTCCATTTTCTCGGATGCGAAAAAAGACTTATGATTTAAAAGACAACCCCGTGTTTTTTAAATCCTTTGTTGTCCGTTCGTTCTATAAGGAGAGTTTTGTGTTCTTACTAAAGAGTGTTTACATTTTCTCAAGATATTCTGCATTTCTCTTCAAGCAGAGGAGAAAAGTAACTTCATCTGTTGCCAGCGCACTAAATAATAATTCAGTTCTTTTGTTTATTAGTCACGCATCGTAAATTTGGGTATTTTTCTTGGGCAATCCTTTTGTATTTCCGACAGGGAATTTCATAAGCATAGTTGAATGAAAAACTGTTTCTTTAATATCGGGAGAATTCTCAAAAAGCATTTCTATGGAAATTAGTTTTACTGCCGTTTTTGTTGTTAAGTCAGGTCGTTCTTTTTTTTTTTTTTTTTTTGTAGATCTCTGGAATCTCTTCAATATTGGTTAACTTTTACGCATCGTGTGACGGAACTTTAAGACTCACTGCGGTGATCAGTTCGTATGCCATCTTTGGAAATGATTTCCCCAGCTCGTCCGAAGGGGTCCGGGTTAGAATCCCGGTGAGGCATGGATGTTGTGTTTGTCTTACGGCACTGGCTCTTTCCCTTCCCTGGAACCAGTGACCCTAAATTAGGGACGGGCGACCGCTTATAGCCCATTGAGTTGCTCACGGTGGTCGTTAAACCTCCAATCAAAAAAAAAAAAAAAAAAAAAAAAAATTCCCCAGCAGCTCTCCGTAATGATAATAAACGGGAAGTGTGGGTCAGTGTATCAAAATCTGTCGAGATTCAAGAACCGGTTTCTTGATGCTGCTATGTGATAAGTCTGATCTCTGATAAAATAAACCCGTATCTCATACATATAGCTTCGGGTAATTTTCGATTACTAATCACGAAAGACTTTTCTTTTTATATATTTCTGACGTTAGAAATTGAGAAGTTTTAATAATTGTTTTTAACCGCTTTCTGATAGCTGTTTTTATTTATACAAAATGGATACAGCAGGATACAAAAGAATTGGGTTGAGATAGAACTGGTGAAATGTAGTTTCCGACAAGAGCAAATAAAATGATTTTAAATTTTGAGATTTAAAAACGATATTAATAGTGAGGAACTGTATATGAACTATGCATGAAACAAGGACACTATATCAGTAATCCGATTTATTTGCATAAAAATAAGCGTTTCCGAGGTTTTCGTTCATCAATCAGATGGTCGTTTTCAAAGAAGGTAGACAGAAAACTGCAAACTGAATTACAGAACTCTTCAAAAATTTGAACGCGGTGATCGGACCAAATCTCCATGAGCCATATACAAAGGCCGTTCCATAAAAATTGGGAGTAATTTTTTTTTAAGTTGGCAAAAGTGCGAAGGGGGAAAATAACCACGCAGACGACTAACTGAATTAAGGAAGTATTTATGGCAACAGTTATTAGCCGTGGCAGATGATTCTGGTTTGCAGAGTTGTTTAACTTACGGCTGCATTTCGCCATATAACTGTGGAGGTGAGTGTTTCCGATTTAAGAAGTGAAATGCGTTGTGCGATAAAATTTTGCTATCATTTGGGTAAAACGGCCCCAGAAACAGTTGATTTAATGAAAAAAGCTTACAAAGATATTGAGAAGTTTTAATAATTGGGTGAGTCAACGATTTTTAGATGAGGTTTCGTTCATCATGATTTCATGATTTCGAAAAAGGTCGTCTGTCGGCAGAACTCGCTCCTATAGTGTAATTACGGAGCATGTTGTTAGCACTGCTTGGGCAATCCTGCAAGAAAAATGACGTGTGAAGACATAGCGGCGTCAACTAATATTTCAAATACGTCGGCATTCCGCATTCTACGCGACAAATTACTACTGCATCGTGTGTGTTCCAGATGGGTACCTCATCACCTGACGAGAGATCAATTGTGTCGTGAGTGGAAACAAATTATTCCAAAAGATCCAAACTTTCTAAACACAGTAATGACTGTCGATGAAACATGGGTCCATTATTTTGACTCCCTCACGAAGCGCGCAGCAAGTGCCTGGAAACGCAGACTCTCATCCTCCGAAAAAAAGGTCCACCAAACCAAATCAGCTGGGAAGGCGAAGATGATAATTTTCTTTGATCATATAGGTGTTTTCTACCAAATCATGCCACAGCCTACCCATAGTCCTGACCTCGCTCCGTGAGATTTCTGCTTGTTTCCAACAAGGAAGTTCTGGGGCGTAACATTCAACTCAGATGCTGACGTTATTCAAGCTGTACAGGGGTCGTCAAAGCAGCTTCCACAAAATGCCTTCGTCACATGATTTGGAAAATCAACTGAACGATGGGACCGTTGAATATCCAGGGGAAGACACTTTGAGAAAGAATAACCTATATTTCTTCATTTTGTGTGATTTTTCTCTGTTTTTATGGAACGGCCTTTGTATATATTAGTTTCATACGTAGAATCTTTTGATTTTTATATATACTTTGGCAAGAGGATACTGTATTAGTAATCCGATTTGTTGATGTAAAAATAGAAATGAACATTTCTGAACTTTCCGACATCATCTAGATGACAATAAACGAATAAGATGGAAATATAATTTTCATTCAAAAACATGATATGTCACGTTGGTGGCACGTGGTATCGTAGAAAGAAAACTGCGTTATCTGAAGAACTCGTTCCAAACACGTGGGAACTTTAGAGAGATGACATTACAAGCCTAACGTTTGGTAATGATTTCCAAAGTTTCTCGTTCATTTCTATGTTTCCGCTAATAAATCGATTGCTAATGTATGAGGGCCGTTCAGTAAACAGTGAGACTTTCTGCTTGAAAGAGTCAAAACATGCATACCTTAAAAAAATAGACAGCGGCCCTATCGTTGCACAAGTCTTTGTATTCCTGTGGCATAGGAGACAGGCAGCTGTCACAACCAGTTATCTACAGCTTCACGCACCTGATCATGCGAAGTGAATGGCTTGCCTCTGAGAAAATGTTTTTTTGCATAGGCCCAACAACGTGAAAATCGCAGGTCGATAAGTCAGGACTATACGCTGGATGTTAAGAGACCGGGCTTTGTCAAAGACGTGAAAATCGCAGGGCGATAGGTCAGGACTATAAACCGAATATTGAGGGACCGTAATTTGTCATGAAGAAGCACAATACCCTGAAAGAGGTTGCCAGGTCTCCTGTTTTTGGTGGCTTGTCAAAGCTTTATTAAAGTTTAAAAATATCTGTCTGCATTGATGGTTTATCCTTTGGTAGCCACTCAAGAAGAAATAGTTCTCGAAGTTCAAAGAACAGGGTTAACATCACCTTGCCTCCGAAAATGGTGGGCCGCGATTTCCTCGGCGATAGCGATATGCGTGTTTCCACGACATGCTCCGTGTTTTCGACTTTGGCTCGAAATGATGATACCTACGTTTATCCCCAGCAATAATGCGTAGCAAGAAATCTTCATTTTCTTCATGGTAGCCGAAGAGAAGCTGTAACGATAGGTCCCATTCGTTGACTTATATGTTCATGAGACAGATGTTTCGGTACCCATATGGAATCTTCACCTTCTTTATGGTAGCGGGAGAGAAGCTGTAACGATAGTCCCATTCGTTGACTCATCTGTTCATGAGACAGATGTTTCGGTACCCATATGGAATCTTCACCTTCTTTATGGTGGCGGAAAAGAAACTGTAACGATAGCACCATTGGTTGACTCATCTGTTCATGAGACAGATGTTTCAGTACCTATATGGAATCTTCACTTTCTTTATGGTAGCGGGAGAGAAGCTGTAACGATAGTACCATTCGTTGACTCATCTGTTCATGAGACAGATGTTTCAGTACCCATATGGAATCTTCACCTTCTTTATGGTGGCGGAAAAGAAACTGTAACGATAATACCATTCGTTGGCTCATCTGTTCATGAGACAGATGTTTCGGTACCAATTTGGAATCTCCACCTTCTTTATGGTAGCGGAAGAGAAACTAACGATAGTCCCATTCGTTGACTCATCAGTTCATGAGACAGATGTTTCAGTACCCATATGGAATCTTCACCTTCTTTATGGTGGCGGAAAAGAAACTGTAACGATAGTCCCATTCGTTGACTCATCTGTCCATGAAACAGATGTTTCGGTACCTATATGGAATCTTCACCTTATTTATAGTAGCGGAAGAGAAGCTGTAACGATAGTACCATTCGTTGGCTCATCTGTTGATGAGACATGTTTCGGTACCGATTTGGAATCTGCACCTTCTTTATGGTAGCGGAAGAGAAACTGTAACGATAGTCCCATTCGTTGACTCATCAGTTCATGAGACAGATGTTTCGGTACCCATATGGAATCTTCACCTTCTTTATGGTGGCAGAAAAGAAACTGTAACAATAGTACCATTCGTTGACTCATCAGTTCACGAGCCAGATGTTTCGGTACCCATATGGAATCATCACCTTCTTTATGGTGGCGGAAAAGGAAACTGTAACGATTGTCCCATTCGTTGACTCATCAGTTCATGAGACAGATGTTTCGGTACCCATATGGCGCAGACCTTACGATATTCAAGGAGAAAATGCATAAACATATTGACAGTTCAGATGCTCACACCCGCACTTTTCACCAGTTCTCTGGTCGTGATTATTCAGTTGGCCTTTACTGCAGCATCCACACGAGCAATTGTCGTCACTGATACAGCACGACGTGGTGCTCCTGATCGTGGCTGGTCTGCAGTGCTCGTTCGTTTACCACTAAAGAGCTTGCACCACCGCAGTACAGTTCTGCATTTTAGATAAGCCAGCCCATACACCGCCTTCATTCATCTGTGAATTTCGCTTGGAGTCTTCTCCGCTTTCAAAAACTGAATTACAGCTCGTTGAGCAACTTTGGACGTATTCATCTCCTACGAGAGGAGTTACACGACTTCCGTAACAAATAAGCTGCAATGCAGTTCCATATCCTTTAAATATAATGTACACTAACGCCACCTATTGACAAAATTAGGAAGCGCAAACGCACTCCAGAGAAAGTCTCAGTACTTATTGAACAATCTTTATACTTGCAACCGTTGGTTCTTGAGTATTCACATATTTTTAAAATGTTGCGTGAAATTATGTCAGAAACTAGAAACGAATATTTTCAACGATCGTAATTCTTTCCTGTAAAGGAGACGTGACAAAGTAGAAACTGCTTACTGTCTTAGTGGAAATAAGGGACTTTTTTTTTAACTCAAAGGAGTCGTCATTTCAAGTCTCGCCCTACCGGATAAGAAAAGCTTGCTCCGATCCTGACTGTAAGGATAATTGTACCCATTATACTCTTAAATAATGTACAGCTTTCTCCTCTAGAGACGTACGTAAAACCTTTTCCCTTTTGTCCCTGCTTGTAGAAGGAAATATTAGCAAAATTCCTTTTCCATCGCCTAGCCATTGCTATAGATAATATTTTGCACAAAATGTTTACTTTTCCATATTTCACAATTCTGCCTATTGGGGTGTCATCGTTCGTTTCCATTCCAAGGAGCATTTCCAATTCTAATGATTCCTCAAGAGTTGCTCATTTCTGCAGAGTCTTTCTTGATTCCTCGAAAGTTGCTCATTGCGTCACCTTTCTTGTTAATTCCTCTTTCTATGCAGGTGACACGAAAACAGAGTTTAGTTTCCTTGATTCCTCGAGAATTGCTCAAATGATTCCTCGAGAATTGCTCAAATGATTCCTCGAGAAGTGCTCAAATGATTGCTCGATAATTGCTCAAATGATTATTCGAGAAGTGCTCAAATGATTGCTCGATAATTGCTGGAAAGAATCCTCGAGAGTTGCTCATTTCCAATTCTAATGATTCTTCGAGAGTTGCTCTTTTGCGTTACCTTTCTTGTTAATTTCTCTTTCTATACAGGTGACACGAAAACAGAGTTTAGTTTCCTTGCATTTATCGAGAAATGCATTTATAATTGACTTCTATTTAGGAGGTCACCTCAACGTGCGTTCTACAGAATTCAGGAAGTTTCCTCGGGTTGACAAGACTGTGCAAAAATATCATTAAACCCTGTTTTACATCTTTTGTTGTACGGGCTTGAGAATTATCGTAATAAGTAATGAGTTCGATTTGCCGAAATTTACTTTATATGAAAATTTGTAAAACTCCAGTGTATGTGGTTCGGAATTAAAGTGTTTTCAATACTTCTAAAGAACCGAGTTTAGTTGAAACCATTAAAATAATCTTCACATCATATTTCTTCTCAATAACTTTATATTTTGCATATCTTTAAATGCCACTTTTCAAATTTAATTGCAACAGTGCTAACTGAACATGTGTTGTGATTCGTCTGAACGATGTGCACTCGTGCAGGGTTAAGCGCAAGATGCTATCACTCATATTTTGTGTGCTGCAGCCTTACTGTTGGATTCCGCAATAAAACTCAAATGTTAACGAGAATACCTAAAACTCAATAACACAGTTGATAATCCTACTGCTGATCACATCTCGACGAGAACCTTAAAAGGCCAATGTGGTGAGGAATGAAATCACATATTGTTGTATCCATTTGTGCTTGACAGAAAGATTTCTCGAAATACCGGTACACAAGATACAAGTCAAGAACAGACAGTTGGTGCACTAACGACACATTTTATAACATCAACACGAAAACTGCTTACATCGATTCGATCGACTCGCACATTCGGAGCACTTCAACTCGCTGCAACTCACAACAGCTTCCGAAACCCAAAGTAAAAAGTCAGAAAGTCAACAGAAACTTGTTGCCAGACATAGATTAACAAACATTGCAATAAAATCACATATACTCACATCAGCGCCACTTAGCGGATAAACGTAAATACAGTCTTTTTCTTTACACTTACTACGAAAATTAAGTTATGCTCCTCTAGACGGATGTATGCCCGCTGATGAACACACCAGATGGTTTCTGAACTTTTACGTGGATGAGGTTTTGCAGAATTTCTTTTACACTATCGCAAAACTTAATTGAAATTTTACGGTTGTTCTTTGTTTCCTCGTTACTTTTCTATAAGCGCTCATTGATACTTGTTTCCATCATCAATTACTGTTGAAAAATTCAACAAGGTTAAAGTAGAACAGAGTGACCAACGAGCATTGTTCGATGCCTTGAAGAGAATAAATCGATGAAGCATGAAATTTTCAACCACATGGACTCGGACGTTTTCCATCCAGATGCACTCGAAAGTTTTCAACCAGATGCACTCGAAAGTTTTCAACCAGATGCACTCGAAAGTTTTCAACCAGATGCACTCGAAAGTTTTCAACCAGATGCACTCAAAAGTTTTTAACCAGATGCACTCGAAAGTTTTCAACCAGATGCACTCGAAAGTTTTTAACCGGATGCACTCGAAAGTTTTCAACCGGATGCACTCGAAAGTTTTCAACCGGATGCACTCGAAAGTTTTCAACCAGATGCACTCGAAAGTTTTCAACCAGATGCACTCGAAAATTTTCAACCAGATGCACTCGAAAGTTTTCAACCAGATGCACTCGAAAGTTTTCAACCAGATGCACTCGAAAGTTTTCAACCAGATGCACTCGAAAGTTTTCAACCAGATGCACTCGAAAGTTTTCAACCAGATGCACTCGAAAGTTTTCAACCAGATGCACTCGAAAGTTTTCAACCAGATGCACTCGGAAGTTTTCAACCAGATGCACTCGGAAGTTTTCAACCAGATGGACTCGGAAGTTTTCAACCAGATGGACTCGGAAGTTTTCAACCAGATGGACTCGGAAGTTTTCAACCAGATGGACTCGGAAGTTTTCAACCAGATGGACTCGAAAGTTTTCAACCAGATGGACTCGGAAGTTTTCAACCAGATGGACTCGGAAGTTTTCAACCAGATGGACTCGGAAGTTTTCAACCAGATGGACTCGGAAGTTTTCAACCAGATGGACTCTGAAATTCCCAACTAGATGGTGTCGAAATTGTTCACTTGCTTACACTGTTAAAAATTTTGTAGTAGGTTGCACCAAAAAGTGGTGCTACACCAACTGCACCACTATTGGGACAAAGGTAAACCATTGCGTGATGCATGAAACATAAAACCATAATGCAATTATGCACCATATTATGGTATCCAATCTGAAGGGGCGAAGTTGTATCCATTGCGCCAAATTTTCGCATGTTTCGTGCACCAAACAGTGGTTTACCTTTGTCCGAATGTAACTGGTGTAGCACCACATTTTGATGAAACCTACTACAAAATTTTTAAGTGTAGTTTCTGTACTTTTAACATGGAGAAAAAACTATTCCAACTCGTATCTGTGATTTTGAACACGTTCTTCATCTTGGCAGTTCCAGTGGTCAAGTGATCAGTAATGTGCAACTGTCCCGGCTGGGCTCTGATGAGGCATTTTTCAACGACGTTTGTTCTGTTGTTTTCCGAGAACCGGTACTTAAATTAAAGATGGGCGAACTCTTATATCCGTAAATGCTCATGTGGGTCATTCACTCCCTGAAAAAGAACTTTTATAACACTCTTAATGCTGTGTTCTTTGTTAAAGGCTGACTGGTCTAAGCACCAGCTTCGGATCATTCGTCAGGTTCGAATCCTGGTGAGGCATGAATTGTGTGCTTTTCTTACGGTACTAGCTCTCTCCCTTCCCTGAAACAAGCGAGCCTAAATTTGCACACACCCTTTCCCAAAAAAATTCTTAACCCTTTAACCGGCCTGAAAGATCTGACTCAGTGTTAGCAAAATGGGCTGAAATCAACTCGAACGAATACATTCGCAGTGTAACAAGTCAGCCGAACGCGACTTGAAACGATTCATTCGGGGTGCTTTTAGTGGTTTCCACGTTGCTCAAAAGTTCGGGGTGCTTTTTAAGTGTTTCCATGGTGCTCAAAAGTTTTGGGTGCTTTCAGTGGTTCCAACGCCGCTCAAAAGTTCCAGGTGTTTTTAGTGGTTCCCTCCTGCGAGACCAGAGCAGCAGAAAGCGTTGTTTTTCCCCGTTTGCTTTCTTATTCAAAGTGGTCATTTAGCTGTATGGTCGATACTAATTCTTTCTGACTGATTATCTGCTAAAAGAGAGATAGAAATGGCAACTAACTTGATAAAGCAGAAAGATGGTGTCCTGTCGGGGGAAACTAGCATTTCTCCATTCGTGCCTATTTTTCATGGTGCAGAGAATAAAAGACTTGAAGAAAGCGATTATCACCTGTAACATGTTTATAGACAGTGTTGCTGAGATGAGAAGGGAAAGGAATTGTTTTGCAGTGAAAACTAGCAGCTTTGACAAAATCCGGCAGCTATGTGACCAATTCTGATTGCTAATAGCAGAATATTTGGAGCTTAATGCGTCGGCAAGATTGTGGCTGAATTTGGGCACCATTTTGGTTCAGTTTGATTGGCCATTTAAGGGGGTTAACAATCTGAGTGAATTTATCAGGTGGTGAGCAAAACGATGAAGAATTTAAAATTTTGAATTTACGTAAGAAAGTTACTCCTCTCTCTCTCTCTCTCTCTCCCTCCCCTATGCAAATATTTTTGGATCTTGAAATACGGGAAAAGCATCTTGACAGGAGCGAGCGAGTCCATTAGATGTGAAAAACCTTCCTACTTCGAATAATCGAATCAATATTTAGCTAGATCAAAATAAGCAGATTTTTTATTGTTTTTCAATACGTAGCGTCTAAAGTTTTCGAAGACTGAAATCGTGAAGTGTAAAATAAAGATCTGAGAAGCATATGCGGCGCCGAACGTATTGTATTTGCGAAACGGATAATCGACTTGTGAAATTAACTCTGAAACGAGAATTGCTGGCAATCCATCAAACTTGGTAGTGTCGCGGTGACATCGCTGCCAGTGCTCAAAGTGCAAAACACTATTGTCACGCGAGCTCTCAGGAAAGAATAATGCATGTCTTACTTTTGGCAAGGGATATTTTTAATATTAAACCAAGGTGTTTTAAAGCTTTCTGTTTGGGAGAGTGCTCATCAGTTACGAACTATGTCAGCCAAAGAGCGGGTAGTTTTTCCGGCGCATTGTAAAGCGGATATTTCTTCGAGACAGTTGCGTGTCGTGACTGGATAAAGAATAATACCACACAAACACATCATGCCTTTCAGGCACGTATTCGTTATGTGATGAAATACTTATTAATTTCTCGTTACAATGGCGGCATTGTGTTCCATTCTAGAAAATGAACCGGAGATAAGGAAGCGGAGCTTTGATCTTAGAATCTGGAATAGAGGCGTGAATTCAACTCGTTGCCACGTCGACTACCAACTGAATGAATGTTTTGCGTGACTGGCGCATAGTGACGAGAAAAAGCACACAACGTGCGTTGTTTTGCTGCAGACATTAATCAGAGCTTCTGGGACTTTTCCTCCTTTTTCGTGGATTTAAAGGTTCAACGACCATCTTGAGCAATTGGTCTTCCGTCCTTAATTTTAGGACACTGATTCCAGAAAAGAGATAAAGCAAGCATTGTCAAACAAGTACACTACCCATGTCTCATCTGGGACTCTAACTGAACCCATCTCAGACTCTTTCTTGAAGTATCAGAACCCAGACTGAGCCCATCTCGGACTCTTTCTTGATGTATCAGAACCCAGACTGAGCCCATCTCGGACTCTTTCTCAATGCATCATAACTGAACCCATCTCGGACTCTTTCCCGATGCATTATAACTAAACCCATCTCTGTCTCTTTCCATGTGCATCATAAAGAACCTATCTCGGACAAATGATGTCTAATCTGAGATTCTAACTGAACCCATCTCGGACTCATTCCCGATGCATCATAACTGAACCCATTCGGACTCTTTCTAGATGCATCATAACTGAACCCATCTTGGACTTATTCCCGGTACATCATAACTGAACCCATTCGGACTCTTTCTAAATGCCTCACAACTTAACCCATCTCGGACTCTTTCCATGTGCATCATAAGGAGCCCATGTCGGACAAACGATGTCTCATCTGAGATTCTAACTGAACCCATCTCGGACTCATTCCCGATGCATCATAACTGAACTAATTCGTACTCTTTCTAGATTCATCATAACTGAACCCATCTCGGACTCATTCCCGATGCATCATAGCTGAAATCATTCGGACTCTTTCTAGATGCATCATAACTGAGCTCATATCGGGCTCTTTCCCGATGCATCATAACTGAACCCATCTCGGACTCTTTCCATGTGCATCATAAGGAACCCATCTCGGAATGATGTCTCATCTGAGATTCTAACTGAACCCATCTCGAACTCTTTTCTTAATGCATAAGAACCCAGCTGCTCAGCCAAGGAAGCGACGTTCTAGGACTCCAAGACAATATTGTCATTCGGAAACAGTTCAACGTTTAGGTACCCAGTACTATTTCGTTTAATAGGACGCACTACTAGAAAATCCTGTATCTCTGTCATATGCTGTATACGACGTTTAGTCGTGAGTGGAAGGTACGCTGGAAATAGCGGGTGCAACAAATCACTGATCTGTTTTTTCTCGATAGGGGGAGGGGTAACGACCACCATGAGCAACTCAATGGGCCATAAGCACTCGCCTTTCCCAAATTTAGAGCAATTTGTTCCTAGGAAGGGATAGAGCCAGTGCCGTAAGACAAACATAACATTAATACCTCATTTGGATTCGAATCCGGACCCATCTCAGAAGAATGACGTTTAGAGAACTGCGCCACCTGGGCGGCTACTGATCTTCTTGAAGAAACATTATACCACCGAATTTGGGGATGAGACTAACGTTCATGCTAGGAAAAAATATTTTCCACAAAAATAGATTGTTGAATCGTGTACAGTGGATGGGCAGAAATCAGTGGTGTAATTACTAACGGGTAGGCCCACGTTTTGCCCAGATTCAGGAGTCCACCAGTTCACGAAAGCCTTTCATCCCATGCTTGCTGTACAGCTGTCTATAACTCCGTTGCATTTCAGGGTGGAGGATCCAAAGCCCGAACAAGATAAGGGCAGTCACATAGCGAGACATTGAGTCCACTGGGTCACGAAGGGGTTCCACAGGTACCTCATCCCATTCTTGCTGCATCGCTGTCTATGATTCCTTTGCATTCCTAGGAGGAGGATCCAAAGCTCGAACAGACCTTTCCACTGTCTCCCAAAGACTTTCCACTGTCTCCCAAAGACTTTCCACTGTCTCCCAAAGACTTTCCACTGCCTTCCAAAGACTTTCCACTGCCTTCCAAAGACTTTCCACACTGCCTTCCAAAGACTTTCCACACTGCCTTCCAAAGACTTTCCACACTGCCTTCCAAAGACTTTCCACACTGCCTTCCAAAGACTTTCCACACTGCCTTCCAAAGACTTTCCGCACTGCCTTCCAAAGACTTTCCGCACTACCTTCCAAAGACTTTCCGCACTACCTTCCAAAGACTTTCCGCACTACCTTCCAAAGACTTTCCGCACTACCTTCCAAAGACTTTCCGCACTGCCTTCCAAAGACTTTCCGCACTGCCTTCCAAAGACTTTCCGCACTGCCTTCCAAAGACTTTCCGCACTGCCTTCCAAAGACTTTCCGCACTGCCTTCCAAAGACTTTCCGCACTGCCTTCCAAAGACTTTCCGCACTGCCTTCCAAAGACTTTCCGCACTGCCTTCCAAAGACTTTCCGCACTGCCTTCCAAAGACTTTCGGCACTGCCTTCCAAAGACTTTCGGCACTGCCTTCCAAAGACTTTCGGCACTGCCTTCCAAAGACTTTCGGCACTGCCTTCCAAAGACTTTCGGCACTGCCTTCCAAAGACTTTCGGCACTGCCTTCCAAAGACTTTCCGCACTGCCTTCCAAAGACTTTCCGCACTGCCTTCCAAAGACTTTCCGCACTGCCTTCCAAAGACTTTCCGCACTGCCTTCCAAAGACTTTCGGCACTGCCTTCCAAAGACTTTCCGCACTGCCTTCCAAAGACTTTCCGCACTGCCTTCCAAAGACTTTCCGCACTGCCTTCCAAAGACTTTCCGCACTGCCTTCCAAAGACTTTCGGCACTGCCTTCCAAAGACTTTCGGCACTGCCTTCCAAAGACTTTCGGCACTGCCTTCCAAAGACTTTCGGCACTGCCTTCCAAAGACTTTCGGCACTGCCTTCCAAAGACTTTCGGCACTGCCTTCCAAAGACTTTCGGCACTGCCTTCCAAAGACTTTCGGCACTGCCTTCCAAAGACTTTCCACTGGGTTCATGTCCGGTGAACGTGGAGGGCATCCAAGGATGGGAACTCCGGTGGAATGCTCTTTTAACCATGTTCTAGTCACCACGGCTCTGTGGGGAGGCGCATTGTCCTACTGGAAAAGTCCATTGCTCTGTGGGTTGCGCACGATGACCCTGAACGGGTGCAGATAGTTCTCAAGAATGATATGTAGTACGTACCTTTTAAGAGGTGCATCTAGACGTGCCAGAGGCCCAAATATGCGCTAGTTGAATACGCCCTAGGCCACAACTGAGTATCCACCAGCCTGAACAGTTTCTCAATGCAAATTTAATCGGTTCAGGCTGTTCCCGCCAGAACTTCACTATCTCGTCTGTGTACAATAACTGAAAATGGGACTCGTCGGACCAGGAAACTGTCTCCAGTTGTTCAAGGTCCACTTCCGCTGTTCATTTGCCCATTTCAGGTGTACAGTCCGGTGACGTGTTGTAAGCAACGAGGCACTGGTGGGTTGGCGGCTCCCATAACCTATTGCGGCTAATGATGTCCTGATGGTCTTGGTGGAGACGGGTAATATCTCTGGAGCTTCAAACAGCAACCACCGAAAGCAGAACAGTCGAGTTACACGTCAGCAAAAATATTTTCAATTCATACAGTACTTTTAAAGTTCTTCAATAGGGAAAGTTACTTTCTGACTTACCCTGCTAATAAAAACTTGAGGACTTGAACATTATACGATAAGTAAAATAATGTGGGCTTAGAACAATAAACGGGTGATATGCGCAAGTTTATTTATCATGGCGTCCTGGATGGAAGTACATTAGTCCGTTTTCCTCCCTCAGAAACATAAATCAGTCCAACAAGAACATGTTTTGCGCAAAGATTATTCGATGGTGAACTGAGTACTTTTATAAACTCACCCACACTGGAGACAAAAACATTTCCAGTCAATCATCAATAGCCAGAAACAAAACTAAACTAGGCGGTTCCTTGGTCTTCTGTGGGCGGTAGAGTTATATCGCAACATCGTGACATCATGCACCAGAGAACCAGAGTTTCATGTAGCTAGCGGCTCCCACGCGCTGTGGAAGCATCCTGATTTTACAACTTACCTTTCTGGAGTTTGTTTCCGATAAGTAGTGAAACATTTAAGTTAAATTCTGGGAGTTGGTATCTTCTTGTTTCGTATTTTGAGGTGTGTAAGAAGCAGTGTTTCGAAAACTGATTATTTTCTAGATTATGTTTTTAGTTCAAGATCGGACACAAAATTTTTCCCACCCAATAGTTATAAAATTTTACACAAAAGAAACAACACAGTGTGCAGAAAATATTTATTATGCTCAGTTGTGCGGTGGAAAAAAATAAGTCTAATTTCTTCAAGAGGAAAATGCACATGAAGGTAATATACACCAATTTTGGATTGATAATTTGACACTAGATGTGTGCAAACATATTATACACGAATGCCACCTAATCGAAAATTTCCCATCAAGCATAATTTGTGGAATAACTTGACTGTTTTATCAGCTATCCACTGAGGAAAGAATTGCTGATAATAAAATTATTAAAAGCCGATATGAATATATTTTCACTGCCTAGTGAAAAACTTTTTACGTCAAGAATAGGAAAGTATGTGAATATTTACTGTAATTACATCTATCAAATAAGTACTTTCCGAATCCCACTAGCAACAGCTGAGACAGGATAGCAAATAGAAATGCAAATTTAAGTCACTTGCGGTGAAACCTTTTCCAATACGGAAACCTGTTAAAATGCATGGAAAATTTTATTTTCGACCCAGACGTTTGAAGCAAAAAGGATTTTATTTAAATTCGGCTTTGAGGAGTAGAATTTGGTGCACACGCGCATGGAAAGTTTTGATTTTAATTACAGAAATCCAATGCGATTGTTTTCTTCAATCACAGAAGAAGTGTATATAACATGAAGATACAAACATACATTCACTCCCCGTACTCACAAAACAGGACAGAAAAGAAAATAAAAAGAATGAAAGATAAAAAAAAATGCTGTAGACATACCCTTTTCTTTTATGTGCATACACATTCGTAGTCAAGACCTTCCAGAAGCAGATTCTGGAATTTCGATTTTTTTTCTAGGGGGGAGAAGGGGGATTCAGATTTCATTTATACGTTCCTAGTCTTGAAAAAGACGAGAACGTATAAGTTATACAGCACCGTGTGCGTTGATTTGCTTCAATATGTTTTCGTTTTTCTTTATTTGGATTTAGCAGTTCTCTATTTTGTACGGAATGTGTTTACATCTATTTGTTTTTAATATGTATTTCGATTATATTTTAAAATAATATATGTATGTCTTTGGAATGCCCGTCAAACATATTCAGAATGAATATTTGTAAAGTATAATTTTTTTTGAGTTTGCATATATAAAATAAGCATTCAAAATTCGTATTTAAAGACCACGCTAAAAATTTAAAAGGTAAATTCGAAATGATTTCAGTTGTAGGATTTACGTTACTCTATTTTTGGTAAAATTGTGTGAAAGATGCAAATCGGAGCAAACAGTCTGCAAGCATCAAAAATTTCACATGACGAAAACGTGATGTAATATGCAACCTTGGGATTTTCCCCTTTCCGAAGAAACGTCAGCGTATTTTTTCGGAGTTGTTAAAAATATTCTTTAATCGTTTGATCAATAGAAACGTGGCTGACTTCCATTTGTCTTTTTGTTGTTGTTGGATATTTTAAACTGCAAATCAAAGATCATCATTTCAGGCACTTGCAAATTATCTATACTTCACCTTCATTTGCCCGTTCGCTGAGTAACTGGCGCTAGTCTTGAATTTAGTTTCGCTTAAGTATTTCTGTCGACATGAAACACTCAATTATTCTATTCTTTATACTTTTGTATTCGTCTTGTTGAGGAATTCTGTAGCGGGGACAAAGATGCGTATACAGAAACGCGAGAAATAAAGAAATCCGTATTTCTAAAGTTTCCATTCTTGTTTATATTAAAACAAAAGTTTTTTTTTATTTAAAACAGAGCACAACCAATGGAATAATTTGCGCAAAATTGTGAGTAATTGAAAATTACACGATCGAGTGGCATTATTGTGTTCACTTGCTAATATCCAAAGCAACCGCCGTGTGCAGCGCGGACAGCAGCTAGACTGGTGGGAGTCGCTCAATAAGGTGCTGGAAAGTGTTCACCGGTATGTGGAGCGACGCTGACTTCAGTGCATCTGACAGCTGCAGGAGGATGTGTGGTGGAGGATCCATAGAGAGAACAACACGATGGAGGTGGTCCCACAGACGCTCAATTGGGTTTAAGTCTGGGGAATTGCGGGCCAGGGAAGTATTTTGAAGTCTCCATCGTGCTCTTCCAACCACTCTCGGACATTTCTAGCTGTGTGATACGTCGCATTGTAGTGCTGAGAGATCCCATTTACCCCAGAAAGACAATCAGTATGTATGGGTGCACGTGGTCCGCAAGGATGGATTCATAACGAATTCGGTACATAGTGCCTTTCACAAGTATGAGTGGACCCAGGGAATGCCACGAAAGCATTCCCCAGACCATAACGCTGCCCCCACCAGCTTGTGGTCTTCCAGCAATGGTTTAAGAGTGTTTGTTCTCCGATGTTTCTCGCCTTATACGCTAACGTCCATCCGTTCGATGAAGCAGAAAACGGGACTCATCGGAGAATGCAATCCTTTGCAATCAGCTGAGGTCCAATTCCGATACTTCCGTGCAAATGTAAGCCCTTTTTCTGCCAATGCACCGTCGTTAGCATAGGTGCAGTGACATTCCGTCTAATTCAGAGCACCGTACGCAGCAGGGTTCGCTGAACTATCGTTTTAGACACACTTCCAGTAGCCCCCTGGTTCATTCGGCCAGTGAGTTGTTCCACTGTAGCATGTCGATCGGCCCTCGCGCACCTTCGCAGCCGACGTTCACCTCTCACATCAATGACACGTTGTGCTCCGCAGTTTCGACGTCGGTTATTTCGCAATGTTGCCATTTCTTCAATCACGACACACTTTAACCCCAACAGCACGCGAACAGTTCACAAACTGCGCTGTTTCAGAAATGCTGCCACCCTTGGCCCGAAAGCCGATAATCATCCCTTTTTGTAAACCTGATAAATCGTTCCTTTTATCCATGACATCAACGAGTGATATGTTTTCAGAATGCCTACAGCACACCTTATATACCCTTCAAGCCAGCTCACGACACGTGCCTTCTTTCATTGGGTACCCGCTGTTGACGTCAAAACTAGGAGGTGGTCAGAGTAATGTGACTCGACTGTGTAATTTCAATTGCTTCCCTCCCCATATTTTACAATAAAAATGAGCTAAGGTGAAAATATTTTTTTAGTTTGGGGGATTTCTGTACCAGCGCAATTGTTTAACCTGTTGTTGTCTGCACACATTAGCACGTCTTTTGAAAAAAAGATCATGCTTATGCTTTTCGTCCGTCTGTCTGTAGACATCATATCTCTGCAACTATTTGTCCGATTTGAAAAATTCTTTTTACATTGGAAAGCTTGAAAGATGCGAATGATGATCCCTTATTTATTTATTTGTTTTTACAATGTAAAATTTCACCACTAGGGAGCGTAAATGCAAATGATATCGAATTCAAAATACATTTTATTCCATACATTTGCTTCTAAACATTATTGGAAAACTTCTTTTATCTCTCGATACCATTTGCATGCAAGAGTATTTTAGGTATAGTCACTTTTTCAAGTTACGCACAGATTTTCCGCTAGGGTGAGTAAAAGTAAATTTCGTTTTCGCCGAAATCTCTAAGTCGAAAACTCCGATTGGAAAACTTTTTTCTTTGGAAGATTAATGTCCTAATGAGAAACTGTTTGCACATAATTTCTAATATTTGGTGAAGAACGGTTTGGCCACCAGGGGACGTAAGTATTGATTTCTGCTTCTGCTGTATTTGCCACAAAATATGAGCTTCTAAAATCTCGATTGAAAAAATTCGTTCGTGGACCGACGCCACTCACGACGATAAACATTTTCGCAATAATTTCTTAAAATAATGCATGGTTTCTACGCCAGGGGGCGTAATGTATATCTTATTTCTGTCAATTTGTCTACTAAGAGTCCGATTTGAAAAATTCCTTCTTTGTCGGATAGCGTTTCCAGTGCTAAATATTTGTCATATAAATTCCGAAACTTCAAGTAAATCATAATTTCCGCCAGGTGACGCAAAGGTAAATTGTGTTTTCCCCGATATTTCTGCACATAAAACTCCGATTTGAAAAATTCTTCCTGTATTGCAATACAGCTCCTGACGGGAAATGTTTTCCATATAATTTCTAATATTTGGTAAAGAATGGTTTGGTCACCAGGGGGCATAGGTGCTAATTTCTGCTTCTATGTTTTTGCAGCAAAATCTGAGCGGAAAACTCGACTAAAACTATTTTTCCTGGACCGATACCGCTCACATTCGGAAACCTTTTGAGAATACCTTCTCCCTAAAATAATGCATGGTTTTCCCGCCAAGGGGCCTAGAATCATATTTTATGTTTGTCCAAATCTCTGCTTCTGAAAGTCCAATTTGAAAAATTCCTTGTTGGAGAGTGTTTCCTTTGCTTCCTGTTTCTCATAATTTCAATTTTTTCTTACCGTAAAAGAGGGCGTATATTCACAATTCTGTTTACAGCAATATCTGTGGGATTAAGAACCCGATTGAAAAACTTCTTTCTTCGATCAGATACTAATGTCTTCCATACCGGTTCCATTGACTTTGAATAGCTTTGATAATTATTTCAGTGAGATAAAGCCTTAGTAGCACGGTGATATTTTTATTATTAACGCCCGTACTTAGAAAGTAAACATTTTGCAAAGCACAGCAACATACGAGATCTTTCAAAGCACCAAGTGCTCCACCATCAAGTACTTCAATAAAAACATAGCAATTCAGACGTACTCGCTGAATTGTGACCTGGAAAACAAGGTTTTGCACTCTTTCCACCTCAAGCCTGACCACTACATTAGATATGTATATGATATATTTATTTTCTGGCCACATCGTAAAGACAAGATTGTCGAGTTTGATAATGAACTCTCAGGCCATTATAATTCCATAAATTTCACTATTGAGCATGAGGCTGATAATACTCTTCCTTTCTTAGATATCCTACTAAAGAGACATCCTGCTACCAATTAGTTATCTTATTCAGTGTACCGAAAGCTTACAGCAAACTCTATTATTCCGTTCAGTTCATCTCACCCAAGGAAACAAAAACGTGCAGCTATAGAGTACCTGGTCCGTAGAGTGTTCACCCACTCGTCTAGTATTATTTTTAGAAGAAAGGAGTTAAGTCACATACAGATGATAGTGATGTCACATGAATACCATAAAGAGATTGTTGAAAAACTTGCTCGATCATTGAAATATCCAGTACAAAGTACACTACAAAGGGAAGCAAGAGTTATAAACTATGTTGGAACTGTAGACTATGTACCTGAAGTCCCTTCAATACTAAGGAATGCATATAAAAAAACACCACATTGCCTTTGGAGAGAGTACGAAAAGTATACGAGCCATCGTACAAAATGACCGTGACCAAGTTTCTACACTTAACAGACATGGGGTTTACAAAATCCCCTTAAATCTTGTCAACGCTGAAGATCCAGCACTAGCGTATATAGGGTCCACTGCACGCCCATTGCGCAGTAGACTTTATGAGCACAAGTACTCCATTACAAATAACTCTGATGCTACCTCTCTTGCACGGTTGGTTACTAGAGGTACCCATCGACCAGACTGGACTAATGCCAGAGTGATTTCAAATCGTACAAGGCGACCCTTCAGATTCGCTGAAAGTTTGTGTATTCTGTCTCATAGCCCTGACTGCTGTAACGAAGAAACTCCACGTTTTGTTTCCTTGACTTGTACCATGATAATCCTGCCAAGTAGACATGATACCCTCCACCAGCACTCTACTTTTACTACTTCATTTACAGTTTGAATCTTTATGTAAACCTATTAATTCCATCTGTGCATATATTTCTTCCTCTATTTAGTAATGCTTTCTTAATATTATTTTCTTAAATCCTTAACACGAGCCCACGTTTCCAATGTAATTTAATGTATGCTTTGTTATTGTTATCACGCCCTCGCGTAATTCGAAAAATTCTTGTTTTTATTCGTTCTTATTTATGTTGGTTATGTATGTATTGAAGTACCTGATGATGGAGCACTTGGTGCTTTGTAAGATCTCGTACGTTGCTGTGCTTTGTAAAATGTTCATTTTCTCTAAGTACGGGCATTAATAATAAAAATATTACCGTGCTACTAAGGCTTTATCTCACTGAAATAATGTTTAGCGCACGATGAATTCTTATTTAAATTTAGCTTTGATAACTTTAATTGGCGTCAGAACGGATTCAAAAGACGTGCTCATTACACCCGAAACGTCGGTGATTTCTTTCTTGTTTTTCAGTAGTTGCCGAGTTTCGTGATGACACACAGAATTTTGATAAGAAAAATTTTCTATGTCGTCATAACGTGCTTATTTAGAATGAAAAGCGGTAAAAAATTAATTTTCTTTTCAGATACAAATCTTTATTACCTTGTTTACAGTTGATACAGAGATATTTAGCGATTGCTCTTTAGGTCGGTGCAATTCCTTTTAAGACCAGAGACCTTATTTTTGAAATATTCGTATGAATACAAATATCCAAAGAGACCTTATTTCAAAATAAGGTCTCTTTGGACATTTGTTCTTTTTCCTGTAAAAAAGCAATGCTTTACGATTTCCCCCTCTATTATTAATGTTTATTTTGCATTCAGGAATGATTTTCACAACGTTTTTCAGTTATAAAAAACAAATATTCCTCTTTGTGAAAAGCAGAAACAACTTTCTGTCCACAGCTTGTTTACGTGCGCCATTTTCTTCGCCGACGATATTTAACTGCAGCAGATGTTTCTTCCGTGTTCATCTAACAAGCTGTTGCCAGTTTCAGTTGTTTGAAACTTCTTTTATTTTTTTATATAAAAAAACAAAAAAACGTTCTATAAACGTGTGAATATCCTCTGTACATGAGATGCTGAAAATAAAATATCTGTCAAGCTTACCCCTAAATGAGAATTAAATTTGCGTTATTACATTACACTGAAGCCCAGAAGAAAATGGCATTTTGTTCTTAAAATACAGACAAATTTTATTCGACTCTTGAGATATTTCTACTCGTATCTTACTCTTTGCTTTCGTATCCACTGATATTTCTACTCGTATCGTGCTCTCTTTGCTTTCGTTACTTATTCACTGCTATTTTCACTTGCTTCGTCCTCTTTGCTTTCGTATCCACTGATATTTCTACTCGTATCATCCTCTTTTTGCTTTCGTATCCATTGTTATTGCTACTCGTATCGTCCTCTCTTTGCTTTCGTATCCACTATTTCTACTCGTGTCGTCCTCTTTGCTTTCGTATCCATTGATGTTTCTACTCGTATCGTCCTCTCTTCGTTTTCGTAACTTACCCACTGATATTTCCACTTGCTTTGTTCTCTTTGCTTTCGTATCCACTGATATTTCTACTCGTATCGCCCTCTTTGCTTTCGTATCCATTGATATTGCTACTCGTATCGTCCTCCCTTTGCTTTCGTTTTCTTTGATATTTCTACTCTTTGCTTTCGTATCCACTGATATTTTTACTCGTATCGTCCTCTTTGCTGTCCTATCCATTGATATTTCTATTCGTATCGTCCTCTTTGCTTTCGTATACATTGAAGTTTCTACTTGTATCGTCATCTTTGCTTTCTTATCCACTCATATTGCTACTCGCCTCGTCCTCTCTTTGCTTTCGTATCCACTGATATTTCTACTCGTATCGTCCTCCCTTTGCTCTCGTATCCACTGACATTTCTACTCCTATCGTCCTGTTTTCTTTCGTATCCACTGACATTTCTACTCGTATCGTCCTCTCTTTGCTTTCGTATCCACTGCCGAATACGTCCTTTGCTAACCGAGTTTAATCATCGGACGTGATTAACCTGGGTTATGAAGGCCCAACGATTTTTATGAATATTAATGAAGTTATTGTGCTTTGATTGTAAGAGACGAAACTTGTAACTATCAAATTCTTTTGAGGAAATCAGGTTTCAGAATTTCTAGAAGATAAAGCAAGAGTTTGACGTGTTCATTTCAGGTGCAAAAGTTGCTCAGATTTTTCTTTTCCTTGAAGTTGTAGGTATTCTCTAAAACGACGAATCATGTCTCTTACACTATGTTAAAAACGCTTAGATAACTTCATGATTTCATCTTCATGACATAGGACATATATTTTTAGATACTGTTAAAAATGTTGCGGTAGGTCGCATCAACAAGTGGTACTACAATAGTTGCACCACTTTCTGAGAAAGGATATGCCATTATATAGTGCAAATAGAACCAACAACTTGGTACAACGTTGCACCGTAACGTGATGTAAATGTGCACCAAGTTATTGGGTTTTATTTGCACCACATGTTGGTTTATCTTTTCTCAAAGTGGTGTAGCTGATGCATCAATACTGTTCGGGGCAACCAACCATAAAATCTTTAACAGTGTATAAACGGCCGTATCAGAATAATAAGACCACCTACCTAATAATGGGAATAACCACTCTTGGCGCGAATGACAGCGACGAGACGTCGTGGCCTGTACGCAATGAGACTCTGGAAAGTTTTCTGAGGAACACTTGCCCATCCGGACTGTATCAGAGGTCCCAGAAATGACGTAGTTGTGCGTCTGCATGGCGAACCTGACGATCAAATAGACCCAGAAATGTTCTATGGGATCGAGGTCGAGCGATTGCGCCAACCAAGGGAGAACGAATACATCGCTGTCCTGTTCCTGGAGCCAGTCATGCACCCCCTTAGCGACATGGCAGGGAACATTGTCCTTCTGGAAGACGTAATCACCACCAGCGTAAACTTCCAACATGGAGGGATGCATGTGGTTAGCGAGAATGAACAGGGATCCATCAGCGTGCCCATGCCATACCAGGAAAACATCCCCAGACATGCACACTGCCACTGCCGGCCTGTACGGGACCGACAAGCTTGCCCGGGTGTTGGTTCTTGTATGTCTGACGCCGTATTCGAAACCTCCCGTTGCTTTTGTGGAGTAGTAACCTCGATTCGTCGGAGACGGCAACCGTTTTCTACTCTTCCACTGTCTTATGACTGTATTCTCATTCGAACGGCAGGCGTCGTTGCCGATGGACCTGGGATAACATGGGCGCCTTGACGCACCGTCAACTCCGGAGACCCATGCGTAACAGGGTTCGCTCTACTGTTACCGGGGACACGTACCTGCGTGCCCCAGCGTTCATTTGCGTGGCCAATTTCTGCACTTTTGCGCATCGATTGTCCTTTGCCAGTCGACGAAGGGGACGTTTTCCTCTGGGATCGATGGCCTTTGGGATTCCACAGCTATGACGTCGGGAAGTACTCGATGTGCCAGCGGTCTATTCTTGGTACACCCTTATTACAGCACCTCACGAACAGCCCACGAAGCCTGTTGTTTCGGAGATGCTTTCCCCTTGGCGCGGTAGCCGATGATCATTCCGTTTTAAAAGTTCCTCAAATCATTACCTCTACCCATTGTGCTCTACTAACGCACAATGGCTCATCTGTCCTGGCCGGTCGTTTATATCTTCGTGTGGTCGGCCTTGTCACGTGCACTCTGTGGCCCGCTTGGGAGCGTATACTGTCATTCCGGGGTGGTCATAGTATTATCATTCGACTATATATACTATATATATATATATATATATATATATATATATATATATATATATAGTCGAATGATAATAATATGACCTTCCATAGCGATACGTTATGTGCAGGAAAGAACATTTTCCGTTTACAACTTGAAGAAAAAAAACGGAAGGGTACTCCAGCCATCACTTTCCCTTACGTTTTACCGTAATTGCATGGTGCTACATGTAAGTCTTGGTGTTTTAAATATTCATTCTAACACTCAAAAGCTTTGCGCTTTTTTACTGGCGGATCGCCTCTCCGCCAGATAAAGAGAATTGACAATGCTAGTGCTCTTTACATGATGTGTTAAAAGTAACAGAATGCAAAGAAGCGGAACGCTCTGTGATTTTTTACTCAGTTCTCTTCTAAAAACAAGAATAGACACTACATAAAAATCAGTCTGTTGACTTCCGAGGGGCCTCTTTTGTGATCAGTACTTTAAAAGGGAATGCATTTCATCTGTTAATTGGTAGGCTGTATGATCTTTATTAGATTGCTATTTTTTGGAGGGCTAAGTTAAGGGAGCAGTTGTGGGGTGTTTATGTACGTTCAACGTAAAGTAAGTGTCTGTACAAGTGAATGAACTATTCGCCTTTAACTTAAGTAGGTGTTTTTGTCTTCCAGATTTGCAGAACAAAATGAGTGACATAAAACCCGAGGAGGGCCATGTTGGTCATTGTATGCTGTATGAATTTCACAAGGGGAAGAATGCAACCGTGGCCACCAATAACATTTGCGCTGTTTATCCGAATGCGTTAAATGACCTCCCAATTCCGGTCAGGTAATTTTGACCTCTCTGATGTCCCTCGTGCAGGAAGGCCCATAGAGCTGGACAATGATCTGCTGCTGCGTGCAGCTGTTGAGGAAGATCCTCGTCAAACCATTGATGAATTATACCAACATCTTAATGCATCATGGTCTACTGTTCAAGAGCACTTCCAATAGGGAAGGCCTATAGACGAGGAGTTTGGGTCCCACACCAACTTTCACCTGACAACTAAGTCCAGCGTTCCACCATCTGCAACTCTTTGCTCAGCCGACAGGAAAATGATCCATTTCTTCACTGAACTGTCACTGGAGATGAAAAGTGGGTCCTTTACGTGAACAACAAACGGAGAAGCCGGTGGCTTTCTCCAAGTCAGATACTAGTTCCTACACTTAAACCAGGCCTACATCCGAAAAGGGTTTTGCTCTCTGTTTGGTGGACTACCGCTGCCATAGCCCAATTTGAGCTATTGGAACCTCGGCAGACCTCTATTGTCAACAACTAGACCGTTTGAAGCAAGCTCTTATTGTAAAACATCCAGCACTGGTCAACAGAAAATGTGTCATCCTCCAGCATGACAACTCTAGACCTCACACGGCAAGACGGACACAGCACACGATCAGAGATTTTGGCTGGGAAGTTATGCCCCATCCCCTTTATTCCCCTGACACTGCACCATCTGATTACCATTTGTTCAGATCTCTGCAGCACTTTCTTAATGGGAAAAGATTTCACAAAATTGATGATGTTAAAACTGGGCTCCTGGGCTTTTTTGCATCAGAGCCAACGTCTTTTTATAAAGACTGCATTGAAAGTTTGGTTTCACGATGGGAAGTATGATCGATAATGATGGCGATTATATAATTGATTAAGAAATAAATTTCTTCTGTTACATACAGTGTTTATCTTCTTTTCCAAAAACGACCATACTTTATTTTCCGGTGCCCCAAATAAAAATAAAATACAGGACAAAAAATGAAAAGTAAATGATCCGACTGGGATGAAATAAGATTTAAATTTTTATGAAGCCCATAAAGCACAAAGCGTCACTTTTTCCCGACTGCTTTCCGTAGTGTCTGTCTTCATCACTTTATTGGAGTAACTGAACTGAGTAATTTCGAACTCTGCTATTAAACTTTGAAACTTTATGGAGGATATAAGCTGTTTTATGTTTCTTTTTCACGATATCTTTTCACTTTCTTTTAAGCCACCGAAGAGATAATAGCTTTCCTTGCCGTCCATAACTGTAACTCAGATTCTGCTAGTGATTTGATAGAGAACTTTATTTTATGCTTTACTAGCGGATGCGATAAACATTTGCAGTGGTGCTGTTGGAAACTAACTCCTAATATTATCACTTAAGCATTCTTTAAGTTAAAATTTAAAAAGTTCGATGCAAAGGCACTTTAGTGGTCATTTTAATGTTAGGTAAATGATTTTAATTTTTTCCTGCTCATGAGGTAGTTTTATGCATTTAATGTAAAAGACAGAGTTAAATGGAATAAAAGTTTCAATGCTAAATCCTGTAACGTGAATTTTTACTAGACAGACATATGGAAACCACATGCTGAAACAAAAATCTTTCTATTGGGGGAGAGACTTGAAATTAAACCCCTTCGATTTAAAAAGTTCCTGACTTCCACTGAAACAGTACGCAGTATTTACTTTCTGTTACCTCAGTTATAGGACAGTACAATGGTTTCCTTACATTAAGAAAAACAATCGCGACTGTTTGTGAAAGAAGTATTTGAAATGCTCAAAACTTGGGTATATGACGTGAAATGCAATGCGGAGTCATGGTATCTTAGGCAAATGTGTGGCGATGACATCGATTTGTGCAAATCAGCCGAAGCATAGAGACCGCTGTTGCGGAGATTTGTTGTAATGGTTGTCGACTGTAAAGATAGAATTTTGAGATAGTAAATTGTCGTGTCTCGCAGCCGTTACAAAAGTCTAACAGCCGAACTGAGGTGGAGAGCGATCCGATAACTAGAGGCAGGCCAAATTCTGGTGGAAGTTGCAAGATGGCTGCATGTGACTCCTTCTGTGGTTCAGATTATGGAACAGATTTGTTGTAATGGTTACGAGACATTTAACAGAAGAACTAGACATCATTTTACAGAGGAACAGTGCTATCTGCTCCCCCTACGCGCAGAAAGCTTCACGAAGGAGGTATTTATTCTAGGTGACCAACACTTTGTATGATTCTTATCTCCTGTCATAAGAGGGAACGTTTCAATTGGGCAAGACTTCACGTCATATATGAGAGAAAACCAAAAGTATAAAATATAAGGAATTTCTGGTCCGATCGGGAGATTTTCAGCATTTACAACCTACATCGCAACAAACTCTCTGAGGGCATGTGCTGACTCAGGAAACCTCTCGGGGGGCGGGGGGCGTAATACCTAAAATATAAAACATAAAGTATTTTTGGTTGTAAATGCTGAAAATCTCCCGATCGGACGAGACATTTTTTATATTCTACACTTGGTATTCCCCCCCCGAGGTTTCCTAGGTAGGCACATGCCTTCAGATAATTTGTTGAGTTGTAGCTCGCCAACGCTGAAAATATCCCGATCGGACCAGCAGAACACAATTTTTATACGGCCCTTTAAAATAATTTTTATACGGCCCCTTAAAAATCTAGTTCATCGGTGGCAACTTCTCCTGTGGTCAGTTCTTCGGTGGCCAGTTGTCCGCTTTGTCTTTGGCCCGAAAATCATGGAAATGTCTAAATTTTTTACTGAAAATGAAATATTAAAAAAATATTTTAATGACAATAGTTGCTCAGGTAGCGGGTAATATAGCCACACGAAATGTGTTTATGTAGAACAATTTAATGGCACTGAAATTCCAATGTGCCCAGTCCTCAGGTTGCCACTTCTCCGTACCCGGAGTTAGCTAGTTAGTGTACACTAGTGTCAGTCTTTCAGTTTTGCACACCAGTGTGTAATACCTTAGTCCGTTTGTTCGTTTTGAATCAGAAGAAAAGTCTCAATAAAAGTAGTTTTTAGTTTGTAAAGGTAGAAAAAAATAATGCTCATATATTGAAAGATTTAACGACTACACAAGTTTTGAAGGAAAAAAAAAAAAAAAAAAAAAAGAGTGAGATATGCATTAAAAGGTACATTTCGTTGATTAATCATGAAGAAATTTAAGTCATTCTACAGAAAAATAAAATGATCCGTGGAAAAAAATAATGCATTTCTATTAAACGACGTATTCGCAAAGCACTGGCCTTCTCGTTAATTCCTACAGAACGCTGTAATGGTCGAGTGGTATAATGCATCTGCCTAGAAACCCGCTGGACAGAGTTTGAACCTGGCGTGACTTCGAGGATTTCTATTTCCTTGGAAAGAAAATTTCCCTAGCGTCGTGACGTCACACCGTAATTTTCCTGATGGGAGGAGGGGGACAAAAAGGCGTACAAAAGGTATCTGTGAGATCATGTGGGGAGGTAAAAAAAAAGCAAAACATGTTCGGTAGGACCACAGACAGAAGATGGTTAGGAAGATCACATGGAAAACAATGGCTGCGACTGACTTCATGATTAACCAGGAATCGACCACATGTGTCCTTGAGGCAGCGCACTTGGACGGGTTCATTTTTACAAAAAAAACCTATATCATTACGTAACAGTAACGTAACGATGTTTTTTCAAACACGTAACAGTGACATGAAGTTGGTATCTTGAAGTTACAAAGACGTTTCACTGTGACGTATCAGTTATGTAACGTTTGCGGACATTTTGACGTAACCGAAAGTTTTCTGAAACATTACTGATACATTGCGCAACGTATCTGAAAAGCCTCAGCGTTACGTACCTGTAACATATACGAAATATTCTGTGCTGTGTGGGTATGCAGGTTCCATAGGAGATGCATATTTACTGCAAGACGATGAGGCTCGTTTCCACAGGGAGAGGCTGGTCGAACAATGTCTTCAATGATTTTCCTGCCAGGTCTCCCGACCTTAATCTGATCGAACATACCTGGGATGCTCTAGGGAGAAGAGACTTCTTGCGGTCCTCAGCCATCATTCGCCAGGTCTTTAGTGGCTTAGACAAGCTCTGCGTGAGCAGTGGTCGTTGCTGCCTACTGAACTCGTAGACAATTAACAGCTTGAAACATAACTATGAGGTCTTCATTGCTGTGATAGGTAACCATACTCCGTACTTAGGTGCTTTCGCTATTTCATTTTGACATCTTATTTCTCACTTGGTTCTGTATGTGGTCATTTTTGCCAGAATCAAGTGTTTGGTATGAAATGTTTTTGGGGATATTTCTAACGTACGATATGATACAGGTTTTCACCAGATTTCATATTATATCTTGTATTTTTTTTTTGCGTTATCGTGATTTTTTTCTGTTTTTGATGCTACGAGTCTTTCCCGACAGCAGTAAAGTAACTCCAGAGTTAAAACATTTCGATGTAATTAAAATGGGTAATGGAAGTACACAAAAATATTGCTGAATTCTGATTTTTGAATGCTGGCTGTACCATGAAGTGGCGCAACAACAGTTAATTTCATTGATATTAAACAATATGTTTTACTGAACTATCGCCAAATATTATTTAATCACGTTTTACATAAACGTAACGATATCCCATTGCAATCTGCGTAAATTATAAGAACCTGATGCTTTTATTATACTGTAAATGCGTTTAATGCCATTACAAAAATGTATTTTTGATGCTGTAAAAAGTAGCTTCCTCTCCACCTACCCCCCAAGACAGGAAGAGGAGAGGGGGCTGGGGTTACCTGCTATTGACAAGAGCTTTGAAATTATATATAATACGATATGGTGTAAGCCATAGTTTCCCAATCTGTGCGTCGCTGATCTGGGGCGTCGCGACAATAAGGAAAAACTAACACTTATAATTTATAGTGAAACGCAACATACAAATTTTCTAGACTTGTAAGTATTTTAAAGAATTAATTGTAAGACAGAATGTTAAAGATAAAAGAAAACACATAGTATTGTTGTGAAAGCGCTGTCTTCATCTGAGTTCCGGATTGTGAAGCTCTTTGAAAACTTGGCGTGACGTCGTGAAGATCTCGCTCCACCTGCAGTCTGAAAATCGACTGGGCAAGGTCAAGCGATAACGTTCTGCCAGGCTGAATTATCTAAATGTGAGCTTCCAGGGCAGAGAATCGCACGTAATATACTGTATATCATCATCATCATCATCATCATTGTCAACCATTATCAATCCACTGCTGGACGAAGGTCTCCCCAAGTTTCCTCCACAACGGTCTGTCTTGTGCCAGTCTCCTCCATGTCACCCCTGCATACTTTCGAATTTCATCCACCCATGTCCCATGTGGTCTTCTTCTGGGTCTTTTCCTGTCCCTTGGAATCCAATCTAAAATTTCGGCTGTCCATCGATGGTCTGTTCTTCTGGCAGTATGTCCAGCCCATTGCCATTTCAGGGATTTAACTCTGATCATGATGTCTTCCACTCTTGTCATTTTTCGGATCCACGTGTTCCTCTTCTTATCTCTCCTGGTTACACCAAGCATGCACCTCTCCATGCTTCTTTGAGTTGTCTGCAGCCTTTGTATGTCTCTTTTAGCTAAGGTCCACGTCTCTGCACCATACGTAAGCACTGGAAGGATGCATTGATCAAACACTTTTCTTTTAAGACATAATGGCATATTGCTCTTGAAAATTATGCTGTTTCTTCCAAAAGCTCTCCAGGCAAGTTTTGTACGCCGATTAATTTCTTCACCAATGTGACCCTCACTTGATATCTGCTGTCCAAGATAAATGTATGTGTCTGTTATCTCCAGCTTTTCTCCATCAATCGATAAATCTTCATTTCTTGTAAAAGCATTGAACATCACTTTTGTCTTCTGAAAGTTCATTTTTAATCCCACTTCTTTACTCTTGTCAGCAAGTTCCTGGATCATACTCTGTAGCTCTGATGGGGTAGTTGCAAAAATGACTATGTCATCAGCAAAACGAAGGTGGGTTAGATAATCTCCATTAATCTTTATCCCCTTGTTTTCCCAGCTCAGCGACTGAAAAACACCCTCCAATGTGGCATTAAAGAGCTTCGGAGATATGGTGTCACCTTGTCTCACTCCCTTTCCAATTTTTACGTGTGTTGTATTTTCAAACAGCCTAATCTTTGCACTTGCATTTTCATAGATGTTATTAATAATATTAATGTATGCATCTTCAATACCGCAGGTTTTCAGAGCCATTGTAACTGCTGATGGTTTCACCGAATCAAAGGCTTTTTCATAATCGATAAAAGCCATGCACAATGGAAGTTCATATTCCCTCGCTCTTTCAATTAGTTCTCTCAGCACGTGGATATGATCTATTGTGCTGTAGCCACTCCTGAATCCAGCTTGTTCTCTCGGTTGAGCCATGTCCAGTGTTACCTTCAAGCGGTGTGAAAGAACTTTAGTGAAGATTTTATAAACTACTGATAGGAGGCTGATAGGTCTGTAGTTTCCGAGATCCTCAATGTCACCTTTCTTATGTAGCAGGATCATTGTAGCGGTGTTCCAATCCTCAGGAATTTTTCCTTCATTAAGGCATCGAGTGAAAATTTGGGCGAGTACTGTTTCGATTTCTCCACTTGCTTCTTGTATGATGTCTACAGTAATTCCATCTTCTCCTGGAGCTTTTCCCCGCTTCATGTTCTTGATTGCATGTGCAACTTCTGCTGGAAGGACTGGAGGAACTCTGGTACTGGTATCTTTCATGATGTCTGGAGTGCATGTATCATCCCTTTCATATAATTTGGAGTAGAAATCTTTCACTCTTGTCAAAATTTCGCCTCTATTTCTTGTTACAGAACCATCTTCTTTTCTCAGTGCCATAATCTGTTTTCTTCCCTTACTGAGATGTCCCTTTGCTATCTTTAGGCTTTGGTTGTTTTCAATTGCTTTCATCACTAGTTCACAGTTGAATTTTCTTACGTCTTCAGTGATACTTTTTCTTACTGTCTTGCATAGCTCTATATATTCCACTTTGGAAGTCACATCTTCTTTAGTTGTCCTCATCTCTCTTCTTTTTTGCATCAACATTTTCGTTTTTCCTGATAATTTATTTACATGCAACTTGTTCTTAGACCCAGCTAATTTTGTTGCTGTTTCCATAAGAGCTTTGGTTACTTTTCTGTTAACTTCAGAGATGTCCACTTCTTCTGATGTTAGGCCTTCTAAAGCAGAGAACCTGTTCTTCAGTTCCAACTTGAAGGTATTATGGTGTTTTTTAAGGTTGGTTATGTCGATAGATTTTGTTTGTCTTATGAGCTTGCCACGTTCAAGTTTAGTGTTGAGGTGCATCTTACATCTCACCAATCTGTGGTCACTACCTGTGTTGAACTTGTTTAGCACACTGCAGTCTTCTATGACGAATTTTTTGTTACACATAATAAAATCAATTTCACTTGTCGTCCCATTTGGATGTCTCCATGTCCATTTCCTGTGTGGCTTTTTCTTGAAGAAGGAGTTCAAGATGAAAAACCCTTCTGCCTCTGCAAACTCAACGAGAGTATTTCCACGCTGGTTTCTGTTGCCGTGACCGAATTTACCTACCGAAGTTTCATTCTGTTGCCGTTGCCCTATTTTTGCATTGAAATCTCCCATAATTATTTTCAAGTGCTGCTTACCGTTATTATTTAGATGACAAATTTCCTCATAAAATTCTTCAATTTCTTCTTCAGGATGACTTGTGGTGGGTGCATAAGTTTGAATAATCTGAGCCTGGTATCTTTTCGAGAGTTGGATAACAAGTCGTGCAGCTCTGTCAGAGGAACTTTCAACTTCTACAACTTTATCCTTCAGTTTCTTGTTTATTATAAATCCAACACCACTAGTTCTGCCAGTATCTGTCCCACGATAGTAGAAGAGATGTCCACTTTTCAGTTCGATGAGATCTTCTCCTTTTCTCCTTACCTCACTTAGCCCCACGATGTCCCACTTGATCCTTTGTAGTTCCTCTTCCAATTCAAGAAGCCTTGAATCAGAAGATAGGGAGCGTCCATTGTACGTAGCCAAGGTCAGCATCAGATGGCAGCCTAGTCCGGTCCTCCGGGGATTCTTAGCACCCTCTGCCTTCATGTCGCACTGGCCGCTGCCTTGGCCAGGTACATTCCAGCTGCCGGAGACTGAGGGCCAAGATTTAAGTTGTGGAATCATTTTGGAGGGGTTTGGCCATAACTCACCACGCTGGCCAAGCGGGTTGGTGAGTGTGGGATAGAATTTCCTCTAATCCCGATGGTATAGTTATACCGCTATTGGCGGTCGTCAGAGCCCCTTTAGTGGGAACAGGATGCACCACGAGAAGGCGGGGTTGACATTTGTCAAGGAGAGGTATACATATATATATATATATATGGTTGATGCATTTGCTCATGCCGTTTTATTTCACGAGTGTTTCCCAGGTTAGTAGTGACGGTGCAGATGGCCAGTTACATATCAAAATGTAGCCAGTAATTTCGTGTATCTAAATCATATTGCGTTGTGTGTTTGTGGCTAATGGTTTTTTTTGGTTTTCAGGTCCGGAAGTATAGAGTGTCAAATAGAAAGGAATGAACATTTCCGACATCTGCTTCTCTACGAGTTTAACAAGGGATCCCCAGCCGCCGAGGCTATTCGACAAATTTGTACTGTATATGGGGAGGATACCATTGCTCCGAGGACAGCCCGCAAAATGTTTGAGCTATTCCTAGGTGACAATTTCGACCTCAACGAATCTCCACGCTCAGGTCGTCCATCTCACTTTGATGAGGATCGTTTGAACCATCTCATCTACTTGGATCCCCGTCAGACCACACGCGAATTGGCAACTGAGATTGACTGTGATCAGGCAACAGTGCTGCGATACCTGGAACGTATGGAAAAGGTCCGGAAATTGCGGTCTTTGGTGCCTCAGTCTCACCGAGGGCTACAAGTACCAGCGTGTTTGCCATATGTGGTTCCTATCTCGCCCGTTATCGCGAATGTCCTCAGCAATACAAACCCTTTCTGTCACGTGTTGTTACTGGAGATGAAAAGTGGTGCCTGAACGTGAATTTCAGGCATCGGATGGAATGTTTTAGCCCAACCAAGACACCCACACCACGTCCAAATCATGACCTACATCCTGCGAAGATAGTGTTGTGTGTCTGTTGGGACATGAAAGGCATTATTCACTTGAAAAATTCTGCCACGGAATCGCACCATCAACGCTGCTCTCTATTGTGAGCATCTCCGCCGTGTGGAGGGAGCAATTCAGCATAAACGCCACATTGGCGCCATGTTGTCCTTCTCCAACATGATAACGCACGCCCTCACACTGCAAACATGACCAAAATGGCCATTCAGGACATGAAATGGGAGATCCTTCCACATCCGGCCTATTCCCAAGAATGAATAGGTGGTAGTCGCCCCTTCAGACTATCACCTGTTCCGATCTCTGTGGAATGCACTCCGTGGCAGAACGTTCAACAATGATGTTGATCTCCGGAATTTTCTTGACGATTTCTTCTCGGCAAAACCTACACGTTTTTTCAAGAGTGGCATTGCAGGCCTATCGTCCAGACGGTTGCGACACCATCGTAAACAATAAAGGGGGGGTGTACATAGTTCATTGATTCCGTTTTCCCTTATGTAATACATTCCTGTAGTGCAGTGAAAAACACGGCATGACCTTATGCATTAACCCAATATGTTATGTGTAATAATGCTTCGTTTTGGCATAAGTTTTAATTTCTGTACAACGGTTTTCCTCTATTCTTTTGCTATATTGTTGAGAAAAAGGTATTAAGTTCTAATTTTGGAAATTTTTTCGAGAGTTCAGTAATTTAAATTAGGCTTTTTCACATTTGGTGAGTGAAACAATTGGCTTTTTTTTTGTACTGTAAGAGGAAAGTCAGAAAAAGTCACGCAAAGTTTAATCTTCAGCAGAATTGCGTTTCTATGCAAATTTAAGGAGGACATTTGAAAGGCACGTATAGATGGTAATCGGCTACAAAATACAGGATAATTGACAATAGGATTCAATTTTTGCAGTATAGAAACTAGTTAAAGTGGTGTGTAGGAAATTGGGTAATGCAATTCAAGATACTTTTAAGAATATTCAGTTCTCAAACTAATATAAGATGGAAATTTGAGATAATTGTGCGCAAAGATAAGCTGGTAACATAAGTCAGCTTCGTATTATTGATTAGGGAACTCAGTTATACTAATAGCTTGTCAGCAACGATTAACCAATGGCTAACTGGTGTCCAAACTACACCCGAAGCAGAAGCTGCTCCATTGGAATATGAGTACTTTTTGTCTGAGGAAAATTAAATATTTAACCGATATAAAAGGGAAAGGAAACATACAAGAGAAACCAGAATTGAAATGTTTTCTGTTTTAACATACAGAAATGTAAGCAACAGTAATTCCATTTGAATATACAGAAAGTAGCAAATGAACGAGCATACAAAAATAAGAAATAAAACAAACAAACATCTTCAATCAATGGTGGTCAGTTTGTTCTGGGTTACAAAAAGTGAGATTCTATTTCTGCAAATAAAGGAAAAAATTATTTCCTTCATTTCTGCATTGCTTTTTAGCACTTTTAGCACTAAAAATACACATAAAGCCTTCGAGACTTCAATACAATGTAACCTTTTATGTGTGTGTTATTCTAATGGTAAAAGAAAAAAAAGTATTTTTTTTTCTCTTTGATGAACTTATTTCATTCATTACTCGTACCTCTGATTCCGTTTTATGTTTGGTAAAACATGTGCGTTTGCTATCTTTACAGGCTTTTGTTTGTTTGATCATTATAATCCCTCTTTGCTGTAGAATTAACTGAACAAAAAAGGAGTGCAGAGCGAACACAGTCAGTCCTAGTCTGTAAGCTAACAGCGAAGACAAGATGAAAAAGGATGCTCTGTATTAAGATTTTCCGCATGCGGCATGTCTCATATGAAAAGCTATACATATATTTTGCATGCAAAAGAAGTTAATGCATTCGTACCCGTAGAATTGCGCATATACCAGTATAAAACTTTTCAATGGGAAAGAAAAGTCAGATGTTGAAAGTTTCGCCACTTTCTGTCTACGCAGTCTTTATTGGAGAGCTTTTTTATGATTGTCTCATATTAAAGGAATATTTTTCTTGTTTGAGATAATAAAATCAGATTCACATTTGTAGCACGTCTTTCATAAAACAAAGTACATGCTATTGTATTTTATTCATACGTCCGTCCGGCTGTCTGTCTGTGTACACCATATATCTCAACTATTTATCAGATATAGTAGAAACCAAAAGTTCGTGCTGGATGATAACACAAATAAAAACAAGTTTGTAAAATCATGTAATGCATTGATTATAATACGCTTTCCAACATACCAGAAATCATTACTCAAGTTATCACTCAAGTTATGAGAATAATGGCTGTGAAATACATCTCTGTCCTGTGCCCTGACCTTTCATCCCATTTCGATGATATTCAACAGAACTGGGTCGGTATAACTCCGAAATAACATGATAAAGTTTCGTTGCAATCGAAGCATTTTTACGTAAGTTATGACGCATAATGGCGATGGAAGTGATTCCGCTCCTATGTCCTGATCTTTGACCCCATTTCGGCCATTTTGAATAGGATTTGTTGCCAGGTTATTCCCTACCACATACTAAAATTTCATCGAAATCGAACCTTTTTTACGTTAGTTATGACGCATAACAGCAGTTGAATGGATCCCACTTCTATGTACAGACCTTTGACCCAATTTCGTTCACTTTAAATAGGGTTCCTTCCTAGGTGATCCTCTACCAGATACTAAAATTTCATGGTAATCGAACGATTGTTACGCGAGTTATCGTTCGGACGGACATACGCACACAACGCGGGACGTAATGCGGCAAATGGGAATCGCGACCATCTTCTCGCAAAAGTGTGACGTCATAAAACTTTAATAGGATCCACACACAGCGCGTGACGTAATGAGACAGATGGCGTGACAGCGCGCCAACATTCTCAAACGCGAGATTGTGACGTCATAAGATTTCTAAGCATTGGTAACATTAATGGAACGACGCCATGACAGTAAAAACGTTATAATTCGGGGTGGTTAATTAACCCACTAAACGAATTCTCCTAAAGTCGAGATTTTTTTTGATTGGAGGTTTAACGACCACCGTGAGCAACTCAATGGGCTATAAGCAGTCGCCCGTCCCTAATTTAGGGTCACTGGTTCCAGGGAAGGGAGAGAACCAGTGCGGTTAGACGAACACAACATCCATGCCTCCCCGGGATTCGAACCCAGACCCTGTTCGGACGAATGATCAGAGGCCATCGCTTAGACCACTGCGCCACCGAGGCGGCAAAAGTAGAGATCAAGCTGAATCGATTTCTAGTACCAGAAAACGGCAGGTTAACGACTTTAATCAAAATTCTTAGAGCCGTTTTCAAAATAAAATGTACATACATACATACAAGAATTGCTACTTTAACGTGGACGTCAAGTAATTTTGCTTCCTATACTTCCAATGGAAAAACTTTTGTGCACATTTTCTTCGCAATTAATGCGTTCCCAAGGATGAAAATTTGAACATCGATTAAAATAGCTTCATTTCATAATTTGGAATACTTAATATTTTCTAAACCATAACCGTGTAATTATGCAATCCAACATTTATTTGTCCACTGACGTCATCAAAGCACAGGTCGCGCCATCTTTTTTCTGGTTTCAACACCACCAAAGGAAACGTTATTGTTTTTTAATGTAATTACGCTTATGTTTTAGAAAATGTTTAGTATTCCAAGTTAAAGTTTGAAGTTATTTTAATCGATGTTCAAATTTCCATCCTTGGGAACACACTAATTGTGAAGGAAATGTGTACAAAAGGTTTTCTATTGAAAATATAGGAAGCAAAATTACTTGACGTCCACCTTAATAGTGTGGGATAAGGGCGATGGAATGGATCCCGATCCTATGTCCTGACCTTTGACTCCATTTATCCCATTTTCAATAGGGTTCCTCTCCAAGTGGTCCCTACCACATACTAACATTTCATCGAAATCGAACCATTTTTACGCACGTTATGGGGCATAAGGGCAATGGAATGCATCCCGCTATTATGTCCTGACCTTTGACCCCAATTCAGCCATTTTCAACAGGGTTCGTTCCCATGTGGTCCCCCTACCACATACTAAAATTTCATTGAAAGCGAACCATTTTTACGTGAGTTATCGTGCCAACAGACGGACGGAAAAAGCTGGAGTATATACGTTTCTTCAACCTACGGTTGGAAAGCGTAAAAACAGGCTGTCAAAGCTCGATGAATATCACGATCAGGAATACCAAGGTGTTGGTTAATAAAAGATGACATTTATTTACAATTTAAAAGATATGCACCACACCAAGAGGTTAAAAATCAGTGACAAGATCCTTCTGGGCTTCTAAATTACCCATGTTCATGTCGAGTGACACAGAATGAAACGCGCACATGAACATTTATATACAAGTTGAAAGTAGACCATGCCCTGCCAGGGAGGTTGTAACGTGTTGCCAACGGTTAATTTGTAATCATGTATAAAAAAAATTAATTTAATAATATCAAACTTTAGTGTTTTATACTACATTAGTAAAGTGTTCGAACTCGTTCATTAAGTTCAGCCAGGGTTGGGGAACGAGCAGAGGGGAATCCTTATTCAGTTATTATTATTTTTTTTTATACATGATTACCAATTATCCGTTGGAAACACGTGACAACCTCACTGGCAGAGCATGATGGTGTCTACTTTCAACTTGTATATAAATGTTCATGTGCGCGTTTCATTCTGTGTCACTTGACCTGAAGATGGGTGCTTTAGAAGCCCCGAAAGATCTTGTCACTGATTTTTAACTTCTTGGTGTGGTGTATATCTTTTAAATTGTTAATAAATGTCATCTTTAGGTAACAGACACCTTTGTATTCCTGATCGTGATATTCATCGAGCTTTGACAGCCTTGTTTTGTTTCATTTGTGCTGTTTATCAGATTTGAAAAATTCCTTTTACGTTGCCTAAAATACGAGAACAATGATTCTTACATTCAGGTTATTTCCGATGCACATTGTTTCCTCTAGAGGGCGTAAATATAGATGTGATCGAATTCAAAATACATTTTATCCCATATTATTACTTCGAACATCCAGCTGTAAAAAATATTTCTTTCGATACCATTTATTAAAAGACTATTTTGAGAGCAATTTCTTTTTCGAGTAATGCATAGTTTTCCCGCTAGGAGGTGTGAAGTTAAATTGCAATTTCCCCGATATCTGTGTTTCTAAATGATCAATTTGAAAAATTCCTTTTACATGGGATACAACTCCAGATGAGAAATGCTTATGCATATAATTTCGAATTTTTGATAAAGTACGGTTTTACCGCTAGGGGCTTAAATGCATATTTCTGATGTTTTTCGCGCGTCTGAATGCACAAATTGAAAAACCACTTTGTAGTCATAGCACTCACTACGAAAAACCTTGCCAAAATATCTTCTGTTTGAAAATGATGCATAATTTTTCCGTCAGGGGGTGCAGATGTATATCATATTTACCTCAATATCTCTGCTTCTAACAATCCGATTTTTAAAAATTATTCATCCGAGAGCGTTTGTGGTGCGAAATGTTTTGCATATAATTTAAAAATTTTCTGAGCGTGCGAGCTTGCTACCAGAGGGCATAAGTTCACGTTTGCGTGTACAGCATATTTATAGCAATATCTGTACTTCTAAAAACCCGACTGAAAAGATCCTTTTTTCAGTCTGATACTACTAAATACGAAAAATATTTCCCTCCAGAAATAATGCAAAATTTTCCCACTAGGGTGCGCAAATATTCAATATGTTTTTCTCGATGTCACTGCTTCGAAAAGTCCGATTAAAAAATAATTTGAACCCCGGGGTCCATTTATTTTGTGAAATACTTTGTATTCGTGAATTTTTGTAATTCACAGTTCTGGTGCTAAGTGGTGTTAGTGACCATTTCTTTCTGCAGCTGTGCATCTGCTTCTAAAAATCGTATTTTTTTTTTACTATATGTAATTCGCTACAGTAAAACTGGGTAACCTTTTTTCTTACAGTAAAGCACAGTGTGCAAGCTATGTCAAAACCTTTTTCTCGCTATCGCTGCTTCCAGGGGACGTATTAAAAAGTTTTTTCCTTAGTAAAGCCTTTACTATGAAGAATACTTTTCGGGTATTTTCTACCTTTCCATTATCCCAAACTAGGACAAACCGTAACGGTAACCGATAACTCGGGTACAGTTGGCAAATTGTGAGCAAAGCTATTGCAAAATCGGAAGGCGTCAAAACCTGATCATGCACGATGTCCAATTGCACGCCAAAAATCACGGCGATCGGATATGTCATGTCGTAGCTATGCCCGAACAACTAATTGTCCCGAGTGTCGTATAGAGAGCGGATGTTTTCAATTAGTATTAAAACTGGTCAGTTTTTAATGGTCATTATTTTTAATACGACACGACAAATCACAATCATACCGTCACCACGTCACTCATCATGTCCTTCTCTTTCTCTGTGGCAAGTATCACCGCGATCGGCTGAAAATCTTTGGAGGAGATAGGTAACAAACGACCCCTTCTCAAAACCTGGACTCCCCCACCTCCCCCGAAAATGCAAGTTTTTGGACGGTTATTCCTCAATGACACTGAATTTCGGGAATCTTGAGGCGTCAAAACCTGACCCTGGATGATGTCCAATCGCATGCAAGAAATCACGGTGATTGGATGTGTCATCTCATACCAATGCCCGAAAAAATAATTGTCTCGAATCTCGTAAAGAGAGCTCCTCTCGTGACCATGGACGATGTCCAATCGCATGCAAGAAATCACGGGGATCGGATATGTCATCTCGTACCTATGCCCGAAAAAATAATTGTATCTAGTCTCGTAAATAGAGCTCCTCCCGGCCTTCGCCTTCGGCTTCGCTTCGCTTCGCTCAAAAATCCAAGTTTGTGGACAATTATTCCTCAATGACACTGAATTTCGGAATCGGAAGGCGTTAAAACCTGACCATGGACGATGTCCAATCGCATGCAAAAAATCACGGTGATCGGATGTGTCATTTCGTACCTATGCATGAACAAATAATTGTCTCGAGTCTTGTATAAAGAGCTCCTCTCGTGACCATGGACGATGTCCAATCGCATGAAAGAAATTAAGGTGATCGGATGTTTCATCTCGTACCTATGCCCGAACAACTAATTGTACAGAGTGTCATATAGCGGAGTTTTTCAATCATTATTAAAACTGGTCAGTTTTTTAATGGTCATTATTTTTATACGACACAACAAATCACAATCATACCGACACCACGTCACTCACCATGTCCTTCCCTTTCTCTGTGGCAAGTATCGCCGCGATCGGCTGAAGATCTTTGGAGGCGATAGGTAACAAACGACCCCTCCTCAAAACCTGGAAACCCCCTAAAACTGCAAGTTTTTGGACGATTATTCCTCAATGACACGGAATTTCGTGAATCTGAAGGCGTCAAAACATGACCATTGACGACGTCCAATCGCACGCAAAAAATCACTGTGCTCGGATGTGTTATCTCGTACCTATGCCGGTACAACAAAATTGCCTCGAGTCTCGTTAAAGGGAGCTTATAATGAAGTAAATTTCTCCGTCATTTTTGTCCACGCCGGGCATCGAATCCGGGTACCCTCATTCCGGAGTAAGTCGCTCTCTGAACTGGGCTACGCGGACGTATGCTCTCGCTACTGTCTGCCTTTATCTCATGTGCGTCCTGCGGGGCATGCACGTCACAAGCTCCGCTATGCCTTCGGCCTCGCTTCGCTCAATTATTTCGATAGGTGAAAAAATGTATACGTGGGTCGATGGGAACCCCCCCCCCAAAAATGGTTACACTTGCTATAAAATAGATCCAAGATGTCGTACGAGTGACGTAGATGATAACTATGTTCACGAGGTGGAGCTAGTGCTCCAGGAACACCTGTGAACTCCTTTCCCCAGCGTGAGATACACATTGACATTTCGAAATGGCGACACGGTTGGAACGTGGTCTCAGGTCGAAGTGAGAACAATGATCAGGTTTTTACTGGCCAAGAATGCGCCCGCAAGCGAAATTCATCGGGAGTTCGTCGAAGTTTATGGTGACAACGTGATGTCTTGACAACACGTGTATTGGAATGGTGCCGTTTGTTTCAATGCGGCAGGGATGATGTGGGGAACCGACATTGCACAAACAGTGGACGTCCAAGTTCGTCGACGACACTGCACGCGTGGACGAAATGATTCATGACGACCGATACTGGCTAACTTTGCGCCATAGTTGTGCCTGAGGTGGGATTCAGCTATGGCGTTGTTCAACGTCTTCTGGTTAGTGTTGAAACCCTTGCACGGGAGCATCCGGCGGAAACGACCAGGTTTGCTGAGCGATGCTATCGTTCTCCTTTACGATAATGCGAGGCCGCACACCGCCAACACCACGCGGCACTTGCTTCGTAAATTCCGGTGGTAGGTGTGGATGCCCCCCCGGCCAACAACCCGGATTTGGCTTTTAATGAGTTTCACCTCTTCCCTGCCTTGAAACATCACCTGTCTGGTACTCGCTGCATGTATGCCGTTGACGTGAAAACAGATGCAACAGACTTTTTACATCACCAGGGATATGAATTTTTTCGGTCCGGGATGGATAAGTTGGTCGTGCTGTCCGACAAATGTCTGAATCGTCACGGTGATTTCATTGAGAAAGTGCTTCATATCCTTTGTCACACTGCATAGACACTTTTTTTGGTTCGTGAGTTTTCCTTTCTCTTACCCGAATATGTAACCTTTTTTTCCTGATTTATCCTCGTATCATATATGGAGATAACTCCATATATCTTCTATCTGTTCGACTTGAAAATCTTTCTCTTCTATCGTTCTTCATCTAGGAAACAATTTTTGTGCGCAGTTTAATTTTTGAAACATACTTTTCAGCCGTTATTGGTAGAAAAGTAACTATTTTTAGCACGTCTTTTGTAAAACAAGTTAGTAAAATCGTGCAATGCATTGATTATAATACGCTTTCCAACATACCAGAAATCATTACTCAAGTTATTAGGATAATGGGTGTGGAATAAATTTTTGTCCTGTACCCTGACCTTTGATCCCATTTTGATTATATTTAACAGAACTGGTTCAGTATACCTCCAAAATAACGTGATAAAGTTTTGTCGCAATGGAAGCATTTTTACGTAAATTATGATGCATAAGGGCTACGGAATAGATTCCGCTCCTGTGTCCTAACCTTTGACCCCATTTCGCCCATTTTCAATAGGATTTGTCCCCAGGTAGCCCCCTACATCATATTAACATTTCATCCAAATCGAAGAATTTTTTACGTAAGTTATGACGCATAATGGCGATGGAAATGATTCCGCTCCTATGTCCTGACCTTTGACCCCATTTCGCCCATTTTCAACAGGGGTTGTCCCCAAGTGGTCCTTTACCACATACTAAAATTTAATCGAAATAGACCCTTTTTTACGTTAGTTATGACGCATAAGAGCAGTGGAATGGATCCCGCTCCTATGTCCTAACCTTTGACCCCATTTTGTTCACTTTCAATAGGGTTGCTTCCCAGGTGATCCCCTTCCACATACTAAGATTTCATCGAAATCGAACGATTTTTACGCGAGTAATCGTGCGGACGGACGGACATACGCACACAACGCGTGACGTAACGAGGCAGATGGGAATCGCGACCATCTGCTCGCAAGAGTGTGACGTCATAAAACTCTTATAGGATCCACACATACTGCTTAATGTAATGAGACAGATAGCGTGACCGCGCGCCAACATCTCAAGCGCGAGTTTGTGACGTCATAAGATCGTTCCCAGGTGGTCCCCTACCACATAATAAAATTTCATCTACATTGAACCGTATTTACGCAAGTTAAGACGCATAAGGGCAATGGAATGGATCCCGCTCCTATTCCGTGATTTCGTCCATTTTCGATATGGTTCGTTCCCAGGTGGTCCCGTACCACATACTAAAATTTCGTTGAAATCGAACCATTTTTACGCGAGTTGTCGTGCCGACAGACTGGCGGACGGACGGACTAAGCTGGAGCATATACGCTTCAACCTACGGTTGGAAAGCCTAAAAAAATCGTGCTAGTGTTACCGGTTTGTCCGTCTGTACCCACGATATCTCTGCAACTATTAGTCCGATTTGAAATAGTCCTATTCGAATTGGGAAACTTGAAATATGTGAATGATGATCCTTTATTTCGTTTTTTTTTACGATTTACGATTTTGCCGCTAGAGGACGTAAATGCAGATGATGTCGAATTCAAAAATACGTCTCATTCCACATATTTGCTTCTAAATATCCGATTGAAATTTTTTTTTCTTTCGATGCCAGTTATGTCGAAGAGTATTTTAGATATAGTTTTTTCAATTACGCATAGATTTTCCTCTAGGGGGCGTAAAAGTCAATTACATTTTTCCCAATAACTCTTCTTCTAAAACTCCAATTTGAAAAATATTTCCTTCAGAGGATACACCTCCTGATGGAAAATCTTTTGCATATAATTTCAAGCTTTTGGTAAAGAATACTTTGGCCACCAGGGGGCGTAAGTGTTAATTTTTGCTTCAGATGTATTTACCATAAAATCTCAGCTTCAAAAATATCGATTGAAAAAATTATTTCGTGGACTGATGCCACTCACATCGATAAACCTTTTCGGAATATTTTCTTAAAATATTTCAGTTTCTCCGCCAGGGGGTGTAGATGTATATCTTATTTTTGTCAATATCTTACTTCTAAGAGTCCGATTTGAAAAATTCCTTCTTTGTTAGCACGTCTTTTGTAAAAAAAGATCGTGCTTCTGTTATCGGTTTGTCCGTCCGTCCGTCTGTACCCTCGGTATCTCAGTAACTATTAGTCCGATTTGAAAAATTCTTTTTGCATTCGGAAGCTTGAAATATGCGAATGATGATCCTTCATTTCGTTTTTTTTTACGATGTACAATTTTGCCACTAGGGGACGTAAATGCAGATGATGTCGAAATCAAAACTACGTTTTAATCCACATATTTGCTTCTAAGCATGCCATTGAAAAAATTCTTTTATCTTTCGATTCCATTTATGTCGAAGAGTGATTTAGATATAGTTTCATTTTCAAATCACGCATAGATTTTCCGGTAGGGGAGTAAAAGTAAATTACGTTTTTTCCGATAACTCTTCTCCTAAAACTCCTATTTGAAAAATATTTTTTCCAGCGGATACATCTTTTAATGGAAAATCTTTTGCATATAATTTCGAATTTTTGGTAAAGAATACTTTGGCCACCAGGGGGCGTAAGTGTTAATTTTTGCTTCTGATGTATTTGCCATAAAATCTGAGCTTCTAAATTATCGATTAAAAAAATTATTTCGTGGACTAATGCCACTCACATCGATGAACCTTTTCGGAATATTTTCTTTCTAAAATATCCCACAATTTCTCCGCCAGGTGACGTAGATGTATATCTTTTTTTTGTAAATATCTATACTTCTAGGAGTCCGATTTGAAAAATTCCTTCTTTGTTGGAAAGTGTTTTCGATGTGACATATTTTTCATATAATTTAAAAATTTTCAAGTAATTCATAGACTTTCCGCTAGGGGGTGTAAATGTAAATTGCGTTTCGCCCTATATCTCTGCTTCTAAATCTCCGATTTGAAGAACTCTTTCTGCACCGGATACAGCTCCTAATAGGAAATCGTTTGCACATAATTTATAATTTTTGTAAAAAAATGGTATGGGTACCAGGTGGCGTAAGTCTTAATTTCCATTTCTGATGTATTTGCAGCAAAATATGAGCTTCTAAAATCTCGACTGAAAAAAGTCTTTTGTTGCCCGATGCTACTCATGTTGACAAACGTTTTAGGAACACTTCCTTCTTGAAATAAAGCATGGTTTCTACGCCAGGGGGCGTAGATGTGTATCTTATTTTTGTCAATATCTCTACTTCTAAAAGTCCAATTTGAAAAATTCCTTCTTTGTTGGATAGTGTTTCCGATGCGAAATGTTTTTCCTATAAGTTCAAAATTTTCACGTAAATCATTTAGATTTTTCGCTAGGGCGCATAAAAGTAAATTGTGTTTTCTGCTGTTAAACTCCGATTTGAAAAATTCTTCCTGTATCGCATACAAGACCTGATGGAAAATATTTTTCATATAATTTCTAATGTTTTGTAAAGAATGGTTTGGCCACCAGTGTTAATTTCTGCTTCTGATGTATTTGTAGCAAAATCTGGGCTCCTGAAAACTCGACTAAATTTTTTTCTTGGACCGATACCGCTCATATGGATAAACCTTTTTAGAATACTTTCTTCCTAAATAAATGCATGGTTTTCCCACCAGGGGATTTAAAGTCACATCTTATTTTTATCGATAACTCTGTTTCTAAGAGTTCGTAAGCTCAAGATTCCGTTTACAGCAATATCTGAGGGATTAAAGACCCGATTGAAAAACTTCTTTCTTCCGTCAGATACTATTGTTTTCCATACCAGTTCCATTGACTTTGAATAGCTTTAATAAGTTTAATTTGCGTCAGAACGGATTCAAAAGACGTCTTATTACACCCGAAAATTCGGTGTCATCTTTCTTGTTGGATAACGTATTCAGTGTGACATGTTTTTCATAAAATTTCAAAATTATCAAGTAATTCGTACACTTTCCGCTAGGGGCTCTAAAGGTAAATTGCTTTTTCCCCTATATATCTGCTTCTAAATCTCAGGTTTGAAATATTCTTTCTGCACCGGATACAGCTCCTGATGGGGGAAATCCTTTGCACTTTATTTCTAATTTTTTTTTAAATGGTTTGGCCACTAGGCGGCGTAAGTCTTAATTTCCGCTTCTGATCTATTTGCAACAAAATATGAACTTCTAAAATATCTAGTGCAAAAAAGTCGTTTGTTGACCGATACTAATCATGTCGGAAAACTTTTTAGGATTATTTTCTTCTTGAAATGTATGGTTTCTATGCCAGGGGGCGTAGATGTATATCTTATTTTTGTCCATATCTCACTTCTAGGAGTCCGATTTGAGAAATTCCTTCTTTGTTGGATAGTGTTTCCGATGCGAAATGTTTTTCCTATAAAATCAAAATTTTCAAGTAAATCATAGACTTTCCGCTAGGGGCACAAAGGTAAATTGCGTTTTCTGCGTTATTTCTGCTTCTAAAACTCCTATTTGAGAAATTCTTCCTGTGCCGCATACAAGACCTAATGGAAAATATTTTTCACATAATTTTTAATGTTTGGTAAAAAATGGTTTGGCCACCAAGGGGCATAACATAAGTGTTAATTTCTGCTTCTGATGTATTTGTAGCAAAATCTGGGCTCCTGAAAACTCGACTAAATTTTTTTCTTGTACAGATACCGCTTATATGGAAAAACCTTTTGAGAATACTTTCTTCTTAAAATAATGAATGGTTTTCCCACCACGGGACGTAAAGTCACATCTTATTTTTGTCGATATCTCTGTTTCTAAGTGTCTGATTTAAAAAATTCTTTCTGTGTTGGAGAGCGTTTCCGGTGCGAAATGTTTCTCAAATAAATTCATGTTTTTCTTAGTGCACAAGTCTGCAACTAAAGGGCGTAAGCTCACGATTCCGTTAACAGCAATATCTGAGCGATTAAAAACCCGATTGAAAAACTTTTCTTCCGTCAGATACTATTGTTTTCCATTCCAGTTCCATTGACTTTGAATAGCTTTGATAAATTTAATTTGCGTCAGAACGGATTCAAAAGACGTGCTTATTACACCCGAAAATTCGGTGTCATCTTTCTTGTTGAATGTTTTATCTATTGAAGAAATCCGCATAATTTTTTAAAGGGTTCCATTGAGCATGAAAGACCTTGAAATATTTTATTCGTGCCGAATAGGATTAAAAACACGTGCTCATTACAACCGAAAATTCGGTGTCATCTTTCTTGTTGAATGTTTTATCTATTGAAGAAATCCGCATAATTTTTTAAAGGGTTCCATTGAGCATGAAAGACCTTGAAATATTCTATTCGTGCCGAATAGGATTCAAAACACGTGCTCATTACAACCGAAAATTCGGTGTAATCTTTCACGTTATCTTATACTGACGACGTTTCCTTTTTTTAATTTATAATTCACGCAAAATTTTATCACTTAAGGTGAATCCACCTAAAATCTTTGCTTTGTATTTCCAATGGAAAAACTTGGGTAGCCATTTCCTTCGCAATTAATGCGTTCCCAAGGAAGAAAATATGAACATCGATAAAAATAACTTTATATTATAGCCTAGTATTCTTAATATTTTCTAAAACGTAATCATAATTAAGCAATCCAGCATTTGTTTGTCTACTGACTTCATCAATGTTCAGGTTGCGCGATCTATTTTCTGGTCTCAACACCACCAAAGGAAAAGTAATTGAATTTTAATATAATTATGTTTAAGTTTTAGAAAATATTAAGTATACTAAGCTATAATATGCAGTTATTTTTATCGATGTTAAAATTATCATCCTTGGATACGCATTAGTTGTGAAGAAAATGGCCACAGAAGTTCGCCCATTGGAAATACAAGGCAAAGATTTTAGGTGGATCCACCTTAATAACAATTACTTTGTCTTAATATTTTACTGATTTTACTTTTAGTAATGCAGTACAGGCATATTCAGAATTTATATTTTGTTTGCTTTGAATATTTACTTAACTAAGTTGCTAAGGAAAAAATTTGGAGCGAGGTTGGATTTTTTTGGAGGCAAAAACAACTATGTGGCGTATTTTGTGTGAACGACTGATCTTAAAACTGGGCAGACAGTCGCTAATTTTTCTCTTCCTCGCATTTATCTGTTTAAACACCTGGGGCAAATTAACTCGCAGTTAGCAGAATGGGCTATGTTCAGCTCGAACGAATATACTCGTTGTCTAAGAAGTAGACCGAACGCGGCTGGAAAGAGTGAACCTGCGCAACAGAAAGAGTTACTTTTCCCTTAGCATTATTGGAAGCGGTCAGTTTAAAGGAATAGTTGGCACTGGTTCTGACTGATATCATGCTAATGGATAATAACTGTGGGCTGAAGTCTAAGAAAGGAGACATAATTGTTTCTACCGAGTGGCATGATGTCTGTGTCAGTGGCGGGGAGGACTATCCTTTCCCTATCAGGCTTTAGGTCATGCAGCAGAGATTAAAAGACTTGAAGGGGCGATTATCTTTAATGACACGTTTACGGTCGGTACTGCTGAGAAGGGAAGGAGAAACTAATTGTTTAGCTGTAGCTTTGGTAAAACCCGGCCGCTATACAAACATTCATACTTTGGCAGCGCAGGAAATCTGGATGACACCTTAATTTGGTACATTGGCCTCTAAAATTGTTAAGCATACTTCAATGTAGTACTCTGAAAGTTTTATCGCTGCGGTTGTTTTTAATTTTGACTCAAGTAATTTTACAATCAAAGCGTACACTAAAGTCGTCTCCTTAATTACTCAAACTTAGCTTAAGATGCAGAAAGATTAGCTTCCTTTTGTGAAGTAAAATCAGTTTCTTTCGCGGCCACATAAAGAAGTCTCGTAAAATTTGGTTTAAAGAAGGCAACCTCTGCGAAAACACCGATCATCCTGTTTATAGTCTCAGGTGTATGTTTTATAAGAAGCTTCTCGTCCTCGTGCAAGTTTAACGAACCACAATCAATCTGTGCTTAGTAGTCGCATTTAATTAGCTTTCGCCGAAGTATGCCTAATTAATGATAGAGGCTGCATGCAAATTTCTGAAATCCGTCGCAGCTTTCAAGCCAGGCTAAATGCTGTTTAGTTCTGTTACTCCCTAGGTGATGAATTGAATGCTTGGAGCCTTAATTGATTATCATATTTTCGCTAAGTGACTCGGCTGATACTAATTTAACATGACTATAAGTGAGATTTTGAAGTCACACGATAAAACTTAAATTCTCATTCAGAAAAAATTTCAAAATTTGTCATTTAAATTGAATATTTCTTAGAACTTTAGACAGCTTACCTTAACTGGTCATGTACGCATTTTATGGAGTAATTTACGCTTTCCAAACAGGTTGAAGAAGCATATATGCTCCAGCTTTGTCTGTCCGCCTGTCGGTCTTCCGATTTACCTCTGACAAACTAATGTTTTAGTGTGTATATCGCAGTGTTTGTAAATTATTCCGATCACACTAACGTGCATGACAAAGTAAATGGGCTGTTTAGTTAAAATCAGTAAAAGGGAGGAACATTTTCATATTAAAAAGCCATACTGGCGCATTTTTTTTTTGTTCTCTTTATTGAAGTTACATGCATTTCATGTAACTTCAACTACAAACAATTAAATCGATCTTTTTGGTGCGTCATTTCTTTCGCCATGCAGATATTTGCACGCAAAACATACGCATCTAACATCAGCTTTTGTTCATTACACGTTGCGGTGCTATATCATTTGCGGAGTGCATAAATCGGATTCATATTATGTAAAGAAAAGAATCCCTGACTAGGATTTGTTTGCCACCTGTTGCTCCAAGAAACGACTTCTGTTTAGGATCAATGAAAGCTTTTTTCTTAATGCATCTCGCAAGCTTGACATTTTTGCCGGTTCTCAACCTATTTTGTTCTTTTTGACTTCTTTTGAAGTAAAAGAATAGATTGCGTGAGCTACGTGAATAGTTCCTTGTTCTAAATATGGAAAAACTTCAAGTTGGTAAAGATGTTAAACACAAACCGAAACTTGTTGAGGGAAAGCCAAAGATATTTCGGATTTAGAATGTAGGAAACGCTGTAAATATGGAATCCATGATCGAAGTATGACAGAGTGAACTATATTTCTTGTACATGGTGTCCCAAATTAACGTGAGAAACACAAAATCATGAATAACGCAAAATCCAAATGGAGTTCAATGACAGCTGGTACGGATATACAGTATATGCCAGGGTGGATCGAAAAGTAACGCACACTCCTTTTTGTTTTTGGCAACAGTTTAATAGGTAGCCAAAACAAAATATATATACTCGGTGCTTGAATTAATTCCCGCTGTTGCCCAATAGAGCGCAGCAGTGGTGCGCTGTGACCCGGGCCACACGTGACCTCCCTTGCGCACGCAGTCTGGGCGAAGCAGTGTGTGACACGCGATCGGCGGACACAGAACACGAGTTTGTATCGCATTCACGATGTCGAGTTTCGTACCAAAAAAGGAGCATTTGCGAGAAGCATTACTCTTCTGCTTTCATCTCAAGAAATCTGCAGCGGAAAGTCATCGTTCGCTAGTGCAGGCCTATGATGAACATGCCCTATCGGAAACAACAAGCAGAGAGTAGTTCGGACGCTTCAAAGCCAACGAATATGATGTGAAGGACAAAAAGCGCCCAGGGCAGCCGAACAACTTCGAAGATGGCGCATTGGAGGCCTTATTGGACGAGGATTCGTCTCAGACGCTTCAGTAGTTGTCTGAAACACTACGGGTCGATGAGTCAACGGTTGGCAATCGTTTAAAGGCAATGGGAATCATCCAGAAGCTCGGAAACTGGATCCCACACGACAAGGTTATTCTTCTCCACGACAGCGCTGGACCTCATGTCGCCAAATCCGTGGAGGAACACTTGGAGGCACTTGGCTGGGACTTCTTACTCCACTCGTCTTATTCCCCGGACATTGCTCCCTTGGATTTCAGTTTGTTCCGGTCGCTACAACATGGCCTGTCAGAGTAGCATTTCCTTTCTCTCGCTGATATCCAAATATGGCTTGATGAATGGTTCGCCTCGAAAGAACCTCCTTTTTTCTACCGCGGAATCCATTTGTTACCCCAACGATGGGAAAGGGTCGTAGCTGCCAACGGACACTAGTTTGAATAGACTATCCTGTACCGTTCTGTGGCAACACACAGGTGTTTGTGTGGCAAAAAACAGCGGGAATTAATTCAAGCACCTAATACACAGTGAAACTACATTTCTTAGCCATTTTTCAACATAAGTACCTGGACGTTAGACACATTTATCCCAGCGTGGTATCAGTTTTAGTATACCTTGTTCGTAAAAGTCCGTTTTTTGGGGGTATAGCCACCTGCGGACACCCGATTTGACTTTGTCAGTTGAATCGAAGCTTTGGTCGCCCAGGAATCTTTTTAAGTGACCAAAGAGATGAAAGTCCGAAGAAGGCGGGTCTGGACTGTGCGGTGGATGCTGTAGCACCTCCCAGCCAAATCACACAATTTTGTCTCGAACGTGTTGTGCAACATGTGTGGCGAGCGTTGTCATGTAGCAGTCTAACATTTACAGCGTCTCTGTTGAGTCTTTTGTCACGAAGGATATAACGCAACTTTGTCAATGTGTTAGCGCAAGTTTTTCATGCATGGTGATCCCCGTTAGATAAAACACTACCAGGCATATCCCAAAACACCATCATGAGGACTTTTTGTGCAGATTGGGTTACCCTTTATTTGTTTGGGGGCGGGAAGTCGGAATGTTTCTATATCATACGTTTTCAAGGTGTTAGCGTGGATTTTGGCATTCACAGTGGGCCCCATTGGATGAAACTCCACCAGCAGAACGCCATGCATGTCGCAGAACATCGTCATGAGGACTTTTTGTGCAGATTGGGTTACCCTGAATTTGTTTGGGGGCGGGAAGTCGGAATGTTTCTATATCATACGTTTTCAAGGTGTTAGCGTGGATTTTGGCATTCACAGTGGGCCCCATTGGATGAAACTCCACCAGCAGAACGCCATGCATGTCGCAGAACATCGTCATGAGGACTTTTTGTGCAGATTGGGTTACCCTGAATTTGTTTGGGGGCGGGAAGTCGGAATGTTTCTATATCATACGGTTTCAAGGTGTTAGCCTGGATTTTGGCATTCACAGTGGGCCCCATTGGATGAAACTCCACCAGCAGAACGCCATGCATGTCGCAGAACATCGTCATGAGGACTTTTTGTGCAGATTGGGCTACCCTGAATTTGTTTGGGGGCGGGAAGTCGGAATGTTTCTATATCATACGTTTTCAAGGTGTTAGCGTGGATTTTGGCATTCACAGTGGGCCCCATTGGATGAAACTCCACCAGCAGAACGCCATGCATGTCGCAGAATACCGCCATGAGGACTTTTTGTGCAGATTGGGTTACCCTGAATTTTTTTTTTTTTTGGTTCCCGGGAGTAGGAATATTTCCACACCATACTGGCTTTATTTGTTTCTGGAGTGTAGTGGTACGCTCAGGACTAATCGCCAGTCACTACACCTGCCAGAAATTCATGTCTTTCTTCTGCGTAACGCATCAAGTGATCCAAGGATTACATCATTCTCCGTCCCTTTTGGTCGTCTCTCAAGTTCTTGGGCGTCTCCCCGGTGGCGCAGTGGTCTAAGCGACGGTTTCTGATCATTCGTCCGAGCTGGGTCCGGGTTCGAATCCTGGTGAGGAACGGATGTTGTGTTTGTCTTACGGCACTGACTCTCTCCCTTCCCTGGAACCAGTAGCCCTAAATTAGGAACAGGCGACTGCTTATAGCCCATTGAGTTGCTCACGGTGGTCGTTAAACCTTCAATAAAAAAAAAAAAATAGAAGTTCTTCGGCACCCATCGCGCAGTGACTTTCTGAAATTTCAGTTTGTGATGCACAGTATCGTATGTTATCATCATCATCATCATTGTCAACCATTATCAATCCACTGCTGGACGAAGGTCTCCCAAGTTTCCTCCACAACGGTCTGTCTTGTGCCAGTCTCCTCCATGTCACTCCCGCATATTTACGAATTTCATCCACCCATCTCCCATGTGGCCTTTTTCTGGGTCTTTTCCTGTCCCTTGAATCCAATCTAAAATTTCGGCTGTCCATCGATGGATGTAAGGTCAGGTGATGGATGTAAGGGATGTAAGGTCAGGTGATGCGTAACATCACAGCCTCTCCTTGACAAATGTCAACCCCGCCTTCTCGTGGTGCATCCTGTTCCCACTAAAGGGCTCTGACGACCGCCAATAGCGGTATAACTATACCATCGGGATCAGAGGAAATGTTATCCCACACTCACCAACCCGCTTGGCCAGCGTGGTGAGTTATGGCCAAACACCTCCAAAATGACTCTACAACTTAAATCTTGGCCCTCAGTCTCCGGCAGTTGGAATGTACCTGGCCAAGGCAGCGGCCAGTGCGACATGAAGGCAGAGGGTGCTAAGAATCCTCGGAGGACCGGACTAGGGCTGCCATTTGATGCTGACCTTGGCTACCTATAACGGACGCTCCCTATCTTCTGATTCAAGGCTTCTTGAATTGGAAGAGGAACTACAAAAGATCAAGTGGGACATCGTCGGGCTAAGTGAGGTAAGGAGAAAAGGAGAAGATCTCATTGAACTGAAAAGTGGACATCTCTTCTATTATCGTGGGACAGATACTGGCAGAACTAGTGGTGTTGGATTTATAATAAACAAGAAACTGAAGGATAAAGTGGTAGAAGTTGAAAGTTCCTCTGACAGAGCTGCACGACTCGTTATCCAACTATCGAGAAGATACCAGGCTCAGATTATTCAAACTTATGCACCCACCACAAGTCATCCTGAAGAAGAAATTGAAGAATTTTATGAGGAAATTCGTCATCTAAATAATAAAGGTAAGCAGCACTTGAAGATAATTATGGGAGATTTCAATGCAAAAATAGGGCAACGGCAACAGAATGAAACTTCAGTAGGTAAATTCGGTCACGGCAACAGAAACCAGCGTGGAAATACTCTCGTTGAGTTTGCAGAGGCAGAAGGATTTTTCATCTTGAACTCCTTTTTCAAGAAAAAGCCACACAGGAAATGGACATGGAGACATCCAATTGGGACGACAAGTGAAATTGATTTTATTATGTGTAACAAAAAATTCGTCATCGAAGACTGCAGTGTGCTGAACAAGTTCAACACAGGTAGTGACCATAGATTGGTGAGATGTAAGATGCACCTCAACACTAAACTGGAACGTGGCAAGCTCATAAGACAAACAAAATGTATTGACATAACCAACCTTAAAAACACCATAATACTTTCAAGTTGGAACTGAAGAACAGATTCTCTGCTTTAGAAGGCCTAACATCGGAAGAAGTGGATATTTCGGAAGTTAACAGAAAAGTAACCAAAGCTCTAATGGAAACAGCAACAAAATTAGCTGGGTCTAAGAACAAGTTGCATGTGAACAAATTATCAGGAAAACCAAAATGTTGATGCAAAAAAGAAGAGAGATGAGGTCAACTAAAGTAGATGTGACTTCCAAAGTGGAATATATAGAGCTATGCAAGACAACACGAAAAAGTATCACTGAAGACGTAAGGAAATTCAACTGTGAGCTAGTGAGGAAAGCAATTGAAAACAACCAAAGCCTTAAGATAGCAAAGGGACATCTCAGTAAGGGAAGAAAACAGATTATGGCTCTGAGAAAAGAAGATGGTTCTATAACAAGAAATAGAGGTGAAATTTTGACAAGAGTGAAAGATTTCTACTCCAAATTATATGAAAGGGATGATACATGTACTCCAGACATCATGAAAGGTACCAGAGTTCTTCCAGTCCTCCCAGCAGAAGTTGCTCATGCAATCAAGAACATGAAGCGAGGGAAAGCTCCAGGAGAAGATGGAATTACTATAGACATCATACAAGAAGCAAGTGGAGAAATTGAAACAGTACTCGCCCAAATTTTCACTCGATGCCTTAATGAAGGGAAGATTCCCTGAGGATTGGAACAATGCTACAATGATCCTGCTACATAAAAAAGGTGACATTGAGGATCTCAGGAACTACAGACCTATCAGCCTCCTATCAGTGGTTTATAAAATCTTCACTAAAGTTCTTTCACACCGCTTGAAGGTAACACTGGACATGGCTCAACCGAGAGAACAAGCTGGATTCAGGAGTGGCTACAGCACAATAGATCATATCCACGTACTGAGAGAACTGATTGAAAGAGCGAGGGAATATGAACTTCCATTGTGCATGGCTTTTATCGATTATGAAAAAGCCTTTGATTCGGTGAAACCATCAGCAGTTGCAATGGCTCTGAAATCCTGGTATTGAAGATGCATACATTAATATTATTAATAACATCTATGAAAATGCAAGTGCAAAGATTCGGCTGTTTGAAAATACAACACACATAAAAATTGGAAAGGGAGTGAGACAAGGTGACACCATATCTCCGAAGCTCTTTAATGCCACATTGGAAAATGTCTTTCAATCACTGAACTGGGAAAACAAAGGGATAAAGATTAATGGAGATTATCTAACCCACCTTCGTTTTGCTGATGACGTAGTCATTTTTGCAACTACCTCATCAGAGCTGCAGAGTATGATCCAGGAACTTGCTGACAAGAGTAAAGAAGTGGGATTAAAAATGAACTTTCAGAAGACAAAAGTGATGTTCAATGCTTTTACAAGAAATGAAGATTTATCGATTGATGGAGAAAAACTGGAGATAACAGATACGTATGTTTATCTTGGACAGCAGATATCAAGTGAGGGTCACATTGATGAAGAAATTAATCGGCGTACAAAACTTGCCTGGAGAGCTTTTGGAAGAAACAGCATAATTTTCAAGAGCAATATGCCATTATGTCTTAAAAGAAAAGTGTTTGATTAATGCATCCTTCCAGTGCTTACGTATGGTGCAGAGACGTGGACCTTAACTAAAAGAGACATACAAAAGCTGCAGACAACTCAAAGCAGCATGGAGAGGTGCATGCTTGGTATAACCAGGAGAGATAAGAAGAGGAACTCGTGGATCCGAAAAATGACGAGAGTGGAAGACATCATGATCAGAGTTAAATCCCTGAAATGGCAATGGGCTGGACATACTGCCAGAAGGACAGACCATAGATGGACAGCCGAAATCGTATGTTATACTGTACGGAATATTGAACATATGTGCCAATGTGCGCAGATGGACCCGCCGGTCAAATAGAATTGCCTGTTCAAAGCCTCTAAGACTGGCAGGAGATGACGCGGTTACAGGTCCACCAGGACGTGGCGAATCGTAAGTTGCCACGGTCTTCTGCAAAGAAACTACACCATCTGGAGATGTTGCGGTCTAGGCAATCACCACCATCATCATTCGACCATTTGTTTGTGAATTTCTGTTGGAGCTTTCCCTTTAGCCCACAAAAATTGGACTACACCGCGTTACTCTTCATTCGTGGACGACATTAACAAACGCGACTTCTTTGTGTCGTCGTTTACGCAGTCTTTTGCCACGGCAACACCTGCTCCAGCCAAATTGGGCTGTAGCGTGATATTCAAAATCGTAGTCTGCAAAACTGCAACCTGCAAAGAAAAAAATGCTGTTCGTAACTTTTCGATCCTCTCTTACACTGAAGAGCAGTTGAATTAGAGACAGCTGGCGTTATGCAAATGTGGCGTTGTGGGCGGCCCTGTAAACGGAAACGACATGACGTATGTAGCGATCCGACAATATAAGGAGTGATGTGACGGGAATCAGTAAGATTCGGACGCAGTATGTGTAAGACGAAGGATCTAAGCGCATTTGATCGTGGGCAAATTGTCGGGGCCTGACGAATGGGTCACTCCATCTCGGAAGTCGTGCAGGCACTGGGATTTTCACGAGCCACTGTGTCACGGGTGTACCGTGAGTACGTCGAATCCGGTAAAAACATCCCTGCAAGGGCCAACTGCAGTGGACAACAGCGTGTGGTTGAGCGGGGTCATCGTCTGCTAGCTCGCATTGTAACAGCGGATAGACGGGCCACAGTGCAAGAAATCACTCGGAAATTTAACGCTGGTGCACAAAAACGTGTAAGCAGCCACATCATCAAGAACCATCTCCTTTGCTATGGGGTCAAGAAGCCATCGTCCCACGAGGGTACCGCTGCTGACCGCACATCACAGAGTGCAAAGATTAGAATGGGCGCGGGAACATCACCACTGGACCCTAGACATGTGGAAAAATGTTGCCTGGACTAATGAGTCGAGATTCGCTTTGGAACATACGGATGGCAAGATACGAGTACGGCGCAAACCACATGAAGCGATGGATCTTTCTTGCCAGCAGGGTCCAGCTGGAGGGATCCTTCATGCCAGAGGTCAAGCTGGTGGGGGTGGCATTCTAATCTGGAGACTGTTAACGTGGACTGGAATGGGACCCCTGGTAAGTGTGACATCGTCCCTCACAGGTCAACGTTACCGGGATATCCTGGACGACCATTTGCGCTCCCGTTTGTGTGTCTGGGGACCTCATCCTGCAACAAGACAATGCACCGTGCCATTGTTCCCGAATTGTATCTGAATGGTTGGATGAACACTCCACCGATGTGACCTCGCTTCCTTGGCTAGCTAGGTCACCTGACCTCAATCCCATCGAGCACATCTGGGATGCCATCCAGAGAAATGTTGGAGGGTCTGACTCCCCTCCATCAAATCTTCGTGAACTGTGGGAGCTTGTTCAGGTCGTGGATCCGTATGGCTTCCCAACGCTTCTGGTGTCTTGTGGAGTCCATGCCGAGACGAATCGCCACCGTCATCAGGACGAAAGGTGGTGCTACACATTACTAGACAGGTATCTCTAATTCAATTGCTCTTCAGTGTATATCGATAACGCAGCAAGCAATACACAAAAGGAAATGAATGCCACCACCGCTTTGGGTGGAAGCATGTGCCTTACATCACGACAGTCCAAAAAGAATGGAGCAAGTGGCGCGGATTACGAGGGGCTAATGGAAACGGTTATTACCCCTAACATTGATGCAGTTCACACAATGAACTCTCATGGTGTTGACAAAGCTGTGAATGACAGTTTGGGAGCAAATAAGTGTTACTCGTCCATCAAAGCGTGTCGGAGTCCAGGAGGGTTCTGGAAGGAGGCTTCCGGTTTGCAACTGCTCTTAGTAGGGTTTCCTAGACATGATCTGTCGAGTTCAGGTCCGGAGATCTTGCTCGGTGCACCTTCCTGTGAATATCCTTTCACTTCAGGTATTGATCGACTAGCCCAGCTCTGCGGGGACTGGGATTATCTTTCATAAAAAGGAACTGGGGGCCAACAGTGCCCCTGAAAAACCGTACATGGGACACTAGAATGTCATTCCTATACAGTGAATCAGCCAAAGTGCCTCCTGGAAACAGTTCAAAGGCGTGTGCGTACGTCCATCGAACATGATGCCAGCCCAAACCAGGAGTCCTGCACAATTATTTTCTAATGTTGGGTGGAAGATTTTGGCTTCGCGACTCGTTCCATATGTGCACACGGGCAGAATGAAACCATGTTTAGGCTGTGTACTACGACTCGTCACTGAAGAGAACACAGGTCCATTGATCAGATGTTGTCGTGCCGAATTCAGACAGATCCTTCTGTGCGATGCGGAGGGTAGACACAGACCATTGGCCTTCTTTTGTACAGACCTCTCTCGTGGAGTCTTGGGTAAATGGGATACAAATCATTGTCCTTCTTGCATACCTAAATACCTCTCTCGTTAAGTCTTCTATAAGTGGCCTTCTTGCACACAGATCTCTCTCGTAGAGTCTTGTGTAAGTGGAATACAGACCATTGGCCTTCTTGCATACAGAACTCTTGTGGAGTCTTGTGTAAATGGGATACAGATCATTGTCCTTCTTGCATACCTACTTACCTCTCTCGTTAAGTCTTCTATAAGTGGCCTTCTTGCACACAGATCTCTCTCGTAGAGTCTTGTGTAAGTGGAATACAGACCATTGGCCTTGTTGCATATAGACCTCACTCGTGGAGTCTTGTGTAAGTGGGATACAAACCACTGGCCCTCTTGCATATAGACTTCTCTCGTGGAGCCTTGTGTTAAGTGGGATACACACCATTAGCCTTCTTGCATACAGATCTCACTCGTGGAGTCTTGTGCAAGTAGGATACAGACCACTGGTGCTCTTGCATATAGACTTCTCTCGTGGAGCCTTGTGTTTAGTGGGATACAGACCACTGGCCTTCTTGCATACAGACCTCTCTCGTGGAGTCTTCTATAAACTGTTTACCTCGATATCACTTTTCCTGTAGGAGAGGAGGGCTGTTCCGAGAGTTGCCTGCCTGTCGACTGCCTATGGTTGCTAGCTGTTAAAGACAAACAACGGTCGTCTTGACTTCTCGGTCGTGGGTGTGTCCTTGTTCCGGTTTCATGTTCCAATATCCAGAGATTGGAGACCACTTGCCTTAACATATTCATCCATCTTGCTACCTCAGCTTGCGTTTTACTTACTTCCAATCTACCGATCGCTCTCCACCATAAAGAACCTTCTAAATGACTGTATGGTGTCATTCTTCCACTAAAAGTCCAACTCCAGAGTCAATTGCTGCAACCCTCTCATAACAACGTTTATCAAGGTCGCATGCCTCTTAGCTCGATAGCGTACGGCCATCATATAAATATTTCCATAGTACCTATTTGGGTACGTCGACTTAGCGTTTATCCTTGCACGTGTCCCTGAAAAATCTTTACAATCGGTTGTCTCGTTTTGGACATATTCTCGAATTTGTATTTTTCAGCTTTCATTTTGGACACCAGTTTAGTTAGAAAGTATGACCGAAAGGGAGCTTGCTCACTTGGCAGTTTCTTAGGTCCTGTTACTTAATAACGTGTTAGACAGCGTTTGGCTTTCAGAACAGGCTACGGGCTAAGTTCTGGTAACTTTGCAGTGCAATATCAACCCACGCATCTCTCAAATGGCATCTTCCAGTTGACTGCGATTGGATGGCTCTGGGGCCCGAACGTCTGATATCCTGTTCGACTTCATGCTACACTGCTCAATCGAATTGAGATCTGTGGGCTACGTTGGCCAGTAAAGCAGGAAAAATTCTCCCTTTTTCTTGAAATCACTCCGAGACAATATCCCTATTGTGACATGGTACATTGTTCTTCTGAAGGTATCCTTCACCACAGAAGGTACACGCTGATCATAAAGATTTAAAAACTATGCTTAAATATAATTAGGCATTCAGACCTGATTCCTGCCGCGCCGGTGGAGCAGTAGCCTAAGCGCTGGCTTATGACCATTCGTCCGTGAAGGGATCGGGTTAGAATCCTGGTGAAGCGTGGATGTTGTTTTCGTCTTACGGACTTTCTCTCTCCCTTCCCTTGAACCAGTGGCCCTAAATTATAAAGTGGCGACTGCTTATGGTCTATCGAGTTGCTCACGATCATCGTTAAATCGTCAATCAAAAAAAAAAATGAAAAGCCCTGATTCCGTTCAAAGCAAGTACCGTATTTTTCGTAATATGATCCGTGGATTATTTGTTAAAAATGTTAAAAATTTAGGTTCTGCGGATTATACGCCAATGCGGAAAATACGCCTGTTAAAAACTCGTTTTAGCAGTACTTGGATTATTAAAAAATCCGCGTCGTAATGGTTGGAAGAGTTTGTATGTTTTTAAAACAAACAGACATGCGTTGATGGCACGAAGCCATAACGCCATACGAAGTCGGAGGTCGCAAACAGTTTGAAAGAAGGTTTCTCAATATTTTTTTCTTACGAGCATTTTGGCAGAATACAACGGAACGAAGGCGATATTATTTGCTCTTGCGGACGATCACTTACTGTATGAAGCTAGCTCAGTGTCACACACGTTCATGTGTGCCGCTGGTCTAACTACGGAATTTCGTAAATGTTGAAAAAAAACCCTCAATTTTTGCTCCTTATTCATTTGAAAGAAACAGAAAAGCACTTAAAAATCACTTAAAACGGCAGTTATGTTTTTCAATTAAGATATCGTTCTATTTTCTTACTCTTCGGACTTCTAGGTCATCCCGTGAATCGTTCCTTTTCTGTGTGAAATAACGATTTGGGATTATCGTCGCGAGTACGTGTATTATACGGCTATTTTTTTCTCGGAATTTTGCGTCCTGCGGTTCACGCGCCGCTTTGGATTATACAAAGGAGTTTTTCTCTTTTCCTGAATTTCACGGTCTACATATTAATCGGAGAAAAATTAGGTACCAAGAGTTCTCTTTCTCAAAAGAAACTGAATGAATGTTTTTGTTCTCAATGTTCTATAGTTTACCTTAAATTTACGTTGCTCAAAGTATGGAGCACCCAAACTCAGCTTCAAGTATAAAATTACAGTTGTCCAAGGATTCCCTTCCATGAGACTTTCGTAAATGTAATTCCATCATTTTTTTTCCAAAAGAACTGTACTCAGCATGAAGTTTGAAACGAGTGTGAAATGGGGTATTCAAATGTACACTGCCGGACAATTGCTAGCAATGATAGCAACCATAAAATGGAAGGCAGGAAAATGTGGAAATTAGCATCAGTGCGGGATACAGTAAAACGTGTTGTGCGTATGCAAATTTTGGATTGCCGAACTTGTTCGTGACGTCATAGCGCTGATAAGAGATATAATGGATTTGACGCGTATTGACCGTTGTTGTTCAAACGCAAAGTTGAAAGGGAAAGAATCAATTGACGAACTTGCAAGTTTCAGCATGTCTTCCCGACATCACCTAGATGATTTTACGCGTGGCCATATTATTGGCAAGATTGAAGAAGGGCGAAAAATAACAGATGTTGCCAAAGAGTTCGACGTCAGCCACAGTGTTGTTTCAAGGCTTTGGAAATCATTTCAAACAAATGGAGAGTGTAGCAAACGTCACGAGGGAGGTCGTGTTCGCAGTACGACACCTGCAGAAGATCGGCACATAGTGCTATGAACAAAAAGGTACCGGCGCAGCACAGCTAGTGAGGTAGCAAATCAGTTTATGGCTGCTACTGGCAAGCGGATCTCCCGAAAAACTGTCGCCAGACGTTTGCATGAAGGAGGACTATACGCCCGCCGTCCTGTTGTGTGCATCCCATTGTCCAGACGTCACCGTACCGCCCGTTTGCAATGGTGCCATCAACATTGCAATTGGACAGATAACGACTGTTCTGCTGTCCTCTTCTCAGATGAGAGTAGATACAGTCTATCGTCTGATTGTCGACGACAACTGATCTGGCGTGATAGTGGTACTGCATATTTTCCAGCAAACATACAGGAAAGGGACCGATATCCGACATGTAGTGCCATGGTATGGGCTGGCATCATGACCAATGGCCGTACGTCCCTCTATGTGCTTCCAACTGGGACTATGACTGGCCAACGATACATTAATGATGTTCTGCTACCTCATGTTCGCATGTTCCGTGGTGCTGTCGGTGATAGATTCATTTTCATGGACGACAACGCAACATGTCATCGAACAGTCGCTGTCCAGGAGTGTCTTGAGAGCGAGGATATTCAACGCCTTGTATGGCCAGCACGTTCCCCAGATCTGAATCCCATTGAAAATGTGTAGGATGCTTTGGGGAGGAGTCCTGCTGGTCGCCAATGCCCTCCAATAAACAAGGACATCCTCATCCGTGCACTGACAGAGGAATGGGATAAATTACCCCAACAGCTGCTTGATAATGTTGTGCAAAGGATGACACGACGTGTGGAATCTTGCATCGCCCTCCATGGTGGCCATATCCCGTATTGACATCTTACGCCGGAACGCCTGCGGACGGTAATTGCATTTTTTTCACGTTTACGTATTCTGCACAAAATGGCCTGTTTGTCCCTTGAACACGTTCCAAAGCCTTCTGGATTTCAGAGCAAAATAAATTGTCTTTCTTGTAATGTCCTGGCATTCTGACATTATTTTATTTCACTTGGCATCCAACCAGACTTACTTTTTTATGCGCTATATAGCCGTTTATGATCCGTCCTTAGCAATTGTCCAGCAGTGTATATTAGATTCGAGTGGCGCCGCAAATATGGTGCTGTGGAAACATTAATTAGAAACAAGTTCGTCAAATTATGCAACGCATTAGTTATGATACGCTTTCCAACATACCAGAAATCATTACTCAAGTTATGAGGATAATGGCTGTGGAATGAATCTTGGTCCTGAGCTTTGACCCCATTTTGATTATATTCAACAGAACCGGTTCAGTATACCTCCGAAACAACATGATAAAGCTTTGTCGAAATCGAAGCATTTTTACGTAAGTTATGACGCATAAGGGGGATGGAATGGATCCCGCTTCTATGTCCTGACCTTTGACCACATTTCGCCCATTTTCGATAGGGTTCGTCCCAATGTTGTCCTCTACCTCATACTAAAATTTCATCGAAATCGAACCATTTTTACGCGAATTATCGTGTGGACAGACAGACTGACAAAGCTGCAGCATATACGTTTCTTCAATCTATGGTTGGAAAGCGTTGAAAAGACTATTACTTCTATTTCAGGATATAATCTACGAACGTCATTCAATGATTGGTTCACCCATCCGGTGGCACAGTGTTCTAAGCGATGGCGTTTGTTCATTCGTCCGGGATAGGGGCGGGGTTTAATCCCGTGGGGCATGGATGTTGTGTTTGTCTTACGCCGCTGGCTCTCTCTTTTCCCTGGAACCAGTGACCCTATAAATTAGAGACGGGCGACCGCTTATAGCCCACTGAGGTGCACACGGTTGTCGTTTAATCCCCAATAATAAAGAAATGATTGGTTTGTGCAATTATTTTCTTGGAATTTTTTTGCCCCAAAACTCCTTCTGAAAAGGAAAGTTTTGTGCTTTGACTTTCTAATAGTTCACTTCAACGCATTTTTACGCAACTAGAAATATAAAGCTTAAAAATGTCTCTAGGAAATGTTTTTTAATGAAGAAACGAGTGTTGGTAACTATTTTTAATACATTTACAATATAAAACACTGAAATACAGTCAGTATTTAATACCTAACTGTAAAACATTCTTTCTTAAGGCTGTGGATGGCCTGGTGGTCAACGTTCGTGACTACTACGGAAAAGCTTCAGAATTGATGTCATGCAGGTACGAACGCACTAACCATTAAATACCCACCTTGCGTGGGATAGGCACGTTAAGCCGTCGGTCCTGTGTATTGCCCCTCCTCATCCCCAGTTATAAATAAGAGCGTCTACCTCAACTCTTCATACCTCACTTCCGTGTGACCTTTTTTTTTTTCGGTGTTGTTGTTAATTGGAAGTTTAACGACCACCGTGAGAAACTCAATGGGCTATAAGCAGTCGCCCGTCCCTAATTTAGCGGTATTGGTTCCAGGGAAAGGATAGAGCCAGTGCCGTGAGACAAACACAACATCCATGCCTCTCCGGGATTCGATCCCCCCCATTTCAGACGAATGATCAGAGTCCATTGCTTAGACCACCACTGCGCCGCCCCGATGGCGCAGTGGTCTAAGACACTGGCCTGATCATTCGCCCGTAAGGGGTCCGGGTTCGAATCCCGCTGAGGCATGGATGTTGTGTTTCTTACGGCATTGGCTCTCTCCCTTCCCTGGAACCAGTGACCCTAAATTAGGGACGGGCGACTGCTTATAGCCCATTGAGTTGCTCACGGTGGTCGTTAAACCTAAAAAAAAAAAAAAAAAAAAAAAAAAAAAAAAGACCACCACTGCGTCACCGGAGCGGCCCGTGTGACTTTCCCCTCAGGCTCTCTAGCCCAAATCTCTTACTTATAAGGGTTGTCTAAGACCTGGGGTCAGACACTTCCTTCCTGAAACGATCTATATAAATTTCATTCGTCCTTGGCTCAGAAGCATTGGTTAGGGTTTGTGCTTAAACATATTCACAAACGACATAATTTCCTTTGTCTGAACGTTTGTCCCACTTGAGTGGCGCAGTGCCAGTTCACCTTCGCACGACCGACCGACTACCTAACTTGCGTTTTGCCGCCCGTTGACTGCGTGTGCCGGCGAGTGATACGGTGTTTTGTCGGCTTCGGTGGGGCGCACGTGACAGCCTTATGCGGACTTCCGAGGACATCTCGCGTTGCGCCATTTTGAGATTTTTTGTCAAGTCATCCTTCCAACCAAGATGGCGGCTGTTTCAGTTTTTAGCACGTCTTTTGTAAAAAAGATCGTGCTTCTGTTACCGGTTTGTCCGTCCTTTCGTCTGTACCCACGATATCCCTGCAACTATTAGTCCGATTTCAAAAATTCTTTTTGCATTGGAAAGTTTGAAATATGCGAATTATCCTTCATTTCGTTTTTTTTTTACGTTGTACAATTTCGCCGCTAGAGGGCGAAAATGCAGATGATGTAGAATTCAAAAGTACGTTTTATTCCACATATTTGATTCTAAACATCCGATTGAAAAAATTATTTTATCTTTCGATTACATGTATGTCGAAAAGTATTTTAGATACAGTTATTTTTTCAAATTACGCATAGATTTTCCGCTAGGGGCGTAAAAGTAAATTACATTTTTCCCGATAACTCTTCTTCTAAAACTCCGATTTGAAAAAATTTTCTTCAACGAATACACCTCCTGATGAAAAATCTTTTGCATATAATTTCAAATTTTTGGTAAAGAATACTTTGGCCACCAGGGGGCATAAGTGTTAATTGTTGCTTCTGATGTATTTGCCATAAAATCTGAGCTTCTAAAATATCGTTTGAAAACATTCTTTCGTGGACTGATGCCACTCACATCGATAAAGCTTTTCGGAATGTTTTCTTAAAATATTCCAGTTTCTTCGCCAGGGGGCGTATATATATGTATATATAATTTTTGTCAATATCTCTACTTGTAGGAGTCCGATTTGAAATTTTTTTTTTTTTTTTTTTTTTTTTGTTAGATAGTGTTTTCAGTGTCAAAATTTTGAAGTAACTCATAGACTTTCCGCTAGGGGGTCTAGAGGTAAACTGCGCTTCCCCCTATATATCTGCTTCTAAATCTCAGATTTGAAAAATTCTTTCTGCACCGGATACAGCTCCTGATGGAAAATCCTTTGCACGTAATTTCTAATTTTTGTAAAAAATGGTTTGGCCACCAGGTTGCGTAAGTCTTAATTTCCGCTTCTAGTGTATTTGCAGCAAAATATGAGCTTCTAAAATCTCGATTGCAAAAAAAGTAGTTTGTTGACCGATACTACTCATGTCGACAAACCTTTTAGAAACATTTTCTTCTTGAAATGATACATGGTTTCTTCGCCAGGCTGCGTAGATGTATCTTATTTTTGTGAATACATCTACTTCTAGAAGTCCGATTTAAAAAATTCCTTTGTGTTGGATAGTTTTTCCGATGCGAAATTGTTTTTGTTTATATTCAAAATTTTCATATAAACCATAGACTTTCCGCTAGGGGCACAAAGGTAAATTGCGTTTTCTGAGTTATTTCTGCTTCTAAAACTCCGATTTGAAAAATTCTTCCTGTATCGCATATAAGACCTGATGGAAAATATTTTTCACATAATTTCTAATGTTTAGTAAAAAATGGTTTGGTCACAAGGGGGCATAAAGGTTATTTTCTGCTTCTGATGTATTTGTAGCAAAATCTGGGCTCCTGAAAACTCGACTAAATTTTTTTTTTCTTGAACCGATACCGCTCATATGGAAAAACCGTTTGAGAATACTTGCTTTCTAAAATAATGCATGGTTTTCCCAACAGGGAACGTAAAGTCTCATCTTATTTTTGTCGATATCCCTATTTCTAAGAGTCCGATCTGAAAAAATTTTTCTAGCTTTGATAAATTTAATTTGCGTCAGAACGGATTCAAAGGACGTGCTTATTACACCCAAAAATTCGGTGTCATCTTTCTTGTTTAAAATGGATCTGGAGAACTACTTTCTGGATTTCTTTGAAGATTTTTGGCATCTATATACAGTATATAATCTACAAAGCAATAAAATTACATTTTTCTGAACGTTTTTTCCACTTTGGCGGTGCAGTGGGGAAAGCGCGTGCCGGCTTTAACTGTCGAATGCCTGCTTCACTTACTGTTCATTTTTGCATTATTGTAATGTTCATGAAACATTTTCACATTTGGAACACATCTGTTTCAGTTTGACGAAACATTGTTTAGCGTATGTTTGTGACACTCCATATCAAGGAAAGATTCTTGCTGATGAACGAAAATTCTCGAAAAATGTGATCAAAGAAATAATAAATAAATGATTTAAAAAATTGCGTGTCTTATATTATCCCATCATTGACAGGCTTTCACCTAGTTCATAGTAATAAGAGAATAATGAGCAAAAACCGAATGCCGCCCCGGTGGCGCAGTGGTCTAACAGATGGCCTGTGATCATTCGTCCGGAAGGGGTCAGAGTTCGAATCCCGGTGAGGCATAGATGTTGTGTTTGTCTCATGGCAGTGCTGCTCTCCCTTCTCTGGAACCAGTGGCCCTGTTATAGGGACGGGCGAGTGCTTTATAGCCCATTGATTTGTTCATGGTGGTCGTTAAACATCCAATCCAAAGAAAAAAATGGAATTTAATTGTGGGGTAAAAAATATGACATGATTTTTATAAAAATTATTTTAGATCCAAAATGTTCTCTTACGGGATGTTTTAACTCATTACTATTTCAATTTAAGAAGAAAATAATTTTTCACTCGGCTATAAAATTCCTGAACAAGCACGCCTTGGGTCCATGAGTGAATTAGAAACGAATTAGCAGACGGAGAAAAATAGAAAAAAAAAAAGTCTGGTTTTTAGAGTGAAAAGACATTGAACTGGGCAACAGCACTATGGTGCTTTCTCGAAGATGATTTGTGCAATAGGGGAAAATGAAAGTACGCTTACCCTCTACTGCCCCTGGATATGCTGATCCTCCTACTCAGCATTTCACTGAAAACTCTTATGAAAATGTTTGGCAACAACATGGTATGTAGTACGACGTTCAAGCGTCGTTATCATTCCAACCGATTGTAGACCCTGGGGGGAGGGGGTGTATGATAAGTACGGGCCGCCCCGGTGGCGCATTGGTCTAAGCGATGACCTCAGATCATTCGCCCGAAAGGGGTCCGGGTTCGAATCCCGTTAGTCATGGATGTTGTGTTTGTCCTACGGCACTGGCTCTCTCCCTTCCCTGGAACCAGTGACCCTAAATTAAGGACGGGCGACTGCTTATAGCCCAGTGAGTTGCTCACAGTGCTCGTTAAACCTCCAATAAAAAAAAAAAAAAAAAAAACGAATCAGGGAGAACTGCTATCCCTTTGCCTTCACCAAAGTTTATTGTTGGGGCGAAATGAACCTTGGTGAAGGCAGCATAATCGAAAGGTACTTTTCTTCCAGTTTTGCTGCACCTAGATATGACCATCAGATTAGCGTACCGTAATTCGCCAGTTCGCAGTATAGCTTTTTTATTGGTCAACAAACCGAGATCAGTGTTCCTTCCACACACCAAGCTAATTAGCGTGTGGCTTTAGTCGCAGTGATGAGTGGCTTGTGGATAGCTTACTCGACTATAGTAAGCAGGAGAGGATTGAGACTACGAAACCAGGAATTTAGTTTTGCGAAGAAACACACACGTACAGGTCATCTCATTAAACTCCCACGTGAAAAAAACAAACAAAAAAAAACACCGTTTGACCCTGAATCAAAGAGAATTGTTAAAAAATGCATTGGAAAACCCATTCAGACTTGAAATTTTTTTAAACAATTTAATGGTGAAAGAATTTTTAAAATTCGATGTAGCCACTCCCGGTGGCGCAGTGCCCTAAGCGCTGGCTTCTGCCCATTCTTGCGAGTTCAGTCCGGGTTCGAATCCCTGTGAGGCATGGATGTTGTGTTTGTCTTGCGGCACTGGATCTCTCCCTTCCCTGGAACCATTGTCTCTAAATTAGAGACGGGCGACTTCTCATATCCCACAGAGTTGCGCTCAGTGGTTGTTAAGCCTTCAATAAAAAAAATCGCTTATGATTGAATGTAGCGCGAAACCAAGCTCAAAACAGGCTGTCGTTTCAAACGCTGACTTTTTTTTTTTAAATTTGGCCGACCCTGTGTCGCAGTGGTCTAAAATATCTGCTTATGATTGAATATAGCATGAAACCAAGCTCAAAACAGGCTGTCGTTTCAAACGCTTACTTTCTTTGGAAATCTGGCCGCCCTGTGTCGCAGTGGTCTTAAATATCTGCTTATGATTGAATATAGCATGAAACCAAGCTCAAAACAGGGTGTTGTTCTCTACGAGAAATCGCGAGCATCTCTCTTTCGAAAATTTTGGCCGCCCTGGTGTCGCAGTGGTCTAAGCGCTGACTTGGACCAACGCGTACCCGAACCCATCTCGACCATTCTTCCGAGATGAGTTCAAATTCTGGTGAAGAATAGATGTTGTATTTGTCTTACGGTACTGGCTCTCTCCCTTCCCCGGAACCAGTGGCTCTAAATCAGGGACGGGCGACTGCTTCTAGTCTATTGAGTTGCTCACGGCGGTCACTAAAACTACAATAAAAAACAAATTTAGCTTATGATTGAATGTAGTATGAAACCAAGCTCAAAATAGGGTGTTGTTCTAAACGCTTGTTTTCTTTTGAAAATTTCGGCAGCACGGTTTTCTCAGTGGTCTAAGCGCTGGCTTACGGCCATTCGTCTGTGAAGGGTGCGGGTTCAAATTCAGGTGAGACATGGATGTTGTGTTTGTCTTAGGGCACTGGCTTATTCCCTTCCCTGCAACCAGTGACCTTAAATTAGAGACGATCGACTTCTTATAACCCATAGAGTTGCTCACGGTGGCCGCTAAATCTTCGATCAAGAAAAAAATTGGATTGACTACCTGGTTAGGGTTTCCTTACGGAGTAGTTCTAGATCAATCGTTAATAACCAGTTTCGGGTGGTGATTCTTCTGTAGGCTCCTCCCTACTGAATATTTCATGTTTTAAATGGTTCAACGAATGTCTTTTGTTAAATAATTCATGGATGTACTTATTTAGTATGTATATTTACTATCATTCTCTTGGTTTCAAATAGTAAACTCCAATGCGTAAAGCACCCATCGTTGTGTGTGTGTGTTTACACTTAACAAACTTTTAGTCATCCATAAGTGTAGCATTATTATGTCCTCCAATTGAGAAGTGAAAATTTGGAAAACTTATTGATTTAGTTAGAAATTGTTACTTATTTTTCAATTGGTAAATGCTCTGCATATATTTCTAATTTTTTGGTAAAGAATAGTTCTGTTTCTGATGCATTTGAAGCAAAATCTGCCCTTCTCAGAACTCTATTTAAAACATTTCTTACGTGGACCGATGCATCTCACCACGAAAAGCCTCTTGAGAATGTACTGGTGCGAACATCAGTCCCAATAATCTCACATAGGACTTAACTGTAGTGATCAATGTTGTGCAGCGTCCTACGCACTGTACTGATGTTAACATCAGTCCCAATAGGGTTTGACAGTGATGATCCATGTCGTGCAGCGTCCCGCTCACTCTACAGGTGCTAACATCAGTCCCAATAATCTCACATAGGACTTAACAGTAGTGATCAATGTTGTGCAGCGTCCTACGCACTGTACTGGTGTTAACATCAGTCCCAATAGGGTTTGACAGTGATGATCCATGTCGAGCAGCGTCCCGCTCACTCTACAGGTGCTAACATCAGTCCCAATAATCTCACATAGGACTTAACAGTAGTGATCAATGTCGTGCAGTGTCCTACGCACTGTACTGGTGTTAACATCAGTCCCAATAGGGTTTGACAGTGATGATCCATGTCGTGCAGCGTCCCGCTCACTCTACAGGTGCTAACATCAGTCCCATAATCTCACATAGGACTTAACAGTAGTGATCAATGTTGTGCAGCGTCCTGTTTACTGTAGAGTTGCTAACATCACTCCAAATAGTCTAGCATAGGGTTTGACATTAGTAATCCATGTCGTACAGCGTCCTGCACACTCTACTAGTGCTAACATCAGTCCCAATAGTCTCATAGAGTTTGACAGTGATAATCCACGTCGTGTAGCGTACTGTACTAGCGTTACAGTTAGTGACAATGTTGATTTGCGTTCAATCATTTGCAGAGCTCTCCTGTCACGTTCTGTTAGCTTCAAAGGCTTATCGGATCCTTTCTTGACAGATTGTCTCAGCACGATTCAATTTGTACATCAGATTACCAGCTGACGACCTAGTAAGCTCTCTTCAATGCCTCTGACATATCACGTGCGCAGCGATTGCTGTGGCGCCCTATTATCGACCCTCGCAGGAAATCGGTCAACTCTGTTTATCAAGGCATTTTGCATTCACAGTGGTACTTCTGCCTCACCATAGCTGTACGAGCATATTCATAATTGGGTCTGTGAAGTGACGCATGCGTAGAACCAAATTTTCTGTCAATAGATTGATTTCCGTATATTCACGATAGGAAAGTGTATATAATATCTGCGAAGTGAAGTTTTCGTTTTCATAAGCGATTTGAAGACACACACAGGCTTGTTCTTAGAATAACTTATTACGATTTAAACATTAATTATCACGAATGAGGATATTAGTTAGTAGCCTGATGTGTGTCATTACTTGTGCGTTATTGTACCAAAAAGATAGCCAACGATTTCATAAACATGCTAATCCTAGTATTTCAGCAAGCTGTCCGTTACTAGAGCGCGGAAATCATTTATATTTCGTATCCATCGTCAAGTTTGACCTCCTGCATGTTGACACTCCCAGTATATGTCTTGACACACTTGCCATCTTATAGCTGAACAGAACTGGCTGACAGGTTTAAATTTCAAAGCTTTAAGTTCGCAAAGCCATATGTAACATGGCTCGGATTTAAACCGTCGTTAACGGCGCCCTGCATCTCTCTAATGCTTCTCCAAGCGTGAGTGGCATGCTTCGAAAAGTGGTCAACAGAATTTAATCGACGCAGTGCAGATTGGACAGCGAGAGCTGATTTCGAATGCATGCTTACGCTTTGTATCAGATTCAATAACAACCCTGATTTGTATTCATACTGACGGCTATCCGTGTAAATATTAAAACAGGTTTCGGTGCAAAATGGAGATCCGGACTGCAGGAAAAGGATACGATCTTTCAACAAAACATCTTGTTTTCTATTCATCCCGTTAAGAACGCTGAAAATAATTTATGTACCCATAAGATTAATAGGAAATATGCATTAGCACTGCGTTTTTGTAGACTGAAAGAAGTTTCTGCGTTGATACGCATAGTCATGAAGAGCTGAATCATTTAGAGGCTGTGTAACGTATACCTGTAATTTCACGTAATTTAACCTTCCTTTTGAGTTTGTTTTTTAAGTAAATTTCGTTACATCTAGATTTAAAGATTTTCCTGCTGAACGGCAAATTACTTTCCAGAACAGGTTGTACGTTTTGAAAACGCGGAAAGTGAGTCAGAAATATAGGAAATGTCTACGCCGAGTGCAGAGGAGGAGTAATGGGGAGATAAAAGCTTATTGTAGATTTATGTGGATAGACGAATAAAGAGTTGTAACTGTATGGTTCATATTTTTGTGTTTATGAATGAGCTGGCTGTTAAATGTCAGCTGATAATTTGCGATTTCATATATATCGCACAAAATTGTATTAGTGACTGAAACATCCGGTGCGGCACTACTTCGTGGAAAATATAATCCAGGTTAAGTAAGTACTGAATCGCCGTGCCGGTGGCACAGTGGTCTAAGCGCTGGCTTAAAACCATTCGTCCGAGAAGGGGTCCGGGTTCGATTCCCGGTGAGGCATGGATGTTGTGTTTGTCTTACGGCACTGGCATTCTCTTTTCCCTGGAACCAGTGGCTCTAAATTAGGGACAGGCGACTGCTTATAGCCCATTGAGTTGCTCAGGGTGGTCTCTAAATTTTCAATCAAAAAAAAAAAAGAAAAAAAAAAAAAAAGGTGCTGATTCTTTCCGCCTTGACCGTTTATTTATAATTAAGTACATAGTGTAGCAAAGCGAGTTAGCTAAGTACACTAATTTCTTTCTTTTGGGGGGGGGGGTGGATGGCAGTTAAAGATCACCTTGAGCACCTGGATGCGCTATAAGCAGTTGCTTGTCGCTAATTTAGTGTCACTGGTTCCAGGGAAGGGAGAAAGCCAGTGTCGCAAGGCAAAAACTTCCATGCCTCAATGGGATCCGAACACTGACTCATCTTGGACAAATGATCAGAAGCCAGTGCTTTGACGACTACCCCACCAATGCGGCGATGACGCTAATTAAATAATTAACTAACAACGTTCAACTATTGGAAACACTAAAGTATAAAATACACTCTTGGCAAAAATTGTGGAAACCTTTTAGAAAATTTGCATTTCTGCGGTATGATGTCCCATAAGTCTTTTTAGAATACCATAAAACTATACGTCATTAGAAAGATAATTTAATACAGAATGTAATACAGCACACTTTATTAAAGAAATTGCTCTGTAAAAAACGTTATACACAGAAAACCATGATAAGGCATGCATCATAATGTTATACTTAGTCGGGAAACATTTCGCCTCGTACAGTGGCGTCTCATGGAGTAAGCCAGGCGTTTTAGTTCACTAGGTATTATAATGTGAAACCAAGGTTGTACGATTGCTTCTATTAGTTGTGTTTTATTCCTTGGTTGCTTTTGACTAACAAGTTTCTTTAATCGGTTCCACAGATTTTCTATTAGTTTCAGGTCAAGGCTATTAGCTGCCCATTCCAGCAGTGTAATATGATTTTCCTGAAACCACGTTTTGCACGCAGCATCGACATTACAAGGAGCCGAATCCTGTTGTAATATATAGACTTCATTATCCTGGAAAAGGTCACGTGCCGAAGGCTCCTGTTTTGGCTCAAGTATATCAATGATGTATTTTTTGCCGTTTAAAGTACCATTAATCACACAAATTCTGCCGACACCTTTAGATATCATATAAACCCTGATCATAACACTAACTGGATGTTGGATGCTTCATGGTACCTGTAAGGCATTCAGGCAACACATCTTTTCCACTTCTTATTCTTACATACTTTATTCCATCACAACCAAATATAGATATTCTAATCTCATCACTGCAGGTGACTCTGACCTACTCACTATTCGTCAGACCAATTAACACGGTTTTTATCCCATTAGGAACGTATTAAACAAATCACAAGCTCCCAATAGAAAATAAACTGACAAAATCGCTTGAATTACTGAAAAAAAAAATCGCCATCTCGCAGTTAAGTCACCTTGAACGTGAGTGAGCCTGGTTCCTGCGGCATTCTGGCTCGACGGTTAAGACGCGCGGCTTCAACCTATAAGACGCGGTCCCGATTTTCTCGCGTAAGGGCTGAAATATTCAGCTAGTTGGATTTTGCGAAATTTATGTCTAAATACACAAAAATTTGAAATGGATGTTTTTAAAATAAACGGAAACTGACTGGAAAATCTGTGAAAATACGGAATTAAAAAAAAAACAAAACAAAAGAGATTTTATAAAAACGGAAATTCTGTTAGAAGACTGGCCCTTACCGGCAACTTTGCTGCACGTTATTTCCAGAAATTTTCCGTGAATTCATACCATCTTTTTTTTTTACAGTGTATGGACATGTGATTCGTTTCTGCTGGTGACGTGCTGCGATGCTAGTAAAAGGAATCGGACGTAGCAAATTAAATCCCTTACTACTTTGAGCCTTTGCCGCTGTTTCTGAGTAATACTCTTTGTGTAATTAAGCCTTTCACCTACAACGAGAAATTGGAAGTAATCCGAGTTTTGCAGTAAAGCTAGATTCACCAAGCTAGGCTTTAAGTCAAGTTAAACCTAACGTAAAGTTCAAATCTACAAGTTCCAAGCTTCGAACAAAGTGAGCATAAACTGCAAACCCGTAAAATAACTTTTATGTTATAACTATGAATTTCAGGTTCCATCGAAATCATTTACACAAAAGACAAATGGACTTCTTCTTTCTTACCTTTTCCCCAAACGCCTTCACTATTAAATTTTGAGAGAGTACCACATATCCCTGCACAGTTGGCATTTCGACGGAACAGGTACAGTCATGAGATCAGCTTAGGACTTTAGTCCCAATTTTCATCGCGCTGGCGAATGAATCTCTAAACCAGACGCAAAATTAAGAACCCAGGCCCATTAGCACGTCGGACGCGCGGGCTATGGAGAAGGCGTGGAAAGTAGTGGTCTAATGGGGGCAGCAGACTCCATCCGGTTCCCGGACCGATTCCTTCCGGGTGAAAGATTTGTCGAATACTAGCAGGATTGCTCGCACAACGCTTTCACTGTCAAATTTCGAGAGAGTTCTACAGATCCCTGCAGGGTTGGCATTTCGACGGAGAAGGTACAGTCATCAGCCTAGCTTACGTTTTTCCCACTGCCTTAGTTCTTCAGCGCGATTCTCAGCCCATGATTTGTACTGGTCCCCAAGTCTGGCTCCTAAATATTATGGACCAGGTTTCGAGTGCAAGATGCGAAATGGGTTCTGCATTTCCAAAGCTGGATCTCTGGCCTCCTTGAAAACGGTGGGCCCCAAATTATTGACGGTCGGCTTCTTATTGTAGCCCGTAGAGTTGCTCATGGTAGTGTCAAGTCCCGGGGGAAAATGGATCCCTAGCAAGCACTCCCTTCTGCGCACTTCGAAAGAGATTACTTCTAAAGAAGTGCGCATGTAAACGTCTTAAGCCGGCGCAGTGGTCTAAGAGCTGGCTTATGACCGATCGCCCGTGAAGGGTCGGGATTCGAATCCTGGTGGGGCATGGATGTTATGTTTGTCTTACGGCACTGGCTCTCCCCCTTACCTGGAGTCAGTGGCCCAAAATTAGGGACGAGCGAGTACTTATAGCCCATTGAGTTGCTCACCGTGGTCGTTAAACCTTAAATACATAAAAAAACCAGTCTTAAACAGCCTTTTTACCACGTTTGGACTAAATCTTTGATGAAACTGTTATCCGCAAACGAACAAATAAAAGGACAACAGGGAAAAACAATAAGTTCATGTCTTCACTCATTTCGTCAAGAGCAACTAAAAACATAAACGTTCCGGTTTTATTTATCAAGGGGTCCGAACACTAAATGTCATTAAAATAATTTTGAAAATTCAGTTTTCCTGTAGTTTCAAGCTATAAAATATTTTAGATGTACTTAAATTTTTTGTTAAGTAGACATCAGTACAATATCCTTGATGTTTTTCCTACTATGCTATATTCTTAACATTCTGAGATGTATCCGTGTTGGAATCTCGGTGTGGCATGGATGTTGTTATTTTACGGCACTGGCTCTCACCCTTCCATGCAACAAGTTGCCTTAAATTATGGACGGGTGGCTGTTTATAACCCACTTTGGTCAACGTTAATGACTGCCACGGAGAAATCTCAGGTTCGATCCCAGGCAGGTACGAACGCTCGAGCCACTGAATATCCGCCGAATGGGTACCTTAAGCCGTTGGACCACGAATGCTGGCACCCTGGTTATAAATAAGGGCGTCTTACTCCCCCTTGCTACCTCGCTTCCGTGTCACTTTTCTGTCGGGCACTCTAGCCTAAATCCCCTAGTTTCCTATTTCAAAGGGTTGCTTAAAACCTGGAGTTAGACACTCCACTCCCTTCATAAAATCCTCTACATATGATCTGATATGATCATAACCCACTGAGTTGCTCACGATTTGTCGTTAAACCCCAATTAATAAAAAAATTTCATTATGGGAATCATATACACTAAACTGACAAAAGTCACCAGACACCCCTTCAAAAGCAAATGAACGGATCCGCTGCGTTGTTAAGATGCGCATTACAGCTGCAAATGGTATAAAACAAGCTGACCGTGGTCATATCGCACTGTGAGGTTGAGTGAAAATGCCGCGGCTGGAGATAACTGTCTTTGAGAAAGGAAAGATTGCTGGGTGTTATATTAGTGGGTTATCCATAGGAGAAACCGAGAAGCGTTAAAACATACCCAAGTCAACTGTTTTGGGTGTACTGAATGAGTGGAAGACACATGGCGTGCTGAAACAGCAAAACGTACCGGCAGACCAAAGGAAATCAGTGATAGAAGACGTCGAAACCTCATGACAGCCGTTACAGCTAATCGACGGAGTACTACTGCACAAGACCTCAGTGTACAGGTGAGTAAAAAATGCTGGAACCACGGCCTGTACACGTGCCATTCGCAGAAAACTTCATTTCATGGGTTACCGTGGTCGTGCGGCTGCTCATAAGCCTTTCATCTCCACTCGGAATGCTACTCGTCGTTTAGCATAGTGTAAAGAACATTTATCGTGAACCGTAGATCAATGGAAACTGGTCCCATGGACTGATGAATACAGAAACCCGATCCATCAGTCTGATGGCCGTGTGTGGGTGTGGCGGCAACCCAGGGAACGCTATTTACCACAGTGTACTACTTACTGTTCCTACGGTCAAGTTTGGAGTTGGCAGTGTACTCTTGTGTGGGGGTTTTTTGTTTTATGGTCCCGGCGCATTGATTATCGTCGTAAACCTGTTAACCAGCAAGTCTACTTCGATATTCTGTACAATTATGCCGCACCAACTCTGTGGCAATACTATGGAACCGAGTCTTGTTGGTACTAGCAGGATAATGCACTGAGTCATAAAGAGAAGACTGTTACGGCGTGGCTTCACGATAATTCCGTATCGTGTGTGGACTGGCCAGCACATAGCCCTGATCTTAATCCCATAGAGCATCTATGCGATGAATTAGAGCGCCACATAATAAATTTGGAACCAAGGCCTATTATTAAACAACAGTTAGCGGCAGCATTATGTACTGAATGGGCAGTGAGGACAAAGGTGGTCCGATACCGTGCTAATGTATGTGAATAAATGCTACGTTGTGTTTCTCTTCTAGGTGTTCAGTGACTTTTGTCAATATAGTGTATTTTTAGTTAAGATTGCCAAGTCGTTTAGCAATGTAACTGCCTTTACTATTAAGATGAATGCATCGTGTTCTTTGTCATATCTTTCCGAACAAACAACATATGTTCATCCACTAATCATCCCGTAATACACTTTAAACTGGTGAAGTGTATTGCGCGTTGTCTAGTCAAATGTTTTGATTAATTATCTAAAGCTGATTCAGTGAGGCTGTTTACCAGGATGCGAACGAATGCACAGCTGGGTTCATAGCAAATTTTGCGTTAGTAGTTCAAAGCTCTCGATTAAGCGAAGCATTAAATGCCACGAGGAATACTGAAAGCTATACGATTTTGGAGTCGTAAGTTCAAATGAATCGGGTATCCTTTTAATAACAGACACAGTTATGAAGACCAAAGCATAAAGAAGGGATAAGGAAATTTGACAACAGAGTTCATTGTTCATGATTCTTATCACACGACAATACACGAAATATATTCCATGGAATACAACCCAGTGCAAAGAAAGCACACAACATATGTACTGTAAAAAGTTTCTTTGAATTCACGAATCACTTTCCGTTAAATGACAGATAGATCGTGAAGTTCATGAGTTTTTATACACAAATTGAAAGGAATACTGGCACTAATCTTTCACCGGCTGATAACGGAAAAATTCCGTTCTTCAAAGTGCTAACGGAAAATCCTGAATTTTCAAGAAACCTTTTCGTGAATACGTTGGTATATTAACGGGATGTTTTTGTTTTTAAAGGTATTAACTGAAAATCGTTAATTTTCAGGAAACCTTTCCTCGAATCTGTTGGTATAATAACGGAAAAATTTGGTTTTTAGGGTGCTAACGGAAAATCCTTAATTTTCAGGGAACATTTCTGCGAATCCGTTGGTATATTAACAGAAAAAAAGTTTTCCGTTTTTCCATGTACACTTGACGGACATTTTCCAGTAATAAGAGCTATTCGCGGAAATATTTTAAGTCATATTAACTATTAAATTTCAATCGTCTGTTGGCAGACCTGATTTTGAGGTTCTGTTTCGAGACCGGATATCGTGGATGCATCATAATTATTAAGGTTATTGTGGCAACGGATATCCACCTCGGTGGTACACCTGTTATTGTGTATTGTGTTACTGTAATATACCAGACAGTTGATGTGTCGAATTGTTGAATTTATACCTATGTATTAGTCTGTGGACCCCTTAACAAAAAAGAATTCACACACACAAAAAAAAATAATAATAGCTGTGAAGAGCAAAATTTAATTGATAATTAGGGTTTTGGTGATATATTATTATGAAGGGATACACCTTTTCTTTTAAACATAATTGAAAATCACTGTCAGTTTAATGGAATATGAAATTGCAAAACGTTGTTGCTTTGAAATATCATGTTAAAAATGTACTTTCAGATAGGTCCTTTTCCAGAAAAATTAAAATTATTATATACCTATTCAGGAAAATGGTAAACTGTTACAAAAAAAATATTGTATCATTGCGCCAATCCAGTTCTCTTAGTTTCCACCTTACACGTAATCCGGTAGCAAATATATTGCTAACCCAGTCGGCAGCGCTTTTCCTCGCGTACAAACCATGGTGGGATCCATTCCCACCTCAGGCAAAGAGGGAAGGATTCTTTATCTGCTTATGCACGATAAAAAGACCTGCAATGCAACAGGTGTATTTAAACTATAAAAAAAACCGGGAACGAAAGTGACTGAAAATGTCCGAATCGATGTTTTGGGAAATTCATGTATAAAACCAGAAACGGACATTTCTGTAAAAATAAAAAATAATAGTAATTTGTGACAACACATTCTACCAAAATACTGAAGTTTCCGTTATTAGAGACAAGTTTTTAAAAATGGAAATTTCTTTAAAACTCTGAGACCTACCGGCAAATTTGTTGCACGTTAATTTCAGGATTTTTTCGTGAATTCACATCACATATTTTTTACAGTGTAGTACAATATAGCGTAAGGTATGCAAGTCGCATAAACTGAACCTGATACATCACGGAATGCAAAAATGTGATTCATACAAGCATGGAAATGTAAAGTACATTATTCAATCAATTACATGCGAAACAATACTTTATATGCACTGTATTTACGCACTTTAGTAAGAGGAACAGTCTTCCGAATATCTGTTCAGAGGTTTCCAAGAGTGACAGCCCTCCGTGATTACTGCAACACTGTGTCATCGGTTGGACAGGAATGGACAGCAAAAACATCTAGTCTCAGATCTGACTTTATTTGCAGCCACGGGAAAGCAGGTGTCCATCTCCATTGTAGCGAAAACGCTCCATAGCTGTGAGCTGTGCCCATTGAAATCTTGGAGCTGTTACGTGGCAACCACAGGCGTGCTTGATATGATATCCCGATTATGTCGACAGGGCTTCAAAGTACTGAGTTATTGCGTACGGACGAGTCCCACTTCACTCTGAAACCGTGTACGAATGATCCGTCATGACCACAGCATTGCATTATTGGCAGGATAGAATTAGACAGCGGAGGTCTGCTTTCGAACTTTACTGTAGCCACAGGAAGCCAAGAGACTGCCACCAGAGTGGTGAGAATGCTTTATACCTGTGGTCTATTCCCATAGAACTCCTACTGCTGTCACGTACCAATTACAGAATAGTATCAACTGCACCCCGGAACAGTATCGTAGTGTCTTGCTCAACGACGAGGACGAACGGTCCTACTCCACTCTCGCCAGAAATCTCAACAACGGTTGATTACATTCTCATAGAAGTCCTATTGCTCTTATTTACCAACTACAGGCTCACTTATGCTTGAGATGATGTCACGATCATGTTTGCAGGACCTCTGAACAGAGGCTTAGTGTCTTGTTCTCGGACGTGTCTCGCTTCACTCTGTAATCGGACAAAAGATGTCTATCAGACATGCGTGAAGCTAAAACTCCTATGTTTGGTAATATCATCGAACGAAGTGATTTTCGTGGTGGTCTTGTGACTAAACGGGATGATTTCTCGTAGGGTGGTCGCACCGAATACTTTCCAAAAGTCATGTGACTGCAGTAAAATCTTTGTATGACATTCTCCACTTTCCTACGTGAGGGCGTGTGCCGGTAGACACGTCCATCAGAGCGAAATATACAACGAATGCAGTGGCCTGTATTTTCTCCAAAAAGACTGCTGTCATTGGGAAGTGTCTGTTATCGCCACACCACTCTAGAATCATCTTATTATAGGTATGCCTGACTGGTGAAGAGCTTGCATTACTTCCAGAAGGATCACATTCCATATTGACTATCCTATTTGTGCACCGAATTCTCATCCAGTTTCAGACTTGTCTATGAGGCAGTTGTTTGTCAGTTCGCATGTAAGTGCAATGCTTCATTGTTTAAAAACCATGTATCATTACACTACGCTTTAAAGTTTGACATAAACGGGTTGGTTTTAAACGACGACCATTTTCTTGTTTCGTGCTGAACTTTTGAATTAAGTATTCACTCAAAGAAAAATATGTCTTCCATGTTAGCAGGAGCTGAGCGAGAAAAATAATTTATTTTTAATGCTAATGATAGAAATCTCATATTAATCTGTAGAGGAGAAAAGCTTATAAACATGGAATAAAGTACAATGCCGTAGCATTAATATTAGGAGACCTGCATGTTTACAAATAAAAATAATCTATGTTTAAGGAAATTTAATATTGTATGTTGAAACCTTTGGCACTTATGGTGTCTTCTAGTCTTCGTGGAATGCTCAACAGTTTTTGTAAATGTCTTTATGGCGTCCTCTAGTCTCTCATCATGGCTGAGTGGCAGTCCCTCTGGTCTCAACAGGGAAGGAACAAACTTCTCTTCATCAAACCACCGGTCGGAATATGGCCATCTAGTTGGTGAACAAACCGTCGGGGGAAGTTATACTTGCGCGACTCTGCTTTGGCCTTGTCGTTTCTCCCACCGCTTCTTGCTGTGTGGCGACACTGCACCGATGTGTGAGACGTGCAACTGCCGACTCGCTGTCGCTCATAAATTATGTAGTTGTGTTTGTTTTCGTGATGATAGTTTTCACAATGTTCATTCTTATTTCTTGGACTACGGCGCTGATAGCTGAAGAAGCTCTTAGACGACCACTACTATTCATTCGCAGTTATTTCCTTTTAAAAACAAATTGACTTTTTTAAACTTATCTATAATAGCTCTTACACACCTCATCATTCTCATTTTCCAATTTTACCGAATCAGCCTGCTTTTAACTATTATACCACGTTTTTAAAACTCTTTGATTGTCTTGTGTATGGCGGTCTTTGGCCAAACATGGCCCTTGCGCCATAAAAATCAACCGACCAAAACAACCTTTAGTCTCCGTGGTATATTCAACAGTCTTTGCAAATGTCTTTATGGCGTCCTCTAGTCTTCGCGGAATAATGTAATATGGAACAGTGTGATGGAATATGAAACAATATTGTGAAATATGGAACAGTGATCTTATGGCGTCCTCTAGTCTTCATGGAATAATGTAATATGGAACCGTGTGATGGAATATGAAACAATATTGTGGAATATGGAAAAGTGATCTTATGGCGTCCTCTAGTCTTCGTGGAATAATGTAATATGGAACCGTGTGATGGAATATGAAACAATATTTTGGAATATGGAAGAGTGATCTTATGGTGTCCTCTAGTCTTCGTGTAATAATGTAATATGGAACAGTGTGATGGAATATGAAACAATATTGTGGAATATGGAACAGGGATCTTATGGCGTCCTCTAGTCTTCGTGGAATAATGTACTATGGAACAGTGTGATGGAATATGGAAGAGTGATCTTATGGCGTCCTCTAGCCTTCGTGTAATGTAATATGGAACAGTGTGATGGAATATGAAACAATATTGTGGAATATGGAACAGGGATCTTATGGCGTCCTCTAGTCTTCGTGTAATAATGTAATATGGGACAGTGTGATGGAATATGAAACAATATTGTGGAATATGGAAGAGTGATCTTATGGTGTCCTCTAGTCTTCGTGTAATAATGTAATATGGAACAGTGTGATGGAATATGAAACAATATTGTGGAATATGGAACAGGGATCTTATGGCGTCCTCTAGTCTTCGTGGAATAATGTACTATGGAACAGTGTGATGGAATATGGAAGAGTGATCTTATGGCGTCCTCTAGCCTTCGTGTAATGTAATATGGAACCGTGTGATGGAATATGAAACAATATTTTGGAATATGGAAGAGTGATCTTATGGTGTCCTCTAGTCTTCGTGTAATAATGTAATATGGAACAGTGTGATGGAATATGAAACAATATTGTGGAATATGGAACAGGGATCTTATGGCGTCCTCTAGTCTTCGTGGAATAATGTACTATGGAACAGTGTGATGGAATATGGAAGAGTGATCTTATGGCGTCCTCTAGCCTTCGTGTAATGTAATATGGAACAGTGTGATGGAATATGAAACAATATTGTGGAATATGGAACAGGGATCTTATGGCGTCCTCTAGTCTTCGTGTAATAATGTAATATGGGACAGTGTGATGGAATATGAAACAATATTGTGGAATATGGAACAGGGATCTCATGGCGTCCTCTAGTCTTCGTGGAATAATGTAATATGGAACAGTGTGATGGAATATGAAACAATATTGTGGAATATGGAACAGTGATCTTATGGTGTCCTCTAGTCTTCGTGTAATAATGTAATATGGAACAGTGTGATGGAATATGAAACAATATTGTGGAATATGGAACAGGGATCTTATGGCGTCCTCTAGTCTTCGTGGAATAATGTACTATGGAACAGTGTGATGGAATAGGGAAGAGTGATCTTATGGCGTCCTCTAGCCTTCGTGTAATGTAATATGGAACAGTGTGATGGAATATGAAACAATATTGTGGAATATGGAACAGGGATCTTATGGCGTCCTCTAGTCTTCGTGTAATAATGTAATATGGGACAGTGTGATGGAATATGAAACAATATTGTGGAATATGGAAGAGTGATCTTATGGTGTCCTCTAGTCTTCGTGTAATAATGTAATATGGAACAGTGTGATGGAATATGAAACAATATTGTGGAATATGGAACAGGGATCTTATGGCGTCCTCTAGTCTTCGTGGAATAATGTACTATGGAACAGTGTGATGGAATATGGAAGAGTGATCTTATGGCGTCCTCTAGCCTTCGTGTAATGTAATATGGAACCGTGTGATGGAATATGAAACAATATTTTGGAATATGGAAGAGTGATCTTATGGTGTCCTCTAGTCTTCGTGTAATAATGTAATATGGAACAGTGTGATGGAATATGAAACAATATTGTGGAATATGGAACAGGGATCTTATGGCGTCCTCTAGTCTTCGTGGAATAATGTACTATGGAACAGTGTGATGGAATATGGAAGAGTGATCTTATGGCGTCCTCTAGCCTTCGTGTAATGTAATATGGAACAGTGTGATGGAATATGAAACAATATTGTGGAATATGGAACAGGGATCTTATGGCGTCCTCTAGTCTTCGTGTAATAATGTAATATGGGACAGTGTGATGGAATATGAAACAATATTGTGGAATATGGAACAGGGATCTCATGGCGTCCTCTAGTCTTCGTGGAATAATGTAATATGGAACAGTGTGATGGAATATGAAACAATATTGTGGAATATGGAACAGTGATCTTATGGCGTCCTCTACTCTCCGTGGAATACTCTTCTACAGTTTTCTGTAAATGTCCGACGATACGTCTCGTCATTCGACCTTTCAAAGCACTAACCAGTTAAGCATTGATTGGTTTTTGGTCTCTTCTTCTTTGCATCAGATGACCCAATTCAGTTATTCTTCCGAAGTGCGTAACATCGTGAATCCCACCGCCAACGTTGCTTATGACGCTGTTACGATGAAAAGCGTAATATTGATATAGACCATCATTTTAAGAACATTGTTAATACACAACAGCATTAATTCCATAATATCAGAGAAACGTTTCTTTTTTTAATTCTATACTCACCAGATTCAATATCTCTCCGTTTGTTTTAGTACAACTAGGGAATTTACATTTTGTTTACTGGAAACTATATTTTACATATTCCAGTCAGTATATTTGATGACCGTCAAAAATTCGTGGAAAACTTCAGTATTATTCATTCTGCAGTTCCTTCTAAATAAATATTCCGGCAGTCTGTCAGCCAGAGCTTCTTTAGAACACCTTCCTTAGTCAAGAAGAGTTTTAATGCACGTCAGTTTTGAGTATGAGAACAGAAATCTGGGTCAACAAAATCTTCAGAGTGAATCATAGTTTCTTGAATAAAATACACAACTACTGATCAGATATTATTGTTGCTCCTTTTGCTACACACCTTTTCATGATGGAGATAAGATGTTCTGCGAAACGTTTGTTTTCCGGGGATATATCCAATCGGAATTCTTTTGTATTTCGTTCAATCATTCCAATGATCCAGGTTCCCTCCACATACATTTCAACATAGCTTTTTTCTCCTTCCAGTTTTTGTCTCATCAGTCTAAACTGTTTTCCCTGCTCTACCAATTTGTCTCTTCTCTTGCAACATATACGAACTTATTACTTCTCTACAGTAGTTATACCAGTCACTTATTGTTTTCGCAGTCCAAATTACAAGCCATGCTTTCTGAGGAGACAATACTGTTTTAGCAAAACAGGCTCCTCTTGCCCTAGAGGCAGATTCTCCACGACGGCCATCTTTATAATATTTTGGACATCTGAACATTCCAAGTCCGTGCTCTTCGGAATGCAATTTCATGTCGTGCCCTTCTGAACATTTCGTTATCATCACAGGGATTAAACCTTTGTTCTCACACCACGTAATACATGTTTGCCTTCTTTGGCAACTTCAGTACACAACCCCAACAAATTCCAGTACGCCATCTTAACTCAACATGTAGATGTAAGCGACGAATGCAGACGCTTCGTCAACTACGTCATAAGCAATGTTGTCAGTGGGATTCGCGACGTTCTGCGTGTCGGAATGACACCCCCCACCCTCCAGTTCACCCCCAGAGACGTTCTTTAAATTTCACGTCAAGACTGTAGGTTGTCAAGTTCAACTTTTCAAAGCCATTGCCCTCAAATCAATCTGTAACAACAGTACGTAAAATAGTATAACTATTGTGATAATCCAAATTTATTGGCGTAAAACAGAAATCAAAGTTTCCAAGCTTCTGCACATCAACAGAATGGCTTTTTCGAAAACAGACAGAAACTGCTATATGAATAATAGAAAGCTTCAACAATTTGAACGAGGTGACTTGACTTGATAATAAATAGATGCGACGTAATATTAATTTAAAGACACGAGGTATCCTGGTTGGAAAAAGCGTTACTTGAGGAACTGGTTAAAAATCCGTGGCAACTCCAGGGAGACTCTATCATTGCAAGCGTCACTGTTGGTAATGATCTCCAAGGTTTCTCGAATGACTGGAGATTTAGTACATAGGAGTAGTACAAAATGGTGCGTTGACCTGCTGATAGAAGTGTGGATGGGCCTTTCCCAAAATACCGCCACAACGTTGATAGTGAATGGTCGTCCAGTAAGTCTAGGTGGAGCTCAGCATTTGCAAGATTTGTCTAAAACGGCTAATGCGCACAAACCGAATCGTAAAAACCGGTTTCATACTAGCAAGCCAGCTTCACGAAACTTCAATTTTGGGACTATACGCGGAACCTTTCTGCTGGCCAGAAGCAGCAACGACCATCAGACTGGTTGACTGTTCCGTGACTCATCAGCCCAATGCACACCTTTCCTTTGGTCTACAATAAGATTCCCTTTGGTCTACAGTAAGCTTTCATTTCGTCTACAGTACGCGGAACCTTTCTGCCGGCCAGAAGCAGCAACGACCATCAGACTGGTTGACTGTACCGTGACTCATCAGTCCAATGCACAGCTTTCCTTTGGTCTACAGTAAAAGATTGAGGCTCCTTACACCACGCGTTTCGTATTAGTCGTAGTGATGATCGACTTGCAGATGGCTACTGGACAGTGGCAACCCACGTCATGCAGCTTACTGCATTGGTTCTAACAAAAGTCCCAGTAGTCTCTCATAAGTTTTTCTTACTTTGTTGCAATATTGATTTACGTTCAGGGTGGGCAGTCCTGTGCAGAGCTTTACTATCATGTATGGTTAGATGCCATTTTGCTTATCACACCATCAACCGTTAACCTAGGGATCTTCAATGACGATGAAATGTCACTTACAAAGCGATTGCTTATGTGGTATCCTACCAATAATCTGCGCTGAAAATCGAATACGTCTGTCAATCAAATTTTTATTGTCTCATCGAACGTACAGTATTTATAGTTGGGTCCATGAAGTGGAGTTTGTGTAGGACATAATTCACTATAGTGAGGTGTACGAATATTAATGATAGGGTAGTGTATGTTGTTATTCCACGAAAGCTAGTGGTCGAATTATATACATGATAAAGAACCTCGTGTCACATCATCATCAACCATGGGTACAATTCCTCCAATAGAAAATCCCGCCTCTTCATTCGTGATTTTGTCAAATATTCTCTCCAAATGTGGGATGAAGATGCTTGGCGATATTGGATCTCCTTGCCTTGTAGCTCTGCTGATGGGAAAACCAAGCTCCACATCAGTCTCCTATCCTAACGCATTCATTATTGATTCGTTTCACATACACTATATTGACAAAAGCCACCGGACACCCCTTCAAAAGCAAATGAACAGATCCAATGCATTGTTAAGATGCGCGGTACAATTGCAAATGGTAAAAAACCAAGCCTGCAGCTGACCGCGATCATATTGCACTGTGAGGTTGAGTGAAAATGTCGCTGTGGGAGAGAACTGACTTTGAGAAAGGAAAGATTGTTGGGTGTTATATTTAGTGGGTTGTCCATAAGGGAAACCGAGAGGCGTTTAAGAATACCCAAGTCTACTGTTTTGGATGTGCTGAATAAGTGGAAGACACATGGCGTGCCTGAAGCAGCAAAACGTACCGGCAGACTAAAGAAAATCAGTGATAGAGGACGTCCAAGCCTAAGGAGAGTCGCTACAGCAAATCGATGGAGTACTGAACAAGACCTCAGTCTACACGTGAGGTAAAATGCTGAAACCTCGGTATGTACACGTACCATTCGCAGAGAACTTCATTCCATGGGTAACCGTGGTCGTGCGGCTGCTCATAAGCCTTTCATCTCCACTCGGAATGCTACTCGTTGTTCAGCATGGTGTAAAGAACATTTATCGTGGACCGTAGATCAATGGAAACGGGTCCTATGGACTGATGAATCCAGATACATCAGTCTGATGGCCGTGTGTGGGTATGGCGGCAGCCCGGGGAACGCTATTTACCACAGTGTACTGTTCCTACGGTCAAGTTCGGAACCGGCAGTGTACTGTTGCAGAGTGTTTTTCGTGGTATGGTCCAGGCACATTTTTTATCGTGGACAAACCTGTTAACCAGAACGTCTACCTCGATATTCTGGACAATTATGCCCTAACAACTCTGTGGCAATACTGTGGAACCGAGGCTTGTTGGTACCAGCAGGATGATGCACCGAGCCATAAAGCAAGGACTTGTTACAGCGTCGTTTGACGATAATTCCGTATCGTGTGTGGAATGCCAGCACAGAGCGCTGATCGTAATCCCATAGAGCACCTATGGGATGAATTAGAGCGCCGCATAAGAAGTTTGGAACCAAGACCTACTACTAAGCAACAGTTGGCGGCAGCATTATGTACTGAATGGAAGTGCATACCTATCGCTGGGTTCCAAAACCTTGTCGAAAGCATTCTCGAAGTGTCAGTGCATGCATTAAAGCCAAAGGTGGACCAAAACTGTACTAATGTGTATCAATACGTGCTATGTTTTTTTCTTCTAGGTGTCCGGGGATTTTAGTCAATATAGCGTATTTTATGTTTAACTTTTATGCGACGCATTACAGCAAAGCGTGTTTTGAACAAACTTATTTCTCGGGATGGCGCTCCGATGTCGCGGTGGTGACTTTTCACCATTCATCCGAGATGGGTCCGGGTTCGAATCCCGGTGAAGCATAGATGTTGTTTATTTTACAGCACTGGCTGTCTCTCTTCCCTGGAACCAGGAACCGTAAATAAGGGATGGATGTCTGCTTATAGTCCATCGAGTTGCTTACGGTGGTTGTTAAACCTCTTTCCCCCAAAACAAATTAGGATTTCAAGGAATACTAATTTGTGAAATTCACAAATTTGTATTCCTTGAAAATTTGTATTCCTTGAAAATTTGCATTCCTCGAAAATTTGTATTTCTATTCCTTGAAAATTTGTATTTATATTCCTTGAAAATTTGCGTTCTTTGAAATTCCTTGAAAATTTGTATTCCTTCAAATTTGCATTTCTTGAAATTTGTAAAATTCTCTCTTCCCTGGAACAAGGAGCCGTAAAAAAGGGATGGATGTCTGCTTATAGTCTATCGAGTTGCTTACGGTCTTTGTTAAACCTCTTTCCCCAAAACAAATTAGGATTTCAAGGAATAAAAATTTGTGAAATTCACAAATTTTTCGGGGACGTTTATCGAACTCGAGCCTTATCGCTCCGGAGCCAGTTGTTTTAACTGACTAAACTACACCGACTGTATGTATAGCTGCAGATTTGTCGTCTTGACACGTGCTTTACCTCTGTAGTACGTCACATCATCTCCCTCTTAATATTTTTTTTTTGAAGCGAAGGATGATTTTTTTATTATTCCAGACGATGTGTGGAACAAACATTACACTTTTTTCGAAAACCCAAATGCTAGTAAATCCATTTTGCACAGTCAGGCGATAATTAGAAAAATCACAAATTTGTGAGTGACGGAGTTAAAAACTGCGTCTCCTGGCTCCGGAGCCAGTTGCTCTAACCGACTAAACTACACCGACGGAATGTATCGCTGCAGAGTTGTCGTCTTGACACGTGTTTCACTTCTGTAGCACGTCACAACTTGTATTTGACTGTGTAAAATTACTCACCTGCCTTAACTTTGATTTAATTCACGTGTTACCTAATTAATTCACGTGTTAATTTTTCGTATTCAATTTAATGTTGCGCATTTCGTTTTGAACTTAGTAAAACACTTAGAGATACACACATAAAAGAAAAAGCCACTTTGAAAAATCTTCCGTTAAAATTCACAGGTTTTATTAAATTAATTTCAGGTGCTTTTGCTTGATTTTACGCCGAGAGAAATACTTTGTGTTCTTATTTAAAAAAAAAAAAAAGAAAGCCGAAATTTTGCTGATGATGAATAAAAAAAAAACACACCTGAAATTAATTTTATGAATGATTTAGTTTCAGTCAAGTGCTTTCAAGCTTCTGGAGAAAAATGTAAAACATGCAGTTTCATTACTTACACAACTCACATACATTCTTTCATGCGTTAAATTTGTATTCTTCAAATGTAGATTAACCTGTAATGTATAACTGCACGCTATAGTATGTGGTAGAATTTTCCCCGTTTTGAATTAATAATTGCTTCCGCGACAAGTACCGCCTTTCAGAACACAGTAAAGTATTAAATTTGCATATTTGCGTTTTTCTTCATTTCATTGAATTCTAATATAGCATAGCTCGAGGTTAAAAACTCAGCCGCATTTTTTTTTTTTGTGAGACAGATTACTGGGAACCACTCGCTTTGCAAATTACGTTTTAATTCCGGAATTGTAATGTATGCGACTGAGAGAAAATTGACCGAATGCAATTAAGAACATTGAGTTTGACTCATACACTCCGTTACATGGCGAAACTATTGATTTATTCTTGGAAGTTCCCGTAATTGTTAGTTTGGAGGCGTAGTGGATTGAACTTAAATCGTGCCTGGGTAACACCGGAAGAATTATAGACCATTAAATTCTCTAAAGGAAGATATTACTACCACAGATTGCTTTCGGCTAAAGACTGAGTTAACAGTCAACTAATGTTCATTTGGCATATCAAAATATCTTTAACTTGTACGTCTGCTCTACGAAATTCATAAATGAGGTTATTCAGTTTGCAGTAATTGGTCACTGTGTCAATTGCAGTTTGGAAAGTAATTACCTCGACCTCTCGTAATGACCTCACAGCGCTAATAATAGAAGATTAGGGATCTCTAATTATGGCAGAACTAGGTAAAGAAACAATCGATTCGTGCGGACATTCTCTGTTGGTTTTCTTCCACATTCAAAAGAATGTTCAATCAAATCCAGCTTTTATCCTTTGTGAATGCCACATCAAGCGAACACTAGCTATTGCCCTTGTGAACAGTCTTTTGGACGTTTTAAAATACATTTAGGAAATAAAAACGTTGTGTAAACTTCATAAAGCTTCTCAATCGTGCTTCGAAAGTTTAAGATTGTGGGACAACGGAAATGTGAGTGCTATGTACACTGAAATGACAAAAGTGATAGGATGCGTACCTAGTATCGTGTAGGATCTCCTCTAGCCCTGCGAAGTGCAGCAACTCGACGTGGCATCGATTAGACAAGTAGTCGGAAGACTTCTGGAAAGATGTTGAGCCATGCCATCTAAACAGCCACCCACAGTTCTTTGGTATTTGTAGGTCCAGGATCTTGAATGCGGATGGACCTTTCCACCACGTTCCGTAAGTGCTCTATTGGGTTCATGTCGGACGAACGTCGTGTCCACACCATCCGTCGGAACTGTCCAGAATACTCCTCGAACCAATTTTGGACAACTTTGGCCCAATGATATGGTGCATTTTCCGCTTGGAAAATCCCATCGTTGTTGGGGGTACATTAAGTCCATGAAGGGCTGCAAATGGTCACGCAGCAGAGCACACAAATCGATTACCGGTTTTTACCGGTTAATGACGTGTTGACGAGGACCAGAAGACCAAAACCGTGCCACGTGAAGACACCCCACACATGTATGCGATCACTACCAGCTTGCATAGTGCCTTGTTGACAGCTGGGGTTTGCGCCACACCGGAACCCTACGTGATCACTTAACAACTGGTAGCTAGCGTGACTCATAGGACCAACCCACATGTTGCCAATCTTCCAGGGTCCAGTTACCGTCTTCATAAGCCGAGGTGAGGCGCTGTGTCCGATGTGGTGTTACGAAAGACACTCTGGTGGGTCTTCTCCTCGCATACCCCATGGCCGCTAAATTACGTTGTTCTAACCTGATGGATATGTCTTCGGTACTTCCTGCATTGAACGTGGATGTTATTTGAGCCAGTGTCGCTTGTTTGTTAGCATGGACAATCCTGGTCAGACGCCGCTGGTTACAATCATTCAGCACCCGTGCTCGGCTAATGCGCTGTCCACGGTGGGTGGTAATGCCTTCCATGAGGTACTTTCGGTGGACACGTGACACTGTGGATCGAGGAATGTTCGCACAACTTCGGAAATTCAATGTTTCATCCGTCTGGCTTCCACTACCCTGGCTTGCTCAAACTCCAATAATTCACTTCGGCTTACCATAATCCTACTGGTGTTTGTTCAACCTGACTCATGAGATTACACCCGCATTTGATAAAAATCGTGGCGTCCGTAGAAGCCTTTATAAAACGGCAGCGCCAGTAAAAAATTTGAATACTGCTGTCCCATGACTTTTGTCATTTCAGTGTATTTTTAATTCCCATGTTACGAAGAGAACCAAGAGATCATAACGACAATTCTTATTTTTTTTATTGTAGAAACAGAAGCATAGAGAACATAAAAGTTATGAACACACTGTGTTTCCCACCATTAAATCAGCAATAGACCAGTATCCCCTAAGGGTAAGCTGCCAGTTAACTGTCCACTTGTTGTGTTGGAGAAAGTGCATTTAGATAAGGAACTGGATGAACAAGGTCCCGCTGAACAAATATACCTATGTAGAGGGTTGTTACTGGTGTGCACCGTTAAACGAAATACACAGAAGAGCAATTGAATTAGAGATACCTGTCTAGTAACGTGTAGCACCACCTTTCGCCCTGATGACGGCAGCGATTCGTCTCAGCATGGACTTGACAAGACACCGGAAGCGTTGGGAAGTCATACGGATCCACGACCCCTGAACAAGCTCCCACAGTTCACGAAGATTTCATGGAGGGGGTCAGAGCCTCGAACTTTTCTCTCGATGGCATCACAGATGTGCTCGATGGGATTGAGGTCAAGTGACCTAGCTGGCCAAGGAAGCGAGGTCACGTCGGTGGAGTGATCAGCCAACCATTCGGGTACAATTCAGGAGTGATGGCACGGTGCATTGTCTTGTTGCAGGATGAAGTCCCCAGTGGGATGTTGAAGAAACACAAACGGGAGCAAATGGTCGTCCAGGATATACCGGTAACGTTGACCTGTGAGGGACGACGTCACAGGTACCAGGGTCCCATTCCAGAGCACGTAAACAGTCCCCAGACGAGAATGTCACACCCACCAGCTTGAAGAGTACCCTGCTGGCAAGAAGGGTCCATCGTTTCATGTGGTTTGCGCCGTACTCGTATCTTGCCATCCGCATATACCAACGTGAATCTCGACTCATCAGTCCCGGCAGCATTTTTTCACATGTCTAGGGTCCAGTGGCGAATGATCCCACGCATATGCTAATCTTTGTACCCTGTGATGTGCGGTCAGCAGCGGTATCCTTGTGGGACGATGGCTTCTGTACCCCATAGCGAGGAGATGATTCTGGATGGTGTGGCTGCTTACACGTTTTTGTTCACCAGCATTAAATTGCCGAGTGATTTCTTGTACTGAGGCCCGTCTATCCGCTGTTACAATGCGAGCTAGCCGATGATGACCTCGCTCATCCACACGCTGTTGTCCCCGGCAGTTGGACCTTGCAGGGATGGTTTTAGCGTATACGATGTACTCACGGTGCACCCGTGACATAGTGGCTCGTGAAAATCCCAGTGCCTGCACGACTTCCGAGATGGAGTAACCCATTTGTCGGGCCTCGACACTTTGCCCACGATCAAATGAGTTTAGATCCCTTCGTCTTACCCATAATGTGCCCGACTCTTACTGATTCCCGTCGCATCACTCCTTATATTATCGGATCGCCGCATACGTCATGTCGTTTCCGTTTACAGGGTCGCCCACAGCGCCATATTTGCATAACGCCAGCTGTCTCTAATTCAATTGATCTTCAGTGTATATTCACCACTTAACCCAATGAGAAATTCCAGTTTCACAGTTCAAATTTGTAACGATTATTAGAAATAGAGATATAAATACACTCCTTAGTGGTAACGCAGTTGATTTCCAAAGATAAGAACCTACATGCAAAATGTTTCCCACCAGGAGCTCTATCCGATGCCGAAATAATTTTTGAAATCTGCCTTTTAGAAGCAGAGATATCGGTGGAAACTTTACTCCCCTAGCGGAAAACCTATGCATTACTTGAAAAAGAAACTGTACGAAAAAAAATGTTTTAAAAGATATCGAAGAGGAAAAGAGTTTTTTCCATCTGATATTTAGGAGAAATGATGTGGAATAAAATATATTTTGAATTTGATAGCATCTACATTTACTCCCTCTAGCAGCAATTTTGCAACAGAAAGAAGCACTATTCTTGCATTTCGGGCTGCCTAGTGCAAAAAGGATTTTTCAAATCGAACTAATAGTTGCAGAAAAATGGTTTTCACAGACAGATGGCGACGTAAGAGCGTAACTGTTTTACAAGAGAAGTTCTAAAAAGCCTTATCCGCTTCAAACGCCAGAACATTTATAGTTGAATGAACTGATCTTGCATTGCAAAGTTTACAGTATTGTTCAGATGAAAGAAAAAACTGTTTTGAACAATGTCAAAACTGAGCTTCCACACCTACTTTGAATCAGAAGTGAAATATGATAAAATCATAATTTAGGATATAGCAAAATACGAAGGATATTTCTTAAAATCAGGGTACATTGGTATCCTATTAAAATTAATTTGTTACGTCGAGGGCTGAGTGGGAGATTATTTGAAACGCTGTAAAAATGGATATTGTTTATGAATTACCGTAATAGAAACCAGAATTTTCTTAAGCATCCCAGAAATACACATATTCACACATTTTTAAAATTACTTTCCAGCAATATAATTAATGTTTAATATAAAATTATTTTTTTCTTACCTGTTCTATCTGACAGCCCATTCCCTAGACTCTGAACTACATCCATATTTCTAAGATAGGGCATTTCTTAAAATTGGTAGTGGTATTTTATTCCACTCTTCTTCCACTGCTTTCCATAGTCTATTCACTGTTTTAGGTCTGCCCTTAGAAAAGCGTTCGTTTTAGCAGTCCGAAGGCACAATAGTCCATTGGTGACACATCAGGGGACTTTGATGGGATATGAACAAAAGGTATAGACTTGGTACATGTCTCTTTTTACGCTTTGCAACTGTAGGTTGAAGAAGCGTATATGCTCCAGCTTTGTCTGTTTGTCTGTCTTCCTGTTCGCACGATAACTCGGGTACAAATCGTTCGATTTTGATTAAATTTTATTATGTGGTAGAGGACAACCTGGGGACAAATCCTGTTAAAAATGAGCGAAATAGGGTCAAAGGTCAAGATATAAGAACGGAATCCATTACATTACCGTTATGCGTCATAACTTATGTAAAAGTGCTTCTATTGCGACAAAACTTTTGTATATAGTTTCGGAGGTATACTGAACCAATTCAGTTTAATATCATCAAAATGGGGTCAAAGGTCAGGGCACAGGAGCGAGATTTATCCTACAGTCATTATCCTCATTATTTGAGTAATAACTTGAGTAATGGTTTTTAGTATGTTGGGAAGCGTATCATAATAAATGCATTGCATGACTTTAATAACTTGTTTTTTTCATTTTTTCAAGGAATAAAGTTGTTAGGTTTCTATGTATGACTGGTAACCTTATCTTGATGCAGTTCTACTTCTTGAAGGATCTGTAGATAACATAATGGTATTTCCTCTTTAAATATAATTTAAAACATTATTTTGGTAATACGGTGAATTGACTTTAGCATTATTTTCAAGTTTCCTTAACTTGAATTTCCAGTTGTACGAGGAACCAGCAAGAATCGTGTATCCTTTACTCTTTGGATTCTTGGAACCAATTTTATAAGCCTTTTTCTGCTCTTGTGCATTAAGAAACAGACTTTTTTGCTACAGTCGTTTAGGGAGATCTATGCTTCATCAATAGTCACAATAAATTTCAATCTGTCTCAGTCTAAGTGATTTTCGTAAAGAACTCCACACCGTGTTCTGCGCTTAGCCACGTGCCTGGACAAAAAGCTGCAAACTTTGTTTTGTTTTTTACTCAAATATTTTATTTATTACCTTGTTTGCAATTGATACAGATGCGTGGTAATATAAAAAAAATGTTCCGAGACTAGGTACGTAGCGCGCCAATAGATGGCTGTGCCAATGCGCTAGCAGAGGTCGAGGGCAGTAACCTTCGTGAGTCACTGTGCCGAGTGGTGTTTTTCTGTGAACATCAGGAGCTATGCTACACGATAGTTGGAGACCACGTGCAGAACGCAGCTTCGATTTCGGAATGGACTGCAAACTAGAGCAGCGAGCGAACATCAAATTCTGTGTCAAACTCGGCAAATCCGGAACGGAGACGCATGAAATGTTGCGGCACGCTTATGGCAAAGAGTCGTGCTAGGTGTTTTGAGTGGCACTCGCGCTTCAAGAGCGCGGAAGAACGGCACTGGAAGACGAGGAGAGGTCAGAGCGACCGTTCACGAGCAAAACTTCCAAAACTCTGGACAAAATTAGCAAACTGGTGCATGAGGATCGTCGGAGAACCATTCAAGACATTGCTACCATCATCAATGCGTCATACGGAACAGTGCAAAAAATTCCGACGTCGGTTTTGAACATGCACCGCATTTCTGCAAAGTTTGTGCCAAAAATTCTGAACCCCAAAACAGAAGGCGCTCCGTGTGGAACTCTGTCAAGGTCTTCGTATGCAGGTGGTGAATGAACCAACGTTTCTGTCGCGGGTCATTGCTGGGGACGAGACTTGGGACTACGGTTATGACCCAGAGACCAAACAACAGTCGTTGCAGGGAAAGATCCCGGAATCTCCACTACCGAAGAACGCCCTATATAGGTCCAAAGCGCAACCAAAAGCATGTTCATCGTGTTCTACGAGATTTGTGGGGTTGTGCACCGTGAATCCGTCCCCCAGGGCCAGACCGTCACCGCCCTTTTTTTACTGCGATGTTCTGCGGCGTCTTAGGGAGAGCATTCGCCGCAAACGACCTGAAATGTGCCGCAGGGGCGATTTCCTGCACCATCACGACAATGCAACAGCTCATAGAGCGTTAGCAGCAAGCCAGTTTTGCAACTGCAACAGCATGACTACCCTTCCTCTCCCGCCTTACTCGCCGAAATTGGCCACCTGCGACTTCTTTCTGTTCCCGAAGATGGTGCTGAAGCCCAAGGGTCGCCACTTTGAAACCGTGGACGAGATCCGGCGCGAATTGCAGGCGGGTGCTTGACACGATTCGCGAACAGGACTTCCAGGGAGCGTTCCAACAGTGGCAAAAACGCTGGCAGCGGTGTATCGCTGCCCAAGGAGACTACTTTGAGGGAGATCATAGCCAGACTTAAGTAACGTAAGTACTTTGTTGTATATCGGCTTAGTCTCGGAACTTTCTGATTGAACCTTGTATTTTAACGTTTTAGCGATTTCCCTTTGGGTCGCTGTATTTTTTAAGAGCACTACCTTACTTTTGAAATAGTCGTAAAAGTACGTGCCTGCTTTTGATATTCGTCTGTTCTTTTTCCTGTCAAAAGCAACGCTGGACAATTTCCTCCTATATTATGAAACTGCTTATTTTACATTTAGAAATGCTGATTCCATGATTTCACAACGTCGTTTAATGACAGAATGTAAATATTTCTCTTCGCAAAGAGCAAAATCATAACCTTGTATTTACAGCTTATTTACGTGTCCCATTTTCTTAGCAGACGATGCTTAACTGCAGCTGATGTTTCTTTTGTGTTAATGTAAGACGTTGTTGCCAGTTTCATTTCTTTCAACTTCTTTTATTTTCTGTAATTTCTTATCAAAACCGTTTCAAAAATGTGTGAACATCGTATGTGTTTATACACATAAAGAGAACAAAAATCAGTGCTTAGAGGAAATTTCACAAAATATCCTTTTTCAAGACATGTTTCTCTCGGTGTAGTAAAAAATTTATTTAGCTCACTACCGAAAATTCTAGTATGACGAGAGCATAATAGAAATGTTTATGACGATAAAAATATTTCAGTACAGTAAATGGTGGCGTTTGCTGTCTAAAAACAGGTACGGTTTTATGAAAAATCACATATTTTTAAATCACTGCAAGCGCAAAGAACTGAAGCGTCAGATAAATAGTCGAAAGATTTTGAGCAAACCTACGCTTACTTTCCTTTCGCAATGGAAGTCTCTTCTCCTGTGCTGTTATTCTTGTTCCAGAAGTTCTTCACAAATAGGCTGCGCAATCGCCAGAGAAAAAATTGTAGATAGTTAAAAGAAAATAAATTCTTTGGAGAGTTTTCAAATAAAAGAATTTGTTATTCACAGAACGAGATCTGCATAATAGAATGGGTAACAGTGACGTGATTTTTCTTTTCTTGTTATAACAAATGGGAATTTTCTACGTTCCTTTTGTATGTAAGAATTCTTAGGCAATTGGAAAGTCATACAACAATTATTTTGAATTCGCGAATATTTAAGCGACCTGTTCCAACTTGGAAGAGGAAGACAAATTAGGCAATTAGCAAGGAGAACAGATGAGGTTCTTCGAGTGGAATTATTTCGCCGTCATTAGGAACCAAAAGCAAATGACATAAATTCTGTGCAAGTTGAGAGGTGACACGTTGTCTTACAAAAGGTTCAGAAAGGTCAGAACGCATTTTTCACTCAAAGAACTAATGATGTAATGCGTAGTTTACAGTAGTTCTAAGGTAAACAGCAAATCCATCGTAATGAGACATTCTTCTCGGTAGAACAGTGTCGATGGAAAATTACTGAACCTTTTCCCTGATACACGTACCGTGAAAGACGTAAATCATTGGCTGGACACGTTTTCGAAAAAATCCCAGGACACTCATCTGGTCCAGAATATTTCGAACTATATCAAGAAATTCAGTTATTTATCTACTGCCGGAGTCTGCAACACTTATTTATCATGCTAGCTAATTTGAACAAAATAACTGATCTACTCTTTTTTTTCCCCTGTGATGTTTTTTCGATTTGGTACTACACTAGTTTCCACAAATTAAGCAACAAACCGAAAAATCGCGATAATTCGGCGAAATATAGTTCAAATTGCACGAAATTTCCATATATTACGGGCGAAGGCATACAGCGTCGATGTACGGAAGGCAAATGAGTGGCGCTGACAGCGCTTTATGCAAATGCGCGAGAGCTTAAAACAAGCTGTTTCAGTGGGTCGTCAATTCATGTGCGGCGGTGAATAACAAGATTTCCAGATAGCGATTTTCTTAATTTGGTTTCGAGACATCAGTTGCCAGGGGAGTTACGCTACAGAGCGATTGGCCGACTCAAAGCAAAGCAATGGCAGGCGGACGTCGCAAGATGGCTCAACGTCGATCGTTCTGTGGTCAGCAGGATGTGGCAGCCGTTCCAAGCCACGGGTGCAGCTTCTCGAAGGTACAGCGAAGGTAGGCCAAGGGCGACGACCTCCGGGGATGACCGATATTTGCGGCTTTCGGCACGGCGGAACAGAACGGCTACACCGACTCATCTCAAATCTGTGCTTCCGGCAGCCACCGGTCGGACGGTATCAGCTTCGTCGGTACGCAGAACGTTACGTGCAGGAGGACTGTATGCTCGGCGACCGATATTATTTTCATTGGTACTGTTACATTCAGGAAGACAGATGCTCGGCGACCGATGCTCGGCGACCGATATTATTTTCATTGGTACTCTTACATGCAGGAGGACTGTATGCTCGGCGACCGGTATTATTTTCATTGGTACTGTTACATGCAGCAGGACTGTATGCTCGGTGACCGGTATTATTTTCATTGGTACTGTTACATTCAGGAAGACTGATGCTCGGCGACCGATATTATTTTCATTGGTACTCTTACATGCAGGAGGACTGTATGCTCGGCGACCGGCATTATTTTCATTGGTACTGTTACATTCAGGAGGACTGTATGCTCGGCTACAGGTATTATTTTCATTGGTACTGTTACATACAGGAGGACTGTATGCTCGGCGACCGGTATTATTTTCATTGGTACTGTTACATTGAGGAAGACTGATGCTCGGCGACCGATATTATTTTGATTGGTACTGTTACATGAAGGAGGACTGTATACTCGGTGACCGGTATTATTTTCATTGGTACTGTTACATGCAGGAGGACTGTATGCTCGGCGACCGGTATTATTTTCATTGGTACTGTTACATGCAGGAGGACTGTATGCTGGGTGACTGGTATTATTTTCATTGGTACTGTTACATGCAGGAGAGGACTGTATGCTTGGCGACCGGTATTATTTTCATTGGTACTGTTACATGCAGGAGAGGACTGCATGCTTGGCGACCGGTATTATTTTCATTGGTACTGTTACCTGCAGGAGAGGACTGTATGCTTGGCGACCGGTATTATTTTCATTGGTACTGTTACATGCAGGAGAGGACTGTATGCTTGGCGACCGGTATTATTTTCATTGGCACTGTTACATGCAGGAGAGGACTGTATGCTTGGCGACCGGTATTATTTTCATTGGTACTGTTACATGCAGGAGAACTGTATGCTCGGCGACCGGTATTATGCGTGTCTCTCACCCCCGCCAACAGACGGAACGTTTCAATTGGGCACGTACTCGAAATCAGCGGAGGTCCGTTCTGTTCACTGATGAGTAGTGATACAGTTTTCAGAGTGATTTTTGCCGAGTTTACATGTGGACAGAGGCCGGTACTCGCTGTCTTTCCTCTAATATCCAGGAAAGGGACATCTATGGTGGTGGTATTTTGATGTAGGCAGGCATATAGTTTGGCGAGCGTACCGAACTTTATATGTTGCCACATGGAAACCTCAATGCTCATATGCATAGAGACTACATCCCAGACCCTATTGTTCGTCCGTATGCGGCCGCAATTTGGGATACATTTGTACTGCAGGCGGGTAACATCCGTCCTCACACAGCTTGCCTCGTGCACCAGTACTTGGAACAGGAGACTATAGTCCGTATGGCGTGGCTAGCACGCTCTCCCGATCTGAATCTAATCGAACACGTCTGGGATGCTCTCGGGAGGCGTGTTGCTGGCCCCTAGGCTCCTCCCCGAACCCTGCAGGGGCTCCTCACTACTTTGTTTGAGCAATGGACGCAGCTACACACGGAACTGATATACTACATAATTAACAGCATGGAACATCCCTGTCGGAACTGTATTGCTGTTCGGGATAACAACACTCCGTATTGAAATACCTCTTCTTATTTCATCTTCATACTTACATTTCTGTATTTTCATATTAGTATCACTCATACAAAATGTAAATGCTTTGTATCACACGTTCTTATGTCTTTTGTTGCACTTAGTCGGATAAAGTTTACCACCAAATTTCATCCGAATCAGTTGCATACTTTTGAGTTATCACGATTTTTCATTTGTTGCTAAATTTATGGAAACCAGTGTACTTTGAACGAAAAAACTGATCGACTCTTTTTTTCCCTGTGATGTTTTTTCTGATTTGGTACTACTGTAGTTTCAATTAAGGGCTTCATATAATTTACCCAAGCTTCTTCATGATGCCCATGTTTTCTAGTTATTGGTAGTCTTATGATACCATAACTCTTAGGAACACGCACTTTTGCGTTTAAATTTGTCAAAATTTAAAATTGGTACCGCGATGCTTCGACGACAGCAATTTTCAATAGCACGTAATGTTGTTTTTACGGCAGAAATTCGTCTGCTACGTCTTGGGTGGGCAGGGTGATAGCCCTACCAAATATATTGAATGAAAGTGCATTTGGATTATAAAAGTTATGACGAAGAAGTCTTGTCTTACTTCTACGTTAAATTAAAACATCAACATACTAAGAAATAGTTCCTAAATGAAAGAAAACCTTAACGGCCAGACGAAAAATGTAAACAACAGAAGTCAAACTTACGGAAAAAGATGCTTTATTCAGGATGTAGCAAACACATCGTAGCATAGCACATTGCACTAAACTCACCACACAACTCTTTAACACAACGCTCCTTTCAATAATCAGTTTACAACCCAACGCTCTTTAAGCAACAATTTAGTCGTCACTTTTATCACTTGTTCTTATCAATATCAGGCATACGTCACGTGCATTCAACCTCAATTGTGTTTCCAAACGTATTCGTTTGAGAGAAAAGATATTACGTTGAGAGTGAAGAATAACAGAATAAACTAAAGATTTACATAGGGAAAGAAACTAAAAATGAAAGTTAATTTAGAATATAAGTAACAAAGTTTAAGGAATGTTTCTTCCTTAATGAAGATTTCTTTACGCCATGTGTCTTCCACTTATTCTGTACATCCAAAACAATTGACTTGGGTATGTTTAAACTCCTCTCGGTTTCTCTTATGGGAAACCAACTAATATAACACCCAACAATCTTTTTCACTCAACCTCACAGTGCGACATGATCGCGGTTAGCTGCAGGCTTGTTTTTATACTATTTGCAGCTGTACCGCGCATCTTAACAACGCAGCGAATCCGTTCATTTGCTTTTGAAGGGGTTTCTGGTGAGTTTTGTCAATATAGTCTATACTAGCCTGCTGTACCCGTCGTTGACGGGCTAGAGATAGTATAAAGTAAATGCTATATCGACAATTAAATTAAGACTGGTAAATCAAGGTTTATACAACTTTGTAGTATAACTTCTGGGAGTAGAATATTAGGATAAAAAAATTATTTGAATTATTTAGTAGTTGTCATGTCCAATGTAAATAATTCAAAAAGCTTGAAAGCAGAAGACTTATGCAATGAAATTGATTGAGATGAAAAGTGCCTTATTCTTGTAGAGCCTCGGGATAAACAATATTAACAGTCCTTCCATTCGGAGCAAAGATATAAAGATTTTCCCCATTTCGGACTCTGGAACAACCAACTTACAGTTGACCATTGGGAAAACATGGACTTTGTAGATCCAGTCCAACAACTTTTAGAGACTGTCCTTGTGCTTTATTGATGCTCATGGTGAAACTCAAACGAATCGGGAATTGAAGACGTTTAAATTGTAATTCTATGTGAAATCCGACCGACAGATGCTTTCTTTACATGCAACCTGATCACACCCAACGCGAAGATAAGTAGTTCACGATAAATTTGAGCCATTTCTTTTTTAGAATTTAGTTAAAACAACGTTCTGTTTTCTAGCTAACAACGTCGTCACAGTATGATGACCTCCTGACGTATGACACTTTTGAATTAATAACGCAGATTGAAAAACTACGTTCTATTTTATTTTTTCTTGTCCGCCCTCAAGGTAATAATACAATCGACAAACAACGCTAACAAAAAAGGGCGTAGTAAATGTATTTACCAATGAAAATAGTCGTAACGGAATTTTAAAAAAGAAACGCCTAAAATTTATGGTGAACTACTTTTCTGCACGCCTTAACGTTCGGTGTGATCAGGTTGATGTCAACAAAGTGGAACGACAAACTCAGATCGGGTAGAAACGCGTAACATTAAATAACTAAAAATCAAATTCAAATTAAAAAACATCGCTTCGAGGTGCACAAGATGTCTACAGGTACCTTCATGACAAATTTCGTCGGTCTAGGTCGCCCAATTCTATGTGAAATCCGACCGACCGACACACACACACACACACACACACACACACACACACACACACACAGTCTGTTTTATATATAGAGAAATATGCAGCATATTTATGAGTTTCTTTTCACGATTATGAAAAATCCTTATTTGACTGAGAAAAAAAAAGTTTATTTTTGAAATCAGCATAGCAAATTAATGAAGTAATATAAACCCCAGTCGCAAAGTAAAATTTTGAAAGGTAGTGTTATTAATGAAATGCTGGGTTCGGTAGCGAATGGGAGACCCTGTATTTTCTAGACGGCTTTTGTTTGCTGCGACTAAAACAACGTTTTACTGAAAGAAATGCACATTTCTTTTAAAATTAGTGATGCGAAATGGACTTAGTGAATATCGATAAATGTGTAATAATTTCGTTAATAATAATCATTCCTCTTTCGTAATGACCATCAGTTCCTGTAAATGTTCACGTTTTATGGTAATGGTTGCTCTTTCTGCCCAATTTTGTGACATAACTGAAACGACTAGTGCTTGGGAGATAGTGAGTTTCTGCTGCATTCAAGTAATAAAATGAATTGTAGAAAATAGTCTTATAATTCCCAACGGTTGAATAAATTGCTGTGCAACTGGTAAACTTTTTAGGTTCCTGGATGTTTTGCACGACATTATTAAAATCCATTACTTAATCGATTATAGCATCATCTTCCTGTCTTTTTTTCACGACAGAATGAACAGCTTCGTGATACTTAAAGTTGAAAAGGAAACTCTGACCAAATTAGCGAACAGTCTAAAACGATTGCATTTTTATGAAGCAGTCTATTGGACTATCGCAAAAATGAATTCTAAATCCGTTTTAATGGTGTAAAATAATAAAGTAAACAGCCAGCAAGCTTTCACCACTCACGGGGTGGACTCATCAGGCATAACTCAGATAAACACCGTAAACACTCAGATAAACACTCATCAGGCATAACTCAGATAAACAGCGGCCACCTTTTTTGCCTTTAATAATGCGTCGATTCTCCGTGACATTTACTCCACGAGATGCTGATAGGTGGTTTGTAGAATCTGATACCATGCTTGGTGAATAGCACTTTCCAGGAGTGTGAGATTGCAGGGTTGTGGATACAGCTCTCTGATGGCTCATTCAACTTCATCCAACAAATTCTCAATGGGGTTGAGATCTGGAAATTGTGGGGGGCCCACCTAAGCAAGGTAAACTCACCGGCATGTTCCTGAAACCAATCCTGTACAATACGAGCACTATGACAGGACGCATTATCTTGTTGAAAGTAGCCATCGCCATTGGGATAAACCATCCACATGACAGGATGCACTTGGTCCGCAACGATGTTTAGATATGATGTGCCAGTCAGACGTTGATCAAGACGAATTAAAGTACCCAAAGCATGCCAGGAAAACATTCCCCAAAACAGCTTGAAGGGTTGTAGCAATGCATTTGTGATCCATGCTTTCGTGCTGTTTCCGCCAAATTCTCACTCTGCCATCGGCATGGAGCAACTGAAAACGTGATTAATCAAACCACATAATTTGTTTCCAATTATTGATTGTCCAATCCTTGTGCTCCTGTGCGAACTGGAGACGTTTTCTCTTGTTAATTGCAGACAGCAAAGGTGTTCGAACAGGACTTCGGCTGCCATATCCCATCCGATGCAGTGTACGGCGATCAGTGCGTGAAGAGATCATTTGAGGGTATCCTTGATTAAAATGGTCTGTAATTTGCTGCACTGTTGCCTTTCTGTTGTCTGTTACCAGTCTGGATACTCCCCGTTCCGCCCGAGGAGTCACAAGTCGATGACGACCACACGTTGCACGTAGAGACCCAGTTTTTTGCTGACAGTTCAGTCTTTAAACACTTTAACAACAACTGCTCTGGAACATTTCACGAATGCGGCGACTTCGGTGATAGTCGCTCCATGGCTCCGAGCTCTTACAATCATACCACGTTGAAAGTCCTTCAAATCGCATTTTTTACCCATCTCGTCACCCCCAAATCGCTTCTACTATTGTCGCAAGCACTAAGCTTTCCTTTTTATACTAGCCTCTCTCTCTGGCGGTAACAGCGTGCAGCCATAGCTCATTTGCTTAAAACTGTCAGGTGGTCATAATAAAGTGGCCACTCAGTGTATAATCAAAGCTGATTAACGCTTATCTCATGTCTCGTGAAATCATCAAACAGGGTAGATATTATGCCGGATGAGGCCGCCCGTGAGTGGTGAAAGCTGGCTGGCTGTTTACTTCATTATTTTACACCATTAAAACAGATTTAGAATTCAATTTTGCGATCATTTGTGTTGTAATCTACCCGATTCTTATTATCTTGTCTATTGGACTATGTCTACACCGCATGGACTATTTGTTACGGACGTCTGTACGGAAATGCTCGAAATAGAAATGCAGTGATCCATGAATGCGCAAACACGGGATATGGTAAGCTGTTTTGGTAGATCTGTAAATTTAGTGATGACAGAAAAAGTCCAGTCAAACTATTCGTAATGAGATTTAATGATTTGAGTTCCATTGGCCAGGCCAGTTTTAAAGAAAATTCACTAACCTCATACGGTCACAGTTTGGTAGCTTTATTGTGCAACGCAGCTAAGAGAAGAATCGTCATTAAAAATCGAAAAGTGTTACATCTCTGGGGACCTTAAATATCATTGAAAGCGAATCACCCTAAAGAAAATAAAATCACAAATATATAGTCAGCTGCATTGTGAGCATATCCTGAAATTTACGACGGAGTTTCCTGGATTCCTTTCACGAGTTAACGAAGCATATCAACCTTTTTTGTGAAATGACGGAAAAAGGTAAACTGAATTTCACGGATTTTCTTAGCCCAGTAAATGCCGATTTTTCAGAAACCTTTCAGCAGTTCCTTCCGTGTATTCACGGGAAAATTTTGTTCTCACTTCTTCCGTATCCACATGAAAGAACATTTCCGGTAATAAGGGTGATTCCCGGGAATACACAAGGTTTGATTAGCTATTAAATTTAAATCGTATGTCGGAGTACTGGACTTTGAAGTTATGTAGCGAGATATGATAGCATTTCATAATATCATATGGAATAGCATTTTGCGTGAAATATTGATTATTGTGGCACCGGATATACCTTCCTCTGTTCCAGAGTTCGAAGTGGGCTGGTATGGCATACCGGTAGTTAACAAAAATAGAAGTGAGCATACTGGCAGTTAAAAATACATTATTTACCATCCCGGTATGTAATAAATTATAAACCCGTAACAAACTACGTAAAAAAATTAGGATGAAAGCACAAGTTTTAACGCAAAAATTGGCAAAGCACATTTTTAGCACGTCTTTTGTAAAAAAAGATCGTGCTTATGTTATCGGTTTGTCCGTCCGTCCGTCCGTCCCCACGATATCTCTGCAACTATTAGTCCGATTTGAAAAATTCTTTTTGCATTCGAAAGCTTGAAACATGCGAATGATGATTCTTTATTTCGTTCTTTTTTTACGATGTACAATTTCGCCGCTAGAGGGCGTAATTGCAGATGATGTCGAATTCAAAAATACGTTTTATTCCACATATTTGCTTCTAAACATCCGATTGAAAAAAAAAAAACTTATCTTTCGATTCCATTTATCTCGAAGAGTATTTTGGATATAGTTTCTTTTTCAAATTACGCATAGATTTTCCGCTAGGGGGCGTAAAAGTAAATTGCATTTTTTTTTATAACTCTTCTTCTAAAACTCCGATTTGAAATTTTTTTCAGCGGATACATCTCCTGATGCACAATCTTTTGCATATAATTTTGAATTTTTGGTAAAGAATACTTTGGCCACCAGGGGGCGTAAGTGTTAATGTTCGCTTCTGATGTATTTGCTATAAAATTTGAGCTTCTAAAATATCGATTGAAAAAATTCTTTCGTGGACTGATGCCACTCACATAGATAAACATTTTCGGAATATTTTCTTCCTAAAATATTCCACAGTTTCTCCGCCAGGGGGCGTAGATATATATCTTATTTTTGTCAATATCTGTACTTCTAGGAGTCCGATTTGGAAAATTCCTTCTTTGTTGGATAGTGTTTCCCGTGCGACCTGTTTTTCATATAATTTCAAAAATTTCAAGTAATTCATAGACTTTCCGCTAGGGGGCGTAAAGGTAAATTGCGTTTTCCCCTTTATCTCTGCTTCTAAATCTCCGATCTGAAAAATTCTTTCTGCACCGGATACAGTTCCTGATGGGAAATCGTTTGCACGTAATTTCAAATTTTTGTAAAAAATTGTTTGGCCACCACTTGGCGTAAGTCTTAATTTCCTTTTCTGATGTATTTGCAGCAAAATATCAGCTTCTCAAATCTCGATTGAAAAAAGTCTTTTGTGGACCGATACTACTCATGTCGACAAACATTTTAGGAACATTTTCTTCTTGAAATAATGCGTGGTTTCTACGCCAGGGGCGTAGATGTATATCTTATTTTTGTCAATATCTCTACTTCTAAAAATCCGATTTGAAAAATTCCTTCTTTGTTGGATAGGGTTTCCGATGCGAAATGTTTTTCCTATAAATTCAAAATTTTCAAGTAAATCATAGTTTCCGCTAGGGCGCAGAATGGTAAATTGCGTTTTCTGCTCCTAAAACTCTGATTTGAAATATTCTTCTTCTATCGCATGCAAGACCTGACGGAAATTATTTTTCACGTAATTTCTAATGTTTGGTAAAGAATGGTTTAGCCACCAGTGGTCATAAGTGTTAATTTCTACTTCTGATGTATTTGTAGTAAAATCTGGGTTCCTGAAAACTTGACTAAAATTTTTTTCTTGGACCGATACCGCTCATATGGATAAACCTTTTGTGAATACTTTCTTCCTAAAATAATGCATGGTTTTCCCACGAAGGGACGTAATGTCACATCTTATTTTTGTCGATAACTCTGTTTCTAAGAGTTCGTAAGCTCACGATTCCGTTTACAGCAATATCTGAGGGATTAAAAACCCGATTGAAAATCTTCTTTCTTTCGTCAGATCTATTGTTTTCCATACCGGTTCTACTGACTTTGAATAGTTTGATAAATTTAATTTGCATCAGAACGGATTCAAAAGACGTCCTTATTGCACCCGAAAATTCAGTGTCATCTTTCTTGTTAACAGATTGAAATTGGTAGGCGAGTGAATTCTTCATTGAAAGTCATAGGTGCTCTGGGAGGTTTTCACAGGAATAATGAGTTCTCAAGAGAGTCCCGCATGGTTGTGTATGAAAGTATAATTGTTCCTACTCTGATGTATGGCAGTGAAACCTGGGTACTGCAGAAGAAATTTAGGAGTCGTTTATGTGCTGGAGAAATGCGTTACTTACGGGGGGGGGGGGAGTGAGTTGTGGCAAGACACCGTCTGATTGTGTGAGGACTGAAGATGTGTTGCAGTTGTGTAATGTGAAGCAAAATGTTGTTAGCAAAGTGGAGACCAATATGCTTCGGTGGTTTGGCCATGTTGAAAGAATGAGTGATGAGATGCTTACTAAGAAAATCTTTTTAGCCCTAGTGGCAGGAAGGAAAGGCAGAGGAAGGACAAGAAAGACATGGGTGGATCAGATTCAGGAGTGTCTGCATGAGAAAAAGATTATGAGTATCAAGTATAAAAGATCTAGTGAACGGCGTGTAATGGATATCAGTGAAGTCCGAGTTGTATGCCAAGATCGCTGTAAATGGAGAAGTTTGATAGGACAACAGTAAGTAAACGTATCTGGTAGTTTGTATTTCTTTTTGGAGCTAACTTCTGAATCTCAGAGAACAGCTTAGTGTGTGTGTATGTGTGTATGTATGTGTGTATGTATGTGTGTATGTATGTGTGTGTATGTATGTATGTATGTATGTATGTAGTTTTTAATTATTACATTAATATTTTTAATACCAAAATAAAAAAAATATGTAGAATGGTATGTATGTATGTATGAGGTTTTTAATTATTACATTAATATTTTTAATACCAAAATAAAAAAAATATGTAGAATGGTATGTATGTATGTATGAGGTTTTTAATTATTACATTAATATTTTTAATACCAAAATAAAAAAAAATATGTAGAATGGTATGTATGTATGTATGAGGTTTTTAATTATTACATTAATATTTTTAATACCAAAATAAAAAAAAATATGTAGAATGGTATGTATGTATGTATGAGGTTTTTAATTATTACATTAATATTTTTAATACCAAAATAAAAAAAAAATATGTAGAATGGTATGTATGTATGATGAAGGTTTTTAATTATTACATTAATATTTTTAATACCAAAATAAAAAAAAAATATGTAGAATGGTATGTATTTCTTTCGAAACCTCTTTATGCTATGTGGATCCATGGTCGACACCATACCGGCTTTAGCTCTTTGCCACTTCGACCACTGCCCAGTTCCCAATTTTGTGCACCAGCTATTGTATATTTTACTACCGTGAGAAATTGGGTACTTACGTTATCTTACAGGTGTTTATTTGATGACTATGTATCAGTTTGTCGACCCATTATGAAAAGCTATTATAGATATCAACAGATTACATTTTATATTTAGGAGTTTCATGAAATACTTTAAAGTACTACATTTCACCTTTTCTGAAAAATAATTGGGATCATTGTAAGTTCATTAAGATATCAAGTTCCAAACATTGTTGCTTCGAAAAATCAAGGTGAAATAAATTCGTAATTGGTACAACAATGCCTCCAAGAAAAAAACTGTTACAAAAGTATTCAGAAAAATAATAAGCTACAACAGAAAATAAAATGATTAATTCACCCGCATTAATAGCAAAAAACATTTCTTCATCGCATGATTAGAGTTCTATTTTATACGTGACCGTGCGTTGCAGGTCTTTCTGGGTCAGTGGTAGCACGCGCGGATGCCGTTGAGAACTAGCCAAATTTGAAGTTAGCCTGGGGAAGGGGGAAAAAAAGTTTAACTTCGTACATCAGGAAAGGAGAATTTCTGGAAAAAGGGGCAGAAAATGTCAAAAGCGAAAATTTTCGGAAATTTCTGTATAAATACGGAAAAACTCGAAACGGGCTTTTCTGAAGTAAACGGAATTACTGATAACGGAAAATCTGTCAAATTATCGAAGTGAAAAGAACCTGAAGCTTTTAAAAAAGGAAATTTTGTTAAAGGATCGACGTAAACCTGCAACGTTCTTGCACGTTGTTTTCAGGAATTTTCCATATATCCACACCACTTTTTTTTTACAGTGTATACATGTCATTATAGCCTGAGAAGTTCCGTATTTTCGCTTTCTGTCACGTAGCAACCTCTTTTCAAAAGGCAATGGCCATGTCATCATAAAACTTCAGAGTATGTGGAGGCCATATATATATTTTGTGTGTAGCTTTCATGTATTTGTGAAGAATGATTTATTTAAGGTGATTCATTTCCCACTGATATCAAAGATCTCTTAAGCACTGGAACTTGTGACCTATATTCGTACCGGGATGTAAGAAATGGTCGTGTGTGTTGACACTACGAGGACGCTTCGGGCTGCTTCGAGTAGCACACATCTGAAAAGTTTTCAGATTTCTAAGCTACATCTGCTTAGCTTCGGTTGCTTGGAACTTTGGTGCCTTCGTGGTGAAAGCAATAGCATACTCGAAAGGAAATTGAGAAATAATTAGGAGGTGCGATGTAATTTTCAAGTTTCCTAAAGACGTGGTTCCATGACAAACACAGCAGAAATGCGGCACTTTTGTGCGCGTAATGACATCTCCGATGATGTTCCTTCCTTCCAAATCTGGAAAAAAATAGCTTCTGCTGTTTAGAAGCTGATGACCACCCAAGAACTGGAAATGATAGACTCACGTTTATGCTGATGGACTCGGTGCTTGACGATCCTGTGCATCCAGCAGCCACGAAGAATAGAACCTCTGCTGTGAAAAGGCTGATGAACTGAGTGCTTGATGATTTTGTGCATCTTGCAGCCACGAAGAACAGAGCTTCTGCTATGAAAAGGTTGATGAATTGAGTGCTTGATTATTCTGTGCATCTTGCACCCACAAAGAATAGAGCCTCTGCTGTGAAAAGGCTAATGGACTGAGTGCTTGATGATTATGTGCGTCTTACACCCACGAATGCTGTGAAAAGGCTGATGGACTGAGTTCTTGATGATCCTGTGCACCTTGGAGCCATGAGGAATAGAGCCTCTGCTGTGAAAAGGCCGATGTACTGAATGCTTGATGGTCCTGTGTGCCTTGGAACATCTTTTGTGGAAAGGCTGATGGACTGAATGCTTGATGACCCTGTGTCCATCCAGAAGGCACGAAGAATGCTTCTGCTTGTGAATAGTCTGATGGACTGGATGCTTGATGATACTGTGCATCCAATAGCCACGACGAATAGAGACACTGCTGTGAAAAGGCTGATGGGCTGAGTGCTTGATTATTCTGTGCATCTTGCGCCCACTAATAGAGCCTCTGCTGTGAAAAGGTTGATGCACTGAGTGCTTGATGATTCTGTGCGTCTTGCATCCACGAAAAGAGCCTCTGCTGTGAAAAGGCTGATGGACTGAGTGCTTGATGATTCTGTGTACCTTGGAACGACGATGAATATCACCTCTTCTGTGGAAAGGCTGATGGACTGAATGCTTGATGATCCTGTGTCCATCCAGCAGGCACGGAGGATGCCTCCGCTGTGAATTGTCTGATGGACTGAGTGCTTGATGATCCTGTGCATCCAGTAGCCACGACGAATAGAGCGACTGCTGTGAAAAGGCTGATGGGCTGAGAGACAGATTCTTAGATAGTGTTGACGGCCAAATTATAAACTCGAAAACCTCCCGTTTTAACTAAATATTCAGGTCACAAGGGATTTTTTATCATGAAACACATGTCCGAGTTCCTTTCTCAAAGTAGACACTTTATGCATTAAAATGTTGATCCCCGAATAAACTTGTCACGTGAGATGGTGATCTGTTAAGTGATGGACACCGGATTTCTCGGTTCTTGCAATGCATTTGCTTTGAATATTGCCTCTGAGTGCAACAACGTAAGGACCAGTAATAGGTCAGTTGCGATGTTTCCGTTGATTTACGAGACCGAGACTCCTCATCCCAAGTACAACATGGTTTTTGGTCGCTTACTTATAAAACAAAAGAGAATGGATGGGTGTTTGAAAATACCGGCATAACAAAGACAGCTGAGGTTACGTAGGACATGTACTTTTAATTCTACTGCTATGATATTTCAGGACGGGTAGGCTTAGTGAGCGTGGGTATTGCGTTGAGGCTAGCTTAGTAAGCGTTGGTACTGCATGTTGAGGAAGCGACAGACTTTTCAGATAATAAACTGGTATCTAAATCTCTTTGGCATTCACACTTCTTGGTCGATAGAGTTTGAAGTTCCAATAAACTATCGCTTTCCACTGGATTTATCTACGGATACAGCTGAGCATTTTTCGGGACATGGTACACATGTATGGTGGTTACGTACTAGGTATTGCCTAAATAACAATTCTCTTAGTCCGTTTTACTTAATTTTTTTCCAGATAAAAATTTTCCGACTCTTTGGTTCTTGAGAATTTACAGCTATCATCAGTTCCCCCACACAATACTACGTTAGTATTTTAAATCTAGCAGTTTTCGAATTTTGTGTCACTTAAATATTTTCAAGCTAGCAGCTCTCCTTCCCTCAATTACTTGAAGATGTTCCAGTTAGCATTTCTCCCGTCCTAAATTACTTGGTTTCATTTCCAGTTAATTGTTCCTTCACTCAGTACTGCTTGAATATATTTCTAATTAACAGTTATTTATGTATGTTTTATTTCATACGGTTTGTCAGCTATTCATTTTAAGCCTATTTAGGTTTAAGAAAATCATGACAAAGATTTTTACTACGGAACTCTACTGACTCCAAATCAAGTTTCGGTGGTGTGCTATTTTGCTCTTTGAACATTCTTGTTACATATTATGGCTGCTGCTCTTGGTGTCTTAGTCAAAAGATACTCATGAAATAATACATTAAGTCCACAAGTTTTTTAATAGATAAAGGATGTTGTACCCTTCTACGCCAGTGTTCAAAATTAAAGGATAATCTACAAAGACTTATACAGTTGCCTGATGTATTGTCGATCATGCCTCATTGACCTGTGACCACAATTAATCGACATTGCGAGGGGAATTGTTAATAACCGTTAAGCGTCTGATAGTGACGCCCAGCACGTTTCCGGTTGGGAAGGGAGTCGGATCAAGCTGGCAAGGGCAACGTATGGACACCTTGTGAGCACTCTGCTCATGAAGGCAATATGCCTTGTTGAAACTGGACATCATGGATACCATAGAGAAGCACCACGATGACGTTTCGTCGTACTGTCATTGTATCCATTGCGCGTACGAGTTTTTAACCTCTATTAAAACTGATAGAGCCCTAAACCATGACACCTTGATGAGGAGCCGTATGACGCTCAAGGATGGCAGCAAAATCATCCCGCTGACCACGTCGTCTGTAGAAGCTCGATGAACGATCATCTGCGGTGAGGCAGAATCGAGACTAGTCGCTGAATACATGGTTCCATTCATCTGGCAACGTATGGCTCGTACGACATCATACCATCCTTTTGCAACAATCCGTTGCGTTGAGTGGCAATAATCGAATGGTTGCAGGGAGTATCAACCTGCCCCAGCCAGTGTGCTTATTCGCAGTTCGTGCTGAAACTAAGATCTTCCTATCTGCATCTCGTAAAATTTCGTCCTCTATGGATTGTGAGGCCGTTACGGCTAGACGTCTCATGCTGCAATCGAAGGTTTTAGGTGTCCCCCAACGTTCACTAGTCTCACTATGGCGACAGTGGTGTACTCGTGAAGAGTTTCCGCGGCGATACGAGACAGAGGCCAACATCCCTATAATGAAACTTCTGATAACGGTGTTTGTGTAATGCGGAGACTTCGCTCAGGCATTCCAACTCCTTACACGTGCTGTTGCCACCGAGATCACTCCGATGAAGTGGTCAACACGCTTAGGTGAGGCCGTGCAAACTTTAACACGAAGAGTCGTTTAGCACTTTTATCTCTTTAATAGCGCATTGTATTGGTTACATAACCCAACTACCGACACATATCCGCTATTTTGCATTGCTCTCCAATGGAGATTTCCTGGTGTGGAACTTGCTATGCGGGGCAGTATAATAGTGAAGCAAATTGGAAAAGTGCGGGGATAAAGAATAGAAACACACATACACGCACTCAGACACACACTCAAAGAATAAAATGCGGTGTGTGATACAAAGGAAGTCGTCCCGGTGGCGCAATGGTCTAAGCGCTGGCTTATGATCATTCATCCGTGAAGGATCCGGGTTCGAATCCCGGTGAGGCATGTGTTTTGTGTTTGTCTGACGGCACTGATTATCTTCCTTCTCTGGAACTAGTGACCCTAAATTAGGGACGGGCGACTGCTTATGGCCCTCGGTGGCTGTTAAATCCCCAATAAAAATACAAATTGGTTCAAAAACTTACCATAACCAGCTAAGATTCAATGCTTGCTAAGAAGGAGTAAATGATTTGTTTTCCTTTTAGTAATTCTGTAAAAAAATTTTGTGAATTTAAAAATTGGTGGAAAAATACGTTTTTCACACACACATAATTTTTATGATCGTGCACCGCAAAAAGACAGTGCGATTTGGTTGTGTTTTTAATCGCTACAGTTTCGTTGAAGTAAAACTTCCGTGTTGAAAGTGTCCCAGGTGTCATTTATCCGAACACCTGTGTAGCTTTGATTACACCAGAACAAAGGGAAGCACGCCTGTGTTTCGGAACATTTCACCGGCCGAATACTCGTTGACATCCGACACTCAATCAAGTGCCACCTTTTAAAATATAAATGCAAATGAACTTGCTCTCAGAAATGCTGTGGAAAAGGCACGAAGTACTTACGTCATGAGAAGCGTTTGGGTGGCTCCCAACAGCAGAAAGTAGTTTTCTGAGTTTTTCAGTCCCCGCCTGAATATCAATGCTTATTGTGCCATTCGTGGGGAGCACACTGTCTGAAATTTCACAGGTCACGACATTGCAAATAGAAAGCGTTCATATTTCCGTTATTTGCTTAAGCAGATCACAGTTGGTCACGACATTAACTATGCCGACGGTTTTGCATTTTTGTCATCGCTAAAAATAGTTATTTTTCGTGAATGTCTAGCCAAATTCTACAGTTACACGTACGACAATGTGATCCATTAATTTTACAGAACACACATTTTTCATTTTGTGCATTTTGTAACATATTTCTAGCTAGGCACACGTTTGAAGTGAGTCACGTTCACACCTTACAGTACACTTTGTCAATTGAGAAAGTCTGACCGTGTAGCCAGATACTTTTGGTCTAATCGTTCAGTGTGTTTGGGCCAGAGATAGGTTCCTTAATAGTACATCGAAGGGTGGTCTTAAGGCGTTGGTTCGATCATTTCCTTGGAACCAGTGCCGTAAATTAGAAATGGGCGACTCGTCAGATGCTCATGAGCCCCCCCCCCCCCTCCCAAGTTTTCTCAAACTGAATGAATTTATTGAACTAATTGCAAGGATGTGAAGTCGAAGTCCGATATTAAGTGACTGAAGTTTTCTTTAGCAAACCGTGAAGATGAAATCTTTGATATGACAAGGCGATGAAGTTTTTGATATGCGAGGCCTTTTCCCTGTTTTCCCTTGCTGCTAATTATTTTTAATTGCACATAAATATCTTTGTTTCATGATGTTATAATATAACAGCATAAATATTGAAATAAATAATGGTAGTCAGACTATCCAACAGAAACGTGAACATGGCATTTGTGAAAGAATCAAGAAATTTAGTTCTATTTTAATGGAATAGCATTGTGAATACATTTTTTAGGAAAACAGAGAAACAATTGTAAACCTGTGTAATTTTCGAGGAATTTAGAATCTAAGGCACTTTTAGAGCAAGTGTACTGGGTAAGCACTTCATACCTATTTCATTTTAGAAATCAGTATCATAATCTGCCAAATATTTATCCATACTTGCACTCACATTTATTTAATACTTTTGAACTGCATTCCTTTCTCTCCACAAAGTAGCATAGTTCTTAACACAGCTTTTCTACTTCAAGCGCAATCTGTCCCTTCATGTATATGTAGATTATCTTTGTTTTATTTCTGACATCACTTGTTGACATACAGTTTTGCATAGATCGGTAAGCAGGAACTACAAATCCTCTGTCTTGCGCATGAACTTTCGAAGGTGTTCTGAGGAAGCGAAAGAAAACAGCCTATTAGGTTACCACGGCGAGTTTGTGACTGGTTCATGCGTACTGACCGCTGATGCTTGTTAAAAAGAAGTTCTGCTTGCCTTTTCTTCTCTCTCTACATTTAAGGAAGTTACTTTACGTTTTGATTATTCAACGGGACGTTTGAGAGATTCTAAATTGCTATTGCATCTATTGTTGTTTTCTAGAAAGTAATCTGATGTACGTGGATATAAAAGTTACTTCCTAAGTACAGTTTGACATTTTTGTTTCGCATTAAACGAATGCATTTCCATAACGCTGTTTAGCAATTTGATGATGCATTTTTATTTGGCCTATGCCTACGTTTCCATTGTCTTATGATCGTGCGGGACCACCTTTCCCACTTTTTTGGATCTTTCCCATTTAATGGAACAGTCAAACCACGGTCGACTGGGTCATGTCTGTTTCGCTTACTCCGTGGTCGACTGATTCACTCCTAACCGTATTGTCAGTTCTGTGGTCGACTGATTCACTCCTAACCGTATTGTCAGTTCTGTGGTCGACCGATTCACTCCTAACTGTATTATCAGTTCTGTGGTCGACTGATTCACTCCTAACCGTATTGTCAGTTCTGTGGTCGACCGATTCACTCCTAACTGTATTATCAGTTCTGTGGTCGACTGATTCACTCCTAACTATGATGTTAGTTCTGTAGTCGACTGATTCACTCCTAACTGTATTTTCAGTTCTGTGGTCTACTGACTTATTCACTCCTATCTGTATTGTCAGTTCTGTTGTAGACTGATTCACTCCTAACTGAATTGTCAGTTCCGTGGTCGACTGATTCACTTCTAACCGTACTGTCAGTTCTGTGGTCTACTGATTCACTTCTAACTGTATTGTTAGTTCTGTGACGCTGTTTAGCAATTTGATAATGCGCTTTTATTTGACCTATGCCTACGTTTCCATTGTCTTATGATCGTGCGGGACCACCTTTCCCACTTTTTTGGATCTTTCCCATTTAATGCAACAGTCAAACCACGGTCGACTGGGTCACGTCTGTTTCGCTTATTCCGTGGTCGACTGATTCACTCCTAACTGTATTGTCAGTTCTGTGGTCGACTGATTCACTCCTAACTGTATTATCAGTTCTGTGGTCGACTGATTCACTCCTAACTATGATGTTAGTTCTGTAGTCGACTGATTCACTCCTAACTGTATTTTCAGTTCTGTGGTCTACTGACTTATTCACTCCTATCTGTATTGTCAGTTCTGTTGTAGACTGATTCACTCCTAACTGAATTGCCAGTTCCGTGGTCGACTGATTCACTTCTAACCGTACTGTCAGTTCTGTGGTCTACTGATTCACTTCTAACTGTATTGTTAGTTCTGTGACGCTGTTTAGCAATTTGATAATGCGCTTTTATTTGGCCTATGCCTACGTTTCCATTGTCTTATGATCGTGCGGGACCACCATTCCCACTTTTTTGGATCTTTCCCATTTAATCCAACCGTCAAACCACGGAGGACTAGGTCGCGTCTGTTTCACCTGTTCTATGGTCGACTTATTCATTCCTAACAGTACTGCCACCTATGTGGTCGAATGATTCACTCCTAACTGTATTGCCAGTCCTGTAGTCGACTGACTCACGCCCTAACTGTATTTCAAGTTTTGTGGTCGACTAATTCACTCTTAACGGAATTGCAAGTTCTGCGGTCGACTGATTCATTCCTAACAGTACTGCCACCTATGTGGTCGAATGATTCACTCCTAACTGTATTTCCAGTCTTGTAGTCGACTGACTCACGCCCTAACTGTATTTCAAGTTTTGTGGTCGACTAATTCACTCTTAACGGAATTGCAAGTTCTGCGGTCGACTGATTCACGCCTATCTCTATTTTCAGTTCCGTGTTTGCGATTTGGTGACATCTTGGACCAGGAACAAACTTGAAAATCAGCGTTCTGCATCTCCTCCAGCTGTCCTCTAAACTGCTTGTCCTCCACGTTGTAATTACCACTTCTGAATTTCACAAACCACTCACGAGACGTGCTTGCACCTACAGCTTTCTCGCCATAAGCAGAGCAAATCCACTCTGGTACTTCTGCACTGGTTTTCTCGAGGTTAAACATGAACAGAGAGTTACTAATATTTACTTTGTCTTAGTTCAGATAACTGCACGTGTGGATTGTCCGCGAACATGTGCCTTTTGACGCAGTGCTGCGACCTAACCTGAAAAGTTTTGTTCAAATCATTTTTGCCTGTTTACTTCGAAGAATACGTTTTCTCTTCCACCTAAAAGTTTTTGTTCAAAGCATTTTCAGCCACATACGTTGAAAAGTACTTGTTTTCTCCTGCTCTTCCTCTGCATCATGAGAACCTATTTTGTTCAATACATGTTTTGACCAATTACCTTAAACGATGAGCCATTCCATTATGACAGTCCCAGACCGGATAAATGATCGCGCCTGGAGAGCGAACTGTGGCGCAGGTGAAGTTCAAACCGCAGTATGTATATACACTGAAGAGCAATTGAATTAGAGATACCTGTCTAGTAACGTGTAGCACCACCTTTCGCCCTGATGACGGCAGCGATTCGTCTCGGCATGGACTCGACAAGACACCGGAAGCGTTGGGAATCCATACGGATCCACGACCCCTGAACAAACACCCACAGTTCACGAAGATTTGATGGAGCGGGGTCAGAGCCTTAAACACCTCTATCGATCGCATCCCAGGTGTGCTCGATGGGATTGAGGTCAGGTGACATAGCTGGCCAAGGAAGCGAGGTCACGTCGGTGGAGTGTTTATTCAACCATTCGGATACAATTCGGGAGCGATGGCACGGTTCATTGCCTTGTTGCAGGATGAGGTCCCCAATGGGATGTTGAAGACGCACAAACGGGAGCAAATGGTCGTTCAGGACATCTCGGTAATGTTGACCTGTGAAGGACAATGTCACACGTACCAGGGGGTTCCATTTCAGTCCACGTAAACAGTCCCCACATGAGAATGCCACCCCTACCAGCTTGAAAAGTACCGTGATGGCAAGAAGGATCCATCGCGTCATGTAGTTTGCCCCGTATACTCGTATTCCTGCCATCCGCATGTACCAACGTGAATCTCAACTCATCAGTCCAGGCAACATTTTCCCACATGTCTAGGGTCCAGTGGCGATGTTCCCGCGCCCATGCTAATCTTTGCACCCTGTGATGTGCAGTCAGCAGCGGTACCCTCGTGGGACGAGGGCTTCTGTATACCCCATAGCGAGGAGATATTTCTGGATGGTGTAGCTGCTTACACGTTTTTGTGCCCCAGCGTTAAATTGCAGAGTGATTTCTTGCACTGTGGCACGTCTATCCGCTGTTACAATGCGAGCTAGCCGACGATGACCCCGCTCATCCACACGCTGTTGCCCACGGCAGTTGGCCCTTGCAGGGATGGTTTTACCGGATTCGATGTTACTCACTTATACACCCGTGACACAGTGGCTCGTGAAAATCCCAGTGCCTGCACAACTTCCGTGATGGAGTGACCCATTCGTAGGACCCCGACAATTTGCACACGATCAAATGCGCTTAGATCCTTCGTCTTACCCATACTGCGTCCGACTCTTACTGATCCCCGTCGCATCACTTCTTATATTGTCGGATCGCTGCATACGTCATGTCGTTTCCGTTTACATGGCCGCCCACAGCGCCACATTTGCATAACGCCAGCTGTCTCTATAATTCAATTGCTCTTCAGTGTATATCAGGAAGGGAATGAAATATAGTAAAAAATACATATCCACTTACGGATCTAAATGCCATTACTTACCTTATAATCCATAGTCGATACGAAGCACATTGTTGGTGTGTCAATTCACTTTCTTTGTGGACACCCTGACGAATCGCCAACCATGTCGCGATTCTTCCAATTACAACTCCATTGGTAGGTGAAACATCTGTCTTTATTCTCTCATTCATGTACATTATTGCACTTTATTTCCAACATCCTAAATGTTAAAATCACTATGTACATGCTGATAAAATTTCTTATTCCACCGACGTTCACATGCACTTGTTGCAAAACCAGTTTAATTTCAAGTTTAAAAACATTTCACCATTAAAATCCAATAAAAAGTTTAAAATTTTCGGTGTGAGTAATCAATGCTTGACCCGGAAACACACATATTTCGGTTCATGTAAGATATTTACTGGAATGAATTATGTATTCTTATGATAATGATATTACACACGAGAAAAAATAATAAAACTGCTCAAATTGTCCTTATTTGCTTTTCAGCAGATAACTTGTTTACGCAATTAGTAATTTATACACATAAAAACAAAAGTGTACGATCAAATGTTAACTTCTGCTTAAAATAGTGTAACTATTTTAAACAACAGTATAACTCTTTTAAACAACAGTATAACTATTTTAAACAACAGTATAACTATTTTAAACACAGTATAACTCTTTTAAACAACAGTATAACTATTTTAAACAACAGTACAACTCTTTTAAACAACAGTACAACTCTTTTAAACAACAGTACAACTCTTTTAAACAACAGTACAACTCTTTTAAACAACAGTATAACTATTTTAAACAACAGTACAATTCTTTTAAACACAGTATAACTATTTTAAGCAACAGTATAACTATTTTAAACAACAGTATAACTATTTTAAACAACAGTATAACTATTTTAAACAACAGTAACTCTTTTAAACAACATTATAACTATTTTAAACAGTATAACTCTTTTAAACAACAGTATAACTATTTTAAACATAGTATAACTATTTTAAACAACAGTATAACTATTTTAAACAACAGTATAACTTTTAAACACAATATAACTGTTTTAAAAAACAATATAACTATTTTAAACACAATATAACTATTTTAAGCAACAGTATAACTCTTTTAAACAACAGTATAACTCTTTTAAACAACAGTATAACTATTTTCAAACAACAGTATAACAAGCAGATATGCAACAGCCATTCCATAAAAACTGAGAGTAAAATCACACAAAATGAAGAAATATAGGTACAGCAAAATATGTTATTCTTTCTCAAAGAATCTTCCCTTGAATGATATGCAACGGTCCCTTCGTTTCAGTCCACTTTTCAAAGCATGTCGCGAAGGCATTTAGTGGAAGCTGCTTTAGCGACCCCTGTACAGCTTGAATAACGTCAGCATTTGTGTTCAGTGTTGCGCCACGGAACTTCTCCTTTATTGTTGGAAACAACCAAAAATCGTATGGGGGCGAGTTCGAGACTATAGGCAGGCCGTGGCATGATTTCATTACTGCATTTCGTAAGAAACTGTTGAACACAAGCAGCCACATGTGGGCGAGCGTTATCATGGTGTAGGGTCCACGTGTTCACCAGTTCCGGTCGATTAATCGATATGTGTCGTTGCAAACGATTCAAGACTGAAATGTATAACTCAGCATTGACAGTCATTCGTGGAGGAACGACATGCTGGTAGACACCTTTATGATTAAAGAAAATTGTCATCACCTTCCCAGCTGATTTGGTTTGGGGGAACATTTTTCAGAGGAGGAGAGCCTGTGCGTTTCTAGACACGCGTTGCGTGCTTCCTGAGGAGGCCGAAATAGTAGACCCATGTTTCATCGGCAGTTATTACCGTGTTCAGAAAGTTTGGATCCTTGGCTATATTTCCACTCATGACACACTTGGACTCTGTCTAAGAAGGGTTCTCTAGTCAGATGATGAGGTACCCATCTGGAACATACACGATGCAGCAGTAATTTGTTGCGTAGAATGCGGAATGCCGACATCTTTGAAATATTAGTTGACGCCGCTATTTCTTCACACATTCGGAAGTTTTGTTGCAGGATTTCCCAAACAGTGTTAACAATACGCTCCGTAACAACACTTTCAGGTCGACCAGGTCTAGGAGCGAGTTCTGCCGGCAAACGCCCTTTTTTGAAATCATGGTGCCGTTTAGAAATCGTTGACTCACCCAAACATTTATCTTTGTAAGCGTTTTTCATTAAATCAGCTGTTCCTGGAGTCGTTTTACCCAAGCGATAGTAAAATTATAGCGCATTTCACTTAGTAACTCTGAAAGCTGTATGGCGAAATGTAGACGTACCTTAAACAACTGCGCAATAACAAAACCAGAATCGTCTGCCACGGCTAATAACTGTTGCCCTAAATACTTCCTTAATGCAGTTAGTCATCTGCGTAGTTATTTTTCTCCTTCGCTCTGTTGCCAACTCAAACAAAATTACTCAGTTTTTTTGTAACGGCCTTTGTACATGCAGTATATCTACAAAATGGCGTGTAGATGATAAGCCTTAGCAAAAGGATTCAAAGTTTCTGTGTGATGGAAGTTACAGGATTTAAGAAAAGAGCTGGATTGGGCATATTCCATCGAATGCTAGCACGATCAGAATGGAATTTAACAAAACAAATAACCGAAGAACTCTATAAGAAAGAAAAGCAGTCGCGTTGTAATATTGAGATGTAATCATGCAAAGCAACGAAGCAATTACTTGGTAATATTTAAAGTATATTATTTCTTTAGAAAGCTATGGGTAAAAATTGTAAACCCATAAAAGTATTTCAAATATTATCATAATGGCACAAAACCAAAAGGCTTCCCTAGAATAAGGTGGAGAAACAGTATTGGAATGTCTCTAACAGAGCCTATGATAAGAGTAGTTCGCGACTAGGGCTAGTTGATTATGATTGCAACCAAGAACCTTGAAGATTTATCGTGCTGAAAAAGACGGAGAGACAATGTGGAGAGGGATCTGAAAAAACTGTACAGGGAAAAGCGACACACGCAAGTGCGAACGCAATTGTTCTATTGTGCTGGCAGACAACAATATTGAAAACTTTTTCCGTGATGAGGTGGACGAAAGTTTGTGAAAAGAGTTTTCACAGAAATAAATACCAGTATGTAAAAAAACACTTCCACACAACGTTGATTTTGAGATATGGAGGAAGATTGTGCTCGAAAGTAAGCATCGTGAAGACTTAGTAATTTGCAAAAGTTTAAGACGACCTATCAATTTTTTGAAAATTAAGAATTAAAAAAAAACCTAATTGCTAGTCAGAGATATTTGAAAAAATGACACCGCAGGTGAATGCTTATATTCTTTAGAACACATAAAGACCGGTTTCAATACTTTGTGCAGGGAACCTTTGTTTTTTATGACTGACGGAATACGATGTGGTATACTCTCAATGATGGATTTGCAGCAGTCACTTGAAATGTCTTTTCCCCACCCGTACTTTACCGCGTCAATCAAAGCTTGGGGATTTAATGGCTATTTTTCTGGTACCTTGTCTTTTAGAATGGTCCACAAAATTTTCGATGGAGTAAAGTTCGGGACTATTACCCGGCTAGTCAAGCACAGTTATGTTTTATCCGTGCAAGTAGTCCTTTACTGTCTTTGATCTGCGGCATGGAGCACCATCAAACATAAAGATTGTGCATCTGCGAACTTGCATATGAGTTAACAGCTTCTCACTTAACATTTCCACATAAAAAGGACCAGTCATGGTAGTGCCTGTCCGCAAAAAGGTTAATGAACACAGTACCGGATGTTGACACAGCAACCCATATCATCTGACTAGGCGGATGTCTCACGGTGCTAACGGTGTATTTTTCATCAAAACGTTTGCCTTTTGGTCGTGAAACATGTGCTTCACGTGTTTCAGATTGACGCACAGTTGATTCATCGGAAAAAAACACTTGGCTCCAATTTTCAGTACACGATTGAAGACCCTTTGCAAACTGGAGTCTTATTTTCATGACAGAGGTTAGTCTAGGTTTATGTGCAGGTTTATAAGACTTTAATCCAAAGTCTTTTCTAAGACGTCGGGAAACAGCGCTGGTACTAATGTCAGAACCTTTCGAATGTAGAAAGGCCTTGATTTTCTTACACAAACTCCTAGGAAAACGCATAACTATTCGCCTTATGGTATTGTCATCACGTGAGGTTGTTTTCCTGGGGCGTCCACTTCTCTTTCGGTCGCTAAATTCACCTGTACATTCGCCTTTCTGCTTATCTCACTTTCGGATGTCCTTCATGATATAAAATCACTAATTCTGCCCGCTGTGTAACACTTAATGACGCTTTTTTGCTCATTTTTCGCTGTACGGAAAATGCGTACAAAATTCTTTCAGCATTAAAACGAGAAGCAAACTAACGCTCGTATGCTTCCCCTAACTCGATCAACAGCTGCCGCTGTAAGATGATGCAAAAACGACAGGAAGTTGAGTAATACAGACAGACAGCTGACACAATCAGCAGGAATCTCGTAATGCTAACAAGGTGGTCTTAAACTTTTGCAGATGACTGTGCAGTGTTGCAGAAGATGGAATAAGAATGTGGAAAAGAATACAGCAAAACTGAATATGGAGATCGACCCACAATTGTTATAGACAGAGAGAAATGAAGAGAGAGAGGTAGAGAGAGAGATTGTGCTTGCAGCCAAGTATTTTAAAGATTAATCGTGCCGAAGAGGATGGGGAAGAAAAATACAGGTAGGCTCAGTTCTGATTGAGCGGTCAGTTTGGAACGTAGGACTACGACTTGCAGATCGGAGAGCTGAAATGAACCAGAGAAGTATGGTTTCAAAGCGTTTATGTAATTTGTTATAGCCAACACAGGTCTATGATATGAAAAGTAGCTTACATAATTTTTTCAAATAATGCTGGACGCATGGCGAACGCAAAGGAGATTTCGAGATGGGCCGGGTAAGGTCTCGATCGGTGTGTTGAATTTTTGTTAGGCGGCGGCTGCATTCAGGCGATTTCCATACTCTCTGGTTCGTTGGTCTGCAGTCTTGTGCTCCTGCGCCTCGCTTCAATTTTCTCCACTTTTGCTTGCGTTCATTCTGCGAATTTCGTCGAAAATGTTAACTCGTTCACCCGAAAACAATTTTTAAAAATATTAGTTTAAACCACTGCGATATGTTCTTAACACACGGTGCAGTCATATTATTGTGATCACCAGCTATTATCCAGAATAACTGCAGCGCGGACAGCAGCCAGACGGGGCTGTGAATGACTCAATAAGGTGCTGAAAGGTCTCACCCTCACGCACCTTCGTAGCCAACGTTCACCTCACAGCTTATTCGCAATGGTACCATTTCTCCAGTCACGATACACTTTAACCACAGCAGCACGCGAACAGTTCACAAACCGCGCTGTTTCAGAAATACTGCCACCCTTGGCCCGAAAGCCGATAGTCAGCCCTTTTTGGAAATCAAAAAAATTGCTCCTTTTATCCATGACAGCAACGAGTGATATGTTTACGGAATACCTGCAGTACACCTTATATACCCTCCAAGAAGCTCATGACACGTTCTTTCATTTGCTACGCGCTGTTGACTTCAAAAATAGGAGGTGGTCACAATAATGTGACTCGACTGTGTATATTTGAATATATCTCGTCGAGAGCTTTTAAAATGATACCACGCACAATCGTGTTACGTTCACTGTTACGAGATAGACTGTGTCAAACGCGGCGGCACACCCAGAAATATTGCATCATGTCTCCCGAGTATAGGGAGCGAGGGGGCCGCGGCATTCATGATGTATTGTACAGTACGCTAATTGGACTCAATGCTGTTTAGAAATAGGCTAACACGATTAGTGTGAGGCACGTATTTTTAACGCTGTAATGATTTGAGTTGGGACCTACTTTTGTCACAGGCGGTCGGCCGTAAGTCGCCCCATACTGTCCGCGCAGTGAGACGTATTCCTACGTCAAAAATGTGGAAAAGAATCTTATACAACTGAAAATAGAAGAGTGATTCGTGATTGGCCTAAACAGAGAAAAATGGAAAAAATTATGCTTGCAGTTACGAGTCTTGAAGATTCGTGGTGCAGAAGGCGGCGAAGAGCAAATGTAGAAAGAAATCTTACAGAACTGAATATAAAAGACAGATCCGTGGTTGTCGCTGACTTTGAGAAATGGAGGAAGTTTGTGCTTGAGCCAAGAATTTTAAAGGCAAACGTCGCAGAAGAGGACTGAGGGATGATGGGGAAAAGGGATAAAACGAAACTGAATATAGAAGAGATCCACGATTGGCCTAGACACAGAGAAATGGAGGATGATTATGCTTGCAGACAAGAATCTTGAAGATTATTCTTGCTAAAGAAGGATATTCTCATACATTCTCTCATGCATATAGTCCTACACCGATATGCTGTTTTAAGACTTCAAGTAGTACGGTCAAAATCTACAGTCCAATGAACTCGTGATTTAACAAATATTGCTCAGATTTAGCATGGTTCACAGCTTTTTTTGTAACCTCGCAGAACGTTGTCGCAGAGTCTTACTGGTCTCGACCTTCATAGGTGTGCCTTCAGTACCAAACTGTTTTGCGATTCTACCTACACACAGACGAAGTAAATAATTGAGGATCTGAGGTGCTAATAAATCACAATGTTATCATATGTTTAATCCATTTTAAATACCTTACTTTGTCATTAGGTTTCATCCTTTCTAAATAATTTACTTCGTCATTATGTTTCATCCTTTCTAAATAATTTACTTCGTCATTATGTTTCATCCTTTCTAAATACCTTACTTCGTCATTAGGTTTCATCCTTTCTAAATACCTTACTTCGTCATTAGGTTTCATCCTTTCTAAATACCTTACTTCGTCATTAGGTTTCATCCTTTCTAAATACCTTACTTCGTCATTAGGTTTCATCCTTTCTAAATACCTTACTTCGTCATTAGGTTTCATCCTTTCTAAATACCTTACTTCGTCATTAGGTTTCATCCTTTCTAAATACCTTACTTCGTCATTAGGTTTCATCCTTTCTAAATACCTTACTTCGTCATTAGGTTTCATCCTTTCTAAATACCTTACTTCGTCATTAGGTTTCATCCTTTCTAAATACCTTACTTCGTCATTAGGTTTCATCCTTTCTAAATATCTTACTTTTCATCCTTTCTAAATACCTTACTTTTCATCCTTTCTAAATACCTTACTTTTCATAAATACCTTACTTTTCATCCTTTCTAAATACATTACTTTTCATCCTTTCTAAATACATTACTTTTCATCATTTTTAAATACCTTACTTTTCATCCTTCTGAATACCTTACTAAATTCTAAATACTTTACTTTTCTTACTACCTTACTTTTAGCATAATCTAAGTCGACACCTTAATTCTAAATACCTTACTTTTCATTCTAAATACCTTAGTTTTCATCCTTACTTTTCATCCTTTCTAAATACCATACTTTTCATCCTTTCTAAATACCTTACTTTTCATCCTTTCTAAATACCTTACTTTTCATCATGTCTAAATACCTTACTTTTCATCCTTTCTAAATACTTACTTTTCATCCTTTCTAAATAACTTACTTTTCATCCTTTCTAAATACCTTACTTCGTCATTACAATGTTATTATATGTTTCATCCTTTCTAAATACCTTAGTTCGAGGGTAAGAGGAGTCTCCCGTCCCTAATTATTTTTTCATAAGTCAATGGGCTGCTAGCGACTAGTCCTGTGCTTTGTCGATTTCCATGTGAAGTGGCGCTTAAATTGCACTGACATCCATCGTGCCTGACCAAGTGGTCCTCCTGTAGTTTTTAAACTCCAGTCACTGCCACAATTAAAAGATACATGAAGTTCTATCCTCCTGCGGTCAATAGAACTTCAGATCGATGTACGTAGGCATTTCAGTGTAATACTGTGGCTTCTTGTTATTCTACGTGATAGGAGAGGATATTTGCAACGTCGGACTACACTCGTTATCGGAATTTCACATACTTCAAAATTTTATTTGCGAATTTTCCCTGTAATAGGGTAATAAAATTATTCTTTACACTATTTTGTTCTGTTTAGTTGAGTTCTACATGTTACGAAAAAATCTTATGCAGCACATATTACGGTAAAGGACAGAACCAATGAAAGATAAATAAAAGCCTTCTCTTTTTGAGGGATTGTTTCTTCGGAAGAAGTTTTTTTTTTTATTTAAATAAAAAATATTTCCTATTTTGAAATCCCATATGATTCCTCGAACCTTTCGTGCTGTGATAGCTTTCCATTTTGAGTGCTTGCCTCTTTTTTTTCTAAAAATCTAGATAGACTGAGAGAAGAATCCTCTCCAAATAAATGGTCCAACGGTTCTTTTCGAAATACAGAAAAAACTAAAGGAGTAAAAAGTTTTCTTCAGCTTTCTCAAAACTTCTTTTAGGATTTCTAAATTTTTCTTTGTGCTTTCATGCGTTGTTAAAAGACAACTGATATTTTTCCACGAAGATCGATCACACATCGCTGCCCTCTCCTTAGCGAGAGGAAAAGGTCATGAGCTTTAAATTCGCCGTGAGTATGAGAAACTTCGGAGCAGGTGTGATAATTACAATTCTCAGAAATTATTGGCAGAAAAGGATTGGAATAATCTCTTCAGAATATTATAATAATGCAAAAAAAGCACATCAAGAGAATTAATATTCATTTCTCCTTAAAAACACATGTCCCTTCTCACTCATCGCAGTATTGGAACCACCTGAAGAGAAAGGCTGTTGCCAGATATCAGAGCAAAACTTTTAATATAAATTTAAGACTAAAAAAGAACTGCTTCGAGATTTGCGTTGCAAGAGATGCTTAAAGCAGGTTCCTGAAAATTCAGAATATTGACTACTGAGCCACAAGTTAAGCAAAAATAAATTTTTTTTTACATGTTTTTGTACTCTTTTGGTTTTCGTTCCGGGATTTAATGAATACTCAGAACATTCACGGTTATGATATGTGGACCACCCCTAATTTGGAGGCACCTTTTCCAGCGAAAGAAAGGAACAACCTCTGTGCGACGAACACCAACCATATATCTCCGTAACCCCAATCCTGGCCAAAACGTGGACGATTTGTAAGAAGCTCTAGTCTCTGAACATTTGAATGCCGGTGCGACCTTTAGATTCCCAAACACTTAAACAAGGAAAAGAGGAAAGTGCAAATTTAAGCAACATGTAATACGACATATAGATACTTATACACTGAGTGGCTACTTTATTATGACCACCCCCTCAGTACTTCGTTAGGCCACCTTTTGCCTTTACTACTGCGGTGATTCTTCGTGGCATAGACTCCACGAGATGTTAAGTGGTTTGTAGAATCTGCGACCATGCTTGATGAATAGCACTTTCCAGGAGTGCGAGATTGCAGGGTTGTGGATCCAGCTATCTAATGACTCGTTCAACTTCATCCCACAAATTATCAATGGGGTTGAGATCTGGAGATTGTAGGGGGCCACCTAAGCAAAGTAAACATACCGGCATGTTCCTGAAACCAATTCTGTACAATACGAGCACTGTGGCAGGACGCATTATCTTGTTGAAAGTAGCTATCGCCATTGGGATAAACCATTCGCATGACAGGATGCACTTGGTCCGCAACGATGTTTAGATATGATGTGCCAGTCAGACGTTGATCAACACGAAATAAAGGGTCCAAAGCATACCAGAAAATCATTCCCCAAACCATAACGTTGCCTCCAGCAGCTTGAAGGGTTGTAGCAATGCATTTAGGGTCCACGCTTTCGTGCTGTTTCCGCCAAATTCTCACTCGGCCATCGGCATGGTGCAACTGAAAACGTGATTGATCAAACCACATAATTTGTTTCCAATTCTCGACTATCCAATTCTTGGGCTCCTGTACGAACTCGAGACGATTTCTCTTGTTAACTGCAGACAGCAAAGGTGTTCGAACAGGCCTTCGGCTGACATATCCCATCCGATGCAGTGTACGGCGAACTGTTCGTGCAGAGTTGGGATCCTTGATTAAGATGGTCTGTGATTTGCTGTACTGCTGCCCTTCTGTTGTCTGTTACCAGTCTGGATACTCTCCGTTCCGCCCGAGTAGTCACTAGTCAATGACGACCACACGTTGCACGTAGAGACCCAGTTTTTTGGCTGACAGTTCAGTCTTTAAACACATTAACAACAGATGCTCAGGAACATTTCACGAATGCGGCGGTTTCGGTGATACTCGCTCCATGGCTCAGAGCTCCTACAATCATTCCACGTTGAAATTCCGTCAAATCGTTTTTTTACCCATCTCGTCACCCAAAAATCACTTCTATTACTGTCGCAAGCACTAAGCTTTCCCTTTTTATACTAGGCTCACCCTCTCGCGGCAACAGCGTGCAGCTATAGCTCATTTGCTTAAAACTATCAGGTGGTCATAATGAAGTGGCCACTCAGTGTATATCTCGTGTGTTTCCACGACGCATAAGAATAGAAATCGCATGTGTTTCCAAGCAAAATGCGAATAGGAATTTCATATATTTCTAAGGAAGCTACGTATAAGTGGAGAAATCTCATGGAGACGTAAATACAAATCTGATGTTTCTAAACAACATGTAAATTTAAATCTCACGTATCTGTAACGACGATAGACAGATATAACTTTTAATATCATATGTCGTTAAGGAAGTTGTAAATCTGCCGCCCCTACCGGTGGTGCAGTTGTCTAAGCTCTGGCTTATGACCTTTCGTCCGTGAAGAGTCGATTTCGAATTCCGGTGAAGCATCGATGTTGGTAGTCTTACGGCACTGGCTCTCTCCCTTCCCTGGAACCAGTGACCCTAAATTAGGAGTCGTCGATTGATTATAGCCCATCCAGTTGCTCATGGTGGTCGTTAAACTTTCAATTAAAAAAAATAAGATATAAATCTGAATCTCGTCTGTCCTTAAGAAAAATGTAAATATAAATCCGATGTTTTCAAGAAAGATGTAAACACCAGGGTGAGACAAAAGTTCCTTCCGTTTGCAAATAAAAATATTAATTATGCAAGAAAGCCATATATGCGCGCATCATTATTCAAAGTGCAGGCGGTTGTTTTCAATCGTCTTTTGTCAGCGTTCCACCCGAGCCCCGATACCATTCGGCAGGTTCCGAAGACAGAAAATCTTCGATACCAGATTCCACATCCACCACTGAAGCGAAATGTCGCCTTTCTAGGAAATTGTCCGTGGTGCGAAACTAGTGGTCGTCGGATGGGGTGAGATCTAGACTGTATGGAGGATGGGTTGAGATCTGGACTGTATGGAGGACGGGGTAAGATCCGGACTGTGTATGGAGGATGGGGTAAGATCCGGACTGTGTATGGAGGATGGGGTAAGATCCGGACTGTGTATGGAGGATGGGGTAAGATCCCGCGTGGGTATGAAGGTTGGAGTTAGATCCCGACTGTGTATGGAGGTTGGAGTTAGATCCCGACTGTCTATGGAGGTTGTGTTAAGATCTCGACTGTCTATGGAGGTTGTGTTAAGATCCCGACTGTCTATGGAGGTTGTGTTAAGATCCCGACTGTCTATGGAGGTTGGGGTAAGATCCCGACTGTGTATGGAGGTTGAGGTAAGATCCGGAATGCGTATGGAGAATGGGATAAGATCCGGACTCCGTATGCAGGATGGGGTAAGATCCCGAGTGTATACGGAGGTTGGGGTAAGATCCCGAGTGTGTACGGAGGATGGGGTAAGATCTCGAGTGTGTACGGAGGATGGGGTAAAATCCGGACTGTGTATGGAGGATGGGGTAAGATCCGGACTGTGTATGGAGGTAAGATTCCGACTGTGTACGAAGGTTGGGGTAAGATTCCGACTGTGTACGAAGGTTGGGGTAAGATTCCGACTGTGTCTGAAGGTTGGGGTAAGATTCCGACTGTGTCTGAAGGTTGGGGTAAGATTCCGACTGTGTCTGAAGGTTGGGGTAAGATCCCGACTGTGTATGGAGGTTGGGGTAAGATCCCCAACCTCCATACACAGTCATACACAGTATGGAGGTAAGATTCCGACTGTGTACGAAGGTTGGAGTAAGATCCCGACTGTGTATGGAGGTTGGGGTAAGATCCCGACTGTGTATGGAGGATGGGGTAAGATCCGGACTGTGTATGGAGAATGGGGTAAGATCCGGACTGTGTATGGAGGATGGGGTAAGATCCGGACTGTGTATGGAGGATGGGGTAAGATCCGGACTGTGTATGGAGGATGGGGTAAGATCCGGACTGTGTATGGAGGATGGGGTAAGATACGGACTGTGTATGGAGGATGGGGTAAGATCCAGACTGTGTACGGAGGATGGGGTAAGATCCGGACTGTTTACGGAGGATGGGGTAAGATCCAGAGTGTTTACGGAGGATGGGGTAAGATCCAGAGTGTTTACGGAGGATGGGGTAAGATCCGGACTGTGTACGGAGGATGGGGTAAGATCCGGACTGTGTATGGAGGATGGGATAAGATCTGGACTGTGTATGGAGGATGGGGTAAGATCCCGAGTGTGTACGGAGGATGGGGTAAGATCCGGACTGTGTATGGAGGATGGGATAAGATCCGGACTGTGTATGGAGGATGGGGTAAGATCTGGAATGTGTATGGAGGATGGGTATGAGATCTGGACTGTGTATGGAGGATGGGTATGAGATCTGGACTGTGTATGGAGGATGGGGTATGAGATCTGGACTGTGTATGGAGGATGGGTATGAGATCTGGACTGTGTATGGAGGATGGGGTATAAGATCTGGACTGTGTATGGAGGATGGGGTAAGATCACGCGTGTGTATGGAGGTTGGGGTAAAATCCCGACTGTGTATGGAGGTGTTGGGGTATGATCCCGACTGTGAATGGAGGTTAGGATAGGATCCGGACTGTGTATGGAGGATGGGGTAGAATCCAAGACCTTCCAATTCCTGTAGTATCCAGTGGACCACTCTAGAGGTGTATATTATCCACTTGCATCAACGCCTGCTTCCCATTGAAGAGATCTGGGAAGCGCTGGCGCAGAGCATCCTGGACCCGCTGCAGTTGCTTGGCATGGCGGTTCCTGTCCACATCCTGACCATGCGGCACGAGTTCCCAGTCCACAGGATATTCACAATTCAGTTGTTTTTCCGTTCGTGGCCTCAGCCACTGGTTCTCAGTAGTAGGATAACCTAGAAATATCCACTTGTCTTCACTTGTAGCAATGTAACTCCAAAACCTATCGTCCTGTGTATTTGACAGAGAACGATAGGTTGTTCTGCCTGATGGGTGACAATTCATGATGGGGAAACATTCCATGGCGCCTAGTGCAGTGAAAAACGTTAATGGATTTGTAACAGAGACCCCACCTCAGCTGTCAGTTGTTGTGTACAGATATCAAGGTTTGCTGTCACTGTTTCGACCAGTGTATCAATGTTGTTGGGCGTCGGGACATCGGCTTATCGTCGAGACTGGTGTCCCCAGCATTGAAACATTTTCCTACACCGTTTCTTCCCTTACAACTGCATAAATTTCACTTGCTGCTGCTGTCGCGTTTAACCATTTTTCCAATAAGACATAACGCAGATGCGCACAAAAAGCACGTTTATTAATCTCCATTATCTGCTCACCTGATAAGGCAATGTGGCTTCATGGCTATTGACGCTTGTGTCGTTTCGTACAGGATTGTAGGCCCAACATTATGTGTTGTAGCTCAGGACGAAAAAGCTTTTTCTTTCCCTGATATAAACCTCATGTGCCTCTAATGAAGATAGAAAGATTTGATATAAATCTCTTGTGTCTGTTACGACGATAAGAAGATTTAATATAAATCTCTTGTGTCTGTAACGACAATAAGATTTGATATAAATCTCTTGTGTCTGTAAAGACAATAAGAAGATTTGATATAAATCTCTTGTGTCTGTAACGACAATAAAAAGATTTGATATAAATATCTTGTGTCTGTAAGGACAATAAGAAGATTTGATATAAATCTCTTGTGTCTGTAAGGACAATAAGAAGATTTGATATAAATCTCTTGTGTCTGTAACGACAATAAGAAGATTTGATATAAATCTCTTGTCTGTAACGACAATAAGAAGATTTGATATAAATCTATTTTGTCTGTAACGACGATAGGAAGATTTGATAAAAAATCTTGTGTCTGTAGCGACAATGAGATTTAATATAAATCTCTTGTGTCTGTAACGACAATAAGAAGATTTGATAATTATCTTGTGTCTGTAACGACGATAGAAAGTTGTAAACGTAAATCTATTGCGCCTGTAACGACGTTAGGACGATTTGATATAAATATCTTGTGTCTGTAACGACAATAATAAGATTTAGTATAAATCTCTTGTGTCTGTAACGACGATAGGAAGATTTGATAATTCTCATGTGTCTGTAACGACGACAGGAAGTTATAAGGATAAATCTATTATGCCTGTAACGACGTTAGAAAGATTTGATGTAAATCCTTTGTGATTGTAACGACGATAGCAAGATGTAAAGATAAATCTGTTGTGTGTGCCTGTAACGACGATAGGAAGATGTAAAGATAAATATCTTGTCTTTAACTACAATAGGAAGATGTAAAAAAGAATATCTTGTCTGTAACGACGATAGGAAGATGTAAAGATAAGTCACCTGTCTGTAACGACGATAGGAAAATGTAAAAGTAGATCTGATATACTCTAAGAATGATATAAATATAAATCGTGGGTTTCTCAGGAAAATGTAATTACAAATCTCATATATTTTACTAAGAAAGATGTAAATATAGATCTCATGCGTCTATAAGGAAAATGTAAACATAGATATACATTTCCAAGGAAGGTGTAAATATAAATCCTATGTGTTCATAAAGAATTTGCTGTATATATATCGTGTTCAAAATACAGGTGTAAATATAAACCTCAAGTTTCTCTAGCGACGATAGGAAAATGTAAATAAATATCTCGTACTTTTCTGAGAAGCACATTAAGATATCTCTGGGACACATGAAATCACCGGGGAAAATGCACTTTCCGATATTGCAGATCGATTATTCCAGCGGATGTGATCTCGGTCGCAGCACTTTTAACTGCAAAAACTGAATACAGTCATGAAATTTTGGAAACTTCTAAATAAAAACGAGTTTTCTTCAGTCGCTATTTATGTCGATAATACATTAACTAAATTTTCAGGAACCCATCGTAAGCTGCTTTAATGTATCTTTGCCGGCCCAGTGGCGCAGTGATCTAAGCGACGGCCTCTGATCATTCGTCCGAAATGAGTCCGAGTTCGAATCCCGTGTGGCTCGGATGTTGTGTTTGACTTACGGCATTGTCCCTTCCCTGGAACCTGTGACTTTAAATTAGGGACGGGCGACTGCTTATAGCCCATTGAGTTGCTCACGGTGGTCGTTAAACCTCCAATAAAAAAAATTAATGTATCTTTCGAAATATATCGCCTTCTGTTTGTGTTTCATTTACATAAACAAGTTAGTAAAATCATGCAATGCATTGATTATGATACGCTTTCCAACATACTAGAAATCACTATTTAAGTTGTTACTCAAATTATGAGGAAAAATGATTGTGAAATAAATCTCACCCCTGTGCCCTGACCTTTGATCCTATTTCGATGATATCAGCAGAACTGGTTCAGTATACCTCCGAAATAACATGATAAAGTTTTATCGCAATCGAAGCAATTTTACGTAAGTTATGATGCATAAGGATTATGGAATAGATCCCACTTCTGTGTCCTAACCTCTCACCTCATTTCGCCCATTTTCAATAGGATTCGTCCGCAGGTAGGTCCCTACAACATACTAACATTTCATCCAAATCGAAACATTTTTACGTAAGTTATGACGCATAAGGGCGATGGAAGTGATTCCGCTCCTATGTCGTGACCTTTGACCCCCATTTCGCCAATTTTCAATAGGGTTTGTCCCCAGGTGGTCTCTTATCACATACTAAAATTTAATCAAAATCGAACCTTTTTTACGTTAGTTATGACGCATACGAGCAGTGGAATGAATCCCGCTCCTATGTCCTGACCTTAGATCCCATTTCGTTCGCTTTCAATAGTGTTCCTTTCCAGGTGCTCCCCTACCACATACAAAAATTTCATCGAAATCGAACGATTGTTACGCGAGTTATCGTGCGGACGAACATACGCACACAACGCGTGACGTAATGAGGCAGATGGGAATCGCGACCATCTGCTCGCAAGAGTGTGACGTCATAAAACTTTAATAGGATCCACACACAACGCGTGACGTAATGAGACAGCTGGCGTGACCGCGCGCCAACATCTAATGGGACGACGTCATGACACTACACTAAAAACGTGGTAATTCGGGGTGGTTATTTAACCCACTAAACAAATTTTCCTAAAGTCGAAATCAAGCTAAATCGAGTTCTAGTACCAGAAAACGGGAGGGTAACGACTTTCATCAAAATTCTTAGAGCCGTTTTCAAAATAAAATTTACATACATACAAGAATTGCTCCTTTAAGGTGAACGTCAAGTAATTTGCTTCCTGTACTTCGAATGGAAAAATTTTTGTGCACATTTTGTTCCCAATTAATGCATTCCCAAGGATGAAAATTTGAACATCGATTAAAATATCTTCATTTTATACTTGGAATACTTAATATTTTCTAAAACATAATAATAATTATGCAATCGAACATTTGTTTGTCTACTGACGTCATCAAAGTACAGATCGCGCCATTCTTTTTCTGGTTTCAACACCACCAAAGGAAAAGTTATTAATTTTTAATATAATTATGGTTATGTTTTAGAAAATATTAAGTTTTCCAAGTTATAATATGAAGTTATTTTAATCGATGTTCAAATTTTCATCCTTGGGAACACATTAATTGTGAAGGAAATGTGTACAAAAGTTTTTCCATTGGAAGTACAGGAAGCAAAATTACTTGACGTCCACCTTAATAATATGGGATAAGGGCGATGGAATGGATCGCCATCCTATGTCCTGATCTTTGACCCCATTTCGTCCATTTTCAATAGGGTTCGTCCCCAGGTGGTCCCCTACCAAATACTGAAATTTCATCGAAATCGAACCATTTTTACGCACGTTATGACGCATAAGGGCAATGGAATGCATCCCGCTCTTATGTCCTGACCTTTGACCTCACTTCACCCATTTTGAAAAGGGTTCGTTCCCAGGCCGTCCCCTACCACATAGTAAACTTTCATTGAAATCGAACCATATTTACGCAAGTTATGGCGCAATAAGGGCAATGGAATGATTCCGCTCCTACGTCGTGACCTTTGACCCCATTTGTCCCATTTTCAATAGGGTTCGTCCCCAGGTGGTCCCCTATACCACATACTAAAATTTCATCGAAATCGAACTATTTTCACGCCAGTTATCGTACGTACGGACGGACAAAGCTGGAGCATATACGCTTCTTCAACCTAATGTTGGAAAGCGTAAAAAATGGAGTTTTAACTGTTATCTGGCAATAGCTATTCGCTCATGCCATGATGAAACATTTGGAGCAAAATAAATTCCTGAAGAAGACTTACTATTATATGAATACTTACGTTAAAGACAGAAGTTTGCCATTTTCTTTTGTTTAAGGGTACCAATCCTTTAATCATGCCTATTAATTGCCTCACACCTCCTGAGAGAGCTTCTTTATTAGCTATGCTAAGAGGTGAAAATTTCCAGAACAAATGCATGCTGTTTAAAACTCTTTCCCTGTTCTCATCTTACAGTGAATTCTTCAATTACACGACGTACCAGAAATCGTTTGATCAAGCGAAATTCTCCCTTCGTTCCTTACCAAGATGTTAATTTCATTGCGTCTTTCTTGAGTTTCGAACTAAGGACTTCCCAGAGGAACAAGCTGCGTAATTTCTTTGGTTTATCATTCTCAATCGAAAGTATCTTGCGTGGGATAGATTCTTTTCGAACAAGAACGTGATAAGTGAAGTAAGTGGTTCAACAGAATCTCGTGAATTCCTCAGATTCACGAACGTTTCCTACTTTGATTACCTCAGCAGAGAAATCATTAACAGAAATGGTGAAAGAACAGCCACATAACTTCGCTTCCTATAATTTACACCGGGAACAGAAAATCGTACAACGTATACCGCGTGAGTTAAAAAAACGATATCAGCAATTTTTTGAAAGGCAACCGTAATATATGGCAAAGCATTTATTAGTAGACTTAATTTTTGCTCCTCTTTTGGAAAAAAAGTACATGCTTATATTATATCACTTTGCCGGACCGGCTATGGATACCATATATGTGAAACTATTAGTCAGATTTGAAAAACAACTACTGCATTGAAGCGTAAATGGACGTAAATGCGGATGGTATTTTTGTATTGGAACGTAATCGGGCGATAGTGCAGAAGCAATTGAATGCAAAATACAGTTTATTCCATATCATTATTTCTAAATATCCGATTGAAACATTTCTTACTTTCTTTCGAAGCCATTCACTTTTGGTTACAGTTTCTTTTTCAAGTAGTGTACAGATTCTCCGCTAGGGAGCGTCAAAGTAAATTTCTATTTCTTCAATATCTCTGCTTCTAAAAGTCCTATTTGAAAAACTCTTTCTGCGTCGGTTAGAGCTCCTGGTGGGGAACTTACTGCATGTACACTGCCGGAAAGTGAAAAAAAGAACACCAATAAAAATAGCTGCATCTATGAGATTTGCATCGTAGCAACAACTTGTTAAGAAAGGAAAGTAGTTATCACACGTGTGAAGTGGTTAAATGTTAATTTTGCCTTTTGATGCGTATTACAAGAGGCACATTTCAATAAGGTGTTCCACCTCCTCCAGCAGTAATAAAACCTTCCAATCTGGCATGAAATCGGCCGTACAAATGTTGGATATCACGCTGGGAGATAGCATTCCATGCGCTTTTAACTTGGACGCATAATTCAGAGACGATCGCTGCCTGCCTGAGTCCGCTGAAGCCTTTGTCCGATCCAGTCCCAGACATGCTAGATTGGAGACAAATCGGGAGAGCGTGGTGTCCAAGGGAATTGATGCACAGCCTGAAGAGCAAGTTCAGTTGGCCCGGGCGGAGTGTGGGCATCAATTAGAGGCATGTTGTGCTCCCCAGAGTGTTACAACTGACTGCCTGCCGTTCTCTTATCGTCTGAGTAATGTGTTGCACCTAATGGGAACGTCATTTCCACTGTAACGACGCAATACCTCGAATACACGTTTCATTTGAATGACTCGTTTACATAATTTATCTCGAAACATCAATGTTTTTATAAAAAATGTGTAATACTGCATTCGACCTTTGCACAAGTCTCGAAAAAAACGGCAGTCGTTTTAGTAACCGTAGCAACAAACCACACCTGTTTATCACGCATGCATCGTCGGTAGTGAGCAGTGCAATAAGCGTTGTTTCGTGAATCCCTAACAAGTGTTTCCGCGATGTGATTTTTCAAAAACATTGATGTGATAGGGAACAAAAATACACCATTAAATTTTGCTGTCGACTAAAGAAGACTGTCGGAAAGAGTTTCCGTCTTATACAAGAGGCTTATGAATGTCTATTAAAATCATTAATTTGCATATGACATAAAGAATTTATGGATGGTCGCGAGTTGGCGGCTTTAATCGCGCATGGAGGACGACCTTGAATGAGTGTTACAGAGGTAAATATCAATACAGTAGGTATTATTATATAATATACAAGCTTTACTACCCTGCTTTGCTCGGGATTTAGGCTTATTAATTTCACATTCCCTTATATGTCACTGAAAAAATCTGGAAAAAAATTGATGCTGCCAACAAAGGATAAAGCTGATTTCACAAATTCGGTCATTACAAATTATTTATTCATAGTGTGATTATTTCAGCACTTGGTCGTACATTGCTGTCACAAACATTTGTCGAGAATTAAAGCATCGAAATGTACAAAATGTAGGGAATCTGTGGAATCAAACGGACCAAAAGCGTTACGAATTATTTAACACGAGTCCACGAGACACAGCATTACAACACTGACTAAACAAAATTCGTTAACAATTTGTTATCGACCATCAAATGTATCTTGTGCTTTCGGTTTCAGACGTCTTTGAGGGGCGAATCTCTGGGATAAAAAAGTTAAAAACGTATTTTTGCGAATATTTTATGAAACTGGCTGAAATTTTAATTAACACCATAGATCATTACTAGGAACATGAGCTCTAAATGTCGCCTGAATCGGTAAATAACTTTTTAAATTAGCCATCAGAATTTTATTAACCGTTGCTGCATATATATTTCTGTTTACCGATGAATTAAAAATTCCATGGCTATTTGAAAAAGTTTTGACCGGTTTCCGGTGAAATTTTGAGGGACTCCTCTTATTACCAATTCATGGTGCTCATAAAAATTTCAGCCCGTTTTGTTAAGATTTCGCAAAGTTCGTTTTTGCATTTTTTTTTCAAAGAATAGAAATACCCGTGGATGTGCCGCGGCGATGAATGCAGTCCCGTGCTTTCAGATAACGACGACGTAGCAAACGACGCCGACTTTATTGATTAGGTTATTAATTAATTCATAACTCGCGAACGGAACAACGTAGAGATCTTAAAATAGTTGCGTTAACCTAGAAATTCCAGTATTAATAAGCTATGCAAATTTCATGATTCCACAGTTCGGCGTTCGAGAGTTTTTGCTGCTTCAGACAAACACATTTCGTGTTTTATATATAAGATAATAAATAAAATATATAGCTCACATTTCAAAATCGTCAATTCACAGAATTTTAGAATTTTTAACGAGCATTTTGGGCATGAAACGTGTTTGCTCAATTTGGGTTCCCATTTCTTTTCATGTAAAGCCCAGTTCTGTCGTTTCTTATTCGTAGAAAATGAATATTAAGTTGATGCCCCAACCTGCATTACAGTCCATACTTGTTACCATCTGACTTCTGGTTGTCCGCCATTTTAAAAAGGACATTACGGGGACGCCAACTTGAGACTTCCCAGCAAAAACACAAGTGCTGGGAAACTGCTGGCCATCAGCTGGCAGTGATGGGTTACTGCTGGCTGAAATCTGCCGCTCACGGCCCGGTAGTGGTCCGTTGGTGGCAGCGCTATCAGTTGGCGAGCCATTGATGGCCCTGCAGCATCATCGTGAATTGTGGGCCTCCAAGCAAGTGCCACTAGTGGCCCGTTGCTGGCAACCAATGCAACCCCCCAACAGCAGGTGAAGCATCGGGACTGCGACTGCGCATGCGCAGATGCAACACTTGCTGTGTCTCTCATGGTACCAGTTAGTTGAAGACGACGCTATCGCCATCGTGTTATTTTAGTGGATGTTAAGAAAAAATCCATATGTGAAGAGGCGAATTAATTTCCTAATGAAATTTTACGTCGACGAAGATATCAGATTAAGCCTTGAAATACTAGATTACAGCCATGAAATACACCCACTCCATTCCCATGAATAACAATTCATGGAATGGAGTGGATGAATAACAAGAAAAATTTGAAACTGCTTGAAACACATATCCTGGAAAACCATTAAAATAGCGTTTGTTGGGGAAAAAAAAAAAAGAATTATACGCGTACAAAATTTATTAATTATTTGAAGGGAAAAAAAAAGCAGCGGCATGTGGTGTACTCATCCATGGGGTGATTACACTAGACTGGGAGGAATTCGCTTCTAAAAATAACGAGAAGTAAAATAAAATATATTTTACTCTTTAAAACAAATGTAGCTTCGGACAACGGAAAGGAAAGACACAAAGTTAAAAATGTAACAGAATGTGACATGAACCCGGGTAAATATATAATTATTCAACCATCTCTTTTCAAGACTGCAAGGACAGTGCAAAACTTTAGAAAGCGACTAAGTATGTACACGCCTTGAAAATGAGTGAAGTTCAATTAAGGTAAAAAAAAAAAAAAAAAAAACTATCGTTAAGTTGAAAAAATTAATTTATCAATTATATGAAACTGACTTTTATGAAAAATACCTCGCAATATTGCAAAATGAAAGAGGGAAGCATTCGATTACAAATTGCATACCAAACAGATAGCTTCCAGCACGTATCTGAGCGTAGTGAATTAGTCCGGTCGGTAGCGATCGCGGCTTCCGCGCAAACGGCCCAGGATCGAATCTAGTCAGATGCAAACGGGCGTTTTTCCGGTCTGTCGAGTAAATTTCCCCAGCGCAGTGCGTTAATTCACAAGTTTCGTAAGGGTAGGAAAAAAAATTGTAGGTATCCTTGCTTTTTTTTTATTATTATTATGGCTACTACTGGGAAATTGGCGGACAAGATTCGGCAAGCCACCAGTTACGTCTCGTGGTTGCTGGCTGCCACTAACGGCCCACTAGCGGACCACATTAGGCTAGCCATCATTTCTGGCACGTGCTTGCAGGGCCACTGAAGAGCCACTTGTGGCAGCTACTGCCTGTGATGGACCACTGATGGCCCTGTTGTGGCATATGACAACTGATGGGGTGCCAACTGTTGGCCTGAACTGCTGGCTCTTCTGTTGGCCGCCCGGACATTTTATTGACGGTTCGGCAGCGGCAACATAGTGCTGGGCCATTGCTGGCTGCCAGCAATGGCCCACTGCTGGCCCAGCAAGACTGTTTTTGCTGGGTTATCAATAATTAATTACAGCTTCGCAGGAGTGCTTAAACAGCATTTCCGAATAATAATTCCAGAAGACATTCAAAACGTGGGAATAACTTTGGGTCACCTGTATTCGATACAATGGGCAGTATTTAGATAAAGATGGCCACTTCCTTGATAATTTAGGTACTCATATTATTTTACAAAAACATCCTCAGTTATTTTGAGACAAGCCTTGTATAATTATGCGATTTCAGAACGAATTATGGCTTAATAAAATTAGTAGTTTCGGTGCAAAACATTTCTTTTATTACCCTTATAAATAAACATTCGATTATAAAGAATTATTACTTTCACATACCTAAATCTGCTAATTTTGAGATCATTATGAAGCAAATGTTTTATTTTTATCATTTATTTTCATATCGGCTATTTTACGTGGATGATTTCCAAATGAGAATGAAATGTAATTTCTGAAGGAATGGTATGAGCAACACAGCGTTTATCAAAGTCGAGCACCAGCATGTGTATCTAGAATCTTAAAATTAATTGGTATTCTTCTCTATCGTTAGCATGCAATAATTAATTCGAGCTATAGATGGAAATCCATTTCCTTAAAACCTTTGTTAAATACCGTGCAAGTAATTTTTGTGGATTATGGTATTTCTTTCTATAGCTAACAGAAGGATCTCTCCTTGTGTATGCAATATACACTCATTGCCAAAAATATTTGCACCCAGAAAGAAGCAACCTACAGGAATGAAACTTGAGGGGGCAGGTTTGACATAGTGAGACAGGCAAATGATTCCAGTATCACGCTCGGCCGCGCATGTGACACAAGCAAGGAGGGGTCGTAGCGTTGTGCCTGACCGGCTATATAAGGTCGTCCCGTTGGGCATGCTTGCCATTCTGACTCATCCTGTTGTGTTGGTTTCACCCTTTGCAAGTGAAGTATACATCGGATAAAAGTTCGGAAGCAATTCGAGCAGCTGGAGAAGTTCGAGAGGGGAAGCATCGTCGGGCTCCGGGAAGCGAGATGATATTATCGGCGTATGGAGCGCCATACCAGTCGTGGGAATATCACCATAGCACGCTGTTGGTGGGCAGTGGATAAGAACAAGGAACGCAGCAGCGACAAGAAGGGTCTGGGAGACCTGGACGAACCACGAAGAGAGAGAGAGGACCGACGGGCTGTCCGACATGCGCGGAGTGACCCAACAGCCACGATTGTAGATATTCAGCAAGCAGTGGTGTCTTCCATTCATCGTCTGATTAGTGCTAGCACCATTGGTAGTCGGTTGCACGACGTAGGACTAAACGGGCGCAGACCGTTACGACGACTGCCCTTAACACCATTGCATTGTCGCCAAAGACTGCAATGGTGTCGTGCCAAACTGTCATGGAGTCACGCAGAATAGCAATGGGTGATCTTCAGTGACGAGTCCCGCTTTTGTCTTGGAGGAGACGACCACCGAATCCGTGTGTGGAGGCACCGTGGTCAGCGCCAAGATGAACGGTTCGTTGTCGAGCGTCACACGTCCAGAAGGCCTGGTGTCATGGTGTGGGGTGCAATTGCTTATGATGCCAGATCACCTTTGGTGTTCATTACATGCACTTTGACAGCTCAACATTACGTTAATGAGGTCGTGCCACCAGTGGCTCTACCTTTTCTGAACTCAAGTTATATTTTCCAACAGGGCAACGCTCGTCCGCATACTGCTCCTATCTCGAGAGCTTGCCTTCAAGGCACGGCCATTGGCATCGCCAGACCTATCGCCGATTGAATATTTGTGGGATTCTATTGCACACGCTATCCATACTCCATCCCTACCGAACAATCTGCAGGAACTGCGTGAGAATACTCAAGCTGCATGTTATTGGCTTATCGCAGGACACCATTAGCATCCTGTACAATTCCTTGTTGAGATGTCTGGTATGCTGTGTGAGCAAACATGGCGGCCCGACGCCATACTATGAGACACTAGTTATTGGCGTGTAGCTTAATAAAAAAAAATATTGGCCATATCAGTCTGAATGTTTAATCAATTATTGTTCCTAGTAACCTTTACCTGAATAGCATTGCAATCCGACACGTCCTTCTGGGTGCAACTCTTTTTTTGACGATGAGTGTATATTAATTGTGAATTTGAAACGCCTGTCCCGTGGCTCAGTGTCCCAAGCTCGGGCCTTTCAGCGTTTCGCGAAGTGGGATTGTGCTCGTGTCTCTATGAAGAATATATGGTGCGTTTGCTCACGGCACTAATTCTCTGCCTTCTCTGCAACCATGGATTTGAATTAGTGAGGGACAACATCTTACGCCCTTATAGTTACCCCTGGTCATCGTTAACATTCTATCGGTTGTAACGAATTAACACGGAGTTAGCAAAATGGGCTGAAATCAGCTCGAACGTTTATATTCGCTGTGTAACAAGTGGACCAAACGCGGCTGGAACGAGAGAACCGGCACATGAAAAAGCGTTGCTTTCCCACTTGCTATGTTATTCAAAGTACCCATTTATAGGGATAAGGATTAATATTAGTCCTTTCTAACTGATCAGTTTCTGGAAGCCCTATAACATTGGTGACGAACCTAAAAAAGGAAAGAGACCTTTGAGCTTCTTGTTTCTACCCAATGGCATGGTGTCGGTGTCAGGGGGACTAGTCCTTCCGTCTCATGAGTTGGAGCAGATAACAAAGGACAATAAAGGAGCGCTTATCATTGTGACAGGTTTATGGTCTGTACTCCTGAAATGAGATGAAACAACAGGAACTGTTTCGACGTAGATTTCGTAAACCCCGGTGGTTATGTGGACATTTCTTTTTGGGTAGCGCGGAAAATTTCGAGCATCATTTGTTTCAGTTACATAATTCTCTTAAAGGGTTAAACATCGAAACAAAAAAAAATTGGAACTTGTGATCATACTGTTTCTTAATTTCCAAACGCGTATAATTCATGATTGAACGTTTTATCAACACATAACCGAAAAATTGTTACCCGGTAACCGCTGGGGATCCGAAACCCAGATCTCTCGCACATAGCACCGTTGATAAACACACATAGCGCCGTTAATTGTTCGCTACCGTAGCGTAAGGCTCACGCGCTCGGCTAGATATCGAGAGAATCTGGGATTCGGAATAACAGCTGTTACCAGATAGCAATTTGTCGGTTGCTATGTTTTGACAAAACGGGGAAAGAGCGATGTATTTGTTTGCCACTTATTTGAAGGGATTTTCACTTTGGATCTCACTAACGCGTTCGGCTAGATATCAAGAGATCTGGGATTCGGATCTCTAGCTGTGACCGAATAACAATTTTTCGGTTGCTATGTGTTGATAAAACGTGGAAAGAGCGCTGTCTTTGTTTGTGTTATTCACAGATGCCACGTATTTGAAAGGTTTTTACATGTATAGTTTTAGCAGTTGTGCACGTTCGCCGAACGGTGAATTTATAAAACTACTTTTTGAACATACAATTTAAAGTAAAGGAAAAGTAATTTAAGATCCTTAGTTGTTTTACGGATTAGAACAGGGTCGTGACGACAGTGCATACGGTTTGGCTTAAAACGATAGCAGACTTTGGCGCCTCTTAAATGTAAATGAAAATTTCGTGGAATTCTTACAGCATTTCAACGTTTCTGGCATGATTATCTTTAAACCTATCAGCATTTTGAAGAGTAAAGCAAACTACTCATTTGAATTTTTTGGTTTTCAGACTTTTTTTGCGTGTAGAAGTGGTAGAAAAATTCAAGCGCACACTATTACAAAGCTCGACTTTTTATTTATTTTTCTTTACGAATTTCTGCGGGTGTCCGGACTTTAAGATCTATCACCATGCCAATTTTCTGATCTCTAGGTCATTTAGAAGTAGTCGAACAATTCGCGAAAAGTTCAAACAAGCAGTGTTCCAAAGCAGTCATTTTGATTTTCTTGGTTTTCGAACTTTTCCACGTATTCGGACTTTCAGAAAATTGTCATGCTGATAGATCTTACCTCTAAGTCAGTTAGAAGTGGTCAAACAAATCTGGGACGGAAACATTCGCATTTTCCCGTTTTTCCACTTTGCTTCATATACCTAGGTATATATATATACTGAAGAGCAATTGAATTAGATACAGCTGGCGTTACGCAAATGTGGCGCTGTGGGTGGCCCTGTAAACGGAAACAACATGACGTATGCAGCGAGCCGACAACATAAGGAGTGATGCGACGGGAATCAGTAAGAGTCGGACGCAGTATGGGTAAAACGAAGGATCTAAGCGCATTTGATCGTGGGTTAATTGTCGGTGCCCGACGATTAGCCCACGATGAAATGCGCTAATTGTCGGTGCCCACCGAATGGGTCACTCCATCTCGGAAGTCATGCAGGCACTGGGATTTTCACGAGCCACTGTGTCACGGGTGCACCGTGAGTACATCGAATCCGGTAAAACCATCCCTCCAAGGACCAACTGCCGTGGACAACAGCGTGTGGATAAGCGGGGTCATCGTCGGCTGGCTCGCATTGTAACAGCGGATAGACGGGCCACAGTGCAAGAAATCACTCGGCAGTTTAACGCTGGTGCACAAAAACGTGTAAGCAGCCACACCATCCAGAACCACCTCCTCGCTATGGGGTACAGAAGCCCTCGTCCCACGAGGGTACCGCTGCTGACCACACATCACAGGGTGCAAAGATTAGCATGGGCGCGGGAACATCGCCACTGGACCCTAGATATGTGGAAAAATGTTGCCTGGACTGATGAGTCGGGATTCACGTTGGTACATGCGGATGGCAGGATACGAGTACGGCGCAAACCACATAAAGCGGTGGATCCTTCTTGCAAGCAGGATACTCATCAAGCTGGTAGGAGTGGCATTCTCGTGAGGGGACTGTTTACGTGGATTGAAATGGGACCCCCTGGTACGCGTGACATCGTCCCTCACAGGTCAACGCTACAGGGGTGTCCTGGACGACCATTTGCTCCCGTTTGTGCGTCTTCAACATCCCACTTAGGACCTCATCCTGCAACAAGACAATGCACCGTGCCATCGCTCTCGAATTGTATCCGAATGGTTGGATGAACACTCCACCGACGTGACCTCGCTTCCCTGGCAAGCTATGTCACTTGACCTCAATCCCATCGAGCACATCTAGGATGCCATCGAGAGAGATGTTCGAGGCTCTTACCCTTCCCCCTTCCCTCCATGAAATCTTCGTGAACTGTGGGAGCTTGTTGAGGGGTCGTGGATCCGTATGGCTTCCCAACGCTTCCGGTGTCTTGTCGATTTCGTGCCGAGACGAATCGCCGCCGTCATCATAGCGAAAGGTGGTGCTACACGTTACTAGACAGGTATCTCTAATTCAATTGCTCTTCAATGTAGAGAGAGAAGATGGTAAAAATTCTTGTAGTATTGTGCAGGGTTCTCCTTCCGCTTCTTAAAGAACAAATTTTTGTTTACTAGTATAGTAGATTCCGGTTAATTGGGCCATCAACTAATCGGGGCAGCCGTTTATTTGGGATAAATCTAGAAGATCCTTAATTAGCTCTTTGGGATGAAGCTTAAAAAAATTGAGGTATCTTCTTAATTGGACTAAAGTGTTCTAACCCCAGGGTGTCTCAATTAATTTTAATCTACTGTATAAGTTTCCTTTACGATGTGATTAGCGTTTTCCTTAAGAATCATAAGGCGTTTTCGAATATTAGCTATATTTATAATAGAAAATATGAATTCTGAAAGAATGGACGAAAAGTGATCAATATGTGGAAATCCACTTCATATAATGTGGAGTCGCAAACTGTTCTTCCGATAAAACCTTTGCCTCAAAACGTAATGAAAAATTCTGTTTCATTACTGACGGAAAGTTTTCTTCATTCTATTTATTATTGGAATAATAATTTAGTTTTTGTGATCTAGTATATCACCTCTAAATAGATGGAATTTTGTGGGAAAAAATAATAAACATTCGCCAAAATGCAGGTAACAAAAGAAAAGAGTACATGTTATTTTAATTTCTAGTCTGGAACTGTTCCACGAAAGTGAAAGCATTTGGCTTCAGAAGGTATTTTAAATTACAATGAAGAGCAAACTCATGTAGATGCTCCTTTCATAACTTTGTATTCACCAAATTCCTTCGAAGCAGCTCATTCGCTCTTTTCTTTCCTTTCACTTCAAGCTCGTTAAACAAAGAAAACTTCCCAGGAAGAAAAATATTTCCGTGAGTTTCATTTTGAATTTCCGCTGTTCTAGTTTTCTTGTCGAAAATGTTCGTTAGCAACGTTGTTCCGTGAGGAAATTCTTGTAATAGCTTGCATTTCAGAAAAATGATGGGGGGGGGGGGAGGAGGAAAGAACAAGACAAAATGCCATTGTGTTCCTTACGCTTACGAAGTAATAGAACGTTTCTTCTGAAAATTCCCGAAGCAGCCTACTTGCGTGAATGAAATTCTTCACCTGAAGATCAAACAGCAGATAAAAATCCCATTCCATGTTTCATGAAACCGCGTGATACGTCATTAATTCATTAGTTCTTAATTCTATTCTGTTAATGTAGTAATGCCAGTAAGAGGTATTACGTTATCTTTCATTTTAGAACACCATGGAATCGGGTTGTATTATCTACGCAAGCAGTTCCGGAAATAATACACATAAGTTTTATTGTACTTGTATTATTTATAAACGAAATCTGACCAAAGGATACCGAGACTACAAAATAAAAGCATTTGATTTATGGATGAAGAATCTTATCCGAAGAAGAAATCTTAAGTAATTGCAAACAACTGTCACAGTGATTTTAGGTGTTCTGACTCAAAGTAATGTTTAACTTTTCCGAATCAGCAGTGTTTGCAGTTTCACTGTTTCTCATCGTAGAAATGTTTCTTTAAAGGCTTCGGGAAGCGGAAATAAGTTATAGTTTATCATTTACTACCTACAGAGCTTTGCAAAATAATTTTATCTAACTGTATTTTCTTTTTAAACGAGTCTGAATTCGAATATATGTGTTATTCTATCAGAAATTGTAGCAAACATTTTGTAAGGCGTTCTTCATGGACATTACTACAGCGGAATGGGTTTCCGAAAGGTATTATGGAAGAAACTGCATTTACTTTAGTTATTTCCAAAATAAAATATTTTTCTTCCCGCGATTGTTACTTTTTCCCCTTTCAATGATATGTGCAGTTCTTTAAAGAAATGTTGGAAGATTCCCGTGCATGTGCGCCAAAGGAAAGCCAAGTAAAATTCGGTGTGAAATTTGAACGGAACCAGTGATCAGCATTGAGCTCATTCTTGTTTGTTAGCCTTTTTACCATTTACAAATTACTAAAATCTCTGCAAATAATTTGTTTCTGTCGCCTTCTCGTTGGCCGAGAGGACTGAAGCGCTGGCTTCTGACATTTCGTCAGAGATAGGCTTCGGTTTGAGTCACGAGTGAAACATGGGTGATGTGCCAATAAAATGGCGCTTGGCTCTGTCACTTTGCTGGAACCAGCGACTCTAAATTTGGGATGGGTGACTATTTAAACCCTTCGTTCAACCCTAAGAAAAATCTTAATATCTGTATTAATGACTTGTCGTTTTATTTTTGCACTTAGCTTTTCTATATACAGCGTGATTCATAATTATTGTTGGAGTTTCCGTGGCCTGGCATGGTCAAACCGTAACCGATCAAATAAAACCGCCTGCAGCATAAACAAGGTCACCGCGAAAAGTTTTATGTGGCAACATGGTAGCCACTGAATTGACGTCATAGCTCAAAATGGCGACTACAAGAAAAAGTAATCTGCGTACTCTGGCTCTTCGAAACAAAGTCAGTTATAACGGCGTTACAAAACGCACTATGACAGAGCCACTTTCCGATAAAGTAGTTTCAAAAGACTGGTAGTGCGCTGCATCAAAAATTAGCGAAAAAACCGAGCACTTTACAGGACGATGTTGATCTCGTCTAGAAAGAAGCCTTTTCTCGAAGCCCTCAAAACTCAACGAGACGAGCTGCGTCGTAGTTAAGTATACCACAAACGACTGTTTGGAGGGTTCTGCATAACTGTAAACACAACTGTAAACATCGTTTACCAGACTCCTATGACCTCTCTCGATGACCTAAAGGACCAGAATTAGTGCTGCAATAGCAACAGTAACCTAGACCCACATGTGATTAGAGGTAAGACCTGCTCAAAACGCGAAATGACGCTTCAGTTACGACAGAAGTGACCGCATGGTGGCTCTAGTTGCACGTACAAACGTCACAATTCACGCCCTCGCCGTATAGAGGTTTGTTTAGAATTTGCCGTTGAAAACTTACCTTTCTGAAGTCCAAAATGTTGCACGAAGTGATGCATTAGTAATATTTTTATTCAAATAAGTTATCGTCACCCTTTTTAGCTGCTTTATATTGTACGAATGACGTGGGGAATATCTATTATTGTTTGGAATGCCCAGAAGTTCATTCTATCAACTTTCCGTATTTACAGATTGTCTAGTATCAATATCGAAGTATTTAATAACGAAATTGCGTAGAAATTAAAATAAATAGCTAAACTGGGGCCTTTCCTATTATCCGCCCGCCACAATTTGACTTCCGAATAAGAACGCATTCAAGTAGTTCCCGATTTCGAAAGTAGAACCAAGTCCTGGTAGAACACAGATCCTTTGACTGCAAATGCGCAGTGATCACATGCTTGTATATGCGTACTACCTATTCGCAGTGATCACATTCTTTTGACCGTGTTTACCTGCGCTTTGGAAATATGTGTGGTCATTTGGAAGGAATGTTCTTTTAACCGTTTGTCTGCGCTCTGGAATATCTGAATTTATGTGGCGAAAAAGATTAAAAACTAATGACGATTCACTTTTAGAAATTATGAATTATATCGTAGCGTATCCCCCTCCCCGCCCCTTCTGGACTGATATTGGCATCTAATTTATACTTACTGGTTTTCCTTTGTTTTCTTATACTGTACAATTTTTTTCTTTTATATATTTCTAATTTTATTAAAAAGTGAATAAGTAGGATTTTGCTATTTATAGTGTCATTTTATATACCAATAAACAAATTCCCATAACATTTATCGTGAACTACTTTCTTTCATGTTGGGATCAGGTTTCATGTAAACAAAGCGGAACGATACACTTCAAAATCGGGAACATCATGAAATCATTTTTATTCGGAAGTCAAATAGTGTCATTTTACATAACAATGAACAAAAGCAAACAGTGGTGGGCAGATAACAGGAAAGCCGCCCGCCCCGGTGGCGCAGTGGTCTAAGCGATGGCCTCTGATCACTCGTCCGAAAGAGGTCCAGGTTCGAATCCCGGTTCGGCATGGATGTTGTGTTTGTCTTACGGCACTGGCTCTCTCCATTCCCTGGAATCGGTGACCCTAAATTAGGGACGGGCGACTGCTTATAGCACATTGAGTTGCTCACGGTGGTCGTTAAACCTCCGATCAAAATAAAAATATAAAAAAAAGATAACAGGAAAGGTCCGCTAAACTGACTATCAGTCAGTTTCAAGAATCGCACTCACGAAAAAGAGAAATTAACATAAGTCGTAATAGGACGGTATGCTGTACGAACATAAATGCAATGTATACAGATCTTAGTGGAAGATATGAAGACATGAAATATGTAGCTAGTAGAATAACAGGAGAACTTAATACATGAGAAAGGATGGTACACAACATCGAATGATGCAAATGCAAAAAAAAAAAAAAAAAAAATCACTAATTTACATTTTTAAGTTGCAGAGATATTCACACTTAAAAACACACAACAGCAATGCAAAACTCATTTAAGCCGCCGTGAGTTGTGCGGGTAATAAGAGAGACCCCTGGTGAGACGCTTGTGCGTAAACATTTGAAATAATGAGAAGCTAATGTTTGCCATTTGACTAGGTCTTTCTCTAATCATATGTGGGTCTAGCAGTAACGCCGCAAGTGCTGGCGATGATATCTTATCGATCAGATATTACGTGCCACGAAAGGCGCACATGTCGAATTGATTTAACAATCTGATGTATCGATTCTACAGATAACAAAACTTTTGTTTGTAGTCTGTAATATTCTGTTTGCGGTTTTAGTTTGTTGTTTCCCGTTTTCCGATTATATGTCACTTGATACCACGACAGTTATCATGAATCACCTTGTATATAAAGCAAAAAGCGAAAATGTGAGGGTTTCCATCCACGAATTGTTCGACAACTTTGAAGTGACCTAGGGATAAGAAAATTTGTATACGTGGGTAAATCTTTAACGTCCATATAATAAGAAAAGTCCCAAAACCAGAAAAATCAAAATGGTGACTTTGGAACATTGTCTGCATCATGAATATTTCGTGAATTGTTAGACCACTTCTAAATGACCTAGAGATCTGAAAATCCGTATGCCTAGAAAAGTCTGAAAACCAAAAAAAAAAAAAAAAAAAAAAATGAAAATCAAAATGGCAGCTTTGGAACATTGTCTGCATGAATGTTTCTTCGTGAATTGTTCGACCACTTCTAAAATGACCTTAAGACCTGAAGATTGACATGCTGATAGGTCTTAAGGTTCGGATACCTAGAAAAGTCCTGAAAGGTAAATAATCAAATTAAAGAAAGGGAATTACTTTTCCCTTTCTTTAATTTTATTATTTTACCTTTCAGAGAACAGGCACGACTGGTAACTACTGTGTAAAAGCTAAGTGCAAAAGGACAACAAAATGACGGAACCTGTCGAAATTCAGTACGGTGTTTCTCTGTTGCAAATCACTATTTGCGCCATTATTAAATTTCCTTCTGCCGCTGTATCATTTCCCAGCAACATCAAACGCAGAACTGGCAGCACATCCTGATTTGCGAGTTTAAATGTGACGCGCCGAAAGAATTTCCTGAATTTAAAGGCGATTCGTGCGTGACTTAAAAAACGGTGTTGTTTGTCAATAGGCTCAAATATGGAATAAAGGTATTGGTATATATTTATCGATCCGTCATACTGTCAAAGTACAATTCACGGGATTTGTACATTTATGAGCAAACAGGCCCTTTTGCCAGTTATATAATAGTACAACACAATAAGAACTTATGTTAAAGTTTTTCAACGTACTTTCCGTTTGAAGCAGATATTTCAATGATCTCCTTAGGAAGGAAACTAACTTTCGAAGGAGATCATTCAAGACCGTTTGGACAAACCCATGAATTCTGATCGCTATCCAGAATTTCTGGACAATTTTGTACTCTCAACGTTGTGGCCGTACTTACTGAAAGGCCCATTAGCCTTTCAGTAAGTACCTCTATTAGCAGGACAACATGTCATACATATCGCATTGTTACAGATTGCTTTGAGGAAACTGGTGTCAAAGACATAGACTGGATAGCCCAGAATCCTGGCACTTGAACCCAATAGAGAATCTGTGGGACGAACTGCATCGTCGGAAGCGTGGAAGAAGCGACCACCTAACAAACAAAGCCGAATTAGTCCCCGCTTAAAAGCGCGTATGGCTGAAAATATCGGCGCGCATTTACAAACAAGAAAGGTGACACCGAATTTTTCGGTTGCAATGAACACGTTATTTGATTCCATTCCGACACGAAAATATCTTTCAAAGTGAATTTTAAAAAAATCTAAACATTCAGCAAAGAAGGAAACACACCACTTAGAGTAAAAATGAGCATAATTTAAAATATGCTGTATGAATAGGATTATTCCTAGTCAAGAAAACCAGTTAAAAATTCAATTGGATTCGTACAATGGATAGAACATGCAGAAATAGCTACTTACACCCAATAAAATATACAAAGGCTAAAATATAGGATATAAAAAGGCTAAAATACAGAATGCTGCACATTAATTTCTTACCTCGTGCAGCTTTCCAGAACATTCTAAGGCTGAAAGACATATGTACGTACAATATTACACGTTTATTTTTAAACTTCTCTGTACCTTAATCTCACAAAACATTACGCGCTACATGAGCTGCAATTAAATTAAAATTACTTGTCCTACTTACTAGAATCCGGTCCTATAGGATTTTTTTTTTTTATTGGAGGTTTACCGACCACCGTGAACAAGTCGATGGGCTATAAGCAGTCGCCCGTCCCTAAGTTAGATTCACTGGTTCCAGGGGATGGAGAGAGCCAGTACCGTAAGACAAACACATCATCCATGCCTCACCGGGATTCCAACCCGGACCCCTTTCGGACGAATGATCAGAGGCCATCGCTCAGACCACTGCGCCACCGGGGCGGCATAGGATTTTTCAAAGCGTCTTCTAGGAAAAGCTTCGTAATACAGATATTCATTTAACCCACTTGACGAAAGAAATATTACGGGAAAAAGGAATTGAACGTGAAATTCAGAAATTTCTTTGTAGTGTGCTAAATCGAAGTAGAGCTAAGTCGAAAGCCTTGGGAAAAATCTATCGCGAAAAATATAGACGCATAATCGCGTGCCTCAAAAGTATTGAGAAAGGTGGTCTTCTCCCACTGTGACGTCCTCCATTTTACAAAATTTAGTGTTTCGTATGCTATTTTTCCTGTAGTAAGGCGAAGTTTGCCGATCACTTATGAGCTTCTGACGAAGTAAAAGTGTCTCCCATACTTAATTTGGAGACATTAGTAACATGAATTCAGCTAAGCTCTGAAGGATAAAAACACCACCCATGCCACTGTCAGGAGTCAAACGCGGCACAAAGATTAGACACAGGTGTCCGCGTCTCAGCCGCCAGAAAAAAAAAACAACAAAAAAAACAAGTTAGTAAAATCATGCAATGCATTGATTATAATACGTTTTCCAACATTCCATAAATCATTACTCATGTTATTACTCAACTTATGAGGATAATGGCTGTGGAATAAATCTCACTCCTGTGCCCGACCCCATTTCGATAATATTCAACAGAACTGATTCAGTATATCTCCGAAACAACATGATAAACTTGTGTCGCAACCGAAGCATTTTTACGTAAGTTATGACTCATAAGGGCGATGGAATGGATCCCACTCCTATGTCCTGACATTTGACCCCATTTCGTCCATTTTCAATAGGGTTCGTCCCCAGGTTATCCTCTACCATATACTAAAATTTCGTTGAAATCGAACTATTTTTACGCGAGTTATCGTGCTAACAGGCAGACGTACAAAGCTGAAGCATATGCCATTTTTCAAGCTACCCAGCAAAAACACAAATGTTGGGAAACTGCTGGCCACCAGCTGGAAGTGATGGATCATTGCTAGCTGAAATCTGCCACTCACGGCGCGGTAACGGTCCGATGGTGGCAGTACCATGAATTGTCAGCCATTGATGGCCCTGCAGCATCGCCGTGAATTGCGGGCCTCCAAGCAAGTGTCACTAGTGGTCCGTAGTTGGCATCCAAAGCAACCCCAGCACAAGGTGGAAGCAACAGGTGTGCGCATGCGCAGAAGCAACACGGGCTGGATCTCTCATGGTACCAGTTACTGCAGTTGAAGACTACGCTATCGTAATCGTGTTATTTTCGTGGATGTTAAGCAAAAAAAAGCCATATGTAGAGAGGCGGATTAATTTCCTAATGAAATGCTGCGTCAACGAAGATCACCGTCGGAAGAAGAATATATGTAAATAATTATTAATGAAATGTAAGAAATGGTCAATTACTCTCATGTATTTATTTATAGAAACTCATTTTGTAGCAAACTTCCTGCACTGACACACAAAGAATCGAGAATACAGACAGCCATGAAATACACCTACTTCATTCCCATGAATAACAAAAAATAATTTCTGTGTAACCTATCGTTTTAATGTACATGAAACCGCTTGAAACAAAAGTCCCGAAAAAACATTAAAAAATCGTTATGTGGGAGAATAAAGAAAAAAACTATACGCGTACAAAATTTATCAATCATTTGAAAAAAAAAAAAAAAAAAAAAAAAAGGGCGGTTTTGTGGATATTATATGCTCACTCATGGGTTAAATACACACGACTGGAGGAATCCGCTGCTAAAAGTAATGTCTAATAAAACAAAATACCTTTGCTCTTTAGAACAAATGTAGCTTTGGACCGCAGAAAGGAGAAATACAATGCTAAAAATGTAACAGAATGTGACATGAACTGGTAAATATATTAAACAACCTCCTTTGAAGACCACAAGGACAGCAGAAAACTTTGGAAAGCGCCTTTAAGTTGATACCTAGACCAGCTTACTTAGATATGACTTGTCAATTCAGAGGCTCCCTTCCTGAAACTGCGCCGCCCCTGTTGCATTTATTTGTCGCCAGATGGCGGTACCTAAAAACTAATAAACTGCGGTTATTAGTATTTTTTCTATTTTATTTACGCTTTCCAACCGTAGGTTGAAGAAGTGTATATATGCTCCAGCTTTGTCCGTCCGCACGATAACTAGCGTAAAAATGATTCGATTTCAATGAAAGTTTACTATGTGATAGGGAACCACCTAGGGACGAACCCTATTGAAAATGGGACAAATGGGGTCAAAGGTCACGACGTAGGAGCGGGATCATTCCATTGCCCTTATGCGTCATAACTTGCGTAAATATGGCTCGATTTCAATGAAATTTTACTATGTGGTACGGGACCGCCTGGGGACAAACCTTACTCAAAATGGGTGAAGTGGGGTTAAAGATCAGGACATAAGAGCGGGGTGCATTCCATTACCCTTATGCGTCATAACGTGCGAAAGCCGCCCCGGTGGCGCAGTGGTCTAACCGATGGCCTCTGATCACTCGTTCGAAAGGGGTCCGGGTTCGAATCCCGTTAGGCATGAATGTTGTGTTTGTCTTACGGCACTGGCTCTCTCCCTTCCCTGAAACCACTGACTTTAAATTAGGGACGGGCGACTGCTTATAGCCCATTGAGTTGCTCACAGTGGTCGTCAAACCTCCAATAATAAAAAAAAAAAAATGCGAAAAAATGGTTCGATTTCGGTTAAATTTCAGTATGTGGTAGGGGACCACCTGGGAAGGAACCATAATGAAAGTAAACGAAATGGGGTCAAAGGTCAGGACATAGGAGCGGGATCCATTCCAATGCTCTTATGCGTCATAACTAACTTAAAAAAGGTTCGGTTTCGATTAAATTTTAGTATGGGGTAGGGGACTACCAGAGGACAAACCCTATTGAAAATTGGCGAAATGTGGGTCAAAGGTCAGGACATAGGAGCGGAATCATTTTCATCGCCATTATGTGTCATAACTTACGTAAAAATGTTTCGATTTGGATGAAATGTTAGTATGTTGTAGGGATCTGCCTGGGGACGAATCCTATTGCAAATGGGCGAAATGGGGTGAAAGGTTAGGACACAGAAGCGGGATCGATTCCATAGCCCGTATGCATCATAACTTACGTATAATTGCTTCGATTGCGACAAAACTTTTATCATGTTATTTCGCAGGTATACTGAACCAGTTCTGTTGAATATCATTGAAATGGGATCAAAGGTCAGAGCACAGGAGGGATGTTTATTCCACAGCCATTTTCCTCATAACTTGAGTAATGATTTCAGGTATGTTGGAAAGCGTATCATAATCAATGCATTGCATGATTTTACTAACTTGTTTTTTTTTTTTTTTTTTTTGGCTACTACTGGGAAATTGGCGGACATGATTCGGCAAGCCATCCGTTACGTCACGTGATTGCCGGCTTCCACTTCCGGGAAACTAGCAGATCACATTAGACTAGGCATCATTTATTACACGTGCTTGCAGGGCCCCTTGTGGCAGCCACTGCCAGTGATGGATAACTGATGACCCTGTTCTGGCATATGACGACTCATAGGGTGCCAACTGTTGGCCAGCTGCTGGCCTGAACTGCTGGCACACGTGGTGGCCGTTGGGACATTTTATTGACGGTTGGGTAGCGGTAAAATAGTACTGAGCCACTGCTGGCTGCCAGTGCTGGCTGCCAGTGCTGGCTCAGGAAAACTGTTTTTGTTGGGTACGGTTGGAAAGCATAAAAAGGGTGCCTTCTTCATAAACTGTTACAAACATTTACTAAACTCGAATGAGGGCAGGTCTCTTAACCCTTTAAATGGCTGGAACGAACCTGCTGATCAGAAAGCGTAGCTTTTCCTTTAGCAACACTTTCTGTTGAGCAATTTCACTCGTTAGGAATACGATCGATACCAAAGATTCCAGATAGTTACTTCAAAATGGTTTGCGACGGACCCGAAACCTGCGATTTCGTGCCCCCGCCTTTCTCTAGAGTGGGTTATAAGTGACATACTGCACATGTCAAGACGGCAAAGGCTGCGGCTGTAAATTCCGTCGATGTAGCTTAATTGGGAAAGCATTCTGCTCCGGAGTAGAAGGATGCGAGTTCTGAAAACGTCACCGGCATATCTGTGTTTTCACGCAGTAGCATGATGTCTGTATTATGGGGAGCTAGATACCCCAAACATGCCTTGGGTGGTTAGGAGAAAATATAGTGCTAGAAGCCAGTGTTTATTGTTAGTGGCAGGTTTATGGTCGGTACTGCTGAGATGCCAGAGGAAAAGGAATTGTTTTGTCGTAGGTTTCATAACACCTGGCCGCTATTGTGAATGTTTCGATTCGTGGAATCCAAAAGTTTTGGGCACTATTTGGGTGAGGTATATCCGCCGCTTTAAGGGTGTAAAGGAAGAAATTAGCTCTATACGCAAAAAGGAACTGCTTCTGCTATCAATTCTCTGGCAATGAAATTACGTCTTTTTTACGCTATCCAACCGTAGATTGAAGAAGCGTATATGCTCCAGCTTTGTCGGCCTATCTTTCCGCACGATAACTCATGAAAAAATTGTTCGATTTCGATGAAATTTTAATATGTGATAGGGGACAACCTATTGAAAATGGGGAGCTACTTAGATACCCCAAACATTAAAGGTCAGGACATAGGAGCGGGATCCATTCCATTGCCCTTGTCATTTTTTACGTAAAATGCGTCGATTGCGACGCATTTTACGTAAAAAAGCGACGATTCGTCATAACTTACGTAAAATGCGTCAATTGCGACGAAACTTTAGTATGTTGTTCCGGAGGAATACTGAACCTGTTCCGTTGAATATCACCGAGATGGGGTCAAAGGTCAGGGACTGGAGCGAGATTTATTCCACAACCAATTATGCTCATAACTTGAGTAATGATTTCTGGTATGTTGGAAAGCGTATGATAATCAATGCATAGTATGATTTTACTAACTTGTTCTTTCAAGAGCTCCATCGTTCAACGCAATATCTTTAGTCATTGTCCCTACTTTAAATATCATAAAAGATATTTTGTATAAAAATACATGGATTTTGTTTTAAAGTGTGTCATTGTTAATACTTCCTTAAGTTTTAATATCCGGCAAGATTAAATTTCTTTTGGTTTCCTTTTTTGGACGTTTTATTCTAAAGTTGCTTTCCTGTTTATGGCAGTCATGGGATTCCGTGTTTCTTTCTTGACATGCAGAGACAGGAAAAGGAGCAAGATCTTCCGAAAGAGCAGGATCTAGGAGGTCATATCACCTTTAACCTTTTCCCTCTGGGATTACCGGATACTTAAGATGCGGTGATCTTGACCCGGATCTGACGTCATCACTGGGCATGGTGGGGATAAACAGGTGCTTCGCGGGGAAAGCACGCATCGACCCGCTGTTACTTCGCTTTCCCAGAGGGCTTCACGGACACTGGTACCTTCGCAGCAAAAACCTTCTGCTCTTGAAACATTTATGTGCACGGAGCTTTTTCTTTGTCTCCCCTTTTCTCTAGGTTAATATCCTGATTAGTTTAGCGCGTGCTCTCATATATGCATGCATTCGCCTTTGTAGTAAAGTACCTCATATAGCCGCGATATCCGTCAGAATACACGCCAGGACACAAACAGTTACGGTTATTTTAAAAGTCAAACTCAGGATTTTGTACTTTGGTATTTCATATGAAGAATAAATGGAAAAAGGTGCTTTTACGCCGTAAAAGGTGTAAATCTAGTAACACTTTGTTTAAAAAAAACAAAAACGGATCATGGATTATACACACCCATCTAACAACTTGAGGGTCTATCTTTCGTCCTCACAATAGCACCAGCAAGTCGTGGCAGTGTCGTTGCCAGATGCTGGAAACATGGCAGTCGAACCCGTGTATGACGAAGTTGAAAGTAGAGTTGAAAACATTCGATACCCGCAAACTTCGTAATCCCCGGACAGATATAAACAAGTTAGTAAAATCATGCAATGCATTGAATATGATATGATTTCCAACATACCAGAAATCATTACTCAAGTGCCGCCTCGGTGGCGCAGTGGTCTAAGGCGCTGGCTTCTGATCATTCGTCCGTAAGAGGTCCGGGTTCGAATCCCGATGAGGCATGGATGTTGTGTTTGTCTTACGGCACTGGCTCTCTCCCTTCCCTGGAACCAGTGACCCTAAATTAGGGACGGGCGACTGCTTATAGCCCATTGAGTTGCTCACGGTGGTCGTTAAACCTCCAATAAAAAAAAAAAAAATTACTCAAGTTATGAGGATAATGGCTGTGGAATAAATCTCGCTCCTGTACTCTGACCTTTGACCCCATTTCGATTATATTAAACAGAATGTGTTCAGTATACCTCCGGAAGAACATGATAAAATTTTGTCGCAATCGAAGCATTTTTAGTCAATTTATGACGCATAAGTGCAATGGAATGGATCCCGCTCCTATGTTCTGATTTTTGACCCCATTTCATCCCTTTTCAATAGGGTTCGTTCCCAGGTGGTCCCCACCACATACTAAAATGTCATCGAAATTAAACCATTTTTACGCGAGTTATCGTGTGGACAGACAGACAGACTGACAAAGCTGGAGGATATACACTTCAACCTACTGCTGGAATGCGTAAAGAAATTAGTAAAATCATGCAATGCATTGATTATGATACGCTTTCCAACATACCAGAAATCAATACTCAAGTTATTACTCAAGTAATGAGAATAATGGCTGTGGAATAAATCTCGCTCCTATGACCTGACCTCTGACCCCATTTCAATGATATTCAACATAACCGGTAATGAATACTTCCGGAACAACATGATAAAGTTTTGTCATAATCGAAGCATTTTTACGTAAGTTATAACGCAATAACAGGAATATCGAGGATCGCTTGGTTAAAAGGGGGATGAGGGCACAATTTTTTTTTTTTTTATTTTGATATGTTATTTCCAAGTATTGTAATGCTAATTCGTTCAGCTGTACGTTGTCCCAAGTGTTCCAGTCGCTGAACACGTAACATTGTTAGATTAAAACTAGTCAGAGACCAGTAAAAATAGGACTCGACGCGGGCATGCAAGTAAAACCCATCATCCTGGGCGACTTATCAAAAGTAGCCAACTTTCCCGCCATTCCTTTCGTCGCCATCTTGAAAAATGGTAGCCTCTGGCACATTGTACAAAAAACGCATAACTCCGTTTCCAATCAAGGTGGAAACGAAAAGCTGGCACGAAAATAAAGATAATGAGTTGTACAGTAACTGAACTAATTGTTTATTGTTAAATCGCTGATTTTTGATAATACATCCCAACCATTGGGGAAAGACTTGTTTTGTTGTAAACCGGAATTATATAATAACATAGTTCTTTAGTATACGCAGTGTAGTTATGAACAAACATGTTGTTGAATTCCTTCGATTAGTTAATAGATCAATGTACGGCACATGCTGTAATTAGTTGTCGCGCCCTCTTGAACCGCTTGTACTTTTTGCCTCATAAGGCCGGTTCACGTGGAACTCCCGTTCGTCAAAATATGTAGGGCTAACCGTGACTGAAATAAGCCGTTCCTCTTCTGTTTCATCACCAGAAAGATCAAAAGTAAGTTCGGGTGAATTTGTGCAAGACGCACCACTGCAATGGACATACATTGCAGAACACATCTGTTCAGTCTATCGACACCCACATACTTGCTTGTAGTCTCGCTGGCAGTTACACGACATCATAGTCATAAGTTCTGATAGCGCTGGTTCCAAATGTGTTGGCACTGCTCTGAAAATTCCATCAAGAAGTACCCATCCCCATTTAGTTGGATCTAGTTTATATCCAAGCAAATGGTGAACCTGATTGTACACCTTAAAAGAATGTTGTTCGGCAAGCTGTTGTTGGTGGAAGATTGCCAAGCTGGAAATTTGATTTGACAATTTTGAAATTGACCGATTATGGTAAAGTATCTATGTTCATCAAGGGTTCGGTTTGTCGGTACACCATACAGGCTCAGTATAAATTCCTTTCTTGCCTTTGCTATTTCATGTTTACTGGTCCTAGGTTTTGAGAATGTTTCGGCAACCTCTTGGAGATGTTTCTTCTTCTGAACGAGATGGAACGCTTTTCTCTTTCCGTTTTGATAGAATGAAAACCTGCGGCTTTCTCCCAGGTGCTCAATAAGCTTATGGCTGTTGAATACAATGGTCGACGCTTTCTCACTGCTGATTTACATAAATTGGATGTTGTTTTTATCTCTAGCGGCTGCTATCATCAAAATGAGAAGTTCAGTATCTTGTCCAACAATGGTAGCAGACTGATTGCTTTGTGCAAGTTTCAAAACGACATAGTGTATATCATTTTCGTGTGTGAATCATCTTCTGCTTGAAATGCAGTAATACCATTGACCGTACATTGTTGCAGTAATGCAATTATTAGTCCGTTTCTGTTTCGGGGATTGGCAGGGAAATCTTCTTGTGCAGTAGTAACTATCGTCTTCGGCTTCACAATGACATCTTGGATGCTCTTCGTCTTTACTCTACGCATTTAATAGTGTGTGTGTGTGGGTAAACATCAAATAAAATTGTAGCATTCTTATAATGTTTAACGGAATGTGAGTAGTAATAAATGCTACGTTTGGCGTCCATAGACTTAACATTGCACTCCTCACGACGGCGCCTCATGGGGGCCGCAGCAGGGAGGGAGGGGCGAAGCTCCTCATGATGTGCTCCTCACGAGTGCGTCTACCGGAAATGTCTTATCTCTGGAGATAACGTATTTATTGAACTTTGATAAATAATTGGGAAATCTTTTCAACAATTTGAAAATGTTTTTTAATTCTGATTTATTCATTATAACTTTTTTTTGTCCCACAAACCTAAGATTTTTTTTACTCATAATTTTTTCGTGTATTATTTCTTGTCTGTTTTATTCTTTCTATGTCCTTTACGCTAATTCATGTTTCTTCCCATAACGAAATTAATTAGCTCAAGTATTATTTATTCTTAGCTTTCCCCAATTAAATTCCTCCATGTTCGCTACTCAAAAAATTTTATTATATGATATAACTCATTTTGTAATGACTTGGTTCTTTATTTTGTTTTCCTTTATTGATTTTCTTTAACAAAGTTCGGGATACGTAAAACGAATGTAATTCGATCGTCTACAGTCAGATTTTTTTCTGTCTTACCAAATCGTTTGAATTTCTCAGTGTAATATTGTGGCGCATTTTCGGGCTTTCTGGTACATCTTTACTTAGTTAAAACTCGCTCCCCCAAATTTTATAAAACATGTGAATATATTTATGAAGTGCTCTCCGAAACAAAACAGCAGGTAAGAAAAATGCTGCGCCTTTTCGTTCTTCCATTAAGATCTTCCGCAGGCGTGAATTCCTCCAGAGAAATTTTCTTCTCTGCATGCTCAGGAAAATTAGCGCGGCTAAATGGACTAACGCAGTAATCTTTTAATGAAACAAAACTGGATCTGAAAGAACATTGTGGGTCGCTGAGTCTCCTGAAGCTTCGATAAGGTCGAGTACTTCCGACAAGAATTCCTTTCTACACAATAAAACCAAAGCAGTAGCATATTATTTGTACTTTGCGCGCGTAATTCCATGGATATTTGCTGTAGAAAGCGAAATGTCAGATAGATGGAATGTTAACTGTTCTTTGGCCCATATTTTCGTCTCAGTACTGCTCGCCTAAAACTAATGTAAACTTTGGAAATCTCCTGGAAATTTTAATGGAGTAACCGCCTAAAACAGACCTGAGAAAGCGTGTTCATATCATGTGCACGCGGAGGAGACTTTATGAAAGCATGTTTGCTGACTTAAACTTCTGGAAGAGATTAGGCAACTCTTTCAAGAAGGTTAATTAATTTTCGCACCTCTTGCTCCTGGGCTACGTTGAGCTTGTCTTCGGCGGCGAGGCAGGCTGCCTTTGAACAAATATGTTTCGTTTAAGAGACCTGTCTGTGGAAAACACTTAGGCAATGTCCACTGTGCAAACAGTTTTCTGTCAAGAGCTTATGTGCTAAGAGAGGCAAATTTTTCTCTTCTTTGTCATCTACGGAAATTGCTTTCATTTCAGATTTTCCTCAATAATTAATCTTTGTTGATGAAAGTTTAAAGTCTGGCGGGCAACCGGCACATCTTATAAATGGTACACCTTTTTGAGGCGGCGCATGTAAATTATTTAAGATTGGTTGAAGACAGTTAACGGATGAATTGGTTCTTGTATTTTATTCTCCGTAAAAATTAGAGAACAAGCCTGAGCAAATATGCCGGTTGCCCCCACAGACTTAACTGAAGGAGAAAAATAGCGTAGATAACGCCTGTTTTATCAGTGGCGCAGTGGTCTAAGAGCTAGCTTGTGACCATTCTTCCAAGATGGGTCCGGGTTCGAATACCAGTTGGACGTGGATGTCATGTTTGTCTTGCGGCACTGTTTTGCTCCTTCCCTGGAAGCAGTGGCCCAAAATTAGGGGTGGGCGACTTCTTATAGCTGATTGAGTTGCTCACGGTTGACGTCAAACCCCGAAAGCCGTGGCGGAATGACCTAAGCGATGGCTTCTGATCATTCGTTCGAGATGGGCCCTGGTTCAAATCCCGGTGAAGCATGGATGTTGTGTTTGTCTTACGGCACAGGCTCTCTCCCTTCCCTGGAACCAGTGGCATTAAATTAGGGACGGGCGACTTCTTATAGCTGATTGAGTTGCTCACGGTTGACGTCAAACCCCGAAAGCCGTGGCGGAATGACCTAAGCGATGGCTTCTGATCATTCGTCCGAGATGGGCCCTGGTTCGAATCGCGGTGAGGCATGGATGTTGTTTGTTTTACGGCGCAGGCTATCTCCCTTCCCTGGAACCAGTGGCCTAAAATTAGGGACGGGCGACTGCTTATAGCCCATTGAGTTGCTCACGGTGGTCGTTAAACCCTCAATAAAAATAAATCAAACCCGGAAACGAAAACAAAAAGGCCTCATTAGGAAATATTTGTCACAGCGCCTTGTAAATTAGTTAGTATATGTTGACACATGGGTTATGTAAATAATTGCGCTTTCGAACCACTCTTCCGTTTGATGAGAGGGATGTAAGGGAAAACCAGTTCGTCGTAACTAAGTTTTGTCCCCCCCCCTGGAAATATAGAACGCTGTAGCGTGGTATCCTTAGTCGTGCTGGTAGTACATGTAAGGAGTGACAATGCCTGGGTGATGTCATCGCGGATCCTACCACTCCACGGCCACACTTACCAGAGGCTTCATCATGGGTATACCTACTCCTTATTGATCCTTGCATTGCATTGCGGCGAGAACTCATCAAGAGGCTGCAACTGTCTGATAAATATGGCCACAGTGATCGGAAGAAGGTAATGTGTTTCGCCGTAGAGGGACTGGTGCACGTAGACGTACGTCAGAACGCCTCGATTTCTTATTTCAACGGGAAGCTGTAGCAGCCCCGAACTCTACAGTGGACGACATTCGACGACTTGTACAGGCAAGTATGGATATCATCTTATCCCCACGGACTCAATCGCAGGTTAGCTGAGGCAGACTTGCGTACTTTTGTTAGCCATTACCGCGATTGCCACTCACCGCAGCATAACATCGCTCAAGATTTCAGTGTTGCCGGGACGAATGGAACCATACTGCGTTCAGCGATGTCTATGAGTTGGTGATTGTCTACTCTTTCTGTCTAAGAGTAGACAATCACCAACTGATATTCTGGAGACGTCGCGGTCACGTGGCTTATTTTGCTGCCATTATGAGCGTTACATAGCTCTTTCTCAGCTTGAACCGCTAATCCGCTCTTACACTTACTGGCTAAAATGACAGCATGACGGTACGTCCATGACGCCACGCAACCCGTTTTGTTTTAATAACCCCATGGTATTCCTGATGTCCAGTTTAAGCAAGATAAAACCTTCCCTCACACTGCCAACATCACAGAAAAGTCTCAGGATCGATCCCTGGCAGATACGAACGCTCGAACCACTAAATATCGGCTGTGCGTCGGATGGGCACTTTAAGCCGTCGGAGCCCGGGTACTGACTCTCTGGATATAAATAAAGGTGTTTTCCTCTCCCTTTTTACCTTGCTTCCGTGTGACTTTCCTATCGGGCACTCTAACCCAAACCTCCTAGCTTCCTACATCTAACGGTTGTTTAAGACCTGGGGTGAGAGACTTGTTTTCTAAAATCCTAGCATCAGAGAGTGGCTAGAAAGTGTTCATGTTCCGTACTGTCCATTGGAGGTTCTCAGACCTTTCCGAATAGGGACATATAGGGCGCCATTGGAGGATGACTTAACCCTTTAGCGACCATAACGCCTAAAACGCCAGTAGATACAAACGACCATAGCCGTCCGAAACGCCTGTCTAGAGTGAGTCAGATTTCCTACCCTTACCTGTTCTTTAAATTTACACGATCTATGAGAGATCAGCAGGTGTCACCATCAGTCACCACTGTTGTTACTAAACAAAGTAGCGAAACAACAGACAGTTTCCGGCGTTATGGTACTTAGAGTGATACTAGATTTTAGTGTCGTGTTGAGTAAAGGGTTAACACCTTTGCACAGCCCCCCACCACTCGCAGTGTCAGTGAACTGTAGACGCAGGTCAACGACAAATGGGTAAGTGACACCGCAGGACACCATCTGGACACTTTCCTACTCGAAGCCACGGTGTGTTGCTGAATTTCCGCTCAGTGGCACATCCGTGTTGTCCAACATGGCGGTCATACAAGGCAATGGCTCGCGACACATTATACTGTTCCCTCGCATATTTATATAGTCCTTCAGACATTAAATAACTCATTCCCACCTACTTCTCTGCATACATGGTAAGGTTCGTCTCCTTTTGTGCATTCCTTAATAGTGTAGCATTTTCTATGACAGTGTACACCGATGAACCATTACATAATGACCACCTACCTAACAAGCTTGTAAAACCTCCTTTAACCCGCAAACCAGTGGCCACTCGGCGAGGCATCGATTCCATGAGATGGCGATAGGTATCCTGGGGTATCTGGTACCATAATGTCAACAACAGGTGCTCTAGTTCCCGTACATTTCGGGTTGGAGGTGATTAAGCGCGTACGCGATTTTCCAAGTCAAACCACAAATGTTCGATTAGGTCCATGTCAGGTGAATTTGGAAGACAGAAGCATTAACAGAAAGTCGCCAGAATGTTTCTCGAGCCACTCCTTGACTATTCTGGCAGCGCATTATCTTGTTTGTAATGGCCATCACCAGCAGGAAACACAGTTGTCATGAATGGGTGAACTTAGTCCGCAACGATGTTCAGATAACTGACAGCTAACAGGAACTGTTCTATTGGGATAAAGTGTCCGAAGGAAACATCTCCCACAGCATAACACCGCAGCCGCCGGCCTGTTTCCGCCCAGCAGTGCATCCAAGTGCCATAGCCTCCGTTGGTAATCGGCTTATCCGCGCTCGACTGTCTACGTGATGCACCATTAATCTTTATTCGTCAGACGTGGCCACTTTTTCCAATCATCAACGGTCCAATCTCGATCTTGGGTCCATTTCACGCAATTTTGGCAATGACTTGCAGGGGTCATGGTGACCCGGCTAGATCTTCGGCTACGTACACACGTGCGCTGAGGGCTGCGATGAACTGTGTGCTGTGACACATTGTCCTGATCATCACTGTTGGCGCTGCTAGTTATTAGTCGCACTGTGGCCCTGCGGTCGCTGTGAACGATGTTCGACTGTCTCCGCTCCCCTCTGGTATCAGTGAGCTGTGGACGTGGCTGGACGACGGTTCGTCGTTTGACCATCTGTGCATCACATTTGGTACGTACTTACAACAGCAGCACGTGAGCAACTTACAAGCCGCGCCGTTTCCAAAATCGTAGTTCCGAGGCGCCCTGCCATCACAATTTGTCCTTTATCAAACTCCGATAAATGGGCAGCTTTTTCCCTCATGACTACAAACACTCTAATAATCGAAAGCCGGTCCGCGGTTTGTATACACACTGAAGAGCAATTGAATTATAGATACCTGTCTAGTAACGTGTAGCACTACCTTTCGCCCTGATGACTGCGGCGATTTGTCTCGGCATGGACTCGACAAGACACCGGAAGCGTTGGGAAGCCATACGGATCCACGACCCCTGAACAAGCTCCCATAGTTCACGAAGATTTGATGGAGGGGGTCAGCGCCTCGAACATCTCTCTCGATGGCATCCCAGATGTGCTCTATTGGATTGAGGTCAGGGGACCTAGCTGGCTTCATCCAACCATTCGGATACAATTTGGGAGCGATGGTACGGGGCATTGTCTTGTTGCAGGATGAGGTCCCCAGTGGGATGTTGAAGACGCACAAACGGAAGCAAAGGGTCGTTCAGGATATCCCGGTAACGTTGACCTGTGAGGGACGATGTCACACGTACCAGGGGTCCCATTTCAGTCCACGTAAACAGTCCCCAGACGAGAATGCCACCACACCAGCTTGAAGAGTTCCCTGCTGGCAAGAAGGATCCATGGCTTCATGTGGTTTGCGCTGTACTCGTATCCTGCCATCCGCATGTACCAACGTGAATCTTGACTCGTCAGTCCAGGCAACATTTTCCCACATGTCTAGGGTCCAGTGTCGATGTTCCCGTGCCCATGCTAATCTTTGCACCCTGTGATGTGCGGTCAGAAGCGGTACCCTCGTGGGACGAGGGCTTCTGTACCCCATAGCGAGGAGATGGTTCTGGATGGTGTGGCTGCTTACACATTTTGGTGCACCAGCGTTAAATTGCCGAGTGATTTCTTGCACTGTGGCCCGTCTATTCGCTGGTAAAATGTGAGCTAGCCGACGATGACCCCGCTCATCCACACGCTGTTGTCTACGGCAGTTGGCACTTGCAGGGATGGTTTTACCGGATTCGATATACTCACGGTTCACCCAGTGACACAGTGGCTCGTGAAAATCTCAGTGCCTGCTCGACTTCCGAGATGGAGTGACCCATTCGTCGGGCACCGACAATTAGCCCACGATCAAATGCGCTTAGATCCTTCGTCTTACCCATGCTATGTCCGACACTTACTGATTCCCGTCGCTTTACTCCTTATATTGTCGGATCGCTGCATACGTCATGTCGTTTCCGTGTACAGGGCCGCCCACAGCGCCACATTTGCGTAACGCCAGCTGTCTCTAATTCAATTGCTCTTCAGTGCATACTGCTCTGTGAAATTCACCTGCGCCACCGTTCGATCTCCAGGCGTGCTCGCTTCTCTAAGTTGGTGGGAGTCATAATGGAATAACTCATCGGTGTATATCTGCATGATTTTTTCGTATTGGCGAAGATTTATTCCTGATTAATTTTTGTGATATTTTTCGAAGAACTTGAGGGCCGCCCCGGTGGCGCAGTGGTCTAAGGCGCTGGCCTCCTATCATTCGTCCGTAAGGGGTCCGGGTTCGAATCCCGGTCAGGCATGGATGTTGTGTTTGTCTTACAGCACTGGCTCACTCCCTTCCCTGGAACCAGTGACCCTAAATTAGGGACGGGCGACTGCTTATAGCCCATTGAGTTGCTCACGGTGGTCGTTAAACCTCCAATAAAAAAAAAACTGAGGATTCCTGGCGTGGATCTGTTTTTGGATTTTAATGGTCGCCCCTAAAGAGAGGCCTCGATAAGCGCAAACTTTAAGGACAAACTTCAAACTTGCTGAAATCCGTTGTCATGGGTGACGCGTCACTGGAGATCTGGTTACGAAGAATCCGTTTTACTCTAGAGGGGTGTAATTGCTTATTTTTTTTTTTTTATTTTTTTTTTTGAGGAAATGGTTACTCGCTAACGGATAAATACCAAAGTTCAACACCAAATATTGAAATATTTATTTTTGGAAGTAAAGTTGTTGGCGTGTATATCTGTTAGAGCATGTAAATGGCGGTTTATCGAAATTGGTTTCTATTGGAGCAGGAATAAAACAAGGTCATGTACTGTCACGATGATTATTTAATTATATATTAATGGATGCGTGCATGTATGACTGTTGCCAGTGACATAGGCCTCTTAGCGGAGAACAAAAGTGAGTTTCCGTGTAGGTTAAAATAGATGAAGTTTGTGTGAGATTCAAACTGAGCGTAAATAAGTGAAAAAACAAAGTTACATATATCTCTAATTTTAGCTGTTTTTTAATTTTCTATTCTTCTACAAATATTCCCTCTGAATTTCACACTGAATGGTAAATTACAAATAACGAAAATAACGTGTAGATATATGATGGAGGCTGTGCTTGTGAAAAACGTATGAGTTTGCTGTTAAATGTCAAATGAGGAATTACGAGTTGCTGATTCTCAGTTAAAAATATATTGGTGACTTCAACTTACTATTGGTGACAATTTCGTGGATGATGCAACCACTTCAGATTTACCTAAGTGCTCATTCTCTTCATTCTGACCGTTTATTTCAAATTAGTTCCTTAGCGTAATATGTGCTTAACGAGTTAGGTAAGGTTAACTAATTAATTATTCAAACAACTACCTCAACAAACACACCGGACCCTGAATTAGAAACCTTTATTTATAGATGAATGTACACGCTGCCGCCCCGGTGGCGCAGTGGTCTAAGGCGTTGGCCTCTGATCATTCGTCCGTAAGGGGTCCGGGTTCGAATCCCGGTGAGGCATGGATGTTGTGTTTGTCTTACGGCCCTGGCTCTCTCCCTTCCCTGGAACCAGTGACCCTAAATTAGGGACGGGCGACTGCTTATAGCCCATTGAGTTGCTCACGGTGGTCGTTAAACCTCCAATCAAAAAAAAAAAAAAAAAAAAATGTACACGCTAGTTACGCAAAGTATGCACAAAACACGTGATCACGTGAGACACCACGTGATCTAAGCCACTATTGGGTTAGTGCGAGTGAAATGTCATAGCGCGAAAGAGCAGTGGAGACAGTCCCCCACCACAGCGGAATGGAACCACCCACAGGTGTTGCGGGTATTACGTCACAGAGTTACTATAAATAGCTAGCACGTGGTCACGGACTTGTTGCTCTGTTTGACGATGTTCTGCTACTTGCGGTTGAAGCAGAACCCCGAAAAACGTGTCGTGAGATAGCGGCAGAGGTAGGTGTCCACCACACGACAGTTGTTCGGCGTCTAGCTGCGCTGAGGGAGGACAAAAAGATGCACATGTGACTGCCGCATGAGTTGACAACTGCCGACAAGACTAGGCGTTTGGAAGTCTGCACGCCGTAGTTTTCCAGGAATAAACAGGAAGATACGGTAAATCACTATCGTAAATTTCTCATGGTTCCAGCGGAGTGTCTGTTTTGTTCCATCCAGCTCTTTTGCGTCGTTCGTGAATATTTTAATATCGCATCAAACAAAGATCTTCGCTCTTTCCACGTTTTATAAGTGAGTCACGGAAAAATTCTCATTGGCCGCCACCGGGAGTCGAACCCAGGGTCTTCCAGTTATGCGCCGGATATGCTTCCGCTACACCACAGCGGCCTCGAATTCCTCCAGACTCACACACGCTAACTGCCAAGCCAAGTTGGCAGGTTGCTTCTTGGAGCCCCGCACAATGCTGGGGATTCACCAAAGATGGTAGGCAGCAACCGAAGAAATAATTAGAAGGCGAATGAGTAATTAATACAGACACTTAACGTGGACCAGGAACATCAAACAAAGATCTTCGCTCTTCCCACCTTCTAATTATTTCTTCAGTTGCAGCCTACCATCTTTGGTGAATCCCCAGCATTGTGCGGGGCTCCAAGAAGCAACCTGCCAAATTGGCTTGGCTGTTAGCGTGCGTGAGTCTGGAGGAATTCGAGGCCGCTGTGGTGTAGCGGAAGCATATCCGGCGCGTAACTGGAAGACCCTGGGTTCGACTCCCGGTGACGGCCAATGAGAATTTTTTCCGTGACTCACTTATAAACGTGGAAAGAGCGAAGATCTTTGTTTGATGTTCCTGGTCCACGTTAAGTGTCTGTAATAATTTTAATATCGTAGTACGTATTTCCCTTTTATTTCAGTAGGTGTACGGATGCAGAAAAGTGAAGCTCTACTGCATCGAATCGTTACCTGCGACGAGAAGAGGGTCTTTTATGATAATCGTAAACAATCTGCACAATGGTTAAGCAAATACAGCCTACCGGACGACATCTTAAGCCACACCTACACACCAAGAAGATGCTCCTTATCTGGTGGTCCGCAGCCAGGATAATTCATTGGCGTTTCTTGGCCAAACCATCATTGCAGAAAGTTATTGTGCTGAATTACACCAGATGCACCGGAAATTGCTGCAGAAATAATTGGCTTTGGTGAAACAAACGGACAGACATAGTATTCTTCTGCCCCAGGACAACGCTCGCCCTCATGTCGCAAAAAGAACGATGCTGACACTAAGTCCTTTGAACTACGAATCACTGCCTTATCCTGTCGGTGACCCGAACTTGTCTCCAACAGGCTATCTATCACCTGTTTGGTCGGCTGGATCACTTCCTGTCCGGGTAAACATTTTATGACAGACAACGCGGTCCAACGTGCAGTTGATGACTTCCTTGTTTCCCAGAAACCCTTTTTCTTCGTTCCGGGATCATTGCCTTGCCGGGAAGATGGCAACTATGTGTCGTTTGCCCAGGGCGATTATCTTTCTTAGGTAAGTTGTGCTACTTTTCTGTTCTCGCCTTCCACTTGCGCTGGTCCTTTGCCGGACATTTCGTTCGCCCCAACCCAATATTTAAGAGTGATCACAATGGGAAAACAATGGTAAAAATAAAGGATCTTTCGGAGCTAGAAAAAGAGCTCATTGTGGGTGCCAGTCTAGCTGGAGCAAAGATTTTGTAAACAGCAGAGCAGACTGTTTTCTCAAAAGGCGAAATATCCCCGGTATTTGATCAGTGAAAAAGTGACCCACATTGCTTGGCGTGACTGTTACACCACGACAATCTGTCAGAAACGAGATCGCCGTAGTCCGAGAAGGCTTGTACGGAGGAGCAGGATTTCCTGGGTGCAGCAATTGACCGAAGCATTCAATGAAGGCTGTTACCGACCCATCTCGGCGAACTATATGCGAGGAGAATTTGTAAAGGATCGGTATTGGCAGTCGCATGCCTATACGGAAACCACTGATTTCTGCGAAGAACCGCAATTTTCCTCTACAGTGGTGCCAGGAAGCCCGTGACTGGACACTGGAAAACTGCAAAAAGTCATGTGGTCGGACGAGTCGCTGTTTACCTTGTTCTGCACAGACGGTGTGAAGAAAGTTAGTGGAAATCCCACGAAGCAATGGACCCAGCATGTCTATTACACACAACTCAATGTCCTGGAGATGGTGTTATGTTATGGGGCATATTTTGTTAATATAGAACGCGTCAGTTTATATTGCTGAACGTTCGGGTGTATTCGAAGGATTATCTGAGCATTGTTGCAGATCAAGTCCATCTGCAACGCTGGCTTTTATCTAGACTGTGACGGATGTTTCATAGACGACAATGCTACTGTCCATTACATAAGATGTGTTCAGCAGTGTCTCTGCAAGCATGGCAGCGACTTCCACCTTCCCTGGTCACCACGAAGCCCGGATCCGAACCCCATTGAGGATGTGCAGGACATGTTAGGAAAACAGATCAGAGAAAGCAAAGTCATCTTCCGTCAAATCTAAGCTAGTTAAAGGACTGTCTTTTGAACAACTGGAATGCCGTGGATGTAAATGCACTGCAACACCTTGCGGAATTAGTGCCGAACTGCATAGGGGCTGAAATGCCGGCAAAAAGAATCCCAACGCGGAATGTAATAGTAGTTTCAAATTCAGTGGCAGGTATGTGTAATTTGGAAATATAATCTTTCAACGAATGAACAGAAACTTCCCCGAAATAAATTACAGATATTTTTTGAAAGCCAGAAGAACTTCCTTCAAAGATTTTTTTTCGAATTAAAATCCGCAGAGGTTAATTGAAAATGAGAAAATATATTTTCTTAATATAGTGTGATAAACATTGATTAATAAAAACCAGTGTTCTCTTTCTGAGAACAAAAGCTATCAAATTTTTCACGTTGAAGAGATGAACCCATGGCTCAATCGAAGCATGATAAATGACTTAATACGGAAAGCGGAATTAGTATAGGACAATAGATAGTTTTAACTGACGTTCTTACTAATCACTGTTTGTCAATCATCGATAACACGTTCTTGTTTCTTATCGATAAAATGGAATATGCGATATGACGATTACATGCAAACAGTCGCGTGAGCATTCGCTATCTGTTGAATCTTGCAGATCTACGTAGTAGCCTATCGATTGACTTGAAACACCATTAATTGTGACGTCCCCAACCAAGAGATGCACGAAGAATCAGTCTTCTCCTTGTGTCTCACAGTTTTCTGAAACATTTTTCGATAAATTGCAAAAATAAAAAGCAATTCAATCGTAAATTTCCAAAACGAATTTATTGAAAAGTTGTTTCCACGTAAAATGTACCTTCACAGAAAAAAAAAACGACGTCCGCCTTTACAAGGTTGCTTATTGGAAAACACCTAAGAAAACAAAAGAAAGCTAATCTCGCACCTACGGTACTATGCTCTGGTCTCTGACCATTCGTTCAAGATGGGCCCTAGTTCGAATCGGGATGAGACATGAGTGGTGTGATTGTCTAACGGCACAGAATCTCTCTCTACTCCCTGGAACCAATGGCTCCAAAATAGGGAGAGGCGACTACTTATAGCCCATTGAGTTGCTCATGGTGGTCGTTAAGTCCGCAAATGAAAAATATATCGTGAAGGAATGCGCCTTTTCAAAGTAAGCAGAGCACAAGGTGATCCGATCTCGCTGCAGACTTATTGCTGTGCCTTGTTGATAAATAGACTTAACAATTTCGAACCAAAATAAATGCAGGTACGTTCAGTTCTGATTGAGCTATCAGTTTGGAACGTAGGACTACAACTTGTGGATCGGAGAGTTGAAATGAGCTAGCCGAGTACGGTTTGAAAGCGTTAATTTAATTTGCTATACCCAACACAGGTCTATGATATGAAAAGTAGCATACATAATTTTTACAAATAATACTGGATACATTGCGAACACAAAGCACATCATTATACGAATTAGCCAACGTCGTGCTTTGTCTTCTTGGGCTTCTTACGTTCCTCATCACTTGGTCTTGCCTCTCGTTTCGATTTTCTCCACTTTTGTTTGCGAATTCCCCGGCATGGTCAAAAATGTCAACCCGTTTACATGAAAACATTTTTTTTTAAATTTCAGTTTAAACCACTGCGATATGTTCTTTTATGTATTTGAATAGATCTCGTCGAGAGCTTTAAACCGATACCACGCACAGTCTTTGTGCAATCACCCATACAGCACAAAACGTTTCAGATATGTATCAATGTTACAATCTCTCATTTTCGTTACACTTTCAGAGATATCTTACAATTACGTTCAGAAACATCTATTTTGAAACATAACTCTTTGTACATTACGGTTACGGTAAAAATAGCATTCACCGATACTACTGTTTTATAGTTTCCATTGTACATAATTTCTACATTGATGTTACATTCCGGCGATATCTAAGACTTTTGGTTTGGCAACGGCGTGGATGCGCATGCGCATTTATGCCATTTCACCGAAGCACTCTCGTAGTCGTATTTCCACGTGATGCTGGGATATTCTTTAGTGATACTGTCGTACTCGAGTTAGCTAGTTAGTTGATTTAATATTTCATCCTTTTTTTTTTTTTTTTGTGATTCAAGATCATCTGAAAGCATGCAATTGGTTTGATTATTATAATTTTAAAATTTTAAAAAACATTTTTTAAAATAATCTAAGTAGATGGCTGTGTTATTATATTATATAGTATACTACACCAGCACGTTTTTTTTCTTGAAGTTGAGAAATTTCATATTGGTAGGTATTTAGATAAATGACGAATTTGATTTTCTTTCTTTTTTCACTAAAATGTAGTCTATTCCACGTATATAATGGAAATTGGACACCCTCATTTGGGACCGAGTTTTATTTCTTTTGTTATCAATATACGTATAAACGCTGTCACTGTTCTCAATGGACAGCGGACTGCGTTGAACCTGTGAAAACGTAAACAACTCGTAATACGACTGTTGTTGCTTTTGAAACAGCTGCCGAGTGTAATACTTTTTATTGGGATTTTACAAAGTTTATTAAAACTATAATGTTCAACGTAGTAAATACGTAGGTAATATGATGTCACAAATATTTTTTTTTTTTTTTTTTTTGATTGGAGGTTTAACGACCACCGTGAGCAACTCAATGGGCTATAAGCAGTCGCCCGTCCCTAATTTAGGGTCACTGGTTCCAGGGAAGGGAGAGAGCCAGTGCCGTAAGACAAACACAACATCCATGCCTCACCGGGATTCGAACCCGGACCCCTTACGGACGAATGATCAGAGGCCAACGCCTTAGACCACTGCGCCACCAGGGCGGCACAAATATCTTTCAAATACGTAACAGTAACATGAAGTTGGTATGTTGAAGTTACAAAGACCTTTCACTGTAACGTATCGGTTATGTTTCAAAGTTATGTAACGTTTGAAGACATTTTGCTACGTACTTGTAACATATACGAAATATTCTGTGCTGTGTGGACACGGTTGTCCAAATAAACCTCGATATTGTCAAAAGTGTACCCTGGTTCACAAGATAACAGTTTTTAAAATGTTCAGTTCAACCTACTGCGAGATGTTCTTCGTGTATGTGAATACATCTCGTCAAGAGCTTTAAAACGATACCACGCACAGTTATGTTGCGTTCACGGTTGCCGAGATAAGACTGCGTCAAACGCGGCGGTACACCCAGAAATGTTGCATCGTCTCCCAGGCGCACAGGGAGCGAGGGGAGGAGAGTGTTGCGCGCACGATGTATTGCGCAGTACGTGAATTGGACTGAATGCTGTTTACGATTATGCTTGCACGGTTAGTGTCGCCACGTATTTTTAACACTATGATGATTTCAATTGGAACCAATTTTTGTCACAGGCGGTTGGCCGTAAGTCGCCCCATACTATCCACGGACGTAGTCAGTCCTACGTCAAAATGTTACTTGATAGATTCGGAGATACAACTTTCTCTTTGGAGCGTAACTGTTTCACGTATTATTCGTTCTTTCATGCTTTGAGACTTTAACGAATACGATCATTCCGGTGGCGCATGGTCTAAGCTCTGGCTTCTGACCATTTGTCAGAGATGGGTCTGGGTTAGCATCCTGGTAAGGTATGGATGTTGTGTTTGTCTTGTGGCACTGCCTCTCTCCGTTCCCTGAAACTTGTGGCGCTAAATTAGGGACGGACGACTGCTTATAGCCCATAGAGCTGCTGACGACACCGCCTTTGACATCTGACTCCCCCCCCCCGCAGAAAAAAACGGAGATGGTAATTGTCCATTTTTTGGGACATTTCTAGTGCTTTTTATTCAAATTTTGGTCAAAATTGTTGGAATATTCTATTCAGCTATGGAAAGGGCAGGATGTATGTCCTATTCTTTTTGTGTTGTTGATGTCCAAATTGTTACTCAAAATTTTTGGCCTCTGTTTTTACAGTTTGCATTTTGTTAGGCTCTTTTCTTTTATTCATTTGAAATTTTCTGAACTCACCCTTTTTTTTTCCGGTGTAGAAAGTTATCGCATTTCTTGAGCCCACTTTTCAGTTTTTTATTTTGGGAGAAGATTCAAGATTTTTTTTTACTTATTAATATTTTACAGATAACAGATTACATTGATTTCGACTGCCATCCCCTGTGGCGCAGTGGTCTAAGCACTGGCATCTGACGGTCAGAGAGGAGTCCGATTTTAATTACGGTGCGGTAAGGATGTTATGTTTGTCTTACTGCCCTGCCTCTCTCCCTTGCCTGGAACCAGTGGCCCTAAATTAGGGTTAAAGACGGGAGACTGCCTATAACCCATCGAGTTGCTTACGGTTGTCGCTAAAGACCCCCCCTCCCAAAGAAAAAAACAAACAAAACACAAGACCGTTCCACGTTTCCATTCTGCGATTTTCCCGTTTTACTCTTCCACGAGAGGAAATACTTTGCTTACTCTAAGCGAGAAAGTTTATTCAAAAATACAAATTACCCCGTCGTTAGTGACTGTCAAAAACAGTTCGAATTCAGTTTACAAGATGGTGTGTATTCCCTGCGAAGTTATTAAATTTTAGAAACGGAATTTGTTTTACAGGAGACAAATAAAAACATTTGAGTACTGTAAAGATAACTAAATACAGCTAAATCGCTTTTTTTGTTCACTTGCGGAATACAACATGCGCAGCTCCTTCATTTCATCATTTCCATTTAACTTAATGCCAATACAATCATTTAAAATATTTCTTTGGAGTCCATTTATTTTCGGCATTTAACTACTTTTTTATTACGTCTGTTAAAACCTCATGCACTTTACATTTGCATCTCTGCTGTTATTACGTTTCGAGTTTTGTGAGAGTAACGTTGGAAATGACATTTCACTCTTCCCAACGCACTGCAGTTGATTCGAAGTAAAATAATGATTTCTCCTTAAGCATTAAAAAAAGTTGCCTCGTTGTATATTTACAAAACATGTTATTGAAATTGCCCGTCGTTTCGTTTCTGTAGCCTCCGCACGAAGGGAAAAGCAATTTTGACGATGTTTCTGGAAACATCCATTGATTGTCTCCTTCTGTCAAGGGATAATAAATGATTTTCCGGGAAAAGTGCGTGGAGCGTTCGCTATGATTCATATTCACATACGACCCATTCGTTTTTCGAATGGCAAGTGAAAAGCCTCGTGCTTACCCACTACCAATTTTTGAATTCAAATTGTTGGTTCTTAAAGATTTCAAAGGCAAAACGTAATGTTAAATTTCGTGAGTCCGTTCGTCTGTGAGAATGTCCGTTTCACATGTATAGAATGCATTTGTGCGATTCAATTTTTGGAGCATGCGAATGGTTATGCGTCGGACAGGTTGTAAACAATAAATGTTTATTTTTTCTCATCTAAAGATTAAACTCACCATATTTCGGGCACACGCTCTTAGCGAAAGACATGCCTATGGGGCTGTAATGAGAATAACAATAGTCATCAAAATACAGGGTAATTCAAAATGATTGCCCCGATTACCAATCGCAATACCTGGTTTATGAACATAGATACAGAGATCACATTGTTGCACAATAAAGAACGAAGTTTAGAATTTTGTTTTCATACCTTACAAATGTTCTATGTGACTCTCCTGGGTCAAGCGGACAACATCTAAATGGTAATCAATTTCACGCCATACATTATGAAGCACAAATGTACTAGTGATCCGAATTTCTCGGCATAGAATAGATATTAAAAGTTTCTATGTTTTCGCACGTCAACTAGATGGCTTTTGCAGGAAAGGTTGATATTGGGTTGATGCATAAGTTCATGCCTTTTATTTTTACCTCGCACTACACGAATGTATTGCATCAGAAGGGAAAACGGAATCAATATACTATATCCTCCCCCCTATTGCTCACCATGGTGTCCCAACGTCTGGATAGGTCTGTAATGCCATTCTTCAAAACACGTGAAGGTTTTTGCTGCCAAGAAATCATCAAGGAAATTCTGGAGATCAACAACATTGTTGAACGTTCTGCCACGGAGTGCATTTGACAGTGATCGAAACAGGTGATAGTCTGAAGGGGGCGACATGTGGGGAACATGCCGGATGTGGAAGGATCTCCCATTTCATGTCCAGAATGGCCATTTTTGTCATGTTTGCACTGTGAGGGCGTGCATTATCATGTTTTTGTCATGTTTGCACTGTGAGGGCGTGCGTTATCATGTTTTTGTCATGTTTGCACTGTGAGGGCGTGCGTTATCATGTTTTTGTCATGTTTGCACTGTGATGGCGTGCGTTATCATGTTTTTGTCATGTTTGCACTGTGAGGGCGTGCGTTATCATGTTTTTGTCATGTTTGCACTGTGAGGGCGTGCGTTATCATGTTTGCACTGTGAGGGCGTGCGTTATCATGTTTTTGTCATGTTTGCACTGTGAGGGCGTGCGTGTTGGAGAAAGACACCATGGCGCCGATGTGGCAGTTTCTGCTGATTTGCTCCCTCCACACTGTGCGGAGTTGCTCACAATAGAGTGCAACTCCACACTGTGCGGAGTTGCTCACAATAGAGTGCAGCGTTGATGGCCTGATTCCTCGGCGGCATTTCTCAGTGAATAATGCCTTCCATGTCCCACAAGACACATATGACTTTTGCAGGATAAAGGGCGTGTTTTGGACTTAGTGTGGGCGTCTTGTTTGGACTTAACCATTCCCTCCGATTCCTTAAATTCACGTGCAGGTACCACTTTTCATCTCCAGTATCTGACAGAAACTGTTTGTCTCGCTGAGAACATTCGCGATAACGGGCGAGAAAGGAACCACGTATGGCAACACTCTGATTCTTATTGTCCTCCGTGAGAGTGTGAGCCAATCAAGACTCCAAATTTTGGACTTTTCCGATAGGTGTCGCACCATTCTGGCCTGATTACAGTCCATCTCAGTGACTAATTCGCGAGTAGTTTGACGCGAATCCAAGTGGATGAGATAGTTCAAACGATCCTCATCAAAGTGAGATGGACGAACTGAGCGTGGAAAGTCGTTGAGGACAAAATGACCACCTCGAAACAGCTCAAACCATTTGCGGGATGTCCTGGGTGGGAGCAATAACAGCCTCCCCATAGGCAGCACAAATTTGTCGAGTAGCCTCGGCGGTTGAGGATCCCTTGTTAAACTCGTAGAGGAGCAGATGTAGGAAATGTTCATTCCTCCTTACTTGACACTCCATACTTCCGGACCTGAAAACTAAAACACCATTAGCCACAATCACACAACGCAATATGATTTAGATACACGATATTACTGGCTACATTTTGATATACAACTGGCCATCTGCACCGTCACTACTGACCTGGAATAATAAAAAGTAGAACAGCATAAACGTATGCATCAACCCAATAGAAAATTGTCTATAGGTGCATAGAAAACTGTATATAGTTGCATAGAAAACTGTATATAGGTACATAGAAAACTGTATATAGGTGCATAGAAAACTGTATATAGGTACATAGAAAACTGTATATAGGTACATAGAAAACTGTATATAGGTACATAGAAAACTGTATATAGGTACATAGAAAACTGTATATAGGTACATAGAAAATTGTCTATAGAAAACCGTCTATAGGTACATGGAAAACTGTCTATAGGTACATAGAAAATTGGCTATAGGTAACGGTCTATATAGGTACATAGAAAACTGTGTATAGGTACATAGAAAATGATCTATAGGTACATAGCAAACTGTCTATAGGTACATAGAAAATTATCTATATGTACATGGGAAAACTGTCTTATAGGTACATAGGAAATTGTCTCTAGGTACATAGAAAACTGTCTTATAGGTACATAGAAAACTGTCATGGAATAGACATCAACATTTCCAAGTTTTTGCACGTCAACCAGATGGATTTTTCAAGGAAGGTAGACAGTTTTCTGTCTGCCTTCCTTGAAAATGCCATCTGGTTGATATGCGAAAGCTTGGAAACTTTTATCTCTATTCTACTTCTTCATTAAACTACAATTTTCGCTTAGATTTCTTTCAATCTCATCTCTCATCGATACTTGACTCTTCATTCAACTACATCTTCCACTTGGAGCTTTTTCATCTCATCACTTTGTTAACCAACTGATGCGCGCTGATTTTTCGTTCCGTGTGTGTTGCCGTACCATTTTTATTCCTACGCTTGCAAAACCTTTGTGCTTCATGTCATCTGCTACTTTACCGCCGTTCGCCTTCTACAGTTTCATCTTGAAATGAGAACTATCCTTCATCACCTGTTGGATACTAGTCTTTTACGAACCCATATTTTTAGGTTCTTGTGAATAAACTTTGCTTTTTGAGAGTGTTACGACTCTCCAAATATGCTTTCTTCTCATGAGTAAGAAATTACTATTCAGCTGTATTTATGAACTTTTTTCTTCATCTGTCAGTCACGGATTTTTCTGAACTCACATTTTTCTTCCGCTCGTTAGCAATTGTATAAAGACAGTTGACTTTTCTTTCTGCTTACATGTAAGACCAGCTGTTTTATTTAAGAACATTTTTCGCCTTTGTTCATCATTTTTTCCTTGACTTTCACTTCACAGGAGTTTTCCCCCCTTGTGTTCTTTATTTTTCATTGCATGTTCATCGCATGTTTTTTTTTAAAAAGAAGTCTCGTAAATAGTGTTGTTTTCATGTACTCATTCTGTACTTTTCCATTGTTTTTAATAAACATCTTTGAAATCTACGCCAAGAAATTCGGATCATTTGTACTATTTTGGGTACTGTTGATGTATAGTTCCTTGTTATTAATTAACAATAGTCATGTTGGTGTACTGTAGGAGCAACCGGCATTGCATTTCGTGCTCGTACGTTTTAACACTGAGTTGCTAGAGATTTTCTGATTTGTATTGCATAATTTTGGGATGGAAATATTTGAGCTGCGCATAAGGAGTGACTAAATAATTTCTGAAAAACTACATTATGACTTCCGCAAAATCGTTTCAGATCGACACTATTATTAAAGAATTTCTCTCCTTAAATGCAAAAGTGTACAGCTTTCTCAGCAAAGAAATGTGCAAAAACTGACTTGAGAAACGGAATGGACTTTTGAGATTTAAGAATATCTTTGTAAGACACAAAAGCTCTAAATCGCCTTCACCTTGTGTTTCTTTGCCTTTTTGTAATGTTTCTTAAATTAATGTATCACTTATAAACATTACGTGTCGTATTGTCGGTGGTCCATGTAACACTGTAGCTTCTTAGGGTTATGATTCGGATAGCTAGCACGAAATCCTTTATTATACAATGAGCAATATTAGGGTTTGAAGAGAAAAGTCTTCATTTACTCACATGAGATTTTCTCACATATCAGAAGAGAAAGTCTTCATTTACTCACATGAAGACTTTTTCTCACATATCAGAAGAGAAAGAGTCTTCATTTACTCACATAAATCGTTTTCATTGGTTTTCCAAGAATAACAGAACTGTGCGCCAAGGTACTTCAGTAGTCTCAACAACACTATTTTAAAATACTTCAACAAACTGAACCTCTGTAACATTAGGCTCGAAGTGTAGCCATCTCTGTACAAATTTCATCCTATATACACACAGTTGTATCAGAATAATACACTGGCGGAAAGTGAAAAAAGAACACCAAGAAGGAGACGTCCGATACCAACGAAATTTATACAGCATTATAACGGAATACAGAGGATAACGTGATCAAAACATTATGGCAAAATACAGCTCAGCGGTATTTGCTGGTAAACTGAAAAATAATATTTCCATGTAACATGTTAGTACGAGGTTGAACTGCCATAAACTGATTCACACTGTGCAATTCTGGCAAGGCGTCTGTCGTACAGATGTTGGATGTAAGTTTGGGGTATTGAGTTCCAGGCATCCTCAACCTGGACGCGTAAATCGGGGATGGTCGTGGCTGGCCGTGGAGACCGGATAAGTCGTTGTCGCATAAAATCACACACGTGCTCAATGGGAAACAAATCCGGTGAACGTGCAGGCCATGGAAGTTGTCTCACACCCTGAAGTGCATGTTGCGTTGCACGTGCCGTGTGTGGGCGTGCGTTATCTTGCTGGAAAACACCACGATGGACCGACCTTACAAATGGCACAACAACGGGCTGAATGATGCTGTTGATGTAGGAGGTGCTGTTTAACGTACCCGGTACAAACACTAGCTGTGTACAGGAGTGATAGCTGATCGCTCCCCACACCAGGAAACCAGGTGTAGGCCCTGTGTGTCGCTGGCGGATGCAAGAAGGGTGGAGACGCTCCATTGTGCGTCTGGGAACACACATACGGCCATCGGAGGCTCCCAAGCAGAATATGCTTTCATCGCTGAACAAGACAGATCGCCATTGCGTTCTCCAGTGCAGACGCTGGCGACACTACTGCAGACGCTGGCGACACTACTGCAGACGCTGGCGACACTACTGCAGACGCTGGCGACACTACTGCAGCCGTTCCTGACGGTGAGCTGGAGTCAGAGGTACACATGCCAGAGGCACGCGTGCACGTAGTCCTGCATCCAGTAGACGGTTGGGGATTGTTCGCACAGTCACCTCAGGTGAAACGGCAGATCGGATTTGCGTCGCAGTGGATGTTCTGCTTGACAACGCCGCTCTTCTTATGCGTCGATCGGTCCGCTCATCAGTCCGTCTGTGACTCCCGGTTCCACGTCTTCTCGTGTGGGAATGTTCCTCGGACCATCTACGCCACCATCGTACCACCACCGATACTTCCCGTCCAATTCGCTCCGCAATACGACGATACGACCACCCGGCATCGCGGAGTCCGACTAGACGACCTCGTTCAAAGTCCGATAAGTGTTGAAATCGTACACGTCTTCCATGTCCAGTCATTGCAGCTTCTTCAGGGTCTTCGCACGTGTCCGTACGCCGAGGACTGATTACATTCACTTCGCAGTACTCCTTAAATATCACCGACCATAATTTGCAAATTATGCCGTGCTGTGGCGTAAGTGCTCACCGGTTGGTCCCGAAATTAACATCACACCTACGTAAACTCGACCCGATCAACATATGTAAATTTCATGATCGTCCGCAAATTCCTTCTTCGTGTTCTTTTTTCACTTCTCGGCAGTGTATAACCACCTACCTATTAATAGGAATAACCTCTCTTGGCCCGGATGACAGCTGCGAGACGGCGTGGCATGGACGCAATGAGGCCCAGGAAGGTTGCCCGGGGCACACGTGCCATTCGAACTGCATCAGAGCACGGAAGTCCCGGAGATGACGTGGTTGTGGGTCGGCACGTCGAACCTGTCGATCTAAATAGTCCCACAAGTGTTCTATGGGATTAAGATCAGGCGATTTCGCCGGCCAAAGGAGAATGGAGACACCACTGTCGTGTTCCTGGAACCAGTCACACACCACCTTAGCGACGTGGCATGGCGCATTGTTCTGTTGGTAGACGCCATCGCCATCAGCATAAATATCCAACATGAAGGGACGCATGTGTTCAGCGAGGATGGACACGTTGACATTAGCGTTCAGGGATCCATCCAGTGATACCAAAGGTCCAAGGTCATATCAAGAAAACATCCCCCAAGCATGCGCACTGCCACCGCCGGCTTGTACTTGACCGACAAGCGTGTCAGTGTGTTGGTTCTCGTGTGTCTGACGTCATATCCGCCACTGCCCGTCACTTCTGTGGAGTAGAAACCTCGATTCGTCGTAGAAAGCAACTTTTTTCCACTCTTCCACTTTCCAACGTCGGTAATCTCATGCGAACGGCAGGCGTCGTTGCCGATGGGCTTGGGTTAACATCGGCGAACTTTCTTTGATTGTCGCTTCACTCAATAATGCATGGTGTCAGCGCTCTGCTTTTAAAAACTGGACCATAAAAATTGTTTTTACGTTTGATACACGTCACGACGATAAATACTTTGCTTGCATTTCACAATATTTTGTGGCAAAATGCTTTGTCATTAAGGGGCGTAGGTGCATATTTCTGTTTTCAACATGTTTGCATACATATCCTCGCTTCTAAAAATATAACTGAAAGAATTCATTTTCTGAGAGACTCCGTTCATTGCGGAACAAATTTGTGTAATTTATGACGTCGAATTACATTTTCCCCCACTCTGGCTATGGGTAACATGGGGAGCACGGATGCAACGAAAACATACCACAATTTGAATGCTTATATCTTCGGAAATAAATAATAGTAGAGTAATCAATAATGCATCATTAGATGGTTTATAGAGTCCCATTTATAGCAAAATAAGTTTCAACCCCTGCATCTTTTACCCCTTCGATACAATAGCGTTAGAAATTTAAGCAAAATTTTTACGTGATTTGTTTCGCCGCAGGCCGTTTTAAGGTTGCTAACTAGTGAATAGATAATTATAGCAATGACCTCAGCAACGAATTCCGTAGCTGACGGTCAGGACTAACGGACATGCGTGATAAAACGAAATAAAGTGAATTTATTTATTTTTAGATTGAAAAAAAAATCAAAGGGACACAGTAGCAACTGTACGGGAAACTACAACGTAGGGCATTTAATTTGTCTTTATTCAGGAATTAAATAAAAAATATGAGCCCACCTATATTCGAGAAATTCTGAGCGAAACTATCCAATGTGAGATGTTTCCGAGATACTTTAGTGATGATTTAGAAAGACCATGGCAATAGTAGAGAGATGAAGTACGAAAGACAATTTTTTATTCTTCAACTGAGTACATATTATCAAACTGCAAGAAATGTATTGACTCAACCCAGAACGTATACTATGAAAGTGTTTTTGTTTTCTTATTTACGCATATTATAACGATGTAAATTTCTCCGTCATTTATGTCCACGCCGGGCATCGAACCCGGGTTCCCCTCGTTCCGGAATTAGTCGCCCTTCCAACTGAGCTACGAGGAACGTATGCAGTCTCTGCTATCTGCCTTTATCTCATGTGCGAGGGCCGGGGGCATAGCCCACGGATCAGCCGGGACCATGTACAGCTGTAGTCAGTCATCCGCTGAAGAACGTACATTGGACAAATCTCAGTCAATTTGGTGTGTGTAACGTAACATCACACACATTTAGTTTTCGAAGCGCTGAAGAAGGGATTATTTTATTTTTTCCTGTCTCGCGGTGTCAAAAGAACATTGCAAGAACTTTAACGGCGAGGTCATTCTTGAAGTTCGGGCGCCAATATAACGAAGTAAATTTCTCCGTCATTTTTGTACACGCCGGGCATCGAACCCGGGTTCCCTCATTCTGGAATAAGTCGCTCGCCCAACTGAGCTACGCAGACGTATGCTCTCGCTGCTATCTGCCTTTATCTCATGTGCATCCTGCGGTGCAGGCACGTCACAATATCAAATACCTTTCTTGAATGCAAAAAAGAGGGCTTAGTTCAGTTGTCCGACAATTTCGTCACCGAAGGGTCGCTTGATCGAAATTACTTCTCCGAAAGGTCACTTGATTGAAACGTTTATTTCGCAGAACGAGCGCTTAATCGAAAGGTACATTTTACGAATGGGGACTTTTTGAAAAGTCCATTTCAATGAAAGATCAGTTTATCGGAAACTTTGTAATTTGTTATAGGATCTGTTGAAGTGTCGTGCGGGTGCAGAAAAAAACTGGTCACACGGAAAACATACAATCTGAGATACGTAAAGTTGTTCTTCGGAAATAAATGTAGCGTAGCTATATTTTCTTCAAGTTGAGGAATTATTGTAGACAAAAATGGCTTTTTAATATCTTATTATCTTTAAGAAATTAGGACACTTTTATTATTTGCTGTAAAGGCCCAGATCTAGGCCAAGGACCTGAAAAACAATGCTTTGTAGGTGAGTAAAGATGCAAAATTATCAACCTGACTTTTCATGCAGAGTGCATGAACTTCGGCACGCATAATTGTCATTTCATGAAAAATCCCAAGCCCAGGCCTAGGGCTTTAGTGTTAGAGGTCTAAGGAGCGGCCAACGGGGAAGTGTTCTCATAGAAATCTAAAGCTCAACTCAATTTCTATACGATCCTCTAATGTCTCGGTGAGTTTTCCTAATACACACCACACTTCTACGGATTCTGAAATTAAATCCAAAGTTTTCGATAAATGAACTTCTGGTGAAATGATCATTCGATGAAATGTGCCTTTAGGTGAAGAGACCCTTCGGTAAAATGAGCCTTTACGTGAAGACACTCTTCGGTGAAATGAGCCTTTAGGTGAAGAGACCCTTTGGTGAAATGAGCCTTTAGGTGAAGAGACTCTTCGGTGAAATGAGCCTTTAGGTGAAGAGACTCTTCGGTGAAATGAGCCTTTAGGTGAAGAGACCCTTCGGTGAAATGAGCCTTTAAGTGAAGAGACCCTTCGGTGAAATGAGCCTTTAAGTGAAGACACCCTTCGGTGAAATGAGCCTTTAGGTGAAGAAGAGACCTTCGGTGAAATAAACATTTCAAACGGTATTTCCGGCAAAGTGATTTTTCTGTGAAATGAACGATAAGCCCCCCCATCCGTTGCTATAATTATTTCTAAGTTGTTAAATTTTACGCTGTACAAAGTATCAAAAGAACTCTTTTAAACGACAAATAGGAGATATAAGTGAACAGTAAAACTTGTGCCACGCATGCGTCGTAAAACTTGTGCCACACTGATTTTTCGAACAAAATGGGTGTGGAAGAGGAACAAAGACGTGACATTGAATTTTGCTTTCGACTTAAGAAGTCTGTCGGAGAGACTTTCCGTCTCATGTAATAGGCTTATAAAGATGAATGTCTAGTATAATAAACGATTTACAGATGGCATAAAGAATTTATGGATGGTCGTTAGTGGGCAGCTTTAATCTCACATGGAGAAAGACTTTGAACGAGTGTTACAGAGGTAAACATCCATACAATAGGTGTTATTATACGGAAAGATAAAACACCTATCAATTAGAGAGATTGAAGATATGATTCAAAGTTTCAAAATCATGATTTCACAGAATTATAACTGAGCATTTGGGCATAAAACGAGTTTGTTCAACTTGGGTTCCTCATTTCTTTTCATGTGCGGCCCAACGCAAGGCCACAGGGGGCCAGTTCTGTTGTTTCCGATTCGGAGAAAATTGATATTAAGTTGATGCTCTAAACCTGCATATAGTCCAGACTTGTCACCACGTGACCTGTGGTTATCCCCCATTTTAGAAAAGACATTATATGGGGACGACAATTTGAGATTGATCAACAACTTATTACAGCTGTACAAGGGTGCTTCAACCGCATTTCAGAAGAAGAATTCCAGAAGACATTCAAAAAGTGGGAGTAACATTGCGACACCTGTATTCGATGCAATGGATAGTATTTCGAACAAGATGACAATTTTCTTGATAACTAAGGTACGCATATTTTTTTATAAAAACATTCTCAGTTGTTTTGGGACAACCCTTGTAGAAAAAAATATTCTCCGTTGTTTTGGGACAATCCTTTTAGAAAAAAAAAACCATTCTCAGTTGCTTTGGGTCAACCCTTGTAGAAATAAAACCAACATTCTCAGTTGTTCAGTTGTTTTGGGACAACCCTTGTAGAAAAAAAAAACATTCTCAGTTGCTTTGGGACAACCCTTGTAGAAAAAAAAACATTCTCAGTTGCTTTGGGACAACCCTTGTAGAAAAAAACAAAACATTCTCAGTTGTTTTGGGACAACCGTTATAGAACCTAGGAATCACGAGTTGATGTATGTAACTGCCGCGCATGCGCCAGGTGAAGAAATGTGGCTGCTGACATCGACTGTGCGAACAATGGTATCAAGTAAGGTATAAAGACAAAAAAAAATAATGAAATGATACCACTCCGCGCGATTGATATGACCATAGATTGATATTGTTATGCTCTTAAAAAGTATCCCACTACGTTAAAAAGGACGTTTAGGGCCAAATCTCACATTTTGTAAAAATGCGTTCATTTTAAAGTCCCGTTTTTTGGATTCCAAAACTGCCGTGGTTTCTTGTCTGCGATAAATAGATAGAGTTATAGCAATCCGAATATCTAAACCCAGTTGTCAAACGAACGGGAAGTCACACTTGAACCGCGTTTTTTGCAAAATGAGATTTTCGTCCCGAACTCTACGGATAACTGCAAAAGGTAAGTAAATAAATTGATGAAACTCGGTATACATCTTTCTTACAATGTTGTGCATGCAATGAACTAAGAGTTTTGCTGTTTGTCAGTTCAAAGTTTGGTTATAGCTATTTACTTTTAGTGAACAAATCTGTCTACATTTCACACTAATGCAGGTAGGAATGTGTGTATCTCAACAGTGTTTTGGAACATCACTTACCTTTTATTTCACTGCGTAGAAAATACTCATGCGCATATACTGATGCAAAAAATGCCATCATATATATGTAGCTGTTTTATTTAGAGCGTTTACCGTAAAAGACAAATGTCCTTAAATTCTTTCACAAATTTTGCAATTTCTTGAAAATTTATATTCATATCATTTTTTTTCAACATTTTTCTTTGTGTGTTAGCCTTCCTAAAAAAATGCCCATTCTTGCATTTTTTTAAAAAAAAAGTTCCCCCAACGTAGTGGGATACCTTAAAAAGATAAAATTATGCTAAAAACTACTGTAATTTTGAAAGTAGAAAGCTAAATATATAGCACTGCAGAGCTAAATATATAAAAATATTATATATTTGTAGAAATTGAGTAAGATGTTTAAGAAACTGTAATACTCATTTTTATGAAAAAATGTGTGTGTGTGTGTGTGTGTGCGCGCGCGCGCCTGTCTGTCTGTCTAGCACTCAACTTGGAAACCGCAATACACTCTACAGTTGCGGCCAAATTGCATCTTCTTGGGTAGCAGTAGCACTATTTGTAGCACTAGTACAGTGTCAAAAGTTATTCAGTCGGGTGCCTCCAGACCATGACATTGGAGAAATTTGTTCCCTCCTTTAGTGACGTCAGGCTGAAAACGTGGCTTCTGCGATTGGTTTTCAAAGCTGCGCCGTGTGACGTCAAATACGAAATTGACGTACCAGGCCATGCAACCTGAGAGTGACGTAACAAAAGCATTTGTTTGGGGATTTATCGACCACCATGAACAACGGGACGGACTGTAAGCAATCGCAAATTTAGGTCCATTATTTCCAGGGAAGGGAAACAGCCAGTGCCATAAGACAAATACAACGTCCATGCCTCACTGGGATTCGAAACCGGACACATCTCTGGGGAATTTTGAGAAGCCAACGCTTAGAGCGCTGCGCCACCGAAATGGCGGAACACGAATACCAAGGGTTCTTATTGGTTTTTAACGCTGTCCTGTGTGACATCAAACACGACACTGACGTACCAGGCCATGTGACCTGAGACTGACGTCACACAAAGAGGGAATTCATCTCTATATTGGCTTGTCTACGTATTTTCCTTCTAGTTAGACTTGGGTGACTTCAGAAAATTTTGTTCAAATTTTCAATGGTGTGAAGTTTCCTGTGTCTTATACAGATCCGTTCACTAGATCTCAGGAACTTGCAGAAATACTTATTACTCTTTGGAATGAAAGAGTAATAAATCTATATATATTGGCATGAAAGAATAATATATCTATATACAGTATATCGACAAAAGTCACCGGACACCTAGAAAAGAAACACAACATAGCATTTATTGACATACATTAGTACGGTGTCGGTCCACCTTTTACCTTAATGCATGCACTGACCCTTCGAAACATGCTTTCGACTAGGTTTTGGAACACAGTGATAGGTATGCGCTTCCATTCAGTACATAATGCTGCCGCTAACTATTGCTTAGTAGTAGGCCTTGGTTCCAAACTTTTTATGCGGCGCTATAATTCATCCCACGGGTGTTCTATGTGATTAAGATTAAGGATCTGTGCTGGCCAGTCCACACACGATACGGATTTATCGTCAAACCAGGCCGTAAGAGTCCTTGCTTTATGGGTCGGTGCATTATCCTGCTGGTACCAACAAGACTGTTCCACAGTATTTCCGCAGGGTTGGTAGAGCATAATTGTCCAGAATATTGAGGTAGACGTGCTGGCTAACAGGTTTGTCCACGATAACCAATAGGCAGGGACCAAACCACGTAAAATACCCCCACACGAGTGCACTGCCAGCTCCGAACTTGATCGTAGGAACAGTACATTGTGGTAAATAGAGTTCCCTTGGCTGCCGCCATGCCGACACACGGCCATCAAACTGATTGATCTTGTATCTGTATTCATCAGTCCATAGGACCCGTTTCCATTGATCTGCGGTCCACGATAAATGCTCTTTACACCATGCTAAACAACGAGTAGCATTCCAAGTGGAGGTGAAAGGCTTATGAGCAGCCACACGACCACGGTAACCCATGGAATGAAGTTTTCTGCGAATGGTGCTTGCAAACCGAGATTCCAGCATTTTTACTCACCTGTACACTGAGGCCTTGTGCAGTACTCCGTCGATTAGCTGTAACGACTCTCCTGAGGCTTCGACGTTCTCTATCACTGATTTTCTTTGGTCTGCCGGTGAGTTTTGCTGCTTCAGGCACGCCATGTGTCTTCCACTTATTCAGTACATCCAAAACAGTTGACTTGGGTATGTTTAAACGCCTCTCGGTTTCTCTTATGGACAACCCACTAATATAACACCCAACAATCTTTCCATTCTCATAGTCAGTTCTCTCCCGCAGCGACATTATCTCAACCTGACAGTGCGATATGACTGTGGTCAGCTGCAGGCTGGTTTTGATATCATTTGCAGCTGTACCGCACATCTTAACAACGCAGCGGATCCGTTCATTTGCTTTTGAAAGATGTCCGGTAACTTTTGTCAATGTAGTGTATATTGTAATATAAGAATAATGTCTCTCTCTATATATATTTTGGAATGAAAAAGTAATGCTCTTTGGAATGAAATAGTAATACAATTCTTTCCCTGACGTATTGGATAAGATTAAAAAACTTACTTTTATCAATGAAACCTGATTCTCAATTTAAGATCGAGAATCCAGACAGTTATATCTGTAACTATAAATAGAGTTTTTAAACACACTTTCATAAAAATGAAGTATTACTAAAATGTAGGATTGTACTTAACTTTTTATACTGCTGTTATACTAGGATATTTTTTATGTTTTAAAGATTGTTGAAATTCGAAATTTCTGTCATTTTTCTTTTTCAATGATTCTGAACGTAGTGAATCTTTAAACCAGGTTGTAAAATTCAAGTTACAAAGTTCTGATTTCCTAGCTAGAAATGAAATACTCTCCGCTTCCATTTTCGTTTCCCTTGCAGCAGAGGTTTGAAACAGTGACAGAGTCGGTCCTATGGGTAATGGAAAATGCATTGCCATTGTAAAGAAAATAAGCGACGTAAAGTTCCCATCAGGAAACAGAAATTATTTTACGAAAAACAGAAACACAATGAAGAGCAATATGTGTTTAAAAAAAAAAAACAAACTCGTATCTGTTACGCTATAAAATTCCACTCTTGAAAGCATTTTGTTCACGCATTATGAAATGATTCCTTCGTGAAGTACGAATTCTTTCAATCGCAGAATGAAAAAAATCACGTCGCTATTCGACTGTTTTCTTACAAAATTAATTGATTGCTAAGCTTCGTAGCTAAATCCAAAACCCAGGTTTCCAATTTGTGTGTAGTTAGAATGGAATAGTTGTCAGTAGAATACATTCATGAGGTCTTACTTTTCTCTTTGTAAGATATGTGACTGCGAAAACTGTTTTTACTACTTTTGGTACTGGCGTTTACGTATTTTTGATCACAATATAACAGGAATTCCATCTGAACTTGGAGAAAAAGTATAATTTGCTATTCCATTTAATATCGTTTAAATTTTTATAAAGTCGTCTTGAAAGCACTTATGATTTACCCTTATACAGTATACCTTTGCTCTGCTTCTCTTCTTGTCACCCTACTTTCTAGCCCAGTCTCCTTTTTCGAAAAATTCTTGACTAGCTGGAAATCGAAACAATACAAAAATCAACAATAGAGTTCAATGATAATACCTGTGGTATTTGTTATTTATTGCTTATATCCGTTGCCGGATTTGAAAGCGTCGACGACACTTTCAGGTTTGTGTACGTCGACGATTGCTTCTGCTACCTCAAATCGGAAGTTATTTAGATTCCTAAGCTACAGCGGTTTATGAAAATAATGGAAACATCGACTGGACTGGACTGGACTGGACTAGAGTAGACTTGAAATGTGCCGTATGCAAATCACAGGGACGATGTCAAAGTCGATGTGAGTTACACAAAGGGATGACAGCCCCGGTGGCCCATTGATCTAAGCCAGTGGTTCCCCAACCTTTTTGCATTCGTGGACCGGCTAAACGTTGAGTAAACTTTTGCGTACCGGAAAAACGGTGGGAAAACTTTCGCGGACCGGTTGAATGGCGGGAAAACTTTCGCGGACCGGTAGAATGGCGGGGGAACTTTCGCGGACCGGTAGCATGGTGGGGAAACTTTCGCGGACCGGTATAATGGTGGGGAAACTTTCACAGACAGACGGGCTAAACATTAGGGAAACTTTTGTGGACCGGAGTTTCCGAAACAAAAACTTTCGTCTATTTTCGAGGATTTAAGTAAAAGGAAATCTAGATCTATTGTTTTAACACCTGTCGCCAAAGATTAAAGGAAGCTTGGATCGTTAATATCTTCACAGAATACTGTAATGATCACTGGTACAATTCATATTTTTTATTCCAGATTATTCCATGTCACCTACTTACAGCTAATATCATTTAATCTGTAAATATTCTTTATTGATTAATAAGTGCAATCTATAATCAATACATAAGAATATTCTGCTTACCGTTAATATTTTTTCTGGGGTCAATGCGACGTCTGTTGCTGCTGCTTCGAGATAATCATCTCCAGCCGTGGTTCCAACATTGGTTCTACAAGGCCCAGTGCAGTATTAATGTACATTATGTTCCTGTGCTTTCTTTTGATTGCCGAAATTGCTGAAAAGATTTTCTCGTAATAAATTCGTGGTCGAAAAAGTTATCAATAATTTTAGAGCTTTGTCGCTGTGACTTGGCTATTCTTTCGTCACAATACCCAAAACTGAGTCAGAGATTTGAAACGGATTATCAATATCAGACTGTATCAGATGGAAGTTTAACGAAGCTGTGCTTTTCCTGGTGAGTTAGCCTGCAGGAGTTCAGATCTTCTGTAAAGATATTAACGATCCAAGCTTCCTTTAATCTTTGGCGACAGGTGTTAAAAAAATAGATCTAGATTTCCTTTTACTTGAATCCATTTCGATTCAAAATAAAAGTAAATAAATTCATTCGTTTATCGCGGACCGTCAGAAAAAACATCACGGACCAGATGTTGGGAAACACTAATCTGAGCGATGGCTTCTGATCATTCGTCTGAGATGGGTTCCGGTTCGAATCCCGGTGAGGCATGAATGTTGTGTTTGTCTTGCGGCATTGGCTCTCTCTCTTCCTTGGAACCAGTGGCCCTAAATTACGGACGGGCGACTGCTTGCAGTCAACTGAGTTACTCACTCTGGCCGTTAAACCCCCAATCAAAAAAGAAAAGAAGCACAAAGGGATATAGTACATTGTCGGCTATAACGTACCATGCCACTGTCGCAGGTGAAACAGCTATCGATTCTTAGGAAAAAGTTGTATTGATTTAGTTTTGTCTAGTTGAATTCGTCATTTCGTTTAGAATTTTATCAATTTTTTTTATCGAAGTTCATCTGATTACACTGTTCTCAACAGTATTTGCCTATTGTGGGGATTTATTATTTTATTTTTTTTGTGATTGGAGGTTTAACGATCACCATAAGCAACTCAGTGGGCTAGAAGCAGTCGCCCATCCCTAATTTATGGCCACTGGCTCCAAGGAAGGGAGAGAACCAGCACCATAAGACAAACACAACATCCATGCTTCACCGGGATTCGAACCCAGATCCATCTCGGACGAATGATCAGAAATCAGAAGATCTCTATTGCAGGTAAAAAGCATACAACAAGTAAAACCACCGGGAAAAACATACCTCCGGCGTCACAATGAACAATAATATAACAATAAAACATTAAAATCAATACCTGTGGCTACTATTGACATACCAACCCTATGAAGGATTAAATATACAAAGAATTAAAAACCACAACAATATACAAAGCAAAGTTAAAGGAAAGGAATGAAACGTCAAACAATCTGCACTTGTAATAAATGCTGTCAATACAGTTCCAAGGGACCTCATGGAAACACAAAACATGAGTACAATATCAACAAATTTCAACCACATAGAACCATACCACCAAATAATAGTCAATATAAAATCTCTACAACATGCAAACAGATTCAGCAATTTAAAATGAAACTTTCATGGAAATATTGTAGGTACAGCAGAAAAAGAAAAATGAACAAAAGATAAATAGACAAAATAAAACTGGTTCAACTGTTAGTCAGGGAATTCAATAATCTGCGCAGGTATTCAAACAAACTGCAGAAGGGGAGGATAGCAACAAAGATAAAGAAAGCAAGTACATTAGGTAATCAGAAGCTATCGCTTAGACCACTGCGCCACCGGGGCGGCACCTCGGAAATAGAACTAATCCTCGTGATTCACGAACGTTAAAATAGGCTTAATATCTTGATGTCTTGGCACAATACTCTTTCATCTAGGCCTTACAATTATGTTTTGCGTGCTGAACCATTTTGTTAAATCTCAGAGAATGAGAACACAAAAAGGTATGCTCATTTGTTTTTTTAATGAAGTTTCAATCTAATTATTTCCATTACTAGGGAATAAAACCAGTCAATAATGACGCGGAAAATAAGATGTGTAATTTTTTAATAACAAGGAATTCTTTTTGTTTGCGATATCCAAATGTGAAACTATTTTTCATGAACATTAAAACAATAGGAGCAAAATATATTGGCTGACGAAGGGATTCGACAATTAAAACAGGCAAGCGCTCGCACTTTCCCAGGTCCGTTCCCCGCACATCAGATGTTTCTATAAGCGGTTGTTCAAATATCGAAAACAAATAACAGCAGCCAGTCGCAATATTTCCGACAATTTTTTAATAAAAAAATTAGAAAGCAACACTTGTCGGTAGTTCCCATCCTTCAAATCCCCCCCCCCCCCCCAAAAAAAAAATGCATAGGAGCCCTAAAGCGGACATTGTTTCATTTACTGTAATAAAAAGATAAAAAAATCACGCAGATGGCTAGCAACTACGTTTGCTTTTTCCTGCTGTTGCCACCTAGCGTAAAAAGTGCTCCAATAGTGAAAGCATTTTCGGAGACTTAGAATTCTGCTTTTGCAAATGTTAAAGTGTTATGTTAGTTCATGCACAGAAGCAGAAACAGTTTTTTCTTTCTCTTCTACAAATATAAATAAAAGAATACCTGGTTATAATCTGCGAAAAGAAATTTTGTTATATTCCGAGAATTTCGTAGTCTAAACAAAAAGAAAGTTCCAAAATCATATTTCTTCAGCATACTCATGAAATCATAACAACACACTATTAGGTATTATGTTGGAATTCTTAATTTTTAGATTTAAATGAGAAAAAAAAATTGGTTTGACAATCTAAAATAATCATTTTAGGTGCGCAAGAAGAATCTTAGAAGTAAATTTCATACGATAGAATTCTAAATGAAAAAATTCTGTATGTCGTTTATGAACGACAAAGTAGAACCAAGATTCCTGACGTAACATTTTCCTGTTTCTAAAGAGTTGATAGCGTGACGTAACGCATCTCCGACGTCATGTCAGAATGATTTGGATGAGAAGTCACACCAGCAGCTGTGAAAATCGGTCTTTGTTGCAGCAACAAAGCAAAGTGGTTTACGCGTGCGCCGGGACAAAGGTTCAGACAAGGGGAATTACATTTTTTTTAATGCTATTGTTCTTTGGTTCGCGCTGCGTATAAGAACAGCGCTACTGCTACTAATTGCATACGTACTGGAACTTGTAGAACATAAATTGTTTGAGGTATGTTTAGTATTGACTTATACCCACATATCTGAACTCTAAACCACCTATATTGGTTAGTACTATTACGTATGTTACAGTACATTTCGCAACTGTATGAAATATGCTTAACGAGAATAAAACCCAAATTTACATAAGTAGACAAAAGCTAAATACGATTATGAAATTCGAGTATATGTTACACCTTAATGAGTGAACTTCTAGTATTTCATTCTGGAAGCACTTGTTCCATTCTTACAGACATCGTATAATTTTATACTTGTAATTAAGTATCATTTATTGCAATTTTATGGAAACGCCATTTTAGCATTGTTACGTGAACACCCTGATCCTCGCGAACTACCAGATTTAATCCCCTGCTTTAAGAAAACACGTTATCTTGTAGGTGATCATACATCTGATTTTTCTCGGAAAGTATTTCGTATTGTTTTGTTTGATAAGTTTTTAATTCGATTATAGGAGACACCTAATTTCTTTGTAGATAATGACTTCAGTTATTTTTTAATCGATTTATATCTTTTGTTGCCTCATGGGCTTCTTGTTCAGATTGGTGCGAAGATTGTTGTTTTACATCTCAGAAGATAATCGAACATGTTCTTAATTTTTAATAGCTTTATGCTGCACCATATATTTTAACGGATTATTTTCGAAATCAATGAGAAGAACGAAGGTCTCCATGATTTCTTAAAATATATTAATTTTAAAAATTAGTTTCTTCCTTCCTCCCCCCTCCTTTCTGCGATGAAAGCTCTTCTCAATTCAAAACTTTCTCGCTACGTGTAAAGGTTTTGATGAAATCACTTTGCGCACGAGAAGTTTGCAAAGAAATTTATTAAAGCAGAATCATTTACAGAATAATATTCATATCCTATTCAGAAAGCAATGAGAATTCATCCACATGCTTGCATTTTCCTGAATTTTTTCTTTGTTGTAAATTGGGAAACTTGCAATTCTCTCGTGAATGCATTCGCCAGCGATGATGCGAAAGATCAGCCGAAACTTCTCTCTCTCTGCTCTTCTAAAGAACTCTCCTTGGGATAAAAGTAATTCATGCGAATGAATGCCCCACGGAATTTGCTGCTTTGTGTACAGCGCAAGAGTTCCATAAAACTGGAAAGGGTAGTTATAATACTGGAGGATATCTACGCCTTCGTCTTGGCGAACAGGGGCTTATTAAGAACTGCGCGAGTTTTCTACTTGAAAAGAGCAGAATACCTCCATATTATCTGAAGCCTGAGGAAGCCTATCTCGTACATTTTTCTGGTGTTGTCAAATCATAAAGAAAAGTAGAATTACTCTTCATTATAAAGTAACATTTTATGTCAAGGTTATTATTAATACATGCAAGGAATGCGGAATGGCATTCCGCAAAATTTATGGACTGAAAGATACAGGGTCTCCCACTCGCTAACGAACTCGGCATTTCTTTAATAATAATGCCAATGAAGATATTGCAAAGAAATTTGAAGTGGACTTGCCTCATTTCGTGCGAAATGTAGTGACATCACAACATGTGCTGAAAGTGGCCACCATGTTCGTCCAGACAGCATTAAACCCGGCCCACCGTATTGTAGAAAGTCCTTGCGAGTACGTGCGCCGCCGTCACTGCCTGAATTTCTTTGGGCTGCCCCGGTGGCGCAGTGGTCTAAGGCGCTGACCTATGATCATTCGTCCGTAAGGGGTCCGGGTTCGAATCCCGGTCAGGCATGGATGTTGTGTTTGTCTTACGGCACTGACTCTCTCCCTTCCCTGGAACCACTGACCCTAAATTAGGGACGGGCAACTGCTTTATAGCCCATTGAGTTGCTCACGGTGGTCGTTAAACCTCCAATCAAAAAAAATTCTTTGGTGATGTTTGCTTTCAAGGCAGCTATGGTTCGCGGTTTCTTTTGGTAAATTCCCCCTTTAGATATTACCATAAAAAGTAATCAGGAGGCGTCAGATCAGGCGAGCGCGGTGGCCATAGACCCTTCGAAATGAAGCGATCGCCAGAAAAGGATTGAATTTTGGCCATACTGGTGTGTGCTATCTGTCCATCTGTTGTGATGGATGTATAAAAAAACATAGGACCAATTATGCCGCGCCGGGTCACCCCACACCAAATTTTCGGTGAATGAAGGGGTTCTTCATGTATCGCGTTGTGATTTTCACTGGCCCAAGTACAGGAATTTTGAGAATTGACGTATCCGGACAGGTGAAACCACGCCTCGTCCGAGAACCACGTGTAGTCTAGAATGCCCGGATGTTCCTGAAGAAATGTCTGAAATCATCGAATGTATGTCACTCGTTTCACGTGGTCAGGCTCTTTCAGTTCGTGGACCACGGAGATACGGTACCCATGAAGCTTTGCTTTTTTCACAGCACGTTGACAAGTGCTTTTGGACAACTCTGTTTCCTGTGATAGTCGGCGAAGTGACTTCCTGGGAGACGCAAGTAGTCGGCCTTTTACATTCTGTATCGTTTCCTCGAACATTTGTAGACGACCTCCTGCATGGTCGTCTAATAAAGTCCCCTTGGTTTCTAATTTCTTCAACACTGCCCAAATTGTGGACTTGCTCGGCGGATGTCTGTCTGCAAACCTCTCCAGGAATTGCTGCTGACATGACTTTATCGATTCTGTTTTCCAATAAGTGCGAACAATAGGCACTCGCTCATCAAGAGTACACTGATACATTTTCACGCTTACAGCAACGAGCATTCGCTATCAACAACCACATTGTGTAGACACGCTCGGTGAAATGACATAACAAAGCAGCAGAGAGGCGCGTGCGGTTGGATGGTGGACTGCTCCTCAGTGGCGCCACACTTAGGAATGTGTCGCCACTAAGCAGCACTCCGGCCGGCTGGCGGACAGCGCCGGGTTCAATTCTGTCTGGACGCAAATGGTGGCCACTTCCAACACATGTTGTGACGTCATCACATTTCGCACAAAATGAGGTAAATCCACTTCAAATTTCGTTGCAATATCTTCATTGGTGTTAATATTATTAAATAAATGCCGGGTTTGGTAGCGAGTGGGACACCCTGTTAGTTGATAAGCTCAGCTTCTTCAAACAGAAATTTATGAATATTTTCATAACATTAAGCTATCCGGGATATCTTTAGTTCGGAGTTTCGTATGAAAGTCTTGCGCTCCTTCAATTTATGATACAAGGCTGTCCTATATACGAAAGACGACATGTACATGGGATCTGATAAACGTTCCAGGATTTTATATATTCAACATGATCTGTTGATTCAAAAACGTTAATTGTGCTTATGGTTTGTCCCTTTAAGCGGCAGACCTGACGCAAATCGTGCCCAAAATTTCTGAGCTCCCCAAGCAGGAACGTTCGCATAGCGGTCGGATTTTACGAATGCTGCTTTTCTTCACGGCAATACATTTCTTTTCCCACTCTCATCTCAGCAGTACCGACAATGAACCTGTCAATGTGGAGGTAAGCGCTCGTTTCCAGACCTTTCTTCTGTGCTTTATGACCAATGGCATGATGGTAAAGGACTAGTACCCTGACATGAACATCATGCCACTGGATAGGAACAAGTGACTCACACTTTTTTCTCTCCCCTTTCTTAGTTTAACTGACATTCATTCAAAAAGTATTAGTGTAGCTCATCACCGTAAATGACCACTTTGAATTATGAGGCTAAGCGTGGAAACAAATATTCTCCTTCCTGGGAAGCTCTACCCTCTTCTTATAGACAGAGAATATACACTGCTGTTGATATAAATTGCAACACCAAGAAGGAAACAAGCAATCACAATGAAATATATATGAGTGATTAGTTATGGTACAAGCTGCAAACGATCCCAATTACATACCGGTTCGTGATGAGGAAGGCCAAAAAATTAGTAATAAGTAAATCCACCATTGGTGGCGATACCCTACCCCACACGACATGGGTTCGAATGAAAGAGTCTGGATGGTCGTCTGTTCCATTATGTTTTTACACGCATCCACAATTGGTTGGATTGAAAAGGTGGCCAGACCATGCTAGCTAGTCGTTGCGCGATGACACCCCAGACGTTCTCTATAGGCAGCAAATCTATCGAGCGAGCAGCCCAGGAAAGACGTGCGACTTGATGCGTATACAGAGTAAGTCTTGGACAGTACGAGCAACATGGGGGCTGGTATTGTCTTGTCGGAAGATTGTTCCCTGGATCGTCTGAAAGAAGGGTAGAAGTGCAGCTTCCAGCACTTTCATGGTGCAGTGTTGACTGTTCAGTGTGTCTGTGATGCGTTGTAGGCGAGTGCGTGAATGAAATTCAGTAGCGCCGCAAATGATCACTCTTGGCGTTGAGCCGGTATGGCGCTGCACAATGCAGCCTTCCAGATGGCGTTCACCATGATACTAGCGAACAAAGATTCGCCCGTTGTAATGCATTAGATTGAATCTGGACTCGTCCTAAAACATACTATGCTCCCATTGAACATTCCAGTTTCGACGTTCGCGGCACCAGCCTTATGGTTCAGAGTCAAGAGAAGTCGTCGCAATGAACGGCGAGCAACGAGGTCTCTCTGCAACAATCTGTGACGAACAGCGTTTGCAGACATCGGACGATGTGTGGCCATCCTCCATTGCTGCGCATGTGTCGTGGATAGTGTTGTGCGCGACGTCACAGCCATACGGTGCAAGTGCCTGTCTTCTCGCTCGGTCGTGCGATTTCGAGCTCCATACCCTGCACGCCGATGCGTAGAACCTTCTGCTATCTATTGACGTCACGTATACATAACGGCAGTTGTGTTACGCCTAACGCGTGCAGCAATATCATGATATGGAACACCACCTTTTCTCTGTTCATATGGTTGTCTCTTTCTCCTACGCGGAATGCTTGCATGTTAACAACTGCGTACGGTGGAGTTTAGCGAAAGCAAGTTTAAAAACCTGCTCTCTGTATGCCTTCTTTTTTATACCCCCTGGTGTGACGTTTCCGATGGAGTTGCGCGCGCCTCACATTCGCATGTGCAATGCAATTGTAATCATTTGCATCTCCCATATTGCCCTATTCACCCTGCAAATATAGTACAAATCCGAACTTCTCTTCCTGGTGTTGCAATTTCCAGTAACAACAGTGTATTCTAACCCGGAGTTAATTCGTTCCACCGGTTAAAAGGGTAAATATCACCTTGAAATTAAAGGTTTTCATAATTTTTTGAGAGCAAAGCCAAAAGAAAAAATGTAATGAGAAAATAGAAGTCGATTGGGAGACAAACTTCTGTTTCCAAGATATCTTAAGAGCCTTGTCTGTAATGGAAGGTTTGTCTTTTTTCTTCGGCGATACGTTTTAGAAACTAAAGTTCTTTTTTCAAACATTTGAACTTGTACGTACGTGTAAAAGGTGCGCGTTTTTTGATCCCAAGCGTGATTAGACTTGGCGCGTGAAATTACAGAAAGAGCAAAAGGTTTAGGATAAAACTGTGGTCACGAGAGATCGTTCTGAGAGGGATACTATGACATCAGGGAATGGCTGGGAAACATTGTTTTCAATCTCGTAGTTGAATTGTTCGAGAGAATCAATGAACTTAACAAGTCTGATTAATTTAATATGTGCACCCTTCCGGAGAAGTAATATATAGTCTACATATCGGATCCATACATAAAATTGCACAATCTAGAAATCTTTTTCTTCGAAATGACGTACAGTAAGACCCTAAAACCCGCTTATAAAGAGTCCGTATTTATCGACATCTCGGATTTAACGAACAAAACGGCAACTTTTGTTTGGTATAATATTCACTCAAATCTAATTTAATTATTTTAACGAACGAAATCTAATAACGTCCCCCGGATTTAACGAGGGAGGGAAAAGCACTAAGATCATTACTTTTGACAAACATCCGAGGGTGCACCGAAAGTAATGCAAAAGTGGGCATAACATTTGTACACTGCCGTGCAAAAATTAAGGACGAGACGGTTTTTCGAATGTGACGTCGTGCAGAAATGCTCCACATCGACTCAAATCATACCATAAGATCCTCAAGATGTAAGAATATGGGACAAGTGAGCAAAACCGTCCAAACAAGGAATCCAAAGGATACAAAGGCACTTTATTGAAAAGGTAGCTTCTAGCACAACTGGACAGAAGACAGAAACGTCCATGCGACAGGCAGCTGCCAAGAAAAATCCAGTCTTTAGTAGGGTATATGATCACCCCTGACTGCGTTGCAGGATTTACAACGTCTGTCCATGGTGACGACGAGGTTGTCAAGGTGCTGTTAAGGCATCGCGGCCAATTCCTCTTGTAGCGCCAATCGCAGCTGCGGAATCGTTGCTGGCGGTTGGTGATGTGCTGCCAAGCTTCTCCCGAGAAAGGTACCACACGTCCCCGGACCTAAATCGATTGGTGTTAGGTCCGGGGACCTTGCGGGCCAATCCATGCGTTGAACATTTCCACTCTCCAAACAGCTCTGCGACAGCCACTGTATGATGAGGAGTAGCGTTTTCGCCCGTGAAAAGGAATTCAGGACCCACAGCACCTCTACACAAACGCACGTGAGGCACGAGAACCTCGGTACCGTAGCGGACACCAGTGACTGAACCTCCTTGGAAGATGTGGAGGGTCAGTACGGCTACCAAGCATGATACCGCCCCAAACGAGAACTCCGTTACCTCCAAACCGGTCCCTTTCGATGATGTTGGAGGTGTAATTGCGTGTTCACTGCTCTTTCCAGATGTGTATACGTCCAGAATCGCTCGTCAGACTAAATCGGATCTCATCCGTAAAGAGAATTCCACCACATTGCTGATGTGTCCAGTTTTTGTGTTCCTGGCACCACAGAAACCGCCGCCTCCGATGAGCAGGCGTTAATAACACACACCGTACTGGTCGTCGTGCAAACAGACCACCTTTGTGCAGCCTCTTGGCTACTGTAAAACGCGATAACGGACGTCCATTTGTCTGTTGCATGTACCTTGCGATTTCTCCCGGTGTCTGCCGTCTGTCTCTTCTCGCCTGTAGGAAAATATACCGGTCCTCCGCCGCCGTGGTTGTTCGTGGACGGCCACTGCTAAACTCTCTGACAGATGTTCCTGTCGTTTGAAATGCTCTCCAAGCTCGTGAAACGATGCTGTGAGCTATTCCCGAACTCCTCGGCCACACTAGTCACACTTCGACCTGCTTCGAACTTCCCAATGACGCGACTTCGGGTCAAGTCATCCAGATGTCGTATACTGGATTGCCTGTTGGCCATATCACACGGTGGCAGCAACTCGACGTCGTTCAAACCGATGTACATCGTGCAATAGCTTTCACCGAATTGCTGGGCGTACACCGCCCGTGTGCATTATACCTTTCCGACACTCCCCCCCCGTCATGTTGCATATATGCGCATGCCCTACCGTACAGGACCCTAGTCTATCTCGTAAGCGGTCTTTCGGTCCGTTGCCTGCTCGTTCCGCTGTTATGCTAATTTCTCCTCTTCGTCCTTAATTTCTGCACACCAGTGTATTCATCTGTGAAAACTAGATTAGGAATATCATCTTTGGGATTGATAGAGATCACCCTGTTAATAAACCAGATTTTCTTCTGTCCGCGCAATTTTTACTGCACTTGCGCATGTTCAAGTGAAGGAGGAACCTTAAAATTATCATGTAATATGATAAACGGACTTACATTAGTGAGATTAAATATATATATTTTAGGGTGTTTGAGTAAAACATGTCAAAATGCAATTTTTCCTTTCCTATAGAACACTTTTAATTAATTTAATTTATTTTTTGATTGGAGGCTTTACGACATCCCATGAGCAACTCAGTGGGCTATGAGCAATCACCCATCCCTAATTTAAAGTCACTGGCTCCAGGAAAGGGAGAGAGAGCCAGTGCCATAACGGGATTCGAACCCGGACCCATCTCGGACAGTAACCAGAATTCATTGCTCAGACTACTGCGCCACCAGGTTGGCCTGCAGAACAGGTCTGTAACATTTCTGTAACATAGGGTAGATCGCTCTTCAGATGACAGTTCCTTGGCATTGCATAAGCTGATATTTTGAAGCTTACTGTATCTCCGTGACACTGAGATTTTCTTAAACGCTTAAGTATAAATGATTCAACCACCATCAGCGTCTCACTGCGTTTTTGTAGGACTCCCAAGAGTGGCTCTGGATTATTGCCTTTAACCAATCCCTTACGTACGTTGTAATTTAGCGAACACGCAGTCCAGGCTGTTTTTAAGCTGAAACAGCAGCTGTGGCGTCTACAGCCTAGTTCAAAACAGCTGAGTGTCTCTGTATTTCCGTTTTTCAGAACGGCTGACTTTCTAAGCTGGTAAGACAGAGATTCTCGGAAATCCTACAGAACAGCCCGATTAATTCATAAGCTTAAATCGCCGCCCCGGTGGCGCAGTGGTCTAAGCGATGGCCGTCATCGCGAAATTTTTATATGAGTAGTTGGAAAAACTAAACATTAACGGGAATATGACGAACATTTTGTTTTTGGTGACCCATTTTGTACACTGCGCGTTAGTAATTCAACCGCTTATTATAGTTACGCATTTTATTACGATTCGTGTTATATGAGAAGAAAAAAATTCCAGTCACAGCTTTTTCAACCGTGCATGGTACGGGTTGCGGAGTAGTTGAGATAAACAGCAGTATGGAAAATATTCTTCAGGTAAATGGTATTTTTATCAATCGTTTCTGCTTGCTGACTGCTACCTAGAATTCTACACGTTCCTAGCTTTTTTTAAATCTCGGATGCCAAAATTTTCGAGAAGGTTTGTTTCATTCTCTAAAGACCATTGATCAGTCGGTATACAGTCTTCCATGAAAGTACAGTGGGGCTCAACAGATCTCAGCGATGATGATACTCTGGGTGATTCATTTTCGGAACGAATTTCATGGGTGGCTCTTAGTGCGCGTAGCGGTCGTTCGCTATTTTGTTGATGAAGAACTTTTTCGGTTCTGGAAAACATTGAAAGGGAAAAAAGAAATCGTGTGCTGTCTGACCAGGAACAGCGAAGAGAGTTGTTTGTCCAAAACTAGGAAAATAATCCAGCATTTGTGGAAAATGAAACAAGTGTCCAAATATCACACATAAAGTATACTTTATGCTGATATATTGTACAGAAACAATGTGTTGATGTTTAAGCAAAGTTTTTTTTTTTTTTTTATGTTCCCACGCCCCGGTGGCGCTGTGGTCTAAGCGACGGCTTCTGACTGATCAGTCGCATTTTTTTGAGCTCCTGCCAGTATTAGAAGTTTCGTGTGAAGTTTGTGGTTTTTTTTTTTTTGCGTTTGTTCTTTGACAGTTCGTGTGTTATTACCTGAGTTCCTTCCTCGCAAGTAGTGAGGCGTACAAGCTGTACGTGCTTATTTTTTTGTTTTTTGCCTGTTCTTGAGTGTTGCAAGCTGCAACGCTCGAGCCGCGAGGGTTAGTAGCCGGGCTGGCTACTACCTCCACCAGCATGAGTGCCATATACCCGTCTATATCTCCTTCCTCTGCGCTTTCTTCGTCGTCTGTATCTTCCGTGACCACCATGAATGGTGTTCAGTCAAATAGTGTTGTGGTTTCGTCGCCAACTGTACCGCTGGTTACAAATTTGCCGGAGGCTGGGTCAGAGGTACCCAGCTCTTCTATTCCTGTGTCTCGTTCGTTCGCCGCGGCTGTGAGTGCGACTTCTACTTTACATAGTGCTTCTGTGTCTTCGCGACCAGAGTTTACACGTGTTGCTTCCGCTTTAAGGATAACATTACCACTCGACTCTCCTCAAGGTAAGGAACTTTCGTCTGCCTTACTTTTAAGTGTATTTGTTCCTGCTCTGCGCGACACCCCTCCCCCAATATTTAAATGCTATTTCTAAAGTTGTACCCGGAGAAAGCATTGTGTCTATTATCCGCTTGGGAGGGGGTGTTGTCGTGCACTTCACTCATCAACAGGCAGTGGACAAAATCCTTGCTTTTGGCTTGGACATTGGTTCCGTACATCTCCAACCAGTTGCAGCAGCTCAAAGACCAGTGACTGTCACCTTGTCTCCAGTACCCACAGCTGTGCCTGACTCGGTATTAATTGATGCCCTTAACACCATGGGGCGAGTGGTTGGTACCACAAAGTACCTCCCAGCTGCTGCTCGCGACTCCCCCTGAAACATGTTCAGGGCGGTCGTCGTCAATACAGAGTCATCTTTCCAACCCCACAAGCAATAGTTAACCGGCCAACCACCCTGGAACTCATAACTGAAACCCGGACCTACATTTTCAATCTGTTTGCTGGCGTTCAGTGCTTCCGATGCAAGGGTGAAGGTCACCTTGCATCGGCATGCCCACATTCCACAGCTGCTACTGTTCCAACTCAATCACTTGATGCTGCTGTTCAGCGGGGACTCTGCCCACCGCTCCGGACTCTTCCCCCACCCTCCCCACTCAATCTGTTCCAGCTGCCGATCCTGGTTCCACCTCTGTCGTATCACCTCCAGTGGTCCGTGTTGCTTCGGCATCCACTGACCTGCAGGAATTTCCACAGTTGCCAGCGTCTGAAGGGGCCTCCACCTCCAAGGTTCAGCGGACCAAGAGGCAAAACTTCCCTGGCTCAGCGAACCGTCGTGCGAGTTCCTCGGACCGCCAGAAATCCAGGAAGACGGCTACATCCTCGTCACCTTCACCTGGACCGGCTCCTGTTACTTCTTCAGTTTCCATCTACAACCGTTTTACCTGTTTGCCGAACGATGATTCCATGGACGTTACCGATCCCGATTCTGAAGAAACTTTATTTGCTGAATCTGATGACGACTCTCCTGCCCCCTCTGGTTGACATCACCTCTATGTTTGCTGACATTGAGGTGCCCTTAACTCCCCTCTCATTCACAGATCTGTATGCATTGATTGCTCGCCCCAGACGGGCGAAATTGATTACTCTCCCTTGTATAGCAAGTAAACTCTCTCACCTTCCGGAGATGCTAACCCAACTGACGTTCCTGCATGAGTTCTTATTAAATGTTGATCTGCCATCCGGGACAGAGCAGTACGCTCGCCGGTTGGCGTATTTACTTAAAGTTTTGAAGGCAGAACTGGAAGGTTGGATGCAGCCGCCCCAGTGATGCCTTCCCTAAATGTGCTCTGCTTTAACTGTAGAGGCCTTGCGTCTTCAGCTGCGAATGCTTTGGTCTTCGAGGACGTTCGTTTCCTGAGGACAGATATCCTCCTCTTCCAGGAGACGAACTGTTCCTTGGCGACCGGGTATTCCTGCTGGAGACGCTGGCCCTACGCTTTTATCACAACTACCGGACGCACATTGGGTCCGGTACAGCGATTGCATTCCGTACTCGGTTTCATTCTCTTCTTTCAGATATCGTTGAGTCACAGAGTCTGCTGGGCTCCTTTCAAGGTATCTCCTTTAGTTATCTTTCCCGTCGTTTTCATGTTTTCAATTTGCATATGCCACAATCATCGGTTGATGCTGATGCTCTTCTTTCGCATTTGATTTCCCTTCTTTCCCAAATTCCTCCTTCTGAAATCGTTCTTATTGGTGGTGACTTCAACTGCACTCTCCAACCGGGTCTTGACCGTGATGGTTCCGGGGAGAGTCGCCTTAACCTTCCTCCCAACTGTCTCAACTAGTTAGTAATTTTTGTCTCATTGACGCATTTCGTACCATCCACCACCCTCTGTCCCGTGAATTCACATGGTTTCCTCCGGCCGCCTTAGCGCATGCTGCGGCTCGTCTCGACCGGTTTTATGTTTCTAGTTTCCTCCACTCCTCCCTTGTTGAAGTAACCCATCATCCTTCTGTTTCCTCCGACCATCGTCCTGTTCTTCTGGAAATATTTTTGTCCTCTTTCTCTGTCCCCCCTCCCCGGTTTGGTCTCTCGATGATTTTCTCCTTTCCGATCCCACGTTTCAGGCCGAAGTTCGTTCGATTATTTCTTCATCCATTTCTGAACTTCCTCTCACGGTTGACCCAGCAGCTCTGTGGCTTTCCACCAAACTTTCTATCCTATCGTTTGCACGTCAGTTCTCTTTTTCGTCCCGTTTTCACCGCTTTCATGATTTAACTATTCTTCACCGTAAACTACAGTTCCTTTCTCCTTCAGATCCATCGTTTGCAGCTCTTCAATCACAACTTCATAGCATTCTATCTTCCTTTGCTTCTTCGTCTCTTACCCGGTTAAAGTTTTCCAAGTTACATTTTCATGATGACCCGTTTCAACACCTTCGACATCTTGAATCCCACCGTGCTCTGAGTTCCAACATTTCTTTTCTCTCGCTTTCAGATGGCTCAACTGTTTCTGATCCAGTGCAGATCTGTGATCGAACTTTTCAGTATTTCACTGATCGGTTTCGATTGCGGGTCCTGCCGCCTGCAGAGAATTCTCCATTATTATCACATCTTCCTCAGGTCCCGTCTTTTTTTCCCCCTCCTTGGTTTCACCGATCTCTCCCTCGGAGGTTCGTTTTGCCATTTCTAGTCTGAATGACCGCTCCGCCCCTGCGGCTGACGGTCTTCCACTTTCTTTTTATAAAACCTTTCTTCCTGCTCTGCTTCCTCTTCTCGTTGCTTGTTTCAACTCGATCTTTTCTTCTTCGACTTTCGTTTCTTCTGACTTTGCTTTTGCTCTTCTCCGCCTAATTCCTAAAACTGGTAATCTTGGTCTTCTATCTAACTGGCGCCCCATCTCGATTCTTAACACCGACTACAAGATCTTTGCAAAAATTCTGGCTCTTCGCCTTAACCCTGTTCTACAATTTATTATTCATCCTGACCAAACTTATACGATCCCTTCCCGTTCGATTGCAACTAACATCACTACCATCCGTGATTTACACTCTCTTGCTTCCCGTCTTTCTGAACCTCTTGCTATTTTTAACCTAGATCAGAAACAAGCATTCGATTCTGTCCATCATTCTTATCTTTTTCTCTGTTCTTCGTCACTTTGGCTTTCCTTCCCTTTTCTGTCAGGCACTTTCCAATCTATATTCCCATTCTTCCTTTCGTGTTCGGACCTCTTCTTTTATGACGGCTGCTATTCCTTTTGCAAGCGGTATCCGGCAGGGTTGTCCCCTGTCGGGTCAACTGTTTGCCCTTACGTTTGAACCACTTCTTATTTCCCTTCGATCTCGTTTGCTGGCAGGCATTCCGCGTGGTGTGGCCTCCACACGGCACCATCGCGTGGTTTTGTCGGCCTATGCGGACGACCTTACTCTCTTTTTTACGTTCCCAACAGGCTTTTGGTGGTGTTTTATCTACCTATACTGAGTATGCTTCAATTTCAGGTGCGGCCCTTAATACCTCTAAATCTGTTGGCTTGTGGGCTGGCTCGTGGTCGTCCCGCGGCGACCGCCCTTGGGGTGCCCGGTGGTCGACCACGGTCATCAAACTTCTTGGAGTGTTCATCGGGAACCCGGTGGCGGTTGCTGCCGCCACTTGGTCCCCTTTGGTGCAGGACATGAATCGACGCCTTGCCCCTTTTCGCCGTTTGAAACCGTTTCTTTCTTTTTTTAGCAGGTCGCATCTTCTTTCCGCTTTTCTTCTTCCGGCCCTTTCTCATACTTGGTTTGCTCATTTCCCTCCTCCCCTCTTTCTTCGTCACGTTCAATGTCTTTTTACAAATTTTATTTGGTATGTCGTACATTGGGTTCATCGATCCACGCTTGTCCTTCCGGTTTCTTTTGGTGGTCTTGCCCTTCCGGATTTGTCCCTTAAATCGAACGCTTTCCATCTCCAACATTTTTTGAGGATTTTTTCCCTTCCTTGCGGTTCTTCGATTACTATAATTGACACTTTGCTCTTTCCACGAAGTCCTTTTCTTTCTCTAGCTACTTTTATCCGCATGGACCTCTTTCCACTCATTCCCAATCACTTTCCCGCTACTTACCGTACCGTTTTCTCCCTCTGGCACTCCTTAAGTCCAGTCCGCCTCCCCCCAGCTTCGACTAACGATCTCCTTGCGGAACCACTTTTCTTCTCCCTCTGCCCTTCGTTCTCCAAATTCTCAGTACCTGAACTTCTCCACTTGGTTTGCAAGTGGCGTCGTTCAGGTTTCTCAACACACTTTTTGATTCTTCTCTTCACTGGAAATCTTTTGATCGCCTTTCCCCTCTGTTACTTGATACCCCTCAGCATCGTGCACAGTTCTGTCTTATTCAATCCTGTCTTATTCGTCTTTATCCTTTACTTGTCAATTCTATTGGCCTCATTCAGTCTTCCGCCCCGTCGCTCAGTCTTCCCTTTCTTCTCTACTTAAACGATTCTCCATTTTTACCCCATCAAGTTACAGCCAAGCTTCTTTATTCGCATTTTCTTACCAATTTCACAGCTCCATTAGCAATTCCTTCTGTTTCAGCTACAGATCTTCCAGGTACATGGGGTGATCCATCGACTTCCTGGCTTCCCGAAAGCCCGGGACATTCATTGGCTGCACCTACACCGTCGGTTGCTCACTCCGCGTACCCTTCATCGTTTTCGTCATTTGGCTTCCCCGCTTTGCTTCTTTTGTTCTACACTTGGTGATGTGTCACATTCCTATGATTCTTGTCTGGTGTTGCAGCCCTTGTTTTCGATTATGTTTTCCCTTCTTTCCAAAGTTTGCCCTTGTCCTCATACAATGTTCCATTTTTATTTCCTCCGACGCCATTCTCCCCCTGTAGATGTCCACAGTTCTGTTTGTGCATTCATCATTCTCCAAGCGAAGTTGACGATTTATTTGTTTTACCACTCAAGCGTGGATCGAGCTTCTCTCCGGCGTTATCATCCGGCCCGGGTGTTTTTGTGCAGGAGGTACCGATCATCCATCAGATCGGTCCTCCAACTTGAGTATGACATGGCGCGGGTTCGGCAGGATGTGCCTGCCTTTTTCTCTCTCTGGTCTCCATATTTGTCATGGTTTCATGTTTCTGCAGGCATTATTGCTCTCCTCCCATTGCCAGAGTTTATTATATTTATATTTATTTTTTTTTATTTTTTTTATTTTTTTTTTGTTTAGTGCATAATTTTTGTACATACCGTAGATCTGTGTCAGTGGGTTAGTGTCTCCTTTAGTTTATCTTCTTGTTGCTTTCCGTGCACACACATTCCCGTTAATTTGTTGTCGGTAGCGTTTACTGACTTTTTCTTTTCTTTTTATTTTATTTTCCGTCGGCCTCAAGCCGTTGGTCGACAAACTTTTTTGTGTGCCGGCTAAGCGTTTTGGTATTTTCTGTTTATTGTTTACTGTTACCAAGGTGTTTTATGTTGTTTTGTTGATGTTGATTGCATTTTTGCTGTGGCATGCACATTGTCTGATGTGTTTTTGTTTTGTTTTTTGTTGCTCAAGTGTCGGCTTTTTTTCTAGTTTGCTTTTGGTGTCGTTCACCTATTTTATATTTATTACTCGTCGGTTTCACACAGTTTACTGTCGCACGGTTTTGTGTTTAATGTTGTGGTTGTTTTTATTTTTTTGTTTTAATTTTTTTTTTCTTGCTGAACGGGTACTGCTGGCGCGTGGTACCGAGGGTTTTTTTTTTTGTGTGTTGGTTCTGAACCTTACCGACGTGTTTCTTGATTTTGTTTGTGTAATCGGTGTTTATTTTTGTGGTTAGTGCTGTGCATACAGTGCAAATTCACTGTTTCGACCCGAGTTTATTTGGTGGTGATGCTTGTCTGCAAGTTTAACTCCTGTGTTCTTTTTCACAAAGTTTTTCATGGTGTTATTTGTGTATTGTGCATTCTTTATTGTGTTCATGGTGCTATTTGTATATTGTGCATTGTGTGTTAATTTCTTGGTGTTATTTGAATATTGTGCTTTGTGTGTTGTGTTAATGGTACGGGGTGTTAGTTTCTAGTGGTTGTTTTTTTCTCTGTGTTGCTGTCGGTCTTACTGACCGAGATACGCTTTAAATGTAAATTTTTGTTGTTCGTCGGCTTACAGCCATTTGTCAACGCATTTCTCCGAACTACCAGGTTTTGTTTTTTTTCGGCTGCAGCTTGTTGTCGGACCGTGTGTGTGTTTGTTTTTTTCCCTTGACAGTTTTGACAAACTCGGCTGACTTTTCTTTACCGCCTTGCTTCATTAGTGGTCTGTCCTGTATGTATTGTTTGTTGTGCAACTGTTTTCTTTTTTATCTTGCCGTGTGTTATTCTTCAACTTGCTCTGATGTCGTCTGCTTCTTCCTGTAGAGTACTCTCTGTTTATTGCGATATTGATTGTGTGTTGTTATTGTCGTTGCCGGTGAGTTATTGTGCAATTTTTTTCCCGGTGAAAATTTGTGTTTGTATGTTGTCTTTTTTTGTAAATAAATGCTCTTTTGAAGTTCTGACTGATCAGTCGCATTTTTTCGAGCTCCTGCCAGTATTAGAAGTTTCGTGTGAAGTTTGTGTTTTTTTTTTGCGTTTGTTCTTTGACAGTTCGTGTGTTGTTATTAATTGAGGTCCTTCCTCGCAAGTAGTGAGGCGTACAAGCTGTACGTGCTTATTTTTTCGTTTTTCGCCTGTTTTTGAGTGTTGCAAGCTGCAACGCTCGAGCCGTGAGGGTTAGTAGCCGGGCTGGCTACTACCTCCACCAGCATGAGTGCCATATACCCGTCTATATCTCCTTCCTCTGCGCTTTCTTCGTCGTCTGTATCTTCCGTGACCACCATGAATGGTGTTCAGTCAAATAGTGTTGTGGTTTCGTCGCCAACTGTACCGCTGGTTACAAATGTGCCGGAGCCTGGGTCAGAGGTGCCCAGCTCTTCTATTCCTGTGTCTCGTTCGTTCGCCGCGGCTGTGAGTGCGACTTCTACTTTACAAAGTGCTTCTGTGTCTTCGCGACCAGAGTTTACACGTGTTGCTTCCGCTTTAAGGATAACATTACCACTCGACTCTCCTCAAGGTAAGGAACTTTCGTCTGCCTTACTTTTAAGTGTATTTGTCCCTGCTCTGCGCGACACCCCCTCCCCCAATATTTAAATGCTATTTCTAAAGTTGTACCCGGAGAAAGCATTGTGTCTATTATCCGCTTGGGAGGGGGTGTTGTCGTCGTGCACTTCACTCATCAACAGGCAGTGGACAAAATCCTTGCTTTTGGCTTGGACATTGGCTCCGTACATCTCCAACCAGTTGCAGCAGCTCAAAGACCAGTGACTGTCACCTTGTCTCCAGTACCCACAGCTGTGCCTGACTCGGTATTAATTGATGCCCTTAACACCATGGGGCGAGTGGTTGGTACCACAAAGTACCTCCCAGCTGCTGCTCGCGACTCCCCCTGAAACATGTTCAGGGCGGTCGTCGTCAATACAGAGTCATCTTTCCAACCCCACAAGCAATAGTTAACCGGCCAACCACCCTGGAACTCATAACTGAAACCCGGACCTACATTTTCAATCTGTTTGCTGGCGTTCAGTGCTTCCGATGCAAGGGTGAAGGTCACCTTGCATCGGCATGCCCACATTCCACAGCTGCTACTGTTCCAACTCAATCACTTGATGCTGCTGTTCCAGCGGGGACTCTGCCCACCGCTCCGGACTCTTCCCCACCCTCCCCACTCAATCTGTTCCAGCTGCCGATCCTGGTTCCACCTCTGTCGTATCACCTCCAGTGGTCCGTGTTGCTTCGGCATCCACTGACCTGCAGGAATTTCCACAGTTGCCAGCGTCTGAAGGGGCCTCCACCCCCAAGGTTCAGCGGACCAAGAGGCAAAACTCCCCTGGCTCAGCGAACCGTCGTGCGAGTTCCTCGGACCGCCAGAAATCCAGGAAGACGGCTACATCCTCGTCACCTTCACCTGGACCGGCTCCTGTTACTTCTTCAGTTTCCATCTACAACCGTTTTACCTGTTTGCCGAACGATGATTCCATGGACGTTACCGATCCCGATTCTGAAGAAACTTTATTTGCTGAATCTGATGACGACTCTCCTGCCCCTCTCTGGTTGACATCACCTCTATGTTTGCTGACATTGAGGTGCCCTTAACTCCCTCTCATTAACAGATCTGTATGCCTTGATTGCTCGCCCCAGACGGGCGAAATTGATTACTCTCCCTTGTATAGCAAGTAAACTCTCTCACCTTCCGGAGATGCTAACCCAACTGACGTTCCTGCATGAGTTCTTATTAAATGTTGATCTGCCATCCGGGACAGAGCAGTACGCTCGCCGGTTGGCGTATTTACTTAAAGTTTTGAAGGCAGAACTGGAAGGTTGGATGCAGCCGCCCCAGTGATGCCTTCCCTAAATGTGCTCTGCTTTAACTGTAGAGGCCTTGCGTCTTCAGCCGCGAATGCTTTGGTCTTCGAGGACGTTCGTTTCCTGAGGACAGATATCCTCCTCTTCCAGGAGACGAACTGTTCCTTGGCGACCGGGTATTCCTGCTGGAGACGCTGGCCCTACGCTTTTTATCACAACTACCGGACGCACATTGGGTCCGGTACAGCGATTGCATTCCGTACTCGGTTTCATTCTCTTCTTTCAGATATCGTTGAGTCACAGAGTCTGCTGGGCTCCTTTCAAGGTATCTCCTTTAGTTATCTTTCCCGTCGTTTTCATGTTTTCAATTTGCATATGCCACAATCATCGGTTGATGCTGATGCTCTTCTTTCGCATTTGATTTCCCTTCTTTCCCAAATTCCTCCTTCTGAAATCGTTCTTATTGGTGGTGACTTCAACTGCACTCTCCAACCGGGTCTTGACCGTGATGGTTCCGGGGAGAGTCGCCTTAACCTTTCCTCCCAACTGTCTCAACTAGTTAGTAATTTTTGTCTCATTGACGCATTTCGTACCATCCACCCTCTGTCCCGTGAATTCACATGGTTTCCTCCGGCCGCCTTAGCGCATGCTGCGGCTCGTCTCGACCGGGTTTATGTTTCTAGTTTCCTCCACTCCTCCCTTGTTGAAGTAACCCATCATCCTTCTGTTTCCTCCGACCATCGTCCTGTTCTTCTGGAAATATTTTTGTCCTCTTTCTCTGTCCCCCCCTCCCCGGTTTGGTCTCTCGATGATTTTCTCCTTTCCGATCCCACGTTTCAGGCCGAAGTTCGTTCGATTATTTCTTCATCCATTTCTGAACTTCCTCTCACGGTTGACCCAGCAGCTCTGTGGCTTTCCACCAAACTTTCTATCCTATCGTTTGCACGTCAGTTCTCTTTTTCGTCCCGTTTTCACCGCTTTCATGATTTAACTATTCTTCACCGTAAACTACAGTTCCTTTCTCCTTCAGATCCATCGTTTGCAGCTCTTCAATCACAACTTCATAGCATTCTATCTTCCTTTGCTTCTTCGTCTCTTACCCGGTTAAAGTTTTCCAAGTTACATTTTCATGATGACCCGTTTCAACACCTTCGACATCTTGAATCCCACCGTGCTCTGAGTTCCAACATTTCTTTTCTCTCGCTTTCAGATGGCTCAACTGTTTCTGATCCAGTGCAGATCTGTGATCGAACTTTTCAGTACTTCACTGATCGGTTTCGATTGCGGGTCCTGCCTCCTGCAGAGAATTCTCCATTATTATCACATCTTCCTCAGGTCCCGTCTTTTTTTCCCCCTTCTTGGTTTCACCGATCTCTCCCTCGGAGGTTCGTTTTGCCATTTCTAGTCTGAATGACCGCTCCGCCCCTGGGGCTGACGGTCTTCCACTTTCTTTTTATAAAACCTTTCTTCCTGCTCTGCTTCCTCTTCTCGTTGCTTGTTTCAACTCAATCTTTTCTTCTTCGACTTTCGTTTCTTCTGACTTTGCTTTTGCTCTTCTCCGCCTAATTCCTAAAACTGGTAATCTTGGTCTTCTATCTAACTGGCGCCCCATCTCGATTCTTAACACCGACTATAAGATTTTTGCAAAAATTCTGGCCCTTCGCCTTAACCCTGTTCTACAATTTATTATTCATCCTGACCAAACTTATACGATCCCTTCCCGCTCGATTGCAACTAACATCACTACCATCCGTGATTTACACTCTCTTGCTTCCCGTCTTTCTGAACCTCTCGCTATTTTTAACTTGGATCAGAAACAAGCATTCGATTCTGTCCATCATTCTTATCTTTTTTCTGTTCTTCGTCACTTTGGCTTTCCTTCCCTTTTCTGTCAGGCACTTTCCAATCTATATTCCCATTCTTCCTTTCGTGTTCGGACATCTTCTTTTATGACGGCTGCTATTCCTTTTGCAAGCGGTATCCGGCAGGGTTGTCTCTGTCGGGACAACTGTTTGCCCTCACGTTTGAAACACTTCTTATTTCCCTTCGATCTCGTTTGCTGGCAGGCATTCCGCGTGGTGTGGCCTCCACACGGCACCATCGCGTGGTTTTGTCGGCCTATGCGGACGACCTTACTCTTTTTTTACGTTCCCAACAGGCTTTTGGTGTTGTTTTTTCTACCTATACTGAGTATGCTTCAATTTCAGGTGCGGCCCTTAATACCTCTAAATCTGTTGGCTTGTGGGCTGGCTCGTGGTCGTCCCGCGGCGACCGCCCTTGGGGTGCCCGGTGGTCGACCACGGTCATCAAACTTCTTGGAGTGTTCATCGGGAACCCGGTGGCGGTTGCTGCCGCCACTTGGTCCCCTTTGGTGCAGGACATGAATCGACGCCTTGCCCCTTTTCGCCGTTTGAAACCGTTTCTTTCTTTTTTTAGCAGGTCGCATCTTCTTTCCGCTTTTCTTCTTCCGGCCCTTTCTCATACTTGGTTTGCTCATTTCCCTCCTCCCCTCTTTCTTCGTCACGTTCAATGTCTTTTTACAGATTTTATATGGGATGTCGTACATTGGGTTCATCGATCCACGCTTGTTCTTCCGGTTTCTTTTGGTGGTCTTTCCCTTCCGGATTTGACCCTTAAATCGAACGCTTTCCATCTCCAACATTTTTTGAGGACTTTTTCCCTTCCTTGCGGTTCTTCGATTACTATAATTGACACTTTGCTCTTTCCACGAAGTCCTTTTCTTTCTCTGACTACTTTTATCCGCATGGACCTCTTTCCACTCATTCCCAATCACTTTCCCGCTGCTTACCGTACCGTTTTCTCCCTCTGGCACTCCTTATGTCCAGCCCGCCCGCCCCCGCTTCGACTAACGATCTCCTAGCGGAACCGCTTTTCTTCTCCTCTGCCCTTCATTCTCCAAATTCTCAGTACCTGAACTTCTCCACTTGGTTTGCAAGTGGCGTCGTTCAGGTTTCTCAACTTTTGATTCTTCTCTTCACTGGAAATCTTTTGATCGCCTTTCCCTCTGTTACTTGATACCCCTCAGCATCGTGCACAGTTCTGTCTTATTCAATCCTGTCTTATTCGTCTTTATCCTTTACTTGTCAATTCTATTGGCCTCATTCCGTCTTCCGCCCCGTCGCTCAGTCTTCCCTTTCTTCTCTACTTAAACGATTCTCCATTTTTACCCCATCAAGTTACAGCCAAGCTCCTTTATTCGCATTTTCTTACCAATTTCACAGCTCCATTCGCAATTCCTTCTGTTTCAGCTACAGATCTTCCAGGTACGTGGAGTGATCCATCGACTTCCCTGGCTTCCCCGAAAGCCAGGGACATTCATTGGCTGCACCTACACCGTCGGTTGCTCACTCCGCGTACCCTTCATCGTTTTCGTCATTTGGCTTCCCCGCTTTGCTTCTTTTGTTCTACACTTGGTGATGTGTCACATTCCTATGATTCTTGTCTGGTGTTGCAGCCCTTGTTTTCGATTATGTTTTCCCTTCTTTCCTAAGTTTGCCCTTGTCCTCATACAATGTTCCATTTTTATTTCCTCAGACGCCATGCTCCCCCTGTAGATGTCCACAGTTCTGTTTTCATCATTCTCCAAGCGAAGTTGACGATTTATTTGTTTTACCACTCAAGCGTAGATCGAGCTTCTCTCCGGCGTTATCATCCGGCTAGGGTGTTTTTGTGCAGGAGGTACCGATCATCCATCAGATCGGTCCTCCAACTTGAGTATGACATGGCGCGGGTTCGGCAGGATGTGCCTGCCTTTTTCTCTCTCTGGTCTCCATATTTGTCATGGTTTCATGTTTCTGCAGGCATTATTGCTCTCCTCCCGTAGCCAGAGTTTATTATATTTATATATATTTTTTTTATTGGTGTTTGTTTTGTTTAGTGCATAACTTTTGTACATACCGTAGATCTGTGTCAGTGGGTTAGTGTCTCCTTTAGTTTATCTTCTTGTTGCTTTCCGTGCACACACATTCCCGTTAATTTGTTGTCGGTAGCGTTTACTGACTTTTTCTTTTCTTTTTCTTTTTTTTTTCCGTCGGCCTCAAGCCGTTGGTCGACAAACTTTTTTGTGTGCCGGCTAAGCGTTTTGGTATTTTCTGTTTATTGTTTACTGTTACCAAGGTGTTTTATTTTGTTTTGTTGATGTTGATTGCACTTTTGCTGTGGCGTGCACATTGTCTGTTGTGTTTTTGTTTTGTTTCTCATGTGTCGGCTTTTTTTTCTAGTTTGCTTTTGGTGTCGTTCACCTATTTTATAATTTATTACTCGTCGGTTTCACAGTTTACTGTCGCACGGTTTTGTGTTTAATGTTGTGGTTGTTTTTATTTTTTTATTTTTTTGTTTTAATTTTTTTCTTACTGAACGGGTACTGCTGGCGTGTGGTACCGAAGGGTTTTTTTTTTTTGTGTTGGTTCTGAACCTTACCGACGTGTTTCTTGTTTTTGTCTTGTGTAGTTAGTGTTTATTTTTTGTGGTTAGTGCAGTGCATACAGTGCGTATTCGCTGTTTCAACCCGAATTTATTTGGTGGTGATGCTTGTATGCAATTTTAACCCCTGTGCTCTTTTTCACAAAGTTTTCATGGTGTTATTTGTGTATTGTGCATTCTTTATTGTGTTCATGGTGCTTTTTGTGTATTGTGCATTGTGTGTTGTTTTCTTGGTGTTATTTGAATATTGTGCTTTGTGTGTTGTGTTAATGGTACGGGGTGTTAGTTTCTAGTGGTTGTTTTTTTTCTCTGTGTTACTGTCGATCTTAGTGACCGAGATACGCTTTTAATCTAAATTTTTGTTGTTCGTCGGCTTACAGCCATTTTTGTCAACGCATTTCTGCGAACTCCCAGGAGTTGTTTTTTTTTCCGGCTGCAGCTTGTTGTCGGACCGTGTGTTTCTTTTTCCCCTTTACAGTTTTGACAAACTCGGCTGACTTTTCTTTACCGCCTTGCTTCATTAGTGGTCTGTCCTGTATGTATTGTTTTGTTGTGCAACTGTTTTCTTGCCGTGTGTTATTCTTCAACTTGCTCTGATGTCGTCTGCTTCTTCCTGTAGAGTACTCTCTGTTTATTGCGATATTGATTGTGTGGAGTTTTATTATTGTTACCGGTGAGTTATTGTGCAATTTTTTTTCCAGTGAAAACTTGTGTTTGTATGTTGTCTTTTTTGTAAATAAATGCTCTTTTGAAGTTCTGACCGTTGGTCAGAGAAGGGTCGGGTTTCGAATCCCCGTAAAGCACGAATGTTTTTGTCTAACGGCCATGATTCTCTCCCTTCTCTGAAACCAGTGGCTCCAAATTAGGGACGGGTGACCTTCAATAAAAAATACTAAAGTTATTAGAAAATAAGAAAAAAATCACAAGCGGAAAAAGTTATTCCATGTTTTTTATTACAAAGTCATCATCATCATTGTCAACCATTATCAATCAACTGCTGGGCGAAGGTCTCCCCAAGTTTCTTCCACAACGATCTGTCTTGTGCTAGTCTCCTCCATGTTACTCCCGCATACTTTCGAATTTCATCCACCCATCTCCCACGTGGTCTTCTTCTGGGTCTTTTCCTGTCCCTTGGAATCCAATCTAAAATTTCTGCTGTCCATCGATCGATGGTCGGTCCTTCTGGCAGTATGTCCAGCCCATTGCCATTTCAGGAATTTAACTCTGATCATGATGTCTTCCACTCTTGTCATTATTCGGATCCACGAGTTCCTCTTCTTATCTCTCCTGGTTACACCAAGCATGCACCTCTCCATGCTACTTTGAGTTGTGTGCAGCCTTTGTGTGTCTCTTTTAGTTAAGATCCACGTCTCTACACCATACGTAAGCACTGGAAGCACTGGAAGCATGCATTGATCAAACACTTTTCTTTTAAGACATAATGGCATATGAACTGACTTGTATGCAAATAGCAACTCTCTACATACGGATTTTAAATTTTCTTTTCATTATAAAACTGAATTGCGCTCCCCAATATTACCTTTTTTCTGACATGAAGACGCTTTCATTGATAGAATTTCCTAGGGATATCAAAAAATAGCATTGGGGTTCCTTCAAGGAATAAAAGTTCGGAAAACAGGAAGCCATTCGTTAGTATGAAATGTGGTCATACAAGAGGGTGGCTCCTGAGGATGAGATGTCGTACAAATGTCTTGTAGCGTGCTCACTCTGATATCCCAGTTCCACTCCAGTTGGGATAGCTGTCAACAGTAAACACACAAAGGAATGTTGCGGAAATCGGTGAAGAAGTGTCTCCTGCCGTGAACAAGTATGCGTTCGTTCGTCTCTGTGTCGTTGCTTCGGTGGATGCTCTTGTGCAAACAATGCTCTCCTGAATGGAGTGATTCTGTGTTATCGACAAACTCAGAGTTGGCCTAAGTTGTGAGCGAAACGCACAACTTCCCCGAGTTTTGCCAAAATGATTTTCTCTCACTGTTCGCTGCAGTTGGTTGAAGAAGAAAGTGTTCCTGCCACAGCGCGGATGATAAAAAAAAAATAAAGGAAGGAAAAGGAAGCTTTATCGCCCTTGAAATATTAGCTAATTTCTTGTTCTTATTCACGAAAAAATGCAATGTAGAAAAACACATTTTTAGCATATCTTCTGTAAAAACTGATCGTGCTCATGTTATTACTTTGCCCGTTCTTGCTTGTATGGATAGCTCTGCCACCATTAAACCGATTTGAAGGATTCTTTTTGCATAGGGAAGATTGAAATGTAGGAATGGTGATCCTTACATTCCTTTTTTTTTTTTTTTTGATGATCAGGGCTTGAAAAATGCGCTCGTCTGTGACGAGTGAAAAGTTTTACTTGACGCGTAACAAATTCAGTAGAGTAATTTAAATTCAGTCTGCATTTATTTATACGTTAATATTCCTATGTAAAACTATCAGTTTGTTTAATAAAGCTTATTTTAATTCCCAGAAGTAATGCGTGATTGTGCGCCAACATGGGACACCGGTGTTTCTTTGCGAAAGAAATTGGAAAGCAAAAGCCGTGAGTCAAAACATCCGGGCACTGCGCGCTTCTCAAGGCACACGAGGTAACAGCTGCCGCGAGCCCAGTAGAATTATTTCTCCAAATGCTGTGTGAAAAGAGAAGCAGTGTAAAGATGGCCACAGACACGTACTTTTGAATGACACGTTTGAGTGTCACGCCAGCAAATGGGGGAGATTTGTGCCTGAGGCGGCTTGTAGCGTGGAGTGAACCAGGAGTGAAGCTCTTTCAACGGCTGCTTGAAATCCTCTTCACTCTACGCTACATGACACCTCAGGCACAAAACTCCCCATTTGCTGGCGTGACACTCAAACATGTCAATCAAAACCTTAAGTCTCACATGCGCCTTGCGAGCTGACGCTTAGCCAATTGCTGTCGTAGGTGAAAGGGCAAACGCAAGAATCCGTGTTTCGGCGGAGATGTTAGAAAAGTTCTAAAACATTAAAGGATTCTTGCGTCTTCTACTGTAGGAGCAGAAAATTGAGTTTGATTTATTATACAATGGTTAATCATTTAAATTATGTTAGTATTAAAATATTATTATTTGAGAGATGTAAATTCATTTTTAACAAATCAAACTTTGAAACACGAAACCAAACGACAGTCCCGCGGGGATGTCGATTTTCAGCTGGCGAGTGAGATATATTTGCCTGACTAGTGAACCAGCAAGAAGTTTTTCAAGCCCCACAGATGATATTGAATTCAAAATACATTTTATTCCATATATTTGCTCCTAAATATCTGATTTAAAAAATTTTCTCCCCTTCTAAGCCATTTATATTGAAGACTTATTTTGGGTGCAGTCAATGATAAATACACTGTTGACGTGGACCAGGAACATCAAATAGAAGTCGTCGCTCTTTCCACGTTTATAGGTGAATCACCGAAAAATTCTCATCGGCCGCCACCGGGAATCGAACCCAGGGTCTCCCAGTTACGCGCCGGACATGCTTCCACTGCACCACAGCGGCCTCGAAATTATCCAGACTCATAAACGACAAACTGCCGAACCACATGGCAGATTGCTTCTTTGGAGCCCCGCACAGTGCTGGGGATTCACCACAGATGCACAGCAGCAACTAAACAAATAACTAGAAGGCGAATGAATGATAAATACACAGTTGAGGTGGACCAGGAACATCAAATAGAAGTCATCGCTCTTTCCACGTTATTTATTTGTTACCTAGTTATTTGTTTAGTTGCTGCTGTTCACCTTTGGTGAATCCCCAAAGGTGAACCTGGCAGGTTGCTTCTTTGTGCGGGGCTCCAAAGAAGCAACCTGCCAGGTTGTTTGGCAGTTTGTCGTATGTGAGTCTGGAGAATTTCGAGGTCGCTGTGGTGCAGTGGAAGCATGTTCGGAGGGTAACTGGGAGACCCTGGGTTCGATTCCCGGTGGCGGCCGATGAGAATTTTTCCGTGACTCACTTATAAACGTGGAAAGAGCGATGACTTCTATTTGAGGTACAGTCAATTTTCAAGTAATGCATAGATTTTCCGCTAGATGGCGCAAAGGTGAATTTGTTGTATACTATTCCTAATTTTTGGTGAATAACTATTTGGTCACCTGGGGACGTAGGTGTTTATTTCTGCTTCTGATGTATTTGCAGCAAAACCGGAGCTTCTGAAACGACGACTGAAAAAAATTATTTCGTTGACCGATATCCCTCACTTCAGAAAACCTTTTGAGAATACTTCTGCTTAAAATAGTGCATAGTTTTTTCGCTATGAGGCGTAGATTTATATCTTATTTTTGTCGACATCTCTGCTTGTACAAGTCCGATTCAAAAAATTCTTTCTCAGAGAACGTTTCCGGAGCGAAAAGGTTCTCATACAATTTCAAAATTTTCTTTGAAATTGTATGAAAACCAAGTGTGCTGTTAGAGGGCGTAAGTTCCGTTTACAGCAGTATCTGCGAGACAAAAAGATCCTATCGAAAAAAAAATATTTCGGTCAGATACTACTATGAAAACTGTTTATTTTCGTCCCAAAATAATACACAATTTCGCCGCTACTGGGTGCAAATATTCTTTTTTTTTTTAAACTCTTCTTCTAAATATACGATTCACAAAATTCTCTTAACACCGGATACTATTTACCTTATGGAACACTTTATCTTTGTATTTGAGGAGTTACGTAGTTGAGAGTTCTGTCGCTAGGTGGTGTTCGTGCATTGTTTGTTTGAATCTCCGCTTCTAAAACCCTTTGAGAAATTTCTTTTCTTTTTCTTTTTTTTTTTTTTTTCTTCCTATCTGCCGTTCGCTACAATAAAAATGGTGCGCATTATCCTCTTTAAATAATGCAGAGATTTCCTGCTAGGAGGCGTAAAGGTCAAAACCTTATTTTTACGCTTTTTTTTTTTTTTTTTTTTTGATTGGAGGTTTAACGACCACCGTGAGCAACTCAATGGGCTATAAGCAGTCGCCCGTCCCTAATTTAGGGTCACTGGTTCCAGGGAAGGGAGAGAGCCAGTGCCGTAAGACAAACACAACATCCATGCCTCACCGGGATTCGAACCCGGACCCCTTACGGACGAATGATCATAGGCCAGCGCCTTAGACCACTGCGCCACCTTACGCTTAAAGGCTTTACGCTTTCCAAATGTAGGTTGAAGAAGCTTATATACTCCATCTTTGTCCGTCTGTCTGTCTGTCTGTCGGCACGATAACTCGCGTAAATATGGTTCGATTTCGATGAAATTTTAGTATGTGGTAGAGGACAACCTGGGGACGAACCTTATAGAAAATGAGCGGAATGGGGAGAAAAGTCAGGACATAAGAGCGGGATCAATTCCATCACCCTTATGCGTCATAACTTACGTAAAAATGCTTCGATTCCGACAAAACTTTATCATGTTGTTTCGGAGATACACTGAACCTGTTCTGTCGAATATCATCGTAATAGAGTCAAAGGTCATGGCACAGGAGTGAGATTTATACCACAGCTATTATCCTCATAACTTCACTAAAACTACTTCTATTGCGACAAACCTTTAGTATGTTGTTCCGGAGGTATACTGAAGGAATCAGTAGTCAGGGTAAGGAGGAAGGGTTGTCTGCGCGCGATTTCTGGTATGTTGGAAAGCTTATAATCAATGCATTGCATGATTTTACTAACTTGTTTGCTATATATCTGCGTCCGTCAGACGTATTTGAAAAGTTTTTTCCTTAGCATAGCTTTTGGCATGAAGAATACTTTTTGTCTATTTTCAACTTTTCTATTATGCAAAATTCTTCCATTAGAATTTGCAGAGTTTTATCATGTTTCCTTTTATACTTCTTTTTTTAACTGTTCGATTTGAAAATCCGTTTGTCTTTAATACCTTCCCGCTGCTATCAGAAAAATTTTAGTGCGCCATTTATTAATTTTCGTAACATACAATACTTTTTGGCCGCTGGTGAAAGTAAGTAGCTATTTTTATTTCTCGATGTTTTATCGATTGTAGAAATCCGGTTGAAACCGGTTTCATTGACTTTGAATAACTTTCATGTAGTTTATTCGGGTCGAAAAGGATTCGAAAGAAGTACTCATTACAAATGAAAATCGGTGTCATCTTTCTTGTTACTTTGTTCACAAACTACCCAGCTTAATAAAACAAGGTATTTTCGGTGTTATACATGCTCTGTATTTCTAACTATAGAATTAAGCTTTGGTTTGTGCGTTAAACTGTTCTGAAATTCGGAACATTCCTAAAAATGGGACTTCCTGTTCGTGGCTTAAATGGGAAAGCAGATAAAAACTCTCAACATTTATTTTAAATGACAAGTTTTCGCTATCTCTTACAAGAAGGGTGGGGAACCTGTCGCCTTAAGGCCACATGCGTGCTTCTGGGCCATTAAGTGTGGCTTTCTGAGTGAATCAAAATTTTGCAGAATAAATTCTTTTATTTTTATTAACATGTTTTGTTCGGATTTTATTATTTTTACTTTAATCTTAAAATGACCGTGTTTAAAATACCAAAGAGTAACAGAAGATTCCACCAAATAATACTCCCCTACTGACGGCCACAATTAAAACACAATTAAAACAAAAACGGCCACAATTAAAAACATTAGTAAGTCATAAGGGCTATTTTGACACCTACTATGTTCATAGTTTTGTTCTGTTGCTCCTAAAGAACTACAGATGGAATTGATTGAGCTCTCGGAAGAAGACTTTTAAAAATTTTTTGTAATATATACAGTGGATCCCGCTTAAGAAGTTTGTTTTTTTAGAGTTCCTATTTTTCTTCCATGGTGCTAATGTTAATTTTTCCCACTTAAGAAGTAACGATGTTTCAAGTTTTCCCGCTTTAGAAGTTGTAAGTGTCACAAGTTTCTAAGTAAGAACATACGGTTTTGGAACTCGTGCAGCAGATAAGTACATGTCAAAGAAGTTGGGAGGAAACGTTTCCCCGTACATGAAGCAAGCGAAGCCCCTGTCAGCTTCCCACGGTCAACGCAGGGGGTCATGTTTAATCCCCCACTTCTTTTGCGTCTGCCCTTTCTGTATCACAATCACCTTAACTTTGGGGTTGGGGAAAGGCTGGGAAAGGAAACACCTGCTGAAAGTTTGTCATTCTGTCAGAGTTAGTCTAAGATGTTGCACCTCGCATACGTGGAGTTAAACGTTTAGTTTTATTGTTGAAATGCGTAGCTAGAAATATGGCGTCTAAAGGCATCAAAAGAAAAGCTTTATCTGTATTTGAGAAACGAAACATTATTACGCAAGCTGATGAAAACCCGTATTTAACTAGGGTGCAGATAGCAAAAGAACTAAATTTACCTGTACAACCCTCAACGGTATAGTGGCAAAACGTTGACAAAGATGTTCCCACTTTTGAAATGCAAAATATCGACGATATTTGTGACATCGAAACGTAAGAGGACGATGAACCAGAAACGCAAGAAGATGAGTGCAGGACAATTCCAACTTCAGCTGAAGCTGGTAGAGCACAAGAAACTTTTCGCAGCTTTATAAAAAGCCACGAACGTGTTCCAACGGACGTAATGAGAAATTTGAGGGAAATGGACACGTACTTTGTGAATCTAGCAGAAAAAAGGAAGAAACAAACGCTTTTAGATCAGTATTTTTGTAATCCTGTAGCATAATAAATGTAGCTTTCAATCCTCATATTCAAGTTTAAATGGGTAAGTTGTGAAATTTTTTGTTACTTTAAAATTAACTAAAATGTAATTTCTGGATTTAATCTATGCAACATTTTTAATCGCTAAAGTCTTACAAAACCCAATCACACACTTCCCGTTTAACAAGTTTTCATCGCTTCGTCTCAACGAAGACTTCTTAAGCGGGATCCACTGTATTTCAGGATTTTGTGTGATAACTAACACAAAATTTTTTAATTATACAAAAGCCATTCCATAAAAACTGAGTAAAATCACAAAAAATGAAGAAATATAAGTACAAGAAAGTATATGTTATTCTTTCCCAAAGTATCTTCCCTCAGATGATATGCACCGGTCTCATCGTTCAGTCCACTTTTCAAAGCATGTGGCGAAGGCATTTAGTGGAAGCTACTTTAGCGACCCCTGTACAGCTTGAATGATATCAGCATATATCCATTGTATTGAATATTACGCCACGGAACTTCTCCTTCATTGTTGAAAATAACCAGAAATCGCATGGTGCGAGGTCAGGACTGTAAGCAGGCAGGCAGTGGCATGATTTCAATACCGTATTGCGCAAGAAACTGCTGAACACAAGCAGCACATGTGGGCGAGCGTTATTATGGTGTAAGATCCACTAGCCAACCAGTTCCGGTCTCTTAATCGATATGTGTTGTCGCAGACGCTTCAATTCAAGACTGAAATGTAATACTCAGCATTGACAGTAACTTGTGGAGGAACGGCATGCTGGTAGACTACACCTTTATGATCAAAGAATATTATCATCATCTTCCCCCCCCCCCCCCAGACGATTTAGTTTGGTGGACTCTTTTCGGTGTAGGCGAGCCTGTGTGTTTCCAGACACTCGTTGCGTGCTTCGTGAGGGGATCGGAATAGTGGACCCATGTTTCATTGACAGTTATTACTGTGTTTAGAAAGTTTGGATCCTTTGCAGTCATTTGTTTTCCACTCACGACACACCCGAACGCTGGCTAATAATTTTTCTCTTGTCAGCTCATGAGGTACAAATCTGGAACACACACAATGCAACAGTAAGTTGTTGCATAGAATGCGGAATACCGACGTTTTTGAATAGTTGACGCCGCTATGTCTTCACACGTCATTCGTCGATCTTCTTGTAGGAATAGGAAATAGTAGCTAGTGATCCGATTTTTTGGCGTAGGAAATAGACACATAAGCGTTTCCAAGGTTTCGCACATTAAATAGATCGCTTTTTCAAGGAAGTTAGACAGAAACTGCAAACTGAGTAATGGAACGCACAATTTGAACGCGGGAACTTGACTTGACAGTAAATATATACGACGTTATATTCATTTAAAGATACGAGGCATCACGTTAGTTGTGCGCTCGGTGTCCTGGTAGGGAGACTGCGTTACTTGAATAATTGATTCCAAATTCGTGGCAACTCGAGTGAGACGCTATCATTGCAAATATCGCTGTTGGTAATGATCTCCATGGCTGTACATTTAAGGGGACAGTAGGTAGCTAATTTCTTGTAATTTCTATGTGGGATGATATAAAGAAATTACTACCTACTCTACCCCTTTAGTGTGCATCCATTCGGGAAACCTTGGAGATCATTACGAACAGCGATATTTGCAATGATAGCGTCTCACTCGAGCCGCCACGAATTTGGAACCAATTCTTCAAGTAACGCCGTCTCCCTACCAGGACACCGAGCGCACAACCAACGTGATGCCTCGTATCTTTAAATGAATATAACTTCATATATATTTACTGTCAAGTTCCCGCGTTTAAATTGTTAATGGGTTCTATTATTCAGTTTGCAGTTTATGTCTACCTTCCTTGAAAAAGCCATGTGGTTGATGTGCGAAACCTTGGAAACGCTTATGTGTCTATTTTCTACGCCAATAAACCGGATCACTAGTATAGTGTTACTATTTCCAACTTAATTGGTGTACTGCTCCTCGTTATCAATTTCTTGTAGGATTGTCCAAACAGTGTTAACAACACTCTCCGTAACAACACTTTCTGGTGGACCAGTCCTAGGAGCGAGTTCTGCCGACAAACGCCCTTTTTTGAAATCATGGTGCCATTTAAAAATCGCTGACTTACCCAAACATTTATCTTTGTAAGCTTTTTCATTAAATCAACTGTTTCTGGAGCCGTTCTACCCAAACGATAGCAACATTTTATCGCACAACGTATTTCACTTCTTAACTCTGAATCGCTCACTTTCACAGCTGTATGGCGAAATGCAGACGTGCCTTACACAACTGCGCAATAGCAAAACCAGGGTCGTCTGCAACGGTAATCACTGTTGACATAGCTACTTCCTTAATTCAGTTAGCTGTCTGCGTGATTATTTTTATTCTTCGCACGCTTGCCAACTCAAAAGAATTACACTGTTTTTATGGAACGACCTTTGTATAATGAGCAATATCAGTCTTCTTAAAGAGAAATAGTCTTCAAGTACTCTAATAAATAGTCTTTTTTTCGTCTTCTATGTACAACACAACTATGCTTCAAAGCACTTTAGTAGTCCCAACAAACTGAAGCAAAGTACACCCTGCTGACAAAAGTCACCGGACACCTAGAAGAGAAACATAATATAGCATTTATTGACATACATTAGTACGGTGTCGGCCAAGATTTGGCCTTAATGCATGCACTGCTTTGTCAGAGACTTTTGTTGCCACACCAGACACTCTAGTGTAACTAACTGTTTTTACTATCATCAATGTACAGAACCGTGTAAATAAGCAGTAGCGTAAGCTACAAGCATCTGTAAATATTTTTGTTTTGTCATACACCATTTGAGATGATATATTCAAGCACATCTCCTGTATCTTTCTTCTAATAAATACTGTGTGAAAACTGACCCCTTCCAGACATGTTTTCGACAAGGTTTTGGAACACAGCGAAAATTATGCGCTTCCATTCAGTACATACTGCTGCCGCTAACTGTTGTTTACGCTTTCCAAGTTGAAGAAGCGTATATGCTCCAGCTTTGTCCGTCCGTCCGTCCGTCGGTCTGTCTGTCTGTCTGTCCGCACGATAACTCACGTGAAAATGGTTCGATTTCGATGAAATGTTAGTATGTAGTAGGGAACCAACCACCTGGGGACGATCCCTATTGAAAATGGGTGAAATAGGGTCAAAGGTCAGGACATAGGAGCTGGATCCTTTCCATTGCCTTTATGCGTTATAACTGCGTAAAAATGGTTCGATTTTGATGAAATTTTAGTATGTGGTAGGGAACCACCTGGGCTCGAGCCCATTGAAAATGGGCGAAATGGGGTCAAAGGTCAGGAAGGACATAAGAGCGGGATTTATTCCATTGCCCTTATACGGCATAACTTGCGTAAAAATAGTTCGATTTCGATGGAGTTTTAGTATGTGGTAGGGAACCAACTGGGGACGAACCCTATTGAAAATGGGCGAATTGGGGTCAAAGGTCAGGACATAAAAGTGGGATCCATTCCATTGCCCTTGTGCATCATAACTTACCTAAAATGCTTCGATTGCGACAAAACGTTATCATGTTGTTTCGGAGGTATAGTGAACCGGTTCTGTTGAATATCAACGAAATGGGGTCAAAGATCATTGCACAAAATCAAAATTTATTCCACAGCCATTATTCTCATCACTTACGTAAAACTGCTTCTATTGCGACAAACCTTTAGTATGCTATTCCTGAGGTATACTGAACCGGTTCTGTGGAATGTCATCGAAATGGGGTCAAAGGTCAGGACACAGGAGCGAGACTTATTCCACAGCCGTTATCCACATAACTTGAGTAATAATTTCTGGTATGTTGGAAAGCGTATCATAATCAATGCATTCGTGATTTTACTAACTTGTTTAGTAGTAGGCCATGGTTCCAAACTTCTTATGCGGCGCTCTATTTCATCCTATAGGTGCTCTATGGATTAAGACCAGTGCTCTCTGCTGGTCAGTCCACACACCATACGGAATTATCGTGAAGCCACGCTGTAACAGTCTTTGCTTTATGGCTCGGTGCATTATCCTGCTGGTACCAACAACGCTTGGTTCCATAGTATTGTCAGAGAGTTGGTAGGGCATAATTGTCCAGAATATCGAGGTAGACTTGTTGGTTAACAGGTTTGTCCACGATAACCAATGGGCCGGACCATACCACGAGAAACACTCCCACAAGAGTACACTACCAACTCCAAACTTGACCGTAGGAACAATACACTGTGGTAAATAGCGTTCCCCTGGCTGCCGCCATACCCACACACACAGCCCTCAGACGGATGGATCGTGTATCTGGATTCATCAGTCCATAGAACCCGTTTCCATTGATCTACGTTCCAGGAGAAATGTTTCTTACACCATGCTAAACGAAGAGTAGCATTTCGAGTGGAGATAAAAGGCTTATGAGCAGCCTCACGACCACGGTAACCCATGGAATGAAGTTCTCCGTGAATGGTATGTGTACATACCAAGGTTCCAACATTTTTACTCACCTGTACACTGAGGTATTGTGCAGTACTCCGTCGATTAGCGGTAACGACTCTCCTGAGCCTTCGACGTCCTCTATCACTGATTTTCTGCGGTCTGCCAGTACGTTTTGCTTCTTCAAGCACGCCATGTATATTCCACTTATGCAGTACATCCAAAACAGTTGAATTGGGTATATTTAAACGCCTTTTGGCTTCTCTTATGGACAACCGACTAATATAACACCCAACAATCTTTCCTTTCTCAAGGTCAGTTCTCTCCCGCCGCGACATTTTCACTCAACCTCACAGTGCGATATGATCACGGTCAGCTGCAGGCTTGTTTTTATGCCGTTTGCTGCTATACCGCGCATGTTAACAACGCAGCGGATACGTTCATTTGCTTTTGAAGGAGTGACTGGAGACCTTTGTCAATATAGTGTATATAGATCTCTCAGTTGAATTTTATCAAATATGTATAGTCTTGAAAGTGCAACGCAAGGCTGCACTAACCTAACTACACTTAACGCTGCTCACTCCACACATTGTATGTGGCAACAGTTTTGAGGTGCCGCCCCGGTGGCGCAGTGGTCTAAGGCGTTGGCCTCTGATCATTCGTCGGAAGGGGTCCGGGTTCGAATCCCGGTGAGGCATGGATGTTGTGTTTGTCTTACGGCACTGGCTCTCTCCCTTTCCTGGAACCAGTGACTCTAAATTAGGGACGGGCGACTGCTTTTAGCCCATTGAGTTGCTCACGGTGGTCGTTAAATCTCAAAAAAAAAAAAAAAACAGTTTTGAGGTCAGGTCATTCGAACCTGACCTCAAAACTGTTGCCACATAACACTCAATGAGAGAGAAAAATGAAACGTTAAAGTTGAAAAGCTTAAAGAGAACGAACTCAAGATTCTAATAATGAAAGTTATGTTAGAATATACACCATAGAGTGCTTTAAAACGATACCAAGCGTCAATAATCCGTAACTCCTAACTCCTATATATCCGTAACCCGCCGTAACTCCTATATTTTAATCATATCAGTAATTTCCTTTTCACAACAATTTGTTTCGTAAGGCGAGATTTTTACCACAGTGCTTTAACACGTTCTTCAAAGCATAATGTATATTTGGACGATCAGAGGGGAAATGATGCAGACTGCAACGCATTAATTGTTTTCCTGATATTTCAATAAGTAGAGATCAATCATTTTCGTCGACACGGGTTTAAGATAATCAGTGGTTTGCTTTAATGATATGTATGCTTAAATAATATTCTGAGAAAGCTTTTCTGTGCAAAAGTTCCGACAATTCGTTGATCGATGAATTTCACTTCGAATACCAAAATCTCGCCCACCTGAGTTTAAGAAAACCGACACTTAAACCCTCACCTTTGTTGGAGCTTTTCGGTGATTTCAATATACGCCTTCTTGCGTGACGATGTTTGCGCGTTGGATGAATAATGAGGTGCATTTTCTGAAACCAAAATACGTTCTTTTGCTAAAACACAACTGCTGCGTTTCTCGTGAGACATCTCGTTAGTATTGATTCAATGGAGATTAACGAATGAGATACTTGGCGCTGAGACAACATCAAAAATAATACATTTTCTGTGCCTTTATATTACTATTTGTTCTTACATGTTCCTACTTAATGCTGCATTTTCCTTACGGTTTTTGAAAAAAAGAATGTGCTTATGTTATCACTATATCCGTCCCCCTCCCCCCGATCTATAGATACCATACGCAACTATCTGTCTGTTCTGGAAATTTCGTTTTGCATTGGGAAGAGAGAAAGTGATGAAAGGTGAGAATGATAATCCTTTCCCTTTGTTTTTTACTAATGCATATCTCTGTTATAACGAAGTGAATTTCTCCGTCATTTTTATCCGCGCCGGGGTTCGAACCCGGGTCCACTCATTCCGGAATAAGTTGCTCTACCAATTAAGCTACGCGGACATGTATTCTGATTCCTATCTGCCTTTATGTCATGTGCGTCCTGCTGGCAGGTACGTCACATCTCCTGGTACGTTACATCATCTCCCCTTATTTTTCTTTTTTTTCTTTCGAAGTGCTGCTCATATTTTTCCTATCTCGCGGTGTGGAAATAACATCACACCAATGCGAGATTTTGAACGGTCGGGTCATCCGGATAGTTCGGGCGCCATTATAACGAAGTGAATTTCTCCGTCATTTTTATCCGCGCCGGGGTTCGAACCCGGGTCCACTCATTCCGGAATAAGTTGCTCTACCAATTAAGCTACGCGGACATGTATTCTGATTCCTATCTGCCTTTATGTCATGTGCGTCCTGCTGGCAGTTACGTCACATCTCCTGGTACGTTACACTGTCACCAGGGGCCGTAAATACAGATGTTATGGAATTCAAAACATACGTCGTATAGAATTCATGATAGTGGAATCTAGAGATGAGTTCGGGCTCAATTTCAGTAGCCCGGGCCCATCCCGCTTTCTTTGATTACATGTGTTTGCTAAGCCTTCGTCGAGGTTCTGAGAAAATTTTGCTTAGCAAGGTTTGCATTATACTCATGCCAAATCAAAGATTACTTTAAAAAATCATTAGTTTAAAAAGTTTACTTCGGTTAATCCACTTCATAATATTAATATATTCTTCGAAACACTATGCATAAAAGTAAATGTTCTAAAATGTGGTCCAAAAAATAAATAAATAATCGATGCATATGCCGTTCGACTATACCAGGGGAATCAATGATTTTGCCGAAAACTCAAGATAAGAAAATCTTTTAGAAACACAAAATATTCCATTCGTTATTTTTATTTTTTTTATTTTTGGATTTCTAAATTTACTTTTATTTTAAATAAATTGCCTTACAAAACGTACACCTCTTTACAGACAGTCGCACGTGTTTTAAATTTTAACTCTAGAATGCTAAACTTTGCAATATAATTTACATACACTAGCGTGCAAAAATTAAGGACGAGATGGTTTTCCGAATGTAACGTCGTGCAGAAGTGCTCCACATCGACTCAAATCATACCATAAGATCCCCAAGATGTAAGAATATGGGACAACTGAGCAAAAAACCGTCCAAACAAGGAATCCAAAGGATATAAAGGCACTTTATTGAAAAGGTAGCTTCGAGCACAACTGGACAGAAGAAAGAAACTCCCATGTGACAGGCGGCTGCCAAGAAAAATCCAGTCTTTAGTAGGGGATATGATCACCCCTGACTGCGTTGCAGATTTACAACGTCTGTCCATGCTGAGGACGAGGTTGTAAAGGAGCTGTTGAGACATCGCGGCATATTCCTCTTGTAGCGCCAATCGCAGCTGTGGAATCATTGTTGGCGGCTGGTGACGTGCTGCCAAGTATCTCCCGAGAAGGTCCCACACGTGTTCGACTGGATTTAGGTCCGGGGACCTTGCGGGCCACAATCCATGCGTTGAATATCTTCACTCTCCAACAGCTCTGCGACAGCCACTGTACGATGAGGTGTAGCGTTGTCGTCCATGAAGAGGAACTCAGGACCCACAGCACCGCTAAACAGACGCACGTGAGGCAGGAGAACCTCGGTACAATAGCGGCCACCAGTGACTGAACCTCCTTGGAAGATGTGGAGGTCAGTACGGCTACCAAGCATGATATAGCCCAAACGAGAACTCCGCCACCTCCAAACCGGTCCATTTCGATTATGTTGGAGGTGTGATTGCGTGTTCCCTGCTCTCTCCAGATGTGTATACGTCCAGAATCGCTCGTCAGACTAAATCGGCTGTCATCCGTAAATAGAACTCGACCCCGTTGCTGATCTGTCCAGTTCTTGTGTTCCTGGCACAACAGAAACCGCCGTCTCCGATGAGCAGGCGTTGATGGCACACACCGTACTGGTCGTCGTGCAAATAGACCACCTTTGTGCAGCCTCCTGGCCACGGTAAAACGCGATATATTCCTTGCAAGTTCTTAATGCAAGATATCCTTAAAATTAAATCTCTGATTTTTTATGGCTTGGAAAGTCTTACTGCAAGAAGTCCTTAAAATTGAATCTTTAATTTTTTTATCGTTTAGAGATTCTTACAGAACATTTGGAAGAAACAGTACGATTTTCAATAAAAATTTACCATTATGTCTTCAAAACGAAAAATGTATAATAGATTCATCCTTTTCAGTTCTTTTTTATGGATTATAGACATCTTAACTAAAAAAGACATACAGATGTTGCAGACAACTGAAAAGAACATGGATAGGTGCATGCTTAGCATAACCAAGAAAGATAAAAATAGGAACTCGCGGAAAAGGAAAATGACAAGAGTGGAAGACATCGTGATCAAAGTAAGACCCTTGAAATTGCGATGGGCTGCGCGTAGAAGGTGCCCCATAAAGGTGTAACCAATTTTTTCATTGGTGTTCCGTCCTTCTGGCAATATGTCCAGTTCATTGCCATTTCAGGGATCTTACCCTGATCACGATATTTTTCACTCTTGTCGTTTTCCTAATCCACGAGTTCCTCTTACCTCTCCTGGTTACACCAAGCATGCATCTCTCCATGCTTCTTTCAGTTGTTGGCAGTCTTTGCATGTCTTTTTTTAGTAAGGTCCACGTGTCTGCTATGTATGTAAGCACTGGAAGGATGTGCATGGATTAAAAACTTTTCTTTTAAGGCATAATGGTATATTGCTCTTAAAATCGTACTGTTTCTTCCAAACGCTCTCCATCCAAGTTTTATAAGCCAATAAATTTCTTCATCGTTGCGACCCTCGCTTGATATCTACTGTTCAAGGTAAATGTAGGTATCTGTTATCTCCAGCTTTTATCCATCAATCGATAAATCTTCTTCTTTTAAAGGTGCTGTACATCAGTTTTGTCTTCTGAAAGTTCATTTTTAATCCCACTTCTTTAATTTTGTCAGAAAGTTCCTGGGTCATGCACAGCTCTGAAGGTGTAGTTGCAAAAATGACGACGTCATCAGCAAAACGAAAATGAGTTAAATAATCTCCATTAATCTTCGGCCCTTTGTTTTCCCAGTTCAGTCAGTGATTGTAATTTCTGTTCCCTTTAATCGCTAATTCATCTTATTCCGTCAATAGTTCCGTACAGGCTTTATCTAGGATTCAGTCTTTTACTTGCAACACTATATCATTTATTATGGCTTCGCTCGATGTCATCTCCTTGTACTCTAACGTTCCCGTTGTGCATAATCTTAGTGATTCTAAACTCCGTGCCTTGGGATATTTTTCCCTTTATGAAATTTCTTCTATCCTTAGTGCTTTGCGATTTGTTCATAATAGGTCTTACTTCCGTTTTAACAATATCATCTACCGTCAAATTGAGGGATGCCCCATGGGTTCCCTACTCTCCGCCACTTTGGCAGAAATTGTTATTCAGGATTTAGAAGAAAATGTTATTCAGTCCTTCCCCACTAAACCACTTTTGTACATTCGCTACGTTGACGATATACCGGTTTTTTTGGCCCTCCAGTCGCGATGAACTAGTCGATTTCGCCAGTAGACTTTTCATCGCCATATCCTTCTATTAAACTTTCCATCGAATTTGAACAAAACTGTTCCATACCTTTTCTGGATTTTTTCTTACAACGGGACACAGAATATAACAGCATTATTAACTCTGTTTATTCAAAACCTACTTAATTCCTTTTGATTCAGCATATCCAATTAAATATAAAATTTCCACACTCAATTTTTCTTACACCGGGCTATAACTCATTCGTCCAATAACCGTCTTCGAGATCTGTAAGTTTCAAAAATAAAAGACCTCGCCAGGACTTATGGTTACCATAATCATATCATTAACAAGTTAATTCACCGTTCAACTGAATTACCTGCCTCAGGCCTTACCCGTGACAGAACCCCAGTTACTTGTAGGGTCAATACACTATGTTCCGGTTGTTTGCAATATTCTTAAGAACATTTGTAAGAGGTATGATATGAGAACATTGTAAGAGGTATTCTAAGAACATTTGTAAGAGGTATAGATACAGTGAATTTGGGCTATCGTCACGGAGTTTACGACATTCCATTAAGGGCCATAGACTCCAATGAGAGAGACTCTGTACATATAGGTTCTACATTTCGTACTTTAAAATGTCGAATATATGAACAGAAATGCAATTTAAAGACAAATTCTTCTGCTACGGCATTATCCAGATTATGCTTGGAAGATATTCACGAACCACTATGAAACCTTACTAGTATCATTTCGGCTCCAACAACACGCTTAGCCACCCAATATTCTCTGAAAGCTTATGGGTTTACAAGTATGGACGTAAATGTTACAATGACGACGCACCTGTTCACATACAACAACACGCTTTGCTACTCTATTCTCTGAAAGCTTATGGATTTACAAGTATGGACCTAAATGTTACAATGACGACACACCTGTTCACATAAAACAACACGCTTTTCTACTCTATTCTCTGAAAGCTTATGGATTTACAAGTATGGACCTGAGTGTTACAATGACGACACCCCTTTTTACATTTTGGAAATTTCTTTTAAAACCGGAACAATACCTTCAAGTTGTTCAGAACCTTAATTGATGTGCGCGCTGTATGTAAATCTGATTCTTTGACATGCGCAGCGTACTCGTATTATGACATCTTCATTCTGTATTTAAGTCACCCAACCTTCATTTCTATTACTCAGTGTATATGACCTGATGAAGGGACCGACGCGGTCACCGAAAGATCTCGTCCCTTTTTAATGTTTTTAATGGGTTTTTAACATCATTTTTAAATTCTGAAGAGTTGTTTTATCAAAAAATCATGCATCAGACGGCTTTATCTGTGACTTCAGTGATTGTAAGACATTTTGCAATATGGCATTAAAGAGTTTGAGAGATATATAAATATATTATATAATATTATATTATATACTGGCGGAAAGTGAAAAAAGAACACCTAGAAGGAATTGGAGGACGATCATGAAATTTACATATGTTAATGGGGATCGAGTTTACGTAGGTGTGATGTTAATTTCGGGACCAACCGGTGATCGCTTACGCCACAACACGGCATAATACGCAAATTATCGTCGGTGGTATTTAAGGAGTACGGCGAAGTGAACGAAATCAGTCGTCGGCGTACGGACACGTGCGAAGACCCAGAAGAAGCTGCAATGCCTGGACATGGAAGACGCGTACGATTTCAGCAGTTATCGGACTTTGCACGAGATCGCCTAGTCGGACTCCGCGGGGCCGGGTGGTCGTATCGTCGTATTGCGGAGCAAATTGGACAGGAATTATCGCTGGTGGTACGATGGTGGCGTAGATGGTCAGAGGAACATTCCCACACGAAAAGACGTGGAACCGGGAGTCACAGACGGACTGATGAGCGGACCGAACGACGCATAAGAAGAGCGGCGTTGTCAAGCAGAACATCCACTGCGACGCAAATCCGAGCTGCCGTTGCACCTGAGGTGACTGTGCGAACAATCCGCAACCGTCTAGTGGATGCAGGACTATGTGCACGTGTGCCTCTGGCATGTGTACCTCTGACTCCAGCCCACCATCAGGAACGGCTGCAGTGGTGTCGCCAACTTCTGCACTGGAGAACGCAATGGCGATCTGTCGTGTTCAGCGATGAAAGCAGATTCTGCTTGGGAGTCTCCGATGGCCGTATGCGTGTTCGCAGACGCACAGGGGAGCGTCTCCACGCTTCTTGCATCCGCCAGCGACACACAGGGCTTACACCTGGTCTACTGGTGTGGTGAGCAATCAGCTATCACTCTCGTATAGTGTATGTACCGGGTGCGTTAAAAACACATCTAGTGTATGTACCGGGTGCGTTAAACAGCACCTCCTACATTAACAACATCATTCAGCCCGTTGTTGTGCCATTTGTAAGGTCGGTCTATCGTGGTGTTTTCCAGCAAGATAACGCACGCCCACACACGGAACGTGCAACGCAACATACACTTCAGGGTGTGAGACAACTTCCATGACCTGCATGTTCACCGGATTTGTCCCCCATTGAGCACGTGTGGGATTTTATGGGAAAACGACTTATCCGGTCTCCACGGCCAGCCACGACCATCCCCGATTTACGCGTCCAGGTTAAGGATGCTTAGAACTTAATACTCCAAACTTACATCCAACATCTGTACGACAGACTCCATGCCAGAATTGAACAGTGTGACGCAGTTAATGGCGGTTCAACCTCGTACTAACCATGTTACATGGAAATGTTATTTTTCAGTTTAACAGCAAATACAGCTGTATTTTGCCACAATGTTTTGATCACGTTATCCTCTGTATTCCGTTATCATGCTGCATAAATTTCGTTGGTGTCAGACGTCTCCTTTTTGGTGTTATTTTTTCACTTTCCGCCAGTGTATTATATTTATTGTACATTAGTGGTCAGGTAACTTTCCAGGAGATAAATGGCGAGGGTGAATCCTTAATGAAAACAATTGATTGGATTCAGATTTCACTATTTTAGAACTTGCAGCTTAAGCAGAAAGCTTGAAAAGAACCTTTCGTCCTGTATTTGAAGCTTTCCTATGAAACACGTAGTTTTACATTATTTCAGCCTTTTCTCTCAAACAGTAAAGAAAAACGACAAAAGGGGGAAAAAATAAGGAAACGTGGGGAATGAACGCAGCAATCACTCTTTTCAATTTTCGAAGTCTCTTGCAGGTATAGTTCTAAGCTCCACACTCGGGGGAAAAGAATCCCAACACAACCTTGTTGACTCCGAGAATAAATCACGAATTCAAATTCCCCTGAGTCAGCTATGCAAATGAAAGTTCAGGAAGGCAAATTGTACCTAGGTCTCATTTATCTCGCGCTACTTTGCGAAATCAATCTTATTGTGTATCCCGGAATTTTTGGCATCTACGCTCGGCCAAACAATTTATTCTGCTCCTGGAAACTTTCCGCTGAAAAGGAAGATTTGCTTGATTGCTATTATTTTCTTTAGTTGTTTTTCAAAAATAAAGTAAATGACTTTTGAACGTTTTCTTTAATACAATAACACTCACATTTTAACCTCAAAATAACGTTCGCTGAAAAAAAGTAACTTTCTCAAGAATTAACTTGCAAATTCTTTTGAAATGAGTTCTCGATATAAAAACTTCTTCCAAAAAAATTTGTTGCAAAAAGCACAAGTTTAAATATATTGCATGTATCAAATTACAAGAGAAAGAACGCTGCAAGAGTTCAAATTGATTTCTCAAGGAGAAGTTGTTCTTTTTATTTAAAAAAAAATGGGAGAAAGTACTTCTTAATGAATTCTGAGATGCAACTGAGCTGTATTTTTTAATTTAGCTGGATTTAGAAAAAATACACCAGGTGAGCAAAAGATTTCGCGACGTTATATTGAAATAATATTTAAAGAAACTGTAGTATAGCTGTAACGAAATCGTGATTCTTGGTTCTTTTTCAAAAACACCAAAATGAGATCTTTGACAGGTGATAGGACAGTCCAGTTGACCTGAATTTTGTAATTTCGACTCATCAATCGATAGATAAGGAATATCGTCATCTATCTTTAGGACTCTACCTATTATAGCTATCAAGAATAAATGCTATGTTTAGTTTTGTGAAATAATTCTATGAAACAGTACATTTTACCTTTCCTTAAAGATAATTGAAAGTCATTATCAGTAAAAAGATTTCAACTTCCAAAGTACTCTGTTGCTTCGTAAAATCACGATGAAAAGATACGTAATTTGTCCTCCTACAGAAAAAAAAATGAATTATTAGGAACCTTTTAAAAAAAATGAGCTCCAACAGAAAATAAAATGACTAACTCGCATTAATAGCAAAAAAAAAGAAAAAAAAACTATTTCAACATTGTGGGATTAGAGTTCTACCTAATGCGTTACGGCAATTACTGGCTCAATGCTAACACGCTCATTGTCAGTTCAAGAGGAAGCAAGCCGAACGTGGCTGGTTCTATCCGCTCTAGCCGCAAAAACAAAGTGGATCTGGAAACTTCAAAATTAATGATTTTTCGAAATTTCTGTATAAATACGGAAAAATTTGATCGGACTTTTCTGAAATAAACGGAATTACTGACTACGGAAAATCTGTCAGCATACGGAAATTAGAAGATACGGGGGTCTCTTAGAAACCAGAACATCGTTAAAAGACGGGCATCTACCGTCAACTTTGCTGCACGTTATTTTCAAGAATTGTCCGTGAATGCACACCACTTATTCTCGCAGTGTACATTTAGGAAGATATCGATCTTCCGGAACTATCGAAAGGTTACAAAAGAAAACTTTCGGGAAAATTGGCTTTTTGTTTGGCTGAAAGTGTGGGAGATTAGATATATACGCGAATGCATAGAATTTAAAGTCCGACATGACAGCAGCGCATTTAACTCTCTGAGTATTCTCGAATGAGGGAACTTTGCCTCTATTTGTGCAATAATAATAGTAAACCCTCACCTAGAAATGATGAATCCCGATGTATTTAACTGAATAGAAGAATTCTATATTAACATTGAACACACATTGGTGAAACCAGAAATGCAATCACTCACAAAATATACATTGCTGAACCGAAAATGGCGACACAAGACTGACTCTTAAACAAATGTCTGCAGTTTTCTTCTTAATTTAGAGCTGAACACACAGTACATTCATCGTAAATACGAGGTAAATCAGAAAGTAACTTTCCAAACATCATATTTTGTATTTATTAGTATGAAAAAAAGTATGTACATCTCTGAGATATAGCCATCCGTACACTACTTCTCAACCTTGTCACCTCGTCTGTTGCGCCACTTGTCAAGCCGGGAGATCCATGCGTCGAACCTTGTCTATAAAAGTTTGGCGGTTGCCCATACAGCCACTGTTTTACTACACGCTTAGCAGCGTCATACGACGGGAATCGTTTCCCACGGTTCCCGTCGTATGACGCTGGAAAGAGGTGAAAATCCGACGTAGCCAGATCAGGGCATTAGGCCGGATGTTGCAGAATTTCCATATTCCCAGCTTTCCAATAGATTTATTGTGTAATGAGCCGTATGCGGACGAGCGTTGTCATGCATAAAAAGCACGCATTGGGATAACATTTCAGGCCATTTTCGTCCAACAGCTTTTTACAGTCTCTTCAGGGTAGCTTGGTGAGCTGCAGCATTGTTTCTTTTCGTGGAAAGAGTGAAATCCACCAGAAGAGCACCATGCATGTCCCTGAACTCAGTCGCCATGATCTTCCCACTGCTGGTGGATGTCTTGAATGTTTTGGCAGCGGGGGATTCTTGATGCTTCCACACCATGGATGGGCCTTTGACTCTGGAGTGTAGCGGACTATACATGTTTCATCTCCGGTGATGATGTTCCGTAAGAAATCGTCACCATGTTCATTGAAGCAAAGCAGATGGACGAGCGAAGCACCCATGCGATTATTCATGTATTCCTCTGTCAGTTTTCTGGAAATCCACCTACTGTTACACTTTCCGATAGTCCAAACTGTCATAAAAATGTTCCATACGGTGCAATGTAAAAGATGAAGTTATTCTTCCTGGCGATGCAGTGTCACACGGAGATCTTCATGTAAGCACTCCTCAATTGCATCGACATGAATTGGTGATGTGGAAGGACGTCCGATCCTTGGTTCATCATGGGCATCCACACTACCACAACGGAAATCACGACACACGTTCGCACCTGCTGCACTCTTATCACGTTCGGGTTGTACACAGCTTGAAGTTGACGGTGAATTTTAATAGACGGCGTCCCTTTTGCTGACAAGAAGTGAATGACTCCTCGGACTTCTTCGTTTGTCTGTTCAACCAGTACAGTAGCCATTTTGAATCTGTGTAGTTGAAGAACGTAATGTCTCCGGAGCTTCAAACTGCGACCAGCTAAAACAGAACATGCCAAGTTATACGTGAGCAAAAAACATTTGAAATGCATGCAGTGCTTTTAATGTTATTCAATAAGAATCATTATTTTCTGACTTTCCCTCGTACATTATTGGCATTACGCACGCACTAAACACATTGCATTGTCACAACTAAAAGTACGAGTCGTGACAATTTAATTCCCGGAATGCACTTGTAGAAAACATCTTGGCGTACTTGTGCACTAGCGGCTACTATTATCTTCGAAGTTATCCCCTTCCACAGATATACATTTAGTTAGACGCTGTTTCCATTAAACTTAGCCCTGGATTTCTATTCGAATCCCAGTGCTGCACTATGTGGTTGAAGATAATTAAGTTAGGATGAAGCGTAACTTCGTCACAACTTAGTTACATGTTTGCATTGCTGGAATCATACCTGGAACTCTGTTTTTGGAATGTTCTTGAGTTCCTTTCTAACCTTCGATGTACTCTCTTTCAGGAGCTATGCATTCAGTTAGACGCTGTTGCCATTGTTCGAAACATACCTGGAACTCTGTTTCTGGAATACTCTTGAGTTCCTTTGTCACCTTCGATGTACTCTCCTTCAGCAGTTATGCATTTAGTTAGACGCTGTTGCCATTGTTCGAAACATACCTGGAACTCTGTTTCTGGAATACTCTTGAGTTCCTTTCTAACATTCGATGTACTGTCTTTCAGGAGCTATGCATTTAGTTAGACGCTGTTGCCACGATTGGAAACATACCTGGAACCCTGTTTCTGGAATAGTCTTGAGTTCCTTTCTCACCTTCGAAGTAATCCCTTTCAGCAGCTATGCATTTAGTTAGACGCTGTTGCCATTGCTGGAAACATATCTGGAACTCTGTTTCTGCAGTACTCTTGAGTTCTTTTATCACGTTGCATTTTATGTCAAAATGTCTGAAAATTTTCTTCCTTTCATGGCAGCTATTTCTTGGGGGATGGGGGAGCCAGAAATCAGAAGGGGTTAATTCAGGTGAATAGGGTAGATGATCCAATTTGGTAATTGATTTCTTAGCCACGAAGAGCGCATCATGGTTTGGGGCATTGTCATGCCATTGTTCAGCAGTTTTCCTTCGAAGACAATCCCTTGACATTTTCAATAGCTCAAAACGGCATTGTTGATTGTCCCAGTTCAGTGTATTCTTGGTGAACCATCCCCTTATCATCGAATACAACCACAAACATGGTCTTGAAGTGCGAGCCGGACATGCTTGTTTCTTTCGGCTATTACACCATTTAAATACACTTGATTTTTTCATAGCATCCTCATCATGCGCAACTTTCAATATCTCTAACGCTTCAGTAGCACTTTTATCGATCTTCAGACAGGATTTGATGCTAATGCGCTGCTCTAAATTTCTACCACTCTCATTTTTACCTCAAAACTTACGCACAGACTGGTATTGCTTTCGTAACTGCTCACAAATGGCTCTGCGGTTAACGCATGCGCTACTTGAAACATGTCCAGATATTCAAAGGCACGTGATTCTGGCGGCACTATGCAGCCGTTCCACGAATTAAATTGTCCCATCTCGTATCTTCCATATTAAGAGATAATTTCCATAGATCACGCGCCCAACTAGATTTACTTTCTTATCTGCGCGGTTCCCTTTGCCAGTATAGCTGAGAGTTTTATCTTGCCCTGTACGAATGCACTGTCCACTGCAGATGAGGTGAAATGATTACTGTCTGAAGTTATGTGGAGTTAGTATCTCTGTCTAGGGTGGCGCAGTGGTCTAAGGCGCTGGCCTCTGATCATTCGTCCGTAAGGGGTCCGGGTTCGAATCCCCTTCAGGCATGGATGTTGTGTTTGCCTTACGGCACTGGCTCTCTCCCTTCCCTGGAACCAGTGACCCTAAATTAGGGACGGGCGACTGCTTATAGCCCATTGAGTTGCTCACGGTGGTCGTTAAACCTCCAATCAAAAACAAAAAAAATTGTATCTCTGTTGTTCTCGTCCGTTGATCCGGAGTGATATACGAGGTCTGACAATTAAGTAATGAGATTTATTTTTCTTGCGCGCTGTGGCAACGCTGCAGCCTCGTACGTCACATATGTGGGACAGTGGTTCTTCCCCCACCCGTAGTCGAAGTGGCAGCACCCTGGAAGGCCTCAGTATGTAGTAGCTGCTTGGCTCGTGAAATTGTGTGTGTGCTTCTCGTCAGGAAAATGGACTCGCGGAATATTGCGCAGCGGTATGCCATCTTTTTTTTTTTGTGTGAAACTGGGTGAAAATGCGGCGGTATCGTACGGAACACTGCAGCAGGCTTTTGGCAATGAGGTAATGTCACGAGCACAAGCCTTCCGCTAGCACAAAATGTTTTGTGAAGGCAGAACCAATGTGGGAGACGAACACCGGAGTGGGCGATCAATAACAACACGGACAGAGGACAACACAGCCCGGGTGAGTGAAGTTGTACGACGTGATAGGCAATTAATAGCCCGGGTGAGTGAAGTTGTGCGACGTGATAGGCGATTAACAGTGATAATGCTAGCGGAAGAACTGAACATGGATCGCGATATTGTTCGCCGAATGCTGACTGAAGATCTGTGAATGAGAAAAATTTGTGCAAAATTGGTTTCAAAAAATCTCACAGAACAACAGCAAGAAGAGCGGCGAAATGTGGCAGCTGATCTGTTGGAACAAGTGGGACAGTGGCAGCTGACTTTTTTTTTATTCCCAAAACTGAAATCAGTTGTGAAAGGACGCCATTTTGACACAACAGCAGACGTCTAAAACTCTGTGACGCACGCCTTGAACAGTGTCTCAGCTGATGAGTTCTACAGCTGCTACCTGCAATGGCAGCACCGTTGGAATAAGTGTGTGCAAGCTCAAGGGAACTACTTCGAAGGTGATCACATTGTAGTTGATTAAGGTGGACGTAAAGTTATTTTGCTTCCTATACTTCCAATGGAAAAACTTCTTACATATTTTCTTCACAATTAATGCGTTCCCAAGGATGAAAATTTGAACATCGATTAAAATAGCTTCATTTCATAACTTGGAATACTTTATATTTTCTAAAACATAACCATAATTATGCAATCCATTATTTGTCTACTGACGTCATCAAAGTACAGGTCGCGCCATCTTTTTTCTGGTTTCAACACCGGCAAAGGAAAAGTTATTGATTTTTAATATAATTATGGCTGTTTTAGAAAATATTAAGTATTCCAAGTTATAATATGAAGTTATTTTAATCGATATTCAAATTTTCATCGCTTGGGAACACACTAATTGTGAAGGAAATGTGTGCAAAAGTTTTTCCGTTGGAAGTATAGGAAGCAAAATTACTTTAGGTCCACCTTAAAAGTGTAAGGGAATGCGTTCTTTTGACCCAGTCTCATTGCTTAATTGTCAGACCTCGTAACATGCCAACAGTAAGAGTGGTACTTGATGTTGGACGAGGAGAGATCTCTTCCTTAGGCCGTCGTACGACGGTTGTTCGTTTCATTGTGTTCAGGTTTTCATTATTTACGAATTATTGTAGCATCGTTTTTATTGAACAAATATAGGAATCAAATCCAGAAGAGGGTTTAAAACCTGTCCAGTACAGTAAAGCCTACAAAAAAAGGGGGAGGGGATGGAAATTTCATTTAACACACATTTGTAGTAAGGGAGAAATGCCTTCTTGCAATATTTAGTAGTACTAGTAGGAAAAACTTTAAAAAAATCCATAGATGCTGCCTTTTCAGTACATTGCATTTAATTGACAGTTCCCCTTTTCGTCTGTATCTCCCTATTCTAAAATAAAGTAACTGCTGCTGTTTTAGAAATTTCGCGACACTCGCGTTTTTCTAGTTCACAGCGCAAAAAAGTATTAAACACAAAAATATGAAATTTACATAGTTTGTAGAGAATTGTTTGGAAAACACGCTGAAATAAACCGTTTTCCGATTTTGGCGGTATTTCAAGAGCTATTGTATTTCAAAAGTTAATGTGGGCAAAAAAGTGATATTAGTTAGCGTTCACGACACACTAACAGCAACAGAAGCACGAAACTTTGTAGGCATGTAAGGCCATGGCGGAATGTTTGCACCTCGTCGTCCTTTTTTTAATTTTCGATTTAGTTTACGAGAAATTAAATTTTTAAATTTCAAAAAATTCTCTGTTTTCGCGATGGGGATCCATTTTAAATAACTGATATATGGAAAGCTATGAATCATAACTCATTGGAATTTTTACAGCGTAAACTGACAACTATCATCTCTCTTTTTCAAAATATAATTTTAAGAAACAGTCATTTTCTGATTTTTAAGCATTTTTTAAAGACGCAAAGGAAAGGAACGAGAGGTTTGCTCTGTTTTTAAGGTTAACCACACAGGAAAGTTGTGGTCCCGTGACCTGCTGCCATGGTGAAGCAGCTGTTTTTAGCACTCTCTTCTCATTGGGTGAAAGGATAGGCTACAATCAAACTGATAATGGTGCAATGCTTAACGACGTAGCGACGCTTTTAAAGTTCGGCGTTTTCCGCCAGCATGTGTAAATATAGACTTTCGCCTCGTATATAAAAAGCAAAGAGGGAAAATGCGAGTGTGTTCGTCCGAGATTGTTCGACTACTTCTAAATAAGCTAGAGATCTGGAAATTGGCATGCTGATAGGTCTTAAGGTACCTAGAAAAGTACGGAAAATGGCGGCTTTCGAACACAGTGTGCTTGAATTTTTCGCAAATTGTTTGACCACTTCTAAATGACCTAGAGATCTAAAAATTGATATGCATATAGGTCTTAAGGTCCGTATACCTAGAAAAGTACGAAAAAAATAATCGTCTTTGGAACATTGTCTGCTTGAATTTTTCGCGAATTGTTTGATCATTTCTATAAATGACCTAGAGATCTGAAAATCGGCATGCTGGTCGATCTTACAGGATACATGCAAATGCACGCAAACCGGAAAAAAAAAGAAACAACAGCGATTTGGGACATTGTGTGCTTGCATTTTTCTATCACTTCTACACCTAAAAAAAAGTCTGAAAACCGAAAAATTAAAAAGGGTGGATTAGCTGTACTGTTTGAAAATGCTGATAGGTTTAGAGATCATTTTGTCAGAATCATTGAAATGCTTTGAAAATTTCAAATTTTGATTTAAAATTAAGGGGCACCAAAGCCAGCTCCGTTTCACGTCAAACCGGATGCATTGACGCCACAACGCTGTTCTAAATCGTAAAACAGTTACGGATTTTATATTACTTTTCTTTCCCTTAATTAATTTTCCCTTTCTTTAATGTTATGATGAAGAAATTATTTTATAGATTCACCGTTCGGAGAACTGGTGTGATTGCTGTCATCAAAAAATATATATACCTTTTTTTATTCACAAAGTATCATACGGACACATACAGACGGTCAAAGCCACATTATGAGTCTTCTATGATTTCCGACTGAAAATTGGGAAATATAAATATGCCTTTCTTTGAAATGCTATTGCAATTACAATTTCTGTATATTTAGTTTTTGTCGGTGCAGTGGTCTAAACGCTGGCTCCTGATTGCAGGTGCGTGTTCGAATCCCGGTGAGGCATGGCTGTTGTGTTTGTCTTACGGCATTGGCTCTGTCCCTCACCTGGAAAGAGTGGTCCTGAATCAGAGACGCGCGACTTCTTAAAGCCCATTGAGTTGAGCACCGTGGTCGTCAAGCCTCCATTCCAAAAAAATATATGTACCAGTTTTCCGTATATAATCTCTCACACATCAAATATATTTGATTAATGGCGAAAGTTTTAGTGAAATATGTTGAGCGTAAGCAGAAAATGCAATAAGCATATGTTTAATAAATGCGCGAAATGGCTTGTCCGATAAATATCACTTTGGCTGACGTCGGCGTTCATGCTCTGGCCTCTATTAACGTAGTTAAAATTTCCTCCGCTTCGGCTCATTCCTCTCTTTGAGAGAGAGGGAGAGAGTTTATCTGACTATCTGAGGTGCGCACCTGATGCTAATGAGAATGCTGTCATTTTGGAAAAGTTCATCAACAGTGATATCTCTCTCGATAATCAGCAGACTCCGTCACTTATCTCACCAAGCATAAGTTCGATGAGAAACTAAGTGCAAAGGTTTCTCACTCTTACAAAGAGAACAGATTAAGTTAAAGTCTCCTTAAGAGCCCCCATTGATTGGAATAGATGAATAAATCTAGAGTCTGGATCATTCGGTAAACAATGCGCTTGGCGTTTTTACAAAAGTAACAGCAAAAAGGGAAACCCAAATGTTTAATTAGCAAGGAATTTGCTGCATTTTAGCCACATTTTCCAATTGCGCAGCAATACTAGTTTTTGAGGCCAAAATTTAACGAATGTTTTCTTATAGAAATTGCACAAATGCAGAATTTCACGGATGTCTAACCTTTAATTTTAACCTTTTATCTGATTTATGACCAGTCGTTTGAGAAAGAGTCTAGTTCGAATCCCGGTGAGGCTGGTATGTTGTATTTGTATTACGGCATTGACACTCCCTCTTCTGTGGAACCAGGGGCCCTACATTAGGGACGCGAGACTGCTTATATCCCATCGAGTTGCTCGCGGTGGTCGTTAAACCTTCAATTTGAAAAAAAAAAGAAAAAAAAGATCGTTTTCCAGCAACCCCAAGGGATCAACCCTTTGTCGTCCGAGATGGGCTCCAGTTCAAGTCCTGGAGGAGGAATGGGTGGTATGTTTGTCTGATGGCGCTGACTAAGTCGTTTCCGTGAAACCAATTGCCTTAAATTGGGACTGGTGACTACTTATGGCCTTATAATTGCTAATGGTGGACTCTAACCCCTGAAATTAAAAATAAATATTTTTCAAATTTCTGTTATGATAGCTGCTCCTGGGACCGAGTGATCAGAACCGTGAATTTCTGGTTAGTAGTTCGAAGTCTGTCCTGATTCGATTACCGGATAAGGCATGGATGGCGTATTTATCGGCGTTGGCTCTCTCTCTCAACAGGAACCAGTGAACATAAATTAGGACGGCGACTGCTTATAGACCTCAGAGTTGCTCGTGGATTAGCACCGAAACAAAATGGATAAATGTTGAACTCCGAAACAAAACGGAAGCTCGTAACATCAAGATGACTAAAGAATAAATTGAAAGAAGTCATGCACACTAAACGTTTTAATGTAAGATATACGCAAGGAGAGAAGCGTAAAGAAACGGGAAGAATCAATGTACGCAGCTTCTTCTGAAATTATTACTTCTGACAGCCGCATTTCAGAAGGAGTAATTTAAAATTACCAGAGTACTCAAAATTACAGATGTTCACACATTTTTAGAACGTTTTTGATAAGAAATTATAGAAAATAAAAGAGGTTAAAATAATGAAAACTGGCAACAGCTTGTTAGATGAACCTGAAGGAACATATGCTTCAGTTTAATACCGTCTGCTAAGAAAATGGCGCATCTAAACAAGCTGTAGTTGAAGGTTACGTTTTTGCGCTTTACGAAGAGAAATATTCGTATTCTGTAATTAAAAAACGATGTGAAAAACATGGAATTTGCATTCTAAATGTAAAATGAGCAGAATTATTAATAATAGAGGAAACAATTGTTAAGCATTGCTTTTAACAGGAAAGAACACCAAATGAATATCAAAAGAAAGTACGTACTTTTACGACTATTTCAAAAGTGAGGTCTCTGGTCTTAAAAGAAAGACCACCGACCCAAAAAGCAATCCCTAAATCGTTAAAAACTATTGTATAAAAAATATGTCCTATACAGTATAACACCTTTGTTTTTACAACTTCAAACAAGGTAACAAATATTTAAATCTGAAAAAAAAATAAAAAAACATAATTCTCACCGCCTTTTGCCTAGGATTGTGGCTGAGTGCAGAACACGGTGTAGATTTGTTTATGAAAATCACTTAGGCGGTGACAGATGAAAATTTATTGAGACTGTTGATGAGTTATGGATCTATCTAAACGACTGTAACAAAAAAAAAAGTCGATTTACTTTCGTAAAAGAGCAGGAAAAGATTTACAAACTTGGTTCCAAAAATCCAAAAAAGTGTCAGCAAAAGATTCATGATTATTGCTGTTTTTTCCTGCAATGGGGAAATTAAAGTTAAGAAAAAGTTGAAAACAATGTCAAAATAAATTCTGCGCAATACCAAAATAATGTTTTAACTCCTATATTTAAAGAGGAAATACCATTCCTTTATCCACAGAGCCTTCAAAGAGTAGAACCCAATCAGGATAATGTTACCACTCATACATGCAAATCTACCACTATATTTCTTGAAACAAATAAAAAAAACAGACGGGTATCAAGTCTAAACCTTTTACTGATATTCCTTCAAAGTCCCCTGATGTGTCACCAATGGACTATTGTGCCTTCGGACTGCTAAAAAGAGCGCTTTCTAAACGCAGGTATAAAACAATGACTGGACTATAGAAAGTAGTGGAAAAGGAGTGGAATAAAATACCACTACCAACTTTAAAAAATACCATGTTATCTTATAAATCTAGCTGTAGGTTCGTAGTTCAGAGAAAGGGCTATCATTTAGAACATTTAAGAAATAAATAAATTTAATTAAAAAATTAATTGTATTGCTAGGAAATCGTTTTAAAATTGTGTGAGCATCTCTGTATTCCTGGAATCCATTCCTGTTTATTTAAAACTGTGACATCCACGTGAGATGTGCAACTTTTTCTTGTTCGTAGATGTTCACGGGATAAAATAAAATAGCATAAATATTGTTGTTTTTTGTCAGGTGTGACCTTTTCTTATTTCTCCTCCAAACAGGTTTATTCTTTTAAAGTTTCAACGTCTCTTTGTTCATGGCATCGGCCAACTTATAGAATTCCCCCCGTTTTGGCAAGATCTGAATGTCCCCTTTCTGTTGTTTATTAGAAACTAAGGTAACGGCTGCATCAGTGGCAAAACTATAATTTTGTCGTGAGGAGGTGAAATTCTGGGCGTGGAAAAAAATATGCGTGGGCGTTGACAATGGAAGGGTTGCGTGCAGTCTGATTTGATAATGAGGAATAACGATTTGAAACAGGTGTGTTTTCCTTTCTTTGTGAGGGAGGTATTTGGTTGGTAGCGTGAAAAAAAAATAAAAATTAAAAGCATTTTTTTTTCTTGATGTTCAGACGTGCTACTGGTTAGAAACCCACCTCTTCCTCTCTAACGGTGTATCTTCCGTGCAATCTATTTCCGTCATCGTTCCCCCCCCCCCCCTTTTTTTTTCCATGTTTCATATTCATTTATTTCACAGTGAGTGATTGGTAAATTTTTAAATAGATTTGTCTTATATAGTTTGTTCACACGTGGTAGACGATACGTTCTTGAACAACCTTACCCTTAGGCGGAACTTAAATGGCAAGAAAACAAGACACGTGGCACCGAATTCTCTAGTGTAATGAGCGAGCTTTTCAAAATCGTTTCCAACACCAAAGTTTATTTCCAAGTAGATGTGTAGAAGAACAAAATCAGCGAAAAAGGGAATGCATTTACATATCCAACAGAAAATCTACGTCTAATTTGAAATGTGTAATGTAAGCAGTATTTTTAATAATGTACTGAACCGGTTACAAATGTATATATATATATATATATATATATACACTATATTGACAAAAGTCACCGTACACTTAGAAGAGAAACACAACATACCATTTATAGACATACAGTAGTATGGTGTCGGTTCACCTTTGGCCTTAATGCATGCTCTGATCCTTCGAGACATGTTTTCGGCAAGATTTTGGAAATCAGCGATACGTATGCATTTCCATTTAGTTCATAATGCTGCCGCTAACTGTTGCTTAGTAGTAGGACTTGGTTCCAAATTTCTTACGCTGCGCTTTAAGTCATCCCATAGGTGCTCTATGGGATTAAGATCAGGGCTCTGTGCTGGCCAATCCACAAACGATAGGGAATTATCGTCAAATCACGCCGTAACAGTCCTTGTTTTATGGCTCGGGGCATTATCCTGTTGATACCAACAAGGCTCGGTTCCATAGTGTTGCCATAGAGTTGGAAGTCCATAATTGTCCAGAATATAGAGGTAGACCTGCTGGTTAACAGGTTTGTCCACGATAACCAATGGGTCGGGACTATACCATGAAAAACACGCCCACACGAGTACAATGCCAGCTCCAAACTTGACCGTAGGAACAGTACACTGTGGTAAACAGCGTTCCCCCGGCTGCCGCCATACCCACACACGGCCATCAGACTGATGGATCGTGTATCTGCAATCATCAGTCCTTAGGACCCGTTTCCATTGAACTACGGTCTACGATAAATGTTCTTTACACCATGCTAAACGAGGAGTAGCATTCCGAGTGGTGATGAAAGGCTTATGAGCAGCCGCACGACCACGGTAACCTATGGAATTAAGTTCTCTGTGAATGATACGTGTACATACCGAGGTTCCAGCATTGTTACTCACCTGTACACTGAGGTCTTGTGCAGTACTCCGTCATTTGTTTTAACGACTCTCCTGAGGCTTCGACGTCCTCTATCACTGATTTTCTTTGGTCTGCCGGTACGTTTTGCTGCTTCAGGCACTCCATGTATCTTCCACGTATTCAGTACATCCAAAACAGTTGACTTGGGTATGTTTAAACGGTTCTCTGTTTCTCTTATGGACATCCCACTGATATAACACCCAATAATCTTTCCTTTTTCAAAGTCAGTTCTCTCCCGCCGCAACATTTTCACTCAACCTCACAGTGCGGTATGATCGCGGTCACCTGCAAGCTTGTTTGTATACCCTTTGTAGCTGTACTGCGAATCTTAACAACGCAGCGGATCCGTTCATTTTCTTTTGAAGGGTGTCCGGTGACTTTTGTCAATATAGTGTATATATCACCATTGTCAACTGATAATTGTCCACTACTGGATAAAGGTCTCCCAAGTTTCTTCTACAACGTTCTGTCTTGAGACAGTCTCCTCAATGCCACTTCGGCAAGAATTCGAACTTCACTAACCCGTCCTCCATGTAGTCCTTCTGGGTCTTTCCTGTCCCTTGGAATCCAGTCTAAACTTTCGGTTGTCCGTCCGTCCTGATGACAATATGTCCAGCCCATTGCCCTTTCAGAGATTTTAATTTGATCATGATGTCTTCAATTCTTGTCATTTTAACCACAAGTTCCTCTTCTTATCTTTCCTGGTTACACCAAGCATGCATCTCATTTTTCAGTTTCCTTTGTATGCCCTTTATAGTGAAATTATACGTCTCTGCTCCGTATGTGAGGACTGCAAGGATGCATTGATTAAACACTTTTCTTTTAAGACATAACGGAATATTGCTCTTAAAATTGTACTGTTTTTTCTAAAAGCTCTCCAACCAAGTTTCATACGTCGATGAATTTCTTCATCAATGTGACCTTTGCATGGTGTCTGCTGTCCAATATAAATGTAGGTAACGGTTATTTCCAGCTTTTCCCCATCAATCGATAAATCTTAATTTCTTGTAAAAGCATTGTTCTTCAGTTTTGTCTTCTGAAAATTCATTTTTAATCCCATTTCTTTATCTTTCTCGGCAAGAACCTGTAATCATACTCTGCAGGATTATTTCAAAGAACTCTGAAGGGTTCTTTGAAATATATTTTCTTCTCAAAAGTAAAACGGGAATAAAACCGGGTTGGAATCCGGTGAGGAAGACGTTGACCCGACCCGTTTGACCCGCAAGAAATTGTCCACCCGGTGACCCGTTTCCATCTCTGTTTCATACTAGTGGTGGAGTGTACGTCTGGATAAAACCTGCAAAAGCGTACCATCCTCCATTGTTTGGTTCGAATACTGAAGAATGGAGGCGGATCCTTGACTCTGTGGCGTACCATAGCATGTCATTCTTTAGGGTCATTGGTTATTCTGCAGTGTCTCTTGTCGTATCTGCAACGTGCGAATTCATTCTTGGGGAACCAACTGCTAGAAATGTTGAGGGTATCGTTCCCTAATGACCGTCTATGGTTTCAAGCGGATAATGCACTCGTGCATTGTACGAAACGTGTGTAGTTGTATTTTGCAGAGCACGATGATTAGTTACATCAGCAACCCTAACCACTTCAGAAGTGGGCCTTCAGTTTGTTAATGAGAAAACTTCCACAAACGGCAAGTATTTCCATCATTTTGATAAACCCCTGTAGTTCCCTATGTGTCTTTTGTGTTCTTTCAAACGGAAATGAAAGACACCTGAGGGTTTGTTCTTTATCCGGAATACCACATTCAAATAGAATTTGATAAATTACCGCAAGAATGTGTACACCGATGAGCAATTACTTTATGATCACCCCCAGCCTAGAGAAATGAGCGCGCCCGAAGACTGTACGGTGGCGCAGGTGATTGATTGATTGTAAAGGATTTTAGGAAGGGAGTGTCTGACGCCAGGTCTTAAACAACCCTTAGAAATAGGAAGCTAGGAGATTTGGGATAGAGTGCCCGATAGGAAAGTGACCCGCAAGCGAAGTAAAAAGGGGGAGGAAGACGCCCTTATTTATTACCGGGGGGACGGCTTAACGTGCCCATCCGACCCACGGCTGGTATTTAGTGGATCGAGCGCTCGTACCTGCCTGGGATCGAACCTGAGGTCTTTTCCATGGCAGTCACGAACGTTGCCCACTAGGCCACCCGCGGCCCCTTGGTGGCGCAGGTGAAGTTCCCAGAGCAGTATTTATACACAACACGAGGACCGGCTTTCGGTTAATAGAGTGTTTGGAGTCGGAATGGGGAAAAGCTGCCAATTTATCGGAGTTTGTTAAAGGACAAATTCTGTTCACGTGCCGCTGTAGAGTACGTATCTAAAGTGGTTCACAGATGACCAAAGAACGAACCGACGTCGAGCTGTGTGTTATCCGCAGCTCATTGATGCCTGAGGCGAGCGGAGACTGTCGCGCATTGTTCGCAGCGACCGCAGGGCCACAGTGTGACAAATCACCCGCAACTACAACAGTGGTGATCAGGGGAATATCTCACAGCACACAGTTCATGGCAACCTTCTGCGTATGGGCCTGCGTAGTCGAAGACCGTTCAGGGTCCCCATGCTCACTGCACGTCATCCCCAACAACGCAAGAAATGGGCCCAAGATCATCGAGATTAGACAGTGGATGATTGGAATAAAGTAGTCTCGTCAGACGAATCAAGATTCCTGGTGCATCACGTAGACGGCCGAGCGCGGATACGCCGATTACCAACCGAGGCTATGACACCTGGATGCACTGTTGGGCGGAAACAGGGCGGCGGTGGCGGTGTTATGCTGTGGGCGATGTTTTCTTGGGACACTTTATGCCCAATTACCCCAATAGCACAATTCCTCACAGCTGTCAGATATCTAAACAACGTTGCGGACCAAGTTCCTCTATTCATGGCAACTGTGTTCCCTGCTGGTGATGGCCATTACCAACAGGATAATGCGTTAAGCCACACTGCCAGAATCGTCAAGGAGTGGTTCGAAGAACATGCTGGCGACTTTCTGTTAATGCCCTGCCCTCCAGATTCACCTGACATGAACCCAATAGAGCATTCGTGATTCGACTTGGAAAAGTGGGTCCGCGCTAAATCACCAGCACCCTGAAATGTACGGGAACTGCTGTTGGCATTATTGTGTTAGATACCCAAGAATACCTACCGCAGCCTCATCGAATCGATACCTCGCCGAGTGGCCGCGGTTTTGTGGGCTGAAGGGGGTCCTACTGGTTTATTAGATAGGTGGTGATAATGTAATGGCTCCTCAGTATATATTGAGAAGTGTACTGTGACAAAAAAAAACTCACTTTCTTTACGAGTTTGAACACCAATTTGAAAATAAAGTTCTTTAATTTTTTTTTTTTTTGGAATTTTCAGACAGCTGTCACACACGCGCAAAAACAAGAGCAAACGGAATGACGGCAAATTTTCCTCGTAACACACAACTGTGACACTCGTAAGATTCAATAACACATTCCTAACACACAACCATGGGCGTCGCTGTCGTGCGTATATGTCGCATTCAATATTTCTGACTACCTTCCATGTTTCTGATATTACAATGCATTCAGATATGCATATATGCAATACACTTAGAAGATATGCCTGCCGCCCCGACGGCGCAGTGGTCTAAGCGATGGCCTCTGATCGTTCGTCCGAACGGGTCCGGGTTCGAATCCCGGTGAGGCATGGATGTTGTGTTTGTCTTACGGCACTGGCTCTCTCCCTTCCCTGGAACCAGTGACCCTAAATTAGGGACGGGCGACTGCTTATAGCCCAATGAGTTGCTCACGGTGGTCGTTAAACCTCCAATCAAAAAAAAAAAAAAAAAAAAAAAAAAAAAGATATGCCTTCCCCAGTATGCCAACTTTAAGATTCGCAACTATGTCAACCGTAAGATTCAACAAAACATCCCTAACACACAACTATGCCGATTGTAAAATTCCGTTTGCAGGCTGGAGTCCGTTTCTTACATATTTTTAGATGTTTTATGTGTATAAATTAATGCACGGAAACTGTGTGGTCTAAACATCACCATGAATCAATCTCAAACCACAGCTGGACGAAGGTCTCCTCAAGTCTCTTCCGTGACTATATCCATCCTTCTTCACCTGATCTTCTTATCGGCCTTTTCCTGCCCCTTGTTATCCAGCCTAGAATTTTAATTGTCGTGCAATAGTGAAATCTTCTTGCAATATGTGCATACCATTAGTACTTAAGGGTCTTTGCTTTGACAGTGATTCCATCAGTTTTTCATGTCTGGTAAAAACTGATAGGGGACAAGAAAAATTACGTCAGAATTTATGCGGCCATCATTTTGGCATCTCTTATAATATTTTATTAACTATGCCATTATTAGATTATTATTTTTTTGCTATTTTATCATAAAAATCTTGTAAAATGTGATAGGGACATTAATACAGGGTGAGTCAAAAGCCGCAGGACACCCTTGTATTTCAGAAACGGGGGAAAATGAAATATCTGAATATCGCAGCAAAGAATCGGTGCGGGGCCTACCTATGGCAGCCATCTTGAAATCCGCCATATTGAATCAAGGTCAAATTTTTCAAATGGTAAGGAGGTCATGTTGCATATCAAACAAGACGAGAATTTTCTCAGAAATTGATTGCCGTAATCAGACGTGACCTATCTGTTGTGGTTCACAAGTTATCAACACAGAAAGTTGAAGTAACGACCTCTAAAGTACCCTGTGATGCGTAGCTATTTGATATGATTAACGTGTTGTCAGGGCCTGATTGACGCCTAGGCACGCAAGGCACATGCCTAGGGCCTTCAAATTGAAAGGGCCCCAAAATCTTGGTTAAAAAAAAAAAACTTTTCCTTTTTCAAAATATACGTGGGTAGATGTGATGTGGAGTAACTAAATATAAATCGCTGGCAAAACACAAGCAAGTACGGGCAATATAATATGTGATATTTCTAGTTAATATCAGTAACATTTTCCAGATAATTTGGAGAGGGTTTTTGTGTGAGATTAAACAAAAAATTGTCGTGTTGTGTAATAAAAACTAGCAGTATGTGTATGTTTGTAATTATGGCTTACTAAGATCAACTATATACTTCAATTTCAAATACTGCATGGTTCTGAAGCAATTTTTAAACATTTTGACATTTTAGCTCCCAAAAGTTATATTTGAAAAATCTTTGGACTTAATTCGGGCAGGGTTTGAATCCCCTCAAACCTCTCTCTTAAATACACCCTTGGTTAATATGGCAATAGTATAGTTTAGACACACCTGGCAAAAAATCCAATGTCCAATTGAATTTTACCTGTCATATGGCTTTGTCACACACAACTGTTTCATTGATGAAGGTTCAAGTCTTTTCAGATGCAAATCAGTAGGAGAGCATAAAAATCTAGGAGAAAACAATATTTTTACCAGGTACTACCGTAATTTAATGTCAGTCTTACAAATGTATTGTGTTTATTAAATTATTACGCTGGATTGTAATACAGTCGCCCAAAATGGTCACACTACCTACTCGATCCGTAAAGTAAATGTCGAGTGGAGGGGGCCTCGTTTTGGGTCGTGCCTAGGGCCCAATTCTGTGCAAGTCGGGCCCTGCGTGTTTTCCCTGTTGCTGAACACAGAGCTGAATACGCTTGATCCAGTCGTTATGTACCCGCACGAGAATATCGGGAGAAATGCGGTTACAAGCTTCCAGGATGCGTAGCTCTATAGGTGGTGTTTGTCGCGGATTTTCTCAGCGCGGACTCTTTGCAAAGGATGCCAAGACCATTTTTGAGGTTTCCTCGCCGGTAGTAGTTTTCGGCCGACCACTATGTGGCTTCTCGTCCGCAGTCCTTGTTTCTCGGAATTTGGATATGAGGTATGCGACAGTGCTGTGTGAAATTAGAGGGTTTTCTGGGTGTCGCTTGTTGAAGTCTGGGGCTATGATACGGCAGCAGCATTCCACAGACATTAGAATCACTTCAGTCCTCTCCTCTTTCGTCAGTGCCATCTTCAGTTACGTGCAACAAACAATGGTTGTTTCAAATTTCTGTGTTAATAATTTGTAAACTACAACACATATGTCACATCTCATTACTGCAATCAATTCCTGAGAAAATTCTGGTCTTGTTTGATATGCATTGTGACCCCTTTACCATTTGAACGTGATCCAATATGGCGGATTTCCAGATGGCGGCCATGTTGCGGAATACGTCATCGAAGTCGTGACGTCACGGAAAGAGGACTTGGGCATAAACATACGTTGTTTACGTGTTAGATAACGTTAGTTGTATCGTTGGCGGCTGTCAATAGACCTGTAAAATTGATTTATTTAAGGTGAAACTAAATATATTAGATATAGTATTATGTTTTGCAGCGTACTGTGATCACCAGACTAACAAAAATCAGTGTTCATTTTATAGAATTTCGAGAAACAAACGGAAACGTGCCCTATGGACTGAAATGCCAAGATAAGCATTTGTGGACTGACTGGTATTCTTGTGAACAAGCATATTTTTTGTAGTCTGTAAAATATGAATTTGGATTGCCCCGCTATAAACACACACACACACTTTTTTTTGGTTTGTGATCGTTTTCAGAACATTAGGTTTTGTCTCGAGGCTGTTATGTCAAATTCCATTCAGATTTACGGGTAAACGCATGCGAAGTTTTTATAACATGCGATGCCTTTGGGAGATTTTACGTACTCTGCAATATTGGCACAGTGGAAAAGCATCCGTGAAAAGTACACTTTGTAATGTAAGCATGTAAATGGACAGGAATTAGTAGATATCCTTTACATGTAAATCACTTGTTGCAAAGGTCACATTGATGAGATTTCTCACAACTTTGAATCCATAAATTAGTTGAAAGATTACTTTTTTGCGTAAATGATTTGTTACATATTGTACATTGGTGAAGTCTCTCACCAGTGTGGAAAACTATGTGGCATGTGTGTGATTGGGAAACAATACTACAATTTTTTTTAAGTTAAAATACTGTAACATAAAATTCATTTACCAAAATGTGTTATAATTAAATCATTAGGTATTTAAATACTGTAAGGTTAAATTCAATCAGTTCATTGGTGGGGCTTTTCACCAGTGTGAATTAGCAGATGCTCCTACGAAATTACAAATTGGACGGGAATTTCTTCCATCTTTACTACAAACATAAAACGGTCCAGTCTTAAAGCTGTGTGCTCCTTTTGGTGGTCAGTTCAAATATGATATAAAACTGAAAGAAGTAAGATAAAATAATTTATGAAACGTAAGCATAAAAAGCACATAGTACCTCGTTGTCATATATCTTATCTTTCGTGGAAGCATGAATTTAACCATGTATTTCTTCGCTATGCGGTTCATAATAAAATGACTGGATGTGAGAGGACTTCACAGCATTTTCACCGCGTTGAATTAGCTTCAAATTGTCAGAAAAACATGGAGAAATTGCAAAATATGATCATATTTCACCAATCACGTTAAAATGTCATGGGAATCATAGAGGAACAAACATTTGTTTATGCCAAGCGCCATCTTGTGACGTCACATTTCGACGACGTATAGCCTAATAGACCGATTATTTGTTGATTCTTAACCAATTCTTAGACCGATTCTTTGCTAATAGATCGATTCTTTGCCCCTCACCGATTCTTTGCTGGGGTATTAGGATATTTCATTTTCCATCACGTTTCTGAAATACAAGGGCGTCCTGCGACTTTTGACCCACCCTGTATTTTAGTACATATATCGTATTATTTTTACTGAAATAAGTGTCCGCCACCCCGGTGGCGCAGTGGTCTAAGCGATGGCCTCTGATCATTCGTCCGTAAGGGGTCCGGGTTCGAATCCCGGCGAGGCATGGATGTTGTGTTTGTCTTACGGCACTGGCTCTCTCCCTTCCTTGGAAGCAGTGACCCTAAATTATGGACGGGCGACTGCTTATAGCCCATTCAGTTGCCACGGTGGTCGTTAAACCTCCAAACAAAAAAAAAAAAAAAAAAAAATAGCCGCCCCGGTGGCGCAGTGGTCTAAGCGATGGCCTCTGATCATTCGTCTGAAAGGGGTCCGGGTTCGAATCCCGGTCAGGCATGGATGTTGTGTTTGTCTTACGGCACTGGCTCTCTCCCTTCCCTGGAACCAGTGGCTCTAAATTAGGGAATGGCGACTGCTTATAGCCCATTGAGTTGCTCACGGTGGTCGTTAAACCTCCAATCAAAAAAAAAATAATAAGTGTCGCGAGTTGTCTAATGGTAAGAGCAACCGCCATCCGACACGGGATCGATTTCAGGTAGGTTGAATTGCTCTGAACAGCTGAACATTCGCCGTATGGTTGGGTGGGAGCGTTAAACCATCTAACCCAGCGGTATTGGGCTTTCCGTTACATATACATGGATATGTATAAGATCATATCTTCTTTCCGATCGCTCTGGTTGTTTTTCCCTGAAAGTGCTTTGTGACGTCATAGAGTGGCACTCCCAACTACGTCGACTTGTACTTTTAATCTGGCACTCCTACTTCTCTGACCTGTTTACCGCTGCCATATCTGAGCCTGCACGGGGTGAGTCAAAAGTCGCAGGATAGCCTTGTATTTCAGAAACGGGAGGGAAAATGAAATACCCCAGCAAAGAATCTGTGAATGGGGCCTATCTTTTAGGCTATTTCCGGAACATGGCCGCCATCTTGAAATCCGCCATATTGGATCAAGGTCAAATTTTTCACATGGTAAGGGGGTCATGTTGCATATCAAACAAGACTACAACTTTCTCAGAAATTGATTGCCGTAATCAGTTTTGACATATGTGTTGTGGTTCACAAGTTCTCTTCTTAATTTCTCACAATGATATGCACTTGCTGCGATAAATTTCTCCTTGTGATAAATGACGGCCATCTTCACTGTTTTCAAAATGAAAGCTTACAAAACTGAACATTTGTTTCATTGCCTTCTTCTCAATTGTTTGAAGCTCAGAGGCGACAGTAGTGGTTCACCAGAGCTCAGTTGTAGTCATGAAGTTTTAAGCATTAAGCAAACCATAACGGATGAAACATTCGACTGACCGGAGCGCTCTGCATTAACGTAGATGCTAATCTTTAGAAGTTGAGTATTTTCGATGTAACTCTGCCCAATAAATTGCGGTTTCCAGTCATTTAAAATCATACCTCGTTTACAGATCAAAGTGAATATTTTAAAGCTGGAATGTGTGGGAATAAACCAGAATTCCACTTCCTTTAATCCCGAAGCGCAAATCATCATCGTCTTGGTACCCCCGGATGTCGTTAAAATTTCTGCACATTCTGCTGAAATAATTATAGTTCTATGTTTGAACGAGAGACATACACGAGAACAACGGTAGTTTCTAGAAATACAAAACTGTGCCCTTTTCATAATAAGCCACTTTACGATGCATGTAAATATGAGTTAAACATCAGCGCGTCTCGACAGTAATCCTAACCTCGAAACCATTTGTTTAGCGAAAACCTCCAGACATATAAGAAGTGTTGTCTTTGCGACGCTTAAAATGGTGTTTATTGTTGAAAACAGGTACACTGGACCAATATTAAAACGAGTACGAAATATCGCTTGAATAATGTGATTACAATGTAATAATGGAAACTATTTTGCTAGCTTATGCAACTTCTGTTGTAATAAAGGAAGGGATGTTTATGTCTGTCAGCCAAAACTTATCGGAAAATCGTGATAGACACTTCAGAATTTGGGAGAGTGTTTTCTGTTGCTATCCACTTTGCAGTAGCCTATACAGTTTCTTGTCAGAAATGTAAAAGGGTTGCTTGCTGAAACATTTATTATGTTATGTTCTATTTTTCTGGGAATTTAAGAATTACGAATGACACAGATGAGAAAGCTTGAGTGACCGTGAACTTCATTGGTAGATGTGAATGAGCGTGTGACTGCAAACTTTATTAGTAGATGGGAGTGTGCGTGTGACCGTAAACGTTATGAACAGATGGGAATCTGCGAAAAAAACCATGAACGTAATTAGTGAATGTGAGTGTGAAAGGTGGTTGACATGTGAGAAATCGCGTGTGACTATGAATGTTATTAGTAGATAGTCCATAAACAAACATAATTTTTTGTCGTGTTTTCCGTTTCGTTGCAAATATTTTGCAAACTTAAATACACCGATTGCATTATGACCCCCCCCCCCACCCCCGCGTAGAAAAATGAGTGCACCTGGAGACCGATCGGTGGCACAAGTGAAGTTCGCAGAGCAGTATATATACAACACAAGGACCGGCTTTCGGTTAGTAGAGTATCCGGAGTCAGAATCGGAAAAAGCTTCCAATTTATCGAAGTTTGGAAAATTGACAAATTGTGATGGCCCGGCGCCTCGGAACTCCGATCGCGGAAACGGCGCCGCTTGTTCACGTGCCGCTGTAGTGAGTACGTAGCAGAAGTGGTGCACAGCTGGCCAAACTACGAACCGTCGTCCAGCCGTGCATCGTCCGCAGCTCATTTGACTCAAGAGGGGAGCGGAGATTATCGCGCATTTTTCACAGCGACCGCAAGGCCACAGTGCGACAAATCGCCCGCAGCTGCAACAGTGGTGATCAGAGCAATGTGTCGCAGCATACAGTTCATCGCAGCATTCTCCGCATGGGCCTGCGCAGCCGAAGACCCTGCCGGGTGCCCACGCTCACTGCACGTCATCGCCAATGACGCATGAACTGGGCCCAAGTTCATCGAGATTGGACTGTGGATGATTGGAAGAAAGTGGCCTCGTCTGACGAATAAAAGATTCCTGGTGCATCACGTAGACGGCCGACGAGAGACGTTACGCAAATTACCAACGGAAGCTATGGCACCTGGATGCACTGTTGGGCGGAAACAGGCAGGCGGCGGCGGTGTTATGCTGTGGGCGATGTTTTCTTGGGACATTTTAGGTACAATTACCACATTAGCACAATTCCTCACAGCTGTCAGATATCTTAACATCGTGGCGGACCAAATTCACCCGTTCACGGCAACTGCGTTCCCTGCTGGTGATGGCCATTACCAACAGGATAATGCGCCATGCCACACTGCCAGAATCGTCAAGGAATTGTTCGAGGAACATGTTGGTGAATTTCTGTTAATGCCCTGGCTTCCAAATTTATCTGACATGAACCCAATTGAACATTTGTGCGTTCGACTTTGAAATCAACGTTTGTGGTTCACGCTGAATCACCAAAACCCGGAAATGTACATGAACTAGAGGACCTGCTGTTGACATTATGGTACCAGATATCCCAGGATACCTATCGCCACCTCATCAAATCGATACCTCGTCGAGTGGACACTGTCTTCCGGGCTAAAGTGGGTCGTACAACTTATTAGGTAGGTGGTCATAATGTAATGGCTCATAGGTGTATGTTATTATGCTTCCTAGTAGAAACATTTCGCGTTATAGGAAATGAGTAATAAAATGAAAATAAGTGATCGTCACTCTGTACGTTTTTTGGCTCAAAAAAGTTTTCAAATCGGTCTTTCGGACCAGTGTTCCGCAATCGGTGTGACACGTCACACCAGTATACCCCACAAGATCAAAGGTGTGACGCGAACTTTTACCTATTATCCTATTGTAAGAAATTAATTGTCGAGTTTTATTTATTTTTTTTTATCCTAGTTTCATATGCTTGTATTTCATTCTCTGCCGCTGCACTGATTAAATAAGATGACGCTTGTTTATTCTTTATTACATGCCGCTAATTTTTATATACTGTTGTTATATCGTACTTTTGCTTGTTGATAACATGCCGGCCATCCAAAATGCAACACCAAGAAGAAAGCATCCGATTGGCCTGAAATTCGCAGCATCCGTCGCCCGCGAGAGGACACGCAAACGATTAGCAATGCAGGGCATATACAAATCATGTGCGCCCGGCACGCCACCGAGAAGCACTAAAAAAAGGGTGCACAGAAGGCGGGGTGTAAGTAGTGGAAGTGTGTTGTGCTGCCGGACCTGTGCAGTGGGAAGCTTCCTGATGCCTCGTCGCAGAATACGGCAGTCATTCCAGCACGTTTCGGATTTCAACAGAGGACGAATAGTGGATTATCGTGACAGCGGTTTATCGTACCGAGACATCAGCACCCCGTGTGGGACGACATCCAGCCACAATGAGGCGAGTATGGATTCGGTGGGTGCAGGAGAGACGGACGGACCGACGTGAGCGATTACCGCAGCTGCGGCACACCATCGAACGAGAGGACCGGCATGTTGTGCGGCGGGCATTGACGGCTCGCACCGCCACGTCACGAACGTTAGCGTAGGAATTAGGGTGTGTTGCGCAAAAACCTGTGTCTGCACGTACCGTTCAACTTCGTCTGCAGGAGCGGGGACTTGTCGCACGGCACCCATTGCTCCGATTGCCATTGACGTTACACCTCCGGCGAGTGCGGCGGCAGTGGGCCGTTGAACGCCGCACCTGGACTACAGAATTGCACGACATTGTCTTCTCCCACAAATCCCGCTTCTTCGTGCAACACCACGATGGTCGGATCCTCGTGTGGCAGAACCACGGCGAAAGACTGTATGACACCTGCATTATGCATCGCCATACCGGTCCGTCGCCTGTCGTTATGGTTTAGGGCGCAATTGGATATGACACCCGCACCCCTCTGGTACGCATCGCCGGTACACTCCACAGCCACTGCTACATCTCCGACGTTTTGGAGCCTGTATTCCTCTCTTATCTGCAGGACCTGCCAGCGGCCACGTTTCAACAGGACAGTACGCGCCCGCACGTGGTACGCATCGTGCAACAAATCTTCACGGCCCACCAGGTGTCACTACTGCCGTGGCCCGCCTGTTCTCCCGTAATGTCGCCCATCGAACACGTCTGGTCGCTGGTCGGCAACCGAGTGGCCCGGCAAGCACCACCTGCGCTTGCGCCTGATTAACTGTGGCAATGTGTGGAAGCAGCCAGGACCGACATACTCCAAGCCCATATCCAAAGCCTCTTTCGTTCGATGCCGCGGCGTGTAGCGGCCATTATTGCCACCCATGGGGGCTACACGAACTACTGATGTCTGCGTGTTCCGCAAGTCGCACGAGCCTGTAAGCTCAATGGTTTCATCTTTGTATCTGTTTTTATGTGTCCCGTAAATCATGGCTTTGCTATCTCGTGTCCTTCTTGGAGTTGCATTTTGGGTGGCCAGCAGTGGTTTTGTATTTCTCGCCTTTACCGTTGCGCTGTGCGGCTCCTTTGTTACACTTGCAGCATATCTGTGTAGGCTTTTCCCTAAAAGTGCGAGGATCAGAAAAACTTTCCCTGTCGTTTATTGTTTTATTATGTTGTTTTGGTATTTGTCCCTGTTTGTTAGTGCTTCTTCAACTTTATTACTTTTTTCCTGTACCGATGCCCACACCCATTGTTAAAATATTTTAAATAAATCGGTATATGTGTCCCTTCTTCCCTTTGAAGAGTATAGGTCCCGCGTCTTACAAATATTTCAGTTCTATCACAGCTTTGCTCTGAAGTAGTCCAAAGATTGTGATAGCTAGTCAGTCTTGCTATTTTCTATTACTATTAAAATATTTTATTTTTTCTGTCTTGCTCTTTTCTATTAAAATATTTTATTCTTTCAGTCTTGCTATTTTCTATTACAACTAAACTATTTTATTTGTATATATAAATTGTTAATAAATGCACGAGTCGATTTCTGTATAATAATAATATAACATAATAATGATAGAATAATATAATATATTAATAATAATACACAGTGCGTCAAATAATTTTTAAGACTGGCGCTAGATTTCAGTCTACGGTGGCGCCACCAGTGTAATCGCGAATGCGTTATAAACCGTGACCATCTGCTTCATTTCTGCCAAAAGTACTGCGCAGTTGTTAAAGCAACTCAAACGAAACGGGCGTTCATTAGGGAAGTAAAATTTTTTTCATGTTGAATTATTAAGATGGAACAAAGGGCTGTTATTAAATTTAACGTAAAACTTGGTAAAAATGCCTCGGAAACGTACCAAATGATGAAACAAGTTTACGGTGAGTTTTGTTTAAGTAGATCAAATGTTTTCTTGTGGCACAAACGTTTTTGGACGGAAGAGAGACGCTAGAAGGTAAGCTTACCGTAAGACCAAATTCATCTAGGACACCTGATATTATTGAAAAAGTGCGTGATTTCGTGGAAAACAATCAATGTGTGTCACTAAGAATGATGGAAGAGTTTTTAAACATCAACAAAGAAACGATTCGAACCATCCTGCATAAAGATTTGGGCAAAACAAAAGTCTGTGCTAAATTTGTTCCACACATGTTAACCAATGAACAAAAATCAAGGAGAAGTGCACATTACAGAGACATCATTTCAGCTGCTGAAAATGATCCAAACTTCTTAAAATCGATTGTTACTGGTGATGAAACATGGTGTTTTCAATATGATTCTAAAACAAAGCGACAAAGTGCGGAATGGAAGTCAAAAAAACTCGTCACAAGCCAAAAAACACAAGAAAAGTTCCATCGAGAATCAAAACAATGCTCATTACCTTCTTCGATAGTAAGTATCCACAAAGAATTTGTTCCAAGTGGATAAACAGTTACTGGTGAGTTTTATTTAAATGTTTTGAGGCGTTTGATGGGCAGAATTCGTCGCATTCCTCCAGAATATGGAGATCAAAACAGTTGGTGTTTGTTGCACGATAATGCACCCAGTCACACCTCACTTCTTGTTCGTAGATTTTTGGCGAAAAATAACGTCTATGTGTTGAATCATCCACCGCATTCGCCTGATTTAGCACCCTGCGACTTTTCTTTGTTCCCCAAATTTTAAATGACGTTAAAAAAGTGTTTCTTTTATGATATTTCGACCATAAAAACAGCTTCGACGCGTGCTTTGGAGGCAATTCCGCGAAGTGAACTGGAACAGGCATTCAAATCATTATTAAATCGCTGTAACAAGTGTATTGAAGCCGGAGGGACTTATTTTGAATAACAAACGAAAACAAATTATAATTTCTTGTTTCTATTTCATTTTACAGACTCAGTCTTAAAAATTCTTTGACGCACTCTGTAGGTTGATTACCTTACGTATTTATATATTACTAGTGTCATATTATACGTTTTTGAGAGCATTAACATTTTGGTGCGCCGTGTTGAGTCATGAATAATTCATGGTGTGCCGCTAGTAGAAAAAGGTTTGCGGAACACTGTTTTAGAAGCAGAAATATCGAAAAACACTTTATATTTACTTAGGTCTTTGACGGAAATGCTGTGAATTGCGTCAAGTATAAACTGAGCATAGGATAGTCTTCGTTGAAAAAGAAATACCTTCTGTCCTATTTTTAGAAGCAATAATACGGAATAAAATATATTTTGATTGTGTAACAGGTATGGTATCCACAGGCGAGAGGACTTACATAATACTATGGGTGTCTACAATGGTTGATAAGACTGGAACAAGTATATTATTAATAGGCTTTGATATGCAAAAATGAAATAAAATCCCCAGCCCGGTTTATTGAAGTGAATATTTAGTTGTCGCAGGAGTGTATGTGTGTGGAGAAAGAATATCACGCGTGCTTCATAATTCGAAAGACACAAAAATGCCACTACGCTTGTTTTTATCATTTTCTTTGCACTTACTACAGACTTCCTGAGTTAACGTTCAGTACGGAGAGAAGACATTTCAGAAATCTCAGTTAAAATCTTGTTCTTTTTGCACGATTCATAAGCCGCCAAGAAGAACTATGTCAAGTTCATGCTAGTTCCTTCCTGTCACGTGATGGGACCGAACTTCCTCTAAGACGTAATTGCATGACACGTATTTCATGAGTTTCCATTAGCCTTCTCTTGGAAATGCGCATGAAAAGCAGAATTTCCTTACAGCCAGCGTATTGCTTCAAAATAGTAAATTACTTCTCAGTAAAATTACACTTTTATAAGCATTAGGAAATATCGAATTTAAGAATGACTGCTCATGAATGAAAATACAGTGGTTCCCAGTTTTAGCGGGGACATTCAAACGGGGGTAAATATTCACTAAATCCCTTTTTGGAGAACAGCATTTTAATATGTGAAAATATTGGGTTGGTGTGAATTAAATGTCCGGCGCGAACGAGCAGTGTGGCAGCCCCGGTGGCGCAGTGGTCTAAGCGATGGCCTCTGATCATTCGTATGAACGGGGTCCGGGTTCGAATCCCGGTGAGGCATGGATGTTGTGTTTGTCTTACGGCACTGGTTCTCTCCCTTCCCTGGAACCAATGACCCTAAATTAGGGACGGGCGACTGCTTCTAGCCCATTGAGTTGCTCACGGTGGTCGTTAAACCTCCAATTAAAAAAAAAAAAAAAAAAAACGAGCAGTGGAGACAGCCCCCCACCACAGCGGAATGGAACCACCCACAGGTGTTGCGGGTATTACGTCACAGAGTTACTATAAATAGCTAGCACGTGTGTGAAGAACAAGGTTCAGAGTTGGCTTGTTTGGACGTAACGTGGCTTGCAAAGGAAACATGCAGACGCCGGATTTGAGAGCCATCTTCCTGTATGAATTTAAACTGAGCCATTATGCAGGAATTGAAGCTCGAAACGTTAACAAAGCGTTTGGGGAGAACACAGCCAACGAACGAACCATTTGGCGATGTTTTGTGACGTTTCGAAGCGGAGATACGGACCTGCAAATCGAAGCACGTGGTCATTGACCTGTTGTTGCTTCTGACGATGTTCTGTTACGTATGGTTGAAGCGGATACACGAAAAACGTGTCATGAGATAGCAGCAGTGGTAGGTGTCCACCACACGACAGTTGTTCGACGTCTGGCTGCGCTGGGTAAGGTCAAACAGCTGGACAGGTGGCTGCAGCATGAGTTCACAACTGCCAACAGGACTAGGCGTTTGGAAGTCTGCACGTCGCTGCTTGTCAGGAATAAAGAGGAACCTCTACTGCATCGAATCGTCACCTGTGACGAGAAGTGGGTCCTTTTTGATAATCGGAAACGTTCTGCACAATGGGTAATCAAGGCACAGCCAGCTTAACGGCATCCTAAGCCAACCGTACACACCAAGAAGATGATGCTCATTGTCTGATGATCCGCAGCTGGGATAACTCATCGGAGTTTCTTGGCAAGATGCCAAATCATCACTGCAGAACGTTATTGTGATGAATTACACCAGATGCGCCGGAAATTGCTGCAGATACAACCGGCTTTGGTCAACATACATGGTGTTCTTCTGCTCCAGGACAACGCTTTCCCTCATGTCGCACAAAGAACGATGCCGCCCCGGTGGCGCAGTGGTCTAAGGCGCTGGTCTCTGATCATTCGTCCGTAAGGGGTCCGGGTTCGAATCCCGGTCAGGCATGGATGTTGTGTTTGTCTTACGGCACTGGCTCTCTCCCTTCCCTGGAACCAGTGACCCTAAATTAGGGACGAGCGACTGCTTATAGCCCATTGAGTTGCTCACGGTGGTCGTTAAACCTCCAATCAACAACAACAACAACAACAACAAACAAAGAACGATGCTGACGCTAAGTGCCTCGGGCTATGAAGCACTGCCTCATCCTCCCTATTCTCCGGACTTGTCGCCGACAGCCTATCATCTGTTTCGTCGCCTGGATCACTTCCTGTCCTGGAAATAGTTCACGACAGACAACGAGGTTCAACGTGCAGTTGATGATCATAGCCTTACCGGACAGATGGCAACTATGTGTCTATGCCTAGGGGAATTATTTTGCCTAGGTAAATTGTCTTACTTTTCCATTCTCGCCGTTAACCGTGTGCTGGTCCGGGCATTTCATTCACACCTACCCAATATACACATGTCATCATTGTCAACCATTATCAATCCACTGCTGGACGAAGGTCTCTCCAAGCTTCTTCCACAACGGACTGTCTTGTGCCAGTCTCCTCCATGTTACTCCCGCATACTTTAGAATTTTATCCACCATCTCCCATGTGATCTTCTTCTGGGTCTTTTCCAGTCACTTGGAATCCAATCTAAAATTTCGGCTATCCATCGATGGTCTGTCCTTCTGGCAGTATGTCCAGCCCATTGCCATATCAGGGATTTAACTCTGATCATGATGTCTTCCACTCTTGTCATTTTTTGGATCCACGAGTTCCTCTTCTTAACTCTCCTGGTTACACCAAGCATGCACCTCTCCATGCTTCTTTTAGTAATCTGCAGCCTTTGCATGTCTCTTTTAGTTAAGGTCCACGTCTCTGCACCATACGTAAGCAATGGAAGGATGCATTGATTAAACACTTTTCTTTTAAGACACAATGGCATATTGCTCTTGAAAATTATGCTGTTTCTTCCAAAAGCTCTAGGCAAGTTTTATACGCCGATTAATTTCTTCATCAATGTGACCCTCACTTGATATCTGCTGTCCATGATAAACGTACGTGTCTGTTATCTCCAGCTTTTCTCCATCAATCGATAAATCTTCATTTCTTATAAAAGCATTGAACATCACGTTTGTCTTCTGAAAATTCATTTTTAATCCCACTTTTTTACTCTTACCAGCAAGTTCCTGGATCATACTCTGCAGCTCTGATGGGGTAGTTGCAAAAATGACTACGTCGTCAGCAAAACTAAGGTGAGTTAGATATACTTTCCATTAATTTTATCTCTCTGTTTTCCCAGTTCAGTGATTGAAAGACATTTTCCAATGTGGGATTAAAGAGCTTGGGAGATATGGTGTCACCTTGTCTCACTCCCTTTCCAATTTTTATGTGTGTTGTATTTTCAAACAACCGAATCTTTGTACTTGCATTTTCATAGATGTTATTAATAATATTAATGTATGCATCTTCAATACCGCAGGATTCCAAAGCCACTGTAACTGCTGATGGTTTCACCGAATCAAAGACCTTTTCACAATCGATAAAAGCCATGCACAATGGAAGTTCATATTCCCTCGCTCTTTCAATTAGTTCTCTCAGTACGTGAATATGATCTATAGTGCTGTAGCCACTCCTGAACCCAGCTTGTACTCTGGGTTGAGCCATGTCCAGTGTTGCCTTCAAACGGTGTGAAAGTACTTTAGTGAAGACTTTATAAATCACTGATAGGAGGTTGATATTGTGATGTTGTGAAAATCGTTAGAAAAAAAGAATTGGAAAAAGGCCAGTGGTGCACAGGAAAATGGGAACTGCTGAATGTTAAAAAAGTAAACGTGGAAAAAATCAGAAATGGGCCATGGAACGCCATTTTGAAATGAAAGTGAGGAAGTGAGGAGGACAGCCATCTTGGTGACCAGTTCACAAGGTCATAACGAGCCCATGAATTCTCAGAACTTGGAGCATGGGATTCTTCGAAGAGCAGCCATCCAGCGGATGTAAATCGTGAGAAGCAGGACGCGGAGAGTGAAGGATGCCCAGCTAAGGGGTCGAATGCGTCGTCGTGATTGGCTAAGCGCTCACTGGGACTCAAAAATATTGGGGAGAACTCAGGGTTAGTTTTTTGGCGCTCTCTTCTGGCCTAGTTTTTACCAGAGCAGGACGTCAGGTCATCGCGTGGGATGATTTTGCCGTAAGAAAAGCGCTTGGCTGCGGTCGAGTTAGCTAGGGATAGCAACTAACTGCGGTTAGTAACTATCTATATTTGTTCCAAGGGATCAGGCCGAGGTCTAGATCCATTATATCTGAGATCTGGTAATCTCATATCTTGTTTCCAAAGTGTTGCATAATGCTATGAATTTGTAACTTATTTACCCAAGAGGAACTGAACTGTGCTAACAAGGAAGCACCATAATTCTGTTGTGCTCAGCTCAAGCTCTATTGTCACCTAAAATTCTTCTGTATGCAAGGTGTAAAACCAACCTTAATCCTACCCTAAGTGGTGGATAATAAATTTATTTATTATTTGTTAAATATCTTCGGCTCATTTCTACACACGCCTCTGTCTCGAATAAAGTGATCTCCGTAAGGCGATCTCCTTACCCCAATCTAGAATAAAGTGATCTCCTTACTCCAATCTAGACTGGTGGAAGCAGAAAAACAAGTAAGTACATCTGGATGGTACAAAAACCGTGATAATAAATAAATAAATATGACAGATATGTCTGTAGTTACTGAGATCCTCAATGTCACCTTTTTTATGTAGCAGGATCATTGTAACGTTGTTTCAATCCTCAGGAATCTTCTCTTCACCTTTCAAAATGGTTATTTGTATTTGAAAGATTTAAGTAAACAGTCTGTAGGTCATTTCATGAAAATTCAGCCAAGAGTAGTTGATGCACTGTCTCTAAAATGTCCCCAAAATATATAATCCTTACTGATATTGAAATGCCTGAAATCACTTTAAAATATTTCATCTTCTACATCTGAGACATAGAGGCAACGAAAATGATAAGGGTTTGCCGGAGAATCAGACACATTTCCTTTACCGTTTCAACTACTAACAAAGATTTTGACTTGAAACAAAAGCGGGATTATTCTTAATCATTTGTTCTTAATTTCTGCATGAATTTTAATCATTTTATTACAAATATAGAATATACCAGAGTCAGATAAAAATGATGATAAAAATATGCGTTTTTTTTCATATTTGACACCACTTTATCTCCCTTAAATTAAAAACAAAGCAACTTTGCACAGTTCTTTCACTATTTCTTTTGCTGCAGGTGATAAAATTCATAAATATCCACTAATAATCCTCTTCTCAACAAAAATAATGTCAAATTTCACAGTAATGTAAAATTTTCCACGTTTATTTCTCGCTATCTCAAAAAGAGATTTAGATAAATTTTTAAAAACAAGTCAAAAATGTTATCTACCAGTTCGTGACAAAGACTAATGACAGGATGGATGTTTATGAAAGTACTCACAAGCCCTGGGTCATAAGTGTAATCTACCAGTTCTGTAAACTGCCCGGCAAATACCAATGGTAGAATGGATGTTGATGAAAGTACTTACCAGCACTGAGTCACAACTCATAAGTGAGATCTACCACTTCGTGGCAAGGACTAATGGTGGAATGGATGTTGATGAACATACTTACAAGCACGGGGTTACAATTCTTATGTGTGATCTACCAGTTCGTGGCAAGGACTAATGATAGAATGGATGTTGATGAAAGTACTTACAAGCCCTGGTCACAAGTCATAAGTGTGATCTACCAGTTCGTGGCAAGGACTAATGGTGGAATGGATGTTGATGAAAGTACTTACAAGCACGGGGTCACAAGTCATAAGTGTGATCTACCAGTTCGTGGCAAGAACTAGTGATAGAATGGATGTTGGTGAAAGTACTCACAAGCCCTGGGTCACAAGTCATAAGTGTGATCTACCAGTTTCTGGCAAGGACTAATGGTGGAATGGATGTTGATGAAAGTACTTACAAACCCTGGGTCACAAGCCATAAGTGTGATCTAACAGTTTGTAGCAAATACCAATGATAGAATGGATGTTGATGAAAATACTCACAAACCCTGGGACACAAATCATAAGTGTGATCTACCAGTTCTGTGAACTGACTGGAAAATACTAATGATAGAATTGATGTTGATGAAAGTACTTACAAACACTGGGTTACGAGCCATAAGTGTGATCAACAGTTTGTAGCAAATACCAATGATAGAATGGATGTTGATATGTTGATGAAAGTACTTACCAGCACTGGGTCGTAAGTGTGATCTAACAGTTCGTGGCAAATACTAAAGGTAGAATAGATGTTGATGAAAGTACTTACAAGCACTGGGTCACAAGTCGTTGGTGTGTTCTAACAAATATCAATGATGAAATGCATGTTGAGGAAATTACATGCGAGCACTGGGTCTCAAGTAGCAGGTGTACCGCCCCGTTGACGCAGCAGTTTAAGCGCTGGCTTATGACAATTCATCCGAAAAGGGGTCCAGGTTCGAATTCTGGTGAGGCATTGATATTGTGTTTGTCTTACGACAGTGGCTCTCTCTCTCTCTCTTCCCTGGAACAAGTGACTCTTAATTAGGGACGGGCGACTGCTTATAGACCATTGATTTGCTCAGGGTGGTCGTTAATTCCCCAATAAAAGAAATGAATAGATATGTTCTAACAGATGCTAAGGATTGAAATACAAATACTAATAATGTTGATGAAATTACTTATAGGCACTGGGTCAGAAGTCATATATAGGTGTCATTTAACAATTGCAATTCACGGTAGTGACGAATAGGTGTCATTTAACAATTGCAATTCACGGTAGTGACGAATAGCTTGCCTTACGGCACTGGCTCTCTCCCTTCCCTCACGGGAAAGATAGCCAACTTTGAGAAAACATCGCTTCGTAGCAAAACATCAAGCTAGGTTTTAGGAGAAAAAATGCCGTTAGCACCTGACGAATAAATTGTCACTAAGAGAAAATTTTGTCTTCGTCATGCGAAACAAGATTGAAATTTATGATTCTTTAATCAGTGCAACGTCCTTTGTCATAAAACCTACACAGAGCAGAAATGATTCCACGATCATGTTCAAGCATTTCGTGTGTTCCCTGACCGCCAAATCGCCCAACGAATATTTGTGAGGCGCATTCAGGATTTCATTCTGTCCAGCTGGTCCAGAACAGCGCTAGTTTCTGACCTCTTAGTGCGAGTGGGTCCATATTCGAACCGGATGTGTCATTGGTGGTGCATGCCTTACGGCACTGGCTCTCTCCCTTCCCAGAATTCAATAACCCTAACTTAGGGACGGGCGATTGCTTATGTCCAACGATATTGCTCATGGCGATCGTTAATATCCCTCCCCAACCGGTAGAGAATACCTGAGAACACCATGTGCAACCGGTTATCACATCGAAAGGCTAGTCTGTGATGTACTAAAGAGGTGAAGCACGTGTCAAGACTACAGATCTACAGCGATACATTCCATCTGTGTAGCTTAATCGATTAGAGCAACTCACTCCGGAGCGAGGAGACGCAGGTTCGATCGTCGTCACCGACAAATTACTGTTTTCACATTGGTGCCCGAAAGTAAAAGTGGATATAATTGCTGTTGGGTTCTTCGAAAAATGTGGGATGTTCGTTCACCACGTCGTCTGGTATTAATGAAATGCAGGCCCGGTGGCGCAGTGGCCTAAGAGCTGGCGTATGACCATTCGTCAGAGGAGGGTCCGGGTTCGGATGCCCGTGAGGCATAGATACTGTGTTACCACCCCGGTGGCGCCGTGGTCTAAGCGACGGCTTCTGATCATTCGTCTGGGATGGCACGGGTTCGAATCCCGGTGAGGCATGGATGTTCAGTTTGTCTTACGGCGCTGGATGTCTCCCGTCCTTGGAGTCAGTGGCCCTGAATTAGGGATGGTCGACTGCTTATAGCCCACTGAGTTGCTCGGGGAGGTCGTTAAACCTGCAACCAAAAAAAATAAAATAAAATAAGAGGTAGAGGATGTGATATACTACAGTGGTGCAGCACGTGTCAAGCTGACAAATCTGCAGCGATACATTCTGTTCGCGTAGCTTAGTCGGTAAAAGCAACTCTCTCTGCAGTGAGGAGACGCGGGTTCGATCCCTATTATCGACAATTTATTGTTTTCACAAATTCTAACTTTATTAAGTAGGGATTCATAACAATAAGACTCGTAAGTGGATATTTAGGCTCCCATAATTTTCGAGGGATAACATTCAATGCAATAAACTTCTCGTCCAGTTTGTATTGGGTTGCCGGAAAAGTCATGACGTATTTTAGCCATGTTTTGCAAAGGTCATTTATTGATAGAAAGAACAAAGATCAATCAATGATATAATGCCCGTTTTGTTCGATAACCTTTTGCCATCTGTCAGTGAGCTGCAGAATGCCTCGTTCATAGAAGGACCTGCCTTTCGTGGCGAAAAACTATACAAGGTGCTGATTTACAACCTCATCTGAATTGAACGTTATACCACGCAAGGACGGTTGAAGAGAGCGAAACAAGTAAAATTCTGACTGCACAAGGTAAGGCGAGTATGCTGGGTGTGGCAACACATCCCACCCAATCTCTAATAATTTTTGGCGGGCGATCAAACTTGTGTGTGGTCTCGCGTCGTCATGATGGAACACAACACCTTTACGATGAACGAGCTCTGGACGTTTCTGGATGATGGATTCTTTCAAACTGTCCAATTGCCGACAGTACACATTCGAATTGATTGTTTGGTTCCGTGGTAGGAGCTCGAAAAACACGACACCTCTAAAATCCCACCACACTGAGACCAGAACCTTCCGCTGATGAATGTCTGCTTTGGATGTCGTTTGAGGCAAAGCAGCACGTCGGGACCAAGACCGTTTGCGCAGCACATTGTTGTACACAATCCACTTTTCGTTACCAGTTATCAATCGCTTCAAAAAAGGATCATTTCCCTCACGTTTAATAGGCATATCGCAGATGTTTATACGCGCCGTCAATTGAACTTCTTTGAGTTCATGAGGAACCCACACATCGAGCTTGCTTACGATCCCAGCTTCTTCAGGTGGTCGTGAACGCTTGAATGATGGATATGCAATGTGTCTTCAATCTCTCGTGTCGTGTAACGTGGGTTTGACTTGATCATTGCCTTTATTTGGTCGTCATCAACCTCGGTTGGCCTCCAGGACCAAGGAGCATCGTTGAGGTCAAAATCACCAGCACGGAATTTTGTAAACCACCGCTGGCACCGACGCTCTTGTAGAGCATTATCACCGTACACTTTACGCAACCTTTCACAAGATTGATGCGCGTTCTTCCCTTTAAGGAAGTAAAACAGTAACATATGGCGAAAATGCACAGTTTGGTCTTCCATCTTCAACTTGATGTCAAATCTCCGCAAATCAATCAAATCGCTCACTATTCCTTTTAGACTGCATATAGAACTGGCACCTGTCGAATGCCATAGCGATAACAGAGCTGCACATCCCTCTAGTACTTTCAAAATCACCCAAACGTCATCGGGTACCAAAATACGTCATGACTTTTCCGACAGCCCAGTAGTTTGCTCCCTCAGAATAACTTCAGTTATTTTTTCGGCCTTCCTCACTTCAGCAGTTTGTATGACTTATCTTTATCTATGCTGTCATTTGCAGAAGGAAAGACAGATGTGTTAACAGTGTTGTCTTCTCTAGCAGAGTCATGAGTTACAGGGACATCCGCAGATTAGATTTGGCTGTGAATACACAGTTTTAGGAACCTATATATCTCGTTTTCTATCTGGTCACACCTGCCTTCTATCATTCCTTTAGATTTGGATCTGTACTGTCGTCGCGCACAAATTTTTTTACGTGTGCATACACACGTAGGAAAATTTGAAAATTTAATTTGAAGATGAGAAGTCAAGGAGTCTTGACTCAGCATCTTCAAATTAATGGGCTTGGTCTCAAATTCCAGCTACTTTAGATTCCGAGGGCAAATTTATAAACAAGTAAATGGCGCTCCGATGGGATTCTCGCTTTCAGCCGTCCTCGTTAAAGCAATACTTCGCCCCATTGAGCAGCATATATTCACCAACATCACCCCAAGGCCTACCACCTGGCTAAGATGTGCCGACGACGTATTTTTCATATGGCTACACGGAAAGGAGACTTTCCCGTTTTTCCTCGATAAAATAAATTATTTACACCTAACGATCAATTTTCACTATGAAGTTTGACCACAATGGTACCTTACCTTATCTCGAGGTCTCAATGAGCAAATTGCACGACAACTGTCTTCGTACCGAAGTCTATTACAAACGCAACTTCTGTTCCCAACCTGATGCTTCGCAGTTCATCCTGCCCTAATGATTACAAGACGGCCTTCTTCCGTTCTCGAATTTAAAGAGCCTTTGCTGTCTCATCTGATGTTCGTTCTAGACAATCCTAACGAAAAAAAATCGTCGAATTTTCCACTGAGGCAAGATATACGTCGAACCAGATGCATAGCTTTATCGAGAAAGCCAGAACCAGCAGTGTTAATATTTCTATACCGCAACTTCTCTACCTGTGCTCTATTCCCTACACACCAAATGTTTCCTATCAACTCAAAAACGAGCTGAGGAGGATGAATTTCGGTGTCGGCATAAGGTCTCCAGCATCTTTATATACGATGCTTAAGGGAAATATTGACAAGCCTCATCTTTTCAATGAGGCAGGTGTTTATGCCAACCCACTACAATGGACGGCTTCAAGCGATACTATATCGGAATGACCAAATGCTCGTTTTGAATTAGGATCAGCGAACATAAAAGGGATACAAAAGACGGAAAAATAACCACTGCCCTATCAAGAGAAGTCAAGTTCAAGTTCGTCGATCCTATGTGGAGTGATGTAAAGAAATTAGCTTCATACTCCACACCCAAATCTACTGCTATTCGCGAAACCTTGGAAATCATGACCAGCAGCGACGGTTGCAATGATGGCGTGTCTCTGGAATTCTACGTATTTGGAATCAATTCTTCAAATAATGCTACGTTTTCTACCATAGTACCGCGTGCCCAAACAACGTGACCGCCTTTCTTCGAATTGTCACGTTTGCGCCTATTCATTTATTGTCCTGTCAAGTCACCGCCTTCAAATTGTTGAAACGTTCTGTTATCCAGTTTACTGTTCGCTGTCTACCATTCTTGAAATTGTCATCGGGTTATTGTGCGAAAGCGTGGAAAGTTTTATTTCTATTCTGCGTCAAGAAATTTCAGATTATTAGTGCAGTTATACTATTTTAAGTATAATTGACGTACCGTTCCTACTTATTAATTACGTACCTAATACTGTATTTCATTTCTTCATTAAATTTGAATTTTATTCTCAGTAGAGTCTTTTTAGGCACACAGTATTTTTAATTTTTTCGTTTGATTTTTTGTTGTTTTTTATATACATATAGCAGCGTTACCCGGTATTTCCCGGGTAAATATTACTATTCGTAGAATCACTAAGTTCAGCGGGTGAAAGTTTATGAATGAAAAAGATATTCCTGTAATTTTCCAGAAAATTTGTTTTAATTCATTTAGGTTATTGAACCGGGATGGCTGCAAATTGTGAAAAATAAAGAAAAAATGATTTAGTTAATTTACTTTTACGAAAGAAAAAAAAAAGGAAGAGGAATTGAAATACTTACCTTCAGTTCCGATGCTGAATTGTGTTACAGTTCTTCACTGGAAAGCACTTGTCACAAAAAAAAAAAAAAAAATTCTTGCACTTATCACAAAAAAAGGATTAAATTCGAATTCAAAATAAAGCAAAAAATGGAAATTTTAAAGAAACTTTTGCCTAGGGACCCCTTGATCTCGAGCTCCGACCCCAATCCCAAAACCGTCTGCTGTCCAAGGTAAATGATATAGTATTTTCAATTTAGAACCACCAAATTTGGTGGTTCTAAATTGAAAACTGTAGTTTTGTATGGCGGATAAACAAACAAACATTCAACTTTATATATCAGATATTTAATTAATCACTTTGAACAACAAATTTAAGGAGAAAGCAACAATTTCTGATGCGCAGGTTCACTCGTTCGTACCTCGTTCGGCTCACTTATGAGACAGCGAATATATAAATAATATTTAATTAATCACTTTGTAAAACAAAGTTAAGGAGAAAGCAACTATTTCGGATGCTCAAGTTTACTCATTCCAACCTCGTTCGGCCCACTTCTAAGACAGCGAATATATTCGTTCAAGCTGATTTCAGCCCATTTTGCTGACCCCGAGTTCATTTGTTCCAGCCGGTAAAACGGTTCAAAATAATTACCACCTCCACTCCCGGTGGCGCAGTGATCTAATCGATGGCTTCTGAGCATTCGTCCGCGATTGGTGCGCTTCTGAATCCCAGTGGGGCATGGATGCTGTGTTTTTCTTACGACACTGGCTTTCTCCATTTCCATTAACCAGTGGCCCCAAATTAGGGACGGGTGACTGCTTATAACTCATCGAGTTGCTCACAGTGGTCGTTAAACCCTGAGCAAAATAAAACAAGTTAGTAAAATCATACATTACATTGTTTATGATACGCTTTCCAACATGCCAGATCTCATTACTCAAGTTATGAGGATAATGGCTTTGGAATAAATCTCGCTCCTGTGTCCTGACCTCCGACCCCATTTCGATCATATTCAACAGAAACGGTTCAGTGTACCTCTGGAACAACATCAGAACGTTTTGTCACAATGGAAGCATTTTTACTTAAGTTATGACGCATAAGGGCAATGGAATGAATCCCGCTCCTATGTTCTGATCTTTGACCCCATTTCGTCCATTTTTAATAGAATTCATTCCACGGTGGTCGCCTACCACTTACTAAAATTTCACCTAAATCGAACCATTTTTACGCGAGTTATCTTGCGGACGGGACAGGCGGACAAAGATGGAGCATATGCGCTGTTTCAACCTACGGTTGGAAAGCGTAAAAAAAAAAAAATCAGCTCAGCTTTACACTCTGTTGTGTTACATCCATAGAGTTCATTAAATTTTGATCTCTATGAACGTCTAAACTTTCATTGAATGAACGTTACACCTGAAATCTTTCCGGTACTTCTAGTGAAATACTGTTCCTCGCTAAATATATCGACTCATTATAACTGCGTTCTATGGTAATTAAAATTTGTCATTTTACTCAAAATACTTCATGTACTTTGAATCTAAATTTATGTTAATAGTAGAGAAATCCGAACAAAAGTCTCATAAACATGCGCTTTGTTCTGAAAACTCTTGATTTATGATATGATGCCTGGCACACAAAGTAATTTCACTTTATTGTATTATATACCAGTAAAAAAACTCCATGTGTTTCTAATTTAAATTTATGTAAATAAATGTCGGATATCGCTGAAATTATAATAAACGGCAGATATTGTTTCCCTCATGTTATTAACCGCATCCCTGGAGGGCATATATGAAATAAAATAGGCAATAGATTAATTAGCGAGAGAAAATAATTCGCGTGAGTGAGGTAAATTTCAATCATTAAAATTTGCTGACGACGAAAAACCATTGGTGCGTTCTTTTGTGAAACTACAAAGAATGACTGAGAAAGTCGAACGAAAAGCAACGAAGCTTATGGATATGAAAAGAAAAACAAGAAAAAAAGATGGAACTGAATTTTCTGTTGTAATGAGTATGTCTTTTGAATCCTTTCTGATACGAATTAAATTTATCAAAGCAGGCCCCGCTGGCGCAGTGGTGTAAGCGATGGCTCATGACCATTTGTCCGAGATGGGTCCGGGTTCGAATCCAGTGAGGCATGGAATTGTCTTTGTCTTACGGCGCTGTCTCTCTCCCTTCCTTGGAACCAGTGACCTTAAATTAGGGACATGCGACTGATTATAGACCATTGAGATGCTCACGGTGGTCGTTAAACCTCCAACCTAAAAAAAGTTAAGTGGAAAGCAAAGATGTCTGATGCGCAGGTTTACTCGTTCCAACCTCATTCCGCCCACTTGTAAGACAGCGAATATATTCGTTCAAGCTGATTTCAGCCCATTTTGCTGACCCCGAGTTTATCTGTTCCAGCCGGTAAAAGGGTTAAAAATAATTGTCACCCTCACTCCCGGTGGAGCAGTGGTCTGAGTGATGGCTAAGGAGCATTCATCGGCAATAGGTCCGGGTTCGAATCCCGGTGAGGCATGGATATTGTGTTTGTTTTACGGCTGTATCTCTCTCCTTTCCTTAGGGACCTCTGAATGCTTATAGCCCAATGAGTTGCTTACGGTTGTAGTTAAACCTCCATTAAAAAAAACAAGTTAGTAAAATCATGCAATGCATCGATTATGATACGCTTTCCAACATACCAGAAATCATTACTCAAGTTATGAGAATAAAGGCTGTGGAATAAATCTCGCTCCTGTGTCTTGGTCTTTGACCCCATTTCGATGATATTAAACAGAATTGGTCCAGTATACCTCCTGAACAACATACTAAGGTTTTGCCGCAATAGAAGTATTTTTAGTCAAGTTATGAGGATAATGGCTGTGCAATAAATATCGAAACTGGGTCCTGACCTTTGACCCCATTTCGATTATATTAAACAGAAATAGGTTCAGTATAACTCCGGAATATCATACTAAAGTTTTGTTGCAAGAGAAGTATTTTTAGTCGAATCATGAGGACAATGGCTGTTTAATAAATCTCGCTCCTGTGCACTTAACTTTGGCTCCATTTCGATGGTATTAAACAGAATTGGTTCGGTGTACACCCGAAACAACATTATAAAGTTTTGTCGCAATCGAAGCATTTGTACACAAGTTATGACGCATAAGGACAATGGAATGGATCTCGCTCCTGTGTCCTGACCTTTGAACCCATTTCATCCATTTTCAAACGGGTTCGTTTCTAAGTGGTCCCCTACCACATACTAAAATTTCATCGAAATCGAACGATTTTTACACGAGTTATCGTGCTTACGGACAAGCAAACGGACAAAGCTGGAGCAAATACGCTTTCTTCATCCTACGGTTGGAAAGCGTAAAAAAAGAGTAACATCTTTTAAATTAAGTTTGATTCCTTTCTATTCATATGGGTCAACTTTACAGAAAAAGTTCCATCTTTGAATTTCGTTCCGAGCTTTTATTCATTGCCGAATCGACGTATGTACTTCGCTCTTTCACCCACGCTCTCACCCATAGATGCTCCCAATTCTACCCACATACGGTAGCTTTCTCTTCTTACAATTACTAATGATGCCAGATAAAACTAAAGAACACAACAAAACACATCCATTACTTTCCATGATCAAACAAAATGTCTTTTCACTTCCGCTCTCAACTTTTTCTCTTTCTGAACCTCTTGTCTTTTTGTTTACGCTTTCCAACCGTAGTTTGAAGAAGCGTATATGCTACAGCTTTGTCCTTCTGTCTGTCCGCACGATAAATCGCGTGAAAATTGTTCGATGTCGATGAAATTTTAGTATATGTGATAGAAGACAACCTGGCGACGAACCCTATTGAAAATGGACGAAATAGGGTCAAAGATCAGCACATAGGAGCGGTATCCATTCCATCTCTCATTTTTAGATATTCCCAAAGAAAGTAATTAGGAGGCGTCAGCTTGGGGGTCACATACCCTTCTAAATAACGTGGTCGCAGAAAAAGGACTGAATTTGGGCCGTACTAGTGTGTGAGATGTCGCTCCATCATGCTGGTAATATCCAATGGAGAGTTCTTCGTCGTCCAATTGATTTACAAAGGTGTTGAAGATTTCCATATATGCAGCTGTTGTCATGGTTGTATCGAAGAAGATGGGACCAATTATGCGGCGACGGGTCATCCCACACCAAACACCAATTTTCTGCGAATAAAGGGGATCTTCATGTATCGCGTTGGGATTTTCACTGGTCCAAATACGGGAATTTTGAGAATTGACGTATCCGGACAGGTAAAACCACACCTCGTCCGAGAACCACGTGTAGTCCAGAATGCCCGGATTTTCCTGAAGAAATGTCACACTTAGGAACGAGTCTGCCACTAAGACGCACTCAGGCTGGCTGACGGACAGCGCCGGGTTCAATGCTATCTGGACGCAAATGGTGGCCACTTCCAGCACATGTTGTGATGTCATCACATTTCGCTCGAAATGAGGTAAGACCACTTCAAATTTTATTGCAATATCTTCATTGGTGTTAATATTATTTAAGAAATGCCGAGTTCGGCAGCGAGTGGGACACCCTGTATATTTATACATATATATATATGTAATGTTAGTAGCAGGACATACGAAAATTGCCCCGTATTAGCTACGCTGTCTCCCTCCTAGCCCACTTCAACCAAACTGGGATTGACTTCGGAGTCGGTGGAACAACGGGAAGCGCCCATGAGGCGTGAAGGAGCAGGAAAAATAAGAAAAAAAAAGACCATCTGGGAGAAAGCGGTGGGGACGGTTTTGCGAATTTTCTGTATGACCCAATTAAGATAGGTACGTAGATCAGATTGCTGTTCACAGTTTCTCCCACCTACTCTGATTTCAGTACCAAGCTCTGCTATTCACAGTTTTGCCGTTTTTTACCCTGTTTCGAGACGTTACAGATGCTGGACAATATGACAATAGCAAAGAACTAACAGAGAATATCCCCATGTTTTTTACCCCAGCTGTCTCTATTTTACCTTTATCTTTTGCGCGCTCTCTCTCTCTCTCTCTCTCTCTCTCTCTCTTTTTATCCCATTCTCTTCTCTTTCTTTTTTTTCTGAATCAATGTGATAAGTATTTTAAATCTTCCGTACAAAGTTTAATTGTTATTTTTTTTTTAAACTGAAAACAAATAATGCAAAGTTAATCATTTACGATTTTCGCTACTTTAAACGTAAAAACTTCGTTAGGGTTTACGGGGGAGGGGGGGGACCACCCCAGGTTCCCCCCGCTGAATCCACCACTGACTGAAATTTTTATAACACGAATCGTAAAATGCATGTACATAATTACAATAAACCGTTGCATTATTAATGTGGAGTCTTATAAGGTAGTTCACCAACAGCAAAATTTTCGTAATATTCATATTCAATATTTCCATGACAGAAGCCTATTATATAGGTTAATAGATTTAACCCGTCATATGACGGTTACAATACGTTAAAAATCATATAAAGTAAAAAAAAATTTTTCCTTTTTATGAAATAAAATAACGCTGATTCCTTTTTATGAAATTGCTCCGCAATTCTATTTCTTTTTATGAAATTACTCTGGAATTCTTTTTATGAAATTACTCTGCAATTCTATTCCTTTTTATGAAATTACTCTGCGATGCGAAGAATATGAAATAAACCACGATATAGGACCTACGTAACAGAACAAACGTCGCAGACAATTGTTTCAGCAAGTTCGTGTTGCCACACATGAAGTCGTTTGTCTTACTAACTTTACTTTATTTTCCGGTATTTCTCCTTGATTTTAAGAATCGTGCGATAGCGGTGAGCTTAGTTCCGATTTCGGCAACCGGATAAATGCAGATGGCGTTGCAAATACTGAATGATCTCAGAGCGTTGATGTCAGAGCGTTAAGGACAGACGTATCCTATTATATAGGTTTTATACCAGTTCCTAAGATCATTTATGTGAAATCTGAGATTCTTTCAAATAAAAATATAAGCTGACGCTCCCTTACAGCAAAGATTTTGCATAATGGAAAGGTAGGAATTCTGCTCAAAGTATTGTTCATAGCAAAAGCTTTGCTAAGAAACAATTTTTCAAACACGTCTGTTTGAAGCAGAGATAGCGAGAAAAACAGTTTTGACATTTGAAAAACAGAAAAACAGTTTTGACACAGCGGAAAAACTGTGTTTTGTTTAAAGACTAAAAGTTCATCTTTACTCTAACGAATGGTGTGCAGTACAAAAAGAAAATTTTCAATAGCAGTTTTAGAAGCTGAGATATGTTTACAACCATAAATACACAAAGACCTTCAAAGAAATTTTTAAAAAAGTTGCGAAAAGAAGTTCACAGAATAGCTGTCGTCTTCTTCAAATGAAAAGAACTCGTAAAAACCAGTATAATGAATATAATGCTTCTTCTAAATTGCTAATTATAGTGAATATAGCTTTCACTAATATTATAATGAATATCACGCTTCTTCTACTACTAATGGTTGTTCAAATGCTTGTTGTTTGTTAATTATATCATGAATAAACTTTCCTGCTAGTAGTGTAGTAATAATAATGAACAAGCTTATAACTGGTAGTAATGTTGTAGTAGTAATTAAGATGAATAAAGTCTTATGCTGGTTGTTACTAATAACACTAAATGAAATAAACCTAACAGCCAGACAGAGGTCTGACAGTACTATGAACTGAGAAAAACGTACTTACTTAAATAACACTTAGCTCCTTGCACATGAATTAATTACCTTTATTATGAACTCCTACTGGTATCGTCACACACACTTCACACACAGCTACTCAAATAACACGTAGCTCCTTGCACATGAGCGAAGCTCTACTCACATAAACAACAGCTCTCTGACACATGAACAACAGCTCACCCTACGCACATCAACAAAAAGCTCTCCCTATACAACAACAAACGCTCTCCCTTGGTATCGTTGAACGCGCCTATATATATACTGGCTACCACCACGTCATGAATTACACTCATTGCCAGATCTCATTCAGCGGGTGAAATAACATCTCGTTCAGTAAGAAGATAATTTACATAGTAAAATAAAATAACCAGAGATAGTAAAAATCAAAAGGAAAGTGAATATAGAGTATACGTTACACCAGTGAAAACTGTTTTTCTGTGTACCGCGCTTTAAAAATGTGGTGTTTCTTATTTTTAATAATTTGAAACGTGCGAATGGAAATAAAATTTCTGAAAATGTTTCATGCAACTTAATTTGATACTTCCCTAAAATACTTTTTTTTTTTTTTAAGTAAAAGGCAGATTCTTCCAGTATCCACGTGTCTGCTGTGACACACTCATGAATTTACTTTTCAATGCTTTTACCGCGACGACTGCATTTCTTAAGCAAAAGTTTTAATCGAATTCCTTTTTCGGCTGTTATATTTCCCTCAAGGACATTCTCAGGAATCTGAAACATGTTTTCAATTAATTTCTGTACAAACTTCCGTTTACAGTTGTAATCGAACGTATGTCTTTAGGTCATATTAAACCGTTCTGAGAGCAAAATAGAAACCGAAAAAGGAAATAGTTGTTTCTTGTGCCTTAAGAAGCAATCAATTTTTTAATTAATTATAAATTTAATACTCACTGATGAGGTTTGCGAATGACCACGCTGTAATACCAGCAAAATCTGTAGCTTGTCTTATTATTATCTATCAAGTTCTCTACCGCGCTGTTATCGAAAAGATGTGAATTTTTATCATATAACATAAAACCTTCAAATGCTATAAACTCATTAGTTATGAGAATCTAAATGCCATCATTCGAGGCTTTTCTACAATGTGTTCTAAAATATCGGGAAGTAATGCAATGTAATTAATGACTGCGTTCCGATTACCGCTGCAAAAGATTTCGGGCACTTTGGTGAAGTAAAAGATCTAAACATTCTTTTGAACATAAAAGGGACGCATTGCACTTATTAAACCAGAACTGCTCTTCCGCAATAAAAGTTTCGTTTCGGCGATTTCAAGCAAAAGGGCCTACTGTACTGGCTCTTGAGTGTTTACCTCCATTTTGTCAACTAAAATTCCCTTTCATCGTAAAAAATTTCAACAATTAGCGTTCGAAATTTCTCAGAAAGGATAGTTTGATGAATGAAAATAATTGATATACCTCTCCGAGTTTTTCGAATAATGTTCTTTGAAATACTAACTTTGTGTTAGCAGGTGTTTAACACGAAGCTAGTATTTTCGAAACGCGTAACAATCAACATTAAACAACGAAGCAATGGTATCCATTGCTTCGTTGTGTTATGTGTGATGAATACTTTGTTCACACACTTCTTTTTCCGCTTGGTTGCCCCTCATCTCAATACTGCGATGGAAAGACAGATGAACCATAGCAAAGAAGTGTATGCTTCGAATAAATCGGAAGCGAATATCAGAATTCGATTCATTTTCATCAGTCAAACATCCTCACGTTATCGTTAGTTTCAATTTTCAAATTTAATACTCACTTATGAGGTTTATAAATTTTTGTATTCTTTAGTAACACTTTTTTTTTCCGAGTCCAACATTTTCTACTTAAGCTCGTATGTTTTGTTTCTTTATCGGGCCACGTACGTTGCTGATATTTTTTTCTAATCTTGTTTCCTTATATATATTTATTCATTATGTTTATTAAAGTTCCAGTATCCTCTTCTTTCTTTGAATTAAAATACAAGAGTGCGGTTTTCCCAATTTCTTGTCCTAATGAATGGAATTAGTTCACCTCAGTGAGCTTTAATTATTTTAGTTTAATTAAATTGTTGTGCATTAAATTCAGTGAATTTGATTAATTGGAAATGAATTAAATGGTTTTACCTTTTTTCCGGGATTTGAACTTTGCGGTGTTTCCCTGGGTTGTTCAAAATACCCTTACTTGTAAGGGAACCGGAAGTCGCGTTCCAGGTTAGATAAGAAATCTTCTGAGATGCTGAGGTTCACGAACTTAATGCAGGAATGTATTATACCGTCTGGTGCAATGTTGTCCTTCCACACTCAAGTTCGTCACCCTAGTTGAACTTCTTAAATTTAATTAAAGCTGACAAGCGTGGAGTTTTACTTTTTATAGTATTATTACCTATTTCTTGAATTTTATTTCTTGTTAGAATATTCTTCAGAGATATTTGGTTTCAGTTTTGAGTTTCACTGTTACTCTACTATTTTTCATTGTTATATAACTGGAAGTTTCTCTTAAATTTAATAATTGCTTCTGTTGCAATTCCTTCGACATAATTTAACACTGTAACGAGAATTCAGCCTTCCTTTAATTTTATTTTTATACCATCTTCAAAGCAGTGTGACTGGGCAACACAAACCGTGTTTCCTTTTTACTGGCTTAATGGAAAATAAAAGCTTAAATGAAAATGAAATGTTGTAATGCGATCGTGCTCAGAGCTCGAATCTCGTCTGTCGACAAGAACAAATTTTAAGTTTATCCTTTGAATTCAAAGAATGTATTTCCACTCAACAGGGACACTCCTCGATCCATTAAAGCAGCCGCAGCTCCATTCGCCGGGAATGCTCCAGATTAGGTGGTTGTGGCAGTCATAAGTGGCTCAGACGCAATGCTGATTTTCATGGATTCACCCACTCATTTGTTTTATTCAAGCGAAACATTTAAGAAAGTCCAAATAGGATAGTCGACAACATGGAGTCGAGCTTCCAACGTTAGTGTGTCACACAGACACTATGAAACCCAAATTTGCCGGTGGCGGACTAGGACCAACATCCTTCTGCTCCGGAGCCGAACATTTTCCACAATTAAGCTTAGCCGGGAAAGACTTTTGTACTGCTACTTGCCGGCTCGACATACGCACCGGACACGAAGAAGAGAAATACAACACTGCATTTATTGACATACATGAGTGTGGTGTCGGTTCGCCTTCGGTCTTAATGCATGCACTGACCTTTCGAGAGATGCTTTCGAAAAGGTTTTGGAACACAGCGATAGGTATGCGCTTCCATTCAGTACATAATGTTGCCGCTAACTGTTGTTTAGTAGCAGGCCTTGGTTCCAAACTTATTATGCGGTGCTCTAATTCATCCCACAGGTGCTCTATGGGATTAAGATCAGGGCTCTCTGCTGGCCATTACACACACCATCACACGATACGGAATTATCGTCAAACCACGGCGCAACAGTCCTTGCTTTCTAGCTCGGTGCCTCATTCTGCTGGTACCAACAAAGCTGGGTTCCATAGTATTGCCACAGAGTTGCTAGGGCATAATTGTCCACAATATCGGGGTAGACGAGCTGGTTAACAGGTTTGTTCACGATAACCAGTGAGCAGGCACCATACCACGAAAACCATCTCCACGCGAGTACACTGCCAGCTCCAAACTTGGCCATAGGTGATAAATGCCGTTTCCCCTGCTGCCTCCATACCCACACACGGCCATCAGACTGATGGATCGTGTATCGGGATTCATCAGTCCATAGGACCCGTTTCCACTGATCTGCGGTCCACGATAAATGTTATTTACACCATGCTAAACGACAAGTAGCATTCCGAGTGGAGATGAAATGGCTTATGAGCAGCCGCAGTACGACGGTAACTCATGGAATGAAGTTCTCTGCGAATGGTACGTGTACATACCGAGGTTCATTATTGTTGCTCACCTGTACACTGCAGGCTTGTGCAGTACTCCCTCGATTAGCTGAGGCTTCGACGTCCTCTATCATGATTTTCTTTGGTTTGCCGGTACGTTTTGCTGCTTCAGGCACGCCATGTGTCTTCCACTTATTCAGTACATCCAAAACAGTTGACTTGGGTATGTTTAAACGCCTCTCGGTTTCTCTTATGGACAACCCACTAACATAACACCCAACAATCTTTCCTTTCTCAAAGTAAGTTCTCTCCCGCCGCGACACTTTCACTCAACCTCACAGTGCGATATGAACGCTGTCAGCTACTGGATTGTTTTTATACCGTTTGCAGCTGTACCGCGCATCTTAACAATCCAGCGGATCCGTTCATTTGCTTTTGAAGCGGTGTCGGGTGACTTTTATCAATATAGTGTATATGACACCTCTGAAGTAGGTACGTCACATAAATAACCCCGCTGGGAAAGGCTGCGGCACGATATCTATCACTACATTTTACAATGTCGGCACAACATCTCATGAGAAAAATAAACAACGGCTGGCAAATGAGTGAAATTTCCTCACCATAGGGTGATAGATCAGTCTATATACTTTTTTAGCACATTTATAGAGCTACCTTGTAATTTACTTCATGTGAACAAAATAAGGTATGCCAATGGAAGAACATCTGTTGATACATGACTCAAGTTTATTCTGTTAAGGGCATCTCAATCTTTATTTTCTCTTTTCAATTTTAGGCTGTGCAATCGTTACTTTTCTGAAAAGGAAATCAAATTTTACTTCCCTTCGCTAAAACGCTTTGCGTCACAAAATGTATGGAAAAATCATGATATCCTACTGCATTCAATTATAGAACTTTAACAAGAAAGACAACACCGAATTTTCTGTTGTAATGGGCCGTCTTTTGAATGCTTTCCGTCGCTGATAAAATTTATTAAAGTTATTCAATGTCAAAGGAACCTATTAGGAAAACAAACATTCGTGTTCCTACAATCGATAAAACATCCAGAAATAGAAGTGTCTACTTTTTTCAACAGCGGCTAAAAAGTATATTACGAAAATTAACAAATAAAGCAAAAGGAATAGCAGGATTATCAGAGACAAAGAGATTTTCAAATCAAACAATTAAAAGAAGGAATGTGGAAGGAAACATAATATAACTCTACGCCTTGTAGCAGAAGAATTTTTCATAATAACTCTACGCCTTGAAGCAGAAGATTTTTTCATAACTCTACGCCTTGTAGGAAGAGGAATTTTTCATAATAACTACGCCTTGTAGCAGAATAACTTTTAATAATAACTCTACGCCTTGTAGTAGAAGAATTTTTCATAAAAACTCTACGCCTTGTAGCAGAAGAATTTTTCATAGTAACTCTACGCCTTGTAGCAGAAGAATTTTTCATAACTCTACGCCTTGTAGTAGAAGAATTTTTCATAATAACTCTACGCCTTGTAGCAGAAGATTTTTCATAATAACTCTACGCCTTGTAGCAGAAGAATTTTTTATAATAACTCTACGCCTTGTAGCAGAAATTTTTTTCATAATAACTACGTCTTGTAGCAGAAAAATTTTTCATAATAACTCTACGCCTTGTAGCAGAATGGTTTTTCATAATAAATCTACGCCTTGTAGCAGAATGGTTTTTCATAATAAATCTACGCCTTGTAGCAGAAGAATTTTTCATAATAACTCTACGCCTTGTAGCAGAAGAATTTTTCATAATAACTCTACGTCTTGTAGCAGAATGGTTTTTCATAATAACTCTACGCCTTGTAGCAGAATGGTTTTTCATAATAAATCTACGCCTTGTAGCAGAAGAATTTTTCATAATAACTCTACGCCTTGTAGCAGAAGATTTTTTCATAATAACACTACGCCTTGTAGCAGAAGAATTTTTCATAATAACTCTACGCCTTGTAGCAGAAGAATGTTTCATAATAACTCTACGCCTTGCAGCAGAAAAATTTTTCATAAATAACTCTACGCCTTGTAGCAGAATAATTTTTCATAATAACTCTACGCCTTGTAGCAGAATAATTTTTCATAATAACTCTACGCCTTGTAGCAGAAGAATTTTTCATGAAAACTCTACGCCTTGTAGCAGAAGAATTTTTTATAATAACTCTACGCCTTGTAGCAGAAGAATTTTTCATAACTCTACGCCTTGTGGCAGAAGAATTTTTCATAATAACTCTACGCCTTGTAGCAGAAGAATTTTTCATAATAACTCTACGCCTTGTAGCAAAAGAATTTTTCATAATAACTCTACGCCTTGTAGCAGAAGAATTTTTCATAACAACTCTACGCCTTGCAGCAGAAGAATTTTTCATCATAACTCTACGCCTTGTAGCGGAAGAATTTTTCATAATAACTGTACGCTTTGTAGCAAAAGAATTTTTCAAAACTGTACGCCTTGTAGCAGAAGAATTTTTCATAATAACTCTACGCCTTGTAGCAGAAATTTTTTTCATAATAACTACGTCTTGTAGCAGAAGAATTTTTCATAATAACTCTACGCCTTGTAGCAGAATGGTTTTTCATAATAAATCTACGCCTTGTAGCAGAAGAATTTTTCATAATAACTCTACGCCTTGTAGAAGATTTTTTCATAATAACACTACGCCTTGTAGCAGAAGATTTTTTCATAATAACTGTACGCCTTGTAGCAGAAGAATTTTTCATAATAACTCTACGCCTTGTAGCAGAAGAATGTTTCATAATAACTCTACGCCTTGCAGGAGAAAAAAATTTCATAAAAACTCTACGCCTTGTAGCAGAATAATTTTTCATTATAACTCTACGCCTTGTAGCAGAATAATTTTTCATAATAACTCTACGCCTTGTAGCAGAAGAATTTTTCATGAAAACTCTACGCCTTGTAGCAGAAGAATTTTTTATAATAACTCTACGCCTTGTAGCAGAAGAATTTTTCATAACTCTACGCCTTGTGGCAGAAGATTTTTCATAATAACTCTACGCCTTGTAGCAGAAGAATTTTTCATAATAACTCTACGCCTTGTAGCAGAAGAATTTTTCATAGTAACTCTACGCCTTGCAGCAGAATAATTTTTCATAATAACTCTACGCCTTGTAGCAGAAGAATTTTTCATAGCAACTCTACGCCTTGCAGCAGAAGAATTTTTCATCATAACTCTACGGCTTGTAGCAGAAGAATTTTTCATAGTAACTCTACGCCTTGCAGCAGAATAATTTTTCATAATAACTCTACGCCTTGTAGCAGAAGAATTTTTCATAATAACTCTACGCCTTGTAGCAGAAGAATTTTTCATAGTAACTCTACGCCTTGCAGCAGAATAATTTTTCATAATGACTCTACGCCTTGCAGCAGAAGAATTTTTCATAGCAACTCTACGCCTTGCAGCAGAAGAATTTTTCATAGCAACTCTACGCCTTGCAGCAGAAGAATTTTTCATCATAACTCTACGGCTTGTAGCAGAAGAATTTTTCATAGTAACTCTACGCCTTGCAGCAGAATAATTTTTCATAATAACTCTACGCCTTGTAGCAGAAGAATTTTTTATAATAACTCTACGCCTTGTAGCAGAAGAATTTTTCATAACTCTACGCCTTGTGGCAGAAGATTTTTCATAATAACTCTACGCCTTGTAGCAGAAGAATTTTTCATAATAACTCTACGCCTTGTAGCAGAAGAATTTTTCATAGTAACTCTACGCCTTGCAGCAGAATAATTTTTCATAATAACTCTACGCCTTGTAGCAGAAGAATTTTTCATAGCAACTCTACGCCTTGCAGCAGAAGAATTTTTCATCATAACTCTACGGCTTGTAGCAGAAGAATTTTTCATAGTAACTCTACGCCTTGCAGCAGAATAATTTTTCATAATAACTCTACGCCTTGTAGCAGAAGAATTTTTCATAATAACTCTACGCCTTGTAGCAGAAGAATTTTTCATAGTAACTCTACGCCTTGCAGCAGAATAATTTTTCATAATGACTCTACGCCTTGCAGCAGAAGAATTTTTCATCATAACTCTACGGCTTGTAGCGGAAGAATTTTTCATAATGGAGAAGGCCGCCCGGTGGAGCAGCGATCTAAGCCCTGGCTTATGATCATTCGTCTAAGAAGGGTCCAGGTTTGAATCCTGGTGCGGCATGGATATTGTGTTTGTCTTACGGCACTGGCTCTCTCCCTTCCCTGGAACTAGTGACCCTAAATTAGGGACGGGTGACTGCCCACACCCCATTGAGTTGCTCCCGGTGGTCGTTAAACCTCCAATTAAAAAAAAAAAAGAAGGGAAAAGTTGAAAATAGGCAAAAAGTATTCTTCATGGCCAAAGCTATGGTAAGGAAAAAAATGTTTCAATACGAGGAAAATTTTTTGACCTTTAAGTCTCCTAGCGGGAAAAATATTCATTATTTTAAGAAGATAATGCTCCCCATCTTTATTGTAGCAAATTGTATATAGTAAAAAAAAATTCTCAATAGGGTTTCTAAAAGCGAAGATACAACTGCAAACAGAAGTTCAAAAACACCTTCTAGCAACACAATTGTGAACTACAAAACTCCTGAAATGCAAACTGTTTCACAAGTTAAATGGCATCCAGTGTTAAAAAGATTTTTTAATTGATCATTTCGAAGCAGAGACAATAACAACAAGTTAGTAAAATCATGCAATGCATTGATTATTATACGCTTTCCATCATAAAAGAGATCATTACTCAAGTTATAAGGATAATGACTGTGGAATAAATCTCGCCCCTGTGTCCTGACCTCCGATCCTATTTCGATGACATTCAACAGAACCGTTTAAGTGTACTTCTAGAACAACATGATAAGGTTTTGTCTCAATCGAAGCATTTTTAGTCAAGTTATGACTCATAAGGGCAATGGAATGGATCCCGCTCCTATGTCCTGACCTTTGACTCCATTACATCCATTTTAAACGCGGTTCGTCCCCAGGGTGTCCCCTACCGCATGCTAAAATTTCATCGACATCGAACGATTTTTACACGAGTTATCGTGCTTACGGACAGGCAGACAGACAAAGTTGGACCATATACGCTTCTTCAACCTGTGTTTGGGAAGCGTAAAAAAACAAGATAAACATTTGCGCCCCTACCGGCGAAACTCTGCATTATTTTGGGAAGAAAATACAAACAAAATACGTATTATCATCAATATGCGTTTTAAAAGCATAGATATAGTGACGAAAGAAAAACCAAATTAATCGGATTTTTAATTGCATAGATATTGCTGTAAACGGAAAGGTGAACTTACTCCACACTTGTGCGTTAAGAAAATTTATTTGAATTATATGAGAAACATTTCGCACAGGAAACGCTCGGCAACAAAGGAAGACATACTTAAATCGGACTCTTAGAAGCAGAAAAATCTACAAAAATAAGATATACATCTACGCCCTCTGGCCAAAAACTATATTAAACAGGAGCTACTCGCAAAAGGTTTTCTAGGGTGAACGGTATCGCTCCACGAAAGAGTTTTTTCAGTCGAGTTTTCAAAAGCTCAGATTTTGCTGGAATATGTCAGATGCAGAAATAAACACTTACGCTCTTTGTAGTCGAACCATTCTTTACTAAAAATTAGAAATTAGACGCAAAACATTTCCTATCAGGTGCTGTATTGAATGCAGGAAGAATTTTTCAAATCGAACTGTTAGAAGCAGAGATATCAGGGAAAACGTAATTTACCTTTATACGCCCCTTGCAGAAAGTCCATGCATTGCTTGAAACTTCACTTAAAATAGTCTTTGATATAAATGGCATCGAAAGGTGAAATATGTTTTTCAATCAGTTTTCTACAAGCAAGTACTGTATATGAAATGAAATTCATTTTGAATTCGATATCTGCATTTATGCCCTCTAGCGGCGAAGTTGTGCATCGGGAAAAAAACGGAATGCGATGATCCTTATTCTCACATTTCAATCTTTCCAATGCAAAAAGACTTTCAAACCGGGATAATAGTTGCAGAAATATGGTGTCCAGAGACGTAAGGACAAAGTGATGACATAAGCACTATCTTTTTTCACAAAAAAATATGCGTTTTAAAAGCATATATATAGTGACAAGAGAAAATGCATGGAAGTCCAAAAGTCTTATTCTATTTTTAGAAAATTATTGAAAAAATAGCTTTACCATTTACAGAATTATTATAGATTTTCTGCATTCGAAATGTATATATATATATATATATATATATATATATATATATATATATATATATGTTCAATTAAGAAGAGACCTAAGCAAAAAAAATACATATATATTTTTGGCTCATACCAAGTACAACATAGAAAAGGTTATGTATCTACCGGTGTGAGTAAAAGGAGAAAAGATAAAAAAATAAAATAAAACAACTGAATGTTGAAGGTGTCGAGAATACTGAGCCTTGGCTTTATCAAGGACCAGCAAAAACTCTGCATTTTCTCACTTCCACAAAGACCTAGTTGGAAATGGGTTTCTGCAAGGCCATAGATGCAAGTAACAAGCCCACCAAAAATTGTTTTAAAAATATATATATGTCATGTCCTCCGCAGAGTTGTGTGACCTAGCACTAGTTAACAATTTCGCTTGCATCTATAACCCTCCTGGCCCGACCCATGCTCTTCATCTGTTACTATTAAACAGAGAGTAGAAGATTAAAGAGAACTCACGCTGTGAGAGTGACATAATAATTAGAAATAATTTTCAGCTATAACGAAATGCCAAGTTCGCCTGAGAGAGAATTTAAACCTGAAAAACAATGCAAAAGAAATCCAAATGTTTACATTGCAATTAAAAAAGGAAATATTAATTTTTTAAAAAATCAGATTTTTGAAAGAAAACTTGATTCTAAATCCCCTACTCTACAACTTCTGACAACACAAAAACGAGAATAAGTTAAAGACAATAATTAACTAAAGAAAAGCTTTGTTAAAGTTATATGACTTAAACAATTAGTTGCAATATGTACAAAGTATTTCAGCAGTGCTTTAAGTGCATAATTAAGTAGTTATTAAGAACTTAACTACTTTGAAAATACAGCGCAAAGAAAAGGAACTATGCTTAGCCATCTGCTGTGCCTAAGTTCCCTAAAAGACGCGCAAAGTTACCATGAAAAGAAAGAGTTAAAACCCGCAAAAATGTTGACAGACAAGCCAGTGCCTAAAAGCTGAAAAGCAAAAAATCAACAGAGAAAAAAAGTACATGAAGTACAAACATTGAACTTATAAAACCTAAAATCCAAAAACAAGGAAGAGAGCTTACCTCTTGTGCAACTAAACTTTCTCCACACAAGAGAAAAACATGGCTGACCTCTTCCCCACGCGTCCTAACACTTCTGCCACTCCCTAGTCGCTGGGGGCAGTGTGGGTAGGGCTGATGGCCTCCTCATACTGAAAGAAACCAACTCGCGGAGATTTTAACCAGAGAAAAAAAAAATATATATATACATACTTAAGACTGTGGATCTGTATGATCAGAAAGAGCAGAATTAACTCTCTAGAATACATGAGAAATATTATAAAATACACGAGTGGTGTATTTAATAATCTTTGCATGTATTAAATCACCTTAGTGAGCTTCTATAGATTAATCAGAATCTTATTAATTTTAATGTTAGTTTTACTATTTTTAGTATAGCTATCCTAGTGATGAATAACTAGTTTTCTTTTTTATTTGTTTTTATTTTCTTTTATAAACAGATTTTTAAGCTTTTTTTGTGATTTTGTCTATATTATTTAATTTTTTGTTTTAATAGGACCTTCATATCCATAGCACTAAGGTTCCTTTTAGTAGTTAATAGGCATCCTCTAGCCAACTTCCTTACGGCTTTGATTGGTCAGAATCATATTATTAACTGTGTAGAAAATTAAAGCAGATCTGCCAACCTTACTCTATTATTCAGAATAATTTTTCTTAAAGTTCTTTTGATGAAAGAAGAAGGAATTTCGTTCACTAGAAAACTATCTAATAGTATATTAATGTGGTAATTGAAGTCCAAATTGTTGCTGCAAATTCTTGAAATTCTTAGGACCTGAGAAATTAGTACATTCTCAATTACTTTGGTTGATATGTTATTATTCCAGTGTAGATATTTAATTACTTTGAAAGGAAAATTAACTCTTTTTATCAAAGAGGCTAATAGATGGGTTACCTCTGTTGAGCTTAATGCTTAAGTCTAGGAACTCAAGTTCCTGATTACTGTGGTTGGTTTTACATAAGTTAAGAGAGCTAGGATAGATATTATCAAAATCACTCTCTATAACTTCTGAATTATTGATACACAGCAGATCATCAGGGTTATGGATGCAAGCGAAATTGTTAACTAGTGCTAGGTCATACAACTCTGCGGAGGACATGACATATATATATATTTTAAAACAATTTTTGGTGGGCTTGTTACTTGCATCTATGGCCTTGCAGAAACCCATTTCCAACTAGGTCTTTGTGGAAGTGAGAAAATGCAGAGTTTTTGCTGGTCCTTGATAAAGCCAAGGCTCAGTATTCTCGACACCTTCTACATTCAGTTGTTTTATTTTATTTTTTTATCTTTTCTCCTTTTACTCACACCGGTAGATACATAACCTTTTCTATGTTGTACTTGGTATGAGTCAAAAATATATATGTATTTTTTTTGCTTAGGTCTCTTCTTAATAGAATGTGAATTCTGAATTTTCAAAACTGCTGCGTTTGCGCGTTTTGATCTTCAGGTTATTTTGCAACTTTCGTTTTAAATTCTAAAGTTTTTCCTTAGTTTTCAGTTTTGCTCTTCAGTATATATATATATATATATATATATATATATATATATATATATATATATGTAAACGATACAAACCAGGGGAGTGCCAAGGGCATTTGCCGCCCATGTGCAAGCTCAGTAAGATTTGCCACCCCTTGTACGAAAATATTTTTCAATTTTTATTCATTATTACAATTACATGAAATCGGGAATTACTTGAAAACAATCTGGTTCTGTAGTATAGCTAAAAATAATAAAAAAATAATAATAAAATAATAAAAAATAAACGAAATAGCCTATGTTCACCGAAAAATAATAAACTTCACAACAATGAAAGAATTATCTAAATCGGTTCAGTACTTTTTGAGATTACCTCAAACACACATACGAACTTTCTCTCTTTATAATATATTGGTATAGATTATAGAGGATACGAAAAAAAATGTTAAAACCAAACTGCCAGAATAAAACACATTTTTAACCGCAATGTGTAGTTATCTAGATACGATATCATTAATACTCCAATGCAAGCCCGTCAACGACGGGTACGCACATGTTTATACAATAATGAAAAACGTCATCATTAAATTCGTATACTAGTAGTTGGAAAGATAAAAAAATAATTGGTAATATTGCGGAAATTTTGTTGTTGGTGATTAATTTTATACACTGTCCATTAATAATTCAACCGTTTATTAGAGTTATGCATTTTATTACGATTCGTGTTATGTGACAAGAAAAAACTGTGACTAGTAATAATAATAACACGCTGTTACCTACTGTATTAGAAGTCTCAATTTTAAGACTTAAATGAGAAAAGAAACTGGTTTGAATATGTAAAATAATCATTTTAGGTTCGTAACGGGAATCTTAAAATTAAATTTCATACAACAGGATTCTAAGTGAAAAATTCCGTGTGTCGTTTATGAACGATAAAGTAGAACCAAAATTCCTGACTTACGTTTTCCTGTTTCTAAAGAGTTGATCGTGAGACGTAACGCATCTCTGATGTCATGTCAGAATAATTTGGATGACATGACGTCACACCAGCTTCTGTGAAAAATCGGTCTTTGTTGCTACGACAACCAAACATAGCGGTGCGCGTTTAGGTGATGATATCACCTTCACGAAAAGCTAAGCTTGACGTCACAAATACTTCTTTCTCTGTTATCGCTAAGGTGATGCATGACTTTCCGCTGCGCCACAACAGTCGAACATACGTTCGGACAAAGGAAATTATATTGTTTCAGATTAGTTTTTAAAGTTTTAATTTTCTGAATTTTCGAATCAAGAAGTGTATGAAGAACTCTGCAAATACAGTTGAAGTATCTGTTGTTTTTTCTGGGATATCGTCGACAGAATGGTCTGAAGCGTTGACCTACGACCATTCGTCCAGAAAAGGCACGAGTGCGAGTCCCGGTTGAAGCATGGGTTGTGTTCTGACTGAATCCTCTCAGGAACCAGTGGCATTAAATTAGGGAACGGCGACTGCTTATAACCAAGGTCATCTAGAAAACACAAGGCCATGACATTAGATAAACGAGTTCTCTCTTTCAGTGACGTCACGCGGAAAGCAACGTTTCCGATTGGTTTCCAACGCTTTCGTGTATGACGGCAAATGCGATACCCACGTATCAGACCGTGTAACATGAGTGACGTCATAAACTGAGGGAACTGATCTTTAATGTCATGGCCTTGCATTTTCTAGACGGTCTTGTTTATAAGCCTAAGAGTTGCTCAAGGTGTTTGTTAAATCACGATGGTGAGATCGATCAGATCATATGTAGAGGGTTTTAGGAAGGGCGCGTCTGACCCCAGGTCTTTAACAACCTTCAGAGATGGGAGATTTAGGCTAGAGTTCCCGATAGGAAAGTGACTCGGAAGCGATTTAGAAAAGGGTAGGAAAATGCCCTTATGTATTACCAGGGGCCGGTACCCGGGGTCCGACGGCTTAACGTGCCCATCCGACGCACGGCGGTTATTTAGTGGTTCGAACGTTCGCACCTGCCCGGGTTCGAAATTGAGGTTCCTCCGTGGCAGCCACGAACGTTGACAACTAAGCCATCCGCGTCCCAATGGTGAGATCGATTTGTGGTGCCGCTAGAAAGGACAGAATTAGAAAGGAGAGGATAGGAGTGACAGATAAATTGACGGAGATTTCAAAGAAGGCCCGAAAAGTAAGATTGCGTTGGTATGACCATCATTTGTGAGGGTACAAGGAATGCTCTGGACGTAGAGTTATGGACATAGACAGCAAACAACAGAGGAAGATAGAGGAAGATTTAAGGGAAAATGGGAGGAGTATGTGAACGATGTGACATGAAAGAGAAGAAATTAAAGAGTGAGTCGACACAAGACGGAGTAGAGTGGAGAAAGAGGATTCGTCACACCCTACCTACATTTGAAACTAACCATAATTCAGAAGAAAAAGGTTATGATGATGTATTTTGAACTAATACGCGTGTATTTCTTTTTAAAAGAAGCAACACTGGTTAGCAACCTGAAATTTTGGATCTACAGACACCTGAACTGCAACACAGAACTCACTGTGAATCTTGAAATCGGATAATCGCATTCTTTTCGAGTTTATTTATTTAATCAGTACATAAGAACGAATTTGAACAACAAATTAAAATATGGCCTGTATTTGTAAAATTACATGCACATAAATTGATTTCGTCCTTTCAAGCGTACTGAAAGTGTCAGTAGCTCTTCAAGTTAAACTTCCTGTGTGCTATCTTTCAGAAGAATACTATTCTAGCGCTTTTCCGCGTGGCCCTGATGAAGTGCATGCCTCAACGACTAAACCAACTTTGTTTTATATGTATGTGTGTTTTTCTGTCTGCATTCCTGATTACTTGGCTAATGTGCTCAGCGGTCTGTACGGTACACTCTCTACTCCCCCTTGATTCATGGTGCATCACACGTCACCCAAGAATTCCACCACTTCTCTTCAGGAGAAGGCAAGCCTCTAGCGTCAAATCAATGGTTTTTCTGCCACCTTATTCTTTCCGTTTTATTATTTGTTATACCTTCTCAGTGATCTTTTCAGAAAAAGATAGTTTCGCAAGTCTTACTCATTTAATAGCAAAAATATTTTATCGCATGATTTAACGCCATAATAAATCATATTAAAATTCAATCTCTATATTTAAAACAGACTGTGTGTGTGTGTGTGTGTGTGTGTGTGTGTGTGTGTCGGTCGGATTTCACATAGAATTGAGCGACCTACAGCGACGAAATTTGTTATGAAATTACCTGTAGACATCTTCTGGTGCACCTCGAAGCCATTTTTTAAAATTTGAATTTGATTTTTAGTTATTTAATGTTACGCATTTCTACCCGATTTGAGTGTATCTTTCCGCTTTGTTGACATCAACCTGATCACACCGAACGTTAAGGCGTGCAGAAAAGTAGTTCACCATACATTTTAGGCGTTTCTTTTTTAGAATTCCGTTACAGAGTCGGAAATGGGGAAAATCTTTACATATTTGCTCCGAATGGAAGGACTGTTAATATTTTTTATCCCGAGGCTCTACAAGAATAAGGTTCATTTCATCTCAATCAAACTCGTTGCATAAGCCTTCTGCTTTCAAACTTTTTGAATTATTTACATTGGACGTGACTACTACTAAATTCTAATACATTTTTATCCTAATATTCTATTCCGGGAAGTTGTACTACAAAATTGTATAAACCTTGATTTACCAGTCTTAATATAATTGCCGATATAGCTTTTACTTTATATTGTCACTAGCCCGTCAACGACGGGTACAACAGGCTAGTTAGAAATATAATGAAGACTTGTATAAAAATGTTTGAGGCCAATTTTAAATCGAGAGTTGTAGACAAAAACTAGTATCCGATAAACACACTTCTAGTAATGTCCATTTGCTCGTAACCGATAACCAGTAAACGGGATTCCATTTCCAAGCAGCCAATTGAGGCACAAACTTACGCACCATTTTGTAGGCAGGAATTTTGAACGGGAAGTCCAAGGACAACGGAACAGTGTGCTATATAGTGTCGATATTCCGCATTCAGATGGAAGGTGTCAACCTTATGGTCCTCCAAGATTATCTGAGAGATTAAAAAGTCTATAATATCTAATTTAGAGCCTGAGGTTCCAGGAAAGGGAAAGAGGATCAGCTCTGGAAGGAGCCAACCCAGCGTCCATATCTTCTCCGGAATACGAACCTACACTCGCCAGTAAAATCAGAATCCTAGACCTGCACCCTAGACGTCTGTATCAGTCAGCGTATATTGCTCATGACAAAAAAGGACAGTCTATCGAAATAATTTCTAGTGAAGGGAACTGTATTAAACCAACCGTTGTTGTTCGATTCATTTGCTGCTCTAAAGAGAACTGTGTTTTCCAAAATACCTCATTAAAAGATGACGATATGCAACGATTTCGTAAAATCCAAAACGCTGTTGTAACAGAAAGTCGACGCTTCTGAAGTTAGCTGGGGCTGACCTTTGAGAATTACTTTGAAAAGGTATTGCAGAGGAACTGTCGCCATGTAGTCTGAGGCCCTAGCTTCTGAGCATTTATCCTAGATGGGCCCAGGTTCGAGTCCCGATGCGGCACGAGTGGTGTGTTTGTATTACGGCAAGACAAGCAAATCATACCGGACAAATCGTCAGAAGTCAGTTCTGCAATCACTGAGCCACAGAAGCAGCAGTCGAATTTCTCCGTCCAGTTGTCTTTGAGGGGGAAAAGACAATTGAACGGAGAAATTCTCTCTCTCTCTCTCTCTCTCTATGAGCTTAGATATTCAACAACATTTTGTCTATACGTGTTTTTCTATACCATCACGACCTCTGGGTACAATATGTTTGTTGGCATTGAGCAGATTAGTAGTTCGATACACGCAAGCGTCGTGCTAAACCAGCAATTCCTCCTCTTTTTCAAAACAGACACGTCCTGTGCCATTACCAACTAAAGATCGGAAAGCTGTTTTACTATCACGAACATATTTAAAACGAACCTTTTCGGGAGTAACTGGCTTTCGCCGCGGCCGACATGATATTGAACAGTTCCTGATTATTATAAGCAGACCCATGTTCCCTCCAGATAAGTTGCCGCTTGGAATCCGACGCAAAACAAAAGCGGCTTTCATCTACGAACAATAGTTTGGCCCCTTGAAAAAGCACAGACTGCCGAAATTCTCACATATGTGCTTGCGTAAAGACGATTAGACAAATAAAATGCAGTTATTGTTTGACTCCATCTTGATATTATGACCAGGAAACTGTCATTCTGCTGGCTCGTATCGCTGGGAAGACCTCCAGTAAAACATCAGGCAGCGGTTATGTGTCCCTTGAACGCTGCAACACTATACTGTGGGCTACTCCTAACTGTCTGGCGATATCGGTCACAGCCCGGCTCTCTTGCCTGTGATTCGATCTCGGGTAAAATCATCTATATAATGTCTGCGAGACAACTTGATGTTAGCCGCCCCCGAAGGCGCAGTGGCCTATGCGATGGCTTCTGATCATTCGCCCGAGATGGGTCCGGGTTCGAATATCGGTGAGGCACGGATGTTGTGTTTGTCTTACGGCGCTGGCTCTCACCCTTCCCTGGAACCAGTGGCCCTAAATAAGGTACGGGCGACTTATTTAGGGCAACTGGTTGCTCATGGTGGTTGTTAAACCTCCAATAAAAAAAAAAAAAAAAAAAAAACAAAAAAAAAAAAAAAAACACAAAAAATGTTGATGTTACCTCAGACTGCGAGGCAACTTGTTACCTCAGACTGCGAGGCAACTTGTTACCTCAGACTGCAAGGCAACTTGTTGTTACCTCAGAATGCGAGACAACTTGTTGTTACCTGACATAGGTAGTTTCTCGCTCGATCGCCATTACATATGAAAAACAATATGAAATCTTATGAAATACAATTCGGCGTCCTACCTCCATACACTCCCGACAGATGTCACCTTCTCACACCAAATTTATCACACGGGCTGCGCCTCTTGGAATCTCTACATACATCCTGACGCACTCGTGTTCAAATGTTAGCAAGGCGCTTAGTTCCATGACGCTCTGCAATCGTCAAATTTCATGTTGTTTCTTAAGGTTTCAGCAGCAGTGTGTACACAGAGAAACAAATGATATGTTTATATACGTACAATCGTGGCCAAAGAAAATGAAGCACCTGGAGAACGTAGTTCGATCCAGATGAAATTCCGCATGCAAGTACCTCAGGACCGAATATGTAAATGTTAAAAAAAATAACGACCAATTACTAATTAGTGGCCTGCCACACCGCGTGGGAACACCTCAGCGAGGAGGGTATATCAAGAGCAAAGCTCGCACACTGGAGCAATTGTGACAGTGATTGCATTTATCTCTACAGACTGTGAGGATGTCTCGACGTCGGATCCGATTGTGTTTGTCTTACGGCACTGGCTCTCTCCCTTCCCTGGAACCAGTGACCCTAAATTAGGGACGGGCGACTGCTTATAGCCCATTGAGTTGCTCACGGTGGTCGTTAAACCTCCAATCAAAAAAAAAAAAAAAAAAAAAAGACTCTTCCATCATTCTTAGTGACGCACATCGATTGTTTGCCACGAAATCACGCACTTTTTCAATAATCTCAGGTGTCCTAGATAAACTTGGTCTTCCGGTATGCTTATCAACTTCTAGCGCCTCTCTTCCGTCCAAAAAACGTTTGTGCCACAGGAAAACATTTCATCTACTTAAACAAAACTCACCGTAAACTTGTTTCATCATTTGGTACGTTTCCGAGGCACTTTTACCAAGTTTTGCGTTAAATTTAATAACAGCCCTTTGTTCCATCTTAATAATTCAACATGAAAAAAATTTTACTTCTCTAATGAACGCCCGTTTCGTTTGAGTTGCTTTAACAACTGCGCAGTACTTTTGGCAGAAAGCAAGCAGATGATCAAGGTTTATAACGCATGCGCGATCACACTGGTGGCGCCACCGTAGATTGAAGTCTAGCGCCAGTCTTAAAAATTCTTTGACGCACTGTGTAAATCCAATAAACCAAACCAGTTCACGATGTTTTTTTCGTTGTAACGTGCTTTTTGTTATATGGTATTTCGTTGAAACAGGTTTTGACTGTAATTCCATAGCAACCTTGTGGTAGAGCTAAAAACCAACGGTGATAATGATCGATTCAGCTTATGCAGTTCATGAACGTCATAATGATCGATTCATGAACGTGATAATGATCGATTCAGCTTAATCAAGTTCATGAACGTCATAAATTTCTCTGCCTAGCTAGGACTGGAATAAAGAAGCAAATAATTTCATTTCCACGACATTAAATTCTTACGTGATTTCACATCGTCAGTAAGCCTGAATGTCAAGACCGGATGTTTCCAGTAATTTGTGACTAGTTAGCCGGCTTTTCCAGCTTGCTGTGAAATTTCGGAGCGATAAGATAATTCACAAGCTGGGTAAGCATGCATTATTAAATATGCACGCAGGTGAGGTACTGTTTTCTAGCTTAATAAGAACACTAATCAGAGTTTTATCACAAAGTGCTTCTAAAAGCGTTTATAAACTGGGAATTTATTAGCACAACTATGCGAAAACAGAAATCTAGTTCGACTGGATTTCTCTACCGAGCTACGTGAATGACAGGAATAATTTCGTAATTTCTCGCAAACCTTTCGCTCGATATGTACTTACAGACATAAAAATTATGACTGCTAGAAAAACCGTACACAACCCGGTGTGACGCATTTGGCTAAGTAACCTCGTAATTGTGTATCAGGTGGAGTGCTTTGGGTTCAAATCTCATCGCGGACCATTCGGTTCGCTGTTCCCTAAAGTTTCCGAGAATCTAATATGAATGCCAGCATGGATCTCTAAAGTCGTCTGTAGTCGTATTGAGCCATTTCTAGCTGTTGTCCCCTTGGATTATTGTAAGCACAGTTAAATTAGTGTGAATGACAAAGGGTATAATTACCAGGAAATTCATCATCATGGCTGTGAACAGCTCGTGATGATGGTCAACGTTCGTGGAGGTCTTGAAAGGAAATAATTATAGGACAGTACTGTATTCCGAACAAAATACAATACTTACGTTTGTAAATTATATACTTATGCGCAAGCGCAGTATCACCATTCTTTATCCACGAGAGAAAGCAAATGGCAGCCCGCAGGAGTGATATCATCGACTGCTCAGAAATATACACTACCTGATCAAAAGTATCCGGACTCTACAGAAATTCCATGTAATAGGAAAGGAATAAATAAATGTTACAGGAAAATGGATGCCAACTTATACAAAAGCCATTCCATAAAAACTGAGAGTATCTTTTTTGAGATGGCAACAGTGCGAAGGGGAAAAATAACCACGCAGACGACTAACTGAATTAAGGAAGTATCTATGGCAACAGAATCGTAGCAGACGATTCTGGTTTTGTTATTGCGTAGTTGTTTAGGGTACGTCTCATTACGCCATACAGCTACACTGTTAAAAATTTCACAGTTAGATTACGGGCAATGGCCGGCAACTGGGGGCCCGGCCGTTGCCCATAAAACTACGGCTTGGCCCATTTTTGTGAAAGCCCATGAAATTACGGTCTGAACCCTAAATACTAAGCCCATAATCTGAAGAGCAACGCCCACAAAAAAATAAGTTTGACCGTATTGAGCTACGCCATAATTTGAAGGGCATTGCCCATAAAAAAATAAGTTTGACCGTATTGAGCTACGCCATAATTTGAAGGGCATTGCCCATAAAAAAATAAGTTTGACCGTATTGAGCTACGCCATAATTTGAAGGGCTATACCCGAAAAAATAAGTTTGACCGTATTAACTTAAGCTGTAATTTGAAATGCAATCCCTGTAAATATGAAGTTTGGCCATATTCGGTTAAGCCTCACGGCAAGTAGTCACCAACTTTTACATAAATGCATTTTTTGTGGAAGAGTGTGCAAGTAAATGCGTGTTTTTTGTGGAAGAGTGTGTGAGTGTGAAATTGTTGGATACTTACATTATAACTGAATCAATTCAGTTCTAAATGTGAGTAATGATATTTTCATATCTTAAAATCAGGTTTATTACAATATGATAAATAATGACATCAGTTACACACAGATTTGTTTAACATTAGGCTTTACGAACTCTGTACACACAGTTGGTTGAACAATACTTACGTTACTTTTAGACATGTTTTAATTGGAGAATTATTTCTAAAGCACAGTTGGTTGAACAATACTTAGTTTCTTTTAGACATTTTAATTTGCACATACGTACTTATGTAGTATTTGCATGAATGAATACAAAGGGCAGTTATGTAGTAAAGATATGTACAGGCATATTCTTGTATTTATATGTTATATCAATGACAAACATAACTACGAACTGGCATCCGAGTACATTGCGTCTATAAGGGTATTCAATCCACAATGGTGTCAAAGTTGGTTTTTCATGTAGGTTTTGGCTAGTATTACATTTGACATAGGGTTGAATCATGCTTTTTTTGTTTTCACATTCACTGCCTTGTGTGCTGGTTCATTTTACATTCTACTGAGCACTGTGTTGTCAGTGTTCCCAGAACTTTTACTGTCTTGTTTCCTATCTCTAATTTTTGGATATTTACCTACTTTTCACATGTTTAGTAAAATTATGTCAAAAACTGGAAGTACTGCTTTTGAAAGATCACATTGCTTCCCCATAATTAAGGTATCAGAAAGAAAAGAAAAAAAATACTTGAATGGAAACGAGAGCTTTTGAACTTGATAGGGCATAATTTCAAATCTCAGACCCCCACCCAAAAGAAGAAACACTTGTTTAGACCCTGATTCTAACTGAGTCATTGTAGAACATTAATGCATATCAATATTTCTAAAATATTAAATTTTCCTGTTTGGAATGTTTTAGAAATGACTTCAGTGACTAAACCTGTTCTTTCATTGTTGTGTTGCCACAAGGAAACCATTTTGGAGCACAAATTTTTTTTTTGGAAAACTATTAAATAGTTGTATTTATAATATCTTGGCAATACCTGAAGATACTGAAACAATTTTTATTGATGTGCAAATCAGGTGTTTAGTGACAAAGGAAAAGAACACGGCAGAATCTTTAAATTTCTCAAAAAACAATTTCATCACATCATTTTGTACCAATTTCAGCACTATCATCTTAAAACATGAAATACATGCTTTGCATATTGAACATTTTGAATAGACCTTTAAAATAGGAATTACAAAATGTGTAAAAAAAATTTCATATTTTTTAACTTAAAAAAAAAGTGGCTTCTGATTTATCTTAAAATATAAATTTTCCTGGGCATCCAGGTTTTACTACCTGGGTAGGTAAATAATTTATGTATATACCCAGCTGCGCATGTAACATTTCGGATATTTTCCAAGCCCTGCTTAAAGTGACACAGGTGAAAGATTTCACTCGCAGAAATTTAGAATGAAATCAATTCTTTTTTACATTTAACTTTAATTACTACATTTGCAAAGCAAAGAAACTGTTCATGATATATTTTCACTGTCATTTTCTTGGCCAGCATTTACCAGATTCAGTAAAAAAAGAATAACCGTCGAAACTCGTTATAATGAAATTCAAGGGGGACAAAAAAAAATTGTAGCAACGTATTGTTCTTAAAACATTACAAATTTTTCATTAAAAAGTTAGTATGTACTACAGAAATTTTCATTACGCATAAGATTGCAATGCTGTAAAAGTGAAATAGTGCCCACAGAGACAAGCAAAGGTAATTTTTTTGTAATGGGAAGTTTTTGCTAAAGTAGTAATAATGAAATATATAAGCTTTAATTAATATGTATGTATGAAATTATGTACTGTATATATTTTTACTTATACATATCAGGGTTTGAAAAATACCATGCCTGAGTCGTTGACCTGGGCAGGTAAATAAATAATCTAGTTGCCCTAGGTGCCAGACTGGGCAATTAAATCTAAAAATGAAGTTCAGAATATAATTTTCTACTACAAGAAAAAAGACAGTCATCGCATGTCATGTTACTTTTCACTGCTAATCACTGGAAGTTGTATTATTGTTACGCAGTGCCAAGGACAGAAGAATATCACCTTCTTTAATTATTATGCTTTAGGTCCATAAATTGGAAGCATATGTAATTTTGCTCCAAATGTTTAAAGTCAGCGACTGAATGCATGCCTCTGATGGAACTAGCCTCTTGTGTTTATTGACAAAGGGTTAAAACTTCCTATTTTAATGTATTTCATATTTTTTCAGATATTTCATATTTTAAACGTGTTTTAAAGATTTTTATTGTAATATGGACCTGTGAGTCTGACACTGTGAAGAGAAGCTGCAATAGGAATAATGCATCGCTCCAGTGAAGATGTGAAGCTTTGGTCCGTTAAAAGGAAGGTTTGTTGCTGTGTGGAAATGACGGGTACAAGAGAAAGAGGACTTACGTTATTGGCAGAAGAGCAATAAATGTTGCAGTGATACGCTACAGAAAATAGGTCCACAGCAGCCACCCTTTCTTTTGTTGTATCCTGTACGTTGTTGGCAGGAAAAACCGGATAAAACCTTTTCGATTTGCAAAAGATACATAGAGTAAGATAGAAACTCGCGTGCGAACAAGCTATTAACAGAAGAACCAAAAGTGCAGAGACACAGCAAATCTGTTCAAACCAAAACCGAAATTTATAGTTCCCCAGTTTTCTGTACAACATAGAAAAGCATATTAGTACTTTCGGTAAATGTGTACTTCAGCGTCCTAAACTATTTCGTTGGAAAAATTTAACTGTGGGTGAAAAGTTCGATGCACACATTTTTTTAAGCATGCAAAATAATAGGGAAAGGTGAAAAATTATATTTTTAAATAAAAAGGAAATAATTTTTCTGAAGTATTAACCTGCGAGTACGATGGTTTGTAGCAGGTGGTGCGGGAGGCTGAAGCGATGCTAACGGCCACCACGTGAAGGTGCTGTGCGACGGAGCGAAGTACGAGTTGGTAGCAAATGCGTGGAAGAATACGACAGCAGTAGGGTATATTTTTCGGAAGAGTATCGTGTAATTGTGCGCAGAAGTAGTTGAAACCTGTTTTATTCATTTTTGAGAAAGATATGTGCAGAATGTCGTTATTAGTGGTTTCACAGTCTCCGAATGGAAAGAAATTAAGGAATGTAAAATAATTTATGTACGACAGAAGTTTTGAGGAAGACGTTTTGGTTCCGGTTGAACCCAAAGTTTTAGTTTTGGTTTGGAAGATGTGCACAGGTAGGTGATTTCTTCAAGCACTTCATTTGCAGTTCTGCTGTTATTCAGTACATCGTAGCTCACATTTTTTCCCTCGTGACATGGATATTTTTCAAAATAAGCAATTTTCTTCAATTCATATATCGCACTATGGCAGGGAGACAGCTTCTTGTATTGTGGCGGATAATGAAATTTTAAGCCCTGACGAAATCCGAAATGACTGACGATTTTGTACTTCCGCTTTCTCAAAATTACCCTTAAAAAAAACAAAAACTTACAATGCTGCACAAATTCAACCTCTTTCTTTCTGCATATGCCTACAAGACTTTTCGATGACTACGTACTGCTAAACCGCTTCCTTCTTAATTCTTCCGCCCGTTACTTGCCCTTCTCAACGAAGCTTCAATTCACCGGACTCCACCTTGATGCCGTTGCCGCTCTCTCGTCCTATGCCTATACCGCACGTACTCTTCCAAACCATCGCACTCTCAGGTAAATACTTTGGAAAACTTATTTCCTTTTATCTAAAAATACTATATTTTTGCACCTTTTCGCATTATTTTGCATGCTTAAAATATTGTATGTCACACTTTTCCCACACAGTTACATTTTTCCGACGAAATAATTTAGACGCTAAAGTACACATTTACCAAACTTTCTATTTCGGATCAGGGAATCATATGTGAAAGAATGAAAAATTTCACGTCTGCTTTAAAAACAATTACAAAACATGAACAAACTATATTGTGTAGCATATGAGTATAAAATGGTTCGCTCTCCTGGCAAGAAGGTACTTGCTTGGACTTGTAGTCATCCGCACGTGAATTGCACGGCGAAGCGAATCTTCCTTTCAACAAAGCAAATCTTCACATCGTTGCCGTAGTGATGTGTTAGGCCTACCACAGCGTCGCACTCGCAAGTCAATATTACAAGTTTCCTACAAAATAATTTAGGACGCTAATCTACACATTTACAGAATAATCTGCCAATGATGAAGATTGGAGTGCCATTTCAGGTGGATTCAGTAGTTTTAAAGAGTTTGTAGAAATCAATGAAAATGCATTATTGGGGAATTGAGGGATATTCAAGAAATAGCCAATGAAATTCAGGATGATGATGAAGAGACATAACAAAGAATTAACAAAAGATCCCCAGACTGTCACGAAAGCAGTGTAGAAGCTTTGGAAACACTGTCACTACATACAACTCACCGATACATCTAATTGTCACACATTCCTGTTTAAACAAACTTGAAAAAGCTGTTTTCAATGAGAGGCAACAGCAGAAACAGTCTTCAATTTTACATAACTTTAAAAAGCCATAAATATAAATAAGGTATGTAATTAAAATTTTGAGATCAAGTAATTTACATTTTTGAGTAATCTAAGCTTTAAAGTGTTAAATTTAACTAAGTAAATTCAATCATTGATATTTTTCTTATTTTGCATGTTATTCTCATGTTAATTACTTTTTAAACTTAATTTTGGCTGGAATTACACTAACTTTTACTTATGCTGCGCTCTTATTTATGCGTGCTTTGGTTTGCACTGACATATATGTGAAATATTACTGTATACATGTGATGATGAGGTGATTATAGATATAATTAAAAAATTTATATATTTTGGCTCTTCTGGTTTCCAATTAAATTTATGTAATTTATGTGTTGAGTGGTAAAAAAGCTGTTTTCAATGAGGCATATGGGGTTTGTATATATGCAGATTTCCATTGTTTGCTTCTTCCTGCTGAAAACTAAGCTAGGGATGCCTATGAGTTAACTGAGTATACCATAGTCACAAAATGATTGATAATTATATACTAAGGAATGTGAGTGAAATGGTATTCCTAAAAGCAATCAAAACCATGTAGCAGTCAGGGAGAATCAAATGTGTTTCCTGAACGAAAATGTGACATTTCATCACATGAAACTTTTTTCCCCGCCTCTAAATTGAGGCCACTGGTTCTAGGGAAGGAGAAAGCCAAAGCTGTTATGTTATGTAAAAAACAGGTTTCTTTTTTAAAGGTTTTAACGGCTAATGTGAGGAACTAAATGGGATATAAGCAGTCCCCGTCCCTAATTTAAGAGTCACTGGTTCCAGGGAAGAGAAAACGCCAGTGCTGTAAGACAAACACAACATCCATGCCATACCGGGATTCAAACCCGGACCCACTTGGACAAACAATCATAAGATGGTGCTTAGACCACTGCACCACCAGGGTGGCAAAACTAATGCCTCATATGGGACTCAAACCTTATGTTAAATTGTGACTGCTAGCCAAAAACCTTGATGTACAACCAACTCTGATACCAGAACGGCTTTAACATCCTCTAGACCAATAGTTCTCAAAGTGGGTTTCACTAAAATAATAGGGGGGCATATGCGGATTTGTTAGCAACCATACCGAGTCACATAGTGAACCAATTTTCAAAACAAAATTAATCTGAATTTATGGCTAGTGCTGGTAGGATGTGTGGTGAAGTTTAGCATATTTAGCTGAAATTTCTGAAAAATGAACTAGTGGAACTTCTCATTACAGGGTGAAAACAATCTGTTCAATGTTGAAAAAACAAAACACAAGCAATGACCAAAAAACTTTATGAGAAAACCAAATTACAGGGAACAGCTCTGACCAATTTTCATAACTGAATTCATTATCATCAGAAAATGAGCAAACAATTGGAAACTTGATGTTAAACAGCTAATAATCGTCCATCTCTGCACTCTCCAAACATTTACAAGGCAGTATTTCCCATTCCCACTGAATGAACTAGTTACTCATTCACATACAATGCAGAAATGCGTAATCTTCTATTGCCAAATAAAAAACTTATGAGACATCTTTTAACTCTGGTTGGTTTGAAAAGCATTTGTTCTTTGAAATCACTGACTAGTTTTTTTTTTTTTTTTTTTATTGGAGGTTTAACGACCACCGTGAGCAACTCAATGGGCTATAAGCAGTCGCCCGTCCCTAATTTAGGGTCACTGGTTCCAGGGAAGGGAGAGAGCCAGTGCCGTAAGACAAACACAACATCCATGTCGGACCGGGATTCGAACCCGGACCCCTTACGAACGAATGATCAGAGGCCAGCGCCTTAGACCACTGCGCCACTGGGGCGGCGACTAGTTTTTGGATTCCAAGGGAAAAAGAATTTCCAACATTGTCGAGCACTGCCTTAAGTATTTGTTGCCTTTTACAACTACATATTTATGTGAAACCTAGTGTTTTATCCTTAACCACCATAAAAACTAAATATTGAAATAAGCTGGATGTTGAAGATAACTTGTTTGTACATAAGCAAGAAAACTCAAAATATTGATGAACTTTGCAAGAGTAAATGAGCTCATACATTTTACTGATACTAAACAAATGACTTGACCAGTTTTATTTGATTTTTTTTAGCCATTTGTGCAATTTCTGTGACATCAGTGTATGTAATTTTAGCAAATATACCTGTGTATTTGTATTTTTTATATATTTTATACCCACATAAACACACTGGAATAAACTTTTCATTAAAGAATATGCCTGTACATATCTGTACTCCATAGCTAATCTTTGTATTCATTGGTGCAAATATAATACTTCACAAGTTCTTAAGTACATGAGCAAATGAAAAGGAGTCTTAAAAAAAACCCAAAGTATTGTTCAGCCAGTTTGTGCTTTAGAAATAATTCTGTCTAAATTCAGGAGTTGAACAATATGCCGTAAAAAAAAAAAAAGCACAAAACGATAAGACAATATTTATGCGTGTTATATTGCAAAATGGAATTCATTTCAGACTACAAACATACGAAGAATGCTGCCCTACGTAATTCCCAAATCAGCATGTACAGATCAAATTTATTCGACATCCTAGTCAACGCTAGGTATATACCTGGCGATAAAGACTTGCACAGAAAGTAAAGCACTGTATCATGTTGATGGTAAAACATATATGGATGTGAGAGTTATGCCCCTACCCCAGTCAAATGAAATCTTAGCTACTACATAGATTTTCCTGTGTGACAATGCTTCAGCCACCCTCGTTTGGTGGTGAAACTTTTAAAATTATATATATATATACGTACACAGTTCGTGAGCTTAATATCAAACAAAAATGTGTGTAATTGATTTCGTTACTTTTACATATCATAATAAACTTAATTTTAAAAAATGTCTACTCACATGTTTTCATGGCGTCTTTCCTGCACATGTTCGTGGCTTCGTGTTCGTCAGTTAGGGATGGGCGATATTTATCAATATCTCGAAATATCGATATTTTTGTCCGATATTTCGATATATAGTATTGATATCCAAGTTACGATATATCAGAAAATCACTATATCGGTGCGATATTCAATATATCAGCCCATGGCTGATGTGATTTAATTTGTGGAATGAAATCTGTGTTCTTTCCTCTGGCATGTCACGAAAATTATGTTGCTTGATTACTAACAAACTGCGATCTCATTATCGAGATTCACATGATATTATGTCACCTTCCGATTTCTAGAACTTTACAAGGAAAAATATCTGCTGTGTTGAAAACCTCGATGGTTGAAAATTTTAACTATTAGTTGACAGTAGGCACCCAGAAAACAAATTTAACGAACGGTTGATAGCAGATTGTTCTTTTGCCTATGAGTATTATGTTTGAAGTAAACTGGCACTTTGACCAAAATTAAATACATACCAATGACACACAATTTGAAGTGAAGCATTTTTTTTGTTTTTTTTTTGTTAGTGATAAAGTATGTAGATCTTAACAGCTGGGTAAGGAAATGCAAAACAGCTTTTCGAGAGTTTTCTTGATGTCTTACAAGTTATGTAGTATAAAGTTTGTTGTAATTCAGGCTATGTATATATCAGACGTAATTTTTTTTATCATCCTTTGACAATTATCTTGTTAATACATAGTGAAACTTCCTGAAGTAATTATATAATCTGGTAAAAATATGACTATAACAACTTTCGTCTTGCTGCTGCTTTTCCCACACTTACAGCATGTTATTTCATCTGATTGTCCATTCATTTTTTTGTTATCTAGGAGAGACAGGCTTTCATACATTAATTAGTAAATATATACTTGATGAATTTGGATTATGATATTTTTTTTATGTTTTTCATACATTAATTAGTATGGCTTTCATTAATTAATTAGTAAATATATATACTTGATTAATTTGGATTACGATATTTTTATGTTTTTATTTTTATAATCATATTTTAACGGAGGACTAATAATCGTTAGCATTTTTTTAAATATCTTTCTGGAAAAATAATTGCTTTCTATGAAAAGGCCATCACAAATTATTCGTATTCTAATTACTGTTTTTAACAAAAATGTCACTTGTAAACATATTATAAGCACTTTAATTTTTTTGCTTATGCCATGGGAACTATTTTTGCTTACACCATAGAAGTAATTATATCTGTATACTCCATTAACATTGTGTTCTGTCTTAAACGATAAAAAAAATAGCAAACATTGTTCACACTTTCTGAAAAATATAAATGTATACAAAATGCTCTAAAAATTACAATAAAAAAGTTTTTTTAAGATTTTTTTCCATAACATTTCCTTGCAAGCTGATATAATGTTAACTTTGACATTTGCATCCCAACAAAAATAGTTATTCTTTCTATAATTCAGTTATTCCCACGTTAATTGATGGTTAAGATTACAGTCTGCTGGGATTAATAAGTACTTCTGTTTTTTTGTCATTTATGTCATACTGAAGCTTCAACTTACCTTTTCTCGAAATGTTGGAAATACATATTTCTCGTAATCTCACATTGATGAAAAACTCATGAAAACATTCCTTTGCAACTGGGATTTTTGGAAACTTCTTAGCAGAAACCATATCCCTGCTCGTCGAGCAATGCCCACACATGAAACAAGAAAATCACCTTTTGGGTTTTGGAAAGTATATTCAGCATTTCTGCATATTACAAGCTCACTTCTGTTGCATGATTTTTTTATTTATTTTTGCATCAAAACTTTCTGCTATATATTTTTTTTTATTTTAGGATCTGAAAAACAATATTTTATGTGTTTTTCATATCACTAAAAATACAGCTTGAGAGCTGCAATCTTGCATAAAGATAGTTTTAAGCTATAAAATGTAATAATAAAGGACAAATAAAATTGCTCCCTTTTAGCAGGAGAAAGCAGCTCTTGAAAAAAAAATTCAGCTGATGTTTCTAAGAAATTATCTGAGAAAACTGGTAGGATATTTATTCCCCACATTCACTGCCAAGCTTGTGTATTATAATTAGTTATTACTTATTACCAAAACAATTTTTTAAGGTAAAGAATATTTTTATGTCTTAAGAGACACATATGGTTGAGTCATCATTAGACTATGAAAATGCTATCTGTGGAGAGTAGTTACTCAATTATGTTTGCTCATGCTGATGAAACAATCCTGTTGGCAGAGAGCAAAAGTGAGTTGCAGCGTATGTTGTCCCACATGTATGAAGTTTGTATGAATTTCAAACTTAGTATATGAAAGGAAAAACCCAAAGTTATGTTTTTGACAGATGAATTATTAGTATTAAATCAAACAGATCAGTCTAAATGGCAAAGAGATTGACCAGGTAAATCAATTTACATATTTAGGAAGCATGTTTGACAGAGGAAACAAATTAGGTGGTGAAATTAGTAGGCTAGTAAATTCATCTTTGAAAGTCACAGCTGCTTCAGGAGGATTTTGAATAAATGATGAATGATAGGTTCTCAAAAAAGTCCCTAATAGTTGTGTGTGAAAAAGTACAGTAATTGTTCCTACTCTGATGTGCAGCAGTGAAGGTGGAGTACTGCAGATGAAACATAGGAGTGATTTGTGAGCTGTAGAGATGTGTTACTTATGGGGGTGGGGGCAAGATATGTTTTGATCATGTGAGGAATGAAGATGTTTTGTAGATGAGTAGTGTGAAGCAAAATATTGTTTGTAAGGTGGGGACAAATATTCTTTGGTGGTTTGGAGAATGAGTGGTGAGATGATTACTAGGAGAATTTATTCTGCACAAGTGACAGGAAGAAAATGTAGAAGATCAAGGGAGGACCAGATTCAGGAATTCCTGCATGAGAAAAAGAGAATAAATGTGAAGTACAAATGGTCTTGTGTGTGATGGATGTCAGTGAAGCTCAAGTTGTGAGCTGAGATCACTGTAAATGCAGATGTTTGATACATCAAGAGTAAATAAAATGTATTGCCATCAGTTTTAAACTTTAATCCAGCAGATAAGCTCTCATCAAGAAACTAACCTATGATCTTAGAGAACAGCTTAGTGATATATATGCATGTAAAGAGAAAATCCCTCATCTACAGCAAGTTGAATATAACTAGAGGTGAGAAATCAGTACTTATTTTTGTGTTGTTTTGGTGTTAATAAGTGAAACATTAAATGTTATATCCCATTTGAGTTCAAAACTGTAAAAAAAAAAATTTTAATCTGCTGACTTCCTTAATTTTAAGGATAGACTCCACCAATGCGCATTTAAAATGTAAAAAAAAAAATGATATGATATCGAAGATAGCTCCTCAGGCGTTTTAGACTTGATAAAGAATACTTCAGATATTTATTGTGTACAAGTTTTTAATGGAGTTGAGAAATCCAAAGAAATGGACTGAGAACTGGAAAAAAATGCGTGAAGTGAAGTGGTGTGTGTGTGTGTGTGTGTGTGTGTGTGTGTGTGTGTGTGTGTGTGTTGATCTCCATGAGCATCTAAAGTTGTTCCCGAATGTGTAGAAGCTCGATTCACCATAAGCAGACACATGTCCCTAATTTAGGGCGAGTGGTTCCAGGAAAGACAAGACAGGAACAACTTCTTTATGTATTTTACCACTTGGTAGGCACATTTTCCATGATTATTTAGATACTGAATAGTTTCCATGACATTTAATGAACATTTCATGACTGAATAGATTTTATTCATGACATTTAATAAATAGATTTCTTGACTGAATAGATTTCATGACATTTAATTGCTAAAACCTGGAAAGAGCGACATCTTTGTTTATTCTCTGACGCCACATATTTGGAGGATTTTCATATTTAATGAACAGTGCTTCTTATTTTGAAAATTTGACTGTTTTCTAGCAGTTTCTGAGGAAGAAGTAATCTTTTTGTATGAGAATTTTCCTGATATTGATGCTGAATCAGTTGTAGCAGGTATAAAATCACATACAATTTTTGCAAACTTGAACAAATGTAAAACCGATGGGTGCAATGCAAGGTATTCATATAATCTTTAATGGTAGTCTAAGAACTCCCTTCCTACAGCTAGTGTCAAACATTTGGCACAATGTATTGCCTTTTAATCAAACCAAGAACCCATATTTATGAGTACAAATGCAATTTTTACATTGCACATTTATTAGATTTTAGCAGCAAAAGAATTTTGAAAAAAGTAACTTTGTATACTGTAAAGAAACACTAGAGAAATCAAATGAGGAAGAGCACTGCACATTAAAACTTTTCTGGACAACATAATTTTGTTAATGCCATTCCGTTTAAGAATAACAGTTTTCACAAAAAAATAAAAAAAAAAAAATATGTTCACAGTTATTATCAAGAGAGAAATAGACATAATGACAAAATGGATAACACTGGGCAAATTAGGCCGAAACCTGTTAACAAGGTTTGTTGTATTTTCAGTTTTTTTTTTTTGTTTTTTTTTTACAAAAAAAAAATTATATATGTATCTACAGTGTATATGCACACTAACTTTGAAATAATATATTTTCATGTATGTGTGCAAACTTCTTCAAAATTGCATTAAAAAGCTCTAGCCATTTACCTCTCAACAATATTATGACTTTGCAGAACATTCTGCATTAGAAATTGCAATTATATGCTGTGATTACAGGCTAAGGGGGTAATGTTTCAGACAGAAGTAACCCAGTGATTTTGTTTTAGGCATTTTACTCCGCTTTTGTACTTAAATAAACATTTCGAATAATGGAAAAACCTTAACATGTGTAGAATAATCAAATCAATGAGACTTATTTACCCAATTGCCTGTGGTTTACTGGTCTTCTATGTAGCAAAATATTTCTGCCACAAATTCCATTTCAAGTGTGTTTTTTTATTCATGTATATTCTTTAAAAAGATGTTGAGTGTGCTTAACAGGAAAGTTGACATCTAATTTGTTTACTTTCAAATGATAACCAAAACCTTCAAATATCGTTGGTGACAGTTGATACTATCCACAGCCACAGCAACCCCCCCCCCCCATTAGTGGAAGGGGAGTGCAGATGTTATATAAACACAAAAGTGCACAACACTTTTATGATTGCTTTTTTGACTAATTTTGTCTCGCTGTATCAACAATCTTGCATAGGTAGCAATGTTAAGTACAGAGAATCATGATAACATGTTTTGGTAAAAAAAAACAGTTTCCGCATTTATGTTCTGTAAATTTATGTGACAACTTCCTGCCCTTTGGCCACTTTCATCCCATCTGTGCTCTGCCCCTTCATTAAGAAATGCAACAAGGGGCATATATAGATTTTTTCTGAGGGCGTGCCGTGCCAATGAAATGAAAAAAAATTAAATCCACCAGGACAAAATAAAAGAATGAGAATAGAAAAAAAAAAAAAAATTTAACGTAAATTAATGAATTTTTTTATTAAATTAAGCATTTTTGTTTCCAATGTAAGGCACATTTTAACAATAAATAAAACACATTTAAACACTTTGGGGGGGGGGGGGGGAGTGGGCATAAATATATGCCACCTTACATTACATAAATGTATAAAATATATAATATAAATACGCCCTTACATTACCATGGCTACGATGTAAACAACCCTGATGTTGGCTTTCCAGCTCAGCATACGAGATATATTTTTAGCGAATTTTTATGAATTATAAAAACGTAAAATGTTAATTCCGCTGTCGAAAATATTTATTTACGTAACAAAACAACGTAAAAGGGCGAAATAAAAGCACTAAGTTTTTAACGAGTTTTAAAGTCGTAAAACCCATGGCGTCGGTCTTGTAAAAAAACGTTAAATATCAATTCCGCTATCGGAAATAATTATTTACACAACAAAACGACTGAAATGGCAAAATAAACGCACTACGTTTATTTCCAAGTACAGCGACCGTCTTGTAAAAGGTACGAAGTTAGTAATATACATTACTTTTCTGAGATATCACTATTTTAATGGTATTAACAAAACTTGATTGCAGCTATATTTTCAAGCTGCAGGATAATTTAGTACTGGCTGAGATTTGTGCGAACAAGCCAACAGCCAATTAGTCCCAAGTTCCCAATAGCCAATACTTAACACAACATTGGATCGGATTCAGTAATAACCCAAATGCAGTATGCAGTGAATAAACCGAAATATCAGTCTTATTGTGATCAGAAGTATTGAAAAATATCGAAAAATCAATCTGATATCATCATCATCATCATCATCATTGTCAACCATTATCAATCCACTGCTGGACGAAGGTCTCCCCAAGTTTCCTCCACAACGGTCTGTCTTGTGCCAGTCTCCTCCATGTCACTCCCGCATACTTTCGAATTTCATCCACCCATCTTCCATGTGGTCTTTTCCTGTCCCTTGGAATCCAATCTAATATATTGATCTTTAAATACAGATATTTTCGATTCAATATATCGGTCTCAGAAATATTTAAAGATATCATACTTTTGAAAATATCATCCATCCCTTCGTCTTGGTAAAAAAAACGAGCAGCCACCGTAAAATCACGTGACGACTCGCTGACCAATAGCAGAAAGCGACGCATGCCGCATTCCTTTTCTGTCATTATCGTTCATTGGCTAGCCCGTGCCTCTTAGCAACGCCCGTAAAATTAGGGTTTGGAACAGTTGTCCTACATATCCATGCCCGTTAAAATACGGGCATCGCCTTTAAACTGCAGAAACGAGCCTTGATCGTAAAAATACACGGGCAACAAGACTTTTTTTACGGGAATTTTTAACAGTGTATGCAGTGTACATCTGCATTTACAGTGATCTCAGCTCACAACTTGAGCTTCACTGACATCCATCACACACAAGACCATTTGTACTTCACATTTATTCTCTTTTTCTCATGCAGGAATTCCTGAATCTGGTCCTCCCTTGATCTTCTACATTTTCTTCCTGTCACTTGTGCAGAATAAATTCTCCTAGTAATCATCTCACCACTCATTCTCCAAACCACCAAAGAATATTTGTCCCCACCTTACAAACAATATTTTGCTTCACACTACTCATCTACAAACATCTTCATTCCTCACATGATCAAAACATATCTTGCCCCCACCCCCATAAGTAACACATCTCTACAGCTCACAAATCACTCCTATGTTTCATCTGCAGTACTCCACCTTCACTGCTGCACATCAGAGTAGGAACAATTACTGTACTTTTTCACACACAACTATTAGGGACTTTTTTGAGAACCTATCATTCATCATTTATTCAAAATCCTCCTGAAGCAGCTGTGACTTTCAAAGATGAATTTACTAGCCTACTAATTTCACCACCTAATTTGTTTCCTCTGTCAAACATGCTTCCTAAATATGTAAATTGATTTACCTGGTCAATCTCTTTGCCATTTAGACTGATCTGTTTGATTTAATACTAATAATTCATCTGTCAAAAACATAACTTTGGGTTTTCCTTTCATATCATCATCATCATCATTGTCAACCATTATCAATCCACTGCTGGACGAAGGTCTCCCCAAGTTTCCTCCACAACGGTCTGTCTTGTGCCAGTCTCCTCCATGTCACTCCCGCATATTTACGAATTTCATCCACCCATCTCCCATGTGGTCTTCTTCTGGGTCTTTTCCTGTCCCTTGGAATCCAATCTAAAATTTCGGCTGTCCATCTATGGTCTGTCCTTCTGGCAGTATGTCCAGCCCATTGCCATTTCAGGGATTTAACTCTGATCATGATGTCTTCCACTCTCGTCATTTTCGGATCCACGAGTTCCTCTTCTTATCTCTCCTGGTTATACCAAGCATGCACCTCTCCATGCTTCTTTGAGTTGTCTGCAGCCTTTGTATGTCTCTTTTAGTTAAGGTCCACGTCTCTGCACCATACGTAAGCACTGGAAGGATGCATTGATCAAACACTTTTCTTTTAAGACATAATGGCATATTGCTCTTGAAAATTATGCTGTTTCTTCCAAAAGCTCTCCAGGCAAGTTTTGTACGCCTATTAATTTCTTCATCAATGTGACCCTCACTTGATATCTGCTGTCCAAGATAAACATACGTATCTGTTATCTCCAGTTTTTTCTCCATCAATCGATAAATCTTCATTTCTTGTAAAAGCATTGAACATCACTTTTGTCTTCTGAAAGTTCATTTTTAATCCCACTTCTTTACTCTTGTCAGCAAGTTCCTGGATCATACTCTGCAGCTCTGATGGGATAGTTGCAAAAATGACTACGTCATCAGCAAAACGAAGGTGGGTTAGATAATCTCCATTAATCTTTATCCCTTTGTTTTCCCAGTCCAGTGATTGAAAGACATTTTCCAATGTGGCATTAAAGAGCTTCGGAGATATGGTGTCACCTTGTCTCACTCCCTTTCCAATTTTTATGTGTGTTGTATTTTCTAACAGCCGAATCTTTGCACTTGCATTTTCATAGATGTTATTAATAATATTAATGTATGCATCTTCAATACCGCAGGATTTCAGAGCCATTGCAACTGCTGATGGTTTCACCGAATCAAAGGCTTTTTCATAATCGATAAAAGCCATGCACAATGGAAGTTCATATTCCCTCGCTCTTTCAATTAGTTCTCTCAGTACGTGGATATGATCTATTGTGCTGTAGCCACTCCTGAATCCAGCTTGTTCTCTCGGTTGAGCCATGTCCAGTGTTACCTTCAAGCGGTGTGAAAGAACTTTAGTGAAGATTTTATAAACCACTGATAGGAGGCTGATAGGTCTGTAGTTCCTGAGATCCTCAATGTCACCTTTTTTATGTAGCAGGATCATTGTAGCATTGTTCCAATCCTCAGGAATCTTCCCTTCATTAAGGCATCGAGTGAAAATTTGGGCAGTACTGTTTCAATTTCTCCACTTGCTTCTTGTATGATGTCTATAGTAATTCCATCTTCTCCTGGAGCTTTCCCCGCTTCATGTTCTTGATTGCATGAGCAACTTCTGCTGGGAGGACTGGAAGAACTCTGGTACCTTTCATGATGTCTGGAGTACATGTATCATCCCTTTCATATAATTTGGAGTAGAAATCTTTCACTCTTGTCAAAATTTCGCCTCTATTTCTTGTTACAGAACCATCTTCTTTTCTCAGTGCCATAATCTGTTTTCTTCCCTTACTGAGATGTCCCTTTGCTATCTTTAGGCTTTGGTTGTTTTCAATTGCTTTCCTCACTAGCTCACAGTTGAATTTCCTTACGTCTTCAGTGATACTTTTTCGTGCTGTCTTGCATAGCTCTATATATTCCACTTTGGAAGTCACATCTTCTTTTAGTTGTCCTCATCTCTCTTCTTTTTTGCATCAACATTTTGGTTTTCCTGATAATTTGTTTACATGCAACTTGTTCTTAGACCCAGCTAATTTTGTTGCTGTTTCCATAAGAGCTTTGGTTACTTTTCTGTTAACTTCCGAAATATCCACTTCTTCCGATGTTAGGTCTTCTAAAGCAGAGAATCTGTTCTTCAGTTCCAACTTGAAAGTATTATGGTGTTTTTTAAGGTTGGTTATGTCAATACATTTTGTTTGTCTTATGAGCTTGCCACGTTCCAGTTTAGTGTTGAGGTGCATCTTACATCTCACCAATCTATGGTCACTACCTGTGTTGAACTTGTTCAGCACACTGCAGTCTTCGATGACGAATTTTTGTTACACATAATAAAATCAATTTCACTTGTCGTCCCAATTGGATGTCTCCATGTCCATTTCCTGTGTGGCTTTTTCTTGAAAAAGGAATTCAAGATGAAAAATCCTTCTGCCTCTGCAAACTCAACGAGAGTATTTCCACGCTGGTTTCTGTTGCCGTGACCGAATTTACCTACTGAAGTTTCATTCTGTTGCCGGTGCCCTATTTTTGCATTGAAATCTCCCATAATTATCTTCAAGTGCTGCTTACCTTTATTATTTAGATGACGAATTTCCTCATAAAATTCTTCAATTTCTTCTTCAGGATGACTTGTGGTGGGTGCATAAGTTTGAATAATCTGAGCCTGGTATCTTCTCGATAGTTGGATAACGAGTCGTGCAGCTCTGTCAGAGGAACTTTCAACTTCTACCACTTTATGCTTCAGTTTCTTGTTTATTATAAATCCAACACCACTAGTTCTGCCAGTATCTGTCCCACGATAATAGAAGAGATGTCCACTTTTCAGTTCAATGAGATCTTCTCCTTTTCTCCTTACCTCACTTAGCCCGACGATGTCCCACTTGATCCTTTGTAGTTCCTCTTCCAATTCAAGAAGCCTTGAATCAGAAGATAGGGAGCGTCCGTTATAGGTAGCCAAGGTCAGCATCAAATGGCAGCCTAGTCCGGTCCTCCGGGGATTCTTAGCACCCTCTGCCTTCATGTCGCACTGGCCGCTGCCTTGACCAGGTACATTCCAGCTGCCGGAGACTGAGGGCCAAGATTTAAGTTGTAGAGTCATTTTGGAGGTGTTTGGCCATAACTCACCACGCTGGCCAAGCGGGTTGGTGAGTGTGGGATAGCATTTCCTCTGATCCCGATGGTATAGTTATACCGCTATTTGCGGTCGTCAGAGCCCCTTTAGTGGGAACAGGATGCACCACGAGAAGGCGGGGTTGACATTTGTCAAGGAGAGGCTGTGATGTTACGCATCACCTGACCTTACATCCCTCCTTTCATATACTAAGTTTGAAATTCATACAAACTTCATACATGTGGGACAACATACGCTGCAACTCACTTTTTGCTCTCTGCCAACAGGATTGTTTCATCAGCATGAGCAAACATAATTGAGTAACTACTCTCCACAGATAGCATTTTCATAGTCTAATGATGACTCAACCATATGTGTCTCTTAAGACATAAAAATATTCTTTACCTTAAAAAATTGTTTTGGTAATAAGTAATAACTAATTATAATACACAAGCTTGGCAGTGAATGTGGGGAATAAATATCCTACCAGTTTTCTCAGATAATTTCTTAGAAACATCAGCTGAATTTTTTTTTTCAAGAGCTGCTTTCTCCTGCTAAAAGGGAGCAATTTTATTTGTCCTTTATTATTACATTTTATAGCTTAAAACTATCTTTATGCAAGATTGCAGCTCTCAAGCTGTATTTTTAGTGATATGAAAAACACATAAAATATTGTTTTTCAGATCCTAAAATAAAAAAAAATATATAGCAGAAAGTTTTGATGCAAAAATAAATAAAAAAATCATGCAACAGAAGTGAGCTTGTAATATGCAGAAATGCTGAATATACTTTCCAAAACCCAAAAGGTGATTTTCTTGTTTCATGTGTGGGCATTGCTCGACGAGCAGGGATATGGTTTCTGCTAAGAAGTTTCCAAAAATCCCAGTTGCAAAGGAATGTTTTCTGAGTTTTTCATCAATGTGAGATTACGAGAAATATGTATTTCCAACATTTCGAGAAAAGGTAAGTTGAAGCTTCAGTATGACATAAATGACAAAAAAACAGAAGTACTTATTAATCCCAGCAGACTGTAATCTTAACCATCAATTAACGTGGGAATAACTGAATTATAGAAAGAATAACTATTTTTGTTGGGATGCAAATGTCAAAGTTAACATTATATCAGCTTGCAAGGAAATGTTATGGAAAAAAATCTTTAAAAAAACTTTTTTATTGTAATTTTTAGAGCATTTTGTATACATTTATATTTTTCAGAAGGTGTGAACAATGTTTGCTATTTTTTTTATCGTTTAAGACAGAACACAATGTTAATGGAGTATACAGATATAATTACTTCTATGGTGTAAGCAAAAATAGTTCCCATGGCATAAGCAAAAAAATTAAAGTGCTTATAATATGTTTACAAGTGACATTTTTGTTAAAAACAGTAATTAGAATACGAATAATTTTGTGATGGCCTTTTCATAGAAAGCAATTATTTTTCCAGAAAGATATTTAAAAAAATGCTAACGATTATTAGTCCTCCGTTAAAATATGATTATAAAAATAAAAACATAAAAATATCGTAATCCAAATTAATCAAGTATATATATTTACTAATTAATTAATGAAAGCCATACTAATTAATGTATGAAAAACATAAAAAAATATCATAATCCAAATTCATCAAGTATATATTTACTAATTAATGTATGAAAGCCTGTCTCTCCTAGATAACAAAAAAATGAATGGACAATCAGAGGAAATAACATGCTGTAAGTGTGGGAAAATCAGCAGCAAGACAAAAGTTGTTATGCTCATATTTTTACCAGATTATATAATTACTTCAGGAAGTTTCACTATGTATTAACAAGATAATTGTCAAAGGATGATAAAAAAATTACGTCTGATATATACATAGCCTGAATTACAACAAACTTTATACTACATAACTTGTAAGACATCAAGAAAACTCTCGAAAAGCTGTTTTGCATTTCCTTACCCAGCTGTTAAGATCTACATACTTTATCACTAACAAAAAAAAAAACAAAAAAAAATGCTTCACTTCAAATTGTGTGTCATTGGTATGTATTTAATTTTGGTCAAAGTGCCAGTTTACTTCAAACATAATACTCATAGGCAAAAGAACAATCTGCTATCAACCGTTCGTTAAATTTGTTTTCTGGGTGCCTACTGTCAACTAATAGTTAAAATTTTCAACCATCGAGGTTTTCAACACAGCAGATATTTTTCCTTGTAAAGTTCTAGAAATCGGAAGGTGACATAATATCATGTGAATCTCGATAATGAGATCGCAGTTTGTTAGTAATCAAGCAACATAATTTTCGTGACATGCCAGAGGAAAGAACACAGATTTCATTCCACAAATTAAATCACATCAGCCATGGGCTGATATATTGAATATCGCACCGATATAGTGATTTTCTGATATATCGTAACTTGGATATCAATACTATATATCGAAATATCGGACAAAAATATCGATATTTTGAGATATTGATAAATATCGCCCATCCCTAACTGACGAACACGAAGCCACGAACATGTGCAGGAAAGACGCCATGAAAACATGTGAGTAGACATTTTTTAAAATTAAGTTTATTATGATATGTAAAAGTAACGAAATCAATTACACACATTTTTGTTTGATATTAAGCTCACGAACTGTGTACGTATATATATATATATAATTTTAAAAGTTTCACCACCAAACGAGGGTGGCTGAAGCATTGTCACACAGGAAAATCTATGTAGTAGCTAAGATTTCATTTGACTGGGGTAGGGGCATAACTCTCACATCCATATATGTTTTACCATCAATATGATACAGTGCTTTACTTACTGTGCAAGTCTTTATCGCCAGGTATATACCTAGCGTTGACTAGGATGTCGAATAAATTCGATCTGTACATGCTGATTTGGGAATTACGTAGGGCAGCATTCTTCGTATGTTTGTAGTCTGAAATGAATTCCATTTTGCAATATAACACGCATAAATATTGTCTTATCGTTTTGTGCTTTTTTTTTTTTTACGGCATAGTGTTCAACTCCTGAATTTAGACAGAATTATTTCTAAATCACAAACTGGCTGAACAATACTTTGGGTTTTTTTTTAAGACTCCTTTTCATTTGCTCATGTACTTAAGAACTTGTGAAGTATTATATTTGCACCAATGAATACAAAGATTAGCTATGGAGTACAGATATGTACAGGCATATTCTTTAATGAAAAGTTTATTCCAGTGTGTTTATGTGGGTATAAAATATATAAAAAATACAAATACACAGGTATATTTGCTAAAATTACATACACTGATGTCACAGAAATTGCACAAATGGCTAAAAAAAAAAAATCAAATAAAACTGGTCAAGTCATTTGTTTAGTATCAGTAAAATGTATGAGCTCATTTACTCTTGCAAAGTTCATCAATATTTTGAGTTTTCTTGCTTATGTACAAACAAGTTATCTTCAACATCCAGCTTATTTCAATATTTAGTTTTTATGGTGGTTAAGGATAAAACACTGGTTTCACATAAATATGTAGTTGTAAAAGGCAACAAATACTTAAGGCAGTGCTCGACAATGTTGGAAATTCTTTTTCCCTTGGAATCCAAAAACTAGTCGCCGCCCCAGTGGCGCAGTGGTCTAAGGCGCTGGCCTCTGATCATTCGTTCGTAAGGGGTCCGGGTTCGAATCCCGGTCCGACATGGATGTTGTGTTTGTCTTACGGCACTGGCTCTCTCCCTTCCCTGGAACCAGTGACCCTAAATTAGGGACGGGCGACTGCTTATAGCCCATTGAGTTGCTCACGGTGGTCGTTAAACCTCCAATAAAAAAAAAAAAAAAAACTAGTCAGTGATTTCAAAGAACAAATGCTTTTCAAACCAACCAGAGTTAAAAGATGTCTCATAAGTTTTTTATTTGGCAATAGAAGATTACGCATTTCTGCATTGTATGTGAATGAGTAACTAGTTCATTCAGTGGGAATGGGAAATACTGCCTTGTAAATGTTTGGAGAGTGCAGAGATGGACGATTATTAGCTGTTTAACATCAAGTTTCCAATTGTTTGCTCATTTTCTGATGATAATGAATTCAGTTATGAAAATTGGTCAGAGCTGTTCCCTGTAATTTGGTTTTCTCATAAAGTTTTTTGGTCATTGCTTGTGTTTTGTTTTTTCAACATTGAACAGATTGTTTTCACCCTGTAATGAGAAGTTCCACTAGTTCATTTTTCAGAAATTTCAGCTAAATATGCTAAACTTCACCACACATCCTACCAGCACTAGCCATAAATTCAGATTAATTTTGTTTTGAAAATTGGTTCACTATGTGACTCGGTATGGTTGCTAACAAATCCGCATATGCCCCCCCCCCCTATTATTTTAGTGAAACCCACTTTGAGAACTATTGGTCTAGAGGATGTTAAAGCCGTTCTGGTATCAGAGTTGGTTGTACATCAAGGTTTTTGGCTAGCAGTCACAATTTAACATAAGGTTTGAGTCCCATATGAGGCATTAGTTTTGCCACCCTGGTGGTGCAGTGGTCTAAGCACCATCTTATGATTGTTTGTCCAAGTGGGTCCGGGTTTGAATCCCGGTATGGCATGGATGTTGTGTTTGTCTTACAGCACTGGCGTTTTCTCTTCCCTGGAACCAGTGACTCTTAAATTAGGGACGGGGACTGCTTATATCCCATTTAGTTCCTCACATTAGCCGTTAAAACCTTTAAAAAAGAAACCTGTTTTTTACATAACATAACAACTTTGGCTTTCTCCTTCCCTAGAACCAGTGGCCTCAATTTAGAGGCGGGGAAAAAAGTTTCATGTGATGAAATGTCACATTTTCGTTCAGGAAACACATTTGATTCTCCCTGACTGCTACATGGTTTTGATTGCTTTTAGGAATACCATTTCACTCACATTCCTTAGTATATAATTATCAATCATTTTGTGACTATGGTATACTCAGTTAACTCATAGGCATCCCTAGCTTAGTTTTCAGCAGGAAGAAGCAAACAATGGAAATCTGCATATATACAAACCCCATATGCCTCATTGAAAACAGCTTTTTTACCACTCAACACATAAATTACATAAATTTAATTGGAAACCAGAAGAGCCAAAAAATATAAATTTTTTAATTATATCTATAATCACCTCATCATCACATGTATACAGTAATATTTCACATATATGTCAGCGCAAACCAAAGCACGCATAAATAAGAGCGCAGCATAAGTAAAAGTTAGTGTAATTCCAGCCAAAATTAAGTTTAAAAAGTAATTAACATGAGAATAACATGCAAAATAAGAAAAATATCAATGATTGAATTTACTTAGTTAAATTTAACACTTTAAAGCTTAGATTACTCAAAAATGTAAATTACTTGATCTCAAAATTTTAATTACATACCTTTTTTATATTTATGGCTTTTTAAAGTTATGTAAAATTGAAGACTGTTTCTGCTGTTGCCTCTCATTGAAAACAGCTTTTTCAAGTTTGTTTAAACAGGAATGTGTGACAATTAGATGTATCGGTGAGTTGTATGTAGTGACAGTGTTTCCAAAGCTTCTACACTGCTTTCGTGACAGTCTGGGGATCTTTTGTTAATTCTTTGTTATGTCTCTTCATCATCATCCTGAATTTCATTGGCTATTTCTTGAATATCCCTCAATTCCCCAATAATGCATTTTCATTGATTTCTACAAACTCTTTAAAACTACTGAATCCACCTGAAATGGCACTCCAATCTTCATCATTGGCAGATTATTCTGTAAATGTGTAGATTAGCGTCCTAAATTATTTTGTAGGAAACTTGTAATATTGACTTGCGAGTGCGACGCTGTGGTAGGCCTAACACATCACTACGGCAACGATGTGAAGATTTGCTTTGTTGAAAGGAAGATTCGCTTCGCCGTGCAATTCACGTGCGGATGACTACAAGTCCAAGCAAGTACCTTCTTGCCAGGAGAGCGAACCATTTTATACTCATATGCTACACAATATAGTTTGTTCATGTTTTGTAATTGTTTTTAAAGCAGACGTGAAATTTTTCATTCTTTCACATATGATTCCCTGATCCGAAATAGAAAGTTTGGTAAATGTGTACTTTAGCGTCTAAATTATTTCGTCGGAAAAATGTAACTGTGTGGGAAAAGTGTGACATACAATATTTTAAGCATGCAAAATAATGCGAAAAGGTGCAAAAATATAGTATTTTTAGATAAAAGGAAATAAGTTTTCCAAAGTATTTACCTGAGAGTGCGATGGTTTGGAAGAGTACGTGCGGTATAGGCATAGGACGAGAGAGCGGCAACGGCATCAAGGTGGAGTCCGGTGAATTGAAGCTTCGTTGAGAAGGGCAAGTAACGGGCGGAAGAATTAAGAAGGAAGCGGTTTAGCAGTACGTAGTCATCGAAAAGTCTTGTAGGCATATGCAGAAAGAAAGAGGTTGAATTTGTGCAGCATTGTAAGTTTTTGTTTTTTTTAAGGGTAATTTTGAGAAAGCGGAAGTACAAAATCGTCAGTCATTTCGGATTTCGTCAGGGCTTAAAATTTCATTATCCGCCACAATACAAGAAGCTGTCTCCCTGCCATAGTGCGATATATGAATTGAAGAAAATTGCTTATTTTGAAAAATATCCATGTCACGAGGGAAAAAATGTGAGCTACGATGTACTGAATAACAGCAGAACTGCAAATGAAGTGCTTGAAGAAATCACCTACCTGTGCACATCTTCCAAACCAAAACTAAAACTTTGGGTTCAACCGGAACCAAAACGTCTTCCTCAAAACTTCTGTCGTACATAAATTATTTTACATTCCTTAATTTCTTTCCATTCGGAGACTGTGAAACCACTAATAACGACATTCTGCACATATCTTTCTCAAAAATGAATAAAACAGGTTTCAACTACTTCTGCGCACAATTACACGATACTCTTCCGAAAAATATACCCTACTGCTGTCGTATTCTTCCACGCATTTGCTACCAACTCGTACTTCGCTCCGTCGCACAGCACCTTCACGTGGTGGCCGTTAGCATCGCTTCAGCCTCCCGCACCACCTGCTACAAACCATCGTACTCGCAGGTTAATACTTCAGAAAAATTATTTCCTTTTTATTTAAAAATATAATTTTTCACCTTTCCCTATTATTTTGCATGCTTAAAAAATGTGTGCATCGAACTTTTCACCCACAGTTAAATTTTTCCAACGAAATAGTTTAGGACGCTGAAGTACACATTTACCGAAAGTACTAATATGCTTTTCTATGTTGTACAGAAAACTGGGGACCTATAAATTTCGGTTTTGGTTTGAACAGATTTGCTGTGTCTCTGCACTTTTGGTTCTTCTGTTAATAGCTTGTTCGCACGCGAGTTTCTATCTTACTCTATGTATCTTTTGCAAATCGAAAAGGTTTTATCCGGTTTTTCCTGCCAACAACGTACAGGATACAACAAAAGAAAGGGTGGCTGCTGTGGACCTATTTTCTGTAGCGTATCACTGCAACATTTATTGCTCTTCTGCCAATAACGTAAGTCCTCTTTCTCTTGTACCCGTCATTTCCACACAGCAACAAACCTTCCTTTTAACGGACCAAAGCTTCACATCTTCACTGGAGCGATGCATTATTCCTATTGCAGCTTCTCTTCACAGTGTCAGACTCACAGGTCCATATTACAATAAAAAGCTTTAAAACACGTTTAAAATATGAAATATCTGAAAAAATATGAAATACATTAAAATATGAAGTTTTAACCCTTTGTCAATAAACACAAGAGGCTAGTTCCATCAGAGGCATGCATTCAGTCGCTGACTTTAAACATTTGGAGCAAAATTACATATGCTTCCAATTTATGGACCTAAAGCATAATAATTAAAGAAGGTGATATTCTTCTGTCCTTGGCACTGCGTAACAATAATACAACTTCCAGTGATTAGCAGTGAAAAGTAACATGACATGCGATGACTGTCTTTTTTCTTGTAGTAGAAAATTATATTCTGAACTTCATTTTTAGATTTAATTGCCCAGTCTGGCACCTAGGGCAACTAGATTATTTATTTACCTGCCCAGGTCAACGACTCAGGCATGGTATTTTTCAAACCCTGATATGTATAAGTAAAAATATATACAGTACATAATTTCATACATACATATTAATTAAAGCTTATATATTTCATTATTACTACTTTAGCAAAAACTTCCCATTACAAAAAAATTACCTTTGCTTGTCTCTGTGGGCACTATTTCACTTTTACAGCATTGCAATCTTATGCGTAATGAAAATTTCTGTAGTACATACTAACTTTTTAATGAAAAATTTGTAATGTTTTAAGAACAATACGTTGCTACAATTTTTTTTTGTACCCCTTGAATTTCATTATAACGAGTTTCGACGGTTATTCTTTTTTTACTGAATCTGGTAAATGCTGGCCAAGAAAATGACAGTGAAAATATATCATGAACAGTTTCTTTGCTTTGCAAATGTAGTAATTGAAGTTAAATGTAAAAAAGAATTGATTTCATTCTAAATTTCTGCGAGTGAAATCTTTCACCTGTGTCACTTTAAGCAGGGCTTGGAAAATATCCGAAATGTTACAGGTATATACATAAATTATTTACCTACCCAGGTAGTAAAACCTGGATGCCCAGGAAAATTTATATTTTAAGATAAATCAGAAGCCACTTTTTTTTTTAAGTTAAAAAATATGAAATTTTTTTTACACATTTTGTAATTCCTATTTTAAAGGTCTATTCAAAATGTTCAATATGCAAAGCATGTATTTCATGTTTTAAGATGATAGTGCTGAAATTGGTACAAAATGATGTGATGAAATTGTTTTTTGAGAAATTTAAAGATTCTGCCGTGTTCTTTTCCTTTGTCACTAAACACCTGATTTGCACATCAATAAAAATTGTTTCAGTATCTTCAGGTATTGCCAAGATATTATAAATACAACTATTTAATAGTTTTCCAAAAAAAAAAAAAATTGTGCTCCAAAATGGTTTCCTTGTGGCAACACAACAATGAAAGAACAGGTTTAGTCACTGAAGTCATTTCTAAAACATTCCAAACAGGAAAATTTAATATTTTAGAAATATTGATATGCATTAATGTTCTACAATGACTCAGTTAGAATCAGGGTCTAAACAAGTGTTTCTTCTTTTGGGTGGGGGTCTGAGATTTGAAATTATGCCCTATCAAGTTCAAAAGCTCTCGTTTCCATTCAAGTATTTTTTTTTCTTTTCTTTCTGATACCTTAATTATGGGGAAGCAATGTGATCTTTCAAAAGCAGTACTTCCAGTTTTTGACATAATTTTACTAAACATGTGAAAAGTAGGTAAATATCCAAAAATTAGAGATAGGAAACAAGACAGTAAAAGTTCTGGGAACACTGACAACACAGTGCTCAGTAGAATGTAAAATGAACCAGCACACAAGGCAGTGAATGTGAAAACAAAAAAAGCATGATTCAACCCTATGTCAAATGTAATACTAGCCAAAACCTACATGAAAAACCAACTTTGACACCATTGTGGATTGAATACCCTTATAGACGCAATGTACTCGGATGCCAGTTCGTAGTTATGTTTGTCATTGATATAACATTTAAATACAAGAATATGCCTGTACATATCTTTACTACATAACTGCCCTTTGTATTCATTCATGCAAATACTACATAAGTACGTATGTGCAAATTAAAATGTCTAAAAGAAACTAAGTATTGTTCAACCAACTGTGCTTTAGAAATAATTCTCCAATTAAAACATGTCTAAAAGTAACGTAAGTATTGTTCAACCAACTGTGTGTACAGAGTTCGTAAAGCCTAATGTTAAACAAATCTGTGTGTAACTGATGTCATTATTTATCATATTGTAATAAACCTGATTTTAAGATATGAAAATATCATTACTCACATTTAGAACTGAATTGATTCAGTTATAATGTAAGTATCCAACAATTTCACACTCACACACTCTTCCACAAAAAACACGCATTTACTTGCACACTCTTCCACAAAAAATGCATTTATGTAAAAGTTGGTGACTACTTGCCGTGAGGCTTAACAGAATATGGCCAAACTTCATATTTACAGGGATTGCATTTCAAATTACAGCTTAAGTTAATACGGTCAAACTTATTTTTTCGGGTATAGCATAGCCCTTCAAATTATGGCGTAGCTCAATACGGTCAAACTTATTTTTTTATGGGCAATGCCCTTCAAATTATGGCGTAGCTCAATACGGTCAAACTTATTTTTTTATGGGCAATGCCCTTCAAATTATGGCGTAGCTCAATACGGTCAAACTTATTTTTTTGTGGGCGTTGCTCTTCAGATTATGGGCTTAGTATTTAGGGTTCAGACCGTAATTTCATGGGCTTTCACAAAAATGGGCCAAGCCGTAGTTTTATGGGCAACGGCCGGGCCCCCAGTTGCCGGCCATTGCCCGTAATCTAACTGTGAAATTTTTAACAGTGTGGAGGTGAGTAATTAAGAGTTAAGAAGTGAAATGCGTTGTGCGATAAAATTTTGCTACCGTTTGGGTAAAACGGCTCCAGAAACAGTTTTTTTTAATGAAAAAAGCTTACGAAGATGAATCTTTGGGTGAGTCAGCGATTTTTATATGGCACCATGACTTCAAAAAAAAAAAGGGCGTTTTTTCCCAGAACTCGATCCTAGGCTTGGTCGACCTGAAAGTGTTGCGTGTAGTTCACACTGTTTGGGCAATCCTGCGAAAAGATCGACGAATGACGTGTGAAGACAAAGCGGCGTCAACTAATATTTCCAAAACTTCGACATTCCGCATTCTACGCGACAAATTACTGCTGCATCTTGTGTGCTCCAGATGGGTACCTCATCACCTGACGAGAGAACATTTGTTAACCAGAGTTTAGGTGTGTTATGAGTGGAGACAAATTATTGCAAAGGATCGAAACTTTCTAAACACAGTAATAACTGTCAATGAAACATGGGTCCACTATTTCGACCCCTTCACAAAGCGCGCAAAGAGTGCCTGGAAACACACAGGCTCACTTCCTCCGAAAACAATTCGCCAAACAAAATCAGCTGGGAAGATGATGATGATAATTTTCTTTTATCGTAAAGGTGTAGTCTACCAGCATGCCGTTCCTCCACAAATTACTGTCAATCCTGACTATTACATTTCAGTCTTGAAGCGTCTGCGACGACACATATCGATTAAGCGACACCGCACATGTGGCTGTTTGCGTTCAACAGTTTTTTTTTTTTTTGGAATTTTAATGACCTCCGTGGGCAACTCAATGAGCAATAAGCAGTCGCCCGTCCCAAATTTAGGGCCACTGGTTCCAGGGAAGGGAGAGAGCCGGGGCCGTAGGACAAACACAATATCTATGCCTTACCGGGATTCGAACCCGGACTCAGCTCAGACGAAAGATCAGAAGCCATCTCTTAGACCACTGCGCGACTGGGGCGGCATTCAACTTTTATAATGCCAGGGCCTGCCTACAGTCCCGACCTCGCCCCGTGCGATTTCAGGTTGTTTCCAACAATGATCGAGAACTTCCGTAGCGGAGGTTTCAATACAGATGCTGACGTAATTCAAATTGTACAGGGGTCGCTAAAGCAGCTTCCATCGAAAAGCCTTGGCCACATGCTTTGAAAAGTGGATTGAACGATAGGACCGTTGCATATCACCCGAGGAAAGATGCTTTGAAAAAGAATAACCTATATTTTGCTGTATAACTATACTGTATTTCTTCATTTTGTGTGATTTTACTCTGTTTTTATGGCACGGCCGTTGTACAAGCAAGTAAATGGGCCTCAGAAAACTTTAAAATTGCATCGTCCTCTAGTAGGAATCTAACCCGCACCTCCCGATTTACATTCGAGTACGTTACTGTTACACCACCTTGACCAAGGAGTCTCCAACCGACTGAGTTCCAAGGCACATCCTCAGTTGCTTGAAGGTTTCTTGTTCTGGGTGGTGTAACGGGAGTGTACTGGAACGTAAATTGGGAGATGCGGGTTCGATTCCTACTGTAGGAAAATGTAATATTCAAGTTTTCTGAGTTACGTCTACTTGTTTGAAAATAATTTATATCAAATTGGTTCACCATTTGCTGCCATCACAGCCTCTACTACGTTGGGATGGCATTCCACTCGATTTTGGTGGAAAGCCATATGTTGGAGTGGGAATTGCATTGTATTCCATTCCATTCTTCCACAAGACCATTAGTCAGCTCTGTCACCGATGAAGGGAGATTTGGTCTGGTTTGCAATCGGCGTTCCAATTCCTTCCGAAGGTGTTCCATTGGATTGAGATCAAGGCTCTGTGCAGGTCAGACAATCCCCCTGCCTCCATCAATCTCGTCAAACTCCTCCTGCACTGACCTCGCTTTGTGGACGGGGGCATTGCAAAATTGGTAAAGGAAAGGGCCTTCGCCAAACAATCGCCATAATGTTTAGAGCAATGAATCGTCGAAAATGTCATTATAGGCGGCAGTGTTAAGACTCCTGAACCCTTGAACTGGAGGGTCTTGCTCCAAACATTCGAAACAGCCGCAGAGCATGATGCCTTCGACATCAAACTTCACAGTCGGCACAACACATTCGGGAGGTAGCGATCCTGGCATCCTGCACATTAAGACTCGTTCATCGGACTGTCAGACGGTGAAGCGTGATTCATCTCTCGGAGAGAGGCAGTGCCGTAAGACAAACTCAACATTGGTGAGGCATAGATGTTGTGTTTACCTTACGGCACTGGCTCTCTCTTCCCTGGAACCAATGGCCCTAAATTACGGAATGGTAACTGCTTATAACTAATTAAGTTGCTCACTGTGGTCGTTAAACCTTAAATTATAAAAAACGAGAAAAATGGCACCGAATTTTCGGTTGTAATGAGCTAGTCTTTTGAATCCGTTCTCACGCGAAGTAAATTTATCAAAGCTATTCAAAGTGAATGGAAACGTTATGGAAAACAGTAGTATCAGAACGAAGTTTTTCAATCGGGTTTTGATCCCGCAGATATTGCTGTAAACAAAAAAAAAACGTGAACTTACGCCCTCTGGTGACAGACTTGTGCGTTATTAAAAATTTTAAATTACATGAGAAAATGTCGCAGCGGAAATGCTCTCCAACGAAGAAAGATTTTTTTTTTCAAATCGGACTCTTAGAAGCAAAAATGACCACAAATATAAGATGTGCATGTACGCCGTTTGGCGGGAAAACCTTGCATTATTTTAAGAAGAAAGTATTCTCAAAAGGTTTTCCGATGTGAGCGGTATCGGTCCACGAAATAATGTTTTCGGTCGAGATTTCGAGAGCTCAGGTTTTGCTGCAAATGCACCAGAAGCTGAAATTAATATTTACGGGCCAAACCAGAAATTATATGCAAAAGATTTCTCGTCAGGAGCTGTATCCCGGTTCAGAAAAAATTTCAAAGCGGAGCTTTAGATGTAGAGATGTCGGGGAAAATGCAATTTACTTTTACGCCCCCTAGCGGAAACTCTATGCGCAACTTGTAAAAGTGACTATACCTGAAACATTCTTTGATACGTGGAATCGAAAGGTAAAATAATTTTTTTCAACCCGATGTTTAGAAGCACATATATGGACTAAATTGTATTTTGAATTCAATAATATGTGCATTTACGCCCTCTAGTAGCTAAATTGTGCATCGTAAGAAAAACAACCGAAATGGAGGATCATTATTCGCACATTTCATGCTTTTCAATGCAAAATGAATTTCTTAAATCGGACTAATAGTTGCAGAGATATGGTGTCCACAGGCGGGCGGACGTACAAACCGGTAACATCAGCACGATCTTTTCTTTACAAAAGACGTGCTAAAAATAAACTGTTCATCTCATCAGAGAACGCGTTTACACAGCTCCACAGTCCATTGTCGTCGAACTTTACACAACTACAATCGACGTCTTGCGTTGGTCCTGTTGGTGTTAGGCTTCTATGCGGCTGCGTTGGTCTCGTTCGTCTTGGGCTTATGTGCGGCTGCGTTGGTCTCGGTGTTGGGCTTATGTGCTACTGCGCTGATCTTGTTGGTGTTAAGCTTATGTGCTGCTGCGTTGGCCTTGTTGGTGTTAGACTTATGTGCAGCTGCGTTGGTCTTGTTGGTGTTAGGCTTCTGTGCTGCTGCGTTGGTCTCGTTCGTCTTGGGCTTATGTGCGGCTGCGTTGGTCTCGGTGTTGGGCTTATGTGCGGCTGCGTTGATCTTGTTGGTGTTAAGCTTATGTGCTGCTGCGTTGGCCTTGTTGGTGTTAGACTTATGTGCAGCTGCGTTGGTCTTGTTGGTGTTAGGCTTATGTGCAGCTGCGTTGGTCTTGTGGTGTTAGGCTTATGTGCAGCTGCGTTGGTCTTGTTGGTGTTAGGCTTATGTGCAGCTGCGTTGATCTTGTTGGTGTTAAGCTTATGTGCAGCTGCGTTGATCTTGTTGGTGTTAAGCTTATGTGCTGCTGCGTTGGTCTTGTTGGTGTTAGGCTTATGTGCGGCTGCGTTTGTCTTCTTGTTGGTGTTAGACTTATGTGCAGCTGCGTTTGTCTTGTTGGTGTTAGGCTTATGTGCAGCTGCGTTGGTCTTGTGGTGTTGGGCTTATGTGCGGCTGCGTTGATCTTGTTGGTGTTAAGCTTATGTGCTGCTGCGTTGGCCTTGTTGGTGTTAGACTTATGTGCAGCTGCGTTGGTCTTGTTGGTGTTAGGCTTATGTGCAGCTGCGTTGGTCTTGTTGGTGTTAGGCTTATGTGCAGCTGCGTTTGTCTTCTTGTTGGTGTTAGGCTTATGTGCAGCTGCGTTGGTCTTGTTGGTGTTAGGCTTATGTGCAGCTGCGTTGATCTTGTTGGTGTTAAGCTTATGTGTGGCTGCGTTGGTCTTGTTGGTGTTAGGCTTATGTGCGGCTGCGTTTGTCTTCTTGTTGGTGTTAGGCTTATGTGCGGCTGCTTGGGCATGGAAACCCTTTGTCTTCAGCTCTCGACGAACCTCCATGGTGCTGATGTTGCTTCCAGAGGCATTTGTGAACTAGATGGTGAGTTAAATGTCAAAATGACGCTTTCCCTATTCTCTTGATTTTCAAAATGGAGATCTACATTATCTCTATCTTCAACCATTCTCGTTGATGTCAGAAATTGAGATCTACTCTCCCTGTTTTGAGCCATTCTCTTGGGTGTCATGCTTTCGGATTTAATCCACGCATCTCCCACGTGGTCTTCTTCTGACCTTTGGTATTCAGTCTAGTATTTCAGTTGTCTAGCAGTGGTCATATCTCTAGCAATGTGCCCAATGCATTACAGCCTGAGTCTATAATTTTTTATCATGATGTCATCAACTCTTGCCATTTTTCATATCCATGCGTTCATCTTTGTATCCTTCTAGGCTACATGAAGCATGCGTTTCTCCGAGCTTTTTTGAGTTTTCTGTATCACTTTTTTTGTTTTCGCAAATATCGGAAGTCAGAGGTATTCCTGTGACTGGCCTCAAATATGAGTTGCCCTCAAATATCGACCAGTCATTAAATGACTGGTCGATATTTGAGGGCAACTGTGACTGTATAGGGTTGTACCAGGCAACCGATAAGCTTCATTGCGTCAAGTATAAGCGATACCGAGAGGAGAATTTCAGCATGCACAGCCCGCAATACAACGGCGTAGATGGCCTATAACAGCAGATATTCTCTTTATGTACCACTCATTTCTGTTTTTAAAAAAACAACTATAAATGTGCTTGCAGTGAGCACTGGAAAACTAAAGTTGTACCCTTGAGAACTGCTAAAATTAGACTGGTCCGATGAATGACGCTTTTACTAAATCCACGTCAAAATATGACGTCAACAGCACGAATCGATGGAATTCAGCTGTCCAGCTTTAATTGTATAAGATGGTGCAGGAGGTGCATTGATCTGGGGTCTGTGTTCATGGCTGGCATTGGGTTCTCCTAATTCCTCTGGAAGAGCATTTGGATGTCACGAGACATCTTAACATTATTAAAGACCAAGCACACCCGTTCATGTACGTGGTGTTTCTTGACGGAGAAGGGTACTTCCTGAAAGATAATGCGCCATGGCATACGGCTTATATTGTCGTACAGTGTTTCCAGGGGCGCAAGAGTGACTTCAAAGAGCTAAAACTTTTCTTGCAGTACCCAGATAATAACCCAATTGAACACTTGTGGGATGAGATTGAGAAAGACCGTCGAAACAGGGATTCTCTCACAGTAAATATTCGGCAATTGAAGGACGCCGTCTACTTAGCTGAACATATCTGCTTGGCTGAACTATCACATCCGGTTGGCTGAACTATCACGTTAGCTTGGCTCAACTATCACATCCGCTTGGCTCAACTATCACATCTGCTTGGCTCAACTATCACATCCGCTTGGCTCAACTATCACATCTGCTTGGCTCAACTATCACATCTGCTTGGCTGAACTATCACATCTGCTTGGTTTGAACTATCACATCTGCTTGGTTTGAACTATCACATCTGCTTGGTTTGAACTATCACATCCGCTTGGTTTGAACTATCACATCCGCTTGGTTTGAACTATTACATCCGGTTGGCTCAACTATCACATCTGCTTGGTTTGAACTATCACATCCGGTTGGCTCAACTATCACATCGGCTTGGCTCAATCAACTATCACATCCGTTTAGCTGAACATATCTGTAGAACGATATCAGCATCTCATTGAACCCATGGCACATTGAATTGGGGCAGTTTTGAAAGCCAAGGGCGGACCAACACGTTATTAGTAAGATGTTCCTAATAATTTTCTTCTTCAGTGTTGAACTAGTGTTGCTCCTGGTGGCCGTTAAAACCATCCTCAAGGACATTGATATAGTTTTAGCTTTCAATTAAGTACACGTTTATGTTAGGGGACGTAGCTGTATACTGACGTCTCATTTGAAAGCGAAATAGCAGCACAACTAGGAAATTTAGTTTTGTGACAATTTCTCTTAACGTACGTCGAACTATCTTAAAATACCTTTTGAAGGAATTTCATCACATGGGTCAAATAAAAACCTTAAAAATGCGATGAAAAAATGCAAAATGCCATTTTCTGTGACTTGACACTGAAAAGGACACTATGCAGTGTCAGTTTTATTGTTACCAATGACTAAAATATTTTCTTACAGGTAGCAGCACGGTGCAGACAAGCTTAGTAACGATACAGCAGCAGTGTGAAGATGACCTCACCACTTGAGACATGCACCAAAGAGGAACAGCGTTTTGTCTTCCGTTTTTTGAGTAGTTAAGGCGTTAAATCTATTGAAATTCATCGTCGAATGAAGCTGTAGCATGGTGATGCATGCATGTTGCTCCAGCAGTTGTACAAATGGACTAGGAAGTTCCGAAATGACGTGAATTATGTGACAGATTCTCCTCAACCGGGCCAGTCACAGAGAGTAGTTACAGCAGAGTCCATTACAGCAGTTCCAGGTACTGTGATGGGAAATCGCCGACTGACGGTGGATGAAATATCCACACTGCTGAATATCAGTCATGGTTCAACGCACCACAGCATCAGTGATGTGCTCCGATTCAACAAAGTGTCTACAAGGTGGGTGCCACGCCAGCTGACTTCAGAATTAAAATAACGGCGTGTTGATACCTGCCAAGAACTTTTGCGGCGCTTTAAAGCAGAAGGTCATAGCTTCCTACAGACAATTGTTACTGGAGAAGAAACCTGGGTTCACTATCATCCGCCAGAAACCAAGAGAGCGGGCAAGGAATGACGCCATCCTTCCTCTACACAACCGAAGAAGTTGCGTCCGCATCCATCTGCAGGAAAGGTTATGATGACTCTCTTTTGGGATGAACGAGGCATATTTTGGAGCACTACATGCCCAGTGGGAACACTGTAACCAGTGATACGTATGCCGATCTTATCAGGAATCATCTTCGACCTACCATCAAATCCAAACGACGTGAACTTCTGAGTACTAGTGTCTGGTTGCAACATGAGACCGCTCAGCCCCATACTTCCGGTGCATCGCTTGCAACCATAAAAGATCTGCATTTTTAGTGTCTTCCACATCCTCCGTATTCACCAGAGCTTGCTCCAAGTGGTTACTAAATATTTGGACCTCTCAAATATGCGATGGGAGGAAAGACTTTCAGGTCCGATGAAGAGGTGATGCACGAGTGACTGAACACGTGACCGAAATATTATTTTTCTATAGGAATCTATGCACTTTGTAAGCGCTGGAAGACATGTATTACACAAAATGAAAATTACATTGAAAACTGGTACAGGTGTGCATCACTTTTGTTCAGTATTGTGAGAAAAGGTATTTAAGGTTTTCATTTGACTCTCCCATATATTTTATGTTCTGCTAACTTTTTTTAATACTTCCCAGCATATCCACGAAATGAAATGCGTCATTCTTCTTGCGTAGTGTGATGAATAATGTTTTTTGACGTAGGTGCTTCTAAAACGCTTCGCTGTGTTCATCTAAGTTCTTTCGTTGCTGCTTTTGTTTTGTTTTCTACACACGATTATCGTCGCCTATTTTTGTCTCTCTATGAATGTCGTGCATAAACTCAAAGAATTGATCAAAAAAACGCCGGAAGTTCTTAAATGTTTGTTATGAAGTAGATATTTCAGCTCAGAACTGGTATAAAATGAATCTGAAATACTTGGTGAGGGTTGTTTTCGCATTGGAGTTTAACACCGAAAAGAGCTGAGAAACTTTCCACTACTGCTGGAAGAAAGGCAATTCTTCTTATTAACAACCCTCTGCGGGCTAGCTCTCGACAATCGTTGTCTGAGACGATTGATGTCGTCGGGTTGTGCATCTTTTTCTAATGCCACTATGAAGGATTGCTCTGCAGGGTTGTCAGAATTAGGCGTCGACACCTCTTCTTCGTGCTGTCCTCTCAGCTTGAAGTTCCTTATTCTATCGAAAGAAGCCTTATTCGGCATTCGCATTCCGAACAAAGGAAATGTTTCTTGGATCGTGATATACTGTCTGCTTCTTTTTTCTCCTAACACGCAAGACATGCAATCACTTCTGCGGAAAGGTTTAGTGAATAAAACAATCTCACGAAGAAAGCTGGCAAGAAAATGATAATAACAATAATAATAATAATAATCGGAACGACGATTTTTAAACCATGAATGCCTCTTGCTGTAATCATAGCCTCACTTCTGGAAAGGCTTGCCACTACACTGCAAAACAATTTCTTTTTGGGAAATTCGCTTTCGTGAATTGCCGAAGCGGATTTCCGAAACAAGTGAAATGACAAAAAGAAACCTGAATTTCACAGATTTTTCGTACGCCAGGAAATTTCTGAATCTTCAAAAATCTTTCTGCAATTTTTTCTTGCGCTGACGGTAAATTGCCGTTTAAAAGATGTGCTAACGGAAAATTTTGAATACCTTTCTACAATTATTTTCTCATACTGACGGTAAATTGCCATTTTTAAGATATGTTAACGGAAAATCCTGAATTTTCAGAAAACTTTCTGAAATTTTTTTATTGTACTAACGATAAATTGCCGTTTTTAAGATGTGTTAATGGGAAATCCTGAATTTTCAGGAATCCTTCTGCAATTGCGTTCTTGTACTGACGGCAAATTGCCGTTTTTAAGATGCGTTAACGGAGAATCCTGAATTTTCAGGAATCTTTCTGCAATTGTTTTTTTGTACTGACGGTAATTTGCGGTTTTTAAGATCTGTTAATGGAAAATTCTGAATTTTTAGAAACCTTTCTGCAATTGTTTTCTTGTGCTGACGGTAACTTGCCGTTTAAAAATGGACGAAATGTGGTCAAAGGTCAGAACACAGGAGCGGGATCCATTCCATCGTCCTCATGCGTCCTAACTTACGTAAAAATGCTTCGATTGCGGCAATATTTTGTCATGTTGTTCCGGAGGTATACTGAACCGGTTGCGTTGAATATCATCGAAATGGGGTCAAAGGTCAGGGCACTGGAGCGAGATATATTCCATTCATTATCGGCATAACTTGACTCAAAATGCTTCTATTGCAACAAAACTTTATCATGTTGTTCCGAGGGTATAGTGAACCGGTTCCGTTGAATATAGTCGAAATGGGGTTAAAGGTCAGGGCACAGGAGCGAGATATATTTCACAGCCATTATCCTCATAACTTGACTAAAACAGCTTCTGTTGCGACAAAACGTTAGTATGTTGTTCCAGAGGTATACTGAACCAATTCTGTTTAATATCATCGAAATGGGGTCAAAGGTCAGGGCACATGAGCGGGATTTATTCCAGAGCCATTATCCTCATAACTTGAGTAATGATTTCTGGTATGTTGGAAAGCGTATCGTAATCAATGCATTGCATGTTTCTACTACAGTTACTTATTAAGATATGTTAACGGAAAATTCTGAATTTTCAAAAACACTTTCAGCAATTCCTTTCGTATGTTAACGGAAAAATTCCATTCTCACTTTTTTCGTAGCCATAGGACGAAAACTTTCCGCTAATAGGAGGAATTCGCGAAAATACTTGAAGATTGATTAATTGTTCAATTTCGTAATCTGTCGAAGAATCTGATTTTGAAGTTCTGTAACAAGATCAAATATTGTGGATAACATATCGCATGAATTTTTGTTATTGTGGCACAGGATATTTCTTCTCCTCTCCTACATGTTACCACTAGCTAATATATGTTGTGTTACCATAAGAAACCAGGTACTTCAATTACTGTACTGGTAATTTTACTGTATAATGTATCAGTGCGTGGAGTCCTTAAAACAAAACTATTATAGCTATCTAGAGTAAATTTTGTATTTAAAAGTTTTGTAAACTAATACTATGGAAATGTACATTTCACCTTTTCTTAAAGATAATCAGAAGTTATTGTCAGTTAAAAAAGAGATCTCAAATTTCAAAGCATTCTGTTGCTTCGAAAAATCGCTATCGAAAAAAATACTTAATTTGTGATAAGTCCTCCTACAGGAAAAAAAAAGTTACAAACGTATTAAAAAAATAACCGTCAACTGAAAATAAAATGACTAAATTAATCGCATTCATGAAAAAAAAAATCATCATCGCACAATTAGTTTTACCTTGAACGTGAGTGCGATTCCAAAGGCATTTTGGCGCAGTGGTTAAGAAGTGCGGTTTGTAACCGAAACGACCTCAGTTCATTCCTAATCAGCGGCATGAAAGGTTTCTCTAAGGTAAGAGCTGAAGAATTGAGGGTATTCAGTTTTGCGAAATTTTTGTATAGATACGGAAAACCTGGAAACGGACTTTTCCGAAATAAACGAAATTACTAACAACGGAAATTCTGTGAAAATATGGAAGTTAGAGAAAACGGGAACTTTTAAAAACTGAAATTTCGTTAAAAGACGGAAACTTTCCTGCAAATTTGCATCACGTTATTTTCAGAAATGTTCCGTGAATTTACACCACTTACATTTCGCAGTGTAAATTTAGGTCGTTGCTGTGGAAATTTTCTTCCATTCTGCCACAACAGCATGAGTCACACTCTAAAAAAAAAACAGTGCGAATTCACGGAAAATTTACGAAAATAATATGTTCCAAAATTGTCGGTAACTGTCCGTATTTTCACAGATTTTCCGTAGTCAGTAATTCCGCTTATTTCAGAAAAGTCCATTTCCGTAATTAGACTGAAATTTCGCAAAATTCAACACGCTGAATATTTCAACCCTGAATATTCAGCGCGTTGAGACAATCCTTTCGCGCCGGTAGTGAGGTTTGAGCCCGGCCGTTTAGATCACATCATATGAAGAGGATTTTAGGAAGGGAGTGTCTTACCCAGGTCTTAAACAACCCTTAGAAATAGGAAGCTGGGATATTTGGGATAGAGTGCCCGAAAGGAAAGTCAAATGAAAGAGAGATAGAAAAGGGAGGAAGACGCCCTTATTTATAACCGCGGGCCAGTACCAGGGATTCGACGGCTTAACGTGCCCATCCGACGGGGGTCCGACATTAAACCGTCGGACCCCCGGTAATAAATAAGGGCGTCTTCTTCCCCTTTCTACTTCGCTTCCGTGTCACTTTCCTATCTGACACTCTAGCCCAAATCTCTTAGCTTCCTATTTCTAAGGGTTGTTTAAGACCTGGGGTCAGATACTCCCTTCCTAAAATCCTTTACTAGAGCATTGTAGTGGTCGCTCCTTGTTGTTATTAGTGTATTATTTGTGTACATTCTCAATAAAGGTAACTGCGGAATGGTCCACAGCAGACAGTAAATATAACTGTTCTGCATGAAGAGGGATATACTTCAAGGCAAATTGCTTAAAGAGTGGGCTGTAATCAATCTACAGTTATTAAGCTACTGTAGAAAATAAGACACTGGTGATATTAAAAATATGCGTCGCGGTGGAAGGCCCAGATCCACTACAACCAGGCAGGACAGAGAGCTCAGAAAGCTAAGCTTGACAGACAGAAGGCTCAATTCAACTGAAGTGCTTGAAAGGTGGTCTGAAGTAACTGATGTTAATGTTAGTACATCAGAGGAGGTTGCTTCACTGTGACTTATGATGCTAAAAAGGCAGGCATAAACCACTGTTAACTGCAAATCAAACACAGCGTAGACTGTGCAAAACAACATGTATCGAGGATAGCCAAGCAATGGGAATTTCAGTGATGAATCAGAATTTTGCCTTAATGGGAATCACAGTAATGCCTATGAACGGAAACTCAAGCGTGAAGAATTACATCCTAGTTACTTAGTGACTACTGTTAAGTATTCGGAAAATGTCATGGTTTGGAGCTGCATGTGTGCACATGGCGTTGAGAATCTCGATATTGTGTAAATGCTTAAAATACATCTGGATGTTGGAAAACAAGATGCTACCATCATCTAGAAAATTTTATGACGGCAGTTTTACTTTTCAATATCCCAATGCTCCTGCCATCGTGCTAAAGTAGTGAGAAAATGTGGTTTCAGGAAAAAAAATTGTTCAGCATCTTGATTGGCCACCATAGTCACCGGACTTTAACCCGAACGAAAATTTGGGCTTCAAAGTGTTGTATGAACTATCAAAAAAGAAGTCAACAACCGAAAAAAGTAACTACAAGAAAAAGTAAGACATTTTTGAATCCTCCATTACATTTCGCAACTAGTGACATATCAATTATGAAATAACAATTTAAAATTAGTTAGTTAAGCAAAGAGTTAAACTTAAAAAGTCACTGTTTTTGCACGCCAGTGTATGTATTCCCATCCTCACAGAAATTTGCCGCCTGTCATTTCTGCCAGGTCATAGCAGCCTTTTTAGCGTGTTTTTATCATTGAAACTTTGTCCGCCAAGGAACTGCTTTAAATTGCGGGACAAGTGGTAGTCCGATGGTGCCAAGTCCGGAATGTAAGTTGGACGCTCAGAAACCTCCCAGTGAAACTCATCACGCAGCTCCTTTGTCTTCCTGGCAGTGTGCGGGCGGGCTTCATGGCGTTCGTCTGAGATGGGACAGAGGCGCTTTGACCACTCGTCGTCGTGAACATTATACACTACTTTCTGACGCTGGATTGATTTATAACACTTTCTCTATGCAAAAAGAGCTTCTTTTCAGCCGTCAGAGAACGGATAACTGATCGAATTTCGCATTCGTCGGAATTTTCAATGCGCGTGTTCATTTCGAGAAATCGTAACTAAATACAACATGATAATACACACCCTACAAGGGTTTTAGGAAACTTCTAACAGTGCACTGGACCTCAAAGTTCGCTCTTGGCTGTATTGATTGAGATTGAGTGCTGGACCTTGATTGAGCGCTGGCCAACAACCTGCGCAGACGCTATGTGTAAACGTTCTGTACTTTCTCAATGGCCTACGTAAATTAAACAAATTAGTAAAATCGTGCAATGCATTGATTATGATACGCTTTCCAACATACCAGAAACAATTACTCAAGTTAAGAGGATAATAGCTGTGGAATAAATCTCTTGTGCCCTGACCTTTGACCCCATTTCGAGTATATACAACACAACCGGTTCAGTATACCTCTGGAATAATATGCTAAAGTTTTTTTGCAATAGAAGCATTTTTAGTCAAGTTATGCGGATAATGGTTGTGGAATAAATCTCGCACCTGTGCCCTGGCGTTAGTCTCCATTTCGATGTTGTTAAACAGAACCGGTTTGTATGTTGTTCCGGAGGTGAAGTTTTGTAACAATCGAAGCATTTTTACGTAAGTTATGACGCATAAGAGCGATGGGATGGATTCCGCTCCTATGTCCTGATCTTTGACCCCATTTCTTTCATTTTCAATAGGGTTCCTTCCCATGTTGTCCCTTACCACATACTAAAATTTCATCGAAATCAAATCATTTTTACGCGAGTTATCGTGCGGACAGACAGAGACACAGACAGACGGTCAAAGGTGGAGCTTATACTCTTCTTCAACCTACGGTTGGAAAGCGTAAAAAATTGTATTTGTACTCGTTTCTTTTAAATTGCGTTGCCTGCAAAGGACTTATTTCCTAAAATCTTTTTTATCTTTGTGCTCTTACATGTCACTCTAGTCGATATTTCAAAACTTTTTATTCTTTCACTATTTCTTTTTTAAATTAAGAAATAAAATTTCATTCGAAATTATTTCTTAGAAAACAGTTCTTAGTTATGAGAGTTACTATACTGTGCAAATTAATTGGGACAAAGTAAAAAATCACTCTTTTTTCCAAAACTATGACTTTATATCATTCTATGCCTTGACATACACTAATAAATACCTGTATTAGTATGAAGTATGTTCTCCTTTAGCTGAAATGACCTCTTGAATTCGTTTTGGCATTGACTCCACCAATTGAGTACACATATTTTTGACTTCATAATCTTGGAACCACACTTTTATAGCATTCGTTATCATGCGTTCTTTGGTTGGTACAGTCCATTTTACCTAAACGTCTCTTCAAAATATTCCACAAATTTTCTATGGGATTTAAGTCTGGTGAATTTCCAGGCCAATCAAGCAAATTAATTTGATTTTCCAGCATGAAATTCTTGACCAATTTCGAATTGTGACATGGGGCCAAGTCATGTTGAAATGTCCCGCAAAACGTTTGCAAGAATGGAACAATCCTACGTTGTAATATTTCTACCTACTTGGCTGAATTCATTATACCTTGAACAGGAACTGAGCTTCCAGTGCCATTTGATGTGGAAAAAAAGCCAAAACATATGTTTCAGAGGGTGTTTTACAGTTTGTTTGACATGCTCAGGTCTTAAGGGTTCACAGTTGCTTCGTCTTACGACATTTACTTGGTAACCTTTCACAAATAAATGAGTTTCATCACTGAAAATTACCTTTTTCCAGTCGTCAGCAGCGAGTGATTTATATTTTTTGGCCCATGCTAAACGTTTTATCTTCATTTTCGCATTCTTATATTGTTTTTTCGTTGGTATTCTTGCCTTCCGGCCAACTTCCAGAAGCCTACGGCGTACAGTTGAATCACTAACATCACAACCACTAGCCAATAAATCTCTTTGAAGGTCGGTGCTTGTTTTTTTTTTTTTTTTTTTTTGGATTCATTTTACTATTCCTGATTAGATATTTATCGGTTCGTGGAGTTGTTTTTCGGTTTCTTCCACATTTACATCTCCTTTTTGGAGACGATGATCCAGATGCATTGTGTCGCGTAAGCAGCCTTCATACACTTGATTTGCCTACACCAACTGCAGAAGCGATATCTCTCACTGTCATAGAAGTGTGATCCTTCAGAGCAATTATTTTTGCACCTTCTTTGGGGAAATATCCATTTTCCAATACACGAAAGCAACACGTACTCACAGACAGCAAAAACTAACATCCACCTGTCACACACGAAAGCTCACGACTGAAGCTGAAGTGACTATTTCCTGTTTAAAACAGGTCAAACCACATTCTTACTATCAAAGTTCTAACAGTCACACCACCTCAGAGCTGATAAAACTGGTTAACATGGGTTTCCGACATCAACTGGCGATCACATTTTAATTATGAGAATAAAATAGCTTGTCCCAATTAATTTGCACGGTCTAGTAGAGACTTCGATTTTATAGTTTATTTTATAAAACGTTATTTTATTTGTGAGAACTATGAAGATCTTCAAGACGTCTTTTATGAAATTTCGTTTTAATGTTCATTGTAGTAGAGGAAATTTAATATGCGTGGATCTTTTGTAAAACAGAAATAATGGCAAAGACAGATAGTTACCATACGTGCAAACATTAACAGTATTTATTGGAAAAGTTTTCACTTATAGTTATGAAGAAAAGGATTTCATTTATGTTTTCCTAATATCGACCGTTCCTTCACTCTTTGCAAATCTGTAGGAAGTGAATCGAAATGTTTTTGCTAACTAGACGTAAATTTATTTGTTAGGGACAAGAACGTAGTTATTCCGAAATCTCATTCGTGAAAAATAAGAAAAGCCCAGTCATGAAAAGAATTTTTTTGTTCCACGTTGATAAATTCTGAAATTTTACGTTTGGAGCTTTATTAAATCTGGGAAAACTCTTCCCCCGGAAATTTAAAAAAGGTGCTTGTTCTCCTGGAATGTTGCACAAACATAAAGAAAACAGGCAATATCCGACGCCTTTTTAATTGCCTTCGAAAAAAGAAAGCCGGATTCACAGCTGCATTAAATTCTTCTACATCTGTCTCGCTGAAGTAACGAAATCAGAGAGTTAGTGCCTTAAAAGAAATTTTCTGCTCTGTTAATTGAATAAGAAATATCGAATTCATCATTACAGCGCCTAAAGATGTCAAACACTCTCACGCTTGGTTTTTGCTTGCTAGGCTCTTTCTACCAAAAATAAAAGGAATCGTGGACAAAAATGTTTGCTGAGCAGCGTCCATCCGTCTTACTTAGATACTTTAAACACAGACCGGACAAACATTTACCGCGAGTCACTGAAGAATATCTTCAACAGCTCTAAGTACCGAAGGCATATAGAGTTCAATCTTACATCCCCGGATTTTCCGTTTCGAGCGACGTTTCTCTGAAGTCCCGATAAATTTCTTACAGCTTCACCGTGTTATACGTTTTTCCAATCACGTGATTTCCCGCATCAAACGACTTTCAAAATTATTGGTGCCAAACCTGATTTTCCCCTTTTTTGATTTCCGTACATGCAAGATGGCTTTAAACTGGTTCTTCCCCCTTCTGCAGCATTCCTTAGCAGAATCTGACGACCAGGTTACCTTAAACCAGTTGTTCCTCCCCATAATTCGTCGAAAGCACGTGACCACCAGTTGGGGCAGTGCCGCACATCTCCGACTGTATGTGTCTTATCTTGACAGCTTTGCTGGAGCGCCTCGTGCAATGTTGTAAATCCCCGTGTTATAAACGGGCATGTGTCTCAGCTCGGCAAGAACGGTGTGAGGTTCTAAGAGCAATTCAGTCAATTTGCTGTCTATTTAAATCTTGCGTTTTAGTCGTGAGAGTGAAGATGGCGAGTAAGAAGCGCAATGTCTTTTCTTTAGTTCCGTGAAATTCGCTATCATTTTGTATACGTCAAGCATTGCAAAATATTCAGGAAATCCGAGATTTTGTACTTCATCGAAGTGATTATGAATTACTTCAGCTAATGAACAGCGCATGTGCTCTCACTGAGCGTCATATTGTAAGTGTTGATGTACACAAATTAATGTTGGATTATTAAAAAAACTAGCCTATAGCCCGCAAAAAAATTTGACGCTAGAACAATAGACGTCGGCTGTTTTTTTTGTAAGGAAATATAGTAAAAATCTTATATAGTAAGAACTCATTCATGTTAGAACTGAAAATTATATGCTATTTATTTCCGTTTTTCAAAAGACCTCGCGATAAATATTCTGTGCAAAATATTTGTTGTTGGTTAACAATTTTCCTTGTAGTCCAGTTGTTTTCGTGTAAACTTACCTTAACTTTTGCTTTAATTTTTCGCGTTAAATCAATTTTTCTCCGGGACACACATCATTACGTTCAAAGCTTGTTTTAGAGAAACGGATCTGGGTGTTTATAATACTTCTGTAATAATATAAACACCCAGATACGTTCCAGAGAAACGGATCTGGGTGTTTATATTATTAACAGAAGTTTGTACTTTTTAGTTAGTGTACGTAGTTCATTCTGAAAGCAAACAATCATTCGTCCGAAAGGGGTCCGGGTTCGAATCCCGTGAGGCGTGGATGTTGTGTTTGTCTTACAGCACTGGCTCTCTCCCTTCCCTGGAACCAGTGACCCTAAATTTGGGACGGGCGACTGCTTATAGCCCATTGAGTTGCTCACGGTGGTCGCGTTAAACCTCCAATAAAAAAAAAAAAGCAAACAACGTTTACGCCTAGCGTTTGCGCAGGCTTCTGGCTGGCTCTCAATCAAAGTCACCGGCGCCCAGTACACTATTGTCTATCTCCTGCCACCCTCGTCAAGCGTGTGTTGTCCGTTTGTGGTTAGTTACGATATTTCTAAAAGAACACGCTCATTGAAAATTCCGCCCAATGCGAAATTCGATTTCTTATTCGTTCCCTGGCTGCTAAAACAACCACTCCTATTGGCACTCGTCGGAGACTTCTTCGTGTGTATGGAGAAGGTGTTATGAATGAATCCAGTGTCGGAAAGTGGTGCATAATGTTTCAAAATAGAATAACAAACGTGTTCATGACGAGGGGCGGTAAGGGCGCCCCTCTAACATCACGGACAAACGCCATGAACGCCCGCCCGCCCGCCCGCAGACTGCCAGAAAGGCAAAGTTGCTGCGTGATGAGTTTCACTGGGAGGTTTTTGAGCATCCACCTTACAGCCCGGACTTGGCACTATCAGATTACCACTTGTTCTCCAATTTAAAGCAGTTCCTTGATGGACAACGTTTTGGTGATAATGATGCGCTAAAGAGGTTGAGGCTCTGTTATGACCTGGCTGAAAGGACAGGCGGCAAATTTCCGTGAGGAGGATGATGATACTTAAACTTTTCCCTAGATACGACAAGTGCCTCAATGTCCAGGTCGACTATGCAGAAAAATAGGCTAAGGTATAAATTAAAAATGTAAATAAAATATTTGAAAATTTTAAAAATATAGGGGAAACAGTGGCAATTTTGTGATAATTTTCAAAAATTTGACCATAAAAAATTATCGCCCGTGTTTATCAAATTCCAGTACCCCGTATGCAAAATATTTTTACATAATATTAGTAACTTGGAGAACGGTAGGACTGTATATTTCTGTTTCACAACACATGTTTCGCATAATGTTTATTAGTGTTTATTCTATTATGTAACCATGGTAACTTCGTGATGATACCTTGCTAAGTTGGTGATAGTGAACAAGTTGTCCATTTGTATGCACAAAATTGAGTGAATGTAAAGAAATACGGAAATAACAGTATACATGACATATTGCACAGTTTATTACTAAAACAATTGAAATCGCCGTCGTTACCCGATAAAGATAGCACTGAATTAAAATTATCCAATGAGATAAAAGTTTTAATACTAAAAACATACGAGATATTTCGAATCGACTTTCGATTCATCCTCAGGTGTAATATCGTGCGAACATTTTACAGTAATGCATTATATATAAGGAGCTAATCATAAAGGTTGTAACGGTTGGGAGCTAGTCATAAGGGTTGTATATTACTGCGCAGTCGTAGGTATTTTTTAAGAGTCAAAATGTGTATGCATTAATATCAGTAATGTGATTACAAATTGGGTTTTGCATCTGAGTTAGGCTCTTTGCTCCCGAACATATGGGTCCACGGTGCTGGAATCATATATGGGGAGTCTTCGTTGCAACATTTTTCACCGTAGTCATGAATGTATAAGCTTTCGGTAAGAAGTAAGGGGTTTTGTATGTTCGGTGTTGCTAAGATACCAACTTCGTTCCACAATGGGATATGCGTTCCTGTTCTTGTCAATCTTCAAAGTGCAGTGATACATGCTAGTTTATTGACATTGTACTTATGTTCATAGATTCAGGTACGTAATATCCGGAGTGTGGAGCCAATGTACACAGCATCCTTTCGCACTTGTATCTGAAGATGAATCCACTATCGATTCGAAAGGTCTCGTATATTTTCATAGTATTAAATATTTTATCTCATTGGATTATTTTAATGCAGTGTTGTTTTAATCGTGTAACGACGGCGATTTCAATTATTTTAGTATTTTAAGCACGACAAATCGTATTATATCAATGCACTAGTCAAACATGGATGAAATACATATTTTTTTCAATAAAATGCTCTCTTCTCCCATGAAGTGCCATTTTCGTATTTTAGTTATAACATTTTTAATTATTATAATTAATTTCAGTCATCACTAGCGTTCACAGGCGTCGCACATGAACACATCTTCATGAATATTCAATGAGTTCAAAACAGTTTTTTTGTATGATATGGTACCACGAGGCACTTCACGTGGTACCGTATCACAAAAAAGCTATATTGAACTCATTGAGCTCCTTTTCTGCCTTTGACATCCTCGTTATAGTTGTATCCGCAAAATCCGCCATTGCAGTTATCGTCTTTTCTTTCCATGTGTCTGTTGATAGAAACTGTATACATATATAAGCTATATTTGTTACATTTCAATTACATCAACTATTACGTATCACGTAGTTACCACCTGTAGGTAATAAATTCGTGATATCTTGGTTCTTATGTGACAGGTTAAAATTAATTGAAAACCGAAATTGAAGTGTCTATTTGATCCCGAACTAGTATGATTACGATTCAGAAATCAGATATTGTAGTTTACATTATGAAAAAAAAAGTAATTTTTTTAAATCAACATTAATGCCTGAAAACATTAACTCTCCAAATCTAAGGATCATGCTGATAAATGAGTTGCAAGTGCATTTATAAATTAGACAGGAATCTAATGAATAACTGGGTTAAATATTGTTTTCTTACCTCTATTTTCAGCACGTCTTTTGTAAAAAAAGATCGTGCTTCAGTTATCGGTTTGTCCGTCCGTCTGTACCCACGGTATCTCTGCAACTATTAGTCCGATTTGAAAAATTCTTTTGGCATTCGGAAGCTTGAAATATGCGAATGATGATCCTTCATTTCGCTTTTTTTTTTACGATGCGCAATTTTGCCGCTAGGGGGCGTAAATGCAGATGATGTCTAATTCAAAATTACGTTTTAATCCACATATTTGCTTCTAAACATCCGATTGAAAAAATTCTATCTTTCGATTCCATATGTATCGAAGAGTGTTTTAGATATAGTTTCATTTTCAAATTACGCACAGATTTCCCGCTAGGGGGCGTAAAATTAAATTCCATTTTTCCCAATAACTCTTCTCCTAAAACTCCGATTTGAAAAATCTTTTTTCAGCGGATACATCTCCTAATGTAAAATCTTTTGCATATAATTTCGAATTTTTGGTAAAGAATACTTTGGCCACCAGGGGGCGTAAGGGTTAATTTTTGCTTCTGATGTATTTGCCATAAAATCTGAGCTTCTAAAACATCGATTGAAAAAATTATTTCGTGGACTGATGCCACTCACATCGGTAAACCTTTTCGAAATACTTTCTTCCTAAAATATTCCACAGTTTCTCCGCCAGGGGGTGTAGATGTATATCTTATTTTTGTCAATATCTGTACTTCTAGGAGTCCGATTTGAAAAAATTCTTCTTTGTTGGATAGTGTTTTCCGTGTGACATGTTTTTCATATAATTTCAAAATTTTCAAGTAATTCATAGACATTCCGCTAGGGGGAGTAAAGGTAAATTGCATTTCGCCATATATCTCTGCTTCTAAATCTCCGATTTAAAAAATTCTTTCTGCGCCGGATACAGCTCCTGATGGGAAATCGTCTGCACATAATTTCTAATTTTTGTAAAAAAAACTGTTTGGCCATCAGGGGACGTAAATCTTAATTTCCGCTTCTGATGTATTTGCAGCAAAATATGAGCATTTAAATTCTCGATTGAAAAATATCGTTTGTAGACCGATACTACTCATGTCAACAAACCGTTTAGGAACATTTTCTTCTTAAAATAGTGCATGGTGTCTACGCCAGGGGGCGTAGATGTATATCTTATTTTTGTCAATCTCTGCTTCTAGGGGTTCGTTTTAAAAAATTCCTTTTCGGTTGGATAGTGTTTTCTGTATGACATGTGCTTCATATAATTTCAAAATTTTCAAGTAATTCATAGACTTTCCGCTAGGGGGCGTAAAGGTAAATTGCGCTTCGCCTTATATCTCTGCTTCTAAATATCCGATTTGAAAAATTCTTTCTGCGCCGGATACAACTCCTGATGGGATATCGTTTGCAAATAATTTCTACTTTTTGTGAAAAAAAAATAATAATTTGGCCACCAGGAGGCGTAAATTTTAATTTCCGCTTCTGATGTATTTGCAGCAAAATATGAGCTTCTAAATTCTCAATTGAAAAAAACGTCGTTTGTAGACCGAACTGCTCGTGTCGACAAATCTTTTAGAAACATTTTCTTCTTAAAGTAGTGCATGGTTTCTGCGCCAGGGGGCGTAGACGTATATCTTATTTTTGTCAATATCTCGACTTCTAGGAGTCCCATTTAAAAGTCTTTCTTTGTTGGATAGTGTTTCTAGTCTGACATGTTTTTCCTAATAATTCAAAATTTTCAAGTAATTGATAGGTTTTCCGCTAGGGGGCGTAAAGGTAAATTGCGTTTTTCCCTATATCTCTGCTTCTAAATCTGCGATTAGAAAAATTCTTTCTGCACCGGATACAGCTCCTGATGGGAAATCGTTTGCACGTAATTTCAATTTTTTGTAAAAAAAAATTTTTGGCCACCGGGTGGCGTAAGTCTTCAGCTTCTGATGTATTTGGAGTAAAATATGAGCTAAAATCTCGATTGAAAAAAAAGTCTTTTGTGGGCCGATACTACTCATGTCGACAAACCATTTAGGAACACTTTCTTTTTGAAATAATGCATGGTTTCTACGCCAGGGGGCGTAGATGAATATCTTATTTTTGTCAATATCTCTACTTCTAGAAGTCCAATTTGAAAAATTCCTTCGTTGTTGGATAGTGTTTCCGATGCGAAATGTTTTTTCTATAAATTCAAAATTTTCACGTAAATCATTTGTCTTTCCGCTAGGGCGCATAAAGGTAAATTGCGTTTTCTGCTCCTAAAACTCCGATTTGAAAAATTCTTCCTGTATCGCATACAAGATCTGATGGAAAATATTTTTCACATAATTTCTAATGTTTTGTAAAGAATGGTTTGGCCACCAGGGGTCATAAGTGTTAATTTCTGCTTCTGATGTATTTGTAGGAAAATCTGGGCTCCTGAAAACTCGACTAATTTTTTTTTTTTTTTTGAACCGATACCGCTTATGTGGATAAACCTTTTGAGAATACTTTCTTCCTAACATAATGCATGGTTTTCCCACCAGGGGACGTAAAGTCACATCTCATTTTTGTCGATAACTCTGTTTCTAAGAGTTCGTAAGCTCAAGATTCCGTTTACAGCAACATCTGAGGGATTAAAGACCCGATTGAAAAAACTTCTTTCTTCCGTCAGATACTATTGTTTTCCATTGACTTTGAATAGCTTTGATAAATTTAATTTGCGTCAGAACGGATTCAAAAGACGTGCTTATTACACCCGAAAATTCGGTGTCATCTTTCTTGTTCTTTTTGAAATCCGCTCTTCTACCTTGCGTACCAAACACCATTACAAAAAAAAAAAAACTACTCAATTCCCGCCACACGTTGAATAACTTTCTCTGCGGTACGAACAAAAGAGCTTAATGGTGATCTCCTTCCGATTTTTGAAACTGGATATCTGCTGCCATTCATAATAAATAGTTGAAATTAATTAAGGCAGTGAATCTACTAATAGCCGTTTATGCTCCATCACATGCCATGAATTTACCAATATTTACCCTATAGATTTTATAACCAAACGTTCTTTCTTTTCTGAACGAACCTTGTAATTTAAAATACTACTGATAATATATTCTCTTAAGTAATCACTAGTTGTGTAAAATTCCTTATTAGCATGACAAAAAATCAATTCTTTGCATTTTAATGGCTCCCAGGGATGCACCTATACGGTCGTATCAGAATAATATGACCACCCGACCATCCCCGGAATCATAGTGTACCCGCTCAGGCGTGTCACAGAGTGCACGAGACACGGTCGACCACACGGAGGCATAAGCGGCCGGCCAGCACAGATGAGCCATAGTGCGTTACGTGAGCACACTAGGCAGAGGTAGTGGTTTAACGGGCGTTCAAAAACGATTAATAATTGGTTACCGCGCCAAGGATGGAAGCATCTCAGAAACAGCATGTACCAAGAATCGACCGCTGGCACCCCGAGTACCTCGTGACGTCATAACTGTGGAGCCCCAAAGGCCATCAACCCCAGAGGAGAAAGTCACCTCCGTTGACTAGTAAAGGGCAATCGACGGGCAACAGTGCGGCCATTGACCACGTAAATGAACACTGGGGCACGCAGATACATGTCCCCGATAACAGTAGAACGAACCGTGTTACGTGTGGGTTACCGGAGTCAGGGCGACCATGCTAACCTAGGTCCACTGGCAACGACGCCTGCAGTTCGCATGGGGTTACCGACGTTGGACAGTGGAAGAGTGGAAAAACTTACCTTCTCCAACGAATCGAGGTTTCTACTCCACAGAAGAGACGGGCGATGGCGGACACTGCGTCAGACACAAGAGAAGCGGACACGCTTGTCGGTTACGTAGAGGCCGGTGGTGTCAGTGTGCATGCTTGGGGGATGTTTTCCTGGCATGACCTGGGACAGCTGGTACCGCTGGATGGGTCCGTGAACGCCAATGGCTACCTGTCCACCCTCGCTGACCACATGCAGCTCTTCATTTTGGACTTTTTATCCTGTTGGTGAGGGTGTCTACCAACAGGACAATGCGCCCTGTCACGTCGGTAAAAGGGTGCGTGACTGATTTCAGGAAGACGACAGCGATGTCTGCGTTCTCTCTTGGCCGGCGACATCGCCCGATCTCAATCCCATAGAACATTTGTGGGACTATTTGGATCGGCGGGTTCAGCGTGCCGACCCACAATCACGCCATCTCCAGGACCTCCGTGCTCTGCTGCAGTCCGAATGGGCACGTGTGCCTCGTGCAAACTTTCAGGGCCTCATGGCGTCCATGCCACGCTGTCATCCGGGCGAAGGGTGATTATTCCCATTATTAGGTAGGTGGTCATATTTTTCTTATACGACTGTGTACACAAGACGGAGACCTGTCTAAACCGGGAAATAATTCCAGTCTCTTAACATGTTCACTGTATGTCTCTACGAGCTTGCTTATGGTAGTTCTTGCGTAAAATGGAATTCTCTATTAATAAGGGTGTCTGAATACTTGGTTTTGGGCAGTGTGTGTTGATGTGGGAAGAGAATGAGCTTCTTTTGTGGAGTGAAGGCGAAGTCAAGATTTGCCAAAATTCAAAACATAAGTGTCCTTAGTAAGGGAGTAAATAAAATTTTGAATAATGATGGGGGAAACATAATGTTGATTGTTACGTTTCAAGTTACTTCGTTTAAAGACATCTCCGGATGCTCTAGTCGGCTGCAAACAAGAAAACAGCGTAATTGCAAGATTTTGGTATATGGCGACCTTCGCACGTACGAGGGTTATGCGCGAGCTTAGAGCAACGGTGAAATCTGAAGAGTCGGTAAAATATTCGGTACGACTTGAACTGGTGAATGACGATTACACTGAACTGCGAGGTGAAATAGAAGGCCCACCCGATACTCCTTACGAAGGAGGAAATTTTATTTTGTCAGTCAGCATATCTGAAACGTATCCCTTCACTCCTCCGTGCGTAAGGTTTCTCACCAAATTCTGGCACCCGAATATCAGTTCCGTCACTGGCGTTGTCTGCGTGGATTCGTTAGGTCCTCAGTGGACTGCTTCAATGACACTACCATCTGTCCTGTTGACTGCGCAAGCGCTGTTGGCTTCACCAGTACCAGACGATCCGCAAGACGCAGTTGTAGCTTGGCAGTATAAGCAGAATTTTGACATGTTTAAAGACACCGCTAGACATTGGGCCCAAGTGTATGCTGGAGTTCCTGCGAAGTTCCCTATCTTCGAAAATAAAATAAATGCGCTTGTAGAAATGGGTATTGATGAGCACTTCGCACGTGCAGCTTTGTCATCAAATTATTGGGATCTCGAAAAGGCGACCGAAACATTGTTCAGCTAAAAATTGTAATACGCGAATTGACTTTATATAATGAAAATCAGCAGACATCATCAATGATTTGTTTCGGTGCTTAAATTATCTCCACTCGTTGTCACCAATAAATTCGATATTATCGAGTTAATTGTCGTTTGAAGCTATTTAGGCCGCCCCGGTGGCGCAGTGGTCTAAGCGATGGCCTCTGATCATTCGTCCGAACGGGGTCTGGGTTCGAATCCCGGTGAGGCATGGATGTTATGTTTGTCTTACGGCACTGGCTCTCTCCCTTCCCTGGAACCAGTGACCCTAAATTAGGGACGGGCGACTGCTTATAGCCCATTGAGTTGCTCACGGTGGTCGTTAAACCTCCAACCAAAAAAAAAAAAAAAAAAAAAAAAGCTATTTAGTTGTGTATCATGTTAAATTCAATGGTTGAACTGATTTATGCCCTGAAAATTCTGCGAAAAGTATAAGATGGCCAATATGGTCACTTTATTACAATATCCCCATAACAATAGGATCCAAAAGATCCCAGGCCGCCCCGGTGGCGCAGTGGTCTAAGGCGTTGGCGTCTGATCATTCGTCCGTAAGGGGTCCAGGTTCGAATCCCGGTCAGGCATGGATGTTGTGTTTGTCTTACGGCACTGGCTCTCTCCCTTTCCTGGAACCAGTGACCCTAAATTAGGGACGGGCGACTGCTTATAGCCCATTGAGTTGCTCACGGTGGTCGTTAAACCTCCAATCAAAAAAAAAAAAAAAAAAAGTCCCAGCCGCTCCGGTAACGTAGTGGTCTAAGCGCTGGCTTATGACCATTCGTCTGAGAAGGGTCCGGGTTCGAATCCCGCTAAGGCATGAATGTTGTGTTTGTCTTACAGCACTGGCTCTCTCCGTTTCCTGGAGTCAGTGGCCCTAAATTAGGGACGGGCGACTGCTTATAGCCCATTGAGTTGCTCATGGTGGTCGTTAAGACAACGTACTTTGCCGTACAGGCGCAGTCCGGGAACTTTCTTTTCTTTTTTGATTGGAGGTTTAACGAACGCCGTGAGCAACTCAACGGGCTATAAGCAGTCTCCCGTCCCTAGTTTAGGGTCACTGGTTCCAGGGAAGGGAGAGAGCCAGTGCCGTAAGACAAACAAAATTTCCATGCCTCACCGGGATTCTAACCCGGACCCGTTTCGGACGAATGATCAGAGGCCATCGCTTAGACCACTGCACCACGGGATGCGCCGGAAAGTACGTGTATCGTATACCCGCGGTGGATGTTGGATTATATTACATTATCCTCCCTCACAGGGAAATTGGTTTCGTCAGTCTACGTCACGTGTTTGCTGCGATACATCCGGGTACTGTAAGCAACTTACACAGTGTTCTGCGAGTGATAAAAATGGCGTTTTTTGAACAGCGCGTTAACATTACGTTTTGCGTTCGTTTGGGCCAAACTCCAACAAGAACTTACGAGATGTTGAAGCAAGTTTATGGCGAAAACACCCTGCCGATTGTTTCTTGTACAATGGTAAATTAAAGGTTAAGAAAAGTTGAAAATAATGTTAAAATCAATTCTACATATTATCAAAATAATGTTTTAACTCCTATATTTAAAGAAGAAATATCATTCCTTTATCCACAGAGCCTTCAAAAAGCAGAACTCCATTATGATAACACTACCAGTCATACACCCAAATCTACCACTCTATTTCTTGAAAAAATGAAAAAAGCCGACCTGCTGGCGCAGTGGTGTAAGCCAGTGTTTCGCAACCTTTTTCTACTCGCGGCACACCATAAATTATCCATGACTCAACACCGCACACCATAAATTATCCATGACTCAACACGGCACACCATAAATTATCCATGACTCAACACGGCACACCATAAATTATCCATGACACAACACGGCACACCATAAATTATCCATGACTCAACACGGCACACCATAAATTATCCATGACTCAACACGGCTCACCATAAATTATTCATGACTCAACACAGCACACCATAAATTATCCATGACACAACACGGCACACCATAAGTTAACCATGACTCAACACGGCACACCATAAATTATCCATGACTCAACACCGCACACCATAAATTATCCATGACTCAACACGGCACACCATAAATTATCCATGACTCAACACGGCTCACCATAAATTATTCATGACTCAACACGGCACACCATAAATTATCCATGACTCAACACGGCACACCATAAATTATCCATGACTCAACACGGCACACCATAAATTATCCATGACACAACACGGCACACCATAAGTTAACCATGACTCAACACGGCACACCATAAATTATCCATGACTCAACACGACACACCATAAATTATCCATGACTCAACACGGCTCACCATAAATTATTCATGACTCAACACGGCACACCATAAATTATCCATGACTTAACACGGCACACCATAAGTTGTCCATGACTCAACACGGTACACCATAAATTATCCATGACTCAGCACGGCACACCATAAATTATCCATGACTCAACACGGCACACCAAAATGTTAATCCCTTCAGAAACGTATGATATGACACTATTAATATAAATACGTAATGCAATCAGCCTATTATTTTTAGGACGGAACACTCCGTACAAGGAACTTGTTCATCTTGAAAAAATAAAATAGTTTAATAGTAATAGAATATAGCAAGACTGACTAGCAATCACAATTTTCGGACTTCTTCAGAGCACAGCTGAGATAGAACTGAAATAATTGTAAGACGCGGGACCTATACTCTTCAAAGGGAAGGAGAGACACGTATACCGACTTATTCAAAATGAAGTCTAACAATGGGTGGGTGAATCGGCACAGGAAAAATGTAATAAAGTTGAAGGGGCACTAAAAAACAGGGACAAATACCAAAATCACGTAATAAAATAATAAAAGACAGGGAAAGTTTTGCTAATCCCAGCACTTTTAGGGAAAAGCGTACACAGAACATGCGGAAAGCGTAACAAGGAAACCGAATAGCGCAGCGGTTAAGGTAAGAAATACAAGTATATCAATAAGCAAAACTACGATACAACAACAACTGTGAGTAAATAATTTACATTTAATTTCTTAGAATACATACAAGCATATAAAATTGGGATAAAATAAAAAACTAAAACTCCACAATTGATTTCTTACAATAGGATAATAGGTAAAAGTTCGCGTCACACCTTTCACCTTGTAGGGGCACATCGGTTGCGTAACACTGATCTAAGAGATGGCATATGACCATTCGTCCGAGATGGGTCCGGGTTCGAATCCCGGTGAGGCTTGGATGCTGTATTTGTCTTACGGTACTAGCTCTCTCCCTTCCCTAGAACCAGTGGCCCTAAATTAGAGAGGGGCGACTGCTTATAGCCCACTGGGTTCCTCACAGTGGTCATTAAACCTTCAATAATAAAAAAAAAAAAAAAAAAAAAAACAGATATGAAGTCTACACCTTTTGTTCATATTCCTTCAAAATACCGTGATGTATCACCAATGGACAATTTTGCCTTCGGACTGCTAAAGAGAGCACTTGTGACGTACCTGCACCACAGGAGGCACATGAGATAAAGGCAGATAGCAGCGAGAGCACATGCCAGTGTACTGTAGTGGATAGCACTCGGAGCTCCGAAGCCGAGAGTTTTGGGTTCGAATCCCGCCCCTGGCATAACAATGATAGAGAAATTTACTAAGCTGTAACCTAAAACAATGATTCGACTATGGAAAGCTGTGGAAGTGGAGTGGAATAAAATACCACTATCAATTTTCAGAAATGCCCTGTTATCTTGGAAATGTAGATGTAAGTCCATAGTACAGAGGGAAGGGCTATCAAATAAAACATTTAAGAACGAAAGAATTTATTTTAAACATTAATTATGTTACTGGAAAATCGTTCTAAAAGAGTGTGAATATCATCTGTATTTGTAATCAGCTGAGAAGAATTGTAGGACATGCTTGTGACATAACGGAGCATAGGACTGCTTTTCGAGAATACTCCCTCGACGATCCTGCAGAACATTTGTATGTATGTGTACATCTTCCCTCCTGTGAATAATTTGTCAATATTGTAAATTATTAAATATGCCTTGTGTTTCCGTAAGTCTTAAGAATACCAGTATTTGTGTCTGAGTATGCCAGTTTATTACTGTTCTTACCCTGAACTGCCTTGCTTATCAAATAGGTCTCAATCGAATTCTGTGTTCGGGTTTATGTAGGGAAATGAGGTATCCACAAAGGAACTGGCAGTCCTCTGCTTCCAGTCTTAAGCATCTTTTCGTTTGAGAAACGGGATTTGTGTTATAAAGCTCCCTCATTATAAGTCCTACGTAGCATTATTGTACAGGGTGTCCGTAAATGAAGTATACAACTTCAGTATTCTATTAAAGAAAACTACAATAACTTACTTTCAATGCCAAAACCCGTGGTAACTGTGAAATTGTTTTTTAAATGTCAGTAGGACTCCATGTGTGCTCAGGTTTTTGTTCGCAGGATGTCTAAACAATATTCCAGTTCCACCCACGTACGTTGCTAAATGTTTGAAAAATGTCAGGTTTGAGCTGAGTGATAGATGTAACCTTTTTCTTGTATACAATGTCTTTAATAAAACCCCAGAGGAAAAAATCGGATGGGGTAATATCAGTAGAACGATGTGGCCATACTGTCGGACCCCAACGTCCAATCCAACGCCCTGGAAAATGGTGATCTAAAGATCTGCGTACATCCAAAGACCACTGCGGAGGCACTCCATCTTGCTGGAAAATGTCTTGATTATCCTGGAGTTGTAGAATTGCAAATTTTTCTAACACGTCCAGTTACTCAAAATAGTATAATTATACTAATGATCCGAATAGAAAATGAAACTTCCCAAGCTTTTGCGCATCAACCAGATGCCTTTTTTCAAGGAAGGTAGACAGCTAACTGCAAAATGAATATAGTAGGACATCAATCTTTCTCACAGAAGCCATCTGGTTGATGTGCGAAATCTTGGAAAGTTTTATTTTCTATTCTACACCAAGAAGTTATACTATTTGAGTATAATTTGTGTACGGTTCCTACTTATTAGTGTCCAGGTACGTTATGTCAGTAACGGTAGGTTGAGACAGCCAACCGCAACAGTTAAAAGATACTTCCTGTTGCTTTGAATTTACTTCCTTTCAAGACAATTGTTCTTGGTTTGAATTTGTTTACCCATTGTTCGATGTTCCTTCGTGTCGGCGGCTGTCTCTTGTATTACGTTCTGAACTTACGCTGAATTGTCCTTAGAGATTTTGATATCGCAAACCAAAGTACACACGCTGCTTTCTCCATTGGGGAAGCTATGTCCGTAGGTATTCCGCGTTTGACGAGATTTTTCATTGCATAAGACACCTGGCGCCATCTATCATCTGACTTAAGAAACTATAACATTTGGTACGTCTCGTGACGTTTAAAGTAAGTTTTTTTTATCGTATTTTTAATAGCATACTGAAGTTGTATATTTCATTTACAGACACCCTGTATATACAATTTTTTCACATAGGCTTACGACTAGTGCTAATCGAAGAGAGATTTTCATATGGTGGCCAGGAAATGAGTAATTTACACCATAAAATTATCACTCACAATGCAGCGAATTCTTCTTTTTTTTTTTTTTTTTTTTTTTTGATTGGAGGTTTAACGACCACCGTGAGCAACTCAATGGGCTATAAGCAGTCGCCCGTCCCTAATATAGGGTCACTGGTTCCAGGGAAGGGAGAGAGCCAGTGCCGTAAGACAAACACAACATCCATGCCTCACCGGGATTCGAACCCGGACCCCGTTCGGACGAATCATCAGAGGCCAGCGCCTTAGACCACTGCGCCATCGGGGCGGCGCAGCGAATTCACCCGTTAAATGGTAGAGTGTTTTATTTGTTTTTGTTCATGTGAATGACATTTTTATAGGGCGATTCATTTGGGTAGGGATAATTTAAAAATGCTGTGTTATGGTTTGTAACAAATATAATACGTTAGCATTTGGCAAAAACTATCTTTATGGATTGTAATTTGTCTACCTAACTCCCTTTCCGGATTCGGCAAAGTTCGTACCAGATGCTTAATTCCCAAGGTAAATGTGTGGTGCGGGATGAATCGTCACCAGCTGTACGGTCGTTTTCTCTTCTCTGAGGCCACTGTGCAATCAGGACCACACCTGGACATGCTACATATCTTCTTGGTACTAGAACTGGAAAACGATGTCATTTTGCAGCAACACGTGACCCCACCCCACTGGTCACTGGGAGTCTGGAACTTTCCTAACAACACATTCAATGACAACTGGTGCGACCGCGATGGCCTCATTCCTTAGCCTGCAAACTCCCTGAATCTTACTTTCCGCGATTTTGCCGTGTAAAGGACATCGTCTACGCACAACCACCTCAAAGCCTGAATGGCTTGAACGTGAAAATTTCTGCAGCGTTCGTACAAATCACTCCGCCGATGCTAAAAAACACGTGGCAAGATATGCGCACCAGGTATAAACTCTACCGAGTCCGCAAAGGGGATGGTCATGTAGAAGCCTAGACAAACTCTCATTCATGAAAGTAATTTCTGCCAAATATAGACTTATATCAGTAAGAAGTCAAACCACATCATTTTTAAATTTAACCTACTCAAACGGATCACCCTGTTTATTTAAGAGTTGCAGCACGTTATGGAATTCGGTTATGCACATATTACGTAAACGTCTCAATAGAACATATTTTAAAAAGTTAACTTCACTGAAAATAGCTCAGTAAATTAACGCTCAAAATCAAAATTCCACCACTGATAGTAAACGTATGACTGATATCTTCATTATTATTATTAGCTCAGTAAATTAACACTCAAAATCAAAATTCCACCACTGATAGTAAACGTATGACTGATATCTTCATTATTATTATTGTTATTATTACTATTATTATTAGCTCAGTATTAACGTTCAAAATCAAAATTCCACCACTGATAGTAAACGTATGACTGATATCTTCATTATTATTATTATTATTATTATTATTAGCTCAGTAAATTAACGCTCAAAATCTAAATTCCACCAATGATAGTAAACGTATGACTGATATCTTTATTATTATTATTAGCTCAGTAAATTAACGCTCAAAATCAAAATTCCACCACTGATAGTAAACGTATGACTGATATCTTCATTATTATTATTAGCTCAGTAAATGAACGCTCAAAATCAAAATTCCACCACTGATAAGAAACGTATGACTGATATCTTCATTAGTATTATTAATATTATTATTAGCTCAGTAAATTAACGCTCAAAATCAAAATTCCACCAGTGATAGTAAACGTATGACTGATATCTTCATTATTATAACTATTAATAGCTCAGTAAATTAACTCTCAAAATCAAAATTCCACCACTGATAGTAAACGTATGACTGATATCTTCATTATTATTATTATTATTAGCTCAGTAAATTAACACTCAAAATCAAAATTCCACTACTGATAGTAAACGTATGACTGATATTATTATTATTATTATTATTATTATTATTATTATTATTAGCTCAGTAAATTAACACTCAAAATTCCACCACTAATAGTAAACGTATGACTGATATATTCATTATTATTATTATTATTATTAGCTCAGTAAATTAACACTCAAAGTCAAAATTCCACCACTGATAGTAAACATATGACTGTTATCTTCATTATTATTATTAGCTCAGTAAATTAACGCTCAAAATCAAAATTTCACCACTGACAGTAAACGTATGACTGATATCTTCATTATTATTATTATTATTATTATTAGCTCAGTAAATTAACACTCAAAGTCAAAATTCCACCACTGATAGTAAACGTATGACTGATATCTTCATTATTATTATTATTACCTCAGTAAATTAACGCTCAAAATCTAAATTCCACCACTGACAGTAAACGTATGACTGATATCTTCATTATTATTTTTTTATTATTATTAGTTAAGTAAATTAACGCTCAAAATCAAAATTCCACCACTGAAAGTAAACGTATGACTCATATCTTCATTATTATTATTATTATTATTAGCTTAGTAAATTAACGCTCAAAATCAAAATTCCACCACTGATAGTAAACGTATGACTGATATCTTCATTATTATTATTATTCTCATAGCATAAAATGCACAATTAATTACTGCGATATTGTGGAACATTATCTGCTGTAATACAGGATGAGGCAAAAGTCCCTGTGCACTTTACGTATTGTGATAAGAAATAATATTAATAAATTTATAAAGTGCAGTTACAGCGCACGTACATGCAATACTGTAAATGGAGAATATTCGTATTTATGAGGCGGGGTTACGCACATCCTCCCTTCTGACCTACGACGACGCAGCCAGTGCTTCCGGCGTCTTGCCGCGATTGAATCAGTCACAGTTGCCGGTTGAACATGGTGTTGTCGCTTGAGGGTCGAGTGTTTCTGATTGAACATATGTTCCGTAGTGGTATTGAGTATATGGCCGAAGTGAAATGTAAATACAGAGAAAATTTTCCCGATACTGAAGCACCCCATCGTAATGCAGTGAGGCGGTTAACTGAAAAGTTATGTAAAATCGGATCAGTGAGAGATGCTCCAAAAAGCGGTAGGCAGCGAGTGCTAACAGAGGAAAAGGTGTAGGATATTTCAGTTCGCATCGCTAAAAGTCCGAAGAAATTGGTTCGAAAATTGGCAAAACAAGCAGGTGTGTGGTATAGAAGCACCTGTAGGACAACTGAAGGCGCGACTGCAGCTCCACACGTACGAAATCAGGACAGTGCACGAACTGAAACACATAGACTACAATAAGCGTGTGGAATATTGCAAATGGTTCAAGCACTTCATTAATGACAACAGAGAGAATATTCTTGATGTTTTTCTTTGATAAGGCGCTGTTCCACGCATCGGGACATGTGAACACCAAAAACAGTCACATTTGGTCTTCCAGTTATCTGCATCAGATACACGAAATGCCATTACATGATCAGAAGATTGGTGTGCGATATCTCGAAGACGAGGCCCATATTCTTCAAAGCGGCCATAAACGCGGCAAGGTATTGCGACAATATCCTGTACCCATTCATCTGGTACTTAACCGATGAGGAAATTGTTAATGGCTACTTCCAGCAGGATTCCGCTACGTTCCATACAGCTCATGTCTCCATGGCGTTGTTGACTGATGTGTTCGGAAACAAAATCATCTCCAAAAGGCATATGGACGCCACGTTCACCTGATCTCACGCCTCCAGATTATTATCTGTGGGGTTTACTGAAAATCGGTTTACAACAACAATTCCCGTTCTCTGTCGTAATTACAGGAAGCTATCACCACAGTAATCAGCAACATTTTTCCGTTGGACCTGTCACGTGTCTTTGAGAATATGTTCAGACGCGTGGATGCATGTCCACACACAGGAGGGGGGGGGGCATTTCCAGCATTTATTGTACCCGGCACGCTTGAAGCTGTTGTACGTGTATTGTCTTATCAGTTCCATAGTGACTTTTGGCTCACGCTGAAGCTATGAAAGAGAGGATATCCTTAATCTAAAGCTTCTGGAACTTGGCGCTCTGGAACATTGATTGCAAAAAAAAATTCAATATTGTTGGCAGCAGTAAAAATAGAACAACAATTAGCGTCAACTAAGCGGTAGAACGTTTTCGAAAATTGTCTTCGTAATACACGGTCGAGTCACATTATTGTGACCACCAGCTAGTATCCAGAGTAACCTCCTTGTGCAGCGCGGCTAGACGGACAGGGAGTGACTCAATAATGTGCTGGAAGCTGTTGCCATGCTGACTGCAATGCATCGGACAGCTGCTGGAGGGTCCCACAGATGCTGAATTGGGTTTAAGTCTAGGAAATTAAGGGTAGGGGAGGGGGCAAGTAAAGTACTTTGAAGTCCTCGTCGTGCTCTCCCAACCACTCTCGGACATTTCTAGCTGTGTGACACGTTACATTGTCGCACTGGACGATCCCATCTTCCCCAGGCAAGACAATCACCATGTATGGGTGTACGTGGTCTGCAAGGATAGATTCATAACGAATTCGGTTAATAGTGCCTTCCACAGGTTTGAGTGGACCCAGGGAATGCCACAAAAACATTCTCCACTCCATAACGTTGCCAGCATCAGCTTGTGTTCTTCCAGAAGTGGCTGAAGAGTGTTTGTTCTCCGATGTTTCTCGCCTTATACGCCAACGTCCATCCGTTTGATTAAGCAGAAAACGCGACTCATCTGAGAAGGCAAACCTTTGCCAATCAGCTGAGGTCCAATTCCGATATTGCCGGGCAAATATAAGCCTTTTCTGCCGATGCACTTTCGTTAACATAGGTGCAGTGACCATCAGTCTACATCGGAGCCTCATACGCAGCAGGATTCCTTGAACTTTCGTTTTAGACACACTTCCTGTAGCCCAATGGTTCATTCGGCCAGTGAGTTGATTCCCTCACGCACATTCGAAGTCGACGTTCACTTTCCATATCAATGGCACGTAGCGCCCCGCAGTTTGCACGTCGCTTATTCGCAATGTTGCCATTTCGCCAATCACGATACACTTTAATTACAGCAGAACGCGAAGAGTTCACAAACGGCGCTGTTTCAGAAATACTGCCACCCTTGTCCCGAAAGCCGATAATCATCCCTTTTTGCAAATCTGATATATCTCTCCTTTTATCCATGACAGCAACGAGTGATATGTTTTCAGATCATATCATATGTAGAAGATTTTAGGAAGGGAGTGTCTGACCCCAGGTCTTAAGCAACCCTTAGAAATAGGAAGCTAGGAGATTTGGGCTAGAGTGCCCGATAGGAAAGTGACACAGAAGCGAGGTAGAAAGGGGGAGGAAGACGCCCTTATTTATTACTGGGGGCCAGTACCTGGGGTCCGACGGCTTAACGTGCTCATCCGACGCACGGCGGATATTTAGCGGTTTGAGCGTTCGTACATGCCTGGGATCGAACCCGAGGTCTTCTCCGTGGCAGACACGAACGTTGACCACTTGGCCATCCGCGGCCATGTTTTCAGAACACCTACAGTACACCTTATATACCCTCCAAGCCAGCTCACGACGCGTGCCTTCAGTCATTGGCTACGCCCTGTTTGCTATCAAAAGTAAAAGGTGGTCACAATAATATGACTCGACTGTGTATAACTTAAGCTGTTTCTGGTTTTAACGATGTTTTGGAATGACTTTATTAATAATACTCGTAAAACTCCTTTCTTAAACTTATTTCAATTAGTGCGGTAGCGCCAATGGAGTCTGCAATTTGCGCAAACGACAACGAGACGTGTGCTTTATATTTCCATAAGCCAAATTGTTAGAACAAAGCATTTGTTTGTTTAATGTCTTTGCTCAGCACTTGACTAGGCTTAGTATTTCTCATGTTTTCTTGCAGGGGCAGCTATATGTCACGCTAAGAAATGCAACGAGACTTTGGTCTGAACCCTAGCAAAAGAAGCATTTATTCATCAGTATCCTGTCTACATTGTTCATCTGAAGGCTGTGTCGTACTGTTATCCTAGCCACACAACTAACATATTTTCACTTCTGACTTCTTGATTACTTAGTTATTTCTTTGGCTGAGTACATCCCGTGTTGCAAGCGAGAGAAGTTTCTCTTTTGCTTTTTTAAGCCTGTTGATTCAGAGATCCAGGACATTTATTATCAACTTTTTTCGTTCATCTTTATTCATTTTTAGCATGTGTATTAATTTTTCAATTTCAATATATACCCAATATGTGCAATAATAGCAAAATCTATTAGATTAGAGCAAAGAATGATGAAAAAACAAAATAGGATTAGAGTGAAGACTGAAAAACAAGATTAAGATAATTAAAATATTAAGTATGAACTAACACGAGGGCACAATTCCAGGTAGGACAGTCTTGCAGTTTAACGTAGGCCCAACACTGAGTCAACGTTTTCTGATCCTAAAAGACGGTGGCTCAGTGTTGGGCTTGCGTTAAATTGCAATGCTGTGTTACCTGGGATGACTTCTGTGACAGCGCAGAAAAAGTTGAGTAATGCGAAGAATAAAAACATGATGCATCATTTGGGAGTAAGTGCTGCTTTCCATTTCTGAAATACACTGACGAAAAAATCCCAACACCAAGAAGGGTTTGTGTTAAATAAACGACAGTTGGTAGGCGGTGAGAGTACATCTGTAAGATGACGTCTATGCAAATTTCGCGCTCGGCGCATACGTGTGGCGCTAGTAGCGCCCCTCGGAACATGCAAAGCAGGTTTGCTGTAAATACGCGCTGTAACGTTCGTGAGCGTTAGTTATCGTTGAGATTCAACGTAGGGTGTTGATGCTAGTCAAGAATGCCTTTAAGAAGACGAAGAAGCCATTATCAACAGCTCACGGAGTTTGAACGAGGTCGTGTAATAGGGCAACGAGAAGGTGGATTTTCTTTCCGCAATATTGCAGAACGACTTGGCAGGAATGCAGCCACTGTGCATGATTGTTGGCAGCGGTGCTCAAGGGAAGGTACTGCCTCAAGAAGACCGGGTTCCGGCCGGTCACGTGGCACTACTGAGAAGGAAGACCGCCGTGTACGGCGTATGGCCGTGGCGCATCGTACCGCGTCTGCGGCAGCAATTCGAGCTGCAGTTGCCACCACAGTGACACAACGAACTGTTACAAATCGGTTACTTGAAGGACAGCTCCGAGCCAGACGACCTGTAGCGTGCATTCCACTTACTCCAAACCACTGCCGTTTGCGACGTTAGTGGTGCCAAGCTAGAGCACACTGGAGGACGGAGTGGAGATCTGTTGTGTTTTCTGATGAAAGCCGGTTCTGCCTGGGTGCCAGTGATGGCCGTGTGTTGGTTAGAAGGAGGCCAGGTGAGCGCCTGCGACCAACCTGTCTGCGGCCGAGACACACTGGACCTACACCTGGAGTTACGGTCTGGGGAGCAATTTCCTATGACAGCAGGAGCACTCTCGTGTTTATCCCATGCACTCTGACGGCACAATTGTACGCCGGTCTGGTGATTCAACCTGTTGTGCTGCCATTCGTGAACAGCATTCCAGGGGGTGTTTTCCAACAGGATAACGCTCGCCCGCATACCGCTGTTGTAACCCAACATGCTCTACAGAGTGTCGACATGTTGCCGTGGCCTGCTAGATCACCAGATCTTTCACCAATCGAGCTCGTATGGGACATCATTGGGAGACAACTCCAGCGTCACCCCGAACCAGCATTAATCGTCCCTGTATTGACCGACCAAGTGCAACAGGCATGGAACTCCATCCCACAAACTGACATCCAGCACCTGTACGACACAATGCATGAACGTTTGCGTGCTTGCATTCAACATTCTGGCAGTTACACCGGTTATTAAAGTACCAGCATTTCACATTTAAAATGGCTCTTCTCGCGCTTACATTAGGCTCTGATCGTGAAGCCTTAATCGATTAAATATGTTACCTATACAAATGTATTGCCGACATTTCATTCCTCTACAACTATTTTTTCGTGGTGTTGGGATTTTTTTTTCCGTCAGTGTATGATTTTTTCGATATGGTTTCCAAACGCGAGATACCAGAACTACCGTCTAATGAAAAAAACTGTTCTTACTGAATATTCCTTACCTGAAGAAGGGGTACCAAAGAAAGGATCCGGTTTATCTATGCGATCGTGTGTTGCACGATTTTTTTAAGGCGGTCTCTGCTGCCACCAATCTCAACGTGATCTTTTAGCACAGTGAATTTTGTTGAAAGAGCGAATCTAAACTGACTACAACCTTTCCTTTTTCTAGAACGTGCAGTTTATGCAACTTTCCTCTATATAACATGAATTGTGGCGGTTGCCCAATTTTTAAATCCATTTTAAACTGATGGAAGGTGATACATAAAAAATATAAAACACCTTACACTCGAAATCGGAATAAAATGTACAGTAAAATTTTAAATATGAATTTTAGCGAGAATTTAAGAATAGATAGAAACGCAGGCGCCTCTGTGAGGCTGCAGCGATTTTTGCGTACCTTCGGGAAATGGAAAAGAGTCTACCATTTTTATAGTGTGGCTGGGCGAAGGATGAATAATGCGAGAACGCTCCGGATAAGTGAAACGCAATTATAGCTTTGAGAGTTCGAATGTATTCAATGTTCCTTCAAGAAGCTTGGGCTTGTCCATCGAAAGCAGTTCATTTTTTGTGGGCGAGATAAGTATCTTGCGCGGCGAATGAGTACATTGATAACCATGCTGATCCTTGTAGCTTCAGCTATCACTGGAAATTCCACCTATTTCCGAAAATCACATAAGGAAACAATAAATACCAATAGATCGCCCTTTCTTCTTCAGACAATAACTATAGGGTGCTTGTTGGCCGTTCTGGAAATCGTTGATCTGTTACCTTTTTAATAAAATTTAATCACGGTGATCATTGTACTTGAACGTTTCGTTAAATACTTCATCGTTAAAGCTGATCTATTTTGAGCACCTAGTTTGGAAATAAACACGTGCTTATATCATCACCATGTGCGTCCATCCGCATATGAAAACCAGATCTCGACATTTATTTGCTCAATGTGAAAAATTATTTTTTGCCCTGAGAAGCATAAGCTGTGAGAAAATGATGACCCTTGTTTCCCTTGGTCTTTATGGTCTTTTTGGTCTTTTTCCCATGCATAACGTCTCCGCTGCTGTGCGTGAAACTAGACGTTATAGCATGCACAATACAGTAGAACCTCGGTTATACGTTTCTCAGTTGTATGTTTTTTCACTTGTATATGTAATTCTGCGCTAGTCCCCCTATTTTGCTGTAGTTTCTGTCGCTTTTTCGATTCCCTTGTACGTAATTCACGTATACACTTTCAGTGATTGTTCGTTAAATTTTGAATTTCAGATAATCAATAATGCACGTTTCGTTGATTCTTTTATACGTAACCCAATATGTTACAAATTTGAAAGAACTGGGCTATTTTTTTTTGCAGCCTTGAAACAAATGACACAACTAAAAAATTTACTAAATAATGTTCACAATCCTCTAAATTCAAGAAATTTGAAACACGCAAAGTTTAGTGAATATTCTACTCAGCGCTAGTGGTAAATCCACTTATAGGCAAACTGTTTCGAAAAGAGCTATGATCTTATAAATAAATGATCTGTAATTGCGTTATACACTAAAGTGCCAAAAGTCATGGGATACGTACCTAGTATCGTGTAGGACCTCCTCTAGCCCGGCGAAGTGCAGCAACTCCACGTGGCATCGATTCCACAAGTGGCCGAAAGGCTGCTCGAGAGATGTCGAGCCATGAACAGCCGTGCAGAGTTCCGTGGTATTTGTCGGTGGAGGATCTTGGGTGCAAATGGACCTTTCCACCACGTCCCATAAGTGCTTTATTGGGTTTAGGCGAACGTGGTGGCCACACCATCCGTCGGAACTGTCCAGAATGCTCCTCGAACCAATTTCGGACAACTTGGGCCAATGATATAGTGCGTTGTCCGTCTGGAAGATCTCATCGTTGTTGAGATACATGAAGTCCACGAAGGGCTGCATATGCTCACCCAGCAGAGACACAAAGCGAGTACCGGTTAATGACTTCTTAACGAAGACCAGAGTATCCAAAGTGTGCCACGTAAAGACACCCCACACATATATGGAACCACCACCAGCTTGCACAGTATCTTGTTGACAGCTTGGAACCATGGACTCATAGGGTCTGCGGCACATCCGAACCCTACCAACAGCTCGTAACAACTGGCAGCGCGAATCATTGGACTAAGACACATGCTGCCAGTCTTCCAGGGCACAAGTACCGTGTTCATGAGCACAGGTGAGGCTGTGTGTCGGATGTTGTGGTGTTAACAAAGCCACTGTGGTGGGTCTTCTGCTCCCATACCTCATGGACACTACATTACGCTACACTGAGCTGATGGATATGTCTCTGGTACCTCCTGCATTGAACGTGGATGTTATTTGAGCCAGTGTCGCTTGTCTGTTAGCGTGGACAATCCTAGTCGCAATCCGCTGGTCACGGTCATTCAGCACCCGTGGTAGACCAATGCGCTGTCCACGGTTTGTGGTAGTGCCTTCCATGGGGTTTTCGCCGTACACACGAGACACTGTGGATCAAGGAGTGTTGAATGTTCGCACAACTTCGGAAATTGAATGTACCGTCCGTCTGGCTCCCACTACCATGCCTTGTTCAAACTCCAATGATTCACGTCGGCTTGCCATAATCGTACTGACGGTTGTTTAACGTGATCTCACGGGATTACAACTGATAAAAATCGTGGCATGCGTCGATGCTTTTATATAACGGCAGCGTCTGTTAGAAATTTGCATAAGCTATCCCATGACTTTTGGCACTTCAATGTACAGTATATAAAATCCCAGATTAGTGTTTTCATCTGATTGTAGAAGTTGGCCCTTACAGTTAAACTGAATCCGATAAAAATTGTGTGCAGTGAACGCTTTAAGAAATCATCAACATTGTCAACCATTATCAATCCTCTGCTGGATGAAGGCCTCCCCAAGTTTCCTCCACAACCGCTTCTCCTAAGCCACTCTCATCGATGTTACTCCACGTTTTCGAATTGCATCCATCCATCTACCGTGTTGTTTCCTTCTTGGCCTTTTCCTGTCCCTTCGAATTCAATCTAGAAATTCAGTTGTCCATCAGTGATCCGTTCTTCTGTCAACATGTCCCGCCCATTGCCATTTCAGGGATTTTACTCTCATCATGATGCCTTCCACTCTTGTCATTTTCCTTATCCACGAGTTCCTCATCTTTTCTTTCCTGGTTACACCAAGAATGCATCTCTCCGTGTTGCTTTCCGTTGTCTGCAGCCTTTGTATGTCTTTTCTTTTAATTAAAGTCCATGTCTCTGCTCCATATGTAAGAACTGAAAGGATGCATTGATCAAGCATTTTCTTTGAAGAAATATACCTTGCTAAATCAAAGAACCAGTTCATTTGGCGCCCCTCCTTTTTTTTTTTTCTGTGTATTATTTATCATTTTATTTAATTCAATGTTAATTAAATGTCTCTTACCAATCTGGGTTGTCTGAGTAATTTTTGAGTGTCAGCAGAAATTGTTTTTTATTTGCTAAATATTTGGGGCAAACTCTCTGAACCACTCAGTGTGACCGCATGTGGATAATTATTTTAAATTCTAATACTTACCTCCGGGTCTTCAGCAAATGAACCACACCAGCTACCGAAATAAATTCTTAAAGTGTTTCCCAATAATTGGTCATGCCGGCGCGTAACAACGTCTTTAGCCTTTAACGCAAAATTAAAATGTGAAATTCCGGAATTTGAAATTCACTTCGCAAAACTAGGAACTCCTCTTTTGTTTGGAAAGCCTTAAAAACAAAAGATAAAAAAGTATTCGTATGATAATACAAAAGATAAAAGTATTAAAGGATGATTTGATTTACTTAAGAGGATGCTGTTTTGCTTAGATTATTAGATTAGTCTGATAAAAAGGTCTCTGTTGTAGGAAGGAATAACTTGCAGCAAAACAAATCTTCCTCCTTAATACTATTTCTCGTCGATTATAACAATGGCATTTTGTTCAAAATATTTAGAATTTAAGCGTCGTTTTACTCTTCTGCCGTTAAAATAAAGGCTTTTCTCATTTAATGCAATTTGTTGCTAAAGACTACTTTCAGAGGTTTGTAAAAGTAGTTAATTGCTCTCAAAAAAAAAACCTTCCTTCTGAATTAACTATGAAAAAGAAGAGATTTGGAAGGTATAAAATATAAAAGGACGAAAGTGCCTTTCTGCTGTTAACCGTATACACTGAAGTGTCAAAAGTCATGGAATAGCAGTATGCAAATTTTTAACTGGCGCTGCCGTCGTGTAAAGGCTTTGATGCACACCACGATTTTTAACAGTTGCGAGGTGTAATCTCGTGAGTCAAGTTGAACAATAGCCAGTAGGATTATGGCAAGCCGACGTGAATTATCAGAGTTTGAACGAGGCATGGTAGTGGCACCCAGACGGATAGAACATTCAATTTCCGAAGTTGTGCGAACATTCCTCAATCCACGGTGTCACGTGTGTCCCGAGAATACCACGTGGAAGGCATTACCACCTACCGTGGACACGCAGTGGCCGACCATGGCTGCTGAATGACCGTGACCAGCGGTGTTTGACCAGGATTATCCATGCTAACAGACAAGGGGCACTGGATGAAATAACATCCACATACAAAAACAATAATAACATCCAATGCAGGAGGTATATCTATCAGGTCAGTGATGGATATGTCTCTGGTACCTCCAGAGAGTGGGACGACATTAAATAACATCCAATGCAGGAGGTACCGGAGACATATTCGTCAGTTCAGTGCAGCAAAATTTAGCGTCCATGGAGTATGGGAGCAGAAGACTTGCTAGTGTGTCTATTTTTAAACCACGACATCGGACACAGCGCCTCAGCTGGGCTTATGAGCACGGTAATTGAGACTGGAAACATGTGTAGGGGTCTGATGAGTCACGCTACCAGTTGTTACGATCTGATAGTATGGCTCAGGTGTGGCGCACATCCCATGAGATTATGGTTCCAAACTGTCAACATGGCACTGTGCATGCTGGTGGTGGTTTCATACATGTGTGGGGTGTATTTACGTGGCCCGGTTTGAGTCCTCTGGTTCTCGTAAACACGTCATTGACCATTAATCACTGTGCTGGGTGACCATTATTTGCAGCCCTTCATGAACTTCATGTACCCCAACAACGATGGTATTTTCCAGTCGGACAATGCACCATGTCGCCGCCCCGGTGGCGCAGTGGTCTAAGCGATGGCCTCTGATCATTCGTCCGAACGGGGTCCGGGTTCGAATCCCGGTGAGGCATGGATGTTGTGTTTGTCTTACGACACTGGCTCTCTCCCTTCCCTGGAACCAGTGACCTTAAATTAGGGACGGGCGACTGCTTATAGCCCATTGAGTTGCTCACGGTGGTCGTTAAACCTCCAATCCAAAAAAAAAAAAAAAAAAAAATGCACCATGTCATCGGGCCCAAGTTGTCCAACGTTGGTTCGAGGAGCATTCTGGACAGTACCAACGGATGATATGGTCACCACGTTCCACCGACATGAACCCAATAGAGCACTTATGGGACTTGGTGGAAAGGTCCAATCGCACCTACAAATGTCAAAGAACTGTTGGCGGCTGTTCAGACGGCACGGCTCAACATCTCTCCAGAAGATCTTCCGGCCACTTGTGGAATCGATGCCAAGTCGAGTTGCTGCATTTCGCAGAGGAAGAAGAGGTCCACCACGATACTAAGTACGTATTCCATGACATTTGGTACTTCAGTGTAGCTAAAACGTTTTTATAGCTCAAGAAATTTGATGTCTGTGTATTATCAAAGTATAAAAGTATTTTAGAGAGATTTTCCTGTTTTGAGATGGATCATTTTTCGAATGTGGTAAAATGATCGAAGAATTCATTTACGTAACGGCGTGAATTTTAGTAATTCCCACGTGGCCAAATGATAGCGAAAATACTTATTGGTCAAAATTTTAATCTTATCTCTCTTCTGATAAGAGCTTTCCAGTTGTAACGAATTCAATATCGACAGCAATTTCTTTCTTCATATTTAAATAATAAATAAAATTTGGTCCCTCCTACTGAGATGCTTAACAGAGCTGTTTTCATCTTGTAGATTCGTTAATAATTTTTTGTTTATGGCCCAATAGAGGTACGTACTGCGCTCTATCAACCACACTATCTCACCCACACTTCAAAGTCTACGTCACACGGTGACTTTTCCTCGAGGTACGTACTTCGCTCTGTCACTCACACTATCTCCCACACACTTCAAAGTCTACCCCACACGGTGACTTTTTCTTGAGGTACGTACTTCGCTCTGTCACCCACACTATCTCACACACACTTCAAAGCCTACCCCACACGGTGACTTTTCCTCGAGGTGCGTACTTCGCTCTGTTACCTACACTATCTAACACACACTTCGAAGTCTACCCCACACGGTGACTTTTCCTCGAGGTGCGTACTTCGCTCTGTCACTCACACTATGTCACACACACTTCAAAGTCTACCCCACACGGTGACGTTTTCTTGAGGTACGTACTTCGCTCTGTCATCCCCCACACTATCTCCCACACACTTCAAAGCCTACCCCACACGGTGACTTTTTCTTGAGGTACGTACTTCGCTCTGTCACCCACACTATCTCACACACACTTCAAAGCCTACCCCACACGGTGACTTTTCCTCGAGGTGCGTACTTCGCTCTGTCACTCACACTATGTCACACACACTTCAAAGTCTACCCCGCACGGTGACGTTTTCTTGAGGTACGTACTTCGCTCTGTCACCCACACTATCTCCCACACACTTCAAAGTCTACCCCACACGGTGACTTTTTCTTGAGGTACGTACTTCGCTCTGTCACCCACACTATCTCACACACACTTCAAAGCCTACCCCACACGGTGACTTTTCCTCGAGGTGCGTACTTCGCTCTGTCACTCACACTATGTCACACACACTTCAAAGTCTACCCCACACGGTGACGTTTTCTTGAGGTACGTACTTCGCTCTGTCACCCACACTATCTCCCACACACTTCAAAGTCTACCCCACACGTGACTTTTTCTTGAGGTACGTACTTCGCTCTGTTACCTACACTATCTAACACACACTTCGAAGTCTACCCCACACGGTGACTTTTCCTCGAGGAACGTACTTCGCTCTGTTACTCACACTATGTCACACACACACACACTTCAAAGTCTGCCCCACAGGGTGACTTTTTCTTGACGTAAGTACTTCGCTCTGTCACCTACACTATGTCACACATACTTCAAAGTCTACCCCACACGGTGACTTTTCCTTGAGGTACGTACTTCGCTCTGTCACTCACACTATCTCACACACACTTGGAAGTCTACTCCACACGGTGACCTTTCCTGGAGGTACGCACTTCGCTCTGTTACCCACACTATCTCACACACACACACACACTTCAAAGTCTACCCCACGCGGGGACTTTTCCTCCAGATACGTACTTCGCTCTTTCACTCCCACTGTCTCACACGTACTTCAAAGTTTATCCCCCCCCCCAATGGCTTTTCCCGCACCCAACTACTAATGATGCCAGACAATACAAGAACACAGAACAAAGCTTACCCATTGTTTTTTTTATGAACAGTCAAAATCTCCTTTCACTTCCTCCTCATCTTCCTCTGTTTCCGAACCTTTAGGTTGTTTTTTTCTGTTTTTGTTTTTCTGCTGAAGCTAGAACAGAATATTTTATCTCCAAATTTACAACGAATTTGAAGTGTTAAGAAAACTTTTACGAAAACCTGTGCATTTATTACTATAATATTACAAAAATAAAGGCATTATTTATATACTCGCCATTTAAAAAGGAAAAACCTGTTTTAAGGGGGCCAGTCACCCCCGCTGGATCTTCTACTGGCAGCAGCGATAAGCCTGATGGTGCAGTTCGGTTGGGAGAGCAGCCACTCCGGAGCTCAGTAGCGTGGATTCGAAATTCCACCACCTTCCAAAAGGTTATAAAGATTTTATAGTTGCGAAAAAAAGAACATTAATTTACCAGAAAAATTATATGTAATTTATGTTGAATATTTTTCACTGTACGTGAGTCAAGGTTATAGATAACAAGGGTATTTTCATTGTGCACTTCCGGTTATTGCTTGTGACGTCACTGTCCTAATCGCCACGTCTCTTTGTGTCTGCGCCATATCAGCGTGTCGGAATTATTATTAGTAAACCAGCTGGAATAATCTTCATATATTCTACCAGATTTTTTAATGCATAATGTTTTCAATTTTTAATTAAAAAAATGAGAAATGTTGCCGGGATGGTTTTCCTATTCCTCATAAATTCTTTATTATATGACAATAATATGTCCTGCTGTGTGCGTTTTCCCTCCTAAATTTATATAAAAACAGCAAACATTCCCATTGTAACTAAATTAACATTTAAAAGTATAACCGTTTTCTTGCCCTTTGCGTAACAAAAATGTGCGGGAAGTACTTTTGAAATTTCTGTAACTAAAATCTTCATGTGACATTGATTTTTTCTGTATATAATGTAAATGTTCTTTTGCATATGCTTTTGTTCTGTGTTTGAGTTATAAATATTGTTGACAAGACATCTTCCTCCATAGTTACAGTTTGCATCTACGATTCACATGTTAGGACTGTGATGTCACTCAGTGACGTCACGATTATTCTTCTGCGAAGGCGGCTAGATGGGCAAACCTTACTGTCTATTGACATTGCACGCGAGGAACGAAATACTTGCTTCCAACAAATATTTATAACAAACAAAATGAAAAAGCTGATACGATTGTTGAATGTCATCTTATAAGTGTAGATATTCTCCTCATGAATCAGACAGTTCTCAAATACCTAAAACATATCCTAAGGTGGTCCATTTAAAACTGTTTCACAAATTATTCAATATGGCGGACATCTCAGTTAAAAGATTATTACGAGAGATAAAAGACATCAATGATTTTCAAGAGGCTGAAACATGCGGAATAAAAATCGAGTTGGTTGATGGCAGCTTTAAAGAACTGCGAGCCGAAATTGCCGGTCCACCAGGCTCCCCCTACGAAGGAGGAACTTTCGCCTTGTCGATCAACATCCCTAAGGCATACCCGTTCGAACCACCGCGTATCAAGTTTCTGACGAAAATTTGTCATCCGAATATTGGTGAGTCCAGTGGAAGCATCTGCTTGGACACACTGCAAAACAAGTGGGGAGCTTCCATGACGTTACGTACAGCTCTTCTGTCTATCCAGGCTCTGATGGGAAAGAGTGGTCTAACTGGAGCGAACAAGCGCCAAGCCGAGGAATGGACGCAGAAGTATGCAGGAGCTCCCAAAAAATCAAAAAAATCGCGCTGAGATGATACTTGCGGACACTGGTCGACATTAATCACGCTTATCATAGAGATTATGCGATCTTAAAGACTCTTAACCGTAAAATAAATTCTTTATTAGTTGAGAAAATTTGCTTAACGATCGTGCTTCTCGTTAAGGAATTAATGGCTTCTTTTCAGTACTCACAGTGCGTCGATTAATAAGACTGTTGCATCTCCACTGATGGACATAATTCATTTTTTTAATTTAACGATAATCCTCGTGAGTTCTCAGTTGCTTGTTCCTAATTAAGGCCTCTGGGTCCATTTGAGAGAGATAAGAACGGTTGTGTAACAACGCACCACAAATGAGTGACTAAAACCGCGAGGTCCAATAATGAATGTGGTTAGGTTGTGTTTGTCCCAATATTAATAGCTGACAAGGTTATGCTGATCCTGCACTTCCGGTGATTGCTTTGTGACGTTACTGTCCAAATCGCCATCGTGAGACTACCTAATCGCCACGTTTCTCCATAGCAGGGTGTCGGAATTTTTATTCGTAAACCAGCTGGAATAATCTTCATGAATTCTAGCAGATTTTTTTGTACTGCTTGTTTTCAATTTTTTATTGAAATTGACTAAATTTAATTTTTAATTTAAATAATTTTAGGAATGTTGCCGAGATGCCTTTCCTATTCCTCATAAATAAATTCGGCTGTACTACCGAATCAGAACGTATAAATGTTAATTTAGTTACAAGGGGAATTTTTATGTAAATTTAGAAGGGAAAACGCACAGTAGAACATTATTTTTAAACAATAAAGAATTAATGGCTTTACTACGGAATCGGAACGTTTTCGAGTAGTTTCTGATTCCCCGTATATCGTTTCGCTTTGTTTACATACAAGCTGATCACACCCAACGTGAAAGAAAGTAGTTTACCATAATATACGGAATTTTTTTTTTCATCCACCCATCTCTCAGGTGGTCTGCTTCTGGGTCTACTTCCCCTTGGTCAAATCCAATCTAATATATCAGTTGTTTAACGGTGGTTAGTCAGTTCATATAGCAATATATTCAGCCCATTGGCATTTGAGAATTCTTTAACGATCTTCTTTAAAATTAAAAACACAACGGCGAGTTAATTTTTGAACTTATTCGTGCAAAATCAATTTTCAAAGTTGTACTTGAAGCGTTTTCTAGAAAACTGCGAAACGTGATGATGGTCTCCAGGAAATTTTCCTAAAAAAAAAAAATTATACCATATGTGAACCAGAAATTTTTAAGATGTTTTGTAGGAAGGCCCTACTCCAGTGAGGGGACCATGAAATTCCAGGGGAGGTCCGGACCCCAGTGTCACCTTCCGCCGCCCATGAGCGTTCTGATTCTTTAGTACAGCCGAATTTATTTATGAAGAGTAAGAAAAGCATCTCGGTAACATTATTACAAATTGTTTAAATTAAAAATTGGAAACATTATGCATTGAAAAATCTGGTAGAATTTCTGAAGATTTTTCTAGCTGGTTTACGAATAATAATTCTGACACGCTGCTATTGTGCAGATACGTGACGATTAGGAAGTCTTACGATGGCAATTTGGACAGTGACGTCATAAAGCAGTCACTGGAATGAGCATAACCTTGTCATCTAGTAACCTTGCCTGAACATCAATTTTTGAAGGAATAGACATGTCAGTGTTATGTCACAATGGGGATTTTATGTTCCTGTCAACAGCAGTTTTGCTGTGCTATTGCCTAGCTTCATCAGGATAGTATCGACGGTATTGAAGGTCAAGATATAATACCTGGCTTGCTGTGATAGTATCAACGGTATTGAAGGTCAAGATTGTAATCAACTGCTTCCACGCGCTTTAATCTTTTACGCGGCCTAAGTACCTCAATCATATAGTGCTCAAATTTTTGTGCATTTTTCAAACAAAAATTTTCACAAAGCGACCGGGTTTTACGAAAGCTACGGCAAAATGATTCCTTTCCCCCACCAATCTCAGCAGTATGAAACGTAAACCTGTCATCAGTGAGAAAATATCCCCTCTAATCCTATATTCTATGTTTCATGACCCAAGGCACGATGGGGAAGGGATAGTCCCACTGACAGGGACATCATGTCACTGGGCAGAAAAAGTGACCAAATCATCTCTCTCCTTTCATAGGTTCATCGCCATTGTTATAACCCTCTTAGCAGGTAATCAGTCAGAAAGGATTAGTGTCAATCATATCCCTAAATGATTTTCTCTGAATAACAAAGCCAAGCGGGAAAGCAGAGTTTTCTGATAAGCAGGTTCACTTGTTGCAGTCTCTATTTAGGCAGCGAATATATCCGTTGAAGCTAATAGTAGCCCATTTTGATAACCCGGTGTTAAGGCCATTATTATCTAACCCGTTCCAGCCGGTTAAAGAATTGGAGTAGACGCCAAGTCGTTGGCAAGCTGTGAAATATTTAAATATATGTAGAAAGCTGTGAAATATTAAAAAAAATGTAGAAAGTTTCAAAAATATCAAGCCACATAGTTGAATCTTGTGTATCGTTTATCTACGATTACATACGCCCAAAATTAACAGCTATGTAAGACATATTAAGCATCCCTTATCGTAAATGCTTGTTGCTGGAAGTGTTCCGATTTTTGTATACGATATAGTTATTAAATGGGGTGTAGGAGAATTCGCCACCGGTGAAGTGGCCACCTGGAGAAGTGCCCCCAGGAGAACTGGCCACAAAACATTTAAGGGGCCGTATAGAAATTGCGGTTTTGACCGCTTCGTGGCGACGTCCCCAGAGGTTGGTTGGTTATCTGAGTCACAAACTTTCCGTAATTTCGTCTTTTCTTATTTGCGATATTTCATATAATTCTTTAAAACAAAGGTTTATAATGTACAAATCAACAAAATAGTTTCAGGGTTTCTAAACTACGGGTCAACAAATTCTCTGAGGGCATATACAAACTCAGGAAACACCCCTCCGGATGGGGAAGGCTTGGTATCGAAAATATAAAATATATAAAGGATTTCTGGTCCTATCTGGAGGTTTTCAGTTTTTACAAACTACAATTGTAAACATTTCTGCGGGCATCTACTACCGGAGGAAACCTGTCTGTGGAATGTAGGAGGGGAAGGGGGGAAGGTTATTATTAAAAACATAAAATATAACGAATTTGTAGCCCAACCGAGAGCAGATTTTTAGCGTTTACAAACAACAGCTCAACAAATTCTCCCCTTACACGTGGTAACGCAGGCAACCTGTTGGAGGGCTCAGCAGCCGCCCCGACAGGTTTCCTGCGTTTGCACGTGCCCTCAGATAATTTGTTGGGTTGTAGTTTGTAAACTCCGAAAACCTCCCGATTCGGCTAAAAATTCTTTATATATTATGTTTTCGGTATTAAGCCTCCCCCTTCTCGACAGTTTCCTGCGTTTGCGCGTGCCCTCAGAGAATTTGTTGAGTTGTAGTTCGCAAACACTGAAAATCTTCTCCCGATCGGACCAGAAATTATTTTCATTTTATAGTTTTGGTATTAATCCTTCTCCCGCCCCCGACAGGTTTCGTGGGTTTGCACATGCCCACAAAAAAATTGAGCTGTAGTTTATAAGCCCTGAAATTCCCTTGTTGAGTTGTCGAGTCTAAACATTTTTTATGAAGAATTACATTAAATATCATAATTAAGGAAATACGAAATTACGGAAACTATGTGTCTCAGATAACCAACCTCTGCAGACGTGGCCAAGGAGCAGTCAACAACGCAATTTTTATACGGGCCCTTAAAATTTCTGCGGCCACTTCTCCGGGGGATATTTCTCGGCCTTCTCTTTGGCCCGAAAATCACGGAAATATCTTAATTTCTTATTGAAAATGAATTATTAAAAAAAATGTTTTTTGAACAATAGTTGCTCCAATAGTGAGAAATATTTATAACCACGCGATATTTGTTTATTGAGAACAATTTTATGGCACTGAAATTGCAATGTGGCCAGTTCTCTGGTGGCCACATCTCCGTACCCGATTAAATGAGATAGCTTTGAGTTGTGATCACAAAACTTTTATATTTCCAGAAATTAAAGTTTTTTGCAAACTATTCGTTCAAGAAGAGCGACTCATCGAACTATTTTGCGAACGATTCTTTAATGAAAAGAATCGATTCTGTAAAAGAGCTGGTTCCTTTAAGTAATCTGTCGGAATTACTTTTCACCAGATATCAAATGTTCACCTGGCTGTCTCTGCCAGGTTTCACGTTCCGGTCAGAAAACGTAACTGTAGGGTCTGGGATTTCTAAACTAACGACCCTTATACATGACGAACTTTCACGCCTTTGTTTAGATCTTTAAAGTGCATCTGGGAGTTCTCCAACCTCCTCCGTTTTGTATAAGATCTGTTGTCAAGGAAAGTTCATGTAATCGGCAATTAGATCAAACAGGCGTTGTCTTGAAAGTGATAATGTTAATTACCTCTGAAATTATCCGCTTCCCGGGTGATCATCCGGTCCGGGTAACAACTGCAGTGATTGCCGTCGTTAATATTTATTCTTCCAAACGGCCAGACTCTCTTTGGAACTGCTTTTCTCGAGCACTACCTGTTTTCTCCCTTCTGCACTTCCTAGCCCAAAAATGGTATGGTGACACTTGCGTACATGTCACGTTTGGTAGCATTTGCGTGCATATCAAGGCGTAGAGCGACACTTGCGTACATATCAAGGCGTACAGTGACACTTGCGTACATATCAAGGCGTACAGTGACACTTGCGTACATGTTACGTTTGGTAGCATTTGCGTGCATATCAAGGCGTAGAGTGACCCTTGCGTACATATCAAGGCGTACAGTGACACTTGCGTACATGTCACGTTTGGTAGCATTTGCGTGCATATCAAGGCGTACAGTGACACTTGCGTACATGTCACGTTTGGTAGCATTTGCGTGCATATCAAGGCGTAGAGTGACCCTTGCGTACATATCAAGGCGTACAGTGACACTTGCGTACATGTCACGTTTGGTAGCATTTGCGTGCATATCAAGGCGTACAGTGACACTTGCGTACATGTCACGTTTGGTAGCATTTGCGTGCATATCAAGGCGTAGAGTGACATTTGCGTACATGTCACGGCGTACAGTGACACTTGCGTACATGTCACGTTTGGTAGCATTTGCGTGCATATCAAGGCGTAGAGTGACACTTGCGTACATATCAAGGCGTACAGTGACCCTTGCGTACATGTCAAACTTGGTGGAACTTGCATACATTTCAAGGTCCTATGTTCGGGGATAATTTATATGTTTTTGCAATTATCCCCGAAGAACACTGTTACTGTAACCCTTATTTTGAGTGATTTCTACTTTCCTTCACACTTTATCCAGGCATAAGACTAACAGCATATATGCTGGCGTTTTTAAAAGTTGTACGCGATATTCGCCTCTTTTACGCTTTCCAACCGTAGGTTGAAGAAGCGTATATGCTCCAGCTTTGTCCGTCTGTCTGCCTGTCCGCACGATAACTCGCGTAAACATGGTTCGATTTCGATGAAATTTTAGTATTTGTTAGGGGACAACCTGGGGACGAACCCTATTGAAAATGGGCAAAGTGGGTCGAAGGTCAGGACATAGCAGCGGGACCTATTCCTATGCCCTTATGCGTCATAACTTACGTTAAAATGCTTCGATTGCGACAAAACTTTATCATGTTATTCCGGAGGTATTCTGAACGGGTTCTGTTGAATATAATCGAAATGGGGTCAAGGGTCAGGCACAGGAGTGAGATTTATTCGACAGCCATTATCCTCATAACTTGAGTAATAACTTGAGTAAAAATGCTTCTATAGCGACAAAACTGTAGTATGTTGTTCCGGAGGTATATTGAAGGAAACAATAGTCAGGGTAGGGAGGAGGGTTTGTTTGCGCGCGATTTCTGGTATGTTGGAAAGCTTATCATAATCAATACATTGCATGATTTTACTAACTTGTTTATTTATTTATTTACTTTTGGATTTTTTTTATTTTTTTTTCTTTATAGATATTTTAATTCACTTTCTCAAAATGTATTCTAATTTGCTCTAATTAAGCAATATGAGCTAAAGACACCAAACACTTCTTTACATTTTGCGTACTTTTGTAATGTCGCAGGGTCCTAGAGATTCACTGATCCAGTTTGACGTACCTTTTAGATCTCTTCTTTCCTTCAAGATGAAGGTCTGTTCGATTTATAACAAAGGCACTGTAATTAGATTCTTCTTTTAAGCTTTGAATGGAGATCTTGATTTTAGAATGTGGTCTACTCATTAAGGTGTTAAAATTATTATTCCAAAATTAAATTCTTCTTTCAACATTTGAATGAGGGTCTTGATTTTAGGATGTGGTCTACTCATTAAGGTGTTAAACTTATTATTCCAGCCCTCTGCCACATTATTGGTTCTGTGTTGCTGATTGTGACAGCTCCACACGCTAGTTGTAAAGACAGCATTTTCTAGTCATCCATTCACAGATGTGCTTTGAAGTCTTTATCTTATATATTGCTAAATTAGAATAAATTTTGAAAAAGTGAATTTTAGTGAAGATTATGTTACAGGGAAATCTAATGTTGTACGTCAGTGCCACCTGTTTTCTATGCTGCACCTGTTAGATTTGGGAATACCTTGATATACACGCAAGTGCCACCAAATTTGACATGTAGGCAAGTATCACAAAATTCGACATGTACGCAAGTGCCACCGATTCCCCCTAAATATATCTTTCGAACACGTTGTTGGCTCCCGACGAGTATAGAACAAGCTGTCGTTACACCCGCTTCCGTTTGAGAGTTAATGGATGCTTGTCGACAAAAAGCCTTGCTGCCCATTAGTCATCTCTTATATAGATAATTCATTCTTTGTCCTAACACAACACACGTTTCGGAGATGACGCGTCATACCGCTGAGATCAAATGATCAATGAGTTTGCCGTGAGATTAGGACATGGCACTTCCGTACATCGAAATTTTAGCGTCCCTTTCGTACAAATTCGATATTAATTACGCATCGTATTTTGAGGTCTCCTACAGCCTGACGGTTTCTGTGTCAGTTGCGTACAAAAAGGAATTTAACTCTCTCGTACACAGAAGATGAATATGGACCCTGTTTGACAATGTGAACTTAAAACATAGGCAGTATTTATCAATTCGAAAATACTTACTTTTGTACGAAATGGTCCGAATTATAATATACACTATATTGACAAACGTCACCGGACACCACTTCAAAAGCAAATGAACGGATCTGCTGCGTTGTTAAAATGCGCGGTACAGCTGCAAACGGTATAAAAACAAGCCTACAACTGACCGCGATCATATTGCACTGTGAGGTTGAGTGAAAATGTCGCGGTGGGAGAGAACTGTCTTTGAGAAAGAAAAGATTGTTGGGTGTTATATTAGTGGGTTGTCCATAAGAGAAATCGAGAGGCGTTTATACATACCCGAGTCAATGGTTTTGGATGCACTGAATAAGTGGAAGACACATGGCGTGCCTGAAGCAGCAAAACGTATCGGCAAACCAAAAAAATCTTTGACAGAGGACGTCAGAGCCTCAGGAGAGTCATTACAGCTAATCGACGGAGTACTGCACAAGACCTCAATGTACAGGTGAGTAAAAAAATGCCGGAACCTCGGTATGTTCACGTACCATTCGCAGAGAATTTCATTCCATGGGTTACCGTGGTCGTGCGGCTTCTCATAAGACTTTCATCTCCACTCGGAATGCTACTCGTCGTTCAGCATGGTGTAAAGAACATTTATCGTGGACCGTAGAACAATGGAAACTGTTCCTCTGGATTGTTGAATCCAGATACACACGATCCATCAGTCTGATGGCCTGTGTTTGTCGTGTGGGTGTGTTTATCGTGGTATGGTTCAGGCCCATTGGTTATCGTGGAGAAACCTGTTAAGGAGCACGTCTACCTCGATATTCTGGACAATTATGCCCTACCAACTCTGTGATAATACTATGGAACCGAGCCTTGTTGGTACCAGCAGGATAATGCACCGAGCCCTGTTACGGCGTTTTTTGACGATAATTCCGGATCGTGTGTGGACTGGCCAGCACAGAGCCTTGATCTTAATCCTATAGAGCACCTATGGGATAAATTACAGCGCCGCATAAGAATTTTGGAACCAAGGCCTGCTACTAAACAACAGTTAGCGGCAGCATTATGTATACTGAATCGAAGCGCATACCTATCGCTGTGTTCCAAAATCTTCTCCAAAGCCAGTTTCGAAGAGTCAGCGCATGCATTAAGGCCAAAGGTGGACCAACACCGTACAAATCTATGTCAATAAATGCTATGTTGTGTTTCTCTTCTAGGTGTCCGGTGACTTTTGTCAATATAGTGTATATATAAACAGCCAGATCCGTCTGTCTCTCTGGAACGCTTCACGTTACAATCACATCTGCATTATTGTGTCATCACTCATCGAACAATTCGTGTGTGCTCTGGCGATGTAAAAAGGATTGCATGCAGTATAATAGCACGAGAGCACTTTTAGACGTCAAGGTGATCGTGTGCTAATTTAAAAACATTGGATTATCAATTACTTGAGTTCTATTTATCCGATCTACAAAATTCGAATTATAATCTTAATATCACGGCAAGTTGCGTTGGTATATTAATTTAACTTAGCACAATTCGAATATTAATTTGTATGCTTTAATTATTTCTTACTTTTTCAATTTAACTAACTTTTCGAGTTTAGTGCTGATTATATTATACATTTTGCAAAATATCGATGCTGGTTATACACTATCTACCAACAAGTAATTGGACACCCCTGGAATCGACGATATCTGCAGTCCTAACCCAAGTCACGGCCGCCGCCGTTAAATATCGTGTGGGAAACAACAACGCAACTAGTCGCATGCAAGATGCCATGCAGTTCGGAGCTCTCTGATTTCGAGAAAGATGTAATCGTCGGGTATCACAGAAATGGTCGATCCATACGTGATATATCCAGCGAGTTGAAGTACCCAAAATCAACAGTGGCCTACGTGACTGGCAAGTGGAAGATGAGAGGTGACTGTCGGAATGTGCCGCGACCCGGCAGACCCACAAAACTGGGAGTTAGAGACCGATGGGTGCTGGCCAGAGAAATTCGGAACAACCGCACCAAACCGATGGGTCACATCCGCGAGGAGTTTCAGCAGGCATCCGCGAGTGTTCTTTCGATGAATACTATCCGTAAGGAAGCCCATCTGTTCGGTTATCATGGACGTGCTGCCGCCCAGAAGCCTTTGATCACCAAGTCCAATAGCGCTGCTCGGCTAACGTGGTGCAAAGAACGTCGACAGTGGACCGTTGAACAGTGGAAACAGGTTCTGTGGAGCGACGAATCAAGGTTCACCCTCTACCGTTCGGATGGCAGGGTCTGGGTTCGGCGTCTGCCTATAGAATGCCTCCAGCCGGGGAATGTATTATGCCAACTGAAGTTCGGCGTTGGTGGAATTATGCTATGGGGGTGTTTCTCCTGGTATGGCACGGGAGCCTTGGTCGCAATTCCTGGTAGACTCAACACCGAGACCTACTGCACCATTTTGGATGACCATGCGCTTCCTACGTTGTGGCAGTGTTACGGGGTGGACCCATGTTACTTTCAGGATGACAATGCCACCTGTCATGTATCGAGGTCCACCATGGCTTGGTATGGTGACAATGGGGTTAATCAAATGGGCCGCCCCGGTGGCGCAGTGGTCTAAGGCGCTGGCCTCTGATCATTCGTCCGTAAGGGGTCCGGGTTCGAATCCCGGTCAGGCATGGATGTTGTGTTTGTCTTACGGCACTGGCTCTCTCCCTTCCCTGGAACCAGTGACCCTAAATTAGGGACGGGCGACTGCTTATAGCCCATTGAGTTGCTCACGGTGGTCGTTAAACCTACAACAAAAAAAAAATCTAATGGACTGACCTGCTCAGAGCCCGGACCTTAACCCTATCGAGCACCTCTAGGACGAGTTGGAGCGTCGACTTAAGGGGTGCCCCCACCGTACGAAATGGGTAAAGGAACTGACCTTTCTTCTCCAAACCGTGTGGAAGAAAATACCTCTAACCGTCGTACAACGCCTATTTGAGAGTATGCACCGGAGGGTCGCAGCTGTAATCGCCGCTCGTGGAGGCTCCACCAACTATTGAAGGTGAATAAACTTCGTTTTCCTTTGCTATCACAGGTGTCCAATTTTTTGTTGGTAGATAGTGTATTATACATTTCGCAAAATATCGATGCTGGTTATATTATACATTTCGCAAAATATCGATCTATCTAAACACTCTAACGTACAAAAAAAACAAAAATCTTGAGATGTCAAAATGCACAAAATTTCATCTAAAACCAGATGTCGCCCCAATAGCACATTGTCGATTTGTATTACCAGATGGCGCAATATTTTGTAGAAAAAGCTCTGTTATGAAGTTTCAAACTAACCGTCGAATAGGACAGTCTAAAACAAAGCGTGAAGGAAATAACAAGTGTGCCGTAGAAAAAGTCATTTAACGTGAAAAATCAAAGAAGTTATTAAGTTTACACCGAAACAACTTTCTGAGTTTAGAGCTGATTATATTTCACATTTTGCAAAATATCGATTTATCTAAACGCTCTAATCTATCATTGTTAAACAACAAATATTTTACACAGAATGTTATTTATCGCGAGGTATTTTTAAAAACGGAAATAAATAGCATATAATTTTTAGTTCTAACATCAATGAAATATATAAGTTTTACTATATTTCCTCACAGAAATCCGGCGTCTATTTGATTTGTTTTCAATCTGCTTCAATAAAAAATGTCACTCTGTCACAGGGCGGGCAACATCCCTTAAAGCTCAAAAACAACCTTTCTAGGACGGGATATACGCTAGTTTAAAATATTAACCCCTACTGAATTTAATCAATTTTGGCTCAAACATAGTATATTTATCCACACGAGGCGTAACTGAACTTCGGTTTTGGCTACATCTGGTTTGCATGTGTAATCGGTAACATTCACGACCGTCTGATCAATTGTTTCCATTGAGCCTCTGCAGTTTTCTGTTCTTTCTTTTATGCATATCTACGTTGGTATTGGCGTTTTTACGATGTTGGCAGTACCGAGAATCATTGAAGAAAGCATAAGGCTTGCCTTTTGAAGTTTCAGACAACACAATACCATCCATTTTGTTTAAATAAAATCTCCAGATGCAACAAGAGGCACTGTGCGACGGAATTTTAAAAGAACAAACTAACGAAGTAATGCCCCACACCCATTGTATGGCTGTAACACACGATAAGTTTGCTTCCCCCTCCCTTTAGGAAATAATTTTAAGACGCAGTTCAGGAATGCTTGCTTGTATGGAACTGACACAAAATGTTCACTGTACGGAAGTTCCATGCCCGAATGTGTCACGACACCGATCAGCGACATAAGATACACAAATGTACAATGTTTAAGGCAGCTTATTTTGCCGTTGACAAAAAAAAAAAAAAAAAAAAAAAAAAAAAAAAAAACACTGCTTTTACGCTATAAAATCAGAGGAAAAGGTTCTACAGTACACCTTGTGCATCAAGGATGTCCAAGAGACGACACCGATCAGCGACATAAGATACACAAATGTACAATGTTTAAGGCAGCTTATTTTGCCGTTGACAAAAAAAAAAAAAAAAAAAAAAAAAAAAAAACACTGCTTTTACGCTATAAAATCAGAGGAAAAGGTTCTACAGTACACCTTGTGCATCAAGGATGTCCAAGAGACGACACCGATCAGCGACATAAGATACACAAATGTACAATGTTTAAGGCAGCTTATTTTGCCGTTGACAAAAAAAAAAAAAAAAAAAAAAAAAAAAAAACACTGCTTTTACGCTATAAAATCAGAGGAAAAGGTTCTACAGTACACCTTGTGCATCAAGGATGTCCAAGAGACGACACCGATCAGCGACATAAGATACACAAATGTACAATGTTTAAGGCAGCTTATTTTGCCGTTGACAAAAAAAAAAAAAAAAAAAAAAAAACACTGCTTTTACGCTATAAAATCAGAGGAAAAGGTTCTACAGTACACCTTGTGCATCAAGGATGTCCAAGAGACGACACCGATCAGCGACATAAGATACACAAATGTACAATGTTTAAGGCAGCTTATTTTGCCGTTGACAAAAAAAAAAAAAAAAAAAAAAAACACTGCCCTTACGCTATAAAATCAGAGGAAAAGGTTCTACAGTACACCTTGTGCATCAAGGATGTCCAAGAGCCATTTCCGGCTTAACGCTGGTCGAAGCCATTAGAATGGCTTAAGATATCCTACCTACTAGGTGGGGGCACTTTTTTTGAAAAGATGCAAGAATGGGTAATTTTTTTTAGGAAGGCTAACACACATACAAAAAAAGGATATCAATATAAATTTTCAAGAAATTGCGAAATTTGTGAAATAATTTAAGGAAATATGTCGTTTACGGTAAACACTCTAAATAAAAAAGTTACAGATATATGATGGCATTTTTGTATCAGTATATGCGCATGCCAATAATCTATGCAGTGAACTAAAAGGTAAATGATGCTCCAAAACACTGTTGAGATACACACATTCCAACATGCATTAGTGTGAATTTTCAAAAAATTTCTTCACTATGTTGAATGTAAATAGCTATAGCCTAACTTTGAACTGACAAACAGCAAAACTTTTAGTTCATTGCATGCACAACATTGGAAGGAAGATGTATACCAAGTTTCACCAGTTTATTTACATACCTTTTGCAGTTATCAGGTTTTTCGTAAAGAGTTCTGGACGAAAATCTCATCCTGCAAAAAACGCGTTTCAAGTGTGACTTCCCGTTCGTTTGACACCTGGGTTTAGATATTCCGATTGCTATAACTCTATCTATTTACCCTAGACAAGAAACAAAGGCAGTTTCGGAATCCTAAAGAATGGGGCTTTAAAATGCACGCATTTTTACAAAATGTGAAATTTAGCCCAAAACGACCTTCTCAACGAAGCGGATACCTTAATACTGGTCGAAGTCAATAGAATGGCTTAGTGCTGGTTGATAAGTGTCCTAATCGCTTTTCCGGTCGGTCGCAGTGTCCTAATCGCTTTTCCGGTCGGTCGCAGTGTCCTAATCGCTTTTCTTTAGTGCAAATATATCTCAGGAATTCCTCTCATAAACAGATTCTTGCTTCGGCAGGCAAGACAAAGTAATTTGAATAACATAAATAATCAGAAAATGTCATTATGGACACGTGTACTTGTTGGAAACTGGTTTGTCTATCCCTGCAGTAACCTTATTTAGAAGTGTAAAAAATGTATTAAATTTCATGAACGTTTTTAATCTAACTTACCTGAAAACTAAGAAAATATTTTCGTTTGACTTAAAAATAAATTTTAACTGAAAGTCACTGATTAAACCGGAAGAGCCAACGAAGTACACAAACTGATCCGAATCGGAACAGATTCGCGAGAGTCATTTCCTGAGAAAATCATTCACCGGAGGCAACGAACAACAATATCGGATCCAACTCAATTATCCTTTGTAGAAGTAACTTCCGTAAAGTACTATCTGTCAGCAAAAAATTATTTCCGGAAACCACGGGAAGAATTCGCCATCCATCTCCGCTAATCAAGAGTCTCCACTCGGTACGACAAATCTACACAGAATTCACTACGTAAGTAAATTCGTACAGGAAAGAATTACGTCTCGCAATTTCCTAAAACCACTGGCATAATCGGAATTTAGCCGCCCCGGTGGCGCAATGGTCTAAGCAATGGCTTATGACCATTCGTCTGAGATGGGTCCGGTTTCGAATCGCGTGTGAGTCATGGATGTTGTGTTTGTCTTACTGCACTGGCTCTTTCCCTTCCCTGGAACCAGTGGTCCAAATTAGGGATGGGCGACTGCTTATAGCCCATTGAGTTGCTCACGGTGGTCGTTAAACCTTCAATCAAGAAAAAAAAATCGAAATTTTAAGAAGCATGCGAATTTGAGAAAGTAAACTGAGCGACCAAATTGTAATGACCATATAGTTAATAGTTGCTGGGACACCTTTTGCCCTTAATACTTGGTATGGACTGTATTAAATGTCGGTAAGTGCCTTGCGGTACATTAGCCCAAGTGCGATGAATTGCACCCTCCAGCTTTTGAAGATTTGATGGTATTGGATCCAGCTACCTGATTCCCCTTTTCGACTTCATCTCTCATATTCTCCATTAAAGCTCGATCAGATAGAGATCCGGTGATTGAGGAGGCCATTTTGTCAAGGAAAAGCCTCCGTGTTTCTCCACAAACCATTGGCGTACATTGTGATCACTATGATATGGAGCATTGTCCTACTGGAAGAATCTACCTCCATTGAGATAAACCAGCAACGTAACTGGGTGAACATGGTCGGCAACGATATTTAACTACCTTCGGGCCGTTAGACGTTGCTCTATACGAATCAAAGGGCCCAAACACGTCCACGAAAGCGTGCCCCAGACCATAGCGTTGCATCCTCCAGTTTGAAGAGTAGTGACGATATAAAATGCGTTCATGCTTTCGTACTGCTGTCCCATATCCTCATTCATCCATCTGCATAGTGTAGTTGAAAAAGTAATTCGTCGGATCACATTACCCCTTTTCCACTCATCCACTGGCCGATTCTTGTGTTCCTGAGCGAACTGGAGGAGTTTCATTTTGTTCACTGCAGATAGCAATGGTTTACGGACAGGCCATCTGCTCCTCTACCCCATTCGGTGTAATGTGCGGCGAACAGTACTTTGAGAGGTCATCGGACTTGGTTCCTGATTCAGATAATATGACGAAGTGTCGTCCATATGTTGGTCTGAACAAGTCTCCCTACTCTCCGCTCAGCTCGAGCATTCATTAGTCGTGTACGACCACACACCCTGCGCTCAGACCCTCTTTTTTGACTACTAGTCAACTCTCTGCAAACCTTAACTGCTGCCCTCGAACCTTTCACAAGTGCAGCCGTGTTTTTGTTAATGCTCACACAAATGCTTCATGCACCCACGATCATCCCACTTTTAAAGTCCGTCAGGTCGCGTCTTTTACCCATTATTTTTTGCGCAATACACTTCATTAGTCTCTGCATGTTTTCAGCTTTCTCTTTTTTACGCTTTCCAACCGTAGGTTGACGAAGCGTATATGCCCCAGCTTTGTCCGTCCGTCCGCACTATAACTCGCGTAAAAATGGTTCGATTTTGATGAAATTTTATAGGTAGGGGACAGCCTGGGAAGGAACCCTATTGAAAATATGCGAAATGCAGTCAAAGGTCAGGACATAGGAGAGACATCCATTTCATCGCTCTTAGGCGTCATAACTTGAGTAAAAATGCTTCGATTGAGACAAAACGTTATCAGGTTGTTCTGGAGGTACACTTTACTGGTTCTGTTGAATATCACCGAAATGCGGTCAGAGATCAGGGCACAAGAACGAGATTTATTCCCCAGCCATTATTCTCATAAGTTGAGTAATGAATCTGGGTATGTTGGAAAGCGTATCATAATCAATGCATTGCATGATTTTACTAACTTGTTTCAGCCATCTCGTGTTAGCAGCATCTGCGATATAGCCACTTTGCATGAAATGGTCTGGTGGTCATAATAATTTGGCCACTCAGTGTATATTCACATACTAAATAAGTAAGGAGTGTCTGTAGGAGCGATTACATTATGACCCCCTACCTAATAAGCTGTAGGACACCGTTTAGCACGCAAAACAGCGACCACTCGGAGTGGCATCGATTCGATGAATTGCCGATAGGTACCCTGGGGTATCTGGTACCATAATGTCAACAGCAGGTTTGCCAGTTCCCGTACATTTCGGGGTGGTGGCGGCTTAGCGCGAACCTGCTTTTTCAAGTCGAACCACAAATTTTCGATTGAGTTCATGTCAGGTGAATTTGGAGGCCGGGTATTAACAGAAAGTCACCAGCATGTTCCTCAAAACCACTCCTTGACGATTCTGGCATGGAGCATTATCCTGTTGGTAATGGCCATCACCAGCAGGGAACACAGTTGGCATGAATGGGTGAACGTGATCCGCAACGATGTTCAGATAGCTGTTAGGGGTTGTGCTATTGGGATAATGGGGCCTAAAATGTCCCAAGAAAACATCGCCCACAGCAAAACACCGCCGCCGCGGCCTGTTTCCACCCAAGAGTGCATTCAGGTGTCATAGCCTCCGTTGGTAATCGGCGTATACGCTCTGTGACGTCTACGTGATACACCAGCAATCTCGATTCGTTAGACCAGTCTACCTTCTTCCAATCATCCACGGTCCAATCTCAATGATCTTGATCCGATTTCGTGCTTTGTTGGCGATGACGTGCAGTGGGCATAGGGACCCGATTGGGTCTTCGGCTACGCAGGCCCATGCGCAGAAGGCTGCGATGAACTGTGTGCTGTGACACATTGCCTTGATCACGACTGCTGTAGCTGCGGTTGATTTGTCACACTGTGGCCCTGCGGGTCGCTGTGAACAATGCGCTACAGTCTCCGTGCCCATCTGGTATCAATGAGCTGCGAAAGACACACCACTGGGTAACGGCTTGTTGTTTAGCTCTCTGTGCACCACTTTTTATACGTAGTCACTACAGCGGCACATGAACAACTCCCAAAACGTTCTCGAGATCGTAGTTCCGAGTCGCCGTGCAATCGCAATTTGTCCTTTATCAAATGCCGATAAATCGGCGGCTTTTCCCATTCTGTCTATGAACAATCTACTAACCGAAAGCCGGTCCTTAGGTTGTATATATACTGCTGTGTGAACCTCACCTGCGCCACTGTTCGGTCTGCAGGCGCGCTCATTTCTCTAGGCTGTGGGGTGGTCATAATGTTATGGCTCTTTGGTGTATAACAGTGTTTAAAAGTTCGATTTTTTCTTTCAAAAAATTGTGCAATATGTTATACGTAAAAAGTAATTTAAATATTGCAGATAATTTCATTTTTAACGCGATAACTGATGATGCAAAACCGGGAATTCGAAGAATCCCGAGATAATGAATATGCAGGCGACCTGCCTTGCAAACCATTAGTTTCAGATTTTAAAGATTAAAGAAAAATACAAATCAAGTTTTATGTAATAGCTTCGCCCAGATTAAACACTGCGTTGGAAATTCCGGTGTATGACATTCTCTAATTACTTTTTTGCGCTGAGGAACAATTTTTTTACTTAATAATAATTCCACTGAGTTTAAGTTTCTTCCAAGTCTTTTTCGTTTTTACGAAAAACCCCGTCGTTCCGAGGAAAGTGTGAAAAATCGGTTCCTCAGGTCATGAAATTTAATTACGCCCACGTTAAAAACGTTATTCTTTGCAGTGAATTTTGTTACGCGTATAAATTTATCTATTATTGAGGTTGCTTATTTTACTTTTTTTCTTTTTTTGTTTGTTTATGTTTGTAATTAACTCTTTAATGTAATCCATCATTCTGGACTGCGGCGTTAATAGAAAATGTGAACTACCAAATAATCTACTTCTCTGTTGAAAAAAAGTTGTGTTGTTCGCGTTAGTTTTGCGTTAAGGTTATTCGTACGAACTTCGAATACGTGTATCATGAACTCTTTGCTTGCCGCCCCGGTGGCGCAGTGGTCTAAGCGATGGCTTCTGATCATTTGTCCGAGATGGGTCCGGGTTCGAATCCCGGTGACGCATGTATGTTGTGGTTTTCTTACGGCACTGGTTCTTTCTCTTTCCTGGAACCAGTGACCCTAAATTAGGTACGGGCAACTGATTATAGCTCATTGAGTTGCTCACGGTGGTTGTTAAGCCTCCAATAAAAAAATAATTCTTTGACATTTGTAGTTTTCAATATTCTGACAAGTAGATGAGAGTAACTTTCCACGCAGATAATATCTTCGAAATAATTACAGTTTTGATAACTGATGAAAATAAATTTATCATTGCTACGGCGTTCGTCTTTTGTGTAAATTGCACGTGTTTTGGGGTGGAAACTGCTATGAGGTAGAGGAGTCATCAGCCGTAGGGCTCCCGAAAAATGGGGCCCCATTGTCTTTTGGCAAGGTCGGAATTATGTATTAGCTTTAAAACAACCTTATTTTTGAACCCCAATTTCACAGGTGTTGTGAAACTTGCGTACATGTCAAATTTGGTGGCAGTTGCGTATATGTCAAGGTCCTATGTTAGGGGATAATTATATGTTTTTGCAATTATCCCCGAACAAAACTGTCACTGTGACCTATACTTTGAATGACTTTAACTTTCCTTCACACTTTACCTAGGTTCAGGACTGGCAGAATCTATGCTGGCGTGTTTAAAAGTTGTAGTCGATATTCGCCTTTTTTTTTTTTTTTTTTGTAGGTGATATTCCCCTTTTGTTGGATTCTTTAAAAATATGTTTTCTTTATAGATATTTCAATTCACGTTTTTAAAATTTACTCTGATTTACTCAAAATTAGCAATATAAGCTAAAGACTTCAAACACTTCTTTACATCTTGCGTACTTTCGCAATGTCGTAGAGTTCTAGAGATTCGCTGATCCGGTTTGATGTACCTTTTAGATCGTTTCTTTCCTTCAAGATTAAAGATTGTTTGTACTGTAATTTGGCAATAATTAAGCTTAAGACTTCAAACATTTGTTTACATCTTGCGTACTTTCGTAATGCCGTAGAGTTCTAGAGATTCGCTGATCAAGTTTGATTTACCTTTTACATCGTTTCTTTCCTTCAAGATGAAGGTCTGTTTGTACTGTAATTCAGCAATAATTAAGCTTAAGACTTCAAACATTTATTTACATCTTGCGTGCATTCGTAATGTCACAGAGTTCTACAGATTCGCTCATTCAGTCTGACGTACCTTTTAGATCGTTTCTTTCCTTCGAGATTAAGGTCTGTTAGATTTATAAGAAAGTCACTGTACTTAGATTTTTCCTTTAAGCTTTGAATAAAGGTCTTGATTTTAGGATGTGGTCTACTCATTAAGGTTTTAAACATATTATTCCATCCCTCTACTGCATTATTGGCTGTGTGTTGTGGATTAATTATAACAGTTCCACGTGCTGGTTATAAAGACATAATTTTCTAGCTATTCATAAAATTCCTGCAGCTTTAGAAGATGTAAAGAAGTGTTTGAAGTCTTTAGCTTATATTGCTAAATTAGAATAAATTTTGTAAAAGAGAATTTCATTGAAGATTATGATACAGGGGAAAGCTAATGTTGTACGCAAGTGGTACCATTTTTAGCACGTCTTTTGTAAAAAAAGATCGTGCTTATGTTATCGGTTTGTCCATCCGTCCGTCTGTCCGTCCCCACGATATCTTTGCAACTATTAGTCCGATTTGAAAAATTCTTTTAGCATTTTGAAGCTTGAAATATGCGAATGATGATCCTTTATTTCGATTTTTTTACGATGTACAATTTGCCGCTAGAGGGCGTAAATGCAGATGATATCGAATTCAAAAATACATTTTATTCCACATATTTGCTTCTAAACATCCGATTGAAAAAAATATTTTATCTTTCAATTCCATTTATGTCGAAGAGTATTTTAGATATAGTTACTTTTTCAAATTATGCATAGATTTTCCGCTAGGGGTGTAAAAATAAATTAAAATTTTCCCGATAACTCTTCTTCCAAAACTCCGATTTGAAAAAAGGTTTCTTCAGCGGATACATCTCCTGATGGAAAATATTTTACATATAAAATGTGTATTACAACAAAGTCCTCTGTAATACTGTTACACACGTAGTATATGAGTTTCGAATAGACAAGTTGACTTCAATGATAATGGAATATTTATAGTTGAAATTAAGAATATTTCTTTATGTACAGTATATATATATTTAAATGTTGAAACTTCACATAGGTTATATTTAGTGAGACACAAAAACGGCAATGAAGCAAATGGAGCAACACATATTGCTCTCACCTTACTCTGGTTTCAATCCTTCTGGCTTGCAATCGATCATGCTTCTTGTCTCGTGTTGTACCACATCATTAAAGGTATTCCTCGTTCAAAGTTCAACACAAATACGAACATCAGCACAATTCTACAAGAAGGGGGTGATGAGTTAAAATAATTTTGAGATCATTGTCAAGACTAGATTACGTTGACGCAGCCAGAATTTTAGCAGTTGAAACATTTCGCTGTTCTATGCCAAAATGAAAAGGATTTAAAAACTTAAAAAAATTTTAAAAAGTCAACAAGTCTCTCCTCGCTCGTCCGGACATGTTTCTGGCAATACTGTGCCCACATTCAGCGGTCGGTTGTAAGCGACATCCGTATGTTTTTATTGTACTGATTACCTCCCTGTCACCAGTCGACTCATCGCTCATTGGTCCTGTATCCGTGCGTAGGTTAATCATATGATTTACAACTTTCTGCTATTGTTGCACCATCTGGTGTTCTTTCCTGTAATTTCATTATTAATCGTTATTGGATGAGATATTTTCAGTAAATTTAGTTTTTATATACTTTTCTTCAGTTTCTTTTTCTTTTTGTTATTATGTATCGCCAGGCAAACGGCAATTCAAGTGGTGCTTGTTCATTGAAAAAACCAGAGGATTTAATTGCAATGAACAAGCACCACTTGAATTGCCGTTTGCCTGGAGATAAATAATAACAAGAGAAAAAGAAATAACAATAGCAAAACGTTGTAAATCACATGATTAACCTACGCACGGATACAGGACCAATGAGCGATGAGTCGACTGGTGACAGGGAGGTAATCAGTACAATAAAAGCATACGGATGTCTCTTACAACCGACCGCTGAAGATGGGCACAGTATTGCCAGAAACATGTCCGGACGATCGTGGAGGGACTTGTTGACTTTTTTTTTAATTCTTTAAAGTTTTAAAAAATTTTTATTTTGATACTTCATAATAGCTTGGCATAGAACAGCGAAATGTTTCAACTGCTAAAATTCTGGCTGCGTCAACGTATCTCAAAATTATTTTAACTCATCACCCCTTCTTGTAGAATTGTGCTGATGTTCGTATTTGTGTTGAACTTTGAACGTGGAATACCGTTAATGATGTGGTACAACACGAGACAAGAAGCATGATCGATTACAAGCCAGAATGATTGAAACCAGAGTAAGGTGAGAGCAATATGTGTTGCTCCATTTGCTTCATTGCCGTTTTTGTGTCTCACTAAATATAACCCATGTTAAGTTTCAACATTTAAATGTATATATACTGTACATAAAGAAATATTCTTAATTTCAACTATAAATATTCCATTATCATTGAAGTCAACTTGTCTATTCGAAACTCATATACTACGTGTGTAACAGTATTATAGAGGACTTTGTCCTAATATACATTGCCTGTCTCCCACGTAATTTAGTATTCAAATATATGTATGTATAGATTGAACTTCTACTAAAACATCTTTTGCATATAGTTTCAAATTTTTGGTTAAGTATATTTTGGCCACCAGGAGGCGTAAGTGTTAATTTTTGCTTCTGATGTATTTGCCATAAAATCTGAGCTACTAAAATATCGATTGAAAAAATTCTTTCATGGACTCATGCCATTCACATCGATAAACCTTTTGGGAATATTTTCTTCCTAAAATATCTGTTTTTCCACCAGGGGGCGTAGATGTATATCCTATTTTTGTCAATATCTCTACTTTTAGGAGTCCGATTTCAAAAATTCCTTCTTTGTTGGATAGTGTTTTCCATGTGACATGTTTTTCATATAATTTCAAAATTTCAAGTAATTAATATACTTTCCGCTAGGGGCCGTAGAACTAATATGCGTTTCCGCCTATATCTCTGCTTTTAAATCTCCGATTTAAAAAATTCTTTCTGCACCGGAAACAGCTCCTGACGGGAAATCCTTTGCACATAATTTCTAATTTTTGTAAAAAATGGTTTGGCCATTAGGTGGCGTAAGTCTTAATTTCCACTTCTGATGTATTTGCAGCAAAATATGAGCTTCTAAAATCTCGATTGGAAAAAAAAGTCTTTTATTGACCGATACTACTCATGTCGACAAACCTTTTAGGAAAAATTTCTTCTTGAAATAATGCAGGGTTCCTACGCCAGGGAGCGGAGATATATATCTTATTTTGGTCAATATCTCAACTTCTAAGAGTCCGATTTGAAAAATTCCTTCTTTGTTAAACAGTGTTTTTGATGCGAAATGTTTTTCCTAGAAATTCAAAATTTACAAGTAAATCATAGACTTTCCGCTAGGGGCACATAGGTAAATTGCGTTTTCTGCGTATTTCTGCTCCTAAAACTCCGATTTGAAAAATTCATCCTATATCGCATACAAGACCTGATGGAAAATATTTTTCACATAATTTCTAATGTTTGGTAAAGAATGGTTTGGCCACCAGGGGGCATAAGTGTTAATTTCTGCTTCTGATGTATTTGTAGCAAAATCTATGCTTCTGAAAACTCGACTAAATTTTTTTTTCTTGGACCGATACCTCTTGTATGGATAAACCTTTTGTTGAGAATACTTTCTTCCTAAAATAATGCATGGTTGTTTTTCCCACCAGGGAACGTAAAGTCACCTCTTATTTTTGTCGATAACTCTGTTTCAAAGAGTTCGTAAGCTCACGATTCCGTTTACAGCAATATCTGAGGGATTAGAAACCGATTGAAAATCTCCTTTCTTTCGTCAGATCTATTGTTTTCCATACCGCTTCCATTGACTTTGAATAGCTTTGATAAATTTAATTTGTGTCAGAACGGATTCAAAAGACGTGCTTATTGCACCCGAAAATTCGGTGTCATCTTTCTTGTTTTATGCTGCGCCTGTTAGGTTTGGGAGCGCCTTGATATATACTCAAATGCCACCAAATTTGACATGTATTCAAGTGTCACCTATTCATTTGATGATTCTAAATATTAGGTGGAGGATAAATTTAGTGTTTTATGGGCGCAAGTGTTGCGAAAGAAGTCCAAACACAACCAACCGAATCTTTTCACACCCGTTGTTTTACTATACAGATTTTGAAGGTGTGAATCCGTTTCTTGGTGTAAATATGGCGTGGATGGTAAATCAGATAATATTCGAAAACTTTTTCGTTGTCCTGGACGGAAATAGAACCTGCGTCTCCCAGATAGCGCCCTAGTATGCTAACCACTGCACCACCGAGAACGACCAAGTCTCAAGTTTCCGATTAATTTGAATAAAACCATCACAGGATTCGCTAGTCGCAGCAACTGGCATTCATGTTTAGTGAATCTGGAGGTTAAGAATTTTATCCCGTAATTGTTCGGAGGACCAAATGAAACATGAATGGAATACGGGATTACACCTTACAATACAAATTTCGAAGATGTGAATCTTGAGACTTAATAGTTCTGGGTGATGTAGTGGTTAGCATGCTCGGGGGCTATTCGGGCGACGCGGGTTCAATTCGCGCTCCAGGACGACGAAATTTTCAAGTTTACGGATATTATCTGATTTATCATCCATGTCATATTTGCACCAAGAAAGGCATTCACATCTTCAAAATTTGTTTTGTATGGTGCAATCCCGTATTCCATTCATGATCGGTTTACTATTTATAGATCTGTAGAAAGTGAACAGAGAGAAACAGTACAATTTCCAAGTGCAGTTTACCTAAATGTATTAAAAAGAAAAACACTTCATCAATCCATCCCTAAAGTTCCTTATTATAAGGCAGTGACATGGACCAAAATTAAACAAGAAAGATGACACCAAATTGCAATGAGCACATCTTTTGAATCCTTGCGGACGCCAATAAAATTTATCAAAGTTTTTCAAAATCAATGGAATAGATTAGAAAAAAAGAATCAACCGTATTTCTGCAATCGATACAAGCATCCAGAAATATAACCAGATACTTACTTACACCAGCAACTAAAAAGTATGTTTCGACAAGTTAGTAAAATCATGCAATGCATTGATCATGATACGCTTTCCAACCTACCAGAAATTATTTCTCAGGTTATTACTCAAGTTATGAGGATAATGGCTGTAGAATAAATCTCGCTCCTATGTTCTGACCTTTGACCCTATTACAATGATACTCAACAGAATTGGTTCAGCATATCTCCCCGAAACAACATACCAAAGTTATTTCGCAATAAAAGCATTTTTACTCAGGTTATGAGGATAAGGGCTGTGGAATAAATTTCGCTCCTGTGTCCTGACCTTTGATCCGATGTCGATGATATTCAACAGAACCGGTGTAGTATACCTCTGAAACAACATACTAAATTTTTGTCGCAATAGAAGCATTTTTACGTAAGTTATGACGCATAAGTGCGATGGAATGGATCCCACTTCTGTGTCCTGACCTTTGAACTTATTTCGTTCATTTTCAATAGGGTTCGTCCCCAGATATCCCGTACCACAGACTAAATTTTCATCGAAATCGAACCATTTTTAAGCGAAATATCGTGCGAACGGACGTAGAGACAGAAATAGCTGGAGCATATACGCTTCTTTAACCTACGGTTGGAAAGCGTAAAAAACTAACACATGGCAAACAAAACGTTTCTCATAGCAGAAGGAAGATGTCAAAGAGATTTTCAAATCTGACAGTTTAAAGCGGAAATATAGAAGGAAACATGATATAAATCTAGGTCTTTTAGCGGACAAATTTTGTACAATGGAAAAGTTAAAAATAAGCGAAAAGCATTCTTCATGGTTAAAAGCTATGCTAAGGAAAAAGAACATTTCAAATACGTCTCCCGCAAGCAGAGATAGCGATAAAAAGGTTTGACCTTTACGCCTCTTAGTGGGAAACGGTATGCATTGTTTAAACAGGAAAATATTCCCCATTTTTATTGTAGCGAATGGCATAGAGTAAAAAAAAAAAAGTGCCGCCCCGATGGCGCAGTGGCCTAAGCGATGGCTTCTGATCATTCATTGGAGATGAATGGATCCAGGATCAAATCTCGGTGAAACATGGATGTTACGTTTGTCTTACGGCACAAGCTCTCTTCCTTAGAGTCAGTGGTCCTAAATTAGGGACAGGCGACTAGCCTATTAAGTTGCTCACGGTGGTTGTTAAACCCCAATCGAAAAAAATCCATTGTGATCTTCAGAAGCCGAAATACAGATGCAAACAGAAGTACAGAAAAGCACACCTAGCGACAGGTTTATATATGAGGTACAAAACACCTCATATATAAACCTAAAGTGTTCTTTTGTATAAGTGGTATTCCGAGTTAAAAGAATTTTCAAATCGCACACTTAGAACAGAGATATTGAGAAAAACAGATTAAACTCTGGCTCTCCTAGGCAAAACTTTTGCATTCTGGAGAGAAAATATACACAACGACGTTTCATAGCTGGTAGTATCTGATAGAAAACGAAGCAGCTGTCAGTTTCCAACAACTCGGCCAGCGCGCTCATCGGACCTCAACTCGTGCGACTTTAGCTTTTGGAAGATCTAAAAAATATTGTCTATCATGATCACACAGCAAACATGGTGGTCTTCAAGGCAAGCATTATGCTCACAACATTTCCAGGGGAATACTTCAATCACTTGATCACTGGTTGAGCAGGCTAGTTTGCGATTTCCGAATGTGGCAGGAAACGGATAACAGAATATCGAACACGTTGAGTTTCCAAAAATGTCCTTCTGTACTGTAAGTTTCCTGCCTTTTGCGAAGAGAAGAGCGCTCGTGTGGCGACCTATAACCCCTTCAGAAAGAGTTCACAGAATCCCTGTTATGCCGCCCAGGCGATACAGGATAATATTCATCAGATAGTCATGCCTTTTGCTGTTCTTCTCTACTGTAATAAAGCTCCACTTATCCTCTTGGAAGCGAGTTTTGGGACTAATTTTTGTTTGTCCGTTAGCCCAAATCCTATCGCATTAGAAGTCGTCATATCAAATTTGAAGTCATTCTAAGCACAGGGGAAAGTGTAGCCAAAAGTGCAGCATGGAATAGTTAAACCTGTATAATAGGCTACGTCTGTCTCTAATGCTCTGACGTCATTCAGTACTTGCAGCGCCATTTGTTTTTATCCGGTGGCCGAAATCGGAACTGAGCTCACCGCTGTCACACGATACGTAAAATTAAGGAGAAATACCGGAAAATGAAATAAAGTTAGTAAGACATACAACTTTATGTGTCAACACGCACGTGCTCTAACAACTGTCTGCGACGTTTGTTCTGTTGCGTAGGTTCTATGTCTTGTTCTATTTCATTTTCTTCGCACAGCAGAGTAATTTCATAAAAAGGAATAAAATTGTAGAGCACTTTCGTAAAAACGAATCAGCGTTATTTTATTTCATAACATATTAGTAAAATAATACAATGCACTGATTATGATACGCCTTCGAACATACGAGAAATAATTACTCAAGTTACTACTCAAGTTATGAGGATAATGACCTTGGAATAAATCTCGCTCCTGTGCTCTGACCTTTGACCCCATTTCGATGATATTCAACAGAACAGGTTCAGTATACCTTCGGAACAACATAAAGTTTTGTCGCAATCGAAGCATTTTTACGTAAGTTATGACGCATAAGGACAATGAAATGGATCCCGCTCCTATGTCCTGACCTTTGACCCCATTTCACCCATTTTCTATGTGGTTCGACTCCAGGTTGTCCCCTACCACATACTAAAGTTTCATTGAAATCGAACAATTTTTAGTCAAGTTATGACGCATAAGGGCAATGGAATGGATCCCGCTCCTATGTCCTGACTTTTGACCCCATTTCACCTATTTTCAATAGCGTTTGTTTCCAAGTCGTCCCCTACTACATACTAAAATCTCATGAATATTGAACAATTTTTACGCGAGTTATGGTGCGGACGGACGGACGGACGGACGGACAGACAGACAGACAGACAGACTTGACAAAGCTGGAGCATATAAACGTCTTCAATCTACGGTTGAAAAGCGTAAAAAAGGAACAAGTAAAATTGTAAAAAAGCAACTGCCGGCGTAGTTCTGATTCACTGTGATGGAAATTTAAAGAAATTATTGGTTCTGTGGAAAACGCAATGAACTGCAAGGAAATCTTTTGAACAATCAAATGACAATAACGCAAGCCATTGTATATCAAGAAGTCTTTCATGACCTTTAATTAACATAATTTTTATTGTCTAAATTTTTACGTTATATGATTTTTAACGTATTGTGACTGGTTAAAATTTATTTACCTATATAATAGGCTTGTGTCATGGGAATATTACCAACATCTTGTTGTTGATGACCTATCTTATAGACTGCCCATTAATAATTCAATCGTTTATTATATTATGTATATGTATTTTACTATTCATGTTATAAAAATTTCAGTAACAGCTTTTTCGCCAGTGCATGGCACGAGCTAGGAGCTAGTATGTTTTATAATGAATTTAGCCAAAAGGTGTGCTGTGGAACACTTTGTTTTTTGATGGTTTAATCATTCGACTGAGACTGTAAACGGAAAACAGTTCAACTTACTTTACACGAGTATAACGGTTAATACCATCTCCTATTGAGATAATTTTAACATCCATTTTGCCATTCCGCTTTTGGGGTTAAATCATGTATCACGCTGCTTGATAGTTTTATGTCTCTGTCCCTTCATATACAGATCTTTGATGCAGATCGTAATGAAACCTAGGAAACTGTGTGATCCAAACATTTTCATAGCAATATTTGCACCAATTCTAATAAATTATTTCCAGCATATCTGGTTCAGAATAAACTTTCAGAGTAAAGTTACAATGTGATTTTATGTTCCCTATCTTTCCCATCAGCGTGAAAATTTCTCATTATTTGCCTCGAAACTCTTCCCATCGTTGTCTTAAAAGCCTGTGTTCTTCGACCAAACATGATAGCAGAGTTTATATTTCTGATTTTCTGCTGTCTGGTGATGTTTAACTATCTATGCTCGATTATGTTTATCTTTGCAATTATCTTACTTTGGAAGTTAATAACATCGAATCAGCGTTTCCATCAAATTAAAGAAAATGGAAGTAGGAGACATTACTGCAATCAAACACATTGACATTCCAACTCTTCCTTAAGATCCCTCGAGGGAAACGGAATGTGAATTAGCCAATAAATCTTTCGCATCCTATAAAGTGATTATAACAACTCCACGAACATACCGCAAAACAGAATCTGTGTCTCCGATGAGCAGGTATTTTTCGTCATCATTAGGTTCACCGACGTATTTAACATGTTCATTATTTTAGAAGTAAAGCTTTTTGAGGTAGAATCAAGGAAAAGTTTTAATCTTGAAAACAATGGTTCTCAACCTTTAATGCTTCACGTACCCCCTGAAAATGTGTATATAAATGGCGTACCCCTTGTATAGATAGATGAAACTATAGTTATGGTATAACAATAGTAATGAAATAATATATATATATATATATATATATATATATATCATCATCATTGTCAACCATTATCAATCCACTGCTGGACGAAGGTCTCCCCAAGTTTCCTCCACAACGGTCTGTCTTGTGCCAGTCTCCTCCATGTCACTCCCGCATACTTTCGAATTTCATCCACCCATCTTCCATGTGGTCTTCTTCTGGGTCTTTTCCTGTCCCTTGGAATCCAATCTAAAATTTCGGCTGTCCATCGATGGTCTGTTCTTCTGGCAGTATGTCCAGCCCATTGCCATTTCAGGGATTTAACTCTGATCATGATGTCTTCCACTCTTGTCATTTTTCGGATCCACGTGTTCCTCTTCTTATCTCTCCTGGTTACACCAAGCATGCACCTCTCCATGCTGCTTTGAGTTGTCTGCAGCCTTTGTATGTCTCTTTTAGTTAAGGTCCACGTCTCTGCACCATACGTAAGCACTGGAAAGATGCATTGATCAAACACTTTTCTTTTAAGGCATAATGGCATATTGCTCTTGAAAATTATGCTGTTTCTTCCAAAAGCTCTCCAGACAAGTTTTGTACGCCGATTAATTTCTTCACCAATGTGACTCTCACTTGATATCTGCTGTCCAAGATAAACGTACGTGTCTGTTATCTCCAGCTTTTCTCCATCAATCGATAAATCTTCATTTCTTGTAAAAGCATTGTACATCACTTTTGTCTTCTGAAAGTTCATTTTTAATCCCACTTCTTTACTCTTGTCAGCAAGTTCCTGGATCATACTCTGTAGCTCTGATGGGGTAGTTGCAAAAATGACTATGTCATCAGCAAAACGAAGGTGGGTTAGATAATCTCCATTAATCTTTATCCCTTTGTTTTCCCAGTTCAGTGATTGAAAGACCTTTTCCAATGTGGCATTAAAGAGCTTCGGAGATATGGTGTCACCTTGTCTCACTCCGTTTCCAATTTTTATGTGTGTTGTATTTTCAAACAGCCGAATCTTTGCACTTGCATTTTCATAGGTGTTATTAATAATATTAATGTATGCATCTTCAATACCGCAGGATTTCAGAGCCATTGCAACTGCTGATGGTTTCACTGAATCAAAGGCTTTTTCATAATCGATAAAAGCCATGCACAATGGAAGTTCATATTCCCTCGCTCTTTCAATTAGTTCTCTCAGTACGTGGATATGATCTATTGTGCTGTAGCCACTCCTGAATCCAGCTTGTTCTCTCGGTTGAGCCATGTCCAGTGTCAACTTCAAGCGGTGTGAAAGAACTTTAGTGAAGATTTTATAAACCACTGATAGGAGGCTGATAGGTCTATATACACACACACACACTAAAACTCTAAATGAAGAGACTGCATATACCAAACTCACAAGAAAATGACGTCAAAAATTGCAAAAAAATATATATTACAAAAAAAAAAAAAAAACCAAGCACACACCCACCCAGACGCACGATGTAGCAGACCGAACTGTGCTCAAATATACGATATAAAATATATTAAAATCACAAATCTAAAAACACTCAACTCACTTAAATCATCAAATGGAACGCAACAGCCAAAATAAATAACCAGCCCAAGAAAAAGTATCAAAAATAACAAATCATCTCGAAGATTTAGCTGTCATCATCAGGAAGACCCCAGCTAAATATATGGCCTTTCAGAAGGACAGCAAAGGCAGACAAGGTCAATACCTGCTGTGTGTGCCCCGTAGGCCATAAATGGAGATAACGATAAACCCAGGTAAAACAAAAAACAAAAAGTACAAAACAAATAAGTAAATAAAGGTAGCAATCCAGAAACACACTAAGAAACAGCCGGAGGTCTATTTGCTGTTTCTGAGACTGCAATACCAAACTCTATTTGCTGAGGTCTATTTGCTGTTTCTTAGTGTGTCTCTGGATTGCTACCTTTATTTACTTCTTTGTTTTGTATTTTTTTGTTTTTTATCTTACTTGGGTTTATCGTTATTTCCATTTATGGCCTAGGGGACCCACACAGCAGGTATTGACCTTGTCTGCCTTTGCTGTCGTTCTGAAAGGCCATATATTTAGCTGGGGTCTTCCTGATGATGACAGCTAAATCTTCGAGATGATTTGTTATTTTTGATACTTTTGATACTTTTTCTTGGGCTGGTTATTTATTTTGGCTGTTGCGTTCCATTTGATGAGGTAAGTGAGTTGAGTGTTTTTAGATTTGTGATTTTAATATATTTTATATCGAGTGTATATATATATATATATATATATATATATGAAAAATAATCATATATATATATATATATATATATATATATGATTACTTTTCAGTTAATTTGACACTTGCTTTTGAGGCCTGGGCCGGGGGTGTCTTTCCCTGATGAGTGGATCCCGGTTTCCGACCTTGCATGTTTACTGCCATTATTATTTTCATTGTTAGTGTTCTTTTGTGTGTACTTGTGACAGTTTATATATATATTTATCATCATCATCAACCATTATCAATCCACTGTATCACAATTGTCTGCCTTGAGCCTGTCTCCTCCATGTCACTCCAGAATACTTTCGAATTTCATCCATACATCTCCCATGTGGTCTTCTTCTGGGTCTTTTCCTGTCCCTCGAAATCCAGTCTAAAATTTCGGTTGTCTATCGGAAATCCATTCTTCTGGCAGCATGTCCAGCCCATTGCCATTTCAGTCTGGTTATGATGTCGTCCACTCCTGTCATTTTCCTTATCCACAGGTTCCTCTTCTTATATTTCCTGGTTATATCAATCATGCATCTCTCTCCATGCTGCTTTGACTTGTCTGCAGTCTTTGTATGTATCTTTTAGTTAAGGTCCATGTCTCTGCTCCATACGTAAGGACTGGCAGGATGTATTGATTAAACAGTTTTCTTTCAAGACATAATGACATTCTGTTCTTAAAAATTGTATTGTTTCTTCCAAAAGCTCTCCATCCAAATTTTATACGCCGATTGATTTCTTCATTAATGTGACCCGCACTTGATATCTGCTGCCCAAGATAAATATAGGAATCGGTTGTCTCAAGCTTTTCTCCATCAATCGATAAATCTTCGTTTCTTGTAAATGCATTGTTAATCACTTTTTTCTTCTGAAAGTTAATTTTTAATCCCACTTCTTTACTCTAGTCAGCAAGTTCTTGGATCATACTCTGCATACGTCATCAGCAAAACGAAGGTTAGTTAAGTAATCTCCATTAATCTTTTTATATATATATATATATATATATATATATATATATATAAGCAATTTAACAAATCTTATAAAATTATAAACGTTTTATTGGATAATCAGTGAGCTGGTTGCGCTTGTTTACGTTTGCACAGTTCATCAATGTCGGGATTATCTTGCTAAGGGGGAGTCGCAAGTCATCTTCAACATCCAGCATGTTCCTGTATTTATTTTTTAAAGCAGTTAAAGATGAAAAACCAATTTCACATAAATACCTTGTTGTGAAGGGTAACAAATAGTCTGTTATGGCGTACCCCCAAAAGTTTCACCGCATACCCCACTTTGAGAACCTCCTATTCTAAAGGAAATGTAAGTTCCTCTTAAATTTGTATTATTCTATGTTTAGATTTATTCCCACCCTCCTATCTCGGATCGCGATCCTTGGTGTCCGTGAATTGGGGCAAATACTTCTGTTACAAGGTTATTCGATGACATTTCTTTCACGTGCTTTGGAGTTTTGTCAACCAAACGTTACAAAAAACACCAATCTGAAGCCTCTATAAATAATTTTGTGAACCATACATTCATGCCTTGCTTTCTAACACTTACTTCTTATCTACGATAGTCAGTGATTAATGAACGTGTTTTTATTATACGAAATCAAATTTTCTTTTAAAAGGATAAGGACAAGAACAGCCATTTTTTGTTCTCTTCTAGATTTCTGATGAGAGTGTGGTGCGGACGTTACCTCTCAACGTACAGAAAAAACTTGCAGTGACTATATAGTCAGCAGACATTCGTTTAACTCAAACACCATCGTGTTATTAATTACAGTTAATACAGTATGTACGTATTCTTATGTGCTATAATGCATTTCGTTCAATCATCTCTACTTCATTACTTAAAACATTATCTATCGTACTGCCTATCAGATGAGCTCGTAGCACTGTAACTTCGAAGTCTTAAGCTTCGTATAGCTAGCACACAAAAATCTTTAATTATACACAAAGCTAAATTAGAAGACCCAATGGCCAGAAGAGAGAAGACTTCAATTATTCACATAAATGGTCTTTATTAATTGTTCCAGGAAAAGTATGAACATGCTATTCGGTACTTGAAATTAATCAGAAACGATCACATCCGCATCAGGTACAATACTCAACATCTACTTGAAATTAATCAGAAACGATCACATCCGCATCAGGTACAATACTCAACATCTACTTGAAATTAATCAGAAACGATCACATCCGCATCAGGTACAATACTCAACATCTACTTGAAATTAATCAGAAACGATCACATCCGCATCAGGTACAATACTCAACATCTACTTGAAATTAATCAGAAACGATCACATCCGCATCAGGTACAATACTCAACATCTACTTGAAATTAATCAGAAACGATCACATCCGCATCAGGTACAATACTCAACATCTACTTGAAATTAATCAGAAACGATCACATCCGCATCAGGTACAATACTCAACATCTACTTGAAATTAATCAGAAACGATCACATCCGCATCAGGTACAATACTCAACATCTACTTGAAATTAATCAGAAACGATCACATCCGCATCAGGTACAATACTCAACATCTACTTGAAATTAATCAGAAACGATCACATCCGCATCAGGTACAATACTCAACATCTACTTGAAATTAATCAGAAACGATCACATCCGCATCAGGTACAATACTCAACATCTACTTGAAATTAATCAGAAACGATCACATCCGCATCAGGTACAATACTCAACATCTACTTGAAATTAATCAGAAACGATCACATCCGCATCAGGTACAATACTCAACATCTACTTGAAATTAATCAGAAACGATCACATCCGCATCAGGTACAATACTCAACATCTACTTGAAATTAATCAGAAACGATCACATCCGCATCAGGTACAATACTCAACATCTACTTGAAATTAATCAGAAACGATCACATCCGCATCAGGTACAATACTCAACATCTACTTGAAATTAATCAGAAACGATCACATCCGCATCAGGTACAATACTCAACATCTACTTGAAATTAATCAGAAACGATCACATCCGCATCAGGTACAATACTCAACATCTACTTGAAATTAATCAGAAACGATCACATCCGCATCAGGTACAATACTCAACATCTACTTGAAATTAATCAGAAACGATCACATCCGCATCAGGTACAATACTCAACATCTACTTGAAATTAATCAGAAACGATCACATCCGCATCGGGTACAATACTCAACATCTACTTGAAATTAATCAGAAACGATCACATCCGCATCAGGTACAATACTCAACATCTACTTGAAATTAATCAGAAACGATCACATCCGCATCAGGTACAATACTCAACATCTACTTGAAATTAATCAGAAACGATCACATCCGCATCAGGTACAATACTCAACATCTACTTGAAATTAATCAGAAACGATCACATCCGCATCAGGTACAATACTCAACATCTACTTGAAATTAATCAGAAACGATCACATCCGCATCAGGTACAATACTCAACATCTACTTGAAATTAATCAGAAACGATCACATCCGCATCAGGTACAATACTCAACATCTACTTGAAATTAATCAGAAACGATCACATCCGCATCAGGTACAATACTCAACATCTACTTGAAATTAATCAGAAACGATCACATCCGCATCAGGTACAATACTCAACATCTACTTGAAATTAATCAGAAACGATCACATCCGCATCAGGTACAATACTCAACATCTACTTGAAATTAATCAGAAACGATCACATCCGCATCAGGTACAATACTCAACATCTACTTGAAATTAATCAGAAACGATCACATCCGCATCAGGTACAATACTCAACATCTACTTGAAATTAATCAGAAACGATCACATCCGCATCAGGTACAATACTCAACATCTACTTGAAATTAATCAGAAACGATCACATCCGCATCAGGTACAATACTCAACATCTACTTGAAATTAATCAGAAACGATCACATCCGCATCAGGTACAATACTCAACATCTACTTGAAATTAATCAGAAACGATCACATCCGCATCAGGTACAATACTCAACATCTACTTGAAATTAATCAGAAACGATCACATCCGCATCAGGTACAATACTCAACATCTACTTGAAATTAATCAGAAACGATCACATCCGCATCAGGTACAATACTCAACATCTACTTGAAATTAATCAGAAACGATCACATCCGCATCAGGTACAATACTCAACATCTACTTGAAATTAATCAGAAACGATCACATCCGCATCAGGTACAATACTCAACATCTACTTGAAATTAATCAGAAACGATCACATCCGCATCAGGTACAATACTCAACATCTACTTGAAATTAATCAGAAACGATCACATCCGCATCAGGTACAATACTCAACATCTACTTGAAATTAATCAGAAACGATCACATCCGCATCAGGTACAATACTCAACATCTACTTGAAATTAATCAGAAACGATCACATCCGCATCAGGTACAATACTCAACATCTACTTGAAATTAATCAGAAACGATCACATCCGCATCAGGTACAATACTCAACATCTACTTGAAATTAATCAGAAACGATCACATCCGCATCAGGTACAATACTCAACATCTACTTGAAATTAATCAGAAACGATCACATCCGCATCAGGTACAATACTCAACATCTACTTGAAATTAATCAGAAACGATCACATCCGCATCAGGTACAATACTCAACATCTACTTGAAATTAATCAGAAACGATCACATCCGCATCAGGTACAATACTCAACATCTACTTGAAATTAATCAGAAACGATCACATCCGCATCAGGTACAATACTCAACATCTACTTGAAATTAATCAGAAACGATCACATCCGCATCAGGTACAATACTCAACATCTACTTGAAATTAATCAGAAACGATCACATCCGCATCAGGTACAATACTCAACATCTACTTGAAATTAATCAGAAACGATCACATCCGCATCAGGTACAATACTCAACATCTACTTGAAATTAATCAGAAACGATCACATCCGCATCAGGTACAATACTCAACATCTACTTGAAATTAATCAGAAACGATCACATCCGCATCAGGTACAATACTCAACATCTACTTGAAATTAATCAGAAACGATCACATCCGCATCAGGTACAATACTCAACATCTACTTGAAATTAATCAGAAACGATCACATCCGCATCAGGTACAATACTCAACATCTACTTGAAATTAATCAGAAACGATCACATCCGCATCAGGTACAATACTCAACATCTACTTGAAATTAATCAGAAACGATCACATCCGCATCAGGTACAATACTCAACATCTACTTGAAATTAATCAGAAACGATCACATCCGCATCAGGTACAATACTCAACATCTACTTGAAATTAATCAGAAACGATCACATCCGCATCAGGTACAATACTCAACATCTACTTGAAATTAATCAGAAACGATCACATCCGCATCAGGTACAATACTCAACATCTACTTGAAATTAATCAGAAACGATCACATCCGCATCAGGTACAATACTCAACATCTACTTGAAATTAATCAGAAACGATCACATCCGCATCAGGTACAATACTCAACATCTACTTGAAATTAATCAGAAACGATCACATCCGCATCAGGTACAATACTCAACATCTACTTGAAATTAATCAGAAACGATCACATCCGCATCAGGTACAATACTCAACATCTACTTGAAATTAATCAGAAACGATCACATCCGCATCAGGTACAATACTCAACATCTACTTGAAATTAATCAGAAACGATCACATCCGCATCAGGTACAATACTCAACATCTACTTGAAATTAATCAGAAACGATCACATCCGCATCAGGTACAATACTCAACATCTACTTGAAATTAATCAGAAACGATCACATCCGCATCAGGTACAATACTCAACATCTACTTGAAATTAATCAGAAACGATCACATCCGCATCAGGTACAATACTCAACATCTACTTGAAATTAATCAGAAACGATCACATCCGCATCAGTTACAATACTGAATCTCTATTAACTTAGGTTGTGACTTATTTACATCCAACAACAGCAATTTGTTGTATTACTCTATACATATCATATATCACGACTACGCAAACCACATCACTACACTTTTTTCTGTTTGCTCCAAAATTATAGCCCTTGTTCTTTCGTGTCAACACGCACACGTCACGCACTATGACCTCAAGACTGTTGCCAACACTATTAAGCGAGTGAGAAAATATAACGTTAAGGTAGAAAACGCTTAAAGAGAATAAGCTCAAATTTACATAGAGAAAGAAACTAAAAATGAAAGTTAAATTAGAGTCAGCATAAATGAAAGTTTAGTCAGCAGACATTCGTTTGAATCAAAAACCATCGTGTTAATAAATACAGCTAATATGCATTCTTCTGCGCATCGGTATTTATTATTTTTCGCGTTTAGTGTTCTCAGTACTTTAGCATACGAATTCCTTGTTTCTTGTATAACTCAGCTTCAGTTAACATCTACGAATGGTCTTATTTTTCATTCTGATCTTATGAATGGCTCTCTCAATCTCATAAAAATAAAAAAAAAAGCGACATTTGAACTGCAAGAACCTAATATTTGAATGTCACTTATACATTTGAGCTTAATTTAATATATAAAAGCCATCCATAACTACCAAATTTGCTTCGCTTCTAAGAATGGAGAATTCCTTTCACGTTTGAATCCTTTTTCCTTGTAACGTTTTCTTTTTCCGAATTGATCGCAGCGATATGTGTTCTTAAGGCCTAAACAACTTATTATATCACAAAGCCAGATATAAGCGAATATTTCAGGTAAAGTATGACATTTCCATATAGTTTTCGCTAGTTAAAAGAAGTTGGTAGTGTTTCCGAGATCCTTCTCTTTGCGGCATATATGTAGCTAAACTAACAATGGCAGTTTAAACTTTCCCAAATTCCTTTCGCTGATAGCAAAATGAATGCTCCACTTTAGTGAAACTCGAGTAATAATACTCAACTGCTTCTATTGTCTTTTGTTTAATAACTATTGTCTTTTGTTTAATAACTATTGTCTTTTCTATTGCCTTTTGTCCACTTAACTGCGCTTTTGGGATGAAAATGACTAATAAGGGAGATGAATAGAAAACGGCTAAATAGCTGTTTAAAAACGTGAAATTTTCGAATGAAGTATCAGTAAAACATAAGTTACAAAAAGACTTACGAGTCTTCAGTTCATGTGATACTAAAAGACTTAAGGAACTTCAGGTGAATTACTTTGATTTAACTGCAATATGTGCTACGTCTGTACAGTATATATTACGTTAAAGTATTGTGACGTGCCTGCCCAGCAGGATGCACACGACATAAAGGAAGATAGCAGTCAGAACGAACGTCCGCGTAGCTCAATTGGTAGAGTGACTTATTCCGGAATGAGGGGACTCGGGTTCGATCCCCGGCGTGGATAAAAATGACGGAGAAATTTACTTAGGTATAGTATCCAACATCTTATCTTCTTATTTTAGTCTCTTTGGTGTATTACTTTCTAACTAAAAGTTATGGAGAACGACTCTTTGATGCTTATCTTGATATCTTAATGCAATGCGATATAGAAAATGCCGAGAGTATTCCAGGATAAAACCAAACTCTACTCTTCTGCGACGCTTCTAAATTAATAAAAGGAATATTTGAAGATGATGTTTATTCAGTTCACTCACAAAGTGATCCGAATACATAAGCAAAAGTTCTTGCTAACGGAAATCGTTTGGATAATAAGCTTTATAGTTCAAATGCCATGAAAAATGATATTTACCATTTAAAGTAATGCAATTTTCGTAACGTTTTGACGACCGACGAAATTGTATTTCCAAACTAAGCGGTTTACCGAATGACTCTCCTGAAACAAAAATAACATTTAAAAATAAATATTGAACAAATTAGATACCATCTTTTTCATCTCGTCTTACAAAGATTTCAGAAGATACCTTATGCAAGATCGTCTAAATATATTTAGTTTTGGAAACGCATATATTGTTATCGAATCTTGCTCTTAATGTAATTGAACATGCAACAGAACACTCTGAACAGAGTAGGCAAACAAATATTTTCGAGCGTATTTCCTTCAATATCTTTACTTTTCCAATCATGCTGTGCAAATGGTACAAAAGAGCAATTTGATTTAAACGCATGGTTTCGCTTTACCCGGAAGTTCAAGAAAAAGTTCTTATATTAAGATTATCAATTTATGTAGGCTGAAGTTATTAATTCCATTTTCATGTAAGCAGACAAAAAACACTGCATAAAAGCGCTGTTAGTTGCTCCAAGTTCAAAATCCACAAACCACTATTCGTCTTGAAATGTATCATTGTTTAATCAGTATAGGTTAAATTATACACTGAATGCACAAAAATATTATACAACATACACCTCGATCAATGTACAGAGCAGAAGTATCTCATCCAGTCACGTGGGACGTTGAAACCAGTGATGACTAAAAATAGAACAAGTCTCTACACATCGAAAACCCTAAGTAATCAAGAGGTAAACTAAGGGATGCCGCTCCAGAGGTGCATTAATCTAAGCACAAGCATCTGACCATTCCTCCAAAGATGGGTCTGGGTTCGAATCCTGCTGAAGCATGGTTGCTGCGAGCTGACGTATCACATTCTACGTTTACAGCATGTCATCTCTTGTACCCAGTATATTATCCTGAAACGTCTGTTCTCTCAATAAACAGTTAATTCACGCACGTGTCTGTTCTGTTCATGAGCCTTCAGCGCCACTGTTCCACTAGTGGCACAATTTTGAACTTTTTATTTTCATTCTAAATCTCTTTTCTATGCCCTTAATAAACTAACTACCAAGGTTTGTCGTGATATCTCCTGTTTTAGTTTTTCTAGACACCCAAAAATAGGTATACTTATTTTTATAACCACCCAGTAGAAGAAATTAGCAGGCATGAGATATCGTGTCCTATCTAAGAAATTATACATCATCGTTTTGGCCAATATAAAATGTCTTACCCGTAGATTTTATTCCAAATGAAGATACGCTGGTTTCCACAAATTAAGCAACAAATGGAAAAATCGTTATTACTTAAAAAAGTATGCAACCGATTCGGATGAAATTTGATGATAATCTTTATCAGACCAAATGCAACAAAAAAGCGTAAGAACATGTGATTCAAGGCATTTACATTTTGTATGAGTGATGCAAATATGAAAATACAGAAATATAGATCTCATGAAATAGGAAAAGGTACTTCAATACGGAGTGTCGTTACCCCGAACAGCAATATATGCCCGACAGCGATGTTTGATGCTGTTAAGTATGGTAGTTTCGTGGGTAGTTGCGTCCATTGCTCGAGCAAAGCAGTGCGGAGCCCCTTCAGGGTTCGGGGAGGGGGCCGGAAGCCCGCCACACGAGATCATCCGAGACATGCTCAATGGGATTCAGATCGGGAGTGCGTGCTTGCCACTCCATATAGTCTCCTGTTCCAGGAACGAGGCGAGCTGTTTGAGGGCGGGCGTTGTCCACCTGCAGTGCAAATATATAGCCAATTGCGGCCGCGTACGGACGACCAATAAGGTCCAATATGTCGTCTCCATACCTCTGAGCATTGAGGTTTCCCCCATGGCAACACACAGAGATCGGCACGGCTGCCTAACTATATGCCTGCCAACACCAGAACACTGCCACCCCCATAGGTGTCCCTTTGCTGGATATTAGAGGGAAGATAGCTGGTACCGTCGCCTTTCGGGATGTAAACTCAGCGTTAATCACTTTGTAAACAGTGCAGCGACTCGCGAGTGAATAGAACGGACTTCCGCTGATTTTGAGTCCAGTTCACATGCATTCGTGCGCAATTGAAACGTTCCCTCCGGTGGCGCGGGGTGAAGGGTACGCATAATACAGGTCGCCGAGCATACAGTCCTCCTGCATGTAACCTTCTCCGTACCGTCGGAGCTGATACCACCCGTCAGGTGGCTGCCGCAAGAACAGATCTGAGATGAGTCGGTGTAGCCATCTTGTTCGGCCGTGCGAAAGCCGCAAATACGGGTCATCCGCGGTAGTCGTTGGCCTCGGCCTACCTTCGCTGTACCTTCGGAAAGCTGCACCTGTGGCTTGGACGTCCGCCTGCCGTTGCCCTGCTTCGAATCGGCCTATCCCTCTGTAGCGTAACTCCGCTGGTAAATGACGTCTCGAAGCCATGTCAACGCAATCGCTATCTTGAAATCTTGCCATTCACTGACGCACATGAATTGACGACTCCCTGCGAAATAGCTGGTTTTAAGCTCTTGCACATTTGCCTAAAGCTCTGCCAGCACCACTCATTTGCCTTCCGTACATCGATGCTGTATGCCTTCGCCCGTAACATATGCATATTTCGTGCAATTTGAACTATATTTCACCCAATTATCGCGATTTTTCGGTTTGTTGCTTAATTTATGTAAACCAGTGTAGTTAACGGTTCTGAAGTCTCATGAGTACAGTTCTAACAATTCTGTGTCTAAGTGGTGACTTTTTTTTTTTTTAATTGGAGGTTTAACGATTACCGTGAGCAACTCAATGGGCTATAAGCAGTCGCGCCGCCCCGGTGGCGCAGTGGTCTAAGCGATGGCCTCTGATCATTCGTCCGTAAGGTGTCCGGGTTCGAATCCCGGTCAGGCATGGATGTTGTGTTTGTCTTACGGCACTGGCTCTTTCCCTTCCCTGGAACCAGTGACCCAAAATTAGGGACGGGCGACTGCTAATAGCCCATTTGAGTTGCTCACGGTGGTCGTTAAACCTCCAATAAAAAAAAAAAAAAAAAAAAAAAAAAGAAATAAGCAGTCGCCCGTATCTAATTTAGGGTCACTGGTTCCAGGGAAGGGAGAGAGCCAGTGCCGTAAGACAAAACACAACATCCATGCCTCACCGGGATTCGAACCCGGGCCCCTTACGGGCGAATGATCAGAGGCCATCGCTTAGACCACTGCGCCACCGGGGAGGCAAGTGGTGACTTATCAACATTCTTTGGAGATAGGGTCCGGGTTCGAATCCCGGTGAGGCATGGATGTTGTGCTTGTCTTACGTCACTGGCTTTCTCTCTCTCCCTGGAACCAGTGATCCTAACTAAGGGACGGGCGACTTCCCATAGCCCATTAAGTTACTCATAGTGGTCGTTAAATCCCCAATAAGAAAAAAAAAGAAAACCAACTCTGTCAAAAAATAAAGTAAATAATAACTTTGTGAAAACGGTTTATACAGCCTCTCAGAGGCGGCAGAAAGTGAAATTCGTTGACCGGGCCCGAAATTTCGAATCGTGGTGCGCCCTCTACCTTCCCGGAACAAACAAAAGGAAAACAATGTGGTCTAAGCAGTGGCGCACCTACAGGAGTGGCCGATCCAACCCCCCCCCCCCGCGGCTGATAGAGTGGAAAATTATTATGTTGAAGTTTGAAACAAAACGTCACAATACGCGATCTACATATACTTCTTAATCATGTACCGTATAATTATAACATATAATACTTATAAGGGAGTAGTTCTGTTAAATAAATTTAGAAAAATCTAAAAAAATCTAACAAGGAAAACAATTTCACTGCTTCTTCTAATCATTTAACTTTCTTGTACTGTAACATTAGTAGTAATTGGATAAGAATAAATGCACAAAAGTCAACCTCCTTAATTGTTACAGCACCTGACTAATTTTCCCGGGCCGCTCCGGTGGCACAGTGGTCTAAGCGATGGCCTCTGATCATTCGTCCGAAAGGGGTCCGGGTTCAAATCCCGGTGAGGCATGGATGTTGTGTTTGTCTTACGGCACTGGCTACCTCCCTTCCCTGGAACCAGTGACCCTAAATTAGGGACGGGCGACTGCTTATAGCCCATTGAGTTGCTCACGGTGGTCGTTAAACCTCCAATAAAAAAAAAAAAAAAATCCGGTAAATTTAGGGGGGAGGGGTCAGCCCCACCTTGGGAAAATTCTGTGTGCCAGGGCGGACGGGCTCCTCCCTTGGGAAATTTCTGGGTGCGCTACTGTGCCTAAGGAGCTTTGTTGGGAATTAGGACCACCCAACCACTTACCTAGAGGAACTTTCTAAGGCACATCACGACAATCGCACATATTTCAAATTAAAAAAATAATTAAAATAAAAATCTTAGCTGAAATTATTGACCGGGCACAGGCCCTGGGGGCCAGGGTGGTTCCGCCGCCACTGCAGGCTCTGTTAGGAAAATCACAAACTGCCCCTAGATACGTTAACAATAACATTTTGGTGATAATGTTAAAAATGTTACAGTAAATCGTGAAGGAAATATGTAGTAAAATAATATGATGCTTATACATCGTTGTGTTGTGAAATAATATAATTATTAACAGCCGCCATTTGCGTAGAACTAAACTTGCACCGTAGTGGTGACGATCTAGGTGATTTCAAATATCCATGGAAACCCGTGCTAAATTTAGAACGAGATGCCAATGAAAGAAAAAGAGAGAAACTTGCTAAAAGCGGATTCTTATATAAGATACACTCATCGTAATGAGACGGCAAAGTTTTGGAGCTAACTGCTGTAAATAATCCACCAAAGAGCAAAAGAATAACAGTGATTCCATTGTCATCAACGCCTTCTATGGAAATTGCGCAACAGAGAAAATGAACAATCCACTGTGCGAGCGGCAGATAAGTTTTTTGAATTTATTTGAATGGAAAGAACAGTGAGATTTTGCAATGCATTTCATAGAAAACGAATGCGGAAGCAGTTTCAAACTGTTCCTGTGATGTATACTCTAATTTAACCTTATCTTTTGGTTCCTGTACTGTTATGCAAATTTTGATTTATTCTCTCTAAGGAGTTTCTAACTTAACGCTTAATTTTTTCTCTCGCTGAATTTTGGTTTTGCACCCTGATGCTAGCTAGATCAAAGGGTGAATGAGGAATGCTATCGAGATGAATAAGAGTGATGATTTACGAGTGTATCACATCTCTCGTTATTCAGAGATGGAAACGGGTCAGGGATCAACGGGTTACCGGGTCGACAATTTCTTGCGGGTAAAACGGATTGGGTCAATGTGTTCCTGACCCGATTTTGACCCGGTTTTATTTACGCTTTATTTTTGAATAGAAAAAAAATATTTCAGAGATCATACTCTGCAGCTCTGAAGTATTCACTTCAGAGCTGCAGAGTATGATCCAGGAACTTGTTGAGAAGAGTAAAGAAATTGGATTAAAATATGATCCAAGAACTTGTTGAGAAGGGTAAAGAAATTGGATTAAAATATGATCCAGGAACTTGTTGAGAAGGGTAAAGAAATTGTATTAAAAATGAATTTTCAGAAGAAAAAATTGATGTACAACGCTTTTACAAGGAATGAAGATTAATTAGTTGATGGGGAAAAAGCCTGGAGATACCCAATTCCTACATTTACCTTTGGAAGCAAATATCAAATGAGGGTCACATTGATGGATAAATTATTAGGGGTATGCAAAAATTATGCAAACGTTTCCGCCGTTTTAAGGAGAAAGGAGACAGGAACAATCAGGAAACCAGTACATATTTATTCAACGAAATATTGGCCGTTAGCATCAATGACCTTTTGCCATTTTTCAGGCAACAAATGAATGCCCCTGTGATAGAAGGACTCGGGTTTTTAGCTGAGAACGCAGTGACGAAATTTTCCACCTCTGGAACTATGGTGAACCTCTGTTAAGCTAGGGCATGTTGCATGTAAAGGTCTGAGGGTGCAATGTTCTTGGAGTAAGCCTGGTGCGGTAAGGCCTCCCAGTGTAACTCTTCGAGAGTTGATTTCGTGGTGGCACCGACATGTGGTCTGGCATTATCGTGTAATAGGACGACTGGGCCGGCATCCTTTACCCGTCCATGGGCGTTTTTGCTCGATTGCGACATTCAGTTTCATCAACTGATCGCTATATCGCTGTGCAGTGATTGTTTCACCCGGTTTCAACAGTTCGAAGTACAGCACTCCATGCATATTCCACCACACACACACACACACACACGCAACAGCACCTTTTCCCCCCGTGGATATCCTGTTTTGCAGTGGATGTTGATGGCTGGCCTAGGTCGACCCAGGATCGCTTGCTTACGGGGTTGTAGCAATAGACCCATTTTTCATTCCCGGTGACAAACTTCCACAAGACATTCTTCGCTTTAAACCTCTTCAGCAACAACATGTAGATGCTCAATCGTTAGCCAATATTATGCTCTTTAAAATATGCGGATCCGCCTTACCAATCTTCTGGATCTTCGCCAAGGCCTGTAGACGCCGTACCACCGTCGACTGAGCTACTTTCAAGCGTTTCGCCAGTTGCGTGGTCGATTGTGTGGCATCCTCCTGCAACAGCGATTCCAGCTCCTGGTCTGCGAGTTCCTGCGGTCTACCTTTCAGTCCATAGGCATGTTTCCGACCGTTTCTCGGAAACCTACAAAATGAGCACTGATTTTTGACAGTCTGTTGATTACCTTAGATATCGTTCTATGTTTTGCAACGTACTGTATTCAGTTTCACCCTAAAAAATATATTTTACAGGACTACCGACAGCCGCCGACGATAAAACTTACGTTAGCTAACATGTAAACAACGTGTGTTTATGCCCAGTCGCCATTCCGTGACGTCACGACTTCGACGACGTATAGAGTCTTTAATCTCTACAGATGCCAGCGGCGGCCATTTTGTTTCATGACGTAATACGAGCAAATTAACGGTCAGACTTTGGGGTCTATATCAAAAATCAATCTCTACCTTACTACCTGTCACTGTGTTAAGTATTAAGTTGGTATCAAACTTTTCACGATTCGAACACTAAGTTACTTTACTGTGAGGTTTGTCGCTTTAGAAATTTAATTCATTTGAAGATAAACTGATCAATGGAAGCGTGAAAATCGTGCCAGAAGGAAATGAAAACTTTGATCTTAAACAAGGCGGTGCCTGACAAATTTGATTTCTGATGAAGAAATGGTGAAATTTCCTGAAAAGTCAGTGCTGGTAAAATAGTATGCAGAGAAAACCGCTTCTAGGGGTAAAATTCTGTTGCTCACAGTTAAATTCTTTTGTGTGTGATTTGGTAATTTTCATGGAGAAAGAATGATTCCAAATGTAATAATCAAGTTGGAATCCCCTCAAGAAATACCATAAAAGCAAAAAATTTCGTTTTCTCGTTCCATATGACAGCAAATTGACTGTTCTTGAGACGGCTGACATAGATGGAACTTTTTCATGGTTCATGCCAGGTCATTAGCTGACGATTCTGAAGGGCAACTACTTCCATCGAGCTTTATTGCGTGATCTCTCACGCAGGAGTAGAAAGAAAATAACTTTTCTTGAAGTTCAGACTTTCATGAACGAGCAGAAAGCTGAAAACTTCTGAAAATTGTTGTCGGAACTAATGAATGATTTCCTACACCGCCTTTTTTTTTTCTTCGCCTTGAAGTATAAGAAAATCTCAAGAAATTAAAGGTCAGATTTTTCTTTTGTTATTTGATTTAACAACCATAATGATCCCTAATTTTAAGATCATTAGAGTTGTTAAATCCAGCACTAATAAAATAAGGGATTACTAGGGTTTTTAACAAACTTAATTTTGGCAAAATGCTTCCAGGCAAGCGATTGAGCCAGTTAGTAGCATAATTACTCCTCTCACGCCTTATTAGGTGCTAGAATCTCTGCTGAACTCGGACGATAGCTCCGCTCCTCTGAACACTCGGCGAACGAGATGTAAAAAGTTATGATTTAATGAAAACAAAATTAAGCAAAATACAGAAGCTGAGTTTTCGGGTGAAGTAAGAACATATTTCGAATCCGTTCAAACACTAAGGGAATTGGGAAAGAACTTTGGAAAAGGAAGAAATCAGAGATTGGAAAAGATAATGCATCCCTAGAGGGAAAAAATGCGCATCATTTAAAATGTACAATGCGTGCCGTCTTATTCGTAGTAAACGTATGCAAAACGTTTTAAGCCAAATTTTAAGAAATTGTTAAACATTTGCAAGTAGAAATTGTCACTTAATCCCACTAGGGACAGAAATATGTGAAAGAAAAATTACAAAATGTACGTAAAATGTTCCTTAGAGTGAAAGGTATCTGAGGCAAAGATAAGTTGAACTATCAGAAGCAGAGATATATACAGGGTATCCGAAAAATCTGCAACCAATAGAATCTACACTACATATCATTTACATATCATACTGTCACTTAAAATCTTTGCTCCTAGTCTACACTCTGACGCTCCACGAATTTTCTTAGCAAATGTACCACGCTTATTTGATTCTTCTCAGCATATTAGATAATCTAGTTAGCTTTAATTTCGCTCAGAAACCATTCGAACATTTCGAGTCTTCGATAAGCATCATTCTTGGTCAGATGATGCTGGATATGAGGGGTTCTTTTTTTTTTTTTTTTTGAGTGGGGGTTTAACTACCACCGTGAACAATTCAATGGGCTGTAAGCAGTCGTCCGTCCCTAATTTAGGGCCATTGGTTCTAGGGAAGGAAGAGAGCCAGTGCCATAAGACAAACACAACATTCATGTCTCACCGGGATTTGAACCCGTACCCCTTCCGGACGAATGGTCACAAGCCAGCGCTTAAACCACTGCGCCACCGGGGCTCCATTGGAGATTTGTACGAATGGAACTTTTGTTTATTCAGAATGTCGTGCACCGTGCTCTTCGGCCTTCTGATTTCAGCACTGGCCCATTTGGCGAATTTCTGTGGGCTTACGTGAAACTTGGCATTCACTCCAATTCCTGTGTCTTGACTTACAGAAGGGCGACAACATCGAGGCCTCCGCCCCTGTGATGCAATAGCCTGAGCGCTGGCTTCTAAGCATTCGTTCGAGTGGGTCCGGATTCGAATCCCGGTGGGGCATGGGTGGTGTGTTTGTCATGCGGTACCGGCTCTCTCTCTTCCCTGGAGCTATTGGTCCCGAACATGCGAAGACTAACCCAAAGAGCTATGAGAGTCCCTGTTCTTAATTTACGAGAAATGGCTAAAGGGAAGGGAAAGAGCCATTGCCACCAGAAAAGATATACTACCCATTTCTCACTCGCGACTCGAACCGAACCCCATTCGGGACGAATAGTTAGAATCTAACGCCTCAGACCACGTAGCCACCGAGATGGCTTTAATTTTTTGTTCTTTTTTTAGTTTATTTTTTCAGAAAAAATGATATATTTCGAAAAGAAAAACTTAATCCAAGTTATAATAGCCAATCGAAAATTAATCTTGTTATAATATCCGATCCCATATCGGACGAATGACCAGAATCTACAGAAGATGTCTACTCATTTTTAGAACGATTTTTCAGCAATATAATTAATGTTTAAAATCAAATTATTTGTTCCTTAAATGTTCTATCTGATAGCCCTTTCCCTAGAGTGTGAACTACATTTATATTTCCAAGATAACAGGGCATTCCTTGGCAATGGTATTTTATATCACTCCTGTTCCCCTGCTTTCCATTGTCCAATCATTGTTTTAGGTCTGCATTTAGAAAGCGCTCTTTTTAGCTGTCCGAGGGAACAATAGTCCATTGGTGACACATCAGGGGACTTTGAAGAAATATGAGCAAAAGGTATAGACTTGATACCAATCTTTTTTTAGATCTGAGAGCCGTTTTTAGAAGTCCGAAGGCATAGCAGTCCATTGGTGACACATCATGGGACTTTGAAGAAATATGAGCAAAAGGTATAGCCTTGATACCCATCTCGTTTTTTGATCCGAGCGCTCTTTTTAGCAGTCCGAAGGCATATAACAGTCCATTGGTGACACATCATAGGATTTTGAAGAAATATGAGCAAAAGGTATAACTTTGATATCCATTTCTATTTTAGATCTGAGCGTTCTTTTTAGCAGTCCGAAGGCACAATACTCCATTGGTGACATATCAGGGAACTTTGAAGGAATATGAGCAAAAGATATAGACTTGATACCCGTCTTTTTCTTAATTTTTTCAAAACATATTGTGGTAATTTTGGATGTATGACTGGTAGCCTTATTCTGATGGAGTTCTACTCTTTGAAGGCTCTGTGGATAAAGGAATGGCATTTCCTATTTAAATATAGTAGTTAAAACATTATTTTGGTAATATGTAGAATTGAGTTTTACATTCCTTTCAACTTTTCTTAACTTCTCCATTGTACGAGAAACCAGCAATAATCATGAATCCTTTACTGAAACTTTCTTTGGATTCTCGGAACCAATTTTGTGAGACTTTTTCTGTTCTTTTGCGATAGTAAATCGACATTTTTTTGTTACAGTCGTTTAGATAAAACCATGCTTCATGAATAGTCACAATAAACTCAATAACACATACGTGAAAACGTACATCAAGTTAAATGCTGCCTATGTATGTTGAATTAAACCCATATGTTCCAGTTGCAGAATTAAAATACGAGATTTATTTACAATTAAAACACAATGATTAAAAACTACTTGCAAAATATTTCGGAAATAACTATAGTCCCATCATCAGGTAGACTGTCACAGAGAAACAGTCGGACTGGTATTTAATACAGAGACATCGCCGGATATTAGGCTCCATGTCGCCACAACATGATGATCGATAAAAAGAAAAGAATAGCTGATCACCTAGCTTGTTCGTCACGGCCCATATCATCATTCGCAGAAAAAAATCCATTCAGTAACCTCCACCTCTGTTGACATACGTTTCCACGTATGTGCTTTTGAGTAAGTTCTTACGTATGGAATTCTTGTGAGTCACAATAAATTTCCATCTGTTTCCGCCTAAGTGATTTTCATAGAGAAGTCAACACCGCGTTCTGCGCTCAGCCACATGTCTAGGCAAAAGGAGGTGAACATTATGCTTTTTTGCTTTGTTTTTTCAGATTCAAATATATATTTGTTTATTACCTTGTATTTACAATTGATACCGATATTTGTAGCGACTTAGCGATTGCTTTTCCAGTAGGTTGATTTATTTTAAGACCAAAGACCTTAATTTTGAAACAGTCGTAAAAGTACGTACCTTCTTTTGATATCGTTTGGTGTCCTTTTTCCTGTTAAAAGCAATGCTTGACGATTTCCCCTCTATTATTAATAGTATTGCTTATTTTACCTTTGAAATGCCAATTCTATGACTTTTACAGCGTTTCGGAATACGAAATGTTTCTTCGTAAACAGCAAAAACATAACCATGTATGTACAGCTTGTTTACGTGCGCGATATTCTTAGCAGATGTTTCTTTCGTGTTAATCTAACACGCTGTTGCCAGTTTCAATTCTTTGAACTTCTTTATTTTCTGTAATTTCTTATCAAAAACGTTCTAAAAATTTATGAACATCCTCTGTATAACCTCAGACTACTCAACCACCGAGATGGCGGTATTTCCCATTTTGTTAGATGGCATGCAGTTTTGATGCTCGTCGAATCAACCCAGCGCTGTTTCATAACATACACTGCTTTTTGGCCTGAAAGTCTCAGATAAAGTTATTGTTTCTAAACGCATTAAGATATGAAATTAAATTTGTTTTCAATAAACTCTCAGAGTATATCCAATTAGGTCATTTTTTCTCGTGTTGGTGCTTAACGCTACTAAAGTAACTTCCTGAATCCGCTCTCTTAACCATCTGTGTTGTTGTTTACTAAGGGGAGCAAAGTACATATCTTGTTCTCGATCGCTAGTCACCTTTACTATGCCTTTTGATGTACGTCTCATAAGAATTTTATTTAAATCTCTCAGGCTGTCATATCCGTGTGAGCTGTTATGCTTATACATATATTTAATAAACTTGCTTATTACTCGTTCTATATATTTTGCGGGAGTAGATTGGAGTTTGATTAATTGACTCCAGTATGGTAATTAGCTGCCACCAGACCAAGATTTCTCTGTCCCAGTTAACTTACGCTGTTGTGTTGCTTCTCAGAGGCAGGGTGAAGGAAAAGATGACATGTAGAGTACAGAGCTGAGCAGTGGTTGCACTATATACATTCCTTTATGTACAGCTTAGTGACGAGTATGATGAAGATTCATGTCACGTGATAAAAACGGTTCTTGATCTTCAGCAAGTCGACATTACAGCACGATCATAGTTCATTCACAGTCCAGTCTTTGCACTATGAGTATGCGCATAGCATCAACAAGTTATTTATACATAGCAATTATATGCTCTTCACAGGTGGCTGGATTTCCCAGGTGGAGGATTTCCTTGGCAGACCGCAGTCTGGCATTTAGTATTATTACCCAATTACCCACAGGTAATGCAATGTATATACTCTAGTGGCCTTAACTCGCAGGTAGGCACCTAATTAACTCTCTAGTCAGCCGCAGCCGACTAGCGTACGTACATCTCGAGCGACGACTACAAAACGACCGTCCTCTTCCTATTCGAGCAAACAGTGTCCTAAAAGTTCGTTACAACTTTTTTCCCCGCTTAAACTCTCTGCATCCCTGTCAGTCCGGACTGCGCACAGCCAATCCCGTAAGCGCACGTCTTCGGAGCAAGAAGCCATGTGGTAAATATATTTTCATTCCTCAGCTGTCTCTAGCTGCTTGAAACTTTCTGCGCTAGGAAGACATCCCCATGTTCTGTGAACTCCTGCCTCAGCATGGAAATAATTTCCTTCCCCCTTCTCCTCTCCGTGAGACCCTGGGCACACAATATGGCCGACTTGAAGTCATTTGTCTTCCTACAGGGAAAGAACGGAGTTCCACTTCCCATTTAGGATTTTTTTCCATTTTTCCTGTCTTCAATATTTTAACATCATCACGTAGGCTGTTATGTTACTATGCCAGCTACTTTATCCACCTGGGTATTTCTATTCAACGAATTTTTCCATTTCTTTTGCTTTTTCCATATCCGCGTTCACAGGTACTATTCCAGGAGATGGATTTCATTGTCGGTGAAAATTGCTGTAAAAATCTTAACAAATGGTTACAGAAGAAATTCCGTCCGTTCCATTAAGGTGGATCCGCCAAAAATCTTTTTGCCTTGTATTTCCAATGGGGAAAACTTCTGTAGCCATTTTTTTCACAATTAATGCGTTCCCAAGGATGAAATTTGAACATCGATAAAAATAACTTGATATTATAACCAAGGAGGTTAGAATAATACTTCTGGAGATGCTCTGAGTCTCTCAACCGTGAAGCCGCAAACTGTGGGAATTTGATAAAATGTACCTATGTAATTTCAACTGTGTGTATTTTGGAATTGCGTGGTTTGGGGTTGCAAAAACCGTGTTGATGCCAAACCGGAATGAACTACACTTCTTACACGGATGAAGTTTTCAATTTGAACGTTATGTTTTGTTTAGAATTCGCACTAACGTTCGTGTATTTCAATTTAAAATAAAAATGGGAAGGAGCCTCAATGTAAATTCGCCGTTTTATCACACATTGACAACCACTTACGAAGCGAAATTGGAAAAACATTTGCGACGAAAGAAGGCGATTCGGCCAACACAAAATGCATTGCAATAGCCTAGAAAACTATCCGCTTTCCCACACTTTGACGGCCGTCGCTCGCGGTTATAGACTTCACGCAAAGCGGTACTGCTCTATTAACAAAGGCATCTCCATATAGCTTACTCTAACCTCCTTGATTATAGCCTTAATATTTTCTAAACCTTAACAACAACTATATTAGAAGTCAATAACCTTTCTGTTGGTGGTGTTGAGAGAAGAAAATAGAAGGTGCCACATCTACATATGACTTAATTAATGCTGTCACGTCACATTTGTTTCAATAATTTCATTAATTTTTTGGACTGCAAGCAACACTTGTGTCCATCCATGCTACAGTCCTGAATGTTTAGAATGATTCGAGCCATTTAGATTAAATAGTCTAACATTTATTTAGCTGAAAATGTCGCAGAGTGAGCTTTTTGGTTTATTTCGGAATAAAAAATCAGCAGCATCTACACTTCTGTTTACATTTTCAGCTAAATTATTATCAGAACATTTCATTTAAGTGGCTTAAATCATTCTAAACATAACAGACTGTCGCATGGATACCCTCAAATTTTGATTCCATTCCGAAAATTAATAAAATTATTGAAAAAAATGCGACGTGATAGCATTTAATAAGTCGCATGTAGCTTTGGTGCCATCTATTTTCTGGTCTCATCACCACCAAAGGAAATATTTATTTTTAATATAATTATGGTTAAGTTTTAGAATCTATTAGATATACTAGGCTAAAATAGGAAGATATTTTTATCGATGTTCAAATTTTCATCCTTAGGAACGCATTAATTGTTTAAAAAATGGCTACAGAAGTTTGCCCATTGGAAATACAAGGCAAAGATCTTAGATGAATCCACATTAAACATTGCTTTAAATTGAGACGACTGGTGCAACTAGAATGAAAGATAACGTGTTCCAATCCAGTTCCAGATGCATTAATGACTAAGCCTATGCTACGTCAGTGCTCAGTATTGATGTAGAAATGCCGAGATATGTTGCCAGAATTTTCCGTGAATATTAAAGTTGTCTGGGCAGTAATTACTAAACGATGACACATTACTCTGGCTGCTTGCGTCATGACAATTTCAGTCCCTTGCCGAGACTAATGACTTGCTCGGAAAATATGAATAATAAGTTGATATCCGTTCTAATAATCTTATAATTCCGTCAAGATAACTGCTTTTTTTTTTTCGGAAAATTAGATCAAACCCAGCTAAAAGAAGAAAATCATAAGGTTTTGTCTCCACTAAATGTGAAATGCGGAGGATCATTTGTTGCTGTAGTAAAACGTCATGAAAATAGAGCACTAATCCATAAGGGAATGAAGTATCAGCCTGTTATTGTATAAAATATCTTCTTAAGAGGAATAAATAATAGTAGTAATATGTATAGAATGTTTCGCTTTAGATCGGTGTCGACAGCGCATAAAAATTATTAGGTCTGTTACACGGATGCCAGTATTGTATGATAGGAAAGTTAAATATCGTATGTAGGCTAATTCGAAAGCACCCAAACCACGGAATTATATAGAAATCTCTTTTTCCGTCATCCCTCGTAAAAGCGACTTTTTCAATCACTTGAAGTATTTTATAAACAGACAAAGCATTGAGTGTTATAAATTAATACATAAACCAAATGTATTACAAAACAAAGAATCAAAAAGGAGTCAAGCCTTTTGTCGTAGTACAACACATGAACCGATGATCCCTTACATTATGACCACCCTCAGCCTAGAGAACTGAGCGCTCCTCGAGACCGAACCGTGAAGTTCACAGAGCAGTATACATACAACCCGAGGACCACATTTCGGTTAATAGAGTGTTCGGAGTCAGAATGGGAAAACCTGCCGATTTATCCGAGTTTGATAAAGGACAAATTGCGATTGCACGGCGACTCGGAACTACGATCTCGGAAACGGTGCCGCTTGTGAGTTTTGCACGTGCCACTGTAGTGAGTACTTATAAAAAGTGGTGCACAGACGGCCAAACGACGTACCGTCGTCGAGCCGTGTGTCGTCCGCAGCGCATTGATGCCAGAGGGAAGCGGAGACTGTCGCGCATTGTTCACAGTGACCGCAGAGCCACAGTACGACAAGTCACCCGCAGCTACAACAGTGGTGATCAGGGCAATGTGTCACAGCACACATTTCGTCGCAGCCTTCTGAGCATGAGCCTGCGTAACCGAAGACCGAGCCGGGTCCCCATGATCACTGCAGGGCATCGCCAACTACTCATGAAATGGGCCGAAGATCATCGAGATTGGACCGTGAATGATTGGAAGAAAATGGCCTGGTCTGACGAATCGAGATTCTTGGTGCATTACGTAGACGTCCTAGCGCGGATACGCCGATTACCAACGGAGTGTATGGCACTTGGGTGCACTGTTGGGCGGGAACAGGCAGGTGGTGGCGGTGTTATGCTGCGGGCGATGTTTTCTTGGGACACTTTGCGCCCTATTATCCCAATAGCACAATCCCTGACAGCTGTCAGGTATCTGCACATCGCTGCGGACCAAGTTCACACATTCGTGGCAACTGTGTTCCTTGCTTGTGATGGCCATTACCAACAGGATAATGCGTCATGCCACCTTGCCAGAATCCTCAAGGAGTGGTTTGAGGAACATGCTGGTGACTTTCTGTTAACGCCCAGCCTCCACATTCACCTGACATGAACCCAATCAAACATTTGTGGTTCGACTTGGAAAAGCGGGTTCTCGATAAATCGCCACTACCCCAAAATGTACAGGAACTGGAGGACCTGCTGTTGACATTATGGTACCAGATACCCCAGAATATCTATCGCTAGTTCATCAAATCGATGCCGCGACGAGTGGCCGCTGTTTTGCAAACTAATGTGGGTCCTACAACTTATCAAATAGGTGGTTATAATATGATGGCTGATCGGTGTATACCAGTGGGGTATATTCGGAGCTAGATATAAAAGTCAATTATCAATGGTATTAAGATAATTCGATGCTTTCGCTGCAAAAAAACCACACACGTGCGGATTCGTTTCTTTCGGCTAAGACAATCAGTCTGGCGTGCGAAGACCCACGTGATTCTTATTGATGGAGGGTGTCATCGTAACGCAACCCTCTGTACCAGTCTTCGCTGTGTGATTCGAAGACTTTTGATATGATCATCAGCTAGCTTTTCCCTGACAACATGAAGGAGCGGGTGAAAGGTGAATGGGCTTCACTCGCTCTTCATGTTGTTAGGATTTCAAGCAGGCGTTGAAGAGCTTCACTTCTGCATCACTCCACGCTACATGCCGCCTCGTGCAAAAACTCCCCCTTTTGCTGGCATGACACTCAAATGTGTGTGTATATGGCCGCCTTTAGACTTAGAACTGCTTTAGTCACTAGCATGCTCCTGCCCCTAACAGCACGTGTTTCGCGAGAGTTGTTTCAGTTGTGTGAAAAGTCAATGAATTAAAATCAGCGATATTATATCTTAAATTCGTGGCTTTGTTGGATTTGGATAGTTCTGATAAATTTTGTGAAACCGTTCCTGAACATCTACTGTCAGAACGTAAGGAATCTATGCTTCTAATTTTGGTACAGTTCGAATAAAAAATTAACTGAAGGTGTTTTATTCCCTTGATGAATGCAAAAAGAAATCGGTAAGATACATTACTTGTTACATGAAATTGAATAAATTGGATATTATGTTTAGTGAGGTTTACAAATTAGCAGACCTGATATTAAAGTTTCCATCAACAACTGCCGAAAGACTTTTTTCTGCATTAAAAAGAATCAAGACATCTTAAAGCCACCCAAGCACATGTACACATGTTTTGACCGCCCGGTGGTGCAGTGGTCTACGCGATGGCCTCTGATCATTCGTCCAAAAGGGGTCCGGGTTCGAATCCCATTGAGGCATGAATGTTGTGTTTGTCTTACGGCACTGGCCCTCTCGCTTCCCTTGAACCAGTGATCCTAAATTAGGGACGGGCGACTGCTTACAGCCCATTGAGTTGCTCACGGTGGTCGTTAAACCTCCAATAAAAAACAACAACCTTGTTTTATCAATACAGGAAAAAATCTTTTTAAATATGAAAAGGTACCAGGGAGAAACGTTTTTTATGAAAACGTAAAACTCAAGTTCACACAAAAGGAAAGAAGGGTGGAGTTTATGTACAAATAAAGTATTCAAAAGATAAAGTGTTAAAATTCTAATCCTCATAATTATTTGGTGTTATGTTAGCAAAATCATGTACGTCCCTAAAATGTTGAAAACTTACTTCTTTTATTTAATAATTGAAAAATAAACTTATCCAAAAAAAAAAAAAAAAATACAGCACTAGGGAGGCGGGGGAATGTGACGTGTGAGATAACCCCAAATCTCGGACCCAAGATACGCCACTGACACAGTGGCATCAGAATAATATGACCACCCCCGGAATCAGGGTGTAACCGCTCAGGCGCGTCACAGGATGCACGTGACAAGGTCGACCACACGGAGATATAAGCGACCAGCCAGGACAGATGAGCCATAGTGCGTTACGTGAGAACAATGGGCAGAGGTAGTGATTTGACGGACGTTCAAAAAACAATGATCATCGGCTTCCGCGCCAAGGGTGGAAGGATCTCAGAAATAGCAGCCTTCGTGAGTTGTTCGCAAGGTGATGTACTAAGGGTGTACCAAGAATGAACCGCTGGCACACAGAGTAACTCCCGACGTCACAACAGCGGAGCCCCAAAGGTCATTGACCCCAGTGGAGAGCTTCGCCTCCTTCGACTGGTAAAGGGCAATATAAGCATAACAGTGCAGCAATTCACCACGTAAATGAACACTGGGCCACCCAGGTACGTGCTCCCGATAACAGTAGAGCGAACCCTATTACGCATGGGTCTCAGGAGTCGACGCTGCGTCAAGGCACCCATGTTAACCTAGGTCCATCGGCAACGATAGCTGCAGTTCGCATGGAACTACCGTCTCTGGACAGTGGAAGAGTAAAAAAGGTTGCCTTCTTCGACGAATAAAGGTTACTGCCCCACGAAAGTGACAGGGAGTAGTTGATACGGCGTCAGACACACCAGACATGCTTGTCGGTCAAGTACAGGAGAACTTGTCTGTCAGACACACGAGAACCAACACCCGGACGCGCTTGTCGGTCTTAAACAGTCGCAGTCCCTAAATTATGGACTGTGACTGTTTAGGTTACTATGTGTCAGTAATGGTGGTCGATAAATCCCGTAACCAAAAGAAATATAAAGCAAAATCTCCCTTAGCATGGAAGTCAGCTCCAAGGAGCATTGTTGATGCGTACTTTTTTAGTTCTTCTTACCCTGAAGCAGTAATCTTGAATAAAGAATGTGTCCCTTTCTTACCGCATGTGTTCACCGGGATCGCGAAGCTAACGAATTAAAATTTATTAACAAGCATGTGATCTGATACACTTCGGATTTGTAATACCTTTAAAAAAGTAAGCATTTTGGAATCTTCTACTTTTCATAAGTCTTTACCTTTCTAACTACAGACTTTTCTCGTGTGCGTACGCGATTCTTGAATCATTTTATGGTGCCCTATCACTTTGTCCGTATTCATTTCGTCCGCTGTCCATTTCGTCCACCGTTCTCTTTGTCCGCTATTGATTTCGTCCACTGTTCACTTTGTCTGCCGTTCACTTGGTCCGTTGTTCATTTCGTCCACCGAGCAGTTCGTCCACCGTTCACTTTGTCCGCTTTTCATTTCTTCCCCTGTTCACTATGTCCACAGAGAATGGAGAGACAGAGCGTGCACAAGGCAGAGTTATGGAAATTGGTGGGCGGGGAAAAAGAACGATAGCAGAGCACCGTCGGCGCTTTATGGAACTAAATCCCAGGTGCTCTCTGACGTAACGTCCCTACTGTAACGCTCATAATTCGAATTTGGTTACTTTGCTTGTTATTACTACCGTTACCACTGTGTGATTCTGTGATTATAACAACGCTTTTCGTTATTTCGTAGAAGTTATTTTCGGCGGATAATTATTTCATCTTTTATATGTAGGAAATCTTTGTCTATTTTTTAACTGTTAAAAATCGATATAAGTAAAATTTATATCAGAGTAGAGCCCTTACTGTATTTTGTTTTTCGTAATTCCATTTGATCCTTCGGGCAGATGTTTACAGTTGTTTGATTCGTGATACAATTATGTCAGTTTGTTACTTTTTATTTGCCATTGCTTTGATATTTTTCCGTTGTTTATTTTCAAATTCCGGCAGTAGTATGTTGCGTCGACGAAGGTCTGCATTTTGAGAACGAAAGCTGCTACAGATTTATTAGTTTCTTTTAAGTCAGAGTTAGTACTTTATTTCTCAGTATAATTCCCGACTGCAAAGTGCTGTTCTTACGATTAAGAATATACGCCTAATTCCGTTACACCTACCGCAAAATTCCTCGGTCAATCACGCTACAGTGAACCTAACCAACTCGGGTAGTAAGGAAAATGGCGGCTCTCGCAGGGAAGGAAAGTCGAGAGAGACATTTGTAAACAAGTGGGAGGAGCGTAGTTGTGACGTCACTTTTAGTTCTCATTAACAGGCCGTGGGGCCGCCAACGTCTATGTGAGTTTAACATTATGCTGTTGCCATCGGACAAAGTGGAGAATTTCCTTTACGATCTTCTAGAGTGCACACTCTGTACCTCTCTTCTCTGTGACTATGTCAGTTGTTCATTTCGTCCACCGTTCACTTTGTCTGCTGTTGATTTCGTCCAGTGTTTTCCTTGTCCGCTGTTGAATTCGTTCACTGTTCACTTTGTCCGCTGTTCATTTCGCCCAGCGTTCAGTTTGTCCGCTTTTCATTTAGTCCTCAGAATGGATGGAATATCGTGGAAATTTTCAGTATTGACGGAAATTTGTTTCTCGGCAGAAAAAAAAGGTCAGCTGACATTGCTTACATGCGATTGTTTTTTGCTGCTTAAGTTTTTCGATCTTAAATGTTATTTAAAGTAAACCGATGAACTGAACTTTGAAGAGTTTTTCAACACTTTTGTGTGATACGATGTCAATCACCGTGGCATAAATCAAAATTCATTCCAATGGTTATAAATGTGTTGAATTGGAAAGGAAAATTTTAGACCTCCTTTTTCCTTTATATAAAAAGTCTCTCTTTTCCTTCTCTCACATTGCAAATTCACAGTAAATATCAAACAAAACTTTTTCACCGTTACGTATAATTTTACTGATCTTTTACTCACATTTAATAGCTATAACACGTATAGGGACCATAATATTATACTTCATTCATGAGAAAATTAGTAATACGGAAATTATAAGCAATTAATAAACCGAAAGGAAAAATAAATATACTGAAAAGCTAAGAACTATATAAAAACAATACACAAGATGCATTTCAAAATTAACAGTTTTTTGTGAAACTTTGTTTTATGTCATAGTGATTGATATTGTACCACACAATTGCCAGAGACATCGCTCTTTCCACGTTTTAGAAACACTTAGCAACCGAAAAATTGTTATTCGGTCATCGTTTGGGAATCGAATCCCAGATCTCTCAATATATACCCGAGCGCTGGATATCGAGAGATCTGGGATTCGATTCCCAAACGGTGACCGAATAACAATTTTTCGGTTGCTAAGTGTTTCTAAAACGTGGAAAGAGCGATGTCTTTGTTTATTCACTGATGCCACGTATTTGGAGGATTTTCACATTGAACCACACAAGAGTTAAAAAGCTCTTCAAAGTTGAGTTCCTCGTTTTACTTTAAATAACATTTGAAATCGGTATATTTTAATCGAAATTGCATGAAAGCAATATCCACTGACCTTTTTTGTTTGCCTAGTAGCAAATAATTCCATCAAAACAGAAAGCTTCTGCGCTATTCCATCCATTCTGAGGACGAAATGAATATATGGACAAAGTGAACAGTGAACTACATGAACAGCGGGCAAAGTGAACGGTGAACAAAGTGAACGGTGAACAAAGTGAACAGTGAACTAAATGGAGAGCGGGCAAAGTGAACGGTGGACGAAATTAACTGGACCAAGTGAACGTGGACGAAATAAACGGGACCAAGTGAACCTGGGAATAAATGAACTGGACCAAGTGAACGTGGACGAAATGAACTGGACCAAGTGAATGTGGACGAAATGACTGGACTAAGTGAACGTGGACGAAATAAACTGGACCAAGTGAACGTGGACGAAATGACTGGACCAAGTGAACGTGAACGAAATGAACGGGACCAAGTGAACGTGGACGAAATGACCTGGGCCGCCCCTGTGGCGCAGTGGTCTAAGGCGTTGGCCTCTGATCATTCGTCCGTAAGGGGTCCGGGTTCGAATCCCGGGCAGGCATGGGTGTTGTGTTTGTATTACGGCACTGGCTCTCTCCCTTCCCTGGAACCAGTGACCCTAAATTAGGGACGGGCGACTGCTTATAGCCCATTGAGTTGCTCACGGTGGTCGTTAAACCTCCAATCAAAAAAAAAAAAAAAAAAAAAAAAAAATGCCCTGGACCAAGTGAACGTGAACGAAATGAGCACGGACCAAGTGAGCCGTCAGCCTCTTTATTGATAGTTCTTTGGCTAGAAGTTTAGAAGAAAAGGAATTCTAAAATTCCGTAACGCTTCACCTTTTCTGATGTGCTGTCGTGTTATGTTAACACCGCTTGTGACTATGTACAGTCGAACTTCTTAGCATGGATAATGCTAATCATCTGTATAGCATCTGTACATCGAGCACAGATTATTATCAGCGCAGATTCTAACCATGTGTGAAATAGAAGAGTAATTTTTATCATATTATGTCATTCAAATTGCTGTTAAGAGGGTATCAGGTCATACGTAGTACGTACCAGGCCAATACTAAACAGGCAAAGTGTAATGCAATGATAAATATTCATTCTGAGATTGCCTAATAAAGTGGAATCACTTTATTCTACTCTGTAGTCTTCGTGCGCAAACTATTCAACCAGCACTTTTGAGTGCTAGTGAGAATAACACCAAAACTGAATATAGCTGAATCGTCTATGTGCAAAGCGTCCTACGTAATGGATGTGACCTATTCATTTAGCAGTACCGCCCCGCCATCTAGCTTGGGAGTCACTAGGTGACATCGGTAATCGAAGATACGATTTTTTTGGCGGGAACCACTTTAGAAAAGTATTGGACTTAGTTTTTCTATCTAGCTTCCTTTTCTTTTGTCGTATTTCACTTAAATTTGGTGATCAGTTATTTTAAGAAGATAAAGAATATCACTTTCTGTGTTCCCTTCAATTTATATAAGTCTTATAGTACAAATCTCAGTTGCAAGGAATAACTTCCCACGAGTTTCTCCGCAATGTGGAAATACGAAAAACTAAGTAAAGGCAAGTTGAACTTTCAGTATGCCATAAAATTATCTGTAACTCAAAATGTATTAGAGTCTTATAAGTACATTAATATGAAAACAGTTGATTTATAGAAAAGGAAAGGAAATTGCTTCATTGGAAGCCGTTTCTTTTTCTTTCCATAACGTGGCAGAGTGAACATTTTATTAGCTTACAGAAATATTTTAACGAAAGATCTTTGAAAAACATTTTGTTATTTATATTTTTCACAGAATTTCGTACAGAGTTTCTATTTGAAAAGGTATGAACCCCTTATTTTGCCGTAAGTAGTTTCTTTTACAATCGTTAAAGAAACAGTGCATATGGAATACTTTTACGGTAAACTTTCAGAAGACGAAGGCATAGTTTTTACTATTTTTAAGCAACTCAGTGCATCCATTTTGGAAGTTGACTTCTTTTCTCTACTTAAATAAGTACATCCGGCAATAGAAATAGCGTGATGTGTATTATTTTTGCTGGTAATACTTCGTTTTGTGTTTACTTTGCGAGAGAAACAACTTAATAGCGATTTCTTTTTATCTTAATTTCAGTTGTGTGCCAATTACATCATTTCGCTTTTGATTAAAGTGTGGTTTACTTAATTTTAACAATTTGCTCATTGTGGCATAACGGCATTCTGCTATCATATTATTTGCAGATAGAATAATAATAACGTTTCGCACAATACCATGTTTATTATACATCGACTATAGTTTCGCAGAGCGTTTGGCTCGGCTTCCTCAGGACGAATGGACCCTAAACATTCAAATCATTGTGACATCATTAGAATTCTGACGGTCACGGGTTTTGGTGAGTTGTTACCACGCGCTTGAAAGAAATGGAGTCGACGTCATGTCGTTGACAAGCCGTGGCGAGTTCCGTTATATGTGGAAAGCTTCTAAATACATTAAGCTTGATAGTAGAGTCCGGTTTATCAATAAGCGTAGCGTTTCCAACCAAAAATGTATGGTTATTTTCATGACAATGTTGAGTTATAGACGACTTCTTCAGTTCATAGTTCCGTACGTAAGTCATGTGTTCCTTCACACGGAAACTTAAAGCCCTGCGGGTCTGTCCCTTTATATGAAAGACCACATTCACAAGCTATCTGATAAATTCCCCAGGAGTTCATGTCTTCGACGTAGTCTTTTGACACGTAAAAATTCATCATGTTTATGGGTTTGAAAATAACTTTGAAATTAAAACTTTTAAGAATTTTTGAAACTCCGAAGCAAATGTGAAGAGCAAATGGGATAACTGCCCAATTCTTTCGTATTGGGAGGTCTATAGGCATGAGCGTACAGACGGGCTTTGGTTTCCTAAATTGTTGGACGGCTTTGTCTATAACGGAAGGGCTGTATCCTCTGCGTACTGCAATTCGCTTAAGAAAATCAAGCTCTTTCTGAAAGGAATCCTCAGTTGAGCAGATATGTATTGCACGATATACGTATGTGAAGAAGGCAGAGATCTTTTGTGTCCATGGATGATTTGATTCTTCATGAGGGGGTAAGGAAACAGCAAGTTATAAAAGTTAGGAAACAGCAAGTCATATAAAGTTATTTTCAAACCCATAAATAAGAGGAATTTTTACGGGTCAAAAGACTACGTCGAAGACATAAACTCCTAGGGAATTTATCAGATACCTTGTGAATGTGGTCTTTCATATATAGGATAGATCCGCAGGGCTTTAAGTTTCCGTGTGAAGGACCACAATACCTATGTACGGAACTATGAACTGAAGAAGTCGTCTATAGCTCAACATTGTCACGAAAATAACCACACATTTTTGTTTGGAAACGCTACGCTTATTAATAAACCAGATTTGCTATGAAGCTTAATGTATTAGAAGCTTTCCACATACACCGGAACTCGCCACGGCTTGTCAACGACACGACGTCCACTCCATTTCTTTCAAGGGCGTGGAAACAACTCACCAAAACCCGTGACAGTCAGAATTCTGATGATGTCACAATGATTTGAATGTTTACGCTCCATTCGTCCTGAGGAAGCCGAGCCAAACGCTCTGCGAAACTATAGTCGATGTATAATAAACATTGTATTGTGCAAAACGTTTTTATTATTATTCTATCTTAACACCGCAGCTTAGTAGTCACAAATTATATATATTGTTTTCATTTATAATTACGGTCTCTACTACAGTCCAGCGGTCCCACATCGCAACATCACTGGCACTTCTTGTCGTAATCTCAGGATCGGGCAGGTTATATTTATTACTTAAGTCTCTGTACGAAGAAATGCAGCAAAGAAAATTCAACGAAGCTGTACATTCAGCATTTAAGATTCATTAGTTATGCAGTGTCCTTGTGATTCTGAAGATGGGATCTTAGGAAAAAATAAAATACACACATATTTGAGAAGTTATTTATGAAAGGCTTTCATTACTTTTTTAAACATAGTAAGAATGCCAAGTTCACTGCTGAGAACTGAGGAAAACAGTCAACAGCATTTAAATACAAAGAAAAAAACAAAATCGATTTCTGTGGCCTTTAGAATACCGATAACAAATAATCCTGTAGTAACTCTTGCAGCTTTTATCATTGACGGAATGCTCCCTTTTGAAAGGAATGTCGTTTCTCTAGAACTTGACAACATTTTCGAAAAAAAATAGTGATACAGCGTCGTGCTCGAAAGTAAATAATAAAATAGAAGGTTGCAAATAAAAAGAGTAAAAATGCAAGGGATGTATTGAGTTACCAATGAAAATCCTAACAAGAAAAGAAAATCGACTCCCTAGATACTGTATTGTAGCGAATACGGGAAAGTAAAGGATACCCTTGAACGTAATGCCAAATAAAAGGAAGAAAAATATTAAGAGGGGATCACGCAATGCCTCAGAATTTCTTCAAGAGGAAACATCTGCTGATATTTATTCTACCACATGCTTGTAGTCAAACAGTACCCACAGAAGAAAATGAGATTCGCGGTATTTGTGGCTTTGAAATGGATATATCATATGCTGACATCTCAAGCTTGTCATTTAAATGTAAGTAAAACGTGAAACCTTACTTCACTGGGTAACTACAAAATAGATTTGAAAAAACGCACAAATATTTTTTAACCCTCATGCCAACCTAAGCTGTGCGGCACATAATGGGCTTGTGGTGGCGCTGTTATTACGTAAACAAATACGGATGTCAAGTCAAGCAACCAAAAATGTTTGTCCAAGGCTGAACTAGAAAGAAGTATAACTTATTATTTCATGTGACGTTACACGTATAATCAAATAACTATTATGCAAATAATAAAATTGATTTACGCTAATCGCTCTTTTTTTTTTTTTTAATTGGAGGTTTAATTATCACCGTGAGCAACTCAATGGGATGTAAGCAGTCGCCCGTCCCTTATTTAGGGTCACTGGTTCCAGGGGAGGGAGAGAGCCAGTGCCGTAATACAAACACAACATCCATGCCTCACCGGGATTCGGACCCGGACCCCTTTCGGACGAATGATCAGAGGTAATCGCTTAGACCACTGCGCCATTGGGGCGGCTAATTACTCTTATCTACATTCCAAAGATAGATACTTGCCACCTGCACCCATACACTATATTATCAAAAGTACTACCAAATATTTGCCGCCCCTGTGGCACAGTGGTCTAAGGCGCTGGCCTCTGATCATTCGTCCGTAAGGGGTACGGGTTCGAATCCCGGTCAGGCATGGATGTTGTGTTTGTCGTACGGCACTGGCTCTCTTCTCCCTTCCCTGGAACCAGTGACCCTAAATTAGGGACGGGCGACTGATTATAGCCCATTGAGTTGCTCACGGTGGTCATTAAACCTCCAATCAAAAAAAAAAAAAAAAAACTACCAAATATTTGCATAAGTGCAAAGAACGGTTGCACAGGATCGTGCTCTGTGAGTTTGGACGTAACTTTATACACGGTCGAGTCACATTATTGTGACCACCAGCTAATATCCAGAGTAACCGTCGTGTGCAGCGCGGACAGCAGCTAGACGGGTTGGGAGTGACTCAATACGGTACTGGAAGGTGTTCACAGGTATGTGGAGCCATTATGACTGCAGTACATCTGACAGCTGTTGGACGGTGCGTGGTGGAGGATCTAAACCGAACAACACGATCGAGGTGGTCCCACAGATGCTCAATTGGGTTTAAGTCTGGGGAATTAGTGGACCAGTAAAGTACCTGGAAGTTTTTATCGTGCTCTACCAATCATTCTCGGACTTTTCCAGCTGTGTGATACGTCGCATTGCCGTTCTGAAAGATTCTATCCGCCCCCAGGGAAGACAATCAGCATGTATGGGTGTACGTGGTCTGCAAGGATGGATCCAAAACGAATTCGGTCCATAGTGCCTTCCACAGGTGTCAGTGGACACAGAGAATGCCACGAAAACATTCCCCAGACCATAACGCTACCCCTACCAACTAGTGTTCTTCCAGCAATGGTTGAAGAGTGTTTGTTCTCCGATGTTTCTCGCCTTATACTTCAACGTCCATCCGTTCGATGAAGCAGAAAACGCGACTTATCGGAGAAGGCAATCCCTTGCCAATCAGCGGAGGTCCAATTCCGATACTGCCGTGCAAATGTAAACCTTTTCTGCTCTTCGTTAGCATTGGTGCAGTAACGATCGGTCTACACCAGAGCCCCATATGCAGCAGGGTTAGCTGAAGTGCCGTGTTAGACACACTTCCGGTAGTTTTCTGGTGCATTCTGCCAGTGAGTTGCGCCACTGTATCGTCTCGATCTATCCTCACGCACCTTCGAAGTAGACATTCACCTCTCACATCAATGGCACGTGGTGCTCCACAATTTCCACATTGCTTATTCGCAAAAGGGTCATTTCTCGAATCAGGATACACTTTAATCACAGCAGCACGCGAACATGTTCACACACTTCGCTGTTTCAGAAATATCGCCACCCTTGGTCAGAAAGCCAATAAAAATCTGTTTTTGCAAATTTGATAAATGCCTCCTCTTATTCATGAAAGCAACGAGTTATATGTTTTCAGAATGCCCATAGCACACCTTATGTACCCTCCAAGCCAGCTTACGACACGTGCCTTCTTTCATTGGCTACGCGCTGTTGACGCCAAGAGTAGGAGGTGGTCACAATAATGTGACTCGACTGTGTAAAGCTGAGACCTTTTTGTAGTGTTAACAGTAATTTTTGAAGAGGATACACAGCGTGAACATGAACGTTCCGAGTTCCAGCGTGGGCTGGTCATAGGATGTCATTTGAGTAACTTTTAAATACGGAGCATTGCAGCTGAACTATCCGAGTTCTATCGTGGGCTGGTCATAGGATGTCATTTGAGTAACTTTTCCATACGGGACATTGCAGCTGAACTATCCGAGTTCCAGCGTGGGCTGATCATAGGATGTCATTTGAGTAACTTTTCCATACGGAGCATTGAAGCTGAACTATCCGAGTTCCAGCGTGGGCTAGTCATAGGATGTCATTTGAGTAACTTTTCCATACGGAGCATTGCAGCTGAAGTATCCGAGTTATAGCGTGGGCTGGTCATAGAATGTCATTTGAGTAACTTTTCCATACGGGACATTGCAGCTGAACTATCCGAGTTCCAGCGGTGGGCTGGTCATAGGATGTCATTTGAGTAACTTTTCCATACAGAGCATTGAAGCTGAACTATCCAAGTTCCAGCGTGGGCTGGTCATAGGATGTCATTTGAGTAACTTTTCCATACGGAGCATTGCAGCTGAACTATCAGAGTTCCACCGTGGGCTGGTCATAGGATGTCATTTTGAGTAACTTTTTCATACGGAGCATTGCAGCTGAACTATCAGAGTTCCACCGTGGGCTGGTCATAGGATGTCATTTTGAGTAACTTTTTCATACGGAGCATTGCAGCTGAACTATCAGAGTTCCACCGTGGGCTGGTCATAGGATGTCATTTTGAGTAACTTTTTCATACGGAGCATTGCAGCTAAACTAAACATACCAAAGGGACTGTGGATGATGTCGTGAAGAATAGGAAACAGGATGGTGCACCTATAGATATAAAGCGTTCAGGAAGGCCGCAGAAGCTGACAGAACGTGAAGGGCCATGGTAAGAAATGTTAATAAATCCCATTCTTCGTCTGCCGTTTCCATCGCTGCTGAAGTAGGAAATGCTTGTAATGGCTCGATTAGTACCATAACTATCCGCAGGAAGTTGCATAGTGTGGGTTATTACAGTACAGCAGCAGCAACAACACATAAGCCACATGTCAAAGCTGTAAATGCGAAGCACCGTTGGGAGTGGTGTCTCCTGTCGTTCCTGGACTGTGAGCGACTGCAAAGCTGTTCTTTGGATTGATGACTCACGCTTTTCACAATTCTTATATGACGGGCGTGTTCGCGTTTGGCGAGAACCCAGCAAACTATACTCGTCGAACAGGGTTCTTCCAACTTTTATGCTCGGCGGAGGTTCCATCATGGTATGGAATGATTTTTCGTAGGTTAAACCTGGCCGATTAGTTATCACACCCCAAACCATGAACTCTGGAGTATACCTCGACGTTCTGAATAATTCTGCCCTACCAACACTGTGGCAGTATTATTTAAATGACCGTGATATCTCTCAACAAGATTGATCATCCTACCAGGCTGCACGGCGTATGCAGGTCCGGTTTCTTTAAAATGAGGTAGAACTGTTAGACTGGCCATCTCAGAGTCCTGATCTGAATCCCATATAACACTTCTGGGATGAACTGGAGTGACGGATACGAAATCGACCACAACAACCGTCATCGCTCTTCACTCTGGTAGCAGCTTTACAGGACGAATGATAAGCCATTTCTGTAGAGAACTACCGGAAACTGATTGACCGTATTCCTCGACGTGTTGCCGCTCTCATACGAGCAAAAAAAGTGGACCGACTAACTACTAATTGCTATAATAAAGCCATTTGTCCCAAAACTTTGTGGTGCTTGAATACTTTAAATAATAAAATGTATAACATAGCAAGCGTCTACTCGGAAATAACTAACATTCCATATGATCTCGCCGTTGAAGTTTGGTTTGGTCAGTAGATAAAGCATGGGATCAGTTATGAGCCTCCGTTTTCGACTCACGTGCCAAGGCCTTCTCGCTGTTAAAGGGCTTTTGTAGAGCAAATATTTTATTCTATTGTATTTGTGCCGGATACTAGTTATGCCAGCTTTGATTTTTTGATCTTTTGATTCGACAAAGCTTCTAAATCATTCGTTTGCAGAAAACTTAGCACACTTACCCACAGTATTCTTATAAATATCCACATAACCTACTTTCCACTATAATAGCTGTGATTTTCCATAGAATCTTAGGTTGGTAAAAAAACGTCGTGCGGTGGATTTGTTTGTTTGGAGGTTTAATGACCGCACTGAACATCTGAATTGGCTAGAAGCACCTGCTCGTACCTAATTTAGGGCCACTGGTTCCAGGGAAGGGAGAAAGTCAGTACCGTAACACAAAGACAACAGCCAAGCATCGCCACGATTCGAACCCGGACCCATTTTGGACGAATTGTCAGAAGACAGCGCTTATACGACTGCGGCGGCGCGGCGGATTTAGCGATAGAGAGATTCGTTAAATACGACTTACAACTAATCATTTAGATTTTAATTTCTTTGTAAATTTCGAGTTATAGTTCTTCAGTACTTGCACTTCGCATTTGACCTGTGATCATGATTAATCGACATTCCGAAGTGTCAAATCGTCTGCCAATGATATCCGATACGTTCTCTGTTGAAAAGAATTCTGAGGGTTCGTACTGGCCAAAGCAGCACTTGGACACATCGTATCTCTGCTGATGTTGGCAGCGTGAGGGCGGGCGTTGTCTTGTTGAAACTGGGTATCAGGAATACCGCGGAGATACGGCAACAAAGCAGACTTCAGCGCTACATCGACGTATCATCGTGCTGTCCTTGTACCCACTACGCGTACGAGCGGTGAACGGCTGTTGAAACCATCAGGCAAAGGAGCCGTGTAACGCTGTCTGATGGTCATCCTGGTGACCACGTAGTTTCCAAAATCTCGATCGTCGGCGTTGTGACAGACCAAAGCGCTATTTTTCGCTGAATTACATGGCTCCATTAGTCCCGCCAGGTATGTCTGGTTCGGCACCACCTCCAATCTTGCGCGACGACTCACTGCTGTGAGTGACAGTTGTCCCAATTTCTGGCGACAGTACAAACGTGCTTAAACCAATTCGTGATTCACAGTCCGTTTCGATGCGAGGATTCCATAGCTGCCTTTTTGCCTCGTCCAATGTCGTCAGCTTGCCATCAGAATGACGATCGAGACATTCGGACGTCTGCCTACCCGCACCAGTTCCACTACGGCCATGCATGTTCCTTCCTGCAGCTATTACTGCCACATTTGGCGGACAGTTGTTGCACCTCGATGCGTTAACGCTGCAATGCGACGCAGAGACTAAGCAACCACACTTATCTCTATGATAAAGCTTCTGGTACTAGTGTACTTGTATTGGTCGGATTCGCGAGCATGTCGTCTAGACACTCTCACTTCTTACACGGTCCTTCGTCATCGAGATATCTCCGATACAGTGATCTAGGCAGTTCATCTTTCCCGTGATCCTATGGTCACGGGGGTAGTTTCTGTCTAGTCGTCCTGTTCGAATCCAAGATAAAGCATGTCTGGTGTGTTCGTCCTCGGGTGCTTGGTTTCTCTTTCTAGTGGCCTGAAGTTTAGGACCGGCGACTGCCTATAGCCCTAACAGTTTCTCGTGGTGATTTTGACGTGCCTGCCCCGCAGGACGCACACGACATAAAGGCAGATAGCGGCGAGAACGAACGCCCGCGTAGCTCAGTTGGGAGAGGGACTTATTCCGCAATGAGGGGACCCGGGTTCCATCTCCGGCGTGGACAAAAATGACGGAGAAATTTACTTCGTTATAATAGCGCCCGAACTTCCTCGATGACCCGGCCGTTAAAGATCTCGCAGTGGTGTGATGCTCTTTCCACACCACGAGACAAGAGAAATAAGAGAATCCCTTCTTCAGCGCTTCGAAAAATAAAATGTGTTTGATGTTGCACTCCACACACCAGATTGACTGGGAGAAGGAGCCTCTGGGGTGCAGGTATCGGACTTCCTCGGGTTTAAGGGCAAGTTTGCATTACTGCCCAGCCTTGTCCGCAGAAATGTTTCCTTTCCTAGATATTTTTGCAGCTTTTTTTCAATGTTGCAACGGAAGAATTCCTCTTTAACTTGATATTGCCTTTCATTCCAGGAGCTGAAACCGTTTCTTGGAGAAAATAGTTCTAGAATCAAACTGTAAGAACAAATATCTCATACAAGGTTTAGATCTCTCGTAAGATCTTTTTGATGCCGCATTTCTTAGTTTCCAATTGAGTTTGCCGAAGAAATCGGGAGAAGACTACATTTTATTATTCGATTTATTTTGCTAGAAGATCTTAAAGAAAGCAAACCAATGAAACGTTTCTTTTTCATATTATTTTTAGCAGTGTTTGATATAGTGTGCCTTCCCATTCTTTCGACAATGCGACTTAGGGTGTGCTTGAGTAATCTTACATGAGTAATTTTACCATTAAAATAGAGTTTCAAAAAATGTTTTCAAAATCCTTTCTGTTCCCCAATAAATTGTATTCAAAGTACAGCAACAAGATTTTTATTTTTCTATACTTGACTTGTGAACAATGTTTCCTTCAAATCGTTTCTTAATTTGCATAATGGTGATGCTTCTGTTTCACCCACCTGAAAGATCCAATCAAGAAACCTTGATGTTCTGCAGAATGAACATTCGCTGTGCTTCGTGTCTTTGACTTATTTACAAGTGGAGAAATCAATACTAAGCGGCTTTCACCCATACCAGTTCCGTCATTATTTCCTGAGAAATGTTTCTTGGTCGATTCCTGAATCCATAGGAATCCCTCGGCGTCATCTCGAATTGTGACATGATTAAATTGAAGACCAAGAGGAGCTTTTCTGTTATTTCGTTCTCAGAGATCAAAGGGAATCCTTTTTTGAGTGGCATTTATGGTGGTTGTGATGATAAAAAGGAACTACAGTCTACCAAAACAACTTTTCCCCTTCAATGAAACAGCAGGGAAATAGTTTGAGAAAATGCCGTCCGAAAGTGAAAATTCGTTCCAGACAATTCTCGTTTTGTGTTCAGGTTTAGCTACCTCAATGTACACATTTAAAGTTATATTTAGTCACCTGTTCCGAATTTGAAGCCGCTGGTCTCAGGGAGGAAGCAGAATTGCCCCCGCTAAGTGGACAAAACACCGGCTTTTCATACAGGTCTTGTACCCGGGCTCGTTTCGGAGGATAACCAAAAGCCAGCGGTCCTCATTACTCGGCCAAGGATGTGGATACTAAATAAATTTCAGACAGAGTACTTTGCAATAAACTTAATGAAATTTTCACTTAACGAAATAATCCGTACCTTCCCGAACTCTGTAGCTACACTGTAAGACATTTTCTGAAATTCACGATCCACTTTCTATGATTCCTCCAGTGAATTAAAGAAGCACATATAACAACATTTTCCGTGAAATGACGGAATAAATCCTGAATTTCACGGATTTTTCGTACGCGAGGAAAATTCTAAATTTTTAGAAACATTTCCTCAATTTCTTTCTTTACTGTTAAAAAAATCTATTTAAAAATGGGAACCTGAACCGACTCGTTTCTTTTAAATATAGTCGTATCGTAAACGAGTACATGACATGCTCAAATATAAGTAACCATACGTACTTACAAATAACTGCGTCAATAAATATAATCTCGTATTACTTCATTTTAGATATTATAGATTTCAAAAGAAATTGTCTAATAAATGAGTAAAGTGACATTTGTGTACGTTTTTACATTAACTATATACTTGTGTTAATCTCATAAATAATATTTTGTCGCTTCATCACTATATTTGTCATAAAATTGTGCGGTCCATTTGCCCATCATGTGACAACGACTATATCTCTTATCCCAGATGTGCCATCGAATAATATACTTCCGGTTGATTCTATGAATAAAAGAGTGTGAATGGAGTACACGTATTCCAAGTTTGAAATCGAGCCGCGGATGGCTTAATGGTTAGAGATTCAGACTACAGTTGGAGGGACCCCAGGTTTAAACCTATCTTGGTAATGTGAATCTCTATCAATCGCCGAATATGCGCCGTGCATCGGACGAGCACGTTAAGTAGGGTAGGAATCCCCCGGTTAAAGTTCCTAAGCCCCCCCCCGTAATTTCTTTCTGCTTTCTATGTGCGAAATTGCGCACTCTTGTATGGTAGCGCCATCTAGTGTGCTCTCTTTCACTTACAAACTATCCTGTCAGAATCACTAGATTCGCTCCAACTTCCTTCAGCTTCTGTGGCTTGCCCGAAAGGGCACAGAAACTGAATGAAGTTAGAGCACATATATGTATATATGAAATATATGGATTTTTTTGAGCACGTATATTTGAAATATATATACTCAAAAATGAGTACATATATTTCAAATTAGAAACACCAGATATACTCACAATTGATTCCCTGTATGTACTGAAAAACGAGTACATTTTGCTAATTTCTAGTATCAATGTTTTAACAATGTTATATTGACGGTAAATGGACGTTTTTGAGATGTGTTAACAGAAAATTCTGAATTTTCGGAAACCTTTCGGCCATTCCTTTCGTATATTAACGGGAAAACTCCGTCTCACTTTTTCCGTATCCAATGACGAAAATTTTCATTGTGATAGAATCGGTTTGCGGGAGTACTTGAGTTAGATTAAGTGTTAAATTTCAATCGTCTGTCGAAAGATCTCATTTTGAAGTTCTGTAGCGAGATCGGATATTCTGGGTAGCAATGTCACGTGAAATTGTGGTTGTTGTTGCACTCCTCTCTCTGTATCTATCTATCTATCTATCCTCCCCCTATAGTCCCGACCTGTCACCCTGTGACTACCACATCTTCGGGCCACTGAAAGAAGCTCTCAAGGGCAGCTGGTTGGCTAACGACGCTGAGCTCCGGGGCTCCGTTGAATACTGGTTCCACAGCCAACCACGGACGCTCTTTGCTCAGGGTATCCACAATCTCTTGCCGCGCTGGGACAATTGCTTGAACCGATAAGGCGACTATGTATAGCGCGCATGTAACCCATGTATCACTATTACTTCCTATATGTTCACTTATTCCAATCTATAAACCCTTACGGCACAAAAACCAACAGTCTCAGTTTCATTTGGGCAACCCGTATACAACTAGCTGTATGATGTATGTAAATCAGTTTGTAGATACTTAAGACAAAAGCTATTTACAGCTGTCAAAAACAAATTTTATTTTTAAGAGTTTTGTGAAATAATGCTGTAAATTAGTACAATTCATCTTTTCTTAAAGATAAGGGAAAGTCATTGTCAGCTTTAAAAACTATAATGTTCCAAAGCATTCCGTTGCTTCGAACAATCACGATGAAAACAATAGGTAATTTGTAATAAAGTTCTTCTAGAGAAAAAAATAAAATTATTGCATACCTAGTCAAAAAATAATAAGCTTCAACAGAAAATACAAGTTAGTAAAATCATGCAATGTATTGATTATAATACGCTTTCCAACATACAAGAAAAAATTACCCAAGTTATTACTCAAGTTATGAGGATAATGGCTGTGGAATAAATCTCGCTCCTCTGCCCTGACTTTTGACCACATTTTCAATAATATTGAACAGAACCGGTTCCATATACCTCCGAAACAACATGGTAAAGTTTTGTCGCAATCGAAGCATTTTTACATAAGTTATGAGGCATAAGGGCTGTTGAATGGATCCCGCCCCCTATGTCCTGACCTTTTACCCTATTTCACCCATTTTCAAGGGTTCGTCCCCAGGTTGTCCCCTACCACATACTAAAATTTCATCGAAATCGAATCATTTTTACGCAAGTTATGACGCATAGGAGCAGTAGAATGGATCCCGCTCCTATGTCCTGACTTTTAACCCCATTTCATCCATTTTCAATAGGGTTCATTCCCAGGAGGTCCCTTGCCACATACTAAAAGTTCATCGAAATCGAACCGCTTCTACGCGAGTTATCCTGCGGACGGACGGACGGACAGACAGGCGGACAAAGCTGGAGTATGTACGCTTCTAAAGCCTACTGTTGGAAAGCGTAAAAAATCACTAATTCATCATCATTAATGACAAAAAACGTTTCAGCATAGCCCACTCATTCTACCTTGAAACGTGACCGTGATCTCTGAGTCTTTGTTTGTCAACGGTAAGACGCGCGGTTTTCTGTTGAGCCAACCCAAACGACCTTGAATCGAATCCACCTTGGGAATAAAGGAAATAAATATCTGTAGCAAATGCTGAAAGAATCGAAGTCGAATTTTTTGCGAAATCTCTATAAATACGGCAAAACCCCAAATGGTCTTTTCTAAAAAAACCGGAATTACTCACCATGGAAAATCTGTCAAAATATTGAAGTTAAAAGAAATATGAACTTTTCAAAACCGAAATTTCATTACAGGACGGACACCTAGTGGCAACTTTACTGAGCGTTATTTTCGGAAATTTTCCGTGAAGTCACTCCACTTATTTTTTACAGCGTAGAGGTCAAACGTTATATGAAAAAACAGCTTTTTTAAGCTTTCCAACCGTAGGTTGGAGAAGCGTATATGCTCCAGCTTTGTCCGTCTGTCTGTCCTTTCGCTCAATAACTCGCGTAAAAATAGTTCGATGTTGATGAAATTTCAATATGTGGTAGGGGACAACCAGGGAGGAACCCTATTGAAAATGGATGAAATAGGGTCAAAGGTCAGGACACAGGAGCGGGATCCATTCCATCGCCCTTATGCGTCATAACTTGTGTAACAATGATTCGATTTCGATGAAATTTTAGTATGTGGTATGGGACCATCTGGGGACGAAACTTACTGAAAATGGGCGAAATGGGGTCAAAGGTCAGGACGTAGGAGCAGGATCCATTCTATTGCCCTTATGCGTCATAACTTGCGTAAAAATGGTTTGATTTCGACACAACGTTATCATGTTGTTCCGGAGGTATACTGAACCGGTTCTGTTCAATATCATCGAAATGGGGTCAAAGGTCAGGGCACAGGAGCGAGATTTATTTCACAGCCATTATCCTCATAACTTAACTAAAAAAGTTTCTATTGCACCAAATCTTTAGTATGTTGTTCCGGAGGTATACTGAACCAATTCTCTTTAATATCATAGAAATTGGGTCAAAGGTCAGGACACAGGTGGGAGATTTATTCCACAGCCATTATCCTCATAACTTGAGTGATTTTACTAACTTCGTAATAATTAATAAGAAGGAACTGGACACCAAATATACTTAAGAAATCGAAAACTATACTAGCAATCTGAAATTATGGGCGTTAAATAAAAATCCAAATATCCTAGCTTTCGCACATCAGCTACATGACTTTTCGAGGAAAGTAGACGGTAAACTGAAGATAACTTCTTTACTTGTTTCTTGTTCTTAGGTTGAAACACTAGACGATAACCCCTTTTAGCAAGTAATTATTCAGAAAGATTAGTGTCAAATATCTTCCTAAATGACCACTCTTAAAAACGAAGAATGGGGGGGATAACCTTTCTGATGTTTTGAGGCTGGGTCATCAGTTCAAACGGCTTTGATAAAAAGCTCTAAGGGAATAAGTTCATTAACATATTTTTGTGTCTCATTTGTTTAGTAAGCCATGCGAAATAACTGGTAGCTCTGCAGAAACACTAATTTCACATGCATGAAAATATATGAGGAAGGGCTAGTCTCGCTGACACGGTCATCTTGCTACTGGGTAGAAACAAGTGACTATAGTCATTTCAGCAAGTAATTAGTCAGAAAGGATGGGTGTCAAATATCCCCCTAAATGGCCACTTTGAATAACAAAAAATAGGAGGGGAAAACAAGTTTTTTGATGCTTTGGTGCTCCAGGTTACTACTTTTCCAACGGGTTTGCTACTTCTAAACTTACCCAGAATTAATTCCCTTCCAGCCGCGTTCAGCCCGCTTCCTAGACCGCGAATATATTCGTTGGACCTGGTTACAGCCCATTTTCGTAACCTTTTATTTCTATTCCATGTAGGACTCTCCGATTAGCTCATAACCTCTAGTAAAGGTTCTGTTTGTTTTATGCCTTGCTTAAGATGTAACTTGTGTTCTTTGCATTTAATGACTAGCCGATCCGGCGGCGCAGTGGTCTAAGCGATGGCTTCTGATCATTCGTTCGAGATAGTTCCGGGTTCGAATCCCGGTGAGGCATGGATGTTGTGTTTGTCTTACGTTCCTGCCTCTCTCCCTTCCCTGGAACCAGTGACCTTATTTAGGGACGGGAGACAGCTTATAGCCCATTGAGTTGCTCACGGTGGTCATTAAACCTCCAATAAAAAAAACTGTAATGACTAACGACCGCTTTGTCATTCCTGTAGATAACAGTTCTGCGTTGTCTGGGTATCTTATCAGTATAGAATACACACCCGCTTTTCCTCGTTCACTTTGTTTCTCTTAGTACTTAGATATTAATTATGTGTGATTTAGATTTGAGTGAGATTGTGTTTACTGTAAGGATATACAGGGTGTCTTTAAATGAAGTATACAACTTCAGTATGCCATTAGAAAACACTTACTTTAAACGTCAAGAGATGTACCAAGTGTTAAAGTTTCTTAAATCAGATGATAGATGGCGCCAGGTGTCTCACGTAATGAAAATTCTCGTCAAACACGGAATGCAGCAGATATGGCTTCCTCAGTGGAGAAAGCAGCGTGTGTGTTTTGGTTTGCGGAGTCAAAATCTCTAACAACAGTTCTGCCTAAGTCCAGAACGGAGTGCAAGAGGCAGCTGCCGACAGGAAGGAGCATCGAACAATGGGTAAATAAATTTAAAGCAACAGGAAGTGTCCTGAAGGGCAAAAGCACTAGGACACCTTGCATTTCGGACGAAAAGCTGGAAGACGTACGTAAGGAGCCCGACTGATTCCATCCGCGTCGTCAGTCGTGAACTCGAAATACCGTGAGCAACGGTTCACAAGATTCTGCATGAACATCTGCGCCTATAAACGCATAAAGCGTAGTTAGTGCAAAAACTCCGACCAAATGATCAACCATCTTGAAAAGCATTTGGGGTGGACATGCTTAGTCGCATTGACGAAGACCCCACACTACTTTGATGGATCTGTTTCAGCGATAGGTCGACATTCCAAGTTTCTGGCATAGAGAATAAACATAATTGCCGAATTTGCGGCATGGAACGTCCCCATGTAGTCGTAGCACACGATAGAGACAGTCCGAAGATTAACAACTGTGTTGGCCGAATGGAAGACAGAATGAACAGAATGACAGGGTCATTTTTTCTTCGCTGAACCAACCGTTACTTGCATAACGTACCTGGACATGTTAGAACAATTCGCAATTCCACAACTTCAGGATATTAAAGACAACATTTTCCAGCAAGATGGAGCGCCTCCGCACTGGTCTTTGGATGTTCGCATGTCTTTTATGTCTGTCATGCACGTCTTTTATGTACACTGGTCTTTTTATGTCTTTGGATCACCATTTTCCAGGACGTTGGATTGGACGTAGGAGTTCGACGGCATAACCACCCCATTCACCAGCCTTCATAACCACCCGCATTATTGCAGCCTTATTCCTTGTCACACCTGACATTCTGCAGCGTACATGGGTGGAACTGGACTATCGTTTAGCCATCCTGCGAGCAAACAACGGAGCACACGGGGAGACCTACTGACATTTTAAAACAAAACCTTCACAGTTGCCATGTGTTTTGACATTAAAAAGTAAGTTGTTATTTTTTGTAGTTTTTCTTCAATAGAATACTGAAGTAGTATACTTTAATTTATGGACACCCTGTATAACCGTAATTATTGAATCAGTATGTAAATCTGGGACTTATTGTGTGTTGAAATCTGCGTATTTCGTTGTAGCCTTGGTACTGTAGCCAATATGTTGTTCTTCATAATTCCATTAGCTCGAGCTGTATCTTCTTGCTTTATATTCAGCTTCTATGCAATTAGAGCAGACATTGTCTACTTATGTTTTCTGGTGTGCACTCAGTTTCTGCTCCATGTAATCATGTTCTAGACGATCCGATTCTGTACTCTGTACGTCAATGTGAACTAGGAGGAATGTGGTTGGGCTTTGAAGTCGTTTTATATAGAACACCGAAATCGAGCCTGGAAATCCCACCTCTTTTTACACTCAACGTTGAGCACATTTAGCGTTCCATTTTCTCCAAGTTTCCTTGTGTTATTTATCGTGCAGTAACGGCAGTTTGTCTTGTATAAAAACATTCTTTAGCTCTCCTATCCCGTGCTTCTGTAATGTTTCGTCTGCATAACACAACCACACCCCTAGGTTTTTTGGGCAGTTGAGAAAGATGCGTTTTTTAAGTGTTTTCAGCGCTGCTATCGCAAAGACAGCAGGTAAAGGAATCTGCAATGGGCAGCCCCGGTGGCGCTGTGATTAAAGCGATGGGTTCCGGATTTGAATCCCAGTGAGGCATGGCTGTTGTGTTTGTCTTATGGCACTAGTTCTGTCCCCCCTTGGAGTCAGTGACCCTAAATTAGGGATGAGCGACTGCTTATAGCCCATTGAGTTGCTCACGGTGGTCGTTAAACGTCCAATATTAATAAAAAAAAAACAGAATCAGCAATGGTGTCGCGGAAACAGAAGATAAAGCTCTCAGCGCTGATTCCACAAGGATTGAAGATATAAGTCTCAGAATTGCTTCCGCGGGGATTAATGATAAAATTATCGGCACTGATTCACCAAAGATTGAAGAGATAAAGTTCTGGACACTGCTTCCGCAAGGACTAAAGATGAACATGCCAGCATTACTTCTACAAGGGACAAAGATTCAATATAAAGGTTTGAGCATTGATTCCGCAAGATTGAAGAGATAAACTTGTGTGCACTGTTTCCGGAAGGATTGAAGATGAAAGTCTCAGCATTGCTTCCACAGGGAATGATGATACAGGTCAAACCATTGATTCGGTAATATCTGAAGGTAAAGATGACAACACTGCTTCCATGGTGGAATAAAGACAAAGGTCTGCGCATTGCTTTCCTCAAGAATTGAAGATAAAGTTCTGTGCAGTGCTTCCGCAAGAATTGAAGGAAAAGGTCTCGTCATTGCTTCCACAAGGAATGATGATACTGGTCACAGACTTTTTATACAAGGACTGAATATAACGGTTTCAACACTGATTCCACAAGGACTAATGAACAATTTTTGGCATTGCTTCCGCAAGGATTGAATATATAGGTTTCAGCATTGATTCCGCGGGATTTAAGAGGCAAAGTTCTGTGCGCTGCTTCCGCAATAATTGAGGATCTGCACTACTTCCACAAGGATCTCAGCGTTGCTTTCGCAGGGAATGATGATACACTTCAGATCATTAATTAGGCAATGCCTTCAGGTAAAGATGACAGCACTGCTTCCCTGGAGGAATAAAAACAAAGGTCTGCGCAGTGCTTTCCTCAAGAATTGAAGATAATGTTCTGTGCAGTGCTTCCGCAAGAATTGAAGATAAAGGTCTCGGCATTGCTTCCGCAATGAATGATGATACAGGTCAGAATACTTCTTCCACAAGGACTGAAGGTAAAGGCTTCAGCACTGATTCCACAAGAATCGATGATAAGGTTTTTGGCATTGCTTCCGCAAGGATTTATTATACAGGTTTCAGCATTGATTCCGCAAGATTGAAGAGATAAAGTTATGTGCACTGTTTCCGCAAGGCTCTCAGTATTGTTTCCACAGAGAATGATGATACAGATCAGAGCATTGATTCGGTAATATGAAGGGAAAGATGACAGCGCTGCTTTCCTGGAGGAATAAAGACAAAGGTTTTCGCACTGCTTTCCGCAAGAATTGAAGATTAAGTTCTGAGCACTGCTTCCCCGAAGAATTAACAAAATTTTCGCCAATGCTTTCGCAAGGAATGATGATACAGGTCAGAGTACTTCTTGAATAAGGACTGAAGATAAAGGTTTCAGCACTGCTTCCCTCAATGATTAAAGGCAATGTTTAAGCACTGCTTCACCAAGGATTGAAGATAAATGTGTTTCAGTAGTAATTCCGCAAGAACTCAGATGAAGTTCTCAGCACTGCTTCCATAAGGATTGGGGGTAATAACTAAACTAATTTCCTGAAGGATGATAAGTAAAATTCTTTAGGATAGTGTTGTTATATTTTTTGCAAAAATTAGGTTTAAGATCTTGTACATAACGCACACTTTATAACAATGCTTCTGTGCACAGCTATTAAATTATGTTTAAATTCAGAATGGTCTAAATGAAATCAAATGAATACGGTACGTAATTGTAATATCGTAGCAATAAGGGCTTCAGCAAATGCTCTAATGAATATAACTTTATTCATCTTAAAATTGAGGCCTTTGACATACCAACTTTAACAGTAATAAAATTTTAACAAGTTTAAAATTACATATTAATCATTAGTTAATATGTCCAAATTTCATTCTGTATAGGTGTTAAAAGAGAAATATAGCGAATTTTCTGGCCAACGAGTATTTTGTCTGTCTCAATTCAACTTCGGTAAATAAAAGTTCATCTGTATTTGTGCAACAATTTGTATTTCTTCGTAGAGGATTTGTATGATTTACTTACTCATCTCGTGCCTTTTTGCTGAATTCCATGTGGTTAACAACAATAAGGGTAGCTTATCATTAGATATATTTACAAGATGTAATCTGATCAAAGACAGGGTGCTCTTCAGATAAACAGATTGGGTTTATGCAGGTTATTAGTAACTTGAATAGCCACATGCAAACACTTTTATTATACGTAATCGCCGTGATGTGGAAGATATGCTAGCATTTAATGTATCGTTCAATTAACTTGTCCGTCAAGATGAAGAAGATTTATTGTTCAGCCGAAGATCCACTGATTCCGAATGATGTTTTTCTTCTGTCAGAGATAGGTGCTTTTGATGTATGTGGCCACATCTCCGTGATTCTTTTTTCCTTTGTTAGTTCGGCAAGAACACGGAGTCTGATGCTTCATATTTTTCGACCAGGTAAACGTAAAGAAAAGGAGAAAATCTACATACCTATACGTATCGCTAAGCTGTTCTCTGAAATTCAGTGGTTAGCTTCACAAAGAAAGGCAAGCTACCAGATAAATTTCTAACTGATTATTCTCTTACTGCTGCCGTATCGAACATTTCCATATGCAGCGATCTTGACGGACAACACGGGCTTCACTGACATCAATGACACGACTCACACAAGACCTTCTATACTTCATACTCATAATCTTTTTCTCATTCAGACACTCCTGAATCTGATACTCCCATGACCTCCTTGGCCTTTCTCTGCCTTTCCTTCTTGCCACTTGAGCTAACAAAAACTAATAATAATTAGTCTCATTCTTTCAACATGGCCAAACCACCGAAGAATATTAGTCTCCAGCCTGCTGACAAAATTTTGCTTCACATTGCATAACTGCAACACATCTTCATTCCACACACGATCAGAACGTGTCTTGCCACAAACCCCTCGTAAGTAACGCATTTCTCCAGCACACAAACGACTCCTATATTTCTTCTGTAGTACCCAAGTTTCACTGCCATACATCAGGTAGAAGCAATTACACTTTCATGCACAGCCATGCGGGTCTCTCTTGAAAACCCGTCATTCCTGTGAAACCTCCTAAAGCAGCTATGACTTTCAATGAAGAATTCTCTCACCTGCTAATTTCACCATCTAATTTGTTCTCTCTGTCAAACATGCTTCCTACATACACAAACTCATTCATCTGGTCAAACGCTGTGCCATTTAGATTGTTAGTACTGAATGCAAGAGGAGAAAATCTTATATAGAACATTTCCATTGTTCTAGAATCCCACCATACCTTTGTTTTTTGTTTTTTTATTGGAGGTTTAACGACCACCGTGAGCTTCAACAATTTTTATTTGGAGCAAAGATGGACAGGAAGATACAGATGGCCTGTGCTTAACAGTTAACAAAAGATAAACAAGTAGATGACCTATTTACAATGACGATGAGATATTTACACTATGTGGATGCACTATATACAATGTAAGCAAATTCATAACACTGACAATACTTGACTTAAGGGTTGACTTACTCTATGTACATCATATGTTCTCAATGTGCATCAGCAGAGTGCCATCTCTAATAGGTGAACACCAGTACAAGGTATAACTATAAATTTTACAGTGCAAAAACAAACATGTATATTTTGAGAAATCTTGAAAAAGAAGAAAAGAGCAGAAGGCTTATACATTTCAGTATCTGAAAGATAAGCGAATAAATGATCTATTTATAATGATGGTGTGAACTCTATACAAATTGAATGCAATATCTCCATTGTGAAACGCTGTCAAATTACAAAAAGAACTATTACTTAGGCTTAAACAAGCGCCTCAATCACAGTACTGTAGATTAACTTGTGATGAACAACAACATATGTACACAAGGTGCAACGGCATAGGGGAGACACTAATAAGGAATTACAATTCCATGGTACAAATGTAAATTTCACAGTGCAAAGAGTAAAGTATATTAGTACAAACAGAACTTGCGTTTTACCGAAAATTTATACTTCGGGTACAATACAAATAATGAAAATATGAAACTGACTCTTTGTACAGCAAATGTGCAATACAGCGCAGAACATTATGTAATAGACTGATTATTTCCTGTTAGGCACATGTGACATGAGAAAAACCACACTGTGTAACATTAACATATAATTGAAATACTATCAAAACGTTTGCTCCGCACCATGAGCATAAAACTTAAGACATCTAATCTTGACCCAACATGCGAAATGTGCCGAACATAAATTTTACAGTGCAATTAGGAAAGTACATTATTATATACAAAACTGAGCTTTTGGCATAGCAACTGTACTTCAGTTACAGTACAAATATCTGAATGATGAACAATTACTCTTTGTACAATAACAGTTCTAAACCTCGCAGAACATTGTGTAATCAACTGATCATATTCCATTATGTACATGTAACATGATCAAAAACCACACTATGCAAAATCAATAATAAAATTGAAACACTATCAAACAGTTGCTCAGCACCGTGAGCATAAACCATATATTATAAAGCCCGGCAGACATAAGGAAAGTGCCGAACAATAGAATAAGTTTAAAGTTTTTTTTTTTTTTTTTTTTTTTTTTTTTAAGTGCCTGTGGTATAACAAGAAACTCACCTAAAGGACCTTGTTGGTGAGAAACATGCAGACGTGCAGTAACATTAGGAAGCAATGATGAAGAGGGCACCTAAGAACACGATAATCACAAAACTATACTTCAGTTAGTCCTAACCATTTCACAGAAGTCAGAACAATAGTCTAAGGTCTTCTGATGGACCAGAAAACCATTGACGAAAAGGTGACCACACTGACATAAAGTGTGGGATTCGACTCGCAGCCTTAGCAACAGTGAAAGCAAGCCTCAAGCGTGAAATCAGTCTGTTCCGGAACTGACTGCACATCGCAGCTCCCGCCTGAAAGATAGTAGGCTGTATAGGGGTAGAACGAAGCTGTTGATAGTAGCAAAAAATCACATGTTTTGCTAATATGAATACATAAGCACATGACTCTGATATAGGAATAGGCGGAGTACTTGAACTGAGTAGCGTGCTATAGGCTGAGAAGGAGAGATCATTAGTACTAAGGCACTGTGCAGTAGTGAAGGTCATTTGTAACAAGGGAAAAAGCACTGTGCAATGTTGATACACATGATCTACATCCGCAATCGTAGAGCAAAACATGCAGTTAGGCGAATCAACAAGCGTCATCCTGAATAATTTGGTAGGAACTGGTAACCGCCGATGAAGAAACAACCATTGGATGTTTCTTTCTGCTGGAATAGATAGTGGCGAATTAGACATGGACCACACTTGTGAAAGGGCGACATTCGGAACATCTGGAATCATCAATGGTGTAGCATACAGTGGATCAATGAGACAACGGTAAAGAGACGAAATGGAAAAGCTGAAGAGAGGAAGTGATGAGCCCCGAACGGAGAGGAAAAAGGGAAGAGGAAGAGAGGCAGAGGGAACAAGAGTTAACCCAGCTTGAGAGGCAAGGTTAGGGAAGAGGGTAATGATTGAAGAACGGAAGGAATCATACAGCGAAAGAGAGGAAGAGGTAGGGGAGAGGTGGGGGACAGATCAGAGAAGGGTTTCCAAGAAAGATCTGGAGAAATTAGATCCTGAACAGATACTATTCCGGCGGGGAGCCAGGAAAGGTCAGTAAAGTAGGGAGCATTAGGGGGATGAAGGATGGAAGAAAAGAACAGGGGCTCAGCTAATAGTTCAGTGGTGGAAGCCGGTGGAGCACGGAAGAGGGGTAGAGAACGGAGAAAGGAAAGGATCTCTTTGTAGAAAGGAGAAAGTTGAGAATGGAAAAAGGAGATTGATCCATTAGAAGATACATGATGAAAGTAGTGATTCGGGGATTCCTAGGCGATATCATGACATCTCTAACGAGCGTAACTGGCGACTCTGGTGCACTTAGTAGCAGCAGGAAAGAAACCACTTTATGTGCTTTATAGTATGTGCGAACTTCCAGCAGTGAAATACCTCCATCAGTGACTCGACGACAGAGAGTGGAGACCTGGATCCAATGGTACCTGTTCCATATTATCGTTGAGATGATTCGAGTGATTTCATGAAGGTGATAAATGGGCATACGTTCTGCTGACCATGCATATAGGCATGGTGAAAGAATATAAGTCTGAGCTATTCTAGCTCTTGAGAAGTAAGAAGTACAAAACTGGGAACCTCGCCAGAATGCAGCTGTTCGAGTAAGGCGTGTTCTGAGAGCATTCCATGTTTCATTTTAAGCAGAAAGACGGACTCCGAGATGGACCCCAAGGAATATTTGAGATGAAGCAGTCCATGAGGCGCCCCACGGGGTGTCAGTCCTAGAGGCCCACGCTCCGCTCCATAGGCCTGCACTCTTGGATGTATTAAGTGATGCCGCTGAACATGAAGAATATTGATCGTAAATCTGGAGCAAGATGTCGAATTGAGCGTCTGTCCTTACACAAAAGGTCGCGTCATCGGCATATGCAGAGTATGTCACAGAAAAGTGCCTAGTACTTGCAGTAGGCGGTGGCAGTGCATCTATAAAGGCTCGATGGACAAACCGAAGAAACGGCTCAAAAGCAATGGCAAAGAGCTGCCCAGAAAGCGGGCAACCCTGCCGAATGCCTCGCCGAAATGGAATAGGTGCAGTCAAGAAGGCGGCCGTCTTGACATGGAAAGCAGCGTCCTTATAAAGGGCAAGAATAGAGGTAACAAAAGCAAAAGGAAAGCCGAAAGCAATAAGAACAGCAGAAAGATACGAATGTGAGATATTGTCGAAAGCAGCTCTTTGGTCAAGATTAAAGAGGGCAAGTGGTTCAGAGTTAGTACGAGCCAGATGTAGGAGATTTCGAAAGAGATTGAGATTAGAAGTGATGGACCGACCAGGGACCGTGTAGGTCTGGTCGGGAGAAAGAAGAAATGGAAGAACTGGGTTGAGTCGCCTCGAAAGGAGTTTAGTGAATTGTTTATAGTCAATGTTTAGTAGCGAGATAGGGCGCCAGTTTCCCAAGTCAAGCAGATCGCCTTTTTTGGGAAATAACACCATGTGAGCCTCTGTGAAACCCCTCGGAAGAGAAGAGGAAGAAAGAGCAGCATTGAAAGCGGCGAGTAGAAACGGAAGCAACGAAGGGAGAAAAGTACGGTAGAAAAGGAGCGGAAGGCCATCTGGCCCTGGGACAGCACGGGAATTTAGAGAGGCAAGAATGGTCCGAAGTTCAGTCTGCGAAATAGGTTGTAAAAGGGAATCAGAGAGATTGGAAGGAACTTCGGGAAGAGCAGAGAGTAAAGTAGCAGAAGCAGAAACAGAAGGCTGAGGAGTTTCACTGTACTTGATAGTAAAATATCGACGAACCTGAGAGCAAACAGCATCCGGATCAGAGGTGATTTCACCATCAGGCCGCCGAAGTAGTAGAAGCTGATGCGACGAACGGCGTTTTTCTTCTAACGCGGATAGAAATTCAAAGGAGCAGTCCTCTGGTGATAGATGTTGTAAACGGAGACGAAGAATTACCTGACGGGCACGAGGCTCAAGAAGTGCTCTAAGATCCGCTTGGTAAGCTGTATACATGGGATGACTCGCAACAAGCTGTAACAGGATGTTTCGGAGATTTTGCTCTTCCATGGAGCGCTTTGTGCATTCGGAGAAGGAATGACGTCTGAGAAGATAAAGTAGGTAAGATTTTACCTCTAGCCAGTAATTGATGGCACAAGGTGTAGTGGACATGCCCTCTCGCATATGATCAAGAAGATCTCTGACCTCAGTGCATATATTCTCATCAGCTAGGAGAGAAGTGTCTAGTGTCCATGACCGAAACCTAACATGCAGACGAGATGAAGAGCTACAGGAGATAGTGATGGCACAATGATCCGATGAGGCTGTAGGAGAGTGCATACAATCCGTTGTAATGGGCAATAACGGAGCAGAAGCGTAAAATCGATCCAGTCTGGCAGAAGGAGAGGAGGATGCAGATGCAGCTCTCCAGGTATGTGAAATGGATGTCGGATGCAATCGTCGGAACACGTCATGTAAATCAAAATCAGACACTAATGATCGCAATTGCTCCACAAGACGTGAACGATTTTCAGTACTCGAAGGAGCGCGATCGAGCTCTGGTTGAAGTGTACAGTTAAAGTCTCCTCCAATTAGCACATGATCTGATGGTAATGCTGACTGAAGTGCAGTGCGGAGCGACGAAAATAACAACATTAGATGTGTAGATGAACATGGAATATATATGTTGAAAACTAAATATCGTTGTCCATCTAGGACGAAAGTGAGTCGCTGCAATAAATCTCGGCACAGGTTATGAACTTTAACAGAGGAGAGTGCTTGACGAAATCTATTATGTACACCAATCGCTAAACCTCCACGAAGAGAGAGCCTAAACGCGTGATAAAACTGATAGTCCCACCTCCTCCAGCGATGGAAGGGTGAAGTGGAGAGACAATTTGTCTCTTGCAAAAGTAGGAGATCTGCATTTAGGTGGTGGACGTCTTCATACGCTAGGGCATTCGCCAAAGGGGTACACATACCCCTACTATTCAGTGAGACTGCCTTGAACAGAATAGTCTGACGATGGTTGGAGGATGTTGTGGGCTGCGTTCTGTAATTTGGCGAGACGGCTACGGAACTTCTTTGCCCAGTAGGGACCACCCAGATCTCTGCCCGGAACGGTACGTAAATGAGAATGTATCGCCAACATTTGATTCATGCTGTCAGACAGACAGTGGGAGTAACCTTCCAAAAAATTGCGAGACAGCTTGTCTCTACGGGGACTTATTAGGAACGCATACACCTTCTCCCCAGACACAGGTGTCTGTGGAAGAGAGGATGCCTCTAGAATATGTAAAAAGTTTTTACAGGAGATCGGAATAATTGTTCCATCATCTGTATCAGATTCCGTAGAGCCTTCAGACGTGAGCATCTGACTACTAGAACAATCACGTCCTGCCTTAAGGGTAGTTGTAATTCTAAACTTCTTATTCTGAGCGCGTGAAGTTCTACGTCGCTTCGCCCGTCCACGACTTTGTGCTGTAACCGGAATTGGAACTTCCGGCAATTTAAATGGAACTGAAGAAACAACCTCAACGGTCGGTGTAGCAGTATGACGAGAATCGCCATCAACCATCTCTATAGGAGACTTTGGAATAACAATTGATGCCTCTTTCGACTGAAGAGATGATGGGGGCGCCAATGCATCACCCGAGGTCGAGGGTTTACCCAGAGACGTCGGTTGACCAACGGCTACCTCACTACTTCTGGTAGACGTCGGTTGACCAACGGCTGCCTCACTACTTCTGGTAGACGTCGGTTGACCAACGGCTGTCTCACTACTTCTGGTAGACGTCGGTTGACCAACGGCTGTCTCACTACTTCTGGTAGACGTCGGGTGACCAACGGCTGTCTCACTACTTTTTGTAGACGTCGGTTGACCAACTACTGTATCACTACTTTTTAAGGAAGTCTGCTGTTGCTGGTCTTTAGCACCAGAAGAGGATGCCGATTGGCGTGACAAAGAGGAAGAAGGTCGTGCTGTTGACTTGGAAAGAGTGTTCGCATTACGAGGGCATAGAGCGCGGGGATGTCCCGTGCCTTTACAATTCGGACAGACGGAGCCTACTGTGATGAATATCTCTCTAATGTGCGTGCAACAGCGTACACGTAAAGTGGGTGGAATACGCAGCATGTGCTCCTCTGAAGGGAAGACCACACGAACATTGCGGCGAAACCCGAGTAGGTATCTATCTTCTGGCACCTATGGAAACGAAGAGTAGGTAGTTACACCTCCAATGATCCGACCATAAGGAAGAAGAGCGGCAATCAAGAGATCATCTGAAACCTCAGGTGGAACTGGTGAGAAACTTACAACAACGGAACTCTGTGAAACAGGTTCGGCATGGATGTGACGATCACCAATTGAGATGCCCTAGGTCAGTACATGTAGGAAATGGGCAGGAGTAGAGAAGTAAACAACTACTTTGTAAGGCTTCCTGCCCACATGAGTTATGGCTGATGCAGGAACAATCTCTTGAAGAGCAGCAGTATATGCAGTGAGTTTTGTATTTCTCAGGCTCGGAAACACACCATTCTCCATAGTTTGAAGGAATTTCAGTCCAGAAGGGGTATCTTCTTTAAGGACAACCTCAATGACTTCGGCATTATGCGTCATCTCATATTGTCCAGGAGAAAAAGAAGACCGGGAAGGTCCCGACTTAGATGCGGTTACGTCAGCATAGGAGAGGGTAGATGTACGTTGCTTTGGAGATGATTCCGGCATGGAGTGCAAAACATCCGTGGCGTCATCATTAGCTTTCAGAGAAGACATCGTATCGCCGCTGGGAGACTTAGAAGAAGAGGCGATATCCGATGGTAAGGCAGCAAGAGAAGGCTGCAAGGAGGAGTGGTTTATCGAGACAGACTCGTCATTGGTAGTAGTATTTAGAGAAGCTGTTATCGGGAGATCATCATTTCCGGTAGCAAGGTTTAGGACGTCATTCTCCCCGGATGCCGCCATTTGCAATGGCGAGGAGAAGCTTAGTCCTTAGCCAGCTTGGCCAAGGCAGAAAAATAAGGTAAACTAATCAAAATAAGCACTTACCAGCTCGGCAGGCATATAAAAAGAAACACGGGACCTTCACACACAACACACACACGAAATAGAACACTGACAACGAAGAAAAATAACACTCACCGACGGAAACTTGAGGAGCACAGATAAACACGACTAACCCACCGTGTGCAACTCAATGGGCTATAAGCAGTCGCCCGTCGCTAATTTAGGTCCACTGACTCCAGGTAAGGGAAAGAGCCAGTACCATACGACAAACACAACATCCACGCCACACCGGGATTCGAAACTGGGCCCCATCTCGAACGAATAATCAGAAGCCATCTCTAAGACCACTGCGCCACCGGGGCGGGTTACGAGGTTTGACAACAACCGTGAGCAACTCAATCAGTTATGAGCAGTCGCCCGTCTTTAATTCAGGGCCACTGACTCCAGGGAAGGGAGAGAGCCAGTGCCGTAAGGCAAACACAACATCCATGCCTCACCGGGATCAAGTGATCAACATTTTGGACGAATGATCAGAGGCCATCGCGTAGGCCACTGTGCCACCAGGGCGGCCATCATACCTTCTAAATATTTCTAAGGCGAACTATATATGATATGATTGCAGAAGGAAAACATGTATGATATGTTAACAGCAAATGCTGAAGAGCATATTGCTTTCTTCTGAGATTCTCTGTTTCACACGTTAGAATTTACGTCTCGGACCTTGGAAAGTCGTATGCGAAGTTGTGCATGGGAGGGGGGGTCTCCCTAGAAAACTTTATATAACAATAATAAAATTGAAACGTTAAATAATTCTCACCTTCGGTTTTCCTTGGACTTTGCCAGGATGTTCGCCGTTCATGCAGTAAATATTGCCAATTCGATGATATTGACGAAAACTGGAGGATTCTATATCCGGTCAATATCATCGAATTGGCAATATTTACTGCATGAACGGCGAACACCCTGCCGAAGTCCAAGGAAAACCGAAGGTGAGAATTATTTAACGTTTCAATTTTATTATTGTTGTATTAAGTTTTCCAGGGAGAACTCCCCCTCACGCACAATTTCGCACACGACCTTCAGAGGTCACAGACGTAAATTCTAACGTGTGAAACACAGAATTTCAGAAGAAAGCCATATGCTCTCCAGAATTTGTTATTAACTTTTACCACGTAGTTCTACAATATCTAACTTTTTACCACGTAGTTCTTACGCGATATCTAAATGTATCATATGCATTTTAGTCACACTATGTAGTGACGGCATGCATTATTCCTTTTTGGAAGTTCATCATTCACGAGCTATCATTCAAACGAATGGTTCAATTTCCAGGTTGTCACTACACTCACCGAGTAAATCATTCAGCCAAAGGTGGGTCTGGGTTCGAATCCCGATGAGGCAGGGATGTTGTGTTTGTCTTACGGCACGGGCTCTTTCTCTTCCCTGGAACCAGTGACCCTAAATTAGAAACGGGCGACTGCTTGTATCCCATAGAGTTGCTCACAGTGGTCGTTAAATCTCGAAAAAAAAAAAATCTTTCGTTGCGGGGATCCCGTGTTTGCGACCAAAGTGCTTTCAAGTCACGGCAGAAACTGGCAAACTACCAAAAAGAGCGCGAGATCTTCACTATTCACCGTTTACGATCAATGATTTGCCACGAGCGATTCGGGTGCAGTATTCAAATGAATGACTTTCATGTAACATTCTCCTTCTTAAGTTTCAACATACGTATTTCCTAGCTGCCTGTGAATTGCTCACTCACATAAAACGGTCAACACTTATTAATTCTTTATTCTTATTGGACCTAGCGTACAGCCCGTCCTAAGACGGGTGTTTTCAAGCTTTAAATAAATATAAATATTAATATATAGAGGATGTCCTATTCGATGGTTAATTTTATTTTTAAGCTTTAAATAATATTAATATACGTATATACACTGACAGAAAAAAAATCCCAACACCAAGAAGGGGTTGTGTTAGATAAACGACAGTTGGTAGGCGGTGAGAGTACATCTGTAAGATGACGTCTATGCAACGCTCGGCGCATACGTGTGGCGCTAGTAGCGCCCCTCGGAACATGCAAAGAAGGTTTGCTGTAAATACGCGCTGTAACGTTCGTGAGCGTTAGTTATCATTGAGATTCGACGTAGTGTGTTGATGTTAGTCAAGAATGCCTTTAAGAAGACAAAGAAGCCATTATCAACAGCTCACGGAGTTTGAACGAGGTCGTGTAATAGGGCTACGAGAAGGTGAATTTTCTTTCGGCAATATTGCAGAACGACTTGGCAGAAATGTAGCCACTGTGCATGATTGTTGGCAGCGGTGGTCAAGGAAAGGTACTGCCTCAAGAAGACCGGGTTCCGGCCTGCCGGCCACGTGGTACTACTGAGAGGGAAGACCGCCGTGTACGGCGTAAGGTCGTGGCTCATCGTACAGCGTCTGAGACAGCAATTCGAGCTGCAGTTGCCACCACAGTGACACAACGAACTGTTACAAATCGGTTACTTGAAGGACAGCTCCGAGCCAGACGCCCTGTAGCGTGCATTCCACTTACTCCAAACCACTGCCGTTTGCGACGTCAGTGGTGTCAAGCTAGAGCTCGTTGGAGGACGGAGTGGAGATCTGTTGTGTTTTCTGATGAAAGCCGGTTCTGCCTGGGTGCCAGTGATGACCGTGTGTTGGTTAGAAGGAGGCCAGGTGAGCGCCTGCAACCAACCTGTCTACGGCCGAGACACACTGGACCTACACCTGGAGTTATGATATGGGGTGCAATTTCCTATGACAGCAGGAGCACTCTCGTGGTTATCCCACGCACCCTGACGGCACAGTTGTACGTCGGTCTGGTGATTCAACCTGTTGTGCTGCCATTCATGAACAGCATTCCAGGGGGTGTTTTCCAACAGGATAACGCTCGCCCGCATACCGCTGTTGTAACCCAACATGCTCTACAGAATGTCGACATGTTGCCGCGGCCTGCTAGATCACCAGATCAATCTCCAATCGAGCACGTATGGGCAGGACGACAACTCCAGCGTCACTCCCCAACCAGCATTAACCGTCCCTGTATTGACCAGCCAAGTGCAACAGGCATGGAACTCCATCCCACAAACTGACATCCAGCACCTGTACGACACAATGCATGAACGTTTGTATGCTTGCTTTCAACATTCTGGAGGTTACACCAGTTATTAATGTACCAGCATTTCACATTTAAAATGACTCTTCTCGCGCTTACATTATTAAGCTGTGATCTTGAAACCTTAATCGATTAAATATGTTACCTATACAAGTGTATTGCCGCCATTCATTCCTCTACAACTATGTTTTCGTGGTGTTGGGATTTTTTTTCCGTCAGTGTATTTAGACTGTCCTATTAGACGGTTAGTTTGAAACTTCATACCGAAGCTTTTTCTACAATTTAATGCGCCATCTGGTATTACAAATTGGAACTGTCTAAATTATCGACTATGTGTTATTGGGGCGACATCTGGTATTAAAAATTGGAACTGTCTAAATTATCGACGATGTGTTATTGGGGCGACATCAGGTATTACAAATTGGAACTGTCTAAATTATCGACGATGTGTTATTGGGGCGACATCAGGTATTACAAATTGGAACTGTCTAAGTTATCGACGATGTGTTATTGGGGCGACAGACTGTCCTATTAGACGTTTAGTTTGAAACTTCATACCGAAGCTTTTTCTACAATTTAATGCGCCATCTGGTATTACAAATTGGAACTGTCTAAAGTATCGACGATGTGTTATTGGGGCGACATCTGGTATTAAAAATTGGAACTGTCTAAATTATCGACGATGTGTTATTGGGACGACATCAGGTATTACAAATTGGAACTGTCTAAATTAATGACGATGTGTTATTGGGGCGACATCAGTTATTACAAATTGGAACTGTCTAAATTATCGACGATGTGTTATTGGGGCGACAGACTGTCCTATTAGACGTTTAGTTTGAAACTTCATACCGAAGCTTTTTCTACAATTTAATGCGCCATCTGGTATTACAAATTGGAACTGTCTAAATTATCGACGATGTGTTATTGGGGCGACATCTGGTATTAAAAATTGGAACTGTCTAAATTATCGACGATGTGTTATTGGGACGACATCAGGTATTACAAATTGGAACTGTCTAAATTAATGACGATGTGTTATTGGGGCGACATCAGTTATTACAAATTGGAACTGTCTAAGTTATCGACGATGTGTTATTGGGGCGACAGACTGTCCTATTAGACGTTTAGTTTGAAACTTCATACCGAAGCTTTTTCTACAATTTAATGCGCCATCTGGTATTACAAATTGGAACTGTCTAAAGTATCGACGATGTGTTATTGGGGCGACATCTGGTATTAAAAATTGGAACTGTCTAAATTATCGACGATGTGTTATTGGGACGACATCAGGTATTACAAATTGGAACTGTCTAAATTAATGACGATGTGTTATTGGTCCGACATCAGGTATTACAAATTGGAACTGTCTAAGTTATCGACGATGTGTTATTGGGGCGACAGACTGTCCTATTAGACGTTTAGTTTGAAACTTCATACCGAAGCTTTTTCTACAATTTAATGCTGCGCCATCTGGTATTACAAATTGGAACTGTCTAAAGTATCGACGATGTGTTATTGGGGCGACATCTGGTATTAAAAATTGGAACTGTCTAAATTATCGACGATGTGTTATTGGGACGACATCAGGTATTACAAATTGGAACTGTCTAAATTAATGACGATGTGTTATTGGGGCGACATCAGTTATTACAAATTGGAACTGTCTAAATTATCGACGATGTGTTATTGGGGCGACAGACTGTCCTATTAGACGTTTAGTTTGAAACTTCATACCGAAGCTTTTTCTACAATTTAATGCGCCATCTGGTATTACAAATTGGAACTGTCTAAATTATCGACGATGTGTTATTGGGGCGACATCTGGTATTAAAAATTGGAACTGTCTAAATTATCGACGATGTGTTATTGGGACGACATCAGGTATTACAAATTGGAACTGTCTAAATTAATGACGATGTGTTATTGGGGCGACATCAGGTATTACAAATTGGAACTGTCTAAATTGTCGACGATGTGTTATTGGGGCGACATCTGTTTTTAGATGAAATTTTGCTCACATTGACATCTCAAGATTTCAGTTTTTATTGTAGGTTACAGCGTTCTCTATATCTCGATATTTTGCATCATGTATAATATAATCAACACTGAACTCGGAAAGTTTGATAAAATAAAGTAAAAATTAATATTTGAAGTGTACTGAATTAAATTAATATGCAAACTCAACGTGACGTGATATTAAGAATTCAGTTCGAATTTTGTAGATCGGATGAACAGAGCATTGATAATCTGATGTTTTTAAAATAGCACGCAATCAGTTGACATGTCAAGAGCGCTCCAGACACAGAGAGAGATAATGTAATGGTTTAAGATTAGAAGGCGATCACTTTGACATATCGAGATCGTTTCAGACAGACAGACATACAATGAGTTAGTTAGTTAGTTAGTTAGTTGAGAGAGAGAGAGATCTGGATGTTCATATATGTTATATTCGTATTGACAATTTGTTTCCGAACTCACGCTGGCGAAAGCAAATTCAACGTGCTGTGAATTTGTTTCGAACCTTTGCTAACGGAAGAAATTTAACGTGCTGCCAATTCAGTAAGTGTCGCATTAATGGGGGATTGAATATCATTCATAATTCTGTTTGGCAAACTTCCCAATAGAGCGAGGCCTCTCCACCATCCACTGTTCAAAATGAATGATTCTCGACAAGCCGGCTCGTCGCTAATATTCGCTCACACCGTTCAAATGAATGGCGTTCATGTATCATTCCCATCTTTAAATTTCATCATATTTCCTACCTGTCTGCTGTTCGAGCACTCGTAACGGTTGACAACTATTAATTCTCGACATTGATATTCGTATTCGTAATTCGTTTTCGAACCCATGCTGACGGAAGAAATTTAACGTGCTGTCACCTCAGTGTGCGTCGCAGTAATGGCTGATTGAATTATGAGAAAACAATTAGTTACGATTGCATTCTATTATGTCTACGTATAAGTGTGCGACGCTCCACGAAGAGGATATGAAAGAGGAACAGAAGTTTAACTGTAGTTATACACTGAGTGATCACTGAATTATGACTACCTACCTACTACTTCGTATGTCCCCCGTTTCGCCCTCAGTACATCAGCTATCTGACGTGACATTGATTCCACAATACTGAGTGATCACTGAATTATGACCACCTACCTAATACTTCGTAGGTCCTCCTTTCGCCCTCAGTTCAGCAGCTATCCGACGTTGCACTGATTGTACATACACTGAGTGATAACTCAGTGATAACTACCTAATACTTCGTAGATCCTCCTTTGCCGCCCCGGTGGCCCAGTGGTCTAAGCGATGGCCTCTGATCATTCGTCCGAAAGGGTCCGGGTTTGAATCCCGGTGAGGCATGGATGTTGTGTTTTGTCTTACGGCACTGGCTCTCTCCCTTCCCTAGAACCAGTGACCCTAAATTAGGGACAAGCGACTGCTTATAGCCCATTGAGTTGCTCACGGTGGTCGTTAAACCTCCAATAAAAAAAAAAAAAGATCCTCCTTTCGCCCTCAGTATAGCAGCTATCCGACGTGGTATCGACTCAACATACACTGCGTGATCACTGAATTTTTGCCACCTACCTAATACTTCTAGGCTCCTTTCACCCTCAGTACAGCAACTATCCGACGTGGCATCGATTCAACATACACTGAGTGATCACTGAACTATTGCCACCTACCTAACACCTCGTAGGTCCTCCTTTTGCCCTCAGTACAGCAGCTATTCGACGTTGCACCGATTCAACATACATTGAGTGATAACTGAATTATGCCCACCTAACTAATACTTCGTAGATCCTGCTTTCGGCCTTAGTACAGCAGCTATCTGACGTGGCATAGACTCAATAAGATAGTGGAAGCAGTTGGGAGGTGTGGCAAACCACTCTGTAGGTAATGCGGCCTTCAATGCAGGTATGGAGGTGATTGGTGTATCCAGACGCCTGATATGCCATTCCATAGTGTTCTACAAGTGCTCTACGGGATTGATATCGGGAATTCGGGGGCCAATTGATCTACTGGAAGTCTGAACTGTGTTCTTCAAACGATTCCTGCACAACATTGGACCTCTGGCTCAGCCCATTGTCATCTTGGAAGACACCGTCGCCATTCGTGAAAAAGGGCAACATTACTGTGTGTACAGTCAACAAGCAATTCGCGATAGTGGACACCAGTCATACTTTGTTCCATGTGCACTAGGGGACCAAGTTCATGCCAGATAAAAATGCCCTACACTATACAACTGCCTAAACCGGCTTGCACTGTGGAGACCATGGAGGACGGATCGGGTGCCTCATGTTGTTTGAGCCAAATATGTACACGACCATCCACAGAGTGGAGTAAAAAATGCGACTCGTCAGACCAGCGCACTTTTTTACGGGTATCGTTCACTTGACCGAAAATCACTTCGCCGAAAATCACTTGATCGAAAGGTACATTTCACCGAAGGGTCACTTGATCGAAAGGTACATTTCACCGAAGGGTCACTTGACCGAAAAGTTCATTTCACCGAAAGATCACTTCACCTAAAAGTTCATTTCATCGAAAGGACACTTGATCGAAAAGTTCATTTCACCGAAAGATTACTTTACCTAAAAGTTCATTATATCGAAAGATCATTTCACCGAATGGTCAGTTTATCGAAAACTTAGAATTTTGTTGTTATAGATCTGTTGGAGTATGGTGCTGGTTTTTTAAAAAACTGGTCACCTAAACATTATTGGATTGTATAAAAATACACTTTTAATTTCTTTTAAACACCTCCCCATAAGTAGGTTTTTCGAAATATAACATTAATTATAAGTCATAGATAGACCTGTGCCTTTTTGCCAAATTTTAATCCCCCGAGCTCATATTCATGAAGTTTACATAACAACTCAAGTTAATGAGTTGTTATGTAAACACACTTATTCAGACAAAAAAAAATCAGTTTTAGGGCCCCTTGGCCTCGGTTTAGGCCTTTTTAGAACATTTTAATCGTGCGTGCTCATATTCATAAGGTTTACGTAAAATGTCCAGCTAATAATGTTGCACATTTATTCAGGCAAAAAAGAATCAATTTTTGGGCCCTAGGCCTTTTTAGAAAATATTAACCGTGCGTGCTCATGTTTATAAGGTTTACATAAAAACTAAAGTTAATGATGTTGTACTCTTATTCAGGCCAAAAGAATCAGTCTTAAAGCCCTTGGCCTCGTTTTAGGCCTTTTTAGAAAATTTTAATCCTGCGTGCTCATATTTATAAGGTTTACATAAAATGTCAAGTTAATAATGTCGCACATTTATTGAGGCAAAAAAGAATCAATATTAGGGCCATAGGCCTTGCTTAGGCCTTTTTAGCAAATTTTAATCGTGCTTGCTCATGTTCATAAGCTTTACATAAATAGTAAAGTTAATAATGTTACACATTTTTTCAGGCAAAAAAGAATCAATTTTAGGGCCCTAGGTCTCAGCTTAGGCCTTTTTAGAAAATTTTAATTGTGCTTGCTCATGTTCATAAGCTTTACATAAATAGTAAAGTTAATAATGTTACACAATTTTTAGGCAAAAAAGAATCAATTTTAGGGCCCTAGGTCTCAGCTTAGGCCTTTTCAGAACATTTTAATTGTGCTTGCTCATGTTCATAAGCTTTACATAAAAAGTCAAGTTAATAATGTTGCAATTTTTTTCAGGCAAAAATAATCAATTTTAAGGTCCTAGGCCTCAGCTTAGGCCTTTTTAGAAAATAATAACGGTACGTGCTCATGTTCATAGGTTAACCTAAAAACTCAAGTTAATGATGTTGCACACTTTTCAGGCTAAAAGAATCAAGTTTAGGGCTCTAGGCCTCGGCTTAGGCCTTTTTAGCAGATTTTAATCGTGCGTGCTCATATTCATAAGGTTTACATAACAACTCAAGTTAATGATGTTGTACACTTATTCAGGCCAAAAGAATCAGTCTTAAAGCCCTAGGTCTCGGCTTAGGCCTTTTTAGAACATTTTAATTGTGCTTGCTCATGTTCATAAGCTTTACATAAAAAGTCAAGTTAATAATGTTGCAGTTTTTTTTCAGGCAAAAAGAATCAATTTTAAGGTCCTGGGCCTCAGCTTAGGCCTTTTAGAAAATAATAACGGTACGTGCTCATGTTCATAGGTTAACCTAAAAACTCAAGTTAATGATGTTGCACACTTTTCAGGCTAAAAGAATCAAGTTTAGGGCTCTAGGCCTCGGCTTAGGCCTTTTTAGCAGATTTTAATCGTGCGTGCTCATATTCATAAGGTTTACATAACAACTCAAGTTAATGATGTTGTACACTTATTCAGGCCAAAAGAATCAGTCTTAAAGCCCTAGGTCTCGGCTTAGGCCTTTTTAGAACATTTTAATTGTGCTTGCTCATGTTCATAAGCTTTACATAAAAAGTCAAGTTAATAATGTTGCAGTTTTTTTTCAGGCAAAAAGAATCAATTTTAAGGTCCTAGGCCTCAGCTTAGGCCTTTTTGAAAATTGTAATCGTGCGTGCTCATATTTATAAGGTTTACATAAAATGTCAAGTTAATAATGTCGCCCATTTATTCAGGCAAAAAAGAATCAATATTAGGGCCGTAGGCCTCGCTTAGGCCTTTTTAGCAAATTTTAATCGTGCTTGCTCATGTTCATAAGCTTTACATAAAAAGTAAAGTTAATAATGTTACACACATTTTTCTGGCAAAAATAATCAATTTTAGGGCCCTAGACCTCGGCTTAGGCCTTTATCACAAATTTTAATCGTGCGTGCTCATATTCATAAGGTTTACGTAAAAAGTCAAGTTAATAATGTTGCACATGTATTCAGGCAAAAAAGAATCAATTTTATTGCCCTTAAGCCTTTTTTTTTTTTTTTTTAGCTTAGGCGTTTTTAGAAAATTCTAATCTTACTGGTTTATAAGTTTACATAAAATGTCAAGTTAATAAGTTAATAATGTTGCACATTTATTAAGGCAAAAAAGAATAAATTTTATTGCCCTTAGGGCTTTTTTTTTTTTTTTTAGCTTAGGCGTTTTTAGAAAATTCTAATCTTGCTTGTTCATAAGTTTACATAAAATGTCAGGTTAAAAAAATCAAGAGGGGGGGGGGTAAAGATTGCCGTTTCTGGGCATATATTGAGAACTGAATTGGGAACTCCAAACGCATTTCGCGAAAACGGTCCATGTAAGCCAAGCGAGGCGAGAATTGCACTTTAATTTGAAGAAAAAAATTGCCGAGGATCCGAGGTACACCTAGTTTTGGGAGGGTGTATTTCGTAATATTATGTTCGGGGCCGCTGGAGTCTGTCAGTGTATCCAGGATGTTCCCCTTGAAGCGTCCGCGAGGTCCGTCATCTTGGGGGGGGGGGTTGGCTTTCCTCCAAAATGTTAAAATGGACGTAGAGCTGTAAACATTAGACCCATGCTTTATATAATGATTCTGTACACGACCACGAATTTTCAGGAATGTGGAGTGAAACTGAACCCCCCCGTTTCCAAGAGCTCTTCAGGGGTAACATCGAGGATACACTGATGACCGACTCCAGAGGTCCAGAATATAAAATTACGGAAGTTGGGGGTAGAGCCCTCAAAACCAAGCACCTCGTATCCCTTTTACAGACTTCACCAAATTTCTGGGGGAGGGGGGAAGGGCATACATAGTTTGGCACTAAACACAACATGAAGCATAGAAATTGCGAGCAAATCCCTTACCTTGAACACCTGTCTGCGCTCTTAGAAACTTGGGGGAGGGTGAATTCGTCCCACCCTCCTGAAAATTCGTGATCGTGTACAGAATCATTATATAAAGCAAGGTTCTAATGTTTACAGCTCTACGTCCATTTTAACATTTTGGGGGAAAGCCCCCTCCCAAAGCTCACGGACTTCGCAGACACTTCAAGGGGAACATCCTGGATACACTGACAGACTCCAGCGGCACAAAATATAATACTACGGAAGTTCGGGGTACAGTTCCCTCAAACCAAGTGTACCTCGGATCATCGGCAATTAATTTCTTCAAATTAAAGCACAATTCTCGCTTGGCTTACATGGAACGTTTTCGCGAAATTCGTTTAGAGTTCCTAAAAAGGCCTAAGCCGAGGCTTAGGGCCCTAAAATTGAATCTTTTTTGTCTCAATAAATGTGCAACATTATTAACTTGACTTTTTGCGTAAACCTTATAAATATGAGCACGCACGATTAAAATTTGCTAAAAAAGGCCTATGCGGAGGCCTAGGGCCCTAAAATTTATTCTTTTTGCCTGAATAAATGTGCGACATTATTAAGTTGACATTTTATGTAAACCTTATAAATATGAGCAAGCAGGATTAAAATTTTCTAAAAAGGCCTAAGCCGAGGCCTAGGGCTTGAAAGACTGATTCTTTTGGCCTGAATAAGTGTACAACATCATTAACTTGAGTTGTTATGTAAACGTTATGAACATGAGCACGCACGGTTAAAATTTGCTAAAAAGGCCTAAGCGAGGCCTACGGCACTAATATTGATTCTTTTTGCCTGAATAAATGGGCGACATTATTAACTTGACATTTTATGTAAACCTTATAAATATGAGCATGCAGGATTAAAATTTTCTAAAAGGGCCTAAGCCGAGGCCGTGGGCTTTATGACTGATTCTTTTGGCCTAAATAAGTGTACAACATCATTAACTTGAGTTGTTATGTAAACCTTATGAACATGAGCACGCACGGTTAAAATTTGCTAAAAAGGCCTAAGCGAAAGCCTACGGCCCTAATATTGATTCTTTTTTGCCTGAATAAATGTGCAACGTTATTAACTTGACTTTTCATGTAAACTATTTATGAACATGAGCACTGAACATGATTTTTATGAAAAACGTGTGAACATGATAAAACTTGCTAAAAAGGCCTAGGCCGAGGCATAGGGACTTAAAATTAATTATTTTTGCCTTAAAACTAAATCTTTGCGTTCTCTGTGACACGGAGAAATCAAAAGTGCAATTTGAGTATGATCCCCTAACGTTTCGGTGGTCTGTCTGTCAAACTTGCACCATGCTTCAACAGATCCTGTAATGAAATCCAGCGTTTTCGATAAACTGACCCTTCGGTGAAATGACCTTTCGATGAAATGAACTTTTTAGGTAAAGAGACCTTTCGGTGAAATGAACTTTTCGATCAAGTAACCCTTCGGTGAAATGTACCTTTCGATCAAGTGACCCTTCGGTGAAATGAACGCTTCGATCAAGTGATCTTTCGGTGAAACAATTTTTTCGGTGAAGTGATTTTCGGTCAAGTGACCCTTCGGTGAAGTAAACGTCGGGCAAATGAACCAGACCCCTTTTTTACAGTCATCCATCGTCCAACTTGCATCATATTTGCACCAGAGGAGTCTTGCGCCGATGGACCGTGGTTAGAAGGGGATATTGTCGGGGTTGTCTGCTTTTATAGTCCATACGTACGAGCGTGCGACGTCATGACAGATAATGTTCCGAGAAGACCTCTGTTATATTTCGTAGTCGACTGTTGAACAGTGCTGCCTTTGTTGGACTGTACGAGTTGTCTAAACCGGAGTTCACCTCTCACATCAGCCTTTCGATGTCCTGTGCAGTATTGCCTTCAGGTAGTTGCTTGACCACTCTCACCCAGTCCTTATACACTTTAACTACGGCGGCTCGTGAACAACCCACCAGTTCAGCCGTTTGGGAAATCGAGACACCAGCTCGCCGAACTCCCACAATCTGGCTTTTCTCAAAATCTGATAAATCCTTCCGATTACACATCACACTTCGATGTTTTCTGCCTACTGCTCCTTATACAGGGTTAGAAAAACGTCCAGCAGGCACACAGAGTCCCAACCAGTGCATGAGAAGCACAAGATGCAAATCAGGTGCTTTGAACACGTGCGTAGACGATGAGGAGCAAACATTTAAAAACGCAGACGAGCCCGTTCAGCGATATTAGCGTGCGCACATCACATGAGAATTGACGTATACGTCTGACCTGCGCAGAGTACCGTGTGTTCCTGGAGCAAGTGCTTCCCGGTTTGTTGTAGGATGTTCCGCTCACCACATGGGGGAGAGGTTGTGGTTTATGCATGATGGGGGTCCCAGCAGACTTTGCCACCGAGGTACGATGCTTCCTAAATGCGACATACCCCGGGCGGTGGATTGGAAACGGTGGACCTGTGACTTGGACTCGACGCTACCCGGACCTTAATCCACTTGACTTCTTCTTCTGGTGGCACATGAAAAGATTGGTGTACGAGCCATCTGCGGACTCTCTGGAAGATCTCGTCGCGCAAAACGCTATTGCTGCGGACAAGATCAACACAACGCCGAGAATCTACGATAGGGTGTGACAATCCTTCATTCGCCGGTGTGGGCTGTGCAGCGACGCCCTTGGACGCCAGTTTGAGCAGCTCCTTTAAGTCTTTCTCTGATGCGATTGGAATTGTGCAACTCATAAATTAGGTATGTATCTTTGTTTTCACTGTTGAAGGCTCAACGTGGATATGTAACTTTACTCTTTTCTGGCACTAGGAACGGAATGCGGCTGTAGGTTCCATTGCAAATATTATTCGCCGCCCCGGTGGCGCAGTGGTCTAAGGCGTTGGCCTCTGATCTTTCGTCCGAAGGGGTCCGGGTTCGAATCCAGGTGAGGCATGGATGTTGTGTTTGTCTTACGGCACTGGCTCTCTCCCTTCCCTGGAACCAGTGACCCTAAATTAGGGACGGGCGACTGCTTATAGCCCATTGAGTTGCTCACGGTGGTCGTTAAACCTCCAATCAAAAAAAAAAAAATAATAATAATAATAATATTATTCGTCTTGATGTGTACTATCAAACCTCTTGTTTTGTTGAAAGAGTTTACAATCACCCTGCTACGTCGGTGAACTAGCCGCGCCCAGTTTTGTTCAATGCGTGTTCACGTGTTCAATGGGCCGCATAGCTTTTTGATTGGGTTAGTCATACTTCAGTGATCACTCGGTGTAAATAAATTATAATGAATCGCGTTCTATATAGTGGTACAAAATTTCGATGTATTTTCTGAAAAGACATTGCAGAAGTAAGCTAAGAAGATCTGCAGTATCTACTTCTCCCCTTTCTTACGTTCTATGAGAAATGTGTGTTTTGTTTAATTTTTTAAGAGAAACAAATCTGTGAAAGTTGTTTTTATCTGTAAGAATATCAGGGTGGCTACTTAATGTTAAATGAAACGAAAATGGTAAACAGCAAACATTTACAGATTGAAGAGTGGAGTGTCATTATGTGAAAAACCAGTTACCTTCCTTCATTCCGGTGACTTATGAGGATACGAAAGACAACAAGTGAAAAACCAGTTACCTTCCTTCATTCCGGTGACTTATGAGGATACGAAATAGCGAAATCAGAGCAGGAAGTCTATAATGAATAAGCTTTTTCTCTAGCTAAACTAGCTAAAGCTAAGCTAATTATAATGGATAAACTCTTTCTACCAGCTAGCTAAGCTATCGTGAATATAGCTTGCACTAATATTATAATGAATTCAAATGGTTGTTCTTACTAGTTAATTAATATCATGAATAAAGTCTCCTGCTAGTAGTGTAGTAATAGTATTGAACAAACTTATAACTGGTAGTACTGTTGTAGTAGTAATTAGGATGAATAAAGTCTTAACGCTGGTTGTTAATAATAATCCACTAATTGACATAAACCTAACAGCCAGACAGAGATCTGACAAAAACTATGAATTGAGAAAGACGTACTTACTACAAAGTTCTTTTATTATGTACGCTTGATCATCCAACGCACACACACAACTCTTTTCACAATAATCAAGAATCAAACTAATCACATAGAACGAAGCTCTCCATACAGCAACAAACTCTCTCCCTACGACAACAACGCTCTCCGTATAACAACAACGATCTCTCTTACAACAACGCTCTCCGTATAACAACAACGCTCTCCCTAAGTCTCGTTGAATGCGCCTATTTATACTGGCTACCACCACGTCATGACTTACACTCATTGCCAGATCTCATTCAGTGGGTGAAATAATATTTCGTTCAGTAAGAAGATAATTTACATAGTAAAATAAAATAACCAGAGATAGTAAAATCAAAAGGAAAGTGAATATAGAGTATACGTTACAAGTCTTTGAAACGTCCGTGGTAAACAATGATTTATCACAGATGTCATTCATCATTGATAGAAGCATATCCGCGAATGATGTCGATAAAATGTCTACATCATCTCTCAGGAATCGTAGATATTGAAAGGGACGGGAGTATATAAGGATATGCGCACAAATATAGTTATGTATCGAAACGATAACATTTCTTCTCACAGTACGCTTGGATAGAAAAAATAATCCCGATGCAACCGGGGAGGAAACTTCCTACCGTAAGTGAACAACAACAGACTGGATGAGGAATAATTTATACACATTTCTTGTTAGCAGATAAACTGCTATAAAATGAGTCTAATGACACTTATATTTTGAAGAAGGCTTTTTGAAGTGCTGTATGAGAGAGAAAGCTCTAACATTTTTCATTAACGTGAAACAGAGGTACTGGGGCAATAGCTCTAGTGAGAAACTGGAGTTTTGGAGCAGGAGAAGAATTCTTCTTATCCCTCTTCGACTTCCAGAAGAACTATTTATTTTGCAGAACAATTAAGCACAACTGCTTGAGAGCTGAATTCTGAGTAAAGGCTTAAATATTTCGTACGTGTGAGGAAAAGTCTTAGAACAGAATTTTATGCTGGAAAAGGTGCAGATGCAAAACAAAACAAAAAAGCAGGCGAAGATCCGGATGTATTCATATTTTTCGCTCCTTACCTAGGACAGAGAGGGGGGTGGGGGTGGGAGGCAAAAGAAATCTGTTATCCGGTGGGTCGCAAACAGTCGAAACCACTGAACGGATGATGATAAAAAGCGTAAAATCGCTCAGAACACTAGATGAATGTTTGGTGCTATGTATCTTTCCCGACACTAGTAAAGTAAATCCCAAGTAAAAATTCTGATGCAACGAAAATGGGTAACGGAAATAGTCAAAATCATTGTTCAAATCCGAATGATGTTCCATAAAGCGACGCAACAATAGTTAATTCCATTGTTACTCAACAACATATTTTGCTAAAATATTGCCAAATATTATTTTATCATGCTTTACATAAACGTAACGATATCTCATTGCAATCTACGTAAGTTACGAGAACTTCATGCTAAATGTGGTAAGAGCCATTATAAAAAATGTATTTTTGATGCTGTGAAAACGGTGCGTCGTAGTGAAATTCGGCTTCCTCTCCCATTCCCCTCAAGGAAAAGGGGTTACCTGCTAAAGGGGAGAGTTTTAAAATGATAACACAATGGGGTATATAACCTGTAGATATCCTAAACAAAAAGTTACCAATCCTCCTCACTAACACACTGCGATTCAGCTTTTTCTTTTGCCTTCAGGTCAGATTTTGGCTTGCGCATGCGCAGATGGACATTCGTAGCATTATCACATTTAATTGATGTCACGGTCGTTCCGTTCGTTCAAACCAAATATACACTGAAGTGCCAGGAAAAACTGGTAAACCAGTCTAATACTTGGTAGGTCCCCCACGGGAGCGCAGGACTGCAGAAATACGACAGGGCATGGACTCCACTAGTTTCTGGAAATATGCTGTAGGCAATGCACACCGTACTTCCTGCAGAGCGTTCCACAATTCGGGTGTATTCCGAGGTCTGTGTTTGATGGTGCGTTGCATGGCATCCCAAATGTGTTCTATAACGTTCAGATCTGGGGACTTGGCTGGGAATGGCAACACCCCGAACGCAGATTAATGCACTTCTAACCATAATGGGGCGTCTCGACGCTTGTGTGGAGGTGCATTGTCCTATTCGAACAGGCCCAACCCATTAGCATGAATGCAGGACATAAACGGGTGTACCTCGTCAGAAAGGATGCGCACATAGCGTTGGCCGGTCGCAGACGTTTGTAAACGTACCAGCGGTCCCAGTGAAGTTCAGATAAACACACCCCATACTATTACGGACCCCTCACCAGCCGGTACAGTTCCCTGTTGACAGGCGGGATCCATGCCTTCATGGGGTTTGCGCCACACACGAATCTTTCCATCTGACCGATACAGTTGGAAACGCGAATCGTCAGACCAGGCTAATTGTTTCCAGTCATCAAGTGTCCAGTGGCGGTGTTGCCATGCCCAAGCGAGGTGAATAGCTCTGTCTCGTGCGCCCGTCAAGGGTACTCGAGTTGGGCGTCGGCTCCCAAAGCCCATATCGTGCAGGGTACGTTGCACAGTCCGGATGATGATGTTTGTTGAGGCTCCAGCACTGAATTCCGATGATACTTGCAAGAGTGTTGCACGCCTATTGCGTAAAACGATTCTTGACAGCTGACGATGGTCATTCACCCAATGTCTTTTTACGGTCACACTGGTATCGTAGGTTGGAGTTTTTGCCGGAATTCTTGTAGTCACGGTGCACCCTTGCAATGATCGTCCGTGAAAATCCGAACTTCGTTTCTACCTCCGAAATGCTATGGCCCATCTCACGAGGGCCAACTATGACACCGCGTTGAAAATCGCTTAAATCATTATTACTTGTCATGAAAACATCTCTGCCAGCTGGCAAGGATGTCTATCGCTTTATATACGCACTGGCGGACGCAACCTAGTACGCGCATAGGTGACGTTGCTATGTATTTTGCATAAGCTCGTCTGCACCAGTTTTGGTGGCACTTCAGTGTATAGTAATAATAATAGAAATGAATATTGATTTTGATAAACAAAACAGTAGAAATACTATTGCCGCCTTTATATTGTTTAATAAATACAGTATTTACTTATCCTTTTCATTGATTACGACAATAACATTTATAACGAAGTAAATTTCTCCGTGATTTTTGGTCTACGCCGGGATTCGAACCCGAGTCCGCTTATTCCCGAACAAGTCGCTCTACCAACTGAGCTACGCAGACGTTCATTCTGATTGCTATCTGCCTTTATGTCGTGTGCGTCCTGCTGGAAGGTACGTCACTCCCCCCCCCCCAGAAAGAGGGCCCCGGGGGCATGGCCCACGGGTCAGCCGTGACCATGAATCGTTGCAGGCAGCCATTCACTGTAGAACGTGCACTTGAAAACTCCCAGTCAATCTGGTGTGTGGAATGCAACATCACACACATTTATTTTTCGAAGCGCTGGAGAAAGGATTCTCTGATTTTTTCCTATCTCGCGGTGTGGAAATAATATCACACCAATGCGAGATTTTGAACGGTCGGGTCATCCGGATAGTTCGGGCGCCATTATAACGATGTAAATTTCTCCGTCATTTTTGGTCTACGCCGGGATTCGAACCCGAGTCCGCTTATTCCGGAACAAGTCGCTCTACCAACTGAGCTACGCAGACGTTCATTCTGATTGCTATCTGCCTTTATGTCGTGTGCGTCCTGCTGGCAGGTACGTCACACATTCATTATCCACCTATACCCAAGTACCGCTCAGCGTCAGGAATTAGTAAACCTTATTGTTTGTTATTGTGATTTAATACCACTTAGTATGTACCGGACTGTGTCTCGGTGTGGTCATAAGTGACCGAATAAATGCATTGTATTGTTACAAGCAGTGCCGGCCCCCTAATTTAGTGACCACTGACTCCGGGATCGTACGAAAGCGCATATCTCACTTTGAGATCGCAGCCCTTTCTCGATCGATGAGCATGAAGCCAGTACCATTTACCCCTTGGCTACCTTGGACGGCAGCGCGAAATCATAACATGAACACATTTTCATTATGTAAAAATTGAGTTAATATTAAACTCTACGCTACATAGGCTGATGATTAAGTGACTCCCGATGTCCTTTGGCTGCTGGTTAAATATAAGTAAATTGGTATCCTCCAACATCATTACATTCTTCTTACTATAGATGGCATTGCTTGTACAGGAGTTTGAATAGAATAGCAACATGGTAGAAAACAGATTAGAGGGAGAATAATGTGGACCTTTCTAGAAGCATAGCCTCACTAGGCGATTATAGTGAAGGATATGTCTCGCGTTACCGAAGGAAGATTTGCACTTGCAGCAACGTTACAAAGTCACCCGTCTGCCATTTTGCACCAGAATATTCCAGAAACAGAGTTCCAGGTATGGTTTCCAGCAATGGCATCAGCGTCTAACTAGCTGCGGAAGGGGATTTCCTCGAAGGTCATAGAACCCGCTAGTGCACAGGTACGCACACATTTTGTTCTACAGGTGCATTTCGGGATTTTAATTTTCCCGCCTCGAATGTCGTCCATGTTCAGGAGTAACGATTTAGGTGAAGTAGGAAATTACTCACTAATAGTTACTCATCAGAAAGTGAACGTTATCACTCTTTATGATTTCCAATGTTTCAGTCTTCTCAATCTAAACTAATCATCGTAAGATCTTTCCTTGTAATTTTCCACATCGCGATTCTTTATTTATCAATATACCAATTTCTAAGGCTTATAATTTAAGATGCAGAATCTGGCTGTTGGTTATTAAAGTAAATTGAAGCGAATAGTAAGCTGATCACTCGGGTATACGATGTTATGAATAGTTTTATAAACTCGTCATTTGTGTATTTTGAACAATAGATAGATGCCGGAAGTGCGACTTCAAAAAAAGTTATTTCCTTTTGATTCTATAGAAATACCAATGTGAAGATATCGAAGTAGGGGTATTTTTGGAATGACGATGATTTTTCTTGACTGGAAAAATCAATAGAGACTGAAATTTCAGTTCAGGCTTTTATTTCATTTGAAAAGGAACAGTTTCTTTCGAAGTTTCTCTATTGAAAAGTCCTATTTCGACTTTTTCATCTAAAGCCAGCGGACGGTGTCAAATTGGCGTTCTATTCTTTTCTCTTTTTGTTTCACAAAAATGAACTCACTGTGTTTGAAGTTCTATCCCAGTTTCGTGATGTGCGCTAAAAAAATAAATTACTGTCGTACGTCATAACATGAACACATTTTCAACACATGTACATTACCAAATGCAAATGTAGGCAAGGTACATCTGACAACTATCTACGTATTAGCAAACTTGTGACCTACCTCAGAGGTGACGCTCATGTCAAGACGACAAAGTTGCAGCCGCAAACTATGTCGGTGTGGCTTACTTGGAAAAGCATTTGGTCCCGCAGCAGAAGGATGCGAGTCCGAGTCCGCGTCCGCCACCGACAAATTTGTGTTTTCACATTGGCGCCCGAACGCAAAAATGGATCTACTTGCCGTTACGTTCTTTGAAACATGTGTTGTGTTCCTTATACACATCGCCTGGAATTAATAAGAATTCCTTCTTCGCTTGGAAAAATGTGTGATGCTTCTTCCCCACATCGCCTGGAATTAATGAGAATTCCTTTTTTGCTAGGAAAAATGTGTAATGCTTTTCCACAAATCGTCTGGAATTAATGAGAATTCCTTCTTCGCTTGGAAAAATGTGTGGTACTTCTTCCACATATCGTCTGGAATTAATGAGAATTCCTTCTTCGCTTGGAAAAATGTGTAATGCTTCTTCCACAAATCGTCTGGAATTAATGAGAATTCCTTCTTCGCTTGGAAAAATGTGTAATACTTCTTCCACAAATCATCTGGAATTAATGAGAATTCCTTCTTCGCTTGGAAAAATGTGTGTTACTTCTTCCACACATCATCTGGAAGTAATGAGAATTCTTTCTTCGCTTCGAAAAATGTGTGATGCTTCTTCCACACATCGCCTGGAATGAATGAGAATTCCTTCTTCGCTTGGAAAAATGTGTAATGCTTCTTCCACAAATCGTCTGGAATTAAAGAGAATTCCTTCTTCGCTTGGAAAAATGTGTGATATTTCTTCCACACATCGTCTGGAATTAATGAGAATTCTTTCTTTGCTTGGAAAAATGTGTGATGCTTCTTCCACACATCGTCTGAAATGAATGAGGATTCCTTCTTCGCTTCGAAAAATGTGTCATGTTTCTTCCACACATTATCTGGAAGTAATAAGAATTCTTTCTTCGCTTCGAAAAATGTGTGATGCTTCTTCCACACATCGTCTGGCTTAATAAAAATTACTTCTTCGCTTTCAAAAATTTGTGATTCTTCTTCCGCACATCGTCTGGAATTAATGAGAATTCCTTTTTCGCTTCGGAAAATGTGTTATACTTCTTTCTCACATCTTCCGGAATTAATGAGAATTCCTTCTTCTACAGTGAGATCCTTCAAGCATGGTTTGCCGGTTAATCCGGAAACTTTCGATTCTGTCACAGCCCTTTGTTAAGGGAGAGAGAGAGAGAGAGATACGTGACGTACCTACCTCAGAGGTGACGCATACATGTATGTGAAGACGCCAAGTAGCAGAGATAAATCCTTATCGGTGTAACTTAATTGGGAAAGCATTAGGCTCTGGAGCAGGAGGATGCAGGTTCCAGCATCGCCAGTGGAAAATTTGTTTTTTCACAAACTATCTTCATGGCAAGTGCAATGAGCAAACTACGATCTTCCTGAAGTGGTAAGTAAATCAAACTCAAAAAATAAAATTGAATTAGTATCAGTTAACTAAGTCTTATTTCTTAGGTTTGATAAGTCGAATTGTGGTGCTAAAAATTTAGAACGGTTTCAAAACTTATATAGAAATTTCTACCTTTAAAAGAGCCGTTCTTATATTGTCCCATCAGTTCGCATGTTCACAGTACATAAAGCTTTGAAAGGGTATCTAACAAAAATATACTGTTGGAATCGTAAAAAATATCGGGGACCTGCATTTTTACGATAAGTAATAATAACAAATGAAATATCAAGGTATTGCGTACCTAATACTGAACTATATATCGCTCGTTACACGCTCAGTAAGACACGTGCTTCCACCCCGAGAGAAGCCTAAATTATGCAACAAGTCTTGGTTAGTTAAAAGGTATTTACAAAGAAAACGTTTTAGTTAAAATATTAATTTACAATATTCAATTAAACACTCACTCATTGGAATACTCATACATCTAAAAATATCCATTAATTAACACATCTCATTAGAAAGAACTAATACTCATCGGGTTGGGAGGCACGGTTCACTTAAAAAACACTTCGTCGACGTTATCACCATGAGTGCTTTCACGGTCCCATGGACTGCACATCAAGCCACCAACATCTGGGAGACGCGCGTTCGGGTCCCGCTCCAAGACGATGAAATTTTAAATAAAACAGTAAATGACAGATATTATATGACTTACCATCATTGTCACATTTACACCAAAATCGTATTGTCATCTTCAAAATTTGTATTATACGGTGTAATCCCGTATTTCTTTCATGACCAGTCATATGTAAAAAAGTATGAGCTCAAAAAATTTTCAATGTTCCATAGCCTAACACTGTTGGAAAAATAACCGCCATTTTTTGTTCGATGACACAGAATGGACCGCGGATGACCTATTGGTCAATGTTCGTAACTGCCACGGAGAAACCTCAGGTTCAATTCCAGGCAGGTACAAACGCTCGAACCACTAAATATCCGCCGTGCGTCGGATGGGCACGTTAAGCCGTCGGATTCTGGGTACTCCCCCCCCCTGTAATAAATAAGGGCGGCTTCCTCCCCTTTCTACATCGCTTCCGTGTCACAATTCCTATCTGGCACTCAAGCCCAAATCTCCTAGCTTCCTATTTCTAAGGGTTGTTTAAGACCTGGGGTCAGACACTCCCTTCCTAAAATCCTCTACATATGATCTGATCTCATGACGCAACATTGTTGGAAAGAACTAGATCAGTGTCTGATCTTGACTTTTCAGAAGCATTTCACACTTTTCAGAATCTTATTTTTCTGGTGAATGATTTATCTTCATCGCTATATCTGTCGAGCGCTTGAAAAGAACTCATCAAAACCGAGAACCGCCACGTGACATGTGGAAAGTTAAATTAAGGACTGTCGTCACAAGTAAAAAATCAAGACGATGTAGTCCCGAGGAAGCTGGACCGTAGTTCCAAGCGAAACTATAGTAGACGTTAAGTTGTAAATAACTACATTTATAAACGCTGATTTTCTATATTAAAATGGAAATATATTTATGCAATATCTATAGTTCATCAATTTAAATAAAAGCGTAACGTTTACTATTTAGACAAAAATGAAGTTGTAAACGCTTGTTGAGGACATGAAAAATGTCGCTTACTTGATAAATGATGCCGGTACTGTTTTATTTAAATTATATCTGTGGATTAAAAGATTACGTGCTTACGTATACTTAATATGTCTCTCTTTGCTGCTTTTCGTAAAAGAACATATACAGGGGTTGAACAAATTTATATGAGCACCTGGGAAATAAGCGTCATGTCTTTATTAATAACGTGCTGGACAACCATTTGCCTGTAATACAGCTTTCAACCTTGTTGGAATAGATATATGCAGCTTTTGGATACTTTGCAATGGAATATTGTACCATTCGTCGATCAGAGCATCAGCCAATAGTTTCAGATATAGTGGAAGAAGGAATATGATTCTCACTTTGCTCTGCAAATTTGCGAACAGTGGTTCCATGACATTCATGTCAAGTGATTGAGCTTGGCAGGTCAGATGGTGAAGTGCATCCGGGTGCTCCAGAAACCAAGACTGAACTGTTCTGTCTGTGTTTATGGGTGCATTATCATCTTGAGAAAATGGCATCATTGTTGAGAAACATCATTTGGACCAAAAGATGCACTTGATTCCCAAGAATATCCGAGTACTCACTGGCAGTGACTTGATCATATGAATAATGATGGAACCAGCCGAATAACAAGAAATGGCCGCCCAAATAATCACAGATCCACCCCATTTGACAGTAGGAACCAGATATTCCGAACTGCACGCTTCCTTGGTGGTTTTTCGTATATAAACCCGACTTACTGTTTGGTAATAATGTACAGTCATTTGCAAAAGTTTAAGAACACCTGCCAATTTATTGAAAATCAGGATTTTCAAACAAACAACTAACTACTAGTCAGAGATATTTGAAAAAATGACACCACAGATGAATACTTATATTCTTTAGAACACAAAAAGACTGAAATCAGTACTTTGTGTGGCCACCTTTGTTTTTTTATAACAGAAAGAACAGATGTGGCATACTCTCAATGAGGTATTTGCAGTAGTCCTTTGAAATATCTTTGCACCACACGTACTTTATCGCGTCAATCAAAGCTTGGGAATTTGATGGCTGTTTTTCTACTACTTCGTCTTTTAAAATAGTCCACACATTTTCAATGGGGTTAAGATCGTGACTATTACTGGGCCAGTACTGTTATGTTTTTCCACTGCATTTAGTCCTTTTCTGTCTTTGATCTGTAGCATGGATTACCACCATGCATAACGATTGTGCATTTGTGCACTTGCATATGAGTTAACAACTTATCACGTAACATTTCCACATAAAAAGGATCAGTCATGGAAGTGCCTGTCGACAAAAAAGGATAATGAAGCAGTACCGGATGCAGACACAGCATCCCAAATCATCTGACTAAGGGATATCTCACGGTGCTAACGGTATATTTTTCATCAAACATTTTGTATTTTGGTCGTGGAACATGTGCTTCACGTGATTCAAATTAACGCACAGTTGATTCATTGGAAAACAGAACTTGGCTCCAACTTTCAGCAGTCCACGTTTGATGACGCTTTGCAAAATGGAGTCCCTTCTTTTTCATGACAGAGGTTTTGTGTGCAGGTTTATAAGACTTGAACCCAAAATCTTTGCTAAGACGTCGGGAAACAGTGCTTGTAGTAACATCACACCCTTTTGAATGTAGTATTGATTTTCTTGCACGAAATCCTCGGATAACGCATTACTATTCTTCTTATGGTATTGTCATCACATGCGGTTGTTTCCCTTGGATGTCCACTTCTCTTTCTCGCTAAATTGGCATGTCTCTTGATATTTCATGATCGTATTATAAATAGCAGTCTTGCTCACATTCACTTTTCTGCCTATGTCACGTTTAGAGTTCCTTCATGATATAAAGTGACTATTTGTGCCCTTTGAGTTGTTTGCTATGTACAAAATTCGTACAAAACCTCACAGCATGAAAACCAGAGCATTCTTCACCCAACTCCATCAACAGCTACCGCTGTAGGATGATGCAACACTGACAGGAAGTTGAGTAATACAGACAGTAGCTGACACAAACGGCAGAAATTTCCTAATACCAGCAGGTGGTCTTAAACTTTTGCAAATGACTGAAAATGAGTACTCATCAGACATACCACATGTTTTCATTCATCAGGTGTCCAGCTTTTACTGTATGCTCATCGCACTGTCTTTTTTCGAATTACAGTGTTGGTTTCGGTATTTAAAGGTTTGGCAATTGAAGCTCTTCTATGGATGTTAGCTTTATGAATTTCTTTGCAGACTGTTTTTGTGGAAGGAGTATCTTCCAGGAAGATATTGAATTCTGGTGTCAATTAGGCTCCCTCCAAACTCTCTGCCTACCGTCTGCGCAGATCAAGGTGTACCGATACTCATTGAACCACGTGACATTTCCAGTCTTCAAGTGTCTAGTCACGATGTTCCTGGCACCACTGTAGACGAACCTTTCGGTTCTTTGCAGAAATCAGTGGTTTTCGTACAGGCATGCGACTGCCAATACCGATCCATTTCAATTCCTTACACATAGTTCGATGAGACATGGGTCTGGAACAGTCCTGTTTCTCCGTGTAGGCCTTTTCAGACGAAGGCGATCTTGTTCCTGATAGATTGTCGTCACACCACAATTTCGCCTCCATAGATAACCAATGTGAGTTATTTTACCACTGACAAAGACACAGGATATCTCACCTTTTGAAACACCAGTTAGCTTTTCTATTTTCGAAATCGTCCCTCCAGCTAGACTAACACAAAATAAGCCACACAGAAAGATATTTTCTTTCTCTCCTTGTGATCAATAATGTTGATGATTACTGACGAGTAGCAGTCTTAAATTGTTGCCTAAGTCCCGTGACTACGTATTCTGCAAATACGTTGCGCACAGTAGTTTGCAACGTATTGCATCACGTGCAAAAACTGTGAATTTTTAAGTTTAACTTTTTTAACTAACTAAATTTCCTAATTATTTCATTGTTTATATGACTAGATGCAACATGTAATGGAGATTTAAAAACTGTCTTATTTTTTCCAGTAGCTAATTCTGTTCGTAAGATATGACATTCAATATGGGGTTTGACAAAACACATTGAAATTCACGTTAGCTGTGTATCAGTTGCTACAGCCAATTACAGACATTCTTTAACTTGATTGGATGCTTCATAATGCTATCCTAATCCTACTCCAGACTTTATGAGGGTTGACGAAGAGCTACTAGAGTACTGACCCGGGTACTGGCCCCCCGGTAATAAATAAGGGCGTCTTCCTCCCCCTTTCTACTTCGCTTCCGTGTGACTTTCCTATCGAGCACTCTAGCCCAAATCTCCTAGCTTCCTATTTCTAAGGGTTGTTTAAGACCTGGGTTCAGACACTCCTTTCCTAAAATCCTCTACATATGATCTACTAGAGCATTGTAGTGGTTGTTTCTTGTTGTTATTTTGGGTAAAATTTGGGTATATTCTCAATGATGGCTAAAACTGCGGAAGTGCCAACAGCGTAAAAAAATAGTTATTCTGCATGAAGAGGGGGTATATTCTTCAAGGCAAATCGCTGAAAGAGTGGGCTGTAATCAATCGACAGTTATTAGGCTACTGAAGAAATTGAAAGACACTGGTGATATTAAAAATATGCGTCGCAGTGGAAGGCCATGATCCACTACAGCAAGGCAGGACAGAGTGCTCACAAAGCTAAGCCTGGCAGACAGGAGGCTTAGTTCACCTGAATTGCTTTAAAGATGGTCTGGATTGACTGATGTTACTGTTAGTACATCTACCGTTAGGAGGATGCTGTTTCACTATGACTGACGTGGTTGCAAAGGCAGGCGTGAAACACTATCAACTGAAAACCAAAGACAGTGTAGACTTCAGTGGGCAAAACAGCATGTCTTGTGGACAACCAAGCAATGGAAAAATGTTCTTTTCAGTGATGAATCAGAATTTTGCCTTAATATGAATCAGAGTAATGCCTATGTAAGGTCATTCAAGCATGGAGAATTCCTTCCAAGTTCCTTAGTGACTACTGTTAAGCATCCAGTAAAGGTCATGGTTTGGATTTGCATGTTTGCCCATGGAGTTAAGAACTTCTAATTTGTTAACGGTACGGTAAATGCCCATAATACAACTGGATGTTATATAACAAGATGCTGCCGTCATCTAGAAGATTTTATGACGGCAATTTTATTTTTCAAAATTACAGCGCTCCTTGTCATCGTGCTAAAGTACTGTAAACGTGGGTTCAGGGGGGGGGGAATGTTCAGCATCTTGATTGGCCATCACAGTCACGGGACTTAAACCCGATCGAAATTTTGCTGACCAAAGTGTCGTATGAACTACCAAAAAAAGAAGCCATCAACCCAAATTCAACTCATTGAAGATGTAATTCAAATTTGGAATCGTATTGTTCAACCCAATCTTTAACAAAACCTTGTTCACAGCATGCCAGCAAGATGCAAAACTGTGATTAAAGCTAAAGGCTGGACAGCAAAGTGTTAGGTATATTTTATAATTTTGCATGCTTCATTATATTTCTGTATTTAAATGTTATTTCATTCCTTATTGATTACAAGAACGATTTATTGCTGTAAACCTAAGTATTGGATAAATGATCCTTTTCATAATATTTTCAACTTGGTCATGATTTTTGTATTGTATCTGAAGAACAGAAGTAGCTACAGGAAAAACTACGACATTTTTGAAATCTCCATTAAATGTTGCATTTAGTGTCATATAAATGATGAAATTAGTATGAAAATTAGTTAGTGAAAAAAAGAGTTTATAATTCACAGTTTTTGCTGGTGTAACTTACCAAAAATAACTTAAATTGGTGCGAAAAGTATTGAATTAGAAACAATACTTTTCACACCACTGTAAGTTATTTTTAGTTACATCTTCGTAACGGTTTAAAATTCAGTGGCCAGTTTGTGTATACATATATATTTTTTAATTACTATTAACGCCTTTTGGGGCATGAACGTGTTTTCTTTAGTGAACTTAATCAAAGTTGAAATTGTCCGGATATTGCAAGATCACAGATGGTACTCACAAATGGTCTGGAAACAAAGAAAGAAAAAAAAACTCAATCGCTAGATTTTCTGTTAACCGACGCATGGTCGTACAACTCGGAGCCCATTTTTCTATTTCCTAGTTTTCTCCCGTTCGTTTCAACCTCTCCTTTTAGACAGACCACAGAAGCATATCGTGATAAATGTTGATAACAGGGGAGTACGTCGAAGAGTAAACAAAGTAAAGTATTACTGTCGAGGGAGACATTTGTCTCAGGCATTTAATAAAAATAAAGCTAGTGCTTAATACTCAGTATATAAATATGATCAACCATGGGTTAAGTTGCTCATACTGCTAAAGCCAATTTGCAGCGTACACTGTTTTTCTTTTATTTATTTCCTTCCAGAAAAATGGATTTTCCTGTTGAAACTTAATAAGAGTTTTTTTAAGCATAGTCTTCAGTGTGACCAAAATCTGAAAATATGCTACAGGAAAGAATATACCAACTATTCTTCCCTCAATGTATTTTAGTTACTGGGCTTCTCTGAAGCACAGTCTCTTCGAAACTATTATTTCAGTTGATGTCCTATTACTGGATTTTTTCGGTAAACAAAGAAGAGCTAAAGCTGTTTAATAGATAACATCAGATTTAAAAGTTGCATTTCTTGAACGCCTATTTGAAAACAGATTTTTGTCGATAACAGGCATTAACAAATCATGATACATAAGATATTAAGGCAAACGTTAGTTTTATGTCGGTAAATTAGAAGCAAGGTATATGAACGAAAAAAAAAGCAAGAATGAACGTAAACAAGAAGCAGGGTGTATGAGCGGTCTTGCCGAAGCACCATCACAAAACATTAAAAGTAGGCGCTCATTCAGTATGTACGCTATACACACACAGATCGAAAAAATACGTGGACCTCGTTACGAATAAGAGTAATTACTCGACGCGGAGTAGGTTCCATGAGGAACTTTAGTTCATTTTGGTCTAAAGATGGCCATTCGTGGAGCAAAGTATCGCGGAACTCCGTTCCTCTTGATGAAACAGAACATCGACGTTCAATTACTCTTTTCAGTACGTTCACACTTTTTCAGTAGGAATGAAATCAAAAGCCAGGATAAATGACCGAAATCCTTATGCTCTTTTTTTGTTGTTGTTGTGTTTTTTGATTGAAGATTTAACGACCATCGTGTGCAACTCAATGGGCTATAAACAGTAGTCCATCCGTAATTTAGGGCCACTGATTCGAGGGAAGGAAGTGAACCAGTGCTGTAAGACAAACACAACACCCGTGCCTCACCGGGATTCGAATCCGGACCCTTCACGGACGAATAATCATAAGACAGCTCTCAGACCACTGCGCAACTGGGACGGCATCTTTATGTTCATTAACTCACTCTTTCATGACAGTGTCACGATGTGGTGCTACTTTGTCTTCCATAAATATGTCATGCCATGTACCAAAAAAGTGTTTCATTTCAGGGTGAACTTGGTCCGCTACAACATTCAGGTAATCAATGGATATCATCTTAGCTTCAATTGGTATCAGCGAATCTAGTCCGTACCGTCAGATAGAACATCCCCCGTAGCATAGTGCCATCTCTAGATGCTTGGATTATTGTGTTAACAATCGCTGCCGGGTCCATCCCTTCGTGAGGTCCTCGCCACATCTCATGTCAACCATTACTGCAAACTAGGGTATATTGTGAGATTCATCTGACCCCATCACTTTCTTCCATTTTACTACTGTCCATCATTCACAGTGGCCTCGGCAAGTGTTGAGATGGGCCCGCGCCGAGCCCGACGCCAAACCTGAGCCCGGACTGGACTCGGGCTGCATAATTTTTACAACGTCTGGGTCTCTAAGTGTGAGAGAGAACTTTCATGTTTTATTTTATACATGATTTTGTATGATTTAGCATACGAGACTTTCCTTCCTCTTCCTATTTGGATAAGACCATTCTTCGGCGTCTGCGTGGAGAGTGGGCACACGTGAAGCCAATTTATTCTGGCATTGAATAGAAAATGCCATATGCTAGGCATTAGTGGATTTCTGTGGAGAAAGAAAACCTTCTTCAAGAAGTACAGGTATCAGATAGTAGATAGCACAGCATCAAAAATTCTTCCCTAACCTCTACGTGACAGCTTCTTGCAAATTCTATTTTAGGTTCTATCGGGCTCGGGAGGACATACTTTGTGCTCGGACGGGCTCGGGATGACATATTTTGGGCTTGACTGGTTCGGATTCCTAAAATTGAACTAGAACTCAGCATTGCTCGGTTCCACTGTAAGCAGATTTTTCTGTTTTTGTTGACACAAAAGATTTACGAACGGGCAGAAGACTTCCAAAGTAATTTCTTTAAGCATGGCTCGGGTCAAAATAATCTGCTTCCGGCCTTAGCTGAATTTCGCAGTCATTTGCTTAGCACTGGAAGAATTGTTCTTTACTACACTCCTCCTCACAGCAGGACCGTCATGCTCTTTAAGTCTAGTTTCCTTGCCGCCATTATATCTTTCGGATATGGGAGATACCTTTTTCTTTCCAGTCGCTGAATATATTAGAAACTGTCGATTTTCAGGTGCCTGTAATTTTTTTGTTTTGCTAATAGTGGTTCGCCTTAAACGCTGACTTATGATTAGACCTTGATCAGATTTCGATGAATGTTCGGTTTTTCTCATGCTTCGATAGGTTACTGCAGCTGAATAATCTGTACGCCTTCGGTTAAGTATAAGGCAAAACATTATAAGCCGGTGTGAAAAGTTAATTTTGCATATTTAACAATTAATACAGACGCTTGACGTGGACTAGAAACATCAAACAGAGGTCATCGCTCTTTCCACGTTTATAAGTGAGTCACGGAAAATTATAATTCTCGACGACTGGGTTCGATTCCCGGTGGCGGCCAATAAGAATTTTCCGTGACTCACTTATAAACGTGGAAAGAGCGATGACCGCTGTTTGATGTTTATAGTCCAAGTCAAATGTCTGTATTAATTATTCATTCGAATTCTAATTATTTGTTCAGTTGCTGTTTACCATCTTTGGTGAATCCCCAGCATTATGTGGGGCTCCAAGAAGCAACCTGCCAAATTGGCTTAGCAGTAAGCGTATGCGAGTCTGGCGGAATTCGAGTCCGCTGTGGCGCAGTAGAAGCATATCCGGCGCGTAACTGGAAGACCCTGGGTTCGATTCTCGGTGGTGGCCAATGAGAATTTCCGTGACTCACTTATAAACGTGGAAAGAGCGATGACCTCTGTTTGGAATTTTGCATATATTGGAGTTTTTTGTCTGTGGCTGTCCTGTCATTATTGGTCGTAAATCTTTAGCTGGTATGTGTATGAAAGAATTTTATTTATTTAGTGTTTTGTGGGTCTTCATACTTAAGGGACCATGTATTAGTAAAAAAAAACCACTCTAGCTTGTACAATGCACAGTATACTCCTATCAGAATAGATCGGGGGTTTTCTAGTTTACTCACTTAGTAAAGAATGCTTTAACTACGTAGAAAATAAGTGACATATTCTCTTATCTGTTTTTCTCTTACTTCCAATTGAGCTGGAACGTTATAGATATCGATATAGGTAGAAAGATAGATGGAGTTCGAAGCTCATAAAATAAGTTAAAACGCTTTCCATCTCAAATAAAGGTACAGGAAACTAAAAATAAATGTTCTCATACACGAAGCGGAAGGCCAGCTCCTTTCAACAGTCGTCAGTCGTTTATCACTTTTTGATTTTTACTCGCGGCGTCTTTCTTTGAGATTATTGTAAATTCTGTTCGTTGTTCACCAAAATACATTATTGAGCTGAAAAAATATGGTTGTACGTTCCATACGTTTGTGCTGTGAAATTAATCACAAAGCGTTGATTCCCTTTCAACGTGTTCTTTCCAGTGTATACTTGCGATGTTCTTCTCAACAAGAAGTGATAATCCTCCTTGAAATTCAGTCATTTATTCATATTGCCATTTATTAAGGCAATACTTTGTATGAAACACAAGCATCTTAGCCTACAAATTTGGAAGTTCATCTCGAAATTTTCCCGGTGTTCGAAAGATTTATGCTACAATAGAGTATCGATTTCAACAGTATGAATCGTAAATCATTACATTTTAGACTTCTTTTTCTTAACGTTTGTAATATCGGAGGTCGAAAGTCAGGCAAAAGATTCTCGGTTAAAAATTAAATTACTTGCTTCAACGATTAAAATACCACATCAGTACTTTTTCTTGAAAAGTTCAAAGTTCTAAAAAACGAATTATGAAATACCACAAGCAAAAAATTTAAGTATGATTTCATTTGTTTTTTCGTCACTGCAAGACATTTGAGATTTTATAATGACTGTCTTTTTCAAAGAACATCCTTCTGGGCCAGTGGTTTCCAACCTTTTCCTGCTTGCGCACCCCATTTCAACCCATTTCTGTAAATTGCTTAAACAATTTTTTAAAAACAATTAAAAAATAAAAATAGCTTTAAAACATAAATAAAAATAGCATTTTTAAAATAGCTGTTTTTAAATACTGATACTTTTGTTCAGTGCTTATCTATTTGTAAAATAGTGGAAATGAGGTAATGAGTTGGAAAAAAAACTTCAGGCTGACCTCTTTCAAAGTACGCTTTCCAAAAGTTCAGTTTTTTAATCATCAACTCAATTTTGTCGGTTATTTTGAATATAGTGATTGGGCTGTTTTGAAGTCCCAAGTTGGGTTTGTTTATTTCCAGAAAAATATCTGATAAACATGCAAGACTTTGAAGTCCATCACTGTCATGAAACTTTGGAGCAAGACAGAAACGATGGTCTTAAAAAAACAACTAGTCTTCATGTCTACGTTCAAACAGCCTTGTAAGTACTTTACCACGAGATAGCCACCTTACCTCCGTTTGCAAAATAATGTGCTGTGAAGGATGTTCATTTCTTCATATAGGGCTTTAAACAATCTGGAGTTTAGTGTTATGACTTAATAAAATTTACAGCTTTTATAGCCTCATCAGGAACGTCTTTCAGTTCACTAGGAAGAGGCTTGGATGCAAGACTTTGTCTATGAATGCAGCAGTGACTCCATCGTACCTAGGGAGCTACTTCTTTAATTCAACGTCGTAGGCCTTAAAACAACGTGACATAGACTTGGCTTCGTCAGTGCATACACCAAAAGAATTCGACCAGCTAATGTCCTTTCCAATGAAATAACCATCGATCACATTAAAATTATCTTCGCCTGTTATACGCTCCGTCAATGGGTAACAAATCAACAGGTTTTCCTCAATTTCATTTTCTGTCAAGTACTTCGCGATGACGAGCTAAATAGATAAATCAGCAACATGTACACTTTCATTGACCTGGATGGGAGTTTACTTTTTTTTAGTTCTATCTAATACTGCAGCTTCAACAGCGTCAGACATATCCTGAATTCTTCAAGACATTGTGTTGTTTGAAAAAGAGATGGTATCGATTTTTTGGCATGTTTTTCCCCAAACATACAAAACAACGGCACCTTTAATACAAGAAGAAATTAAATCTTCAGCTATGGTGTGGTTTTCTACCACATTTTGCTAAGCGATAAGCAATACGGTAAGAAGCCTGAACTGCATTATCATTCCCTGTCTTTCCTTACGTCATGTATGAAGTACATTTGGACGCTTTTCTAATCCCCGAAAGTAATGCATTCCTTTGTGTTTATACATAGGATGTTTGGTTTCTAAATGTCGCATGAGTAGAGAGGGTTTTGTGAAACCGTTGGATAATACTTCCTCACACACAACGGGTTAGGACAGTCATTATGCTCTACAAACGAAAACCCATATTCAATATACTCTTCACGGTATTTCCTTTTCTACTGTGTAGCGCCTGAGGCACGCACCTTTATACTATCTCCCGGTGTGGTTGTACTCGTTGCTGCTGACACGAGTTCAGAAGTACTTGGCAATGGGTTATAATCCACATCAAGATTTGGTTTATTAACAGTTTCCGTTTTCAACCACTGATCCATAACTGACACGCTAAAAAGCACTGACAATAATAACTGAAACTATGCTAAACATTAAATAAAAAAATGCTTGAAAACAATCACAATTTATATCATATGTAGAGGATTTTGGGAAGGGAGTGTCTGACCCTAGGTCTTAAACAACCCTTAGAAATAGGAAGCTAGGAGATTTGGGCTAGAGTTCCCGATAGGAAAGTGACACGGAAGTGAGGTTGAAAGGGGGAGGAAGACGCCCTTATTTATTTTCCCGGGGGCCAGTATCCGGGGTCCAACGGCTTAACGCTCCCATCCGACGCACGGAGTAGGTACCGATTCATTTTTTCCCGTTTCATCCACTGCTCAAAATCGCGCCATTTCATCCTCGGATTTTAACAGGTGTGGCGATTCTTCCCCTTCATACAGGAGTAGGTACCGATTCATCGTTTCTCGTTTTGTTTAATATAAATAGATTGCGAAGTCAAAGGATGTAATTACCAGTACAACCAATCTCTATGACGTAAAGTTCAAAATTTATGCCTAACATCATATACATAAACAATGAAGACATCAAGCGTAATATATGAATGTTTGCAGCTCTTGCATTCATTCTACCCAATTGTGTAGATGGATTTTTAGCCATAGTAGAAGATGCGCCTACAAATGATGCTGTTCAAGAATTTATTAATATAATGGAAGATCAGTGGATGGGAAACTCTATTATTGGTCGAATATGGAACTGTTAAAAAGAGCGTCACAGAACGACAAATTCCGTAGAATAGTGGCGTAATAGATTAAATAAATCTGTAAGAAAATCACATCCAAATATATTAGAACTTTTGATTAAGTTAAAATAAGACGCACAGATCTATGACATTCAAAGAAAACAACATGAACTTAATATGCCTACAGAAAAGAAAGACAAAAAAACTATATAAACTTGGATAAGTTATTAAAATTGACAAAGTGCTATCAATCACAGCTATTTTCACTGCCTTTTTCTCACAAAGATTTTCCCTGCATTTGTAACAAGAAAAATTCGAAGAAGACGGAGTAGTCTCAGAAACCACGATAATAATTTTTGGGGAAGGAAGTCAGACTACCACCTCGTGGTGTTTGTTCCCTGGAAACGCAATATGCGCCTAAAAGTATGAACAAAACTAAATAACGAGTAAATAACACGAACTCAAATAACACAGTTTATTAAGCGACTGGGAAAATGTAAGGGAGCGGGAAGGAGAGGACGAATCGCCACTCCTGTTAAAACCCGAGGATGAAACGGCACGATTTTGAGCAGAGGATGAATCGGGACACCACCGAAGCACGGCGGATATTTAGTGGTTGGAGCATTCATACCTACCGGGATCGAACCTGAGGTTCCTCAGTGGCAGTCACGAGCGTTGACCACTAGGAGGCCATCCGCAGCCCAAGAATCACAAAGACTTACTTATACTCAGTCAAAAACTGAACTGACCAAACATTCTGGCTACGGATGTATTAGTAACACGCCATTGTTCTGGAAAGAAGGATGGGTGACAAAAGTTGAACTGTTCGTAATGATTGTTAGAAGAGTGGTTTGGGGGAGGGAGTTCATAGCCACGCTCTCACCAATCCTCATTCGCTAATGTGAGCTAGTTTTGAAGTGTCTCCATTAGCGGTTATTCAAACTTAACATTTATTGTCCCATTACTAACGTTTTGCGTTGTTTTTTTACTTTAACTTGTTTTTCCGCCCTTTCTGATTATTTTTTGTGTACCCCTGAGAGGTCCAGCACGTACCCCCGGGGGTACGCGAATCACCGGTTGGGAACCCATGTCCTAGGCGATAAACCTATCATTGCACTTATAATGAATATGCAGTAAACGTAATGAAGGGCAAAAAATTAACTTTTTGTGGTCGAACATGCATGTAACAAACAAGATAATGTTTTTATCCAAACGTGCTAACAAACACAAATTTAACAAGTTAGTAAAACCATGCAATGCATTGATTATGATACGCTTTCCAACATACCAGAAATTATTACTCAAGTTATGAGGATAATGGCTGTGGAATAAATCTCGCTCCTGTGTCCTGACCTTTGACCCCATTTCGATTATATTCAACAGAACCGGTTCAGTACACCTCAAGAATAACATACTAAAGTTTTGTTGCAATAGAAGCAGTTTTATGCAAGTTATGAGAATAATGACTGTGGAATAAATCTTGCTTTTGTGCAATGACCTTTGACCCCATTTCGTTGATATTCAACAGAACCGGTTCACTATACCTCCGGAACAACATGATAACGTTTTGTCGCAATCGAAACATTTTTTGGTAAGTTATGATGCACAAGGGCAATGGAATGGATCCCACTCCAGTGTCCTGACCTTTGACCCCATTTCGCCCATTTTCAACAGGGTTCGTATCCAGTGGCTCCCTACCACATACTAAAATTTCATCGAAATCGAACCATTTTTACGCAAGTTATGACTCATAAGGGCAGTGGAACAAATCCCGCTCTTATGACCTGCCTGACCTTTGACCCCAGTTCACCCATTTTCAACAGGGTTCGTCCCCTGGTGATCCCCTACCGCATACTAAAATTTTATCGAAATCGAACAATTTTTACGTGAGTTATCGCGCCGACAGACGGACGGACGGGCGCTTCTTCAACCTACGGTTGGAAAGCGTAAAAAAAGAATATGAGAGGTAATATAATCAATTAAATGGGAAATTTATTTTTATTTGGATAACATAAAATTTTGAAACCTACGTTTCGAATTGCTGAGAGCCACAATTTAGCCATTAAAAACGTGCGATTTTTTAATGTTGTCACTGGTTCTGGTTTTATCACACGCAAAAAGGAAGAGAAATATAAGGAACGCTATTCATATAAATAAATTGATGAGAATTAAACTCCTACTAAAATCCCTGTTGCCGATGTGGTTTCATCCTTTGTGAAAACCCGTGTACATTGTGGAGTTCCATGGCTTGAACCTAAATGAAACTTAAACATATCCCCGGTTAAGAACAGTTCCGGGAATTTAAAACAAACGCATTACCCATGCCTCATTCAGAGCTCAGACCTAGGCTCAGCACAAAAGACCAATTACACTGCTGGACAATTGCTAAGGACGGATCATAAACGGCTATATAGCGCATAAAAAAGTAAGTGTGGTTGGATGCCAAGTGAAATAAAATAATGTCAGAATGCCAGGACATTACAAGAAAGACAATTTATTATGCTCTGAAATCCAAAAGGCTTTGGAACGTGTTCAAGGGACAAACAGGCCATTTTGTGCAGAATACGTAAACGTGAAAAAAATGCAATTACCGTGCGCAGGCGTTCCGGCGTAAGATGTCAATACGGGATATGGCCACCATGGAGGGCGATGCAAGATTCCACACGTCGTGTCATCCTTTGCACAACATTATCAAGCAGCTGTTGGGGTAATTTATCCCATTCCTCTGTCAGTGCACGGATGAGGGTGTCCTTGTTTATTGGAGGGCATTGGCGACCAGCAAGACTCCTCCCCAAAGCATCCTACACATTTTCAATGGGATTCAGATCTGGAGAACGTGCTGGCCATACGAGGCGTTAAATATCCTCGCTCACAAGACACTCCTGGACAGCGACTGTTCGATGACATGTTGCGTTGTCGTGCATGAAAATGAATCTATCACCTACAGCACCACGGAACATGCGAACATGAGGTAGCAGAACATCATTAATGTATTGTTGGCCAGTCATAGTCCCAGTTGGAAGCACATAGAGGGACGTACGGCCATTGATCATGATGCCAGCTCATACCATAACACTACATGTCGGATATCGGTCCCTTTCCTGTATGTTTGCTGGACAATATGCAGTAATACTATCACGCCAGATCAGTTGTTGTCGACAATCAGACGATAGACTGTATCTACTCTCATCTGAGAAGAGGACAGCAGACCAGTCGTTATCAGTCCAATTGCGATGTTGATAACACCATTGCAAACGGGCGGTACGGTGACGTCTGGACAATGGGATACACACAACAGGACGGCGGGCGTATAGTCCTCCTTCATGCAAACGTCTGGCGACAGTTTTTCGGGAGATCCGCTTGCCAGTAGCAGCCATAAACTGATTTGCTACCTCACTAGCTGTGCTGCGCCGGTGTCTTTTTTGTTGATTGCACTATGTACCGATCTTCTGCAGGTCTCGTACTGCGAACACGACCTCCCCCGTGACGTTTGCTACACTCTCCATTTGTTTGAAATGATTTCCAAAGCCTTGAAACAACACTGTGGCTGACATCGAACTCCCTGGCAACATCTGTTATTTTTCGCCCTTCTTCAATCTTGCGAATAATACGGCCACGCGTAAAATCATCTAGGTGATGTCGGGAAGACATACTGAAAATTGCAAGTTCTTCAATTGATTCTTTCTCTTTCAACTTTGCGTTTGAACAACAACGGTCAATACTCGTCAAATCCTTTATATCTCTTATCAGCGCTATGACGTCACGAACAAGTTCGGCAATCCACAATTTGCATACGCACAACACGTCTTACTTTATCCCGCACTTATGCTAATTTCCACATTTTCCTGCCTTCCCTTTTATGGTTGATATCGTTGCGATTGTCATCCGTCCTTAGCAATTGTCCGGCAGTGTATAAACCCGTGCCTATGACGACTCAGGTATGAAGGAGATTCCCTTAATACTCCGAAGATATCTTTCTATACTTAATGCTGGCCGATAAACGCCACCATACACCAGGTTGGAAATACGAACGACGATAATAAATTACCCTAGCATAGCCGGCGCGACTCGAGAAGAGTGAGCACGCCGAAAACAGAGCGTTCGCGATTGCAAGTAAAACTGCGTAGTTGCTGGCTCCAACGTAAGTAAGAACACAGCCTCTTGTGTCTGTGTGTTTAATTCCTAGAAATTAGCTTCTAAAATTGGAAGTGTGATTGAAATGGGCAAATTTCTTTGCATGTTCACGAGACGAACGATGTATTTGAGGTAGGTGAATTGCGGTGTTCAACTCTGTATTAAAAAGAATGACTGCATATTTACAAAGAGCCCTTAACGTTCTACATCGTCTAAGTGTTTTATTATATTTTTGCACCTTCATGTATATAATACTAACTTATTTTTTTCTTCTTTTGTACACCAAGTGAAGATATGTCATTATGTTATCACAGCATGAGCAAGTGCAATGAATTCTTCGGCACTCGCGTCTTCTACGCGTTGACTTTGCTAACACCAATTTGGCACTTGGAATCTACGCAGTTCTATTCGTACCTAATTTTTCATAGTTCATGTAAAATTTCTCAAACATTAACTGAACGTTGGAAATCTTTATCTAAAATGACTTTATTTTCTGTGAAAATTTTCGGTTGACACTGAAGAGGATTCCAGATACTGCAGTATTTTGATGGAATAATATATGTGTTTTTTACGCTTTCTAACCGTAGGATGTAGAAGCGTATTTGCTCCAGCTTTGTCTGTCCGTCCATCCGTACGATAACTCGCGTAAAAATGGATCGATTTCGATGAAATTTCAGTATGTGGTAGGGACCACCTGGTGACGCAACCTATTATAAATCGGTGAAATGGGGTTAAAGGTCCGGACATAGGAGCGGGGTTCATTCCATTGCCCTTATGCGTCATAACTTGCGTAAAAACGTTTCGATTTCGATGAAAGTTTAGTATGTAGTAGGGGACCACCTGCGGACGAACCCCATTGAAAATGGACCAGCCGCCCCGGTGGCGCAGTGGTCTAAGGCGTTGGCCTCTGATCATTCGTCCGTAAGGGGTCCGGGTTCGAATCCCGGTGAGGCATGGATGTTGTGTTTGTCTTACGGCACTGGCTCTCTCCCTTCCCTGGAACCAGTGACCCTAAATTAGGGACGGGCGACTGCTTATAGCCCATTGAGTTGCTCACGGTGGTCGTTAAAACCTCCGATTAAAAAAAAAAATGGACTAAACGGGGTCAAAGATCACGACATGGGAGGGTGATCCATTCCATCACCCTTATGCGTCATAACTTGCGTAAAAATGGTTCGATTTCGATTAAACTTTATCATGTCAGAGCACAGGAGCGAAATTTATTCCACAGCCATTATCCTCATAACTTGATTAAAAATGTTTCTATTGCGACCAAACTTTAGTATGTTGTTCCGAAGGTATAGTGAACCAATTCTGTTAAAATATCATCGAAATGGGGTCAAAAGTCGGGACACAAGAGCGACATTTATTTCACAGCCATTATCCTCATAACTTGAGTTATAATTTGAGTAATGATTTTTGGCATGTTGGAATGTGTATGTATCATAATCAATGCATTGCATGATTTTACAAAATTGTCTGTCATAAATTCTGGTACTTAATTGTCATAGATTACAGTGTCTCGCAGAAATCTTGTAAATGCAGTTTCAAATTATTGTTCTTACCAAATATGCCTCAAAAAGGGTATTTCCATAATTACATTTCGACTTAAAAATAAAATTATACAGGTATTCCTTCTGGTGTGAACGACCCCATGAAGATCTAAATCTATAAATAGACGCCCATCCTATGTTAAAGGTTACATGCCCTAAGGAAGGGAAAGCACCAGCTCCCAAGGAAAAGCATGCCACCCATGTCGCATCCAGTAGTTGAGTCCGGACTCAGCTCGAATGAATAGCAAGAAGTCCGCGTCTCACACTGCACGGGAACATAAAAAATTTTCCAGGTAAAAATCATGGATTGTTGGAGCAGCCGCTCCGGCGGTGGCGCAGTGGTCTGAGCGATAGCTTCTGATCATTCGTTCCGAAAGGGGTCCTGGTTTGAATCCCGGTGAGGCATGGATGCTGTGTTTGTCTTACGACACTGACTCTCTCTCTTTTCCTTGGAACCAGTGACCCTAAATTAGGGACGGGCGACTGCTTATAGCCCATTGATTTGCCCACCGTGGTCGTTAAACCTTCAATCATCTGCCCCGGTGGCGCAATGGGCTACGCGAAGGCCTCTGATCATTCGTCCGAAAGGGGTCTGGGTTCGAATCCCGGTGAGGCATGTATGTTGCGTTTGTCTTACGGCATTGGCTCTCTCCTTTTCCTGGAACCAGTTACCTAAGTTAGGACGTGCGACTGCTTATAGCTCATTGAGTTGCTCACGGTAGTCGTTAAACCTCCAGTAATAATATAATAATTGTTGGAGTAAGGTAATGTGTCAATAAGTAAACAAAATTAGTCTATGGTTATTATTGGAGTGAAGCAATGTACAGAATATCTCAGTAAATAAACGAATATACGAGGGAGGATCGAAATGTAACCCACAGCAATTTTTTTTGTCTTCGCAGGTTGCAAGTAGTAGGTTGCAGTTTGGAAGACGAGTTTGAATAACACGCTACAGACCGGTTTGGCTGGATCAGGTGTCGCCGTGGTCGAAGACAGTGTGAACGACGGCACAAAGATGTCGAGTTTGTTAACGTTGTCTACGAATCAAGAGAAACGCAGTGCAGTCCGATTTTTGTGGGCTAAACGGAAAACTCCGATAGATTCATATCGAAATTGTCGAAGTGTATGTTGGTGATTGCCTGGACAGCAGCAACATCTGCAGATGGTGTAGTTTTTTTTTTTTTTTGCTGATCTCTTTACTCCTGTTATTTAATATGACATTCTGAAATGTTAAAATGGCTATTTCAGTTGATTTTTCCTTTCGAAATCCATATTGATTTTTATTAAGAATTTGATATTTCTTAAAAACAAATTACCTGATCTTGTATATAACAGTTTTCCCAAAACCTTAGCAAAAAAAAAAAAAAAAGATAAGTCGGAAAATGGTCTTTAATTATTTATGTTAAATCTAATAGTTAATCAAACCTCAAGTATCTCCCCAAAATGCTCCGGAAATTTTCCATCATATGAATTTGAAAATAGTGAGAACAGAATTTCCTGTTAATATGCGACAGGAATTGCGGAAAGGCTTCTGAAAATTCTAAATTTTCACGGCGTACGAAAAATCCATGAAATTCAGGGAATTTTTTTTTCGTCATTTTATAGGTACATGCTTTGTTAATTCACGAAAAGAATCATGGACAATGGCTGCTGAATTTCAAAAAATATTTTATAGTGTCTGGAATCAAGTAAACCGGACATCACGGTACTTTGCACTTACGAACCGGTAGAAAGTGTCATGCCATTGAAAGCATGTTACAGAAGGCAATCCGAGATAAAGTGGTTGTGCCTCATACGTACAGTGGTCAAATGAGACGAGCAATGTGGCGGAATCTATGCTTGACACTAAACAAAGATATTAGGACCTGTCATGGATATGGTTCTGGGGTAATTGGCGAGTGTTAAGCTAAGGGCGATCAATCATTCCAAGAGATCAGACGGAAAGTGAGCTCAGCCCTAACAAAAGGTTCAATTAAACGTGCGAGATGGCGTATTACATTGAGTTAATTGCAGTGAAATGATCACATGGTTCAGGATCTAGTACGCACCATTGCTTTGAAATCAATAGATAGCATTAAAGGATCCAATTAATCGGAGTTTGACATTAGAGAGCAGCCAGTTAATTGGCAGATAGAAGGAGAGATATACTTGCTATATGAGAAAGTGATCAATTTATCTGACATGCAAAACGTTACTTGGTCTTCTCCTTCATAAAGCAGTCTATTGATACCAAGAATAAAACACTGGTTAGGACACGCACTAATTGAGTTACATATCAGTCCAAGAGAAAGAATGTAGCGTGGGAGTAATCAATTGATTCGAGAGATACCACGTGACATCAGCTTGTCATTAATACACGCAATTAATCCAAGTGTAACATTGGTCAGACACTATCCAGATTGGCCAATTATAGAGACGGACCTAACATCTCTCCACGAAATTCTCATGGAAGTCAGAAAACTAAAATATAAGAAAGATACAATTTTTGAAGATGACAATCCGATTTTTCGCGTAAAGGTGACAAGGATGGTAAGTCAGATAATATCAGAAAACTTGAAAATTTTCATCGTCCTGGAGCGGGACTCGAACCCGCTTCTCCCAGATAGCCCCGGGTATACTAAGCACTACACCACCCAGAAAGACCAAGTACCAAGTTTTCGATCAATTTGAATACTCACAGGATTCGCTAGTCGAAGCAACCGGCATTCATGTGATGGTTATATTCAAATTGATCGGAAACTTGAAACTTGGTCTTTCTGGGTGGTGTAGTGCTTAGCATACCCGGGCGCTATCTGGGAGACGCGGGTTCGAGTCACGCTCCAAGACGATGAAAATTTTCAATTCTTCGGATTTATCTGACTTACCATCCTTGTCACATTTACGCCAAAAATCGGATTGTCATCTTCAAAATTTTTATCATATGGCGTAATCCCGTATTTCTTTCATGATAATAAAGATGTTAGAATGTTCGGAACAAAAGATATTGAATTCAAATACAGTCGAATTGTGGTCTACCGTTTCCCAGGTCTCACGATTTCCCACATTTAACGCTACATTTGAAACCTAATCTCGTCTCTCTCTCTCTCTCTCTCTCTCTCTCTCTCTCTCTCTATATATATATATATATATATATTCTATTAAGAAGAGACCGAAGAATTTTTTTTTTTGACTCATACCAAGTACAACATAGAAAAAGTTATGTATCTACCGGTGTGAGTAAAAAGAGAAAAAAATAAAAAATAAAATAAAACAACTGAATGTAGAAAGTGTCGAGAATACTGAGCCTTGGCTTTATCAAGGACCAGTAAAAACTCTGCATTTTCTCACTTCCACAAAGACCCAGTTGGAAATGGGTTTCTGCAAAGCCATAGATGCAAGTAATAAGCCCACCAAAAAAATTTTTTTAAAATATATATTTTTTTAAAATTATATATATGTCATGACCTCATGTATACGTATATACAATCGATAAAAACATACCTTTTTGAGTCTCTTTGTATTAATTTTTATTTTCATTTTTTTTTTTGAAATTGTGGTTTGTAGTGATATGTTTTTATCGATTGTATGATGTGATTCGTTCCGGATTGCTCCTTTAGCGCCTCTGTGTGAATTCTACGTTTGTACATTTATATCAAAACTAGTTCACTTTATATCAATTTTATTGCTATATATATATATATATATATGAGAAAAACGTATGAATGAGAAAACACGTATAAGCGAGGTTTTACTGTACACGGTCGTATTTGAATTGCATGATCACCCTCGGAATCGCAGTTTACCACCCCATGCGCGTCACAGAGTGCACGTGAAAAGGTCGACCACACGAAGATATAAACGGCCGGCCAGGGCAGATGAGCTATAGTGAGTAACGTGAGCACAATTGGTACAGGTAGTGATTTGACGGATGTTCTAAAATGTATGATCATCGGCTACCACACCAGAAGTAGACGCATCTCAGAAACAGCAGACTTTGTGGGCTCTTCACGAGGTGCTGTTGTAAGGGTGTACCAAGAACGGACCGCTGGCACACCGATTACCTCCTGACGTCATACCTGCGGAGCCCGGAAAATCATCGACCTCAGAGGAGAACGTCGCCTCCGTCGACTGGTAACGGGCAATCGACGCGCAACGGTGCACAAATTGAGCACGCAAATGAACGCTGGGGCACTCAGGTTCGTGTCCTCGATAACAGTAGAGCGAACCCTGTTACCCATGGGTCTCAGGAGTTGACGATGAGTCAAGGGACTAATGTTAACACAGGTCCATCGGTAACGACGCCTGAAGTTCGCATGACACTATCGTCATTGGACAGTGGAATGATTTGAAAAGGTTGCCTTCTCCGACGAATTGAGGTTCCAATCCCACAGAGGTGATGGGCGGTGGAGGATGCGGCGTCAGACACACGAGAACCAAAACCCGGACGCGATTGTCGGTCAAGTACAGGCCGGTGGTGGTAGTGTGCATGTCTGGGGGATGTCTTGCTGGTATGACCTGGAACCGCTGATACCACTGGATGGGTCCCTGAACACAAATGGCTACCTGCCCATCTTCGCTGACCGCATACATTCCTTCATGTTGGACGTTTACCCTGGTGGTGATAGTGTCTACCAACAGGACAATACGCCGTACCACATCGCTAAGGGGGTGCGTGACTGCTTCCCATAGAGCACTTGTGGGACTATTTGGATCGACAGGTTCGACGTGCCAACGCACAACCACGTCATCTCCCTTACCTCCGCGCTCTGCTGCAGTTCGAGTGGGCACGTGTGCCTCAGGCAACCTTCCAGGGCCTCATTACGTCCATGCCACGCCGTCTCGCTCCTGTCTTCCAAGCCAAGGGTGGTTATTCCCATTATTAGGCAAGTGGTCATATTATTCTGAAACGACCGTGTATATATGGATGTATTTGATATACACAGTAAGGCCCATTTGTATAACGAGCTCATATTTAGCTATTGTAGATTCTGAATTTAACAAGCAAAACAGGAACTTTTGTTTGGTATAATGTTTATCGGATGCTAAATTGGTCGTTTTTAACGAACAAAGTTTCCGGATTGAACGAAGGAGAGAGAACTAAGATGATCACATTTAACGATCAAAGCAAAAGCATTTAGTGAACTTTGATATTTAACGGGGCATTTAGTGCATTAAGGGTTATTCTGTGTGAATTAAGGGAATATAAATATAACACAAGACGGAAAATTTTAGATAATTTTTCTTTAAATATTTCTACATGTCTGCTTCAAGATTCGCTGCTACTTTACATTCATTGTAACTGCTTGTTATATTTTCATTTGTACTACTGTAGTTAATTAATGAAATCTTTCGACTGTATTCAGTTGCTATGGTTATGTAATAAACGTAAATACAAATTATCACGTATGCATATTTTTACATGGAACGATATTTCGCCCCACAAAACCGATTTAGCGGAGAATTTCGTCTGTCCAGAACTCCTCGTTATAAACGAGTTCTGCTTATAATGAATATAATTGCTTTTACTAGCTAATTAACGTGAATATAGCTTTCATTAATATTACAATGAATTCAAATGGTTGTTGTTACTAGTTTCTTCTAGTAATGGTTGTTGTTACTAGTTAATTAAGATCATGAATAAAGTCTTATGCTGGTTGTTACTAATAACACTAAATGAAATAAACCTAACAGCCAGACAGTAACTATGAACTGAGAAAAACGTACTTACAACAAATTCTTTATTATTGAGACTTCTCGCTCTCTCATAAACGAACTCTTTATACAGCACCAGCTTTCTGACACATAAACCACAGCTCACTTCGTACAACAACAAACGCTCTCTTTCACATAAACCAACGCTCTCACTATACAACAACAAACGCTCTCTTCCTCATAAACAAACGCTCTCCTTAGGTATCGTTGAACGCGCCTATTTATACTGACTACCACCACGTCATGACTTACACTCATTGCCAGATCTCATTCAGCGGTTGAAATAACATCTCGTTCAGTAAGAAGATAATTTACATAGGAAAATAAAATAACCAGAGATAGTAAAAATCAAAAGGAAAGTGAATCTAGAGTATACGTTACATCATCTCCCCCTTTATTTTATTTTTTTTTCCCCTTTTTTTTTTTTTTTTTTTGTTCGAAAAACCTATCAATTTTGGAGTGTAAGTCTTACACTTCGTTGATTGACGTTTATCGACCTCTTTTTTTTGTTGTTTTGGTGGCAGCAGTATGTACAATATCAAACTTGGCATGACAAAATCAAGAAATCTGTATTCGTCTGTGAAACACTTTGTATACTTGAACAAAACAAACCTGCATCGGCATACCTTCCTTTTATTCTGCCTAGCAGGAATCACTTTTTTAATTTCGAATTACGTTCTCATTATTCGTTGAATACACACCAACTGTATCAGCAGCGAAGATTGCCTGGAGCTGCCTAACAGTAACAATTTTATTATTTTACCCCTACACATAGATATATATAAAATAAATTTGGATTAGTAGATGGACATAGAAGAAATATAAAAAAAAAACACATATATACACAAAAAAAGAATGCATAGGCCCACACGAAAAAAAGAAATTCTGACAAGCCAACTGGTCGTGCAGGAAAAACAAACGGAGAAAAGAACCTGTCCACGAGAACTTACTTATCTCGAGGACGCATAAAAAAACTCTAGTACGATAACGTTTTCCAGGCCTAATCGGACTGGTAAATTCAGGTGGCGTAGTGCGTTTCAACGATTTGAATGGATCTGGAACATCTGTGTTCTGTCGGTCAAGAAATCCCGGCGGCTGACAGGAACGGTCAGGAACGGCTGAAGTCTGGCGGTCCGGAAATCCCTGCGGCTGATAGGAATGGTCAGGAACGGCTGACGTCTGGCGGTCCGGAAATCCCTGCGGCTGACAAGAACGGTCAGGAACGGCTGAAGTCCGTCGATCAGGAACGGCCGAAATCTGGAGGTCCGGAAATCCCTGCGGCTGACAGGAACGGGCTCCCCAGGCTTTTGATATGTAGTTCCTTTGTGCTGGGGCCCGTGTTGTCCTTACAGCATTCTTTTGGACGGACGTGGCTCCGGCCACATCGTTTGTTTTCGTTTTCGCCCTCGTGGCATGAGAGTAGCAGCAGGCATCGGCGCTGTTTGCCCTGAGCGTATGTTCCAGGGGCGAAACCCGGGCGGATGCAAGGATCTCTGCCTTCGTCGCTGTTGCGGCGAAGCAGATTGGGGAGACAAGTTACGTTTTCGACCAGCTTTTGGTGTTACTGGACGGTTTGTAATAGTCAAATTATTGTTCATAACTGATAAATCAGAAATATCCGAAGCTTCTGAGTCGCTGCTGTAATTTAGTGGTCGTGCAGGGCGATGTTTATTTCTGCCTATAGGAATACTTTCTGACGAGGTATTCAAGGAAGTAGGAGCTTGTGTTGGTGCAGAGTTATCAGGAAACGGCGCAGCAATAGTCTTGGCAATGGTTGGAGGAAAAGGAACGATACTAGTATTTGAAGAACTTGATTCGAGCCTTCGTCTCATTTGAGAATCAGGTTGCGTGTTTGGAAACCCGTCTTGAGGAGGGGAGGGTGAAGAAAAAATCACTGGAGATTCTTCAAAAATTTTTATTGGTTCGTCCAAAATTTCTGGAGGTTGATCGTGAGATATAGACTCTTGAGTCTGTGGAACAGAAGGTTGAGTAGGGTTGATTATAAAATCGATATTTCGTTCATGATACTTGCGACACTGAGCAACTTGTACGTATTGAAATTGATTGTCAGGTTTTTCAAGAACAATGTTTTTTTCAAACACATTTGCCACCCGATATGGACCTTCGTAGCTGGGTGCAAATTTCTTCACTAAAGTATGAGAAACAGAAGACTGAAAGTGCGTTTCCACGAGAGTGAGATCTCCAACGACAAGATCTAGTTCCCTACGCCTAGTATTATAATATCTTGCTTGAGCCGCTTGTGCTCCTAGCATTGCAACACGAGCTTTTTCTGCCATGATTCGTACTGATTGCGGAGTTGGTCGCTGGTTTAGTTCGTCGATAATCCCCGTTAAATTTTCAAAAGGGGTTTTAATTTTGCGACCCAGAAAAAGTTATGCAGGAGTAATTTTAGTAGATTCGTGGACAGACGAGCGGAGGGCGAACGAAAAAAGCTCCAAATGGTCATCCCATCGCTCGTGATGATCCATGACAAATGTAGCAATCATTTTCACTAGCGTGCGCTTTACGCGTTCCGCAGGATTACTCTGGGGATGATATGGGGAAATGAATTTATGCTTAATGTGTAGTCTCGCACACATTCTTTCAAAAATGTCAGAAATAAATTGGGGACCATTATCCGAAACTACTTTATTAGGTGCACCATATCTAGAGAATACTTCGTTAACTAATACATTACAAATAACTTTTGCCGTAGCGGCTTTAATGCGAAAAACTTCAACCCATTTAGAAAAATTATCAGTTCGTACTAAAACGTAACGAGCTTTGTTTTTAACAGATAAAGGATAAGGTCCCAATAAATCTATTGAAATAATATCAAAAACATCAGAACTTGAACTAGATTTCAAGTGACCGGCCGGTCTTACATTACGGTAATTATTAATCTGACACAAGTGACATGATTGAACGTATGCGAGCACACTTTGGTACATGCCAGGCCAATAGGCAACATCCCGCAATTTACAACGGGTCTTGCGAATACCTAAATGGCCTGCAAGAGGTTTGTCATGAAATTCGTTTAAAAGGGCCATTCTAAGGGTTCGCGGAATACATGGGCAAAACTCTGCCCTAGTAGTTCTAGATTTTGTATAGTAAAGAAGACCCTCTATTACTTCAAAATGTTGTGACCTTCCAGCCAGAGAAGGATCACTTTGTAGGGGCGAACCCGCAAGCAAAAAATTATAGTTATCCCCAAAATCTGGATCATTTATTAATTCTGCCATTATCTGCTCTCTGGATGTTATATCAGCTATTAGAAGTAAAGGCTGACATCCAGGAGTAGTTTCTGTGGGGACCCCACTAATCGGAACGCGAGACAATGCGTCCGGTAATTGATTCTTATGACCTGGCTGATAACGAAATTTTGATATTGCTCTCTTGTAACTTCATAGCCCACTTCATAAGTCTTTGAGATAGGTGCTTAGCAGAATTCAAATATTGAAGGGTAGAATGATCCGTAATTATGTTAACTGTCAATTCGTTAAGATAACATTGAAATTTATCAAGAGCATACACAACAGCAAGACATTCACGTTCCGTAGCTGAATAATTGCGTTCAGCTTTGCCTAAAGTACGAGACGCAAAAGCTATTGGATGCCCAGCTTGTGATAAAACGCAACCAAGACCAACTCCGGATGCGTCAGTATAAATATCAAATTCCTTAGTATGATCCGGGAAAGCCAACACAGGAGGCCGAGTCAACGCAGACTTCAATGTTTCAAAAGCAGCGTTAGCCTCAGGTGTCCAAACAAACTTCTTGTATTTACGTTTCAAAGCATACAATGGCTCACAAATTGTAGCATAAGCGGGGACGAACTGCTGATACCATCCGGTCATTCCCAGAAAGCGTGATAGTTCTTTTGCTGTTTTAGGCCGAGGAAAGTCAACAATAGGCCTAATTTTTTCATTATCCGTAAATAAGCAGTGGGGAGTGATTTTCAACCCCAGATATACAATCTCGTCCCTCGCTATCTGGCATTTACTAGGTTTTAACGTCAAGCCAGCATTGTATATGAGTTGGAACACCTGTTTGAGCAGAGAAAGGTGCTCGTCAAAAGTCTCGGATGTAATAATAATGTCATCCAAATATACATGCACATGGGGACCGAGAACAGGTCTGAGAACCGTATCCATAAGCTTTTGGAAAGTAGCAGGTGCAGAAGCTAATCCAAAGGGCATACGTAGGTATTCATAAGCCCCAAAATGAGTCACAAAGCCTGTTTTATCGACAGAGTCCGGATGTACCGCCACCTGCCAATATCCACTCGCCAAATCCAAGGGTGACATCCATTTAGTTGACGACAGGTCATGTAAAATATGCGACATGACAGGTAGTGGATAATTGATCGTTTTGTGACTTGGTTGAGCTTGCGGAAATCTGTCACGAAACGAAATTCATTGGGTTGTTTCTTTGGAACCAAAAAGGCAGGAGCAGCCCAAGCGCTTGTTGATTCCCTTATTATGCCCTGTTTAATCATTTCAGAAATTTGACGTTGCATTTCCTGTTTCTTATGTGGAACACAAGGGTAAGGTTTCGTCGCTATCGGTTTCGAACCATCAGTGTCAATGACATGATAAACCACCTGTGTGAAAACAGGTTGATCAGAAAATAAACCAGGGCTTTCCTGCAAAAGGAGAGAAAGCTGGTTTCGTTGCCTCTCATTCAATTGGTTACTCAATAACAAACTCGTTATGTCTATAGGATCCGTAGGAATCATTTCGACAGGTTCCGGAAAGAAAATCACATGTTGTACGAAATTCAAAGTTATTTGAAACGTATTAATAAAGTCCATTCCCATTAGACATTTAACAGGTAGTTCGTCTATAAGCAGGAAAGAATGCGTAAAATGAGCTTTTCCCAGCCCTAGAGATAATGTGACAGTTCCTGTGATACTGAAGATTTCGTTATTTGCACCTCGCAAATACTGTGTCGCAATCTGAACGTGTATTGCAGGAAAATTGTCAGTGCAAAACTTCGTATTTAGGGCTGATATTTCAGAACCAGTGTCGAACTTTGTCTCGACAATAATATCTTCAATTGTCAAGAATACATCAGGCAACTGAGGAGTTTGGACAGTCACTAATACTGTTTTAGGGTCAGAATGCTTGGTATCAGGAAGCAGGACCGACCCTTGGTCTACTTCCTTTGGAAGTTTAAAGGATTCCTGGTTGGATTATCATGCGGTCTGAAACCTCGACCCTGCCGGGTATCGGGAAAATTTTCACGATGAGGAAAATTGCGTGAAATCTGCGTCGGGAACTCCGCGTGTCTGTTGACATTGTCATATCTATTACTTCTTCCCTCAGCACGGGCAGAAAAATCATCATTGCCCTGAGCATGAAAACGTTCCGAATGCTGCGGATTGGAACGGGGTCGAGCATACTGTGCATTTATACGATATCCCGAAGATTGTTCAGAAACTCGCGGTTGGTTTGCCACTCTTCTGTGGGGTGGAACGTATGAAGCTTGGGTGTGCACTTGTGTATGCTCGCGCTGAAAGCTATTATGCCTATTATACCGCTGAGGGTTTTCGAAATAAGCCTCGCGAGGTGCCCGAGCATGGTGAGTTGAACCATGTTTGCCATGTCGCTCTTCATACGTTCGTATGAGGCAAAGGCATTCATGAATTGTAGCAGGGTGTCGAACCTCAAGAAAATCTTGTAAAAATGGGTCGAGCTGCTGCAAGAGGGTATCCAACATGTCGACATGACAAGCATGTGGATCCCATAAGTTATATAAGCGTGTTATTTCCAACGCAAATGCAACAGGGCTATCGTTGGGTCCTTGCTGACGAGAAAAAAGTTGTTGTGCAAGGCTAGCTCGACTGAGGCCGAAAGGAAAGACCTCCAAAAATTCTGCTCGGAATTTCTTATAATGAGAATCTGGGTTCGACACTCTCCACTGCCGATACCAGATCTTAGCGGTATCCTTCAAGCAAGTGCCTGCGATTTGTACTTTGCAGTCTTCAGGAATATTGTATAGATCAAAATGATCTTCCAGATCTTCGAGGAACTTTAAGGACCCCTCCAAACCATTAAAAAGAATTGTTCCTACATGCGGCACGAAATGGGCAAGCATTCTGCTTCGCTGAGAGGATTGAACTCCCTCAGGTACGACTCGCGACTCAGAGTAATAGGAAGCTGGTGAATTACGAAATTGTGAAGAATGCCTGGGTACATGTAGATCATTCATATCAAAGTGAGACCCACAGGCTTCTTGCAGATGGTCGAGATTAATCCCATCACCACCGAAACTTGTCTGAGGGTGAAATATTGAAGTTGTCTCAGGTAGTGAAGACATGGGTAATAATTGTCAAGATCTCGTGTTCGAGAAAAGTTCGGGCGCCAATTATAATGAATATGGCTTTTAACTAAGCTAATTATAGTGAATATAGCTTTCACTAATATTATAATGAATTCAAATGGTTGTTGTTACTAGTTTCTTCTAGTAATGGTTGTTGTTACTAGTTAATTAAGATCATGAATAAAGTCTTATGCTGGTTGTTACTAATAACACTAAATGAAATAAACCTAACAGCCAGACAGAGGTCTGACAGTAACTATGAACTGAGAAAAACGTACTTACAACAAATCCTTTATTATTGAGACTTCTCGCTCTCACATAAACGAACTCTCTTTATACAGCACCAGCTTTCTGACACATAAACCACAGCTCACTTCGTACAACAACAAACGCTGTCTTTCACATAAACCAACGCTCTCACTTTACAACAACAAACGCTCTCTTCCTCATAAACAAACGCTCTCCTTAGGTATCGTTGAACGCGCCTATTTATACTGACTACCACCACGTCATGACTTACACTCATTGCCAGATCTCATTCAGCGGGTGAAATAACATCTCGTTCAGTAAGAAGATAATTTACATAGGAAAATAAAATAACCAGAGATAGTAAAAATCAAAAGGAAAGTGAATCTAGAGTATACGTTACATGCTGTACATCTGTTTCTGCATTGAACGATTTTCTGGATGTAGCGTTAATTTTTAGTGTATCCCCCAAATACATTCGATCACGATTCGAGTTTTATTCATGAGCTAATGGAAAAACAGTTTACTAGTTAAAAACCACGAACAAATTGTATTTACAAGCAGCTCTCGTTACAGTAGCAATGTCAGAAACAAATTTATCTGCAAGTATTGTTGTGACTGCGTTTGTCTTTTGACGCGGCAGGTGATATAAATAGAGATTTAAAACAACCCCCTTGGCTGAAAGCATTCTTCCTTTTCGCAGGATATAAAGAAACAAACTGCTCTTCAGAAAATATGCAGCCTGACCTTTTGTTAGGTTGGGAAATAAAGTATTTCCTTATCAAATCCATTTCCGGACAGCTTCAGAGAAGTTTTCGCAATATCCGGTGGCCTCGTTTCAGTTATCCATTTTACACAATATAGGACACTGATAGTACTTCTCACTGTGTTTCAATGAGCTTGATTTTAAATTTTATTTGTTTCAATTTATAAAACTGACTGGCGCATCCTATCTGTAGATCACGAGAAAGTAGTTAATTATGTAAATTAGTTAATCTCGCAGTCAGTGTTTGTGATTGAATTCTTAGTACGTTCCGGCTGTCGAATTGCGTTAAGAGATGCAAATAAATATATGAAGCACTAGCATACAGGTTGAACGAGAAAGAAGGAATTCATCTGAGAACTGTTTTACGTGTACGAGCACAAAATGATCACATGTACCGCACACCAGTCACATTTTCACAAGACCTGAAAAACCGAATAGTCGGCAATGTAATGTCTGCCGGCGCTTTACGGGCAATTTAAATGACATATAAAGGCAACAAATGGTGCTCAGTATGAAATACTGTAAACCGTTTGAGTTGCTTGTTTAAATGGTGAAAACATTATTTTCCTGATTTTCTTTATGAAATATGTTTAATATGTTTAAATGTACCGCATTAATCCTCCTTGAGATGGACGCATACAAATCCTGGATGCTGGTTAGTGGGATGTTACACCATTCGTCATGCAGAGAGAAGGTTTTACGTACCTAGTAGAGTGTGGGACCATCTTTGGCATTCAAAACCACCTGAATCCTCCTTGGAATGGACGCATACAAATCCTGGATGGTGGTTAGTGGGATGTTACACCATTCTTCATGCAGAGAGAAGGTTTTACGTACCTAGTAGAGTGTGGGACCATCATTGGCACTCAAAACCGCATTAATCCTTCTTGAAATGGACGCATACAGATCCTGGATGCTGGTTAGTGGGATGTTACACCATTCTTCATGCAGAGAGAAGGTTTTACGTACCTAGTAGAGTGTGGGACCATCTTTGGCATTCAAAACCACCTGAATCCTCCTTGGAATGGACGCATACAAATCCTGGATGGTGGTGAGTGGGGTGTTACACCAAGCTTCATGCAAAGAGAAGGTTTTACGTACCTAGTAGAGTGTGGGACCATCTTTGGCACTCAAAACCGCATTAATCCTTCTTGGAATGGACGCATACAAATCCTGGATGCTGGTTAGTGGGATGTTACACCATTCTTCATGCAGAGAGAAGGTTTTAAGTACCTAATAGAGTGTGGGACCATCTTTGGCATTCAAAACCACCTGAATCCTCCTCTGAATGGACGCATTCAAATCCTGGATGGTGGTTAATGGGATGTTACACCATTCTTCAGGCAGAGAGGTTTTACGTACCTAGTAAAGTGTGGGACCATCTTTGGCACTCAAAACCGCATAAATCCTTCTTGGAATGGACGCATACAAATCTTGGATGGTGGTTAGTGGGATGTTAAACCATTCTTCATGCAGAGAGAAGGTTTTACCTACCTGGTAGAGTGTGGGACCATCTTTGGCATTTAAAACCACCTGAATCCTCCTTGGAATGGACGCATACAAATCCTGGATGGTGGTTAGTGGGATGTTACACCATTCTTCATGCAGAGAGAAGGTTTTACGTACCTAGTAGAGTGTGGGACCATCTTTGGCATTCAAAACCACCTGAATCCTCCTTGGAATGGACGCATACAAATCCTGGATGGTGGTTAGAGGGATGTTACACCATTCTTCATGCAGAGAGAAGGTTTTACGTACCTAGTAGAGTGTGGGACCATCTTTGGCATTCAAAACCACCTGAATCCTCCTTGGAATGGACGCATACAAATCCTGGATGGTGGTTAGAGGGATGTTACACCATTCTTCATGCAGAGAGAAGGTTTTACGTACCTGGTAGAGTGTGGGACCATCTTTGGCATTTAAAACCACCTGAATCCTCCTTGGAATGGACGCATACAAATCCTGGATGGTGGTTAGAGGGATGTTACACCATTTTTCATGCAGAGAGAAGGTTTTACGTACCTAGTAGAGTGTGGGACCATCTTTGGCATTCAAAACCACCTGAATCCTCCTTGGAATGGACGCATACAAATCCTGGATGGTGGTTAGAGGGATGTTACACCATTCTTCATGCAGAGAGAAGGTTTTACTTACCTAGTAGAGTGTGGGACCATCTTTGGCATTCAAAACCACCTGAATCCTCCTTGGAATGGATGCATACAAATCCTGGATGGTGGTTAGTGGGATGTTATACCACTCCTCACGCAGACTCTGCCCCAGGTCCTTGAGAGATGCAGGAGGAGGATAACGGGATCTTACTCTGTTTTCCAACACAGACCACAGTAGCTCGATGATGTTTAAGTCTGGTGATTGGGGAAGCCAAGAGAGGCGTGAAATTCCGTCGTCATGTTCCTCAAACCATGATTGGACATTCCCAGCTTTGTGAATTGGGGCGTTATCAGCTTGATAGATGGTAACCCCTGCCGGAAGCAATGCCAGAGCCATTGGATGCTCTTGGTCGGACCAAAATGGTTTCATGCGCCCTGCCAGTCATCCGTCCTTTAAAGGTGATCAAGTGATTTGCTGAAAACCGCGATATGTCCACCCAGATCATGACAGAGCCACCACCATACTGCACTGCTGGGAGCAGACAGTCTAGGTTGTACGCTTTTGACGGTATTCTCCTCACGTAAACACGTCCAGCTGTGGGGAATAATATGAATGTGGATTCATCCGACCACATTACACGTTTCCATGCATCAGCAGTCCCCATTGTATGCTCATGGCTCTACTACCGTCGCCGTTGTGCATTCTCCAGAGGTTTTGCAATAGAAGCTCTGCAGTGAACATATTTTTTATGCAGTTCTTTGCGCGCTGTTTTCGTTGATACTGGGTTCTGGAGATGCAGATTGAGCTACGTACTAATGTTTGGCTTTTTGGTCTTATTACGGGTAAGAATCCTTTTTAATGATCTCCTGTCTCTATCAGTCAGGGTAGTTTTCCGGCTGCTCTTGTGTTTCGCAGACAAGGTTTTGCCACGAACACTGTATGCTGTCATAACGCTAGACACAGTAGCTCCTGATACCGCCACTTCTCTGGCGACTGTTGTCACGGAGGCACCAACTAGCCGGCCACCAAGAATTAGCCCTCGTTTCAAGTCCGTTAGGTCGCTCATTTCGTCGCTCATGACGGATGAGGCCCGAGGGGTGCGGAGACTGCCGCGCATTGTTCACCGCGGCAGCAGGGTCACTGTGCTCCGCAGATACAACATTGGTGATTCTGGCAATGTGTCACAGCACACAGTTCATCCTAGCCTTCTGCGCATGGGCCTGCTTAGCCGAAGACCTAGCCGGTCCCCATGCTCACTGCACGTCATCGCTAGCAACGCATGAAATGAGCCCAAGATCTAGAGATTGGACCGCGGATTATTGGAAGAAAGTAGCCTGGTCTGATTAATCGAGATTTCTGGTGCATCACGAAGACGGCCTAGCCCGGGTACGCCAATTACCAACGGAGGCTATGGCACTTGGATGCACTGTCGGGTGGACGCAAGTCGGCGGCTGCGGTGTTCTGCTGTGTGCGAGGTTTTCTTGGGACACTTTATGCCCATTATCCCAACAGCACAATCCCTGACAGCTGTCGGGTACCTGAGCATCGTTACGGACCAAGTTCACCCTTTCATGGCAACTGTGTTCCCTGCTGGTGATGGCCATTACCCACAGGACAATGCGCCATGCCACACTGCCAGATTCGTCAAGGAGTAGTTCCAGGAACATGCTATTGATTTTCTGTTAATGCCCTGGCTTCCACATTCACTTGACATGAGCCCAATCGAACATTTGCTGTTCGACTTGGAAAAGCAGGTTCGCGATAAATCACCACCACCGCGAAATGTAGGGGAACTGAAGGACCTGCTGTTGACATTATGGTACCAGATACTCCAGGATACCCATCGCCACCTCATCGAATCGATGCCTTGCTGAGTGGCCGCTGTTTTGCGGGCTTAAGTGTGTCCTACCGTTTATTAAGTAGGTGGTCATAATGTAATGGTTTATCGGTGTATATAGAAAAGGAAATGATTGCAATTCCAGATATATTTTGCCATTTATTTGGATGAAACAGGTACACGAGTGGAACACGTCATTACGTTGCAGCGCCACCTCTGGCTCGGATGCAAGTGGTTACCCGACGTGGCATGGACGCATACAGTTTACGGATACTGTTCTGAGGTATAGCATGCCAGATGGTTTCCAAATTGCGGGCCAGTTTACGATCGGTTTGGCATTGGAAGGGGTTGACATTACGGCGGCAGGCCTACTAGAGAGATGGGTGGTGTTCTTGTCCTATGACGCTGGCTCTGTTTCTCCTGTGGAGCTAAGTTAGGGCATTGGATTGCTCATACTGGTGGCTAAACCCCGAAATTACAAAAACAAAACTTTATATGAGCACTAGCTATACCCGGCCACGCGTAGCTGTGGCACATTGTGGTTGCATGGATGAGAAATGAGGAACAAAACAAAGCATACCTTTCACAGAAGTTTAATTTTGCAATATTTATGGGTATACAATATTTTTTGTTTTTTCATTCTCTGCGTAGATATAAAGGCTATCTGGTTTGCCGACACGGGAACACGCAACATACAGTTGTCCATGTGAGAAGCAATCCGCATCTAAATCTAAACTACACAATTCTAAAGATTGACCTTGAGCTTTATTGATTGTGATTGCGAACGCCAATCGAATTGGGAATTGCAATCTTTTAAATTGAAATGGTGTATCAATCGGGATCATGGGAATTCGAGGAATGAGGACATCTTCACCTTCGAAAGGCCCCGTTAAAATCGTTGCTTCTACTACATTTTTCATCAGTTTTTTAACTGCGAGTCGCGTGCCGTTGCAGAGTTTTGGCTGATTAATATTCCGCAACATGATAATTGGCACACCTATTTTCAATTTTAATATGTGTGGTGGCATCCCTGGCAGATCAAGTGAGTTCAAAAATTCCGTTGTATAATTAACTACTTCATCTGCTTCCACAACTGTATCTATCGACTTGTATGTAGTTTCCTCACTTTGAATGCTGGATTGAATAACATTATTAATTTGATAGACATCTTTATTCTTCGCGGCAAGGATAGCTCGTTCACTGAGCCAATCGTGATTCTTATAATTAATTTGAATATCAGGAAATACTTTTCGATCAATTCTTCTTTCGATGTTACTAAATTACAAAAATTATCAGGAAATGATATTCGTCTTGACGTCTCATCGACTGGCAGTTGTCCGTTCCCAATGTCCAGTAACTGTCGTGAGAATACCTCGGCTGATTGATCGTTCTGCAGCTGGACACGCATATTAGTAGTCAACTGCAATGTACGTACGTTTCGCCACAATGTTGAATATTTCAGGCAAGCATTTATTTCGTCCGCTGGTGTCGACCGAGAAATTACAGGCGATGTTTGCCTAAAATCTCCTGCGAGCAATATCAATGCATTCCCGAATGGTTGAACGTTTCCACGCAAATCTCGCAACGATCGATCAAGAGCTTCAAGCGATTTTTTATGTGCCATCGTGCATTCATCCCAAACAATGAGTTTACATTTTTGTAATACTTTTCCCACACCGGATGCTTTGGAAATATTGCACGTGGGAGTCTCGATGCTTCGCATGTTTAATGGCAACTTCAGAGTTGAATGAGCAGTCCTTCCACCTGGTAACAATGTCGCAGCTATTCCAGACGAAGCGAGAGCTAAGGCTATGTCATTTTTTGATCGAACCGTTGCCAGAATCAATCTGATAAGGAATGTTTTCCCAGTTCCTCCTGGCGCATCCAAGAAGAAGGACCCCCAACTCCGTCATTTATCATTTGCATTATGCAATCATAAATGCCCTTCTGTTCACACGTTAATTTGGGAATGTTTGATTGGACATATGACTGGAGATCACCGGTGTTGTAACTCTGTTCACGGCGCAAATCCACATCAAATGAAGCTGTCGTAGTTCGGTTGTGTGCTGGAATTCCCAATTGACTAAGAACTTTATTTGCAATAGCTAAGCACTTGTCTTAAATATTTATCAATGTTTCGTTGTAAATGCCTTCTGTAAATTGCATGGTCATATTGGCATTTTCTAGGCGTACTCTATGCAAAATATCCTCAGCCATATGTGATCGATATCTTTCCCATAACTCTGTGGGAGATGAAGGGAAGCAAGCAGTCAATATAATTGCGAATAGTGCTCGAATTTGGTTTGGATGTGCAGTGTTGCACGCGTCACTAATACATATATCCCACTGTTGGTCGTTTTGTAATAAATTAAGAGCTTGACACGCACTGCGGAAAGTGGCATATGTGACGCCGTCAACAATTTTCAATTGCTGGAAAGATCTAGGACCAGGCACATTTACCAACAGCATGCGAAGAGAAAAACATTCATCTTGATTAGGATGCACTGTATAAAGTCTACCTATTGTATTTTCTCTGAAAATGCCAGGTTGACCTTCGACTGGCTCCCCTCGTCTGCGTCGTACGAATGCTTTTTTAGTTACATTCCACGTGTAATAAGAGGGCACTTCTGTGTACATCAGTGTTCTGGCGAAAGCGTCTTCCTGACATAAGTTGAAGAAAGCAGTCAGAGTTGTACCAGGTGGATTAAGGGCTCTTTGTTGCACATTTGCATCTGTGAAATAAACACGCTGTCCATACTCTAAATGTACTGCTAGGTGAACCACAGCTGGATTGCGTTCATGCATGGGAAATGAAAAAATTCGCAATGCAGCCTCATTACTGCTTATGTATCTTCCAGCCTGGTATTGTGCAATTTCATCGATACCTCGCACTGCATTTCTGTCACTATTTTCTGGTTGCACACCAAAAACTGCCATATCGCTGCCTTTATTCACATACTTACAGATGTATTTAATAGATTTGACCGAATTGCAATATTCTACGTTTATGTGCGCTTTGTATGTTTTTGACAACAGAGGCGAACATGGGACCACCCAACGGTTGTCTTCATCAATATCACCATTTCGCATGTGTATAGTTGCCGAATTCCAACCATCTTCAGCTGATCGTCTCCTGTTACTGTGTTGGCTGCGAATGCTCGAGGATATTGCTTAGAACATTTCCCGTCTACCATGCATGGTGAATTCGGATTTAGTGTACCGCATGGTCCATGTATCATGTTTTTGATAACAACTGCATGAAAATCTTTATCGACGTCGGCCCGTGGAATCTCAGCGCATATCACATCGTCGATTTCGTCTGAAGTTATTTTATCGTATAGCTAGATTAGTATATGCGCATGTGGCAATCCTCTCTTTTGTTCTTTTACTGAATACATCCAGCAGCGCACAGATTCAAACCCTTCATGTTTCACAATGAAATCCATCAGCGACTTAAGCTTTTGTCTGAAAACACGTGCTGTGATGTCATGCCTATCCATGGGTGATTGCCCAGGAAGTAACAGCTGCTGTATCTCGTCCCAAGCTGGATTGCACGTGAAGGTGATAGATAAGTCTGGACGCCCATAATGATGAACATATGACATTGCATCTTGAGAATATTCCTGCATGTGACGTGAACTGCCTATGTATGAAGATAGCAAAATAGTAAGCTTTCCAACGTTGGTTGTATTACCGTCATTCACAACTGCATCTCGCAAATGAATGTATTCTTCGGAGCGGAGTTTGGTCTGATTCAAACGAAGAAATAACAAACGTTCCGTTTCAATTTTTGCATACATATCCACAATGTACTGGTGAAACAACTGAAGGCATTTCAAAATATAATTGTCCTCGTTCCTCCGAATCATTAAGCGGTAGGCGTAAAAGTTCATTGCGCTGCTCTTTTTATTAATTTCTGCACCATTCACTGGGTTTATCATCTTCACATTGAAATGATATCCATCGGCACCATCCCAGAAGATAACTGGATATTGCAAAGCATCGTAACAACGGTGAGTTTCTGCGACGTTTATCAATTGATCGTTTCTTCGATGGAGAACAATATCTCTAGGTTGGAACTGATCTCCGACTATGACAATTGCTACTTCGTCTATAGTTGGAGCATTATATCTTCGGACATGTTCTCCAGCGGGCGTTTTGTCGGCATGAATGACAATCTTGTGGGTATCTGATGGCATCATATCCATTGCCGTTTTGAACAAACGCACCAAATTGTTCTTTTCGTGAAGGAGCTCTTGTAGTTGCGAAATGATGGATCTTCTTAGCGAGGTATGTATTCCACAACGTGCATCGACTTCATCTCTATCATCACCGATGAAGTACATTTGAAGGAATTTATGGTCACTATCTCGGAACGGCAGCAGGGAGCCAGCTTTGTGATATATTTGTCCTTTGATTTTAAAAGTTGGCATGAATTGAGCAGTCACAATTTCCGCACCAAATGACGTCATTTGGAAGCAAGAGTTATATTTCCTGATGTTCGATAGGAAATGCTTCGATTCAGCGGTAGATCCAGCAAGTAGAGTTTTCAACGACTCTGGTGGTGCTTCAAGTTGAGGCATTTTAATTTTTCCGCCAGCGCAACACATCCCATTCGTTTCATTATTGAACTTTAGAGCCTGGCAGTAGGTACAGACATGACTCATCTGGCCAATGACAACATGCGGACTTGAACTATAATCAACAGCTGGATTGTACCGGAATGCAAGACAATTGTATTGCAGAATCAGATCTGCTGTTCTTTGGGTACGTGTTTCAGCTATCCTCGATGCCTCGCGTTCATTCCGTTGAGAACGAACCAAATCTGTTGCTGCAGAACGCGACTGCCATGCTCGCAATCGTGCATCCTCAAGCCTGGCTGCTTGTCTTTCTGCTGGTTCCGTGTTACGCATCTGGATGGTGCTTAGTCTGTTCCTCTCTCGTACGTATGCCCGCTCTTCCTCAGTCATATTCGAAAGCCGTCTTCTCGATCCTTCTGTGTGGCGAGTGCGACGACCCAAATTCGTTTTTTTGCTAGGCATTATTTCAGTTTTCACTGGAACAGAAGGAAGGATAAGATTATAACCTCTTATGGCTCTCACAGCTCTAGGTTGAAAACCATGAGAGATAAGAGACAAAACATAACCTCTACTTACGATTTGGCGAACGGCGCAGCTCAATCACGACACGATCACCTAGTATGGAGAGTTTTCCCCTCGTTTCCAGCAGATGGCGCGTTTGCTGGTACACAGCTGACCGTTGAAAAAGCTGTTTTCTCGCGGTCGCGGGTATGTTACTGACGCGAAAAATAGATAAAAACAACACGATCACCTAGTATGGAGAGTGTTCCCCTCGCTTCTGGCAGATGGCGCGTTTGCTGGTACACAGCTGACCGTTGAAAAAGCCTTCGACCATATATACTGATAGACTGCGCATGGCATCAAAATTTCTGGCTCCAACATCGCAAGCCACGAAATCACGTGACTTCGGGCAAAAAGATGGTTAACTCGTGCTGTGCTCATCATGAATTTTAGGAGTTTCTGTTTTAGAATTCCATTACGACTTTTCATTCGTGAATACATTTATTACGCTCTGATGCAGCTATTGCCAGTGCGCAGTCCATTAGTATATATGGTCGAAGGAAAAAGCTGTTTTCTCGCGATCGCGGTTATGTTACTGACGCTAAAAATATATAAAAACAATCTTTGAAGCGGGTTGTATATCGTGTCAAAATTTGAGCTCAATCGGTGCAGAACTTTTTGAGTTTTTGAAGCGTACACAAACCAACTTAACTTTTATATATATATATATATATATATATATATATAATAACATCTATGAAAATGCAAGTGCAAAGATTAGGCTGTTTGAAAATACAACACACGTAAAAATTGGAAAGGGAGTGAGACAAGGTGACACCATATCTCCGAAGCTCTTTAATGCCACATTGGAAGGTGTTTTTCAGTCGCTGAGCTGGGAAAACAAGGGGATAAAGATTAATGGAGATTATCTAACCCACCTTCGTTTTGCTGATGACGTAGTCATTTTTGCAACTACCCCATCAGAGCTGCAGAGTATGATCCAGGAACTTGCTGACAAGAGTAAAGAAGTGGGATTAAAAATGAACTTTCAGAAGACAAAAGTGATGTTCAATGCTTTTACAAGAAATGAAGATTTATCGATTGATGGAGAAAAGCTGGAGATAACAGACACGTACGTTTATCTTGGACAGCAGATATCAAGTGAGGGTCACATTGATGAAGAAATTAATCGGCGTACAAAACTTGCCTGGAGAGCTTTTGGAAGAAACAGCATAATTTTCAAGAGCAATATGCCATTATGTCTTAAAAGAAAAGTGTTTGATCTATGCATTCTTCCAGTGCTTACGTATGGTGCAGAGACGTGGACCTTAACTAAAAGAGACATACAAAGGCTGCAGACAACTCAAAGCAGCATGGAGAGGTGCATGCTTGGTGTAACCAGGAGAGATAAGAAGAGGAACTCGTGGATCCGAAAAATGACAAGAGTGGAAGACATCATGATCAGAGTTAAATCCCTGAAATGGCAATGGGCTGGACATACTGCCAGAAGGACAGATCATCGATGGACAGCCGAAATTTTAGATTGGATTCCAAGGGACAGGAAAAGACCCAGAAGAAGACCACGTGGGAGATGGGTGGATGAAATTCGAAAGTATGCAGGGGTGACATGGAGGAGACTGGCACAAGACAGACCGTTGTGGAGGAAACTTGGGGAGACCTTCGTCCAGCAGTGGATTGTAATGGTTGACAATGATGATGATGATGATATAGATTATAATCCATAGAATCAAAAATCCGCCTAAAACGTGTATACTGTTAATTCACTGGAGATGTCAAACATAATTTTAGATGAAAGGAAAGCTGTTAAAAAATTAAATGGAGCTGGGTATTGCGAAGGAACTTGAACAACCAGGAGGAGGTGGCAGTTGGGGTGAAGGAGTTCTTCGCATTGAAAGACAAGAACTGGTACCGTCGCGGAATCGAAGATCTAGGAGACAGATGGCTAAAGACGGTGCAACACGGTGGCCAATACTTTGAATGCTAGTCAACTTTCGTCCTAAAGGTACGTATGAAGACAAAGTGATCCAAATATTGCAAAACTTTCGACTCACCGTCTGTCTGTCTTTTCTGGAATCGATAACGCCTGTGCTCATGTTCGGAGCGCCAGGCCACTGTTATTTCCAGGACACCCCCTCCCCCCTCCCACACACACACACACAAAAAGAGAGAGAGAGTGTGTGTTAGTGCGAGATAAAGAGAACGAATGTTCATTTAACTAAAGCCAGTTTTTGCACTATTGTGGAAAAGGAAACACACGGTCGGAATTACCTCCATTGCTAAAAATGCCGAACAAAGTTTTTAGGAACAGAAATGCTAATTTGCCAAAGAATGAAACACTATCTACATCGAGCTATTAAATGTAAATTCTTGTGAGATTGCAGCAATTTCCGAAACGAAAAGTGGAAGTTCATGAAATTTAATAAGCTTCTCAGTGTTATTATAAAACTTATCAAACATTATTTTTAAACTGTTGTCCAATTATGCATTTGCTTAATAACACGTCTGAAAAATAACGTTTCAAATTATTCAGTTCTTTTAACAGAAAACTGCTGGGTTTTTTTTCTCTTTCGAAGAACAGCTTGTAACGACTGAGACCATTGAAACCCGATTATATAAGAGCAATTTGAAAACACCCGGAATCGCCGAGTGAGAGCAAATTTTATTGCTTTTTATGATGGAAATCGTCGTTAGCGATTAAATAAATCGTGACTTATCATGGACTAATAAAGTACAGCGAAGAATTTTTGAATTGAAAAATAGGGCGTTTTGGAGAATCTCTGCACGAAAAGACAACAAATTTATGCACTGACAGACGCCGAGATACAAAAAAATATCGGATTTCCATATCAATGAGGATTTTTTTAATTACTATTTCACTTTTCTAACAGAATACAGCAATGCTGTAAATGTTTAACTTGCGGATATTTAACATGTAAAAAAACTGAATATTGTCATGTACAGAGCATGATCACGCATATTTAGAACGATTTCCCAGCAGTAAAAATAATGTTTAATATCAAATTATTTCTTGTTTAAATGTTGTATCTCATAGCCCTTCCTCTGGACTATCAACCTACATCTAGATTTCCAAGATAACATGGCGTTTCTTAAAATTGGTATTTATTCCCCACTCCTCTTCAACTGCGTTCCATATTCCAATCCTTGTTTTAGGTTTGAGTTTTGAAAGATCGTTCTTTTTAGCAGTTCGAAGACACAATAGTCCTTTGGTGACACATGAAGGGATTTTGAAGGATTATGAGCAAAAGATATAGACTTGATACCCGTCTCTTGTTTTCATTTTTTCAAGAAATTGACTGGTGTATTTGGATGTATAACTATTAGCCTTATCTTGATGGAGTTCTACTCTTTGAAGGCTCTGTGGATAAAGGAATGGTATTTCCTCTTTAAATACAGGAGTTAAAACATTATCTTGGTATTTTTTTCAACTTTTCTTAACTTTAATTCCTCATAGTACGAGAAACCAACAATGATCAAGAATCCTTTACTGAAACGTTCTTTGGGTTTGTAAGTCTTTTTCTGCTCTTTTGCGAAAGTAAATCGACCTTTTCTGTTACAGGCGTTTAAGTAGATCGATGCTTCATCAATAGTCACAACAAATTTCTATCTGTCTCCGACTAAGTGATTCTCACAAAGAAATGTACACCGTGTTCTGCGCTAAGCCAGGTGCCTAGGCAAAAGGCGGTAGCATTATGTTTTTTGTTTTGTTTTTTCAGATCGAAGCTTTGTTTATTACCTTGTTTAGAGATGGTACAGAGATCCTTTACGACTTTGTGATTGCTCTTTGAGTCGGTGGATCGGCTGTGTCGATTTAGTACAGGCGAATTCTTTTACGATGAAAAAGTTCGGCACATGATGGGTCTCATAAATACTGACACGTGAGTAAGAGGTAAGCCGCAAACGAATGCGCCTCACCAACTTGAACGTGATTCGTACTGATCCACGAAATTTCTGGTCCAGGACTGTTACAATGGAGGAAACATGGCTTCATCTTTTCGACCCAGAAATGAAAAACAAAGCACGGCGTTGGAGTATTCATCGTTTCCGTTGCTCAAGAAGTTTCGTGTTGCTCTGCCAGCAGGCAAAGCCATGGTATCAGTTTTTTTTTGGTTTGGAAAATATCATCAGGGTTTCCCACAGGAAAAAATGGCACCATTCTCATTGCTGCTTACTACGTCAACGTCATGAGCCAAATTCGTGGAGCGATTAAGAAAAAGACAGCCGCCTAGGAGGAGCAGTGGTCTAAGTGCTGGCATCTAGCCATTCGTCTGATATGTGTCCGGATTCGAATCCTGGAGAGGCATGCTCCGTAGTAGAAGGTTTCTGAACAGGTTACCACGGATATCGTGCTGACACAAAATAATCTGCTGGATGGTCATTGTACAACACAACAACTGGGTGCGAAAAGCAAAAATTTTCACAGTTACAAAAAATATATATATAGTCCGAGAATAAAATTAGAGTCCAAGAATTTCAGTCCAACCTCCATTTCCAGAAACCCTTACATCTATTTTCAAGCTGAAACACAAAAGATTTATTGAATAAAATTTTATTTACAGAGGGTTAGTCAAAAGCTTTGCAATATTTGGATCACTTTGTGTCTTCATACGTACCCTTACGACGAAAGCTGGCTAGCATTCAAAGTATAGGTCATCGTGTTTCACAGTCTTTAGCCACCTGACTGCCACTTCTTCGTTTCCGCGGCGGTACCAGTTCTTGCCCTTCGAGATAAAGAACTCCTTCACCCCAGCTGCCACCTTCTCCTGGTTGTTGAAGTGCCGCCCGCGAAGGAAGTGGGCCATAGACCGGAACAGGTAATAGTCCGACGGGACAAGGTCCGGACCATATGAAGGATGTGGCATCAGTTCCATGCACTGAAGTTCTTGGAGTTTTGCCCGTGTCGTTCTAGCGGTATCAGACCGAGCGTTGTCCTGCTGTAGGAGAGCGCGCTTTCTGTTCACCACTGCCGGGTACTTCTTCTCCAAAACGGCATACAACCGCTCCATCTGTTCAGAGTTGAGATCGGCGTTGATTGTCCGACCGTCTGGAACAAATTCGTAATGGATTATCCCTTCCAAATTCCCCCAGACGCGGAGCATCACTTTGTGCTCGAAGCGCCCACGTTCGGCAACAGGGTCAGGAAGCTGGCTCGGGCTCAACCACTGCCGTTGTGTGTTAGGATTACGGAAATAGACCCGATTTTCATCGCACGTAACAATTCTGTTGGTGAAATGTACGTCGCGCGGGTTTTCTATATGTTTCGTGCACACTTTTACAAGGAGGTATGCTTCAACTGGCGTATGTTCGTGAGGAACAATGTGGAAGCTCCTGTAGACCTTACCGTGGTTCTGAATGTGACGAACCACGGTTATCTGTGAAATTCCTAACTCGCCTGATAATCCCCGAGTGCTGGTTGTCGGATTTGCCTCTACGGTCTCCGAATCCACGGTTTGCGGCCTACCTGTCCTTGACTGATTGTCGAGGTTTCTTTCACCTGTTCGAAATTTCTTGAACCGTCTGTTTGCGATGTTGTGGTCCACAAAACCTTCCCCTTTCGCATGACGAATGTTTCGTGTTGCTTGAGCAGCGTTATGGCCGAGTTCAAACTCCTAAAGGAAAAGTTCCCTAATTAGCCAGTTGTGGCTGTTCATCTTTTAGGCGTCACAACCACAGACAGAAAGACAACATGCAATGCTGTTGACAGCAACGACTGCCACTTTATATCCCTTTCGATTGACAGCAGTGAGCAACTTGAACTAGTTTAAACACGCGAGATACCCGCCGCAGCACATGCGTTTATGCAAATACACATTTATGGGTGAAATCTTTGATTCTTTTAATTTCCATTTTCGGATAGATTTGAAAGACGGAATTCCGTCCCGAGATGGAAAACTTGCGTTCATGAACGCAAGCCTACAAGAGAGTATTGAAGAGGGTTCTGGGGAAGTTTTTGTTTTGTTTCTGCATGACCAGAATAAAGGTTATAGGGATATCGTCTTTGTCTGTAGGAACAAAATAAAGGTTCTTGGAGTACCGTCTTTGTCTGCAGGACCAGAATAAAGGTTCTAGGAGTATCGTCTTTGCCTGCAAGACCAGAATAAAGGTTCTAAGGATATCGTCTTTGTCTGCAGGACCTGAATAAAGGTTCTAGGGATATCCTCTTTGTCTCAGGACCAGAAAACAAATTCTAGGGATATTGTTTTTCTCTGCAGGAGAAAAATAAAGGTTCTAGGGATATCCTCTTTGTCTGCAGGACCAGAAAAAATGTCCTAGGGACTTTGTCTGCAGAGCAAAAATAAAGGCTCTGGGATATCGTCTTTATCTTCAGGACGAGAATAAAGGTTCGAGGGATATCGCCTTTGTCTGCAGGACCAGAATAAAGGTTCTAGGGATATTGTCTTTGTCTCAAGACCAGAAAAAAGGTCTAGGGATATCGTTTTTGTCTGCAAGATCAAAATAAAGGTTCTAGGGATATCGTCTTTATCTGCAGGACCAGAATAAAGGTTCTAGGAGTATCGTCTTTGCCTGCAAGACCAGAATAAAGGTTCTAGGGATATCGTCTTTGTCTGCAGGACCTGGATAAAGGTTTTAGAGATATCCTTTTTGTCTCAGGACCAGAAAACAAATTCTATGGATATTGTTTTTTGTCTGCAGAACCAAAATAAAAGTTCTTGGGATATCGTCTTTGTCTGCAGGATCAGAAAAAAGGTTCTAGGGATATCGTCTGTCTCAGGAACAGAAAACAAATTCTAGGGATATCGTTTTTCTCTGCAGGAGAAAAATAAAGGTTCTAGGGCTATCGTCTTTGTCTGCAGGACCAGAAAAAAGATTCTAGAGATATCGTCTTTGTCTGCAGGACCAGAAAAAAGGTCCTAGGGACTTTGTCTGCAGGGCAAAAATAAAGGCTCTGGGATATCGTCCTTATCTTCAGGACGAGAATAAAGGTTCGAGGGATATCGCCTTTGTCTGCAGGACCAGAATAAAGGTTCTAGGGATATCGTCTTTGTCTCAAGACCAGAAAAAAAGGTCTAGGGATATCGTTTTTGTCTGTAAGATCAAAATAAAGGTTCTAGGGATATCGTCTTTATCTGCAGGACCAGAATAAAGGTTCTCGGGATATCGTCTTTGTCTCAGGACTAGAATAAACGTTCTAGAGGTATCGTCTTGGCCTGCAGGACCAAAATGAAATCTGTGACGTATGTCGCCCGTCGCCGTGATTCTGCTCCTGGAGGAGGCATGGATGATGTGTTTTTCTTGTAAGTTGTGTTCATTCTCTCCCTTCCTTGGAGGCAGTGGCCCTAAATTTGAGACTAGAATCTGTTGGTAGCCAATTGAGTGGCTCACAGTGGTGGCTAAGCCTTCAAACAAACAAACAAACGAAAAGAGGCATGAAAGACTGCGAAGAGATGTCTTTCTCCCGTAGGACAATTCACCAGTTCACACCTCCTAAATTGCGTAGGCTGGAATATGGATTTGAGTTGTCTTACTCAGCCTGTTCGCTAGAACTTGATCCAATTGACTTTTATTTGCTGAAGAAAACCATTGGAGGGAAGCGATTTGTCTACAACTCTGATGTGGTAGCAGCTGTATTTGGAAGAACGTGGTAAAGATTTTTTCTTCCCACCCGGATCAGAGCATTACAGGATCAGCGGGAAGATTAATTACTCTCCAATGGTCGGAAACTATGTTGAAATATTAACAGGTGTTCGAAATGGCACGACTTCCGCACATTTGGTAGATTACAAATTTCTTGAGCGATGACCTTACTTTTGGTAGTTTCAACACTTTTACGAAATCCTTCAGCGATTTCATATCATTAACGATTATGTAGAAAAAGTGTGCCAATTAAAAATATCGGGAGAGTACTCTGATAACCTTTGTAGATAATTTATGCTATGCATTTTTCTCATGCCAAGAGTTGTGTGGGTGTGAAATAAAACGAGTGACTCGAGGGAATATATTTATTTACGTACAACACATTGCATTTATTCGCGTCACTCACGACCACACCGATCCACAGTCCGGTACATACTAAATATCAAATTAAATCATAACAACACACACTAAGATTTACTAATTCCTGACATTCGGCGATACTTGGGTAGGCCGCCCCGGTGGCGCAGTGGTCTAAGCGATGGCCTCTGATCATTCGTCCGAACGGGGTCCGGGTTCGAATCCCGGTGAGGCATGGATGTTGTGTTTGTCTTACGGCACTGGCTCTCTCCCTTCCCTGGAACCAGGGACCCTAAATTAGGGACGGGCGACTGCTTATAGCCCATTGAGTTGCTCACGGTGGTCGTTAAACCTCCAAACCAAAAAAAAAAAAAATACTTGGGTAGGCGGATTATGAATATTAATCTTGTAAAACCGGTGGAAGAAGATATGTGCGCCATAAAAGTAAATATTTGTTAAACTATGGTGGCGGGAATAGTGATTATTTCGCGACTGTTTAGTCTTCCAGTAACAATATTTATTTTTATTAAGATTTAGACAAACGTAAGGAACAACCCTAACACCGATGAAATGTGATGTAGTTACAAAAATCCATCTGCGCATGCCGAAGCTAAAATCTGAACTCAAGTATGACGAAGTAAATTTTTCCATCAATTTTATACCAGGGGTCGGGATTCGAACCCAAAACTCCGGTGCCCCGAGTGCTATCTACTGTACTACACTGGCATGTGCTCTCACTGCTATCTGGCTTTATCTCATGTGCGTCCTGCGGGGCAGGCACGTCACACAAGATAGAAAGAATAGCTTAATCGTAAGTGTGTTAGCGAGGGGAACTGGTAACTTTCGGTCTAGGATATCTACTGGTTACACTCTACCCTGTTATACATCATATTAAAGCTCTCGTCAATAGCAGGTAACCCCATTGGGGTGGGGGTGGGGGAGGCGTGGTCAAGAGGAAGCCAAATTTTGCTACCGCAGGATACTTTCACTGCTGTCGGGAAAGAAGAATAGCATCAAAATGCATTTTTATAATGGCTTTTGTACCACTTAGCATCAGGTTCTCGTAATTTACGCAGATTGCAATGAGATATTGTTGCGCTTGTGTCAAACGTGATGAAATAATGTTCGGCGATAGTTAAGTAAAATATATTGTCTAATAACAATGAAGTTAACTATTGTTGCATCGCTTCATCGGATAGCATGCCGCACGATCAGATTTCACCAATGGTTTTGACAATGACATACCGTTTCCCATTTTCCTTACATCGAAATTTTGTACTTGGTACTTACTCCTGTCGGGAAAGATGCATAACATCTAAATGTCGTAAGCCCTTATTTGTTTTTAAGACTGAATGCCTGAGTTCGGTTACAGATAATTACAAAGAAGACAGACCAAGACACTAAGCTGCTCGCAACGAAGCTTTTCGAGTTGAAATTGCTGGGGAAACTATTCCAAAGGATATTGAAATAATTTTTGACAGTATTAACGAAACTAAATTTCTAATTGATGAAAGTCATTTGTGTTCGGAGGAATAATCAGAAGCACTGCCTCAGACCATTCGACGACTGAGGTGCGCATCCAACTATGCATGCTTCTTTCAATTATCCCTAGCCCCTGTATGTCTTTTATTACAAGGATGTATCGAAAAGTAACGCACGCTATTTTTTTTGGCAACAGTTTAATAGGCAAAACAAAACATATACACAAACTACATTTCTAGCTAGTTTTCAACATAAGAACCGAGACGCTCGAGACATTTATCCTAGCGTGGAACAAAATTTAGTATACCTTGTTCCTAAAAGTCCGTTTTCTGGGCGCATAGCCACCTGCAGAAAACCGGTTTGACTCTTCTTCAGCCGAATCGAAGCGTTGGTCACCCAGGAATCGCTTTAAGGGACAAAAACAGATGAAAGTCAGAAGAAGCCAGGTGGGCCGCCCCGGTGGCGCAGTGGTCTAAGGCGTTGGCCTCTGATCATTCGTCAGTAAGGGGTCCGGGTTCGAATCCCGGTCAGGCATGGATGTTGTGTTTGTCTTACGGCACTGGCTCTCTCCCTTCCCTGGAACCAGTGACCCTAAATTACGGACGGGCGACTGCTTATAGCCCATTGAGTTGCTCACGGTGGTCGTTAAACCTCCAATCAAAAAAAAAAAAAAAAGCCAGGTGGGTGCTGTTCCAGATGAGTGCTGGAACACCAGCCAAATTGCGTAATTTTGTCACGAACGTGTGTGACGTACCTGCCAGCAGGACGCGCACGACATAAAGGCAGATAGGAATCAGAATAAATGTCCGCGTAGCTTAATTGGTAGAGCAACTTGTTCCGGAATAAGCGTACTCGGGTTCGAATCCCGGCGTAGACTAAAAATGACGGAGAAATTTACTTCGTTATAATGGCGCCCGAACTATCCGGATGACCCGGCCGTTCAAAATCTCGCATTGGTGTGATGTTATTTCCACACCGCGAGACAGGAAAAATCAGAGAATTCCTTCTCCAGCGCTTCGAAAAATTAAAATGTGTGAGGTTGCATTCCACCCAGCAGATTGACTGGGAGTTCTCAAGTGCACGTTCTACAGTGGTTGTCTGCCTGCAACGATTCATGGTCACGGCTGACCCGTGGGCCATGCCCCCGGCCCTCTTTCGGGGGGGATGTGACGTACCTGCCAGCAGGACGCACACGACATAAAGGCAGATAGGAATCAGAATAAATGTCCGCGTAGCTTAATTGGTAGAGCAACTTATTCCGGAATGAGGGGACCCGGGTTCGAACCTCGGCGCGGATAGAAATGACGGAGAAATTTACTTCGTTATACGTGTTGTTCGACACGTCGGCGAGAGTTGTCATGTACATAGCAGTCTGACATTTGTCAGTGTTGGGTCTTTTGCCGCGAAGAGCCCAACGCAACTTTTCAAGGTGTTAGCGTTGATTTTAGCATTCACAGTAGACCCCATTGGATGAAACTCCACCAGCAGAACGCCATGCATGTCCCAGAACATCGTCATGAGGGCTTTTTGTGCAGATTGGGTTACTGTGAATTTTTTTGGTGGCGGGGGAGTCTGAATGTTCCCACACCATACTCGCCTTCTTTGTTTCGGGAGTGTAGTGATACACCTAGGACTTGTCGCCCATCACTACACCTGCTAAGAATCCATGTCCTTCTTCAGCGTAACGCACAAAGTGGTCCAAGGGAGACATCATTCTCTGTCCCTTCTGGTCGTCTGTCAGGTATTTGGGCGCCCGTCGCGCCCTGACCTTTGCGAAATTTCAATTTGTCATGCACAATTCAATTCAATTCATTTATTTTGCTGAGCAAGCAACAAAAGAGCAGTATTACAGATAAATCAGTTGAAACGATGCCCAGCCATGAAGCAGGAACGAAAGGCCAGCCAAGCCTGACAAGGTCCCATGCTCCCTAGATCAGTTTTACAATGAGGGCAGTAGTTTTAAATTGCAAACAATAAAGGTATCATTAAGGAGAATCGAACAACCAAAAAATCAAATAACCAAAAAAAAAAAAAAAAATAAATAAATAAAACAGATCACATCTCGATATACAAGTCATTATGTTAAATATAGTTTCTCGCCGCCCCGGTGGCGCAGTGGCCTAAACGATGGCCTCTGATCATTCGTCCGAAAGGGGTCCGGGTTCGAATCCCAGTGAGGCATGGATGTTGTGTTTGTCTTACTGCACTAGCTTTTTCCCTTCCCTGGAACCAGTGACCCCAAATCAGGGACGGGCGACTGCTTATAGCCCATTGAGTTGCTCACGGTGGTCGTTAAACCTCCAATAAAAAAAAAAATATATATATATAGTTCTCATCCACTGTGATCACCAAGTGGAGGTGCCGCAAACCATTATAATTTTTTTTAAAAGGTTAAAGTTATTTAAGGACTTTCGCTCCATGGGTAATGAGTGTGGGCCAATGTAGTTTAAACTTTGTTTCATGGCTTCCGTTTTCGGAAGAATAGGCCTATTATATGATTTAGTGCTTGTGTAATGCGTGTGTATCTGAGGTGTAATATGTACACTATCTACCAAGAAGTAATTGGACACATGTGATTGCAAAGGAAAACGAAGTTTATTCACCTTCAATAGTTGGTAGAGCCTCCACGAGCTGCGATTACAGCTGCGACCCTCCGGGGCATACTCTCAACCAGGCGTTGTACGACGGCTAGCGGTATTTTCTTCCACTCAGCTTGGAGAAGACAAGTCAGTTCCTTCACCGATTTCGGACGGTGGGGGCAGCCCTTAAGTCGACGCTCCAACTCGTCCCAGAGGTGCTCGATAAAGTTAAGGTCCGGGCTCTGCGCAGGCCAGTCCATTCGATTAACCTCATTGTCACCATACCAAGCATGGTGGACCTCGCAACATGACAGGTGGCATTGTCATCCTGAAAGTAACATGGGTCCATCCCGTAAAACTGCCACAACGTAGGAAGCGCATTTTCATCCAAAATGGTGCAGTAGGTCTCGGCGTTGAGTCAACCAGGAATTGCGACTAAGGGTCTCGTGCCATACCAGAAGGAACACCCCCATAGCATAATTCCACCGCCGCCGAACTTCACAGTTGGCACAATACATTCCGGCAGGAGGCGTTCTCTAGGCAAACTCCAAACCTAAACCCTGCCATCCGAACGGTAGAGGGTGAACCTTGGTTCGTCGCTCCAGAGAACCTGTTTCCACTGTTCAACGGTCCACTGTCGACGTTCTTTGCACCACGTTAGCCGAGCAGCGCTATTGGACTTGGTGATACAAGACTTGTGGGCAGCAGCACGTCCATGATAACCGAGCAGATGGGCATCCTTACGGATGGTATTACTCAAAAGAACACTCCCGGATGCTAGTTTAAACTCCTCGCGGATGTGGCTCATCGATTTGGTGCGATTCTTCAGAATTTCTCTGGACAGCACCCGTCGATCTCTAACTCCCAGTTTTGTGGGTCTGCTGTGTCGGGGCACATTCCGACAGTCACCTCTCATCTTTCATTTGCCAATAACGTAGGCCACTGTCGATTTTGGGTACTTCAACTCGCTGGATATGTCGCGTATGAATCGGCCATTTCTGTGATACCCGACAATTACACCTTTCTCGAAATCAGAAAGCTCCTAACTGCGTGGCATCTTGAATGCGACTGGTTGCGTTGTTGTTTCCCAGACGTTATTTAACGACGGCGGCCATGACGTGTATCAAGACCGCAGATATAGTCGATTGCAGGTGTGTCCAATTACTTGTTGGTAGATAGTGTATAATATCGGAATGTAAATTACTCTTGATGCGCTTGTACATAATGTTCCCAATATTGTAGTAATATAATTGGTTAATCGTTAGAATATAATATTTATTTGGGAAAACTCTTGTAGTATTATATAGTGTTAGTTGTGAATTTCTATCAAATTTTAAGTCAATTAATCTTATATCGAACGCTATCATGGCCCCTTTGGACTTTTCATCTGTTCGGTCCCTTGAAAAGATTCCTGGGCGACCAACGCTTTGATTCGGTTGACGAAGTCAAATCGGTTGTCCGCAGGTGGCTATTGCCCAGAAAACGGACTTTTATGAACAAGGTATTCTAAAACTGGTACCACGCTGGAATAACTTTCACGAGCATCTCAGTTTTTATATTAAAAAAGCTAAGAAATGTAGTTTCACTGTGTATATGTTTTGTTTTGCCTATTGAAATGTTGCCAAAAAGATAATGCGTGTTACTTTTCGATCCACCAGCGTAGTTAACATTGACCCACACAGCACAGAATGTTTCGTATATGTTACAAGTACGTAGCACTGAAACATTGAGATTTTTCAGATACGTTGTCCAATGTAACAGTAATGTTTCAGAAACCTTACGGGTACGTCAAAATGTCCTCAAATGTTACATAACTTTGAAACTTAGCCCATAAGTTACAGTGAAAGGTCTTAGTAACTTCAACACACACCAACTTCACGTTACTGTTATGTATTTGAAAGATATTTGTAACTCCGTTACATTACTGTTACGTACTTGAAAGATATTTGTGACATCATCATATTACTGTTACGTATTTACTACGTTGAACATTATAGTTTTAAATAAACTTTGTAAAATCACAAAAAAACAATATTACACTCGACAGCTGTTTCAAAAGCAACAACAGTCGTATCACGAGTTGTCTACGTTTTCACAGGTTCAACGCAAACAGTGGCGGCGTTTATAAATTGATACCAAAAGAAATAAAAATCGGTCCCAAAGGAGGGTGTCTAGTTTCTATTACACATATGGAATAGACTATATTTCAGATAAAAAAAGAAAGAAAATCAAATTCGTCATTTCTCTAAATACCTCCCAGTATGAAATTTCTCAGCTTCAAGTAAAAAAAACATGCTGGTATAGTATACTAATACAGCAACACAACCATCTACTTAGATTTTATGAAATGCTTTTTAGAATTTGAAAATTATAATAACCAGAACAATTACTTACTTTCAGATGATCTTGAATCACAAAAAAAAAATGGATGAAACATTAAATCAACTGACTAGCTTACTCGAGTACGACAGTATCACCAAAGAATAACCCAGTAGCACGTGGAAATACTACTACGAGAGTGCTTGGATGAAATGGCATAAATGCGCATGCGCATCCACGCCGTTGCCAAACCAAAAATCTTCAATATCGTCGGAATGTAACATCAAAGTAGCAATTATGTTCAATGGAAACTATGAAACAGTAGTATCGGTGAATGCTATTTTTAACGTCACCGTAATATACAAAGAATTCTGTTCCAAAATAGATGTTGCTGAAATGGAATTGTAAAATATCTCTGAAAGTGTAACGAAAATAAGAGATTGTAACATTATTGACACATATCTGAAACGTTTTGCGCTGTATGGGGACGCGTTCTGCGTCAGAAATCCGTTGTTTTAAAATACATTTAGGTTTCCCAAATATGGCTACTTCAAGAAAAACCAACCGGTTACTACATTTAAGGAAAGCAAAAGTATATTTGAACAGTTTTTCAATGAAAATAAAAGCAGCTTAATAATTTTCAATAATAAGTGCATATGTTTGTGCTAATTTAATAGATAATAGCATATGACAGCGCATCAAGATGTCCTTTCTCATTCACGCACTTTTATTTGGGTCATTAGTTTATTAAATCTCTTTAAAAACCATCAACGAATCCGACTAAGATGAAATAAAGTAATTGCTTGCCGAGGTGGTTTTCTTCTGCTTGCGTTTTTCAATCGAAGCACGGGCAACATCTTCACGTAAGAACCATAGAAAATGCCTGCGCAAACAAACACCGTGTGGATCGAAGGAGAGAACAACTAATGATAGAAGATTATCCATGAATGCATTCATGAACTGAGAGCCTGTTACGGTGGGAACCGCAAGGGACATATTGCGTTGCTTCCGAAGACTTGAAAGTTGTGTTTTCTTTAAATTTCGCTTCTCGAGGACTCGTTTTTCCTCATCCCGTGTTCCGTACTTCGTGAATATTCCATGAGACGACTAAACTAGAATTTCGATCGAAATTTTCGTGTCAACCTTAAGAGGGACAGAAAACTTTGCGGGAAATGCTTACTTATAACACTGCACAAAACAAGTCTTTTTTACGGCAAGTTTTAAAAGTATTTATATTTGCATAATAACGGTACGACAGCGATACAGAAAAAATAGGCTGACGTGTAAATAAAAACACGCATGTGCACCCTTTGCCAAACGAAAAAACAAGAAACATGGCACTGAATTTTCGGTTAACGTTTTTTGAATCAGTTCTGACACGAATTAAATTTATCAGAGCACTTAGGCAATGGAACCAGTTAGGAAAACGATAATTAATTTTAAAAAAGTTTCAGTCGAGTTTTTAGGAGCTCACATTTTGCTGCAAATACATCAGAAGCACCAATTAAAACTACACGTGCGACCCCTGGTGGTCAAACCATTCTTTACCTAACATTAGAAATTATAGGCAAAACATTTCCCATCAGACCTGTATGCGATATAGGAAGAATTTTTCAAATATCAGGTTTAGAAGCAGAGATATTGGGGAAAGCGCAATTTACCTTAACGCCCCCGAGCGAAAAGTCTATGAATCACTTGAAAATTATGAAATTATATGAAAAACATTTCTCACAGAAACCTCTATCCAGCAAAGAAGACATTTTTCAAATCGGACCATTAGGAGGAGAGATATTGACACAAATAAATTATATATATATATAGTAATGCATGATTTCTCCCCCCTGGCGGAGAAAGCATGCATTACTTTAAGAAGAAAATATTCCAAAAAGGTTTTTGGACATGAGTGGCATCAGTCCACCGATAGCGTTTTTCAATTGAGATTTTAGAACCTCAGGTTTTGCTATTAGAAACATAAGTTAACACTTACGCCTCCTGGTGACCAAACCATTTTCTACCAAAAATTACAAACTATATTGAAACGATTTCGTATTAGAAGCAGTATCCGCTGCAGAAAGATTTTTTCAAATCGGAGTTTAAAAAGCGGGGATATCGGGACAAACGCACCTTACTTTTACGCCCTCTAGCGGAAAATCTGTGCGTAACATGAAAAAGCGACTATACCCAAAACGGTTTTCGACATAAATGCACTCTAAAGGTAAAATATTATTTTCAGTCGGATGTTTACAAGCAGATATATGGTATAAAATGTATTTTGAATTCGACATCTCCCCTAGCGGCGAAAATGTGCGTCGTATAAAAAAAAAACAAGATAAAGGATCATCATTCGCACATTTAAAGCTTTCGAATGCAAAAATAGGACAAATAGTTACAGAGATATAGTGACTACAGGCAGACGGACGGTCAAACGGACAGCCAAACCGATAACATAAGCACGACTTACAAAAGACGTGCTGAAAACAAAGTACCCGTAAAAAGTTATTCGATCCTGATGAAAATCCGCATGCAAGTGCCACAGGGATGGATATGCGATTACAAAATAACGACCAATGACTAAATAGTGGTCCGCCCCAGCTCATGGAAACCGCGCATCAAGGAGGGTTTATCAAGAGCGCAGCTCGCACGCAGGGACAATCGTGATAGCGCATTGCGGTTGCAATAACCTCCACGGACGGCGAGGATGCCTCGACGTCGGATCCTTTCACAATACGAGCAGTTGAGTGAGTTTGAAAGAGGACGTATAATTGGGCTGAAAGAGCCCGGTTGTTCAAATCGCCGTATCGCCAGGTATTTGGGGGCAATCCGACAATGTTGGCGCAAACGGGTCGAGGAGTGTACAACCCAACGTCACGTGTGCCGTGGACAGCCGAGAGCAACGACAGGACGCGAAAATTAACCTATTGTGAGAGCCGCACGAACAGGACCGAATTTGTCGTTTTTAACCATTTGTGGACATGTTGCGTCGTCCACAGGTACGGAAGTGGACGTAAGGACCATTGCTAAACGACTTGCGGTACGGGGAACTACATTCGCGGAGGCCACTCCGCTGTCAACCACTAAGCAGTGAGCATTTGCGGCACCGGTTGCAGTGCTGTTGGGCCCGATAAAAGTGGGATAGTGTCCAGCGGCGACGTATAATTTTCAGTGATGAGTCACGGCTTACACTTTGGGCCGATGACCAGCACATACGTATCTGCAGACGAGCCTGCCAGCGTACTGATCGTGCTTTTATCGTGTAACGACACACGGATTCGCACACAGGGAGTGACTGTCTGGGGAGTCATTTCGTACTGTAGCCGAACATTATTCGTAGTCCTCCGTACCACCCTCAGGGTTCAACGGTACGTCGACGACATTCTACGACCTGTTGTGTTGCCATTCCTGTTACATCATCACTGAGCAGTTTTTCAAAAGATGCCAGGCGACACACCGCACGGCTCTCCAAGGTTTGCCTCCGTAATGTTTACACTCTTCCATGGCCATCCTGATGGGCCGACCGATCGAACATGCTTTGGGTATGATGGGACCCTACCTACCTCATCCCGGAATGCCGGCGAACTGGCCCGCAATTTGGATACCATCTGGCATGCTATATCTCAGAACAGTATCCGTGAACTGCATGCGTCTTTGCAACGCCGATTACTTGCATCTGAGCCTGAATTAGTGCTAAAACGTACTGACTTGCTCCACTCTTGTAGCTGTCTTATCCGAATAAATGATCCAAGTGCTCTGGAATCGCAATCTTCTTATTTCCTATAAATGTACAGTGCCCATAAGAATTTTTATCTCGATTGGATGATTTCTTCTGGGTGCTTCATTACTTGGGGATTTTTTTGTTGTTGTTTTGTTAGGAGTGGCAAAAAGTGTATATTTTCAAAACATGTGGTGTTATATTAGAGACTAATTGGCACAAATTATCCCTGTGCGTTAAGTGTGTGCTTTAGGCACCATTAACTGTGACTCATACTACTAAATCTTTCCTTTTGTGGTGCTATTTTTAATCATCTAAGGACCTGTAATCAGAAAGGAAATGAAAAGCTGCGTCCTATTTGCCAGGAACAGATTGTTCATGTAATGGGTATATAACCGAAATTACTAGACTTCAAACGTGCGCAAAATCATACACAGACCAAAGCGCTCTAAGTCATGCAGGGCACAAAACGTGAACAAATTTGAGTCCCGTAAAGCGTCGTATGATTCTATACAGAGCAAAAAGCTGTATACTGGAATATTTCATACAACTTTTGAAAAACGCACATATCTGTGTCCCGAACAATTCAGTAAGAACAAAAGGAGTACATAGTTAGGCATACATAGAACCTAAACACTCTGCAAAGTTATACAGAATTTAGCTGTTCAATGTCTTGTCCTGCATTTAAAATCGAAGTAAATGGTCATTTTAAATGACATTCATCCCTTTTGTGTGGTATGTCGTCGAACCGCTACGTTTCAAGAACGCGTTAAAATTAAATTTATTAAATTGGATCTCGGTAAATCGGAGAGGAGTATAATATACTGAAGAGCAATTGAATTAGAGACAGCTGGCGTTATGCAAATGTGGCGCTGTGGGCGGCCCTGTAAACGGAAACGACATGACGTATGCAGCGATCCGACAATATAAGGAGTGATGCGACGGGAATCTGTAAGAGTCGGACGCAGTATGGGTAAGACGAAAGCGCATTTGATTGTGGGCAAATTGTCGGGGCCCGACGAATGGTTCACTCCATCTCGGAAGTCGTGCAGGCACTGGGATTTTCACGAGCCACTGTGTCACGGGTGCACCGTGAGTACATCGAATCCGGTAAAACCATCCCTGCAAGGCCAACTACCGTGGACAACAGCGTGTGAATGCGCGGGGTCATCGTCGGTTAGCTCGCATTTTAGCAACGGATAGACGGGCCACAGTGCAAGAAATCACTCGGCAATTTAACCCTGGTGCACAAAAACGTGTAAGCAGCCACACCATCCAGAACCATCTCCTCGCTATGGGGTACAGAAACCATCGTCTCACGAGGGTACCGCTGCTGACCGCACATCACAGGGTGCAAAGATGAGCATGGGCGCGGGAACACTGCCACTGGACCCTAGACATGTGGAAAAATGTTGCCTGGACTGATGAGTCGAGATTCACGTTAGTACATGCGGATGGCAGGATACGAGCACAGCGCAAACCACATGAAGCGATGGATCCTTCTTGCCAGCAGGGTACTCTTCAAGCTGGTGTGGGTGGCATTCTCGTCTGGGGACTGTTTACGTGGACTGAAGTGGGACCCCTGGTGCGTGTGACATCTTCCCTCACAGGTCAACGCTACCGGGATATCCTGGACGACCATTTGCTCCCGTTTGTGCGTCTTCAACATCCCACTGGGGATCTCATCCTGCAAGAAGACGATGCAGCTCCCGAATTGTATCCGAATGGTTGGATGAACACTCCAGCGACGTGACCTCGCTTCCTGGGCCAGCTAGGTCACCTGACCCCAATCCCATCGAGCACATCTAAGATGCCATCAAGGCCATGATCCCAGAACGAAAAAAGTCTTGGGGCTGGGACCCGAAGAAATCATCAAGTGCATGTTGAACCTCGTTGCTTCGTTTTGTAGGTCCGTATCTTCGCTTCGAAACTTCAGAAACCAACGCCGACTTGTTCGTTCGTTGGCTGTATTCTCTTCAAACGCTTTGTTAACGTTTTGGGCTGTGATTCCTCCAGAATGGCACAGTTTAAATTCATACAGAAAGATGACTCTCAAATCCGGCGTCTGAATTATTCCTTTGCAAACCACGTTACGTCCAAACAAAATACGCCTGAACTTTGTTCTTCACACACGTGCTAGCTATTTATAGTAACTCTGTGGCGCAACACCTGTGGGTGATTCCTTCCGCTGTGGTGGGGCCTGTCTCCTCTGTTCGTTCGCAGCGGACATTTCATTCACACCAACCCAATATATCCCCAAGGATGTTGGAAGGAGGAGGAGGAGGAGATGGCAACAGCACCTCTCCCTATGCTTCTGGCGTGACGCCCCTTTTTATCAGCTGACTACGCCAATGCGCCCAACCCGAGAATCTCCTGTATAACTCTATGGGGAAATCGCGATTTCGAACGGGTTTTTCGGACCCTTTACTCTACTCATGCAATCGTGAAAAAAATTGAGGCTGAAATATTCATTCCCATAGTTACAAAATTCCAGAAAAATTAGGGAAATATGTGTTGGTATTTCTTTAAAAAAAAATAACAATGATTTTTTGAGCGGAAGTGCATAGTGCGCATGGTTACTTGCATAATGGGCATACGCACGTAACCATGTTTAAAATATAATCAAAACCCTAATGTTGAGAAATATGAAGTCCGAAATATTCCTTGTTTGCATCTTTGGTTTGCATGCGCTAAGCGAAATTGCTTTAGCCACAAGAAGTGACGTCACGTTTCCGAACTCCCGCCGACTCCCATTACCTCAGAGAGAGAGGATCGAACCAGCTGATCTGTTTTGGCTCCAGTCAAAACGGGTCCTTTCACCTCCTCTTCTTCTAAACTCCTCGTATAACCCATTGGGGGTTTAGGCTGGCCCCATTATTGCGGGGAAATAAGAAAAGTTTGCTGATGGACGCTGTTCGTATAATAAATTGTCCTCTCATTGTTTTACAGTTCGAAAACTGCAGGAATAAAACGAAGTATGCTGCGTACATGAAAATATACCACTTTGTCATTCAGTACGTTGGTTTGCTTTCTACAGGTAAAATTAAAATAGTGTCAATCTTTTATTTACTTGATGTTACAGGAAAAATAGATTTTTAATAAGGGTTATATGATTTCCGGAAAAAAAGAAGAAATTCTTCTACAGTGGAAGCAAAGTGAGACTTTCAGCAAACATGATTATGCAGATATTTAGTCTGATACTCAGCTTAGGCGTTTAACAGCTTTTGTCTAAATATATTTATATAAAATAGTTTAGAGACGCGGTTATTAGTTAATATAATGCTTTCAGAGCTTCTGTCGCCTACGAAGTGTCATCGGTAAAATTATGGAAAAAACCAGCCTTGAGGGATGTTATTAATCATTCCTTCTTCCAAATTGACGGCATGTTCAGCTTATTTTTTTTAAAAAAGAAAGAAAATAATCCGGATTGTCTAGGTTTACGAAACACAAAATATGTTGCACTGAACTTCAAATATTGATCTTGCGAACAAGATCTGTATTCTGACATTGAAACGAGAAGAAAAAACTAGATCTTGTTTTGCCGTTCTTCTTCTGATAGGTAAAATTTTCAGAAATTCATAAAAGTTAATTATTCTAATAGAAATGCATTTGCATTTCGACCAAGTTTGAAGCTAAGTTAGTTCAAAATATGAAAGTCATTTTAATTATAGAGTAGCAAAACATTATCAAGTCAGTTCTTTTTTTTCTTTCTATTTTTCGGTTCCTGAGAACTAGAACTATTGGCAACGCCAGGAGTGCGGAACCTATGGCCTTCTAAGCAATTAAGTGAGGCCATTTGAGTGAATTCAAATTTTGCTGAACAAATCCTTTTATTTGTATTAATATGCTTTTATTCGTCTTTTATGGATGTAAGGTCAGGTGATGCGTAGCATCACAGCCTCTCCTTGACAAATGTCAACCCCGCCTTCTCGTGGTGCATCCTGTTCCCACTAAAGGGGCTCTGACGACCGCCAATAGCGGTATAACTATACCACCGGGATTAGAGGAAATGCTATCCCACACTCACCAACCCGCTTGGCCGGCGTGGTGAGTTATGGCCAAACCTCTCCAAAATCACTCCACAACTTAAATCTTAGCCCTCAGTCTCCGGCAGCTGGAATGTACCTGACCAAGGCAGCGGCCAGTGCGACATGAAGGCAGAGGGTACTAAGAATCCCCGGAGGACAGGACTAGGCTGCCATTTGATGCTGACCTTGGCTACGTATAATGGACGCTCCCCATCTTCTGATTCAAGGCTTCTTGAATTGGAAGACGAACTACAAAATCGTCGCTTATCATAATGTGGTCAAAGAACGGTTCAACCGGGTCATGAGCAAGCTCGGAAACGCATGCACTCATGCGAGTTGCTTTCTGCTCAGCTGTGAGTTGATCAGGTACCCAAACCCCCGTCTTGTGCACCTTCCCAAGTTGACGCAGATTCGTGATAATGCTCGTGTGGGTAGTCCCCAAATGTTCGGCCAACTCACGCATGGTCACGCGTGGGTCGGTCTCCATTAAGGTCTTCAGCATATCCACTGCTGCTGGTCTTCCGCCTTTATGACGGTCTGACATGTCGTAATTTCTCTCTTGAAACCTTTCCAACCAACCACACCACTAAAGGTGTGACATAGCATTGGGGTACTCACTGGTAATGTTCCTTACAACACTTTCTGAGGTGCTACCGCGACGATGTTTACAGGCGCTTACATTCTTCGCCATCTGACTGCTAACAGCCACTGACTTAAGCCACCTATCTGCTGATGTCCAACCGGTGGGCCGCGGATGGCCTAGTGGTCAACGTTCGTGAGTGCCACGGAGAAGACATCGGGTTTACAAAAATCGATACCATAACTCCTGATAAAACAAATTGCTTTGAGATCATCCCAAGTGAGTTTGTGTGAAGAAAAAAACCCGAAAAAATCGAGCAACTGGTTTACAGTCTGAGTAAGCAACATGTAGTTTTTTACGTATATAAGGGGTTATTGCGATAGTTTTGGGTTATGGGCCGCGGACGACCTAGTGGTCAGCGTTCGTGACTGCCTTGGAGAAGACCTCGGGCTCGATCCCAGGCAGGTACGAGCGCGCGAACCACTAAATATCCGCCGTGCGTCCGATGGACGTCGAACCCCGGATACTGGACCCCCGGTAATAAATAAGGGCGTCTTCCTCCACCTTTCTACCTCGCCTCCGTGTCCCTTTCCTATCGGACACTCTTGCCCAAATCTCCTAGCTTCTTATTTCTAAGGGTTGCTTAAGACCTGGGGTCAGACACTCTCTTCCTGCCGCCCCGGTGGCGCAGTGGTCTAAGGCGCTGGCCTCTGATCATTCGTCCGTAAGGGGTCCGGGTTCGAATCCCGGTCAGGCATGGATGTTGTGTTTGTCTTACGGCACTGGCTCTCTCCCTTCCCTGGAACCAGTGACTCTAAATTAGGGACGGGCGACTGCTTATAGCCCATTGAGTTGCTCACGGTGGTCGTTAAACCTCCAATCAAAAAAAAAAAAAAAAAAAAAACACTCTCTTCCTAAAATCCTCTACATTTGATCTTTTATTAAATATCGTACCAAGACGGTCAGATGTCGAGCAGGTGTGCTGCGTAATCTCAGTGGCCAATACGCGCCGTGGTTGATGCTTAGACTTCGGGTACATTTTTATCCGATGTTACTTTCTTTGCAACCCAATATAAATGTTTAAAAGATGGTTGTGAAAGTACTGAGAATGATGAACGTTATGGGAGGCCGGCAAAAATGAAAACAATGTCAAACTTGTGCTCACAGCTGTGCGGGAAAAATCGCTGAATCACTTTTCGTGAGTTAGCTGAAGACATCAGTTTTGGTTCAATTCAAGTCTATTCCGTAAGAATTGACTGAACTGGACCGACGCTAATTTTGAATTCAAATTTTTGCAAAAATTACTCCCTTGAGCAAAATTTCTGAAGATTCGGGTATGAGACGCGTCTCAGAAAAATTTGTGCTAAAATTGTTTTCAGCTGAGGAAAAACATGCCGGTGTTTGACCTACTTGAGTGCGTCGTAAACGACGAAAACTTTTTAAAAACTATCATGACTGGTGATGAATCGTGGGTTTGTGGGAATGACCCCGAAACTAAGGGCCCAGTCTTCACAACGCAAGACTCCAAATTCTCTCAGACCCAAAACAAATAGAGCCGCAGCAATCTCAGGACGATGCTGACTGTTATTTTCCAATTTTGAGGGCATTGTGCGTCATGAATGCGCTCCGTAGGCCAGGCATCCAAAGAGGGTACAATAAATTACCATCTTTTACTCACAGTTAAATGTAGTTTCGCAGAGCGTTTAGCTCGGCATCATCAGGGACTACGGTTTTAAATATATATATACAGGGTGAGCACAAAAACATTGCTTGATTTCCAACGGTTATAGAACGTAACTTTATTGTAATATTCTTACAGATTGGTGGCTACAGTTGCATCAACACACAAAGTTTTATGTGGTATCGGTTGGTGTAACAGACACTCGATGCGTGTCCCGCCCGTTTTTCGGCAAACATCGAAGCGATAATCTAGCTCGGACCAGACATGATAATTAACACAGCAATCGGACATCGCCGAACTGACTGTAATTACTGTTTCACACGTGAATTAAATCACATCAGAAAACTTGAAAATTTCATCGCTGTGGCGCGTGAATCAAATCCGCATTTTCCCATTTCCGTTCGAGCGCGCTATCCGTTGCACCACACACGACGGCGAATTCACAAGTATCAGTGTGTTAAGAGCATCGGAATATTGACTGACCGCGTTCAGATTCTGCTGCCATCTAGCGTTTTTTTATGAATATGAACGCGGTCGAAGAATATTACGATGCTCTTAACATACAGATACTTGTGAATTCGCAGTTGTCGGTGGTGCAACGGATAGCGCGCTTGAACGGAAATTGGGAGATGCGGGTTTGATTCCCGCTCCACGGCGATGAAATTTTCAAGTTTTCTGATGTAATTTAATTCACGTGTGAAACAGTAATTGCCGCCCCGGTGGCGCAGTGGTCTAAGGCGCTGGCCTTTGATCATTCGTCCGTAAGGGGTCCGGGTTCGAATCCCGGTGAGGCATGGCTGTTGTGTTTGTCTTACGGCACTGGCTCTCTCCCTTCCCTGGAACCAGTGACCCTAAATTAGGGACGGGCGACTGCTTATAGCCCATTGAGTTGCTCACGGTGGTCGTTAAACCTCCAATCAAAAAAAAAAAAAAAAAAAAAAAAAAAAAAGAAACAGTAATTACAGTCGATTCGGCGATGTCCGATTGCTGTGTTCATTATCATGACGTATTTACCACGTATTATGAAAAGAATATTTCTTCAACTCTGAATATCGGACCAGACCTTCTGCAGCACATTCAGCGTGATCGAGTTTACAACTTAAGTGATACGTTCCAGCAGATTCTCCATGGTTGCGTTTAGTGGAGGTACATACACGCTGTCCTTCACCTATCCTCAAAGGAAACGGCCAATCCATCTGTTTGGCAGATGCTCGTTATGAAATGAGCGGACAGCGATATTCCAGTGCGGTGGTGCCCCATCTTGTTGATAAAGGTAGTCACCGCTCTCAGCAGCTAGTTCTGGCAGCAACCAGTTGGTTAAAATGTCCAGGTAACTTTGGCCAGTAACGGTTTGTTCCTCAAAGATAAAGGGGCAGTACACATTCCGCTCTGATACGGCACAGAACACATTAAGCTTTGGAGAGTCAATTTCAACCACCAGGGTGGCATGCGGATTCTCACTCTCCCATATCCTCAAGTTGTGCCTGTTGACCTTTCTACCTAAGTGGAAAGTCGCCTCATCACTGAAAATGATCTTTGACAGCAGATTATCATCATTTTCCATTACCGCATGCGGAGATTCCTGCAAAATTCAAGTCGCATTGCATTGTCTTGCCGGTGTAACTTTTGGACCCATTGCAGCTTGTAATGGGGCAACCTCAAGAGTTTGCGTAAGATCTTGCTTACCGTGCTTTGCGGGGTTTTTTAATTCTGCGCCAGCTTTACGCGTTGACTTCTTAGGCCTGCTCAAAAAGGCTTGTCTGACGCTATCAACAACGTGCTCCGAGACTGATGGTCGTCCTGAATGTCCCTTTCTCTAACCACAGATGCATCCTTTGTCAATGAAATTGTTGTGCCATTTCAAAATGGACTTGTTAGCAAGCGGATCCACATTAAATTTGTGTCTGAAAGCATGTTGCACAGTCGCAACACTGTTTATTTTCGTAAATTCCAACACGTGCCAGCTGCTGCGTTGCTGTGGGGTGAGCACCACCTGGGATTTCACTGTCCTCTAGTGGTGGTAGGAGTGCACAGAGATTCCGCGGGAGAGAAAAGAAATGTTTTGAGTTAACATATCTGTGGTCACCATATTTATAAACGTATCCCAATAAGTATTGATTTTATAATTCCTTAAAATCAAGGAATTGTTTTTTGTGCTCACCCTGTATATTATAATTTTACGCATATCCAAACGCTCTGAAAAACTATAGTCGAAGTTAATAAAACATTTAATTGTGAATATACGTTGGTAATTTATTCCATCTCAATATCACAAGTGTGTAGTCTTAAATATATTTAATCAAAAAGAAGTAACTACTGTCACGTTTTGCGGCATTTGAGGAACGCAGTTTATCGCAAAAAGCCGGCACTGCGTGAGAGTGGCCAGTGGCATCTTCACCATAGCAAAGCACCTGTCCACGCATCGCAACTTGTGCCGCAGTTTCTTGGTAAGCACCGCATCGCACAGGTCTGACAGCCACCCTATTCACCAGATCTCGCTCACTGCGATATTCTTCTCTTCCCCAAAATCAAATACCACTTAAAAGGGAAAATATTTCAAGATACTGAGGGGGATACAACAGAATGTGACGAAGCAGCTCTTCGCTATTTCAGAAGAAGGCTTCAAAATAAGCTTCGAGCAGGTGAAACAGCGCTGAGCCAAGTGAGTGGCTTCGGAATGGGACTCACTACTTCGAAGGCGATTAAGTTTAAAATCTGTAAAGTTTTGTACTTTTCTTCAATAAATCCAGTATGGATGCTTTTTGATTACGCCTTCCATGCTGCTTAAGTTGTTAAACCCCAAAACATTAACAAAAAAAATATATTTGTAAATGAATAAATTGTGTAAAAAGATTTGGAGGACCTAATTACTTGAATGCACCTCCTAGATAAGCACGATGAGCATCCTCCTGCTCTGTTAAATCACTGACTCTGCAGGAACTCATTTGACGCGTCTACTTCCGTAAACGCTACGATACTACCCTCGGTCTGAGAAGCCACAGGCTCGAACCCGTGTACAGGTAGCGCGAAGTGAGCGTCGTAAGCAACGGACCGTCCTATTGAGCGCCTCTTTGAGATTGGTTCGTGCCTATAATTTCCTTTTCTTTCTGTGCGCAAAGCCTTTAACCTCTTAAGTGGAATGCCCGGAAAAATTTTCGGGGCTAGCTCTACTGCCCATACTGTTCTATCCCGGAAGATTTCCGTGGTCTGTTTAGTGCTCAAGGCGTTCACGTACGAAACATTTCCTGGCCGATTTTACTAATTTGAAAGTAGTTCATGTGTTGGCGAAATGATGGCACACCTTTCCAATCAGATTACAATGGCCCTTGTGGAAGTTTTGGGTATCCTTTAGTGACAATCTTACCACAAGTATTGCACAGTGTGTAGCGTTAACATGAACGATGTCCAAAAAAAAAGCAAATAAACTATGTGCTGATGACATTCGTGCTTTCTTGGAAAGACAAGATGAGTCAGTAAGTGATATTAGCCTTTCAGAAAGTGAATTCGAGCTTGATAGTAGCAGCATTGGCGACCATTAATCTTGTGAAGAACTGTCTGACTCTGAGGGTTTAGACATCTCGCTCCAAAATATTTCCTCAGATAAAAATAAAAATGCAGTCTGCTACAATTTAGACATAAAGTCATTCATGGGCTTTTGGAAAAGTATGCAATGAAATGGATCCAGGTGGCGCAGTGGTCTAAGGCGCTGGCCTCTGATCATTCGTCCGTAAGGGGTCCGGGTTCGAATCCCTGTCAGGCATGAATGTTGTGTTTGTCTTACGGCACTGTCTCTCTCCCTTCCCTGGAACCAGTGATTCTAAATTAGGGACGGCCGACTGCTTATAGCCCATTGAGTTGCTCACGGTGGTCGTTAAACCTGCAACCAAAAAAAAAAAAAAAAAAAAAAATGGATCCCGCTCCTATGTCGTGACCTTTGACCCCAGTTCACCCATTTTCAATAGGGTTCGTCCCCAGGTGGTCTCCTACCACATACCAAAAGTTCATCGAAATCGAACCATTTTTACGAGAGTTATCGGGCGAACAGACAGACTGATAGACAGGCAGACAAAGCTGGAGCATATACGCTTCTTCAAATTTCGGGTGGAAACCATAAATAATGAAGACATAATCTGAAGGAATTAAACCAACATTTACACAATAAACAGCACAGGTTCAATCACAATTACATTAAGACAGGTTTCACTTTGATAGTAAGACACAGATACAAAGGTATTCATTAAACATTTTGTTTTTTTCGGGAACCCCGTCCCATCCCCGGCTGTTGTTAGCCATTGTCCACTCGGTTTCTTTGGTTCTCCATCCTTCTGTTCAGGCTCGGGCAATCCGGGCTCAGACTAGAGTATTTGGTGTGTAGTCTTAGTTTAAATCGTTCATTTGCCTTGCTGCAGTTTGGGCATCTGATATCACTATGACATTTCCAGTGTTTTTGCCCGGCATGGATGCAGCTTGAAAAATTTCATGCTGGCTCACCAGTCAGGTAAATATCTCACTCGCCAGCTGAAAATCAACTGCCCCCTGAAGGCTTGCTAAAAAAGAACCAAACTAAAAATAATTAGTACTAAAAATGAAAAGCTAATCATAAATACACTAGTTTCCATTAATTAAGCAACAAATGGAAAAATCGTGATAACTCAAAAGGTTATGCAACCCATTGAGATAAAATTTGGTGGCAAGCTTCATCAGAGCAAATGCAACAAAAGAAAACGTAAGAACATGTGATTCAAGGCATTTACATTTTGTATGAGTGATGCAAATATGAAAATACAGAAATATAGGTATCAAGATGAAATAGGAATAGGTACTTCAATACGGAGTGTGGTTACCCCGAACAGCAATACAGGCCCGACAGCGATGTTCCATGCTGTTAATTATGGTGTATAGCAGCTCTGTGGGTAGCTGCGTCCATTTCTCGAGCAAAGCAGTGTGGAGCCTCTGCAGGGTTTGGGGAGGGGGATAGAAACCAGAAACACTCCTCCTAAGAGCATTCCCAGACATGCTCAATGGGATTCAGATCGGGAGAGCGTGCTGGCCACTCAATACTGACTATAGTGTCCCTTTCCAGGTCATTATGCACGAGCCGTGCTGTGTGAGGGCGGGCGTTATTCGCCTGCAGTACAAATGTATCGCCAATTGCGGCCGCATACGGACAAACAATAGGGTCCAGGATGTCGTCTCTATACCTCTGAGCATTGAGGTTTCCGTGTGGCAACACATAGAGGTCGGTACGTCTACCTAACGACATGCCTGCCCACACCAGAACACTACAACCACCATAGGCGCCCCTTTCCTGGATATTAGAGAGAAGATAGCGAGAACCGGCCTCTCTCCAGATGCAAACTCGGAGAGAATCACTTTGTACACAGTATCGCGACTCGTTAGTGTACAGAATAGACCTCCACTAATTTTAAGTCAAGTTCACATGCATTCGTGCCCAACTGAAAAGTTCCCACCGGTGGCGGGGGGTGAGAGGACACACATAATACCGGTTGCCGAGCATATAGTTCTCCCGTATGTAATCGTCTGCGTATACCTTTCAAGCTTATACCGTCCGTCAGGTGGCTGCCGCAAGCACAGGGCTGAGATGTGTAGGTGTAGCCGTCCTGCTTCGCGGTGCCGAAAGCCGCAAATACCGGTCATCCGTGGAGGTCCTCGCTCTTGGCCTACCTTCGGTGTACGTTCGGGAAGCTGCACCCGTGGCTTAGAAGTGCTGACACATCCCGCTGGCCACACAACGTTCGGCGTTGAGCTATCTTACGACGTCCACCTGCGTTGCCCTGGTTCGAGTCGGCCTATCGCTCTGTAGTGTAACTCCGTTAGTAAATGACGTCTCGTATCCATGTTAACAAAATCGCTATCTCGAGTTCTTGACATTCATCGCCGTACATGAATTGGTGACTCCCTCCGAAACAGCTGGTTTTAAGCTGTTGCACATTTGCATAAAGCGCTGCCAGTGACACTCATTTGCCTTTCGTAGATCGATGCTGTGTATGCCTTTGCCCGTAACATATACAAAATCCGTGCAATTTGAATCATATTTCGCCCAATTATTGCGATTTTTCGGTTTGTTGCTTAATTTATGGAAACCAGTGTAGTAAAAGAGTTGTGAAAAGTAGTCAGTTTCTTCTGTGCAATTATAAAAAATTGTTGTGACCATAATATCCTAAAATCGTACTATTTTGGGTCGGTGTTGAAAGATAAGTTGGGAAGCGACTGAGCAAACGCAAACAATGTTGTTGTTCGAAGGATGGAATAGTGAAAACGATAGATATATTCTTCCAATATATACCAGAAGAAAAAAAAAATTTGTTTAAGAAAACGGTGCTTTATAGTTTGATCTGTTAAAAATGTATACACATCTCCCGAATAATACTTTAACGATAACCTAATCTAAGCGATTAACCATTGTGTAATAACCAAACTCAGTTTTCTCCCTCTGGAGTAGATGATGCAAGAATCCTTTAATGTTTTAGAACTTTCCCAACAGCTTGACCTACGACAGCAATTGGCTAAGCGGCAGCTCGCGAGGCGCATGTGACTCTTACAGTGGTTGTCTTTTCACACAACGTTTGGGGAAATCATTTGACCGGGCTTGCGTCTTCTTGATTCGTGTTCCTTGCTAAGCACACAGTGCCTGGATGTTTTGACTCACGGCATTCGCTGTTCAATTTCTTTCGTGGAAAAACCGGTCTCCCATGCTGGCGCACAAGCACGCATCAGAGTTGTGAATTAAAATAAACTTTATTAAAAAAACTGATATTTTTATGTTTCCAAAAATAGGCATAATAGTGGTATAATTTCCGATTGAATTTAAACTGCCCTAGTACAATATTCGATGACTCAAATACAAAACACGATATAAAAACATACACATCGACAATTAGCTCATGATTACTTGATGTTTACTACATTTAATGACTGGCTAAAAACTCATGACTAGCTAAAATGATAGTATTTACAATGACAAGAACTTTCGACCTTACTAAAGGTCATCTTCAAGCTAACAACCTCGACAAGAACACTGGGCTGACATTAAATACATGTGTCAGATGACGTAGATTGGTGCATGCGCATATCAACAAAATGAACAAAATTCAAAAAGGTTCAAGGAAGGCGGTGGACGGGGAGGGGAATCGAAAGTAGTTTTGTAACACGATTAAGATATGGGAGTAAATCATTCAATAAATTTAACCAAGCAGTGGGGGATATCTGAAGGTAGCTCATGATTACAACATATCTTTCGATTCGATTTTACCCATGTTATTTTGCGGATCTACGAATTTACCAATCTACGTTATCTGACACATGTATTTAATGTCATCCCAGTGTTCTTGTCGTGGCTATTAGCCTGAAGATGACCTTTAGTAAGGTCAAAAGTTCATATCATTGTAAATACTATCATTTTAGCTAGTCATGAGTTTTTAGCCAGTCATTAAATGTACTAACCATCAAGTAATCATGAGCTAATTGTTGATGTGTATGTTTTTAGATTGTGTTTCTTCGAATATTGTACTATGAGCTAAACACGAATTTAGCCGCCCCGGTGGCGCAGTGGTCTAAGGCGTTGGCCTCTGATCATTCGTCCGAAAGGGGTCCGGGTCGAATCCCGGTCAGGCATGGATGTTGTGTTTGTCTTACGGCACTGGCTCTCACCCTTCCCTGGAACCAGTGACCCTAAATTAGGGACGGGCGACTGCTTATAGCCCATTGAGTTGCTCACGGTGGTCGTTAAACCTCAAAAAAAAAAAAAAAAAAAAAACGAATTTTTATACCATTCAGTAACGCATATTAAACTGCCCTACTGAATTCTTTACTCGTAAAATAAAACTTTTCGCTCGTCACAAGCGAGCAGACAACCGCATTTTTCAAGCCCTGTATGTAAATAATATCTCTTAAATGTAAATTTTAATTTCGTGTATTTGGTTAGAATAACTTACAACCCTATTGCATAAGTGACTTCACAACAGAACTATGTTCACATCAGTACTCTATAAAATTCAATCTGCCGAACCCGATGCACCGCATTTATGATGCCCCGGCCCCTCTGAAAGCGATGATCCAATTTACTCGCAGATTTCTCTGTAAGCGCCTGCTTACAGAAGATCACCTAACTTGTGCCATGTAAAAGGTGAGGAAGATTTAATTAACGTTAGCACCATCATCTTATGCTGTCAAACCTTTGCTATTATCTCGTCTGCAATCTCTACTTCCAACATTGATTGCGTTCCGTTCGGCGCATCGCGAGGTCGTCAGCAGCGATGCTTCTCCTTTGGATATCCTATTTCTAATATACTAAGGAGCTAATTAAAATTCTTAATCCCAGATTTTCCTGCCGAAGTGAATTAAGAACGAAAGAGCATGCAAAAAGGAAAGTAATAAATAGAAAGAAAAGGAGCGTGTGTTTATGCATTATGCATGAAATCTCGCACGAAATACTTTTTTTAGATCTACCCCACAAATGACGACGTTAATCACTGTGTTTAGAGAAAAGGATGTGGGAATAGCATTTATTATTTTCGACATTTGAAAAATATTTTTTTTTTCAATTTTGTAGAATTTTGCATTTAATCAAAAATGAAAAGAATGTGGTACTTCCTTTCATCAGAAAAAGAAATACTGGCTTGTAGAGAGAAAGAGTGCAAGATACAAAAAGTTAGTTACAAGAAATACTGGCTTGTAGAGAGAAAGAGAGCGAGTTACAAGTAGTTACAGGAAATACTGGCTTGTAGAGAGAAAGAGAGCGAGTTGCAAAAAGTTAGTTACAGGAAATACTGGCTTGTAGTGGGAAAGAGTGCGAGTTACCAAAAGTTAGTTACAAGAAATACTGGCTTGTAGAGAGAAAGAGAGCGAGTTGCAAAAAGTTAGTTACAAGAAATACTAGCTTGTAGAGAGAAAGAGTGCGAGTTACAAAAAAGTTACAGTTACAAAAAATACTGGCTTGTAGAGAGAAAAAGTGCGAGTTACAAAAAGTTACAGTTAGAAATACTGGGTTGTAGAGAGAAAGAGTACGAGTTACAAAAAGTTAGTTACAAGCAATACTGGCTTGTTGAGAGAGAGAGTGTGAATTACAAAAAGTTACAGTTACAAAAAATACTGGCCTGTACAGAGAAGGAGTGCGAATTACAAAAGGTTGCAGTTACAAGAAGTACTGGCTTGTAGAGATAAAGAGTGCGAGTTACAAAAACGGCATTCCAGTGTGATTCATTTTAAAATATTCCATTTGGAAACACAGAGGTGCCAGATTGTAAAAAAATATTGTAAACATAAATGAATAAGTATTGCTTCAACAAAATATAAAGATTTGCATATTGATTTAAACTATAAAAATTTACAGTCATAGATGAAGAAGAATCGCGTGAAGCTGTAATTTCTTAGAGACATTTATCATAGTGTGGCAGAACAGAAGATATTCTTCTCTACACTAGTGCTGAGAATTAAAGTACTATTTTAAAAATATCTTTACCATTTTGACCATCAATAAAACCTTAAACGAAATAAGATAGCAAAGTTCTGTTTTCTTACGCTTTCCAACCGTAGGTTGAAGAAGCGTATGTGCTCCAGCTGTGGCCGTCTGAATGTCTGTACGCACGATAACTCGTGTAAAAATGGTTCGATTTCGATGAAATTTTAGTATGCGGTAGGGGGACAACCTGGGGACGAACCCCATTGAAAATGGATGAAATGGGGTCAAAGGTCTGGACACAGGAGAGGGATCCATTCCATCGCCCTTATGCGTCATACCTTACGTAAAAATACTTCGGTTGCGACAAAACTTCATCATGTTCCAGAAGTATACTGAACCAGTTCTATTGAATATAATCCAAATGGGGTCAAAGGTCAGATCACGGGAGCGAGATTATTCCACAGCCATTGCGCTCATAACTTGAGTAAAAAGGCTTTAATTGCGACAAAACTTCGGTATGTTGTTCCGGAGGTGTACTGAACTAATTGATAGTCAGGGTAGGGAGGAGGGGTTCCACACTATTTCTGGTATGTTGGAAAGCGTATCATAATCAATGCATTGCATGATTTCACTAACTTGTATGTACACGAAACAGCAACGCATGAAGTTTTATTGGTACGCAAAAGACGACTTTTGTGTACTTTCAGGTACGACCGTGAACTTGTGATGGCTACCCCACAGGAAAAAGCCCAGTGTGTGGCATGGTTCATAGAGACGAAGTCAGATGGCACAAGTCCAAAGGAATTTCCGTACCATATACTGACGTAATCCACCTTACAGACCCTCAATACGCGAGTGGCACGAAGAAGTATATGGAGACTGGTAGTGTGCTTCATAAAGAGGGCGCTGGCCGGCCAATCACAAGTAAAGAGGATACGGAACATGTTCGACAGAGTTTGCTACGAAGTCCAGAGAAGTGCATTCGTACGTGCTGCACAAGTTCTTTCACCTGACTGCCTACAAAGTGCACTTGACCCAGGCATTGCACCCCGGGATAAATCGAAACGCTTTGATTTTGCTGTTGATATGCTACACAATATTGATAATGAGGAAGGCTTCCTGAAACGTGTTTGATTCAGCGACGAGGCAACGTTTCATGTCTGTAGTGTTATCAACAGACATAACTGCAGAATTTTGGGGTCAGAAAACCCACATGCCGTCCGTGAAATTGAACGTGACATCCTTAAGGTTAACGTCTGGTGCGGTCACCTGCACAACCCCATTATCGGCCCATATTTTTTCGTCGAAAAACACAGTCGCGTCCAATGTTTATTTCGACATGCTGGGTGAGTTTGTTACCCCCCAAATGGAGGGCCTGCAACCAGCTGTCATCTTCCACCAGGACGATGCACACCCGCACTGGGCACTTCTTGAGTTTCTTAATGAAATCTTTCTGGTGCGATGGATTGGATGGGATGGTCCAATTCCTTGGTCTACACTTTCACCGGAACGTACCTCCCTAAAATTTTCCCTGTGGGGCTATGTGAAGGATATTGTGTACCGCAGAAAGATTCTTGATGTGGATGACCAGAAGCACAGGATTATAGCTGCCATGACAACAATTCCTGAGGACTTGCTCAGTAGAACATGGCGGGAGAACGAATGCCATCTCGTCGTTATTCGTGCAACCAACGGTTCGCATGTGGAACTCTACTAGCATCACAACAAGCTATGGAACGTGCTGTTCAATACGCAATAAACCTACTTTAGTTACCTTATTCCGTTTCTGTTTTATTGAGGTTCAAAGTCGTAAAGATAATTTTGGAACACCCTGTATAATCCAAGAAAAGTTATACGACTGCGGATGTATGTAAAATAATGCACTGAAAATTGACGAACTCGAAAATTTCGCTATGCCGAAGACAATCCCACATACTTTTGCAGCTGGGAAGCCGGAATATGCAAGAAGCATTAGTCTGCTCGCATCTTGTAGCTGTTCTAGGCAACTCTTGCTCTTTCTTCTGTGGCACGTCGAACTGCTTATGTTACGAAGACATCGTATGAATGAATTTCAGCGGTGGAGAGTGATTGATGCGATGGAAACAGTAAGCCCCAGATGGAATTTCCTAGGGCACTGAATGGCATCGTATGAAGGAGTTTCCGCTGTGAAGAGCGATATGTAGAATGGACGCATCTCCGTCCCGGGACGGAAGTTTCTAGAGAATTGAATGACATCGTATGAATGATTTTCGGCGGTGGAGTGCGATTGGTAGGATGGAAGCATATCCGTCCCACACGGAAGTTTCTAAAGCATTGAATGACATCGTATGAATGATTTTCCGCGGTGGAGAGTGATTGGTAGGACGGAAGCATGTCCGTCCCAGACGGAAGTTTCTAAAGCATTGAATGACATCGTATGAATGATTATCCGCGGTGGTGAGCGATTGGTTGGATGGAAGCATGTCCGCCCCACACGGAAGTTTCTAAAGCATTGAATGACATCATATGAATGATTTTCGGCGGTGGAGAGCGATTGGTAGGATGGAAGCATATCCGTGCCACACGGGAGTTTCTAAAGCATTGAATGACATCGTATGAATGATTATCCGCGGTGGTGAGCGATTGGTTGGATGGAAGCATGTCCGCCCCACACGGAAGTTTCTAAAGCATTGAATGACATCGTATGAATGATTATCCGCGGTGGTGAGCGATTGGTTGGATGGAAGCATGTCCGCCCCACACGGAAGTTTCTAAAGCATTGAATGACATCATATGAATGATTTTCGGCGGTGGAGAGCGATTGGTAGGATGGAAGCATATCCGTGCCACACGGGAGTTTCTAAAGCATTGAATGACATCGTATGAATGATTATCCGCGGTGGTGAGCGATTGGTTGGATGGAAGCATGTCCGCCCCACACGGAAGTTTCTAAAGCATTGAATGACATCATATGAATGATTTTCGGCGGTGGAGAGCGATTGGTAGGATGGAAGCATATCCGTGCCACACGGGAGTTTCTAAAGCATTGAATGACATCGTATGAATGATTATCCGCGGTGGTGAGCGATTGGTTGGATGGAAGCATGTCCGCCCCACACGGAAGTTTCTAAAGCATTGAATGACATCGTATGAATGATTATCCGCGGTGGTGAGCGATTGGTTGGATGGAAGCATGTCCAGCCCCACACGGAAGTTTCTAAAGCATTGAATGACATCGTATGAATGATTTTCCGCGGTGAAGAGCGATTGGTAGGATGGAAGCATGCCCGCCACACACGGAAGTTTCTAAAGCATTGAATGACATCGTATGAATGATTATCCGCGGTGGTGAGCGATTGGTTGGATGGAAGCATGTCCGCCCCACACGGAAGTTTCTAAAGCATTGAATGACATCATATGAATGATTTTCGGCGGTGGAGAGCGATTGGTAGGATGGAAGCATATCCGTCCCACACGGAAGTTTCTAAAGCATTGAATGGCATCATATGAATGAGTATCCGCGATGGTGAGCGATTGGTTGGATGGAAGCATGTCCGCCCCACACGGAAGTTTCTAAAGCATTGAATGACATCGTATGAATGATTATCCGCGGTGAAGAGTAATTGGTTGGATGGAAGCATGTCCGCCCCATACGGAAGTTTCTAAAGCATTGAATGACATCGTATGAATGATTATCCGCGGCGGTGAGCGATTGGTTGGATGGAAGCATGTCCAGCCCACACGGAAGTTTATAAAGCATTGAATGACATCGTATGAATGATTTTCCGCGGTGGAGAGCGATAGGTAGAATGGAAGCATCTCCGTCACAGACAGACGTTTCTAGAGAATTGAATGACATCGTATGACTGATTTTCCGCGGTGAAGAGCAATTGGTAGGATAGAAGCATGCCCGCCACACACGGAAGTTTCTAAAGCATTGAATGACATCGTATGAATGGTTATCCGCGGTGGTGAGCGATTGGTTGGATGGAAGCATGTCCGTCCCACACGGGAGTTTCTAGAGCACAGAATGACATCGACTGAATGATTTTCCGCGCTGGAGAGCGGTTGGGTAAATGAAAGTAGGTCAGTCTGGCGCATTGAATGACATCATATAAATGACTTTCAACTGTGGAGTGCGATTGGTGCGATGGAACCAGGTCAGGCCGATAGGGCAGTTTCCACAACACTGAATGTTCTGTAAGGACTCTGGTGGCAATATTAGGACTGCGATGTTTGTCGTCGACAAGGACATGGCCGATCTAGATCCACAACTGCTGCAGACGATCCCTGGGTGAGTCTGAATGTCTGGAGAAATAAAGAGATGTCTGCTACGTAACTGTCTTTGCAGCTCGCAGAGCTACAGGATCGTGGGTTTCAAGGCACACTCTTTGTAAAAGACTTTGTGAAAAATGCCTTTATTCAAGAAGATTAGTTGTTTTGTGCCCACCTTCAAACGTCTTCTGCACGGCGGGTTTGTTTAAGCTGGAGTCACTAACATTACATTTAGAGTTTTGACCAGTGGGAGAATGTTCTTTTCACAGATGAATCCCGTTTCAACGAAACTGCTGATTTGCGACGTATTCTCATCTAGAGAGGACCAGGCACCTGCATCAGTCCCTCTAACATCAGAGAAAGGGACTACGCTTCCATGGCGTGATGGACTGGGCAGGAGACCTGCACACTTTTCAGAGTCGCGCTGAGATGCAGAGGCGAAATCCTGAACCCATATATCAAGCCATTTCTGAGAGCAGTCGTTCCATATATTTTATTCTTATGGACGAGATCCTGGACTCATATTTCAAGCATTTTCTGAGATGAAAATCATCTGAGAGCAGTCCGTCTATTTTGTTTATTCTTATGGACGAGATCCTGGACTCATATGTCAAGCATTTTCTGAGATGAAAATCATCTGAGAGAAGTCGGTCCATATATTTTATTCTTATGGACGAGATCCTGAACCCATATGTCAAGCATTTTCTGAGATGAAAATCATCTGAGAGCAGCAGTCGGACCATGTATTTTATTCTTATGGATGAGATCTCGAACCTATATGTCAAGCATTTTCAAAGAGCAGTCTTTCCAGATATTTTAGATATTTTATTATTATGTATCAACGAGCTCCTGAACCCATATATCAAGCATTTTCTGAGAACAGTAGCTCCAGATATTTTATTCTTGTGGACAACAATGCATAACCTCATCGAACCCATTTGTTCGACGATTTTTCTCAAGGGGTATATTTTATTCTTATGGATTAAATTCACCGAATTGAATAGCTGCCCAGATTCGCGGGTCTCAATCCTACTGAGCATGTATGGGATACTCAACGGAGAAGCTTAGGAGCACGTCAGGCTCCTGCCAGAACACTTAAAGTTTTCAGAACAGTTCTGGTGGAAGAGGGGTCATTAATCACTCAAGACGTCATCAATAACCTCGTAAGCAGTATGAGGAGTAGTTGTTTGAACTGCACGGCTCTCAGGGGTACTCCATACTAAAATATTTCGTGTTTTAAGGAAGTGACTCTAAATATTATTCCATCGATTGCTCTTTCATGTAAATTACAAGATTACGATATCAACTCGTGAAAATAACAAAATTATATTTTTCATCTTGTTTTGTCACATAAGCTATGTGACTAAAGCTTACTCAAGTAACACGCATTGAAATAACATCATCGAGGCTACGTAATGCAAACGATAAAGGGTGTGTTTACTAAAAAACAATTTGTTGTGCAATATCTGCGCACAACGAAGTAGCACTACAATACCTGCAAAATGGTAAATTCGGATAATGTCCATCTAGAGGAATCAAGCCGTCTTCACACGTTAATTAAAATTACAAGGATGGCATTTGATAAAAGCTTTAATAAAAGATGATCACATATTAAAAAGTTAAAATATTTAACATAAGACATTTCAGGACTCACACTGGTTCCATCATCAGATGTAGAATGCACAAACAGGATCATTGTTACAAGACTATATATACAGGGTTGACAGGTGACAGTCAAACACACAAGGGTGTCAATATGTAAATGCACGATACATATAAACATAGAGGAAGAAGATTATCAACCATTCGAGTCTCTGAGAAGTCGCTGGTTCGGCTCGTTTCTCGTCATCCAATAACAATTTCCAGGGAAGAGGGATAGATCGACAGGGGAATCATCATTGCAACACGAATATTTAAATTTATGAATCAGAAGGGTTTCTGTAAACAGGATTGTTTTGCAGTAGCAAGGATATCTGCCCTGGACCAATCAGGTTGATGCGCACTCTGTAGACATAGGCGGTATAAGGCCGTAGTACTGGAACTATTTCTTACATTCTATTTGTGTTCGTATAGTCTATTCCTTAAGGTACGCAACGTAGAACCAATGTAGACTTGATCTTCGGTGTTTGGATCAATGGCTTTCATGGGTATAGAATATATATACCCCATGTTTATTTAAAGTGTTGACTGGATCTTTGTCATTCCTGATTGGGGTTAACAGATTCGCTGCCTTGATTCCCAAACCTAAATTAGATCGTTTACAGATGTTTTTCAAAACATTAGTTACACCTGGAATAATCGGTTAAAAATCCTTGTATTTCATTAGACGCCGCTCTACTTCTGGATTTCAGTACAAAAATCCAGAGGTAGAGCGTCGGCTAATTAAATTCGTGGAATCCAGAGTTATACGTCAAACCTCTGAATTTCAGTTCGCGGTAACACCACCCCTGTGTTGAAAAACATCTTGACCTTTAAGAGGCATACCTGCAATGACATTATTGATGAGTGTCTGGGGTAACTCGTCCCATATTGTAGGTAACACGTTACGGAGGTCTGCCATTGTACTGGGGTATGGAATCTGGTTATGCAGACGTCGCTGTACAACGTTCGAAATGTTCTCAATAAGATAAAAGTCAGGAGACTTTGGAGGCAGCTGTAACGATTCAATCCCATGATTTTCCAGCTTCTTTTTTTTTTTTTTTTTTTAATTGGAGGTTTAACGACCACCGTGAGCAACTCAATGGGCTATAAGCAGTCGCCCGTCCCTAATTTAGGGTCACTGGTTCCAGGGAAGGGAGAGAGCCAGTGCCGTAAGACAAACACAACATCCATGCCTGACCGGGATTCGAACCCGGACCCCTTACGGACGAATGATCAGAGGCCAACGCCTTAGACCACTGCGCCACCGGGGCGGCGATTTTCCAGCTTCTGAAGCAAGCTCCAAGCAGTATCATACTGGGTATAGTGATCTCGTTTCGGTACACTGAGGCATCCATGTTGCCTTTACAAACATTCAAGGAAATACGGCCATTAAAACACACTCCTGTCCAAACCAGAACTGGCCGCCGACCGGTAAGGGTGGACGAACTGCACATAGTGTGGTTGTACTCGTGTGCCGGTTCTCCTCCACACGTGTCCTCGTCGAGTATCAGGATAAAGAGCGAAACTGAATCGTGTGTGAAAAGTGCATAGTACCACTCTGTATTCCATGACATGTACTTTCGAACCCAAGTACATCTTTGAGGACGATAAACTAATGTATCATTAACGAATAACATCTCAGCGGCGTCCTTGCTCTGAGTCCGTACCCGTGAAGACGGTTTCTTACCGTTTTAATACATACTATGACACCAGTTGTAGTTCTAAATTATTCCCGTAATTAGCTACTGGCGATAATAGGCCTTCTCCGAGAACTTAATGTCAGGTAGCGATCTTGCCTCCTGGTGGTTATCCTCGGACGACCATTCCTGAGTCGATCTGCAACATTTCCATACCGTAGAAATCTTGTGTGAAGCCGACTTAGCCGCCCCGGTGGCGCAGTGGTCTAAGGCGTTGGCCTCTGATCATTCGTCCGTAAGGGGTCCGGGTTCGAATCCCGGTCAGGCATGGATGTTGTGTTTGTCTTACGGCACTGGCTCTCTCCCTTCCCTGGAACCAGTGACCCTAAATTAGGGACGGGCGACTGCTTATAGCCCATTGAGTTGCTCACGGTGGTCGTTAAACCTCCAATCAAAAAAAAAAAAAAAAAAAAAAAAAAGAAGCCGACTTACTACACTTTGCGAAACTCCTAAATCAGCAGCAGAGTTGGGCAGGAATGCATTACAAAGTAATGGTGGAAGTGCAGATTACAATTAACGTGTAATGCATTACAAGGTAATGCAGTAACAGGTAATGCATTACATGGTAATCCCAAGTATGGTTTGCACAAGGTAATGGAATTAATCTGTAATGCATTACAATGAAGAGGATATAATTCAATTATTTAATAATGCCATTCAAACGCAATGGAATTATTTAGTAATGATAATCTGCAAATAATAATTACATACTAATAGTTTATAGAAATGTACGTGTGCCAAAAGCTATGTCTAGAAACGTCGGCCATGTAACATAGCAAACAAAGACAGAAGTGCCATGCGACTGCTTATAGCCCATTGAGTTGCTCATGGTGGTCGTTAAACCTCCAATAAAAAAAAAAAAAAAACAGAAGTGTCATGTAGAATGTCCTAGAAGCTGCAAGAATGGGTTAGACGTTTGTAGAATGCTCCAGAATGATCGCGCAGTGGAACGTTGGAGAGTGTGACGTACCTGCCAGCAGGACGCACACGACATAAAGGTAGATAGCAGTCAGAATAAACGTCCGCGTATCTCAATTATTAGAGTGACTCATTCCGGAATGAAGGGATCCGGGTTCGAATCCTGGCGTGGACAGAAATGACGGAGAAATTTACTTCGTTATAATGGCGCCCGAACTTTCCGGATGACCCAACCGTTCAAAATCTCGCAATGGTGTGATGTTCTTTCCACACCGCGAGATAGGAAAAATCAGAGAATCCCTTCTCCAGCGCTTCGAAAAATAAAAAATGTGTGATGTTGCATTCCACACACCAGATTGACTGGGAGTTCTCAAGTGCACGTTGTACAGTGGATGGATGCCTGCAACGATTCATGGTCACGGCAGACCCGTGGGCCATGCCCCCGGCCATCTTTCGGGGGGGGGGGAGATGTGACGTACCTGCCAGCAGGACGCACACGACATAAAGGTAGATAGCAGTCAGAATAAACGTCCGCGTAGCTCAATTGGTAGAGTGACTTATTACGGAATGAGGGGATCCGGGTTCGAATCCTGGTGTGGACAGAAATGACGGAGAAATTTACTTCGTTATAAGAGCTTTATGTAAATCAAGAATATTCCAGAAGGCTTAGGTCCTGTCGTGAAGTATTTATAAAGGAGTCAGTCGCCCTCTAGTCAAGTATTCGTATGGGACAAGTAATGGACAACAACACTTGAGAAGTACAGCACAAAAGTCAAGAGTTCGCAAATTTCTGTAATATTCGGCAGTGCAACCTGAGTTGCTGAACTGTAAGTGTAGTGCTAATATGTGCTTGTGGCTATAGTGGGGTAATTATTTTGGACAGTGAAACGTATGTAATGGACGAGAATACTGTACTGGAGATGGACGAAATGAGTATATCTAACCGAAATAAACATCCCATTCGTACTTACTTCATACGTATTATTTCGTTTAAATCGCTTTACTTGTGGCGAAGACGGGGCAACTACTCATGTCATACACGTACAATCTCCAATACCTACATACACGCATTTGAGGTCCGAGGGGTGGAACAATTGTCAAATAACCTACACAACATGTAAGGGGTGTACTGGTTGCTGGTTTATTCACGTTGTATTGTTTCCCATAAGTTATTGGTTAATTACCAACATACTGTATAGTTAACCATTAACCATTGCAATTAAAATAGGTAACTACTACATGTCATTACAATTACCATGTAATTCTAATGACCACACTGTGAAAAACTGACTATAGATTTTACGGTTTTAACCCGTTTTCCAGGGTGCCAACACAAAACCGTAAAATCTACAGTCTTCCATTTTCCAGGGTGCCATCACAAACCCGTAAAATCTGCAGTTTTATGCAGTGTTGGAGCAAAGCTAGCTTTGCTCCAACACTGCATAAAACTGTAGATTTTACCGGTTTGTGTTGGCACCCTGGAAAACGGGTTAAAACCTTAAAATCTACAGTCAATTTTTTACAGTGCAGTTCACCATTACCATGTAATGGTAACGCTAAGTTTTTGTTCCCATTACCATTACGCTGTAATGCTTACCAACTAATTCAATTACGATTTTGCCCAACTCTGATCAGCAGACTCATCAATCTGCCGTGTACCTGCCTGTGACATACCAACAGGCCTATCTCTGTTGTCAGTGCTTAAATGTCGTCTGGATATTTTTTCAGGTTAATCCCACACTGAAGGCACTACATTCGGTAAACTTCTAGACCAAGCGGTTAAAAACTAGGGTATATGGAATCGACTTGTGTCTGGCATACGCAAAATTTTCAGTCGCATGGCCTCCTGTTACGCTGTTTTTCATTTAGTGGCCGTAACGTTTGGTGTTTTATGTAACCGACTTCTTTTGTAACATTTAACGTGTGATTTCGGGAAAGGGTTCTACACTGAACTACGTTTTTGTGGTTCTTGCTTTGAGCGAAAGTGTATGTTCAAAAGTGCATGAATTGTCTGCTGTTGATACTCCAATGAGAGATGTAGAAGACTTTTTCACCATTTGCAATCATTTTCTTATCCCATAACAACCTGTAGCACTGCATTTCAAAATAATCTTTCCCTTGTCAGTTTTCTGCGCTATTCGTCGTGTCCACACGAACGTAACGAATGGACACACATAATGGCACCTCTTGCACGTGATTTTATTTCGATTAGAATACTATTATTTATCCAAAATATAATGGTATCAAAATAAAGAATTTTGCCGTCCCTGTTGCACAGTCGTCTAAGCGATAGCGTCTGATCATTTTTCCGAAAGGGGTCCGGGTTCGAATCGCAGTGAGGAACGGATGTTGTGTTTGTCTTACGGCACTGGCTCTCTCCCTTCCCTGGAACCAGTGACCCTAAATTAGGGACGGGCGACTGCTTATAGCCCATTGAGTTGCTCACGGTATTCGTTAAGTCTCCAATCAAATAAAGAATTTTGGAAATACATTTTATTTCTTCTTTAAAAGTCCATTCAACCACTACAGTTTCGTTTACTTTCTTTCTTCCGGATCAAAACTTTCAGACTCGTCTATTCATTTTATGGCCACAACGATATACAGTCAAACCTTGATTTAACGAACTTCAAGGGACCAACAGTCTTGTACGTAAAATCGCGGAATTCGCTAAATCGATGAAGCCTTTCCAATAAAGCATTCAAATTAAGCTAGGGATCATACCATAATACGTAAGCAGCTAAATTCTCTTTGTTGCAGTGAAATTTAAATTATGTATAGTACTTTTAATTACGAATTTATTATCACAAGTGTTATTAGTACGTACACATTTACTTTGCATATTAAAATCTTAATTCGTAGATATTAGACTTCAATATGTAGCATCAAAATTTAATCGTACTTTAAAATTCCGAGAAAAATACGATAGTCGATTTCTTTCCCGAGCATTTAGCTTTTTAAATAATGATTTCGGTATCCTAAACTGCATATAATAGAACATGAATTACGTAGTACCAATTAAGTCCTAAAAAGCAGAATATGTGTTGATTATCTTTTTACACTGCAGAAAAGAAATACTTTAGAGAAGATTGATTATGTTTTTTTTTCTCAACGTTTAGCTTTATAAATTGCGGCTTCAATTTTATGAAGTGCATGAAAAACATCATCATTAATATCGAAGGCCATCAAGTACTTTTTTAGCACATTCTATACTATTAACAGCATCACTAAAGCAGCTAACTTTCAGTTCTGCTTCATCTTCTTCAACAGAATCTGATGCATTTAGTCAGATCTGTTCATCGAAAACATCACCAAGAGCTAACGTTTAACGTGAAAATTCTGTTAACATAGTTTTGTGGTTTAAAAAAATAAAAAATGTTCTCTGCATTGAGAAAAAGTGTTCGTTAAATCGGGAAACGCTAAGCATTAATTTCAATGTGATTCCGTCGGGAACATAAAAGATGTACGTAAAATCGCGAAATTCGTTAAATCGCAGCCCGTTAAAAAAGGGTTTTCGCGAATTTGCATAACCTGAGATTTCCTGGGTTAAGGAATTACCGTTTTTTTTCCTAGCTGTTTCTTCTAAAAGTTGTTCTGTTTCAAACAGCAAATTAAAATGTCTTAATTAGGCGCTTTTGCATAATCGAGAACCAAATTAAAGAAAAGCTACTGTTCCCTTGAGTTAATGCAGATTGCTTATCATCGACGAGAAACAAAAATTCCAGTTTCTTTCTTGGAGTTAATCGTTGCAAAAATTATCCGACACAAAGGATCTTTCAAAATTTATCTTAATTTCGGTTGCGGCTTTCACTGTTTTCTTTTGTTCTGAAAGATGAAAGTTCCAAACGGAATAATAGAACAAAGATAGCATTTCCGCTTCTTCTGTAATTTAATTTTTCTCCATACATTTTCTTATACATTTTTTTATTTCGTATCTATAACACGTAAATAATCCCACTAACTCCCTCGTCATTTAAGAAACATGTCTTATGTTACTCGAATAAATCTCATTCATTATTCGAAACAAAGCCAAGGATATTCTCGCAATATTTGCAAGTGAAAACTACTTCGCAATAGTTTTTGATATATAATTCATTTTATGTTTCAAAAAACAGTGAAGTAGTTCGTAGAGAATCCAAAAATGTCCCTAATGTTGTAACTTTGTCGTTCAACATGCCAACAAATCTTTAATTATGACATTAGTACAATGCTCTATACGATGTTAATGTCTTTAAAAACAGTAAGACGTAAATATAGTTACAAATTAATTAGCTATCTCAAGAGAAAACAAAAGGTTTGTCAGATTGTGACGTACCTGCCAGCAGGACGCACACGACATAAAGGCAGATAGGAATCAGAATAAATGTCTGCGTAGCTCAGTTGGTAGAGCGACTTGTTCCGGAATAAGCGGCCTCGGGTTCGAATCCCGGCGTAGACCGAAAATGACGGAGAAATTTACTTCGTTATAATTGGCGCCCGAACTATCCGGATGACCCGGCCGTTCAAAATCTCGCATTGGTGTGATGTAATTTCCACACCGCGAGACAAGAAAAATCAGAGAATTCCTTCTCCAGCGCTTCGAAAAATAAAAATGTGTGATGTTGCATTCCACACAGCAGATTGACTGGGAGTTCTCAAGTGCACGTTCTACAGTGGATGGCTGCCTGCAACGATTCATGGTCACGGCTGACCCGTGGGCCATGCCCTCGGCCCTCTTTCAGGGGGGAGATGTGACGTACCTGCCAGCAGGACGCACACGACATAAAGGCAGATAGGAATCAGAATAAATGTCTGCGTAGCTCAGTTGGTAGAGCCACTTGTTCCGGAATAAGCGGCCTCGGGTTCGAATCCCGGCGTAGACTAAAAATGACGGAGAAATTTACTTCGTTATAAGCCAAGGATATTCTTGCAATATTTGCAAGTGAAAACTACTTCGCAATAGTTTTTGATATATAATTCATTTTATGTTTCAAAAAACAGTGAAGTAGTTCGTAGAGAATCTAAAAATGTCCCTAATGTTGTACCTTTGTCGTTCAACATGCCAACAAATCTTTAATTATGACATTAGTGCAATGCTCTATACGATGTTAATGTCTTTAAAAACAGTAAGACGTAAATATAGTTACAAATTAATTAGCTATCTCAAGAGAAAACAAAAGGTTTGTCAGATGAGCACTTATTAATGTATGAATGACAAAGATACTAAACTTTCACAATTCTATGTTTTTCGCTTTTTGTGAAATTTCTATAATTATTGAAATTCTGTAAATCTAGATTTTAAAGCCTCTGAGTAAACGAATTAAGACACTATTAAAAGAATGAGAAATATAAATCACACCATACACATTCCCTTCCTGAAAAAAAATGTTAAAGCGACTAGGTTTGTAGAAAACATTTTCCTTTCACCAAAGAAAATTGGAGAAAGGAAAACTTTATATATTTTCTATAAGTTTTCCTGAAATAAAAAATGTGAACTTTAAACACGTCTTTTGAAGAACGTACGTGCTTATCTTATCTGATTGTCGGTCGGTTCGTCTGTCTGCCCGTCGGACTATAGACACATTATTTTTGCAACTGTTAGACAGATTGAAAATTTATTTTTTATCGTCGGAAGCCTTAACTGTGTGAACATCCGCTATTTGTTTCCGACAACCTCGCAAAGTACGTAAATTCACATGTAAATAATTTCAAAATATTCTTTACTCTACAAAAAAAATGTTAAAATCGTTTTCACTTTCCGATTCCTGTTGCCACAAACATCATTTACGTACAGTTTTTTATCGTTACTGTGACACTCCGATGACGTAGTGGTCCGAGCACTGGCTCTTAACCATTCGTCCTAAGTGAGTCCGGGTTCGAATCCCAGTGAGGCATGGATGTTGTTTTTGTCTTATGGTACCAGTTCACTCTCTTGAACTAGTGGCCTTAAATTAGGGCGAGGCTACTTCGTATACCCCACTGAGTTGCTCACGGTGGTCGTTAAACCCACAGACTAAAAAAAGTCGCTTCTGTAGATGGTAGAATTTCTATTGCTACTGATCCGTTACTGCTGGATACATCCCTTACTAGTACATATCTTTTATCAGTAATCCAGGCAAGTGCATCAGTCACCCTACTACTTCAGTCGATAGATAATTTTATCATAGTTTTTATTCTTCCTCTTGACTCTCGTACACATAGAAACAATGACTGATCGTCTCACATTTCGCATCAGCCAGAAATCTTAATGACATGATCCTGGAGCTGCTATAACAGTAAAGGCCTTTGAAATCATCCGCTTGGAGCGTTAGTTGTCGGCGCAATTCTCGTCTTGCACAGTAGGATGTTTGACGTACACTACATTGACAAAAGTCACCGGACACCTAGAAGAGAAAAGCAACGTAGCATTTATTGACATACATTAGAAAGGTGACGGTCCACCTTTGACCTTAATGCATGCACTGACCCTTCGAGACACGCTTTCGACAAGGTTTTGGAACACGGCGATATCTATTTAGCGGCAGCATTATGAACTTCCATTCAGTACATAATACTGCCGCTAACTGTTGCTCAGTGGTAAACCTTGGTTCCAAACTTCTTACGCGGCGTTCTAATTGATCGCATAGGTGCTCTATGGGATTAATATCAGGGTTCTGTGCTGGCCATTCCACACACGATACGGAATTATCGTCAAACCACGCCGTAACAGTCTTTGCTTTATGGCTCGGTGCATTATTATGTTGGTACCAACAAGGCTCGGTTCCATAGTATTGCCACAGAGTTTGTAGGGCATAATTGTCCAGAATATCGAGGTAGACGTGCTGGTTAACAGGTTTGTACACAGTAACCAACGCGCCTGGACCACACCACGAAAAATGCCGTCATACGTGTACACTGCCAGCTGCAAACTTGACCGTAGGAACAATACACTGTGGTAAATAGCATTCCCCCGGCTGCCGTCATACCCACACACAGCCATCAGACTAATGGATTGTGTATCTGGATTCATCAGTCCATAGGAACTGTTTCCATTTATCTACGGTCCACGATAAATGTTCTTTACATCATGCTAAACGACGAGTAGCATTCCTAGTGGAGGTGAAAGGCTTATGAGCAGCCGGACGACCACAGTAACCCAATGAATGAAGTTCTCTGCGGTGGTACTTGTATATACCGAGGTTCCAGCATTTTTACTCACCTGTCCACTGAGGTCTTGTGCAGTACTCCGTCGATTAGCTGTAACGACTCTCCTGAGGCTTCGACGTCCTCTATCACTGATTTTCTTTGGTCTGCCGTTACGTTTTGCTGCTTTAGGTACGCCATGTGTCTTCCACTTATTCAGTACATCCAAAACAGTTGACTTGGGTATGCTTAAACGCCTCTCAGTTTCTTTTATGGACAACCCACTAATATAACACCCAACATTTTTTCCCTTCCCTAAGTCGGTTCTCTCCCGCGGAGAGAATTGACTTAGGAAAGGGAAAAAGTTTTAGTCTCTAACGTAAATTTCATCATTTCCCAGTCAAATATTTTCTTACTGAACGGCGCGTTATTTCTCCGAAAATATTGTACGTTTGTCAACGCTGGCACTGAAGTCAAATGAAAATAAACAAGATGATACCGAATTTTTGAATGTAATGAGCACGTCTTTTGGTTCAGCTCTGACGCGAATTAAATTTATCAAAGCTATTCAAAGCAAATGGAACCGGTGTAGGAAACATTAGTATCAGAACGAAGAAAGTTTTTCAATCGGGTTTGTAATCCAACTGATGTTGCTGTAAACGGAATCGTGAACTCACGACCTCTGGTTGCAGACTTGTGCGTTATGAAAAATGAAAAATTCGAAATTGTGTGAGAAACATTTCGCTGAAGAAATGTTTCTCATATATGGAGCTCTCGAACAAAGAATTTTTTTTTCAAATCGGACAGTTAGAAGCAGAGATGTCGACAAATATAAGGTATGCATCTACGTCCTAGGCTAGAAAAACATGCATTATTTTAAGAAGAAAGTATTCTCGAAAGGTTTTTCGGTCTAACCGGCATCGGTCCATGAAATAATTTTTTCAGGTGAGTTTTCAGGAACTCGGATTTTGCTGCGGACCCTTAGAAGCATCAGAAGCTGAAATTAAGACTTACGCCCCTTGGTGAACAAGCCAGTTTTTAACAAAATTAGAAATATATGCAAAAGAGTTTTCATCAGGAGCTGTATCTGGTGCAAAAATAATTTTTCAAATTGGAGTTTTAGAAGCAGAAATATCTGGGGAAGCGCAATTTACCTTAACGCCACCGAGCGGAAAATCTGAGTTACTTGAAAATTCTGAAATTATGTGAAAAACATGTCACATCATAGAAAGCAGACATATTGACAAAAATCAATAACTTAAGAAGAAAACATTCCGAAAATTTTTATCAACGTGAGTGGCATCGGTCCACGAACGAATTTTTTCAATCGAGATTTTAGCTCAGAAGCAGAAATCAACACTTACGCCCACTGGTAGCGAAACCATTCTTTATCAAAAATTATAAATTATATGCAAGAGATTTCTCAACAGGAGCTATATCCGCTGAAGAGAAAAATTTTCAAACCGGAGTTTTAGAAATAGAGATATCAAGGAAAACGGAATTTACTTTCACGCCCCCTAGCGGAAAATATATGCGTAACTTGAAAAAGTGACTATACTTAAAATACCCTTCGACGTAAATGGAATAGAAAAGTAAAATTATTTTTCCAGTCGATTGGTCAGGAGCAAATATATGGAATAAAATGTATTTTGAATTCGATATCATCTACGTTTATGCCATCTAGCGGCAAAATTGTACATTGTAAAAAAAGTAAAATGAAGAATCATCATTTTCATATTTCAAGTTTCCCAACGCAAAATGAATTTTTCAAATCGGTCTAATAGTTGCAGAGACATGGCGTCCACAGATAGACAGACTAACCGATAACATTGGCACGATCTTTTTTCACAAAAGACGTGCTATAGAAACTGTAATCAGCGTGTTGAGAGTGGATAAATGAATAACTTGTTGAAAATGTTCTATGGAGAGATGAAAAGAGTGTTGTAAATGTATATGTGGAGAGAGGAATACCGTGTTGTTGATATATACAGATAGATGAAAAACGCGTACCAGATATATGGTGGACATTTTATGTTTGTGGAAAATACATGAGCTTGCTGCTGAGTGTCATCTGATGAATTACTACATGAAGACCATTCACTTAAAGTGTAATTTGTCACTACAACTTTTTGTTTGTTACTACTTCGCGGAAAACAGAGGCAGCTGTCTACTTTCGTGCGATGTCGATAGACGGCCTGGTCAACTCTGTCTTTAGTAGGTGCAAGAGCACTGCGACTAGAAATTGGGCTACTGGAAACGAGTCGCTTTTCCGACAAGTCCCGATTCCAGATCGAACATACCCATTAACGAGTCCGTATTCGACGTAGAGTGGGGGAACAGCTGCTGCCGTACTTCATATCTGGATAGAAACAAGCCTGCGGTGGGAATATTGTCAAATAGGGATTGTTCTGATTAACATTAATGGGTTCCCTCATCCCCATTCAATACAATTACACCACTAGATGGTACCTAGGCTTTTTGTGGAAACTTTCCCTTCATGTGTTCTTGTATCTGGATGGCAGTAGTGCTTTACGAAACGAAAAGCACGGTGTAATATTACCCTCATTGTTCATAAATAGTTAGAGAATCATTTCCACCAAACATTTGGTATGCTTTGATGGCCTTTAAATTTTTAGTGCATGAATCTCATCGGAGATTTATGCAAACCAGCGGAACACAGCATTTTTTAGTTTAGTCCATTGCCTCGTTGCGTCGCTGAGCTTCGGAACACCATTCCTACGCTCTGCGAGCACTTCTGTGTTCTGCGGCAGAGCTTCGGAACACCATTCCTAAGTACTTCTGTGTTCTGTCGCAGAGCTTCGGAACACCATTCCTAAGCACTTCTGTGTGTTCTGTCGCAGAGCTTACAAACACCGTTCCTAAGCTGTGCGAGCACTTCTGTGTTCTGTCGCGGAGCTTCGGAACACCATTCCTAAGTACTTCTGTGTGTTCTGTCGCAGAGCTTCCGAACACCGTTCCTAAGCTGTGCGAGAACTTCTGTGTTCTGTCGCGGAGCTTCGGAAAAATATTCCTAAGCTGTGTGAGCACTTCTGTGTTCTGTTGCAGAGCTTCGGAACACCGTTCCTAAGCTTTGCGAGCACTTCTGTGTTTTGTCGCGGAGCTTCAGAACACCATTCCTAAGCACTTCTATGTTCTGTCGGAGAGCTTTGGAACACCGTTCCTAAACTCTGCGAGCATTTCTGTGTTTTGTCGCGGAGCTTCGGAACACCGTTCCTAACCTCTGCGAGCACTTCTGTGTTCTGCGACAGAGCTTCGGAACACCATTCCTAAGCACTTCTGTGTTCTGTTGCACTTCTGTGTTCTCACCATTCCTAAGTACTTCTGTGTTCTGTTTGCCATGCCTTGTGACAGTCAAACTAGGATCGACTGATTCACCCGTAACGGTATTATGAGATCTGTGGTCGACTGGATGAAGTCTTAGTTAAGAAGAGCTTGCAAATTTATGCTCTGCATCTCCTTGTCCCGTCCGCTGTAATTACCACGTCTGATCTCCACAAACCACTGCTTTCACTTACAGCTTCCTCTCTCTCTATGTCGATCAAATCCACACGTATTTCTGCTGAGGTTTTTCCGAGATTAAATATCTGCGTGGCAGTGGTAGCAATTACGCAGGAGCAACTGGCGCGAATTTTCCAAAATATGGAGTCTCGAGTTCATGCTTGTCTCGATGAACTACGCGGAGACTTTCAACATCTCTTATGATATGGTTCTATCTTCCATGGATGAAGTTATGTTCTTAACAAATGTCATTCAATTACTCTAATTATTCACGATGTTATTAATACAAACTTGGATAAAGTTGCTAGTCGGACATCATTAACTCATGATATAAAGCCGATCTGCAATTGAAAACATAAAATTGTATGGTAGGTATACCGGAGATTTTCTTCTTGTTGGAAAGCCTACAATGTCAATGTGCCATCCTGGTGGCGCAGTGGTCTAAACGCTGGCTTCTGATCATTCGTCCGAGATGGGTCCGGGTATGAATCCCGGCGAGGCATGGATGTGTTTGCCTTACTGCACTGGCTCGCTCCCTTCCCTGGAACCAGGGCAATCGCCCGTCCCTAATTTAGTGCTTATTGCGCACAGTGGTCGTTAAACCTATAATAAAAAAAAATGTCAATATCCTAGCTCAACTAACCGCACTTGTTAGCACGTGTGTTTCAACGCAGTGTTGCCACTTACCTCCATAGCTCCAAATTCTGACAAAAATTCAACTGTATCGCTTTTTCAACCCCTCTACGTGGAGCGTCGGAAATTTTTACTTAAACCAAATAAAATCACACTGAAATGCTTCATATCGATACTATCAGCTGAGTTTGGTGAGGTCTCGTATATTATGGAAAATTATTTCAGGGCAAATTTGAACTGAGGAAAAATTACCGTTACTAAACGCTTACAAAAACATCAGTTTAAAATTGTTGCTGGATAATTTAAAACCGAAAACTTTTTTATTTCTCTATTATAAATGATTTCTAGATGCATTTAAAATTTCGATTTAATACGTACACAGTTTAGGATGCAAATTTCAGGAAACAAATAACTTCGTTAACCTTGATACAATTCTCTAGCGTCATCGGACGTTTTTTCCTACGGAGTAATTCCCGCGTTAATTGGATTTTTTTGCACAGTATACATTTGTATGTTAATAAATCCAGTGAAACAGGAAAATGTGGACAGCATAAAAAAACGGTCGGTAGGTCAATTTTGTTTTAAGAAAATTGCATTGTAAAAAGCACTTATTCCATTTTTTTTTTTTGTAAGCTGCTTTGTAAGAGAAGGTCGTAATCTCAGCCCAACTTTGTCTGTCGGCTATGTTTAGTTTTACAGTTACCATGGAAACCGTTGGTTGCCAACCAGGTAAAAACTGATGCGAAATGCTAGAGGAAGTGGCATTCTCTGACGCACGTTAATAAACATGTTTTTCGTATGCATGAATGTTTTTTTTTTTTTTTTGCAGCTGAGGGAAAGTAACATTGTTTGGGCACGTGGAGCGGAAGGGGGGGAGGCAGATCCGTGGCGACCGCATGAAATTGCTGATTCGCTTACAACAAGAGGATCCGTTTCATGCGGGAGGGATGAGACTTAAATAGTTTGGGAGAAGGAAATTCAGTTCCTTGATTAGGGTAATTTTTTATACAAAACTTCTGCGTTGGTATGGAAACGGATGTGGTTTTTTTGTGGGGATTGATATTTTCGATTAAACGTTTGAAGACAAAACAATATTTGTTGTCATAATTCAAACTTTCGAGAAAAAGGAGCAAAAAAAATAACGCTCAGCGTTGTTTAGTATAAATCGGAAATGCGGTTTTCGTGCATTATTCATTTAGTAATTAATCCGATATTCCAGTCGGGAAAATCAACTATGGAGCGTAATATTGAAGGCAATGCAGGAAGAAGTTTCTATGACCCTTAAGCAACGTGTAAAAATAAATAAATTTAGAGCCTAATAACTCACTGGCGAAGCGGTGGACACCGCCCAGGTGGCGCAGTGGTCTAAGCAATGACAATTTGTCCGAGAAGGGTCCGGGTTCGAATCCCGGTGAGGCATGGATGTTGTATTTGTCTCACGGCTCTGGTTCTCTTCGTTTCCTGGAACCAGTGGCCCCAAATTAGGGTCACTGGTTCGACTGCTTATAGCCCATTGAGTTGCGCACGGTGGTCGTTAAACTCTCAATAAAAAAAAAAAAAAAAAGCGAAGGTGGGTACGAGATACGTAATTTATTTACCTAGGAGAACTACTCAGACGACTGAGACAGTGGTTTCGGGAAGTGACTTCAATATCAGTAAGTATCTACCCGAAAAAAGTTTGTTCACTTCACATGCTGAATATATTCTAACAGTTCATTCAACGCAAAATTTAATTTTATGACTTATTATACCTTTAAAACATTAACTTTTTCATACATTGGATAGCGAAAAAGAAAAACCTCCAAATAATGGTCACTACCGGACCGGAAAAAAGTGATCGTTGTTCGGGGTTTGGGCCTAAGGTAACGTTGCTGCTCCGTCGCGTTGGTACAAAAACCGAATAAATGTAGTATCCTATGCACCAGGGAAACGGAATTAAATCATAGCAACAAACGATAAGGTTTACTGATTCCAACATTGGTCGGTACTGTGGATTAATGAATGTTATTTTCGTCAAACTATGTACAATGGTATTATTACTATTATTATTATAGTAGATGATTACACCTCTCTTCTTCCTGAGGTTTTCCTCTTCCTTCCGCCCCGGGTATGACGTACCAAGTCTGGGAAGTGGAATTTCTTTCTCTCAGTTGTCCAGGAATTTCCTTACTCTCCTACAAGTGTTCAGGATAGCCGCCTTCTGTAGTTCAATGTAGATGTTAAGTTGAAGGTCTAGAGTCTGTATAGAGCTGTGAATGGTCTTAGGTACTACTCCTGTAGCTGATATTACTATGGGGACGGTGGTGACGTTCTCCATATGCCACATTTCCTTGACTTCGTATCGTAGGTCGATATATTTTGACAGCTTCTCTCCGTGCGTCTTCTGAATGTTGCACGTATTGGGCACGGCTATGTCAATGAGCTATGTTGCCTTCTTCTCCTTGTCGACCAGGACGATGTCGGGCGGTATGTATGGGATGGTCTTATCCGTTCTAATCCTTCTGTCCCAGTAAATCTTGTGGGTGTTGTTTTCTAGAAGCGTTATTGGCTCATACTTGTAGTAGAGCCAGGCTCAGTTGTAATGAGGTGGTGCTTTCTTGCCAATTTCTGATGGACAATCTTGGCGACTTGATTGTGCTTGTTCGTGTACTCTGTTTGTACGAAGACTCTGCATCCTGCTGTGATATGTTCGATGGTCTCTGGTGCTTGTTGGCATAGCCGACATGTGTCGCTTTTCATTGACGTGTCTTTCAGGATATGTTTCCGGTAGCTTCTGATGTTTACAACTTTATCTTGTATAGCCATCAGGAACCCTTCAGTCTCGGAGCAGAGTGATCTCTTTGTTAGCCATGCATTGAAGGCGTCTTATCCGCATGGTCGGATTGCAGATCGTTGTAGTGCCTTCTGTGTAGAACTTTCTTACCCCAAGCTTCTCCTTTTGGCACCCTCGTTCCAATCTCGATGTTCTGAGTAGAGAGGTCTAGGATTGTGTAATTCTTGTCGCTCTGGTTTATCCCTTGCTCTGATGGAAGTATTTTCTGAGGATGCTGATTTCTTTGTGTCGGCGTTCCAGGAGATCAATCATTCCCCGTCCTCCTCCTGCCCGTCTAATCGTCAGCCTTTTTACTGCTGACTTCAGGTGGTGCTGGCAATGTTTAGTGAAGGTTGTCCTGGTATTGCGCATTATCTTTTATATATTATTAATAATATTATTATTATTAAGATTTAAATGAGTGTGCGAAACAACCTTGATAACGATGAAATATAATGTAGCTACTAAAGTCCATCTGCGGATGAGCAAACTAAAATCTGACCTCAAGATAGAAAGAAAAGTTGAATTGCAAGTGTGTTTGTGAAGAGGATTGGTAACTTCTGGTCTAAGATATCTACTGGTTACACCTCATCGTGTTATGCATAATTTAAAGCTCTCATGAACAGCAGCCCCCTTCCTCCCCTTCGGCGATAGTTTATATTGTTGAGTAACAATTCACTATTGTGGCGTCACTTTATGGACAGCATTCAAAAATCAGATTTCAACAATGCTTTCGACTACTTGCGTTACCCATTTCCGTTACATGCAAATTTATTTTATTACTTTTGGGAAAGATGCATAGCATAAAAAATTGGAAAAAGGAGTTAAACATTTAATTACAAGAAAGTTTTCTACCCCTTCCGGGTTAACACTGTGGTCTAAGCGTTAGTTTCTGTTCGAGTGAACTGATTTCGAGCCCAGTTTAGGGCATGGGTGTTTTGTTTATCTTACAGCAGTGGCTCTCTCCCTTCTTTGGAACAAGGGTTCTAAATTAGGAGCGGATGACTGCTTATAACTCATTGAATTGCTAATAGTGGTCACTAAACCCTCAAACCACGGTCGTCGTTAAACCTCCAATCAAAAAAAAAAAAAAAAAAAAAAAAAAAACTTCGAACAAAGAAAAATTGTACATGTGAAAAGCACATATACGTGCCTTGTCGCATTTCCAATTTTGGCGGTAACGTCATTCTTATCTTTTCGGCAGCCTCATTGAGTGTCGCCCGGGAGAAACCGCCCACGCCGTTACGCCCCTGTAGCAACTGTTGAGTGTAGCTAAAACTATTTTGAGTCTCGTAATCTTCGGAGTTAGCGAAATATCTGTGGTTTTAGCAAATTCTTTTCTTAAAATTCAGCAATTATGGTTAAAAATAGTAATTTTATCCTGGGAAAAAAAAGGCAAAATTTGCGGGGCTGTAGCGGTGTAAATCGCAAAATTCGGCATAAATAATGAAATTTCGTGAAATACTGTATTTCGGGCAAAAATGTGGCTTCCAGGTTCTTTCCCCACGTTTAGGATATGTAAGATGCGTTGTCTGAAATTTACGGATTCCAAAGTGATGCACTCAAGGAAATCTACCTTGAGTGAATCACTTTGGAATCCGTAAATTCACAGGCGTTTCAGAATTACAACTTTCCAAATTCGTTTCAGCTGATGGAACAGCAAGAATATTCAAAATGTTCCTATCTTCTGAACCAGCTGTTTCGTCTGCTACGATCCTTACACCTTATGCTGATTTTAAAAAATATTTCCCTTGTTGCTTGTGAATATCATATATTTTCGACAAATAACATTTCCGATTCCAGTTTGCATTTGGAATAACACCAATACCTTTCGACGAATTTTCCAAAATATTTTTTTTAATGTAGGGTTATCTAATTTAGAAAGTGGGATGTTAGCTACACAAGAGGTACAATTTAATTTCGAAAGTTCAGTTGAGCCATGCTGCCCTTGTTTAGTTCTTTTATCACTTAATTTAACAACACATTTCTACTTTATTTTCGGTTCACTATTCGGACACAATTTTGTTTTATTCAGCTTGCTCGCTAAATGCTTTTCACAACTGTCTGTTCTTGAAAAACACACTGGTATGTCGCAACAGGAACAGAACAGTAGATTTTTGCTCACTGAAACGTTCCCTTGCTGTACTGCGTACTCACATGGCTTATTCCCCAACCTAAACGATATCTAGAAACTTTATAAATTAAGTACTCACACGAAAGCACAAACATTTTCTAATCTAAGCGTATGCAAAACTCACTCTTTTCTGTGAGCTGATTTTCCCAGCTAAAACTACTAATACAGTTCACGACATCCGGTTTACTAGAGTGACAAGTCGCCAAGGTCATTCAACAGTAGCGGAGAGTGCAAATCACGGAAGACCACATGTGCATTTTTCAGTAGAGTGAATATGACCTGAAATTGCCCGTCAAGCTTGTTCGAAAAGAGTCTCTTCGTAACGAACAATCTTGAAGGGGTAATTCAAGGTTTAAAGTTGCGATCTGGAGTTTGGAATAGGATTACTTTGCAGTATGTTTTTCGCGTAAATTCTAATGAAGTTAGTAATAAAACTATTTAAATATGAAAAATATTCTAAAATTTATAATAGAAATTCGGCAAAAATTGCAAAAAAAAAAAAAAAAAATCTGAAGTTCGCGGATGTATTTGATATTCGCGAAATTACAGAAAAACCCCTAAAATTAGCGCCGCGAAACCATTACTAGTTTAATTGTGGTTAAAAAAATATCTGAATCATTTGTTAGTGTTATTCCGTAAGGGTGTCGTAAATGCTTCGAAATGAGCAATATAACTTATTTTTTGACCAATTGCAATGAACCATGTGTGATTCATTCCTGTGGATTTGAAGTCATATATTTTCTTTGAAACGTTTAAATTAAAAGACACAGAGTACTCAATTTTTTCTATTTTTTTTTTTTTAAATACTCTAGGTTCCTATTTCTTGGAGGCTTACGTAATAATCTACTGTAGATAGAACACGATGCCTGATAGGCTTATCGCAGGCGTAACGACAGGAGGGTCATTTGATCCTGCCCTCTCATTCACGGACGGCCTCGAATTTAGGATTTTGACGTTATCTCTCTCTTCATTTTGTAATATCGCTGTGTCTTCGAAAGTTGTAAAAATTAGTTCTGCTCTCTTCAGCTTCTGAAACCGCATGTTCCGTGTTATTGGGTTGCCTCCTGAGCTAAAACGGTCACCAACTGCGTACGACATTAAGTTTCTAAATTGCATGATGTGAAGTTCATGGCTCAGATGCTCGTAAAGGTTTGGGGAACACTTGAGGTTAGGTAAAGCAGTATAACCTTTTTGTTTTATCCTTAGTATATTCCGCTGACGTAAACTGTCTATCCATATATCCATTAGAAAAAGATAAATTTATACAACACTACAGTAATCTTTGGACAACTTAACCGGAAAAGTCCACTCGGGCCCAACCCAAACGTCTAAGTACCAACATGTTTTAGAATTTCCATCTTCCAGCCTCACAAAAGAAGAGAAGACTTAAATGAGAAATTTACATGAAAATTAGAGGAAAGCTGCATGAGATAAATCACGCATGTTGATGCCTGCAAGCTGCTTATGCATAACCTCATGCAAATCAATAAGAAAATGGCCTCCCCTGTGGCCGAGTGGTCTGAGGAGCTCACTTTGACCATTTGTTCGATATGGGCTTAGGTTAGAGTCCCTGACAAAGTAGGGTTAATATGTCAGTCTAATAGCGCAGCATCTGTCCCTTTCCTTGTTTCACTGCTCCTTAATATGGCAAATGCTTATAACCCTCAGAGTAGCATATGATGTTCATTAAAACCTTAAGCAAATTAAAAGTGTAAATATCTCATCTAAAGGACAAAGTGCCACGCCGCAGGGGCGCAAATAACGCCCGGTGTTAAGTGGCACTTCGCTATGTGTTCTATTAGGTGTGCAACAACTAATAGAGTATTAGGTGGGCACTTCTCTATGTGTTCTATTAGGTGATTGTCAACGTCTCGGCCACTGGCACGACACGTTGACAATCTGGAGAGCAAGGACACAGCAACATCACAGCGCCTAGACTTCTTCGCAGCTGTGAGTTGGTTGGGCACCCAAGGGCCCTCCTTGTGAATCCGTCCAATCTTGTGCAGGCCTTTTGCAATGGTTTGCCGTGTTACTCCGAGTTCCTAGGCGAACTCTGTCTGTGTGCCACAGGGATCCGCGTCCAACAGTTGTTCCAGTTCCTCATCGTCAACTTTCTGTGGCTGTCCCGCCGGAAGTTTTACATCACAGAGATCAAAATTTTGCTGCTTAAACCTCTGGAACCACTTCTTACACATACTGTGTAGGACACAGCAGCCTCACCAAAACCAGCACAGATCATTTGCTGTGCTTCCGCGACACTTTTTCTCAGCTGAAACGCGAACAGGAGGCAGTGTCTCAAAAGTTGTTTCTCAAACGACATTGCTTTCACCGTCAACTTTCGTCCCTTCTGTCACTACAGCTGTGATCGGTGACGGCTTCCTGGAAAGCTGTTGGACGGCGCTACAATCAGCAATTATCCCACACAGCTATTTGCCTTTGCCGACGTTCTATGATCGCTTGCGGTTAGGGGCCGAGAATTAAGTTGCACACCTAATACTTTTGGTATATCAATTTCTCTCTGGTTGTCAGCAGCTTGAAATCAAGTAGCATAAATCCTTAGGGGAATAAAGAATAAGATGCCGTTGGTTGTGTTAATTGCATATCGCGTCACTCAAGTTGACGATCTCAGTTATTTTTTCATTTGGAAGGTTGAAATGCCTCATATCTATTTTGCCTGTTTCAATTCTCATTTTGAGAGAAGGGCATGACAAGAGAGTTTGATCTGAAATCATTTATTTAAAAAAGCTTCAAGCAACATACTGTGCTTTGGGGATGTATCTGCAGTTCATGAAATAAAACGATGAAAAATGGGAAGCCCGCGCCCATACCTGATTCGGTCTCACTAGTTCCCACCCCTACTTGTGTATTTAAAGGTGTGATTGGAAAAACCCAGCGTAGCTCTGATTGTAAGTACGGATTCATCCGACGCATATTTCTACATCAGTGCTATCTTATATACACCTTAGGGTATGTTAAACAACGAACTTAAGTGAAAAGGCTGAAATCGTTTAAATTGTTTACTAGAAATCATTCAAAAGATAGCACCTCTGACATTTTCTTTTCCTGCTGTTCGAAAGATCTTATTAAAGTAAACGATAGCTTCTCCTAACGTCCTTGGCAATTTTTCGGAAATTTGACACAAGGCTGTTTAATGCTGATCTTTGCTATAAAAGAAATGCCACTTTGTGAAAATTTAAAGAACATTAGATAGTCGATTTATAAAATTTAAACGACGATCTCGAGATTTATTTTCGTTTTTCTATTGAGATTAAATGGCTATTGGGAGTGAAACAAGCATGTTTCGTTCTCTAATTTTTGAATACGCGTTAAAAATGGAACTTCATGTTGTGAGTTAAAACATTTCATAAGAATAAGAAAACACATAGAACAAACAAATGTCATTTACCTGTAAGATGGATATACATTAATCCTCTCGCGATTCTAAATGTAGATCCATCCGTAATTTTTCCATAATTTCCCTTTTTACGGCATGTTCTTTTTCTGTCTTGTAGTAAAAGATATGATATAAAAAGAAATAAACCAAATATGGGCACATAATATTTCACACATACTGTGTTGCTTCTTAAAAAATTTCGTATACTGACACATACAGATAATATGGACCACTGTGATCCCTTAATTTTATTTTTGACGTATTCCTAGGTCAGTGTAACACACTACTTACCGCCTTGATCCTTGTGGGAAAACATCACCCTCGTACTCATCGCAGCGACCACCTCAAAATTGAAGCAAATCGCTTTCCACGCATATTTTCCTTCAATAAATAAAAGTAACTACTAGTAAATTCTTCTAAATAGGATGGTTTATGAAGCAGCTTAATTCCTGTTATACGTGTTCCTATCTTTGCAGTTTGACAGTTGTGACTAGGTGCGTTGTCTTGAAGGAAGAAGGCACTACTTCGAAGGTTTCTACGAAGTCTTCCCTTGACAAGTGCACAAACTTAGATTATAGTAGGGTTGGCGTTGTGCTCACAATGTATCATGATACAATTTTCCAGGTAGTGAATCGAAATGATTCCGTTGTTGTGATTGAATATCATAATGGCGATATTCAATGCCGTTATTATGAATGAATATCATCATAATAGCATCATTATGATATTGATGCCGCCATTATTATATTCAAAAGCCCCCTTCCAAATGAAAACCTATGGAGTGCCCTAGTACTCTTTGTAGATAAGTTATGCCATATATCTTTCGCATGCCAAGATTTTTGTGGGCGTTAATTAAAACGATTGATTCGAGAGTGTTAATTGATTTAGGTACAACACATTCGCGTTGCTAGTATCGAGCCACAGTCCGGCTCGTACTAAGTGGATTTAAATCACAACACATTCGTGTCACTAACGACTACATCGAGCCACACTTAGGTAGGGGGATTTATGAATATTATTTTTGTAAAACCGATGAAAGAAGTAGTGTGAGTCATAAAAGTAAATATTTACCAAACTATGGTGGCTGCAATAGTAAGTATTTCGACTGTTTAGTTTTTCAAAAACAATATTTATTTTTATATTGTTCAAATATAGAGAAACATAAGAAAACGACCCTGACACCAATGAAAAGTGATGTAGCAACGACAGATCGTCTGCGCATGCGCAAATTAAAATTTGACCTCATGATTGAAAGAAAAGCTGAATCGTAAAGGTGTTAGTTAAGGGGATTGGCAATTTTTGGTCTAGGATTTCTACAGGTTACACCCCATTTTTTTGACGTCTGTTTGAAGTAAATAAATAAATACATCGCTCTTTCCACGTTCCAGAAACACATAGCAACGGAAAAATTGTTTATCAGCTGCCGCCGTGGAATTGAACCACGAAACTCTCGATATCTAGCCGAGCGCGTTAACTTTACACCACGGTAGCCAACAATCCACTGGGCTATGTGTATTTTTAAGTCAGCTTCTGACATCATAAATCCGTAAGATGGGCTCAGCTACTGAGACGTCTCCATCTGGTGGGCATTAACGGCACTAGCTCTCGTCAATAGCAAATTATGCTACAAAGAGATATTTGAGAAATTAAACCTAAGTGTATCACCGGTTACGTCCGTTATCCATTTTCTAATTTTGAGAAAACCAACTTAAGTGGCTCGTCGAATACTTCCGTTTTCCATTTTTTTTTTTTTTTTTTTTTTTGAGAAAATCAACCTCATTGGCTCATCGAATACTTCCGTTTTCCATTTTCATTTTTAGGAACATCAACCTAAATGGCTCACCAACTACTTCCGTTATCCATTTTCTATTTTTGAGAAAGCCAACTTAAGTGGCTGATCGAATATTTCGGTTTCCTTTACTTTATTTTTTTTTTTTTTTTTTTTTTTTGAGAAAATCAACCTGAGTGGCTCACCGACTATTTCCGTTTTCCATTTTCATTTTTAAGAATGTCAACCTAAATGGTTCACCGACTACTTCCGTTATCCATTTTCTATTTTTGAGAAAACCAACTTAAGTGGCTCATCGAATACTTCCGTTTTCCATTTTCTTTTTTTTTTTTTTTTGAGAAAATCAACCTGATTGGCTCACCGACTACTTCCGTTATCCATTTTCATTTTAAAGAGTATCAACCTAAATGGCTCACCGACTACTACCGTTATCAATTTCCTATTTTTGAGAAAACCAACTTAAGTGGCTCATCGAATACATCCGTTTTCCGTTCTCTTTTTTGTTCTTTTTTTTTTTTTTTTTTTTTTTTGAGAAAATCAACCTGAGTGGCTCACCGACTACTTCCGTGTTTCATTTTTAAGAATATCAACCTAAATGGCTCACCGAATACTACCGTTATCCATTTTCTATTTTTGAGAAAACCAACTTAAGTGGCTGATCGAATACTTCGGTTTCCTTCTTTTTTTTTGTTGTTGTTGTTGTTGAGAAAATCTACCTGAGTGGCTCACCGACTACTTCCGTTCTCCATTTTCATTTTTAAGAATGTCAACCTAAATGGTTCACCGACTACTTCCGTTATCCATTTTCTATTTTTGAGAAAACCAACTTAAGTGGCTCACCGACTACTTCCGTTTTCCATTTTCATTTTTAAGAATGTCAACCTAAATGGTTCACCGACTACTTCCGTTATCCATTTTCTGTTTTTGAGAAAACCAACTTAAGTGGCTCATCGAATACTTCCGTTTTCCATTTCCTTTTTTTTTTTTTTTTTGAGAAAATCAACCTAAGTGGCTCACCGACTACTTCCGTTTTTCATTTTTATGAATATCGACCTAAATGGCTCACCGAATATTTCCGTTATCCATTTTCTATTTTTGAGAAAACCAACTTAACTGGCTCATCGAATACTTCCGTTTTCCTATTTTTTTTTATTTTTTTTTTTGAGAAAATCAACCTGAGTGGCTCACCGACACTTCCGTTTTCCATTTTCATTTTTAAGAATATCAACCTAAATGGCTCACCGACTACTTCCGTTATCCATTTTCTATTTTTGAGAAAACCAACTTAAGTGGCTCATCGAATACTTCCGTTTTCCATTTTCATTTTTAGGAATATCAACCTAAATGGCTCACCAACTACTTCCGTTATCCATTTTCTATTTTTGAGAAAACCAACTTAAGTGGCTGATCGAATACTTCGGTTTCCTTTTTTTTTTTTTTTTCAGAAAATCAACCTGAGTGGCTCACCGACTACTTCCGTTTTCCATTTTCATTCTTAAAAAATCAACCTAAATGTCTCATCGAATACTTCCGTTATCCATTTTCTTTATATCGAAATTGTTTACTTGGGATTTACTTCACTACTGTCGGGAAAATACGCATAGGGTCCCACCTGGATTTTTTAACCGCTTGTGAGACGTCAGGATTAATACCAAAGTTCCTTAATTTTAAGACATCGGTAAAAGGATCATGGTTCGAGATGAAAAAGGACACATTTCTTCGTGAGACCCTATCTGGGATAGTAAACCTGAAAAGAAAGGACGTTATGTCTCTGGAAGCCAAGTGCTATACCCTTTATATGAAACTTGATATTTTTGCGACCCGATCACTTTCAACTACCTAACGCTCCGAGTGGACATGTTAGCGGAAAGTCTTCAATTTTCCTTATCCTCCAAACACAAAAAGAAGCTGGGTTTCTTGAAATCATCCCAGAATCAAAATCCTAAAGATTTCACCATTCAATTCGTCAATATCTCTAAGCGGACGCTCACTGTTGAGGAAACTAAAGTTTTGGAACTCGGACCAACGTTCTGTTTCCGATCGAAATCGAACCCCATAAGCGTCGTTTCAGAGATAGAGAGCATAATTTCGCGAGTTCCGGAAAACGCCAAAGATAAACTACGCCAACTATGTAGCTCTGGGCTGAGATCGAGGTACATTAATAAACAAACACTTGGTAATTTAAAAATTCCGAGGGCGATTTCAAACCTTCGAAATAACATCTCAATAGGGTAGACTCTAACGGACAAATCCGGCCAGATAACTATTAGTGACACAGCGGATTATAATAAGAAACTAGAGGACTTTATTTCTGATTCTGGATCTACGGTCTTACAAACTAACCCTCTAAATTCTTGGGTTGCACGGGTACAACGAGTTGCAAGACTACCTGCTCTTCCGAAAGATTCTCCAAATTGCCACCTGGCCCTCAGATCCCAAAGCTCTTCGGTAGACTTAAACACCACAAGCCCGGCAATCCATTGAGACCGATTGTGTCCAGAAGGTCCGCACCGACCTACCATTTAGAGAAAGCATTATCCAGATTCCTGACTAGGGATCTACCTGAATCGGATGTTGTGTTAACTTCTACTTTAGATTTCCTCACGAAAACCAAGCAACTCACGGTTCAACAACATTATATTATCGTCAGTCTCGACGTGGTATCCCTTTGCCCATCAGTCTCCGTGCCGGAAGCCATCAGAACGTTGAAAGGGGCTGTTTCTAATTCATCAGTTTATTCGCAAGAGTCTTGCCTCAGTATTTTCAAATTAATGGACTTGATCTCAAATTCCAGCTATTTCAGTTTCCAAGGGCAGGTTTATAAGCAAGTAAATGGCACTCCGATGGGATCTTCGCTTTCAGCCGTTCTCGCAGAAACAATACTTCGCCCCATTGAGCAACATATATTCACAAACGTCTCCCCAAGGCCTACCACCTGACTGCGATATGCAGACGACGTATTTTTCATATGGCCTCACGGAAAGGAGACTCTCCCATCTTTCCTCGATAAAGTCAATTATACGATCAATTACGATCAATTTCAGTATGGAGCTTGAGAACAGTGGTACCTTACCTTATCTCGATGTCTTAGTGAGAAAATCGCATGACAATCGCCTTCGTACGGAAGTCCATTATAAACCCACCTCCGTTCCCAACTTGATGCTCCGCAGTTCATTCTGTCCTGATGATTACAAGACTGCCTTCTTCCGTTCTCGAATTAGAAGAGCCTTCGCCGTCTCCTCAGATGTTCGTTCTAGAGATTCAGAACTAGAAAACATCGTCGAATTGGCCACTGAGGCAGGATATACTTCGAACCAGATGCATAACTTTATCGAAAAAGCCAGAACCAGCCGTGTCAATCTTTTTATGCGGCAACTTCGCTACCTGGGCTCCATTCCCTATATACCACAAGTTTCCTAACAACTCAAAAACGCGCTCAGGAGGATGAGCTTCGGTGTCGGCATAAGGTCTCCGGCATCTTTATATACGATGCTTAAGAGAAATATTGACAAGCCCCGTCTTCTCAATGAGGCAGGTGTTTATGCAATCCCACTACAATATCCGGACGGCTCCAAGCGATACTACTTCGGAATGACCAAATGTTCATTTGGAATTAGAATCAACGAACATAAAAGAGATGCAAAAGACGGTAAAACAACCACTGCCCTATCAAGAGAGGTAAAGTTCAAGTCCGCTGATCCTATGTGGAATGATATCAAGAAATTAGCTTCATACTCCACACCTAGATCTACTGCCATTCGCGAAACCTTGGGATCTTGACCAGCAGCGAGGCTTGTAATGATAGCGTCTCTGTCGAGTTGCCACGCATTTGGATTCAATTCTTCAAATAATGCTGTGTTTTCTACCACAGTACCGCGCACCCAACCAACGTGACCTCGTTTCTTCGAATGTCTGATCACATTTGCGCCTATTCCTTTATTGTCTAGTCAAGTCACCACGTTCAAATTGTTGAAGTGTTCCATTATCCAGTTTGCAGTTAGCTGTCTACTTTCCTTGAAAAAGCCATCTGGTTGATGTGCGGAAGCTTGGAAACCTTGATTTTATCTACGCCAATAAATTCGGATAACTAGTATAGGTGTACTATCTTATGAAAAGTACATTTTTGCAAATGGTTTTGGTATATTTAGCATCAGGTTCTCGTAATTTATTACTTCGATTGCAATGAGATATTGCCGCCCCTGTGGCGCAGTGGTCTAAGCGATGGCCTCTGATCATTCGTCCGAAAGTGGTCCGGGTTCGAATCCCGGTGAGGTATGGATGTTGTGTTTGCCTTACGGCAGTGGTTCTCTCCTTCCCAGGAATCAGTGACCCTAAATTAGGGACGGGCGACTGGCTATATAGCCCATTGAGTTGCTCACGGTAGTCGTTAAACCTTCTGCCAAAAAAAAAATGAGATATTGTTACGTTTATGTAATGCTTGATAAAATAATGTTCGGCGATAGTTTAGCAAAACATTTTGTTGAGTAACAATGAAATTAACTATTTTTGCGTCACTTTATGGGACAGCATTAAAAAATCGGATTTAAGCAATGGTTTGAAGTACTTCCGTTACCTATTTTCGTTACATCGAATTCTTTTTTACTTAGGATTATTTACTTTACCACGGTAGAGAAAGATACATAGCACAAAAAAAATGATGCCACACTTTTTCCGGCTGAAAGAATAACACGGATCTGCAAACATTCGTGGAGGCACCTCGTGCACCGAACCTTTGCACTGTCAGTGAATTCGTAATGGTTAAAATGACAGACTCAGGGCATTTTCCACTTTAGACTTCTATTTTACTCTTTGGGTCAAAACGATGAGCTAATGATTGTTTCATACATACGTACACATCACCAAGCTATTCTCTGAGGTTGACAGGTTAGCTCCGAATACAAACTACCAGATAAATTTTAATTATTTACTTACTGTTGCTGTATCAAACTTCTCTATTTACAACGATCTTAACACACAACTTGGGCTTCACTGACATACATCACACGACGTACACAAGACGTTCTATACTTCACACTCAAAATCTTTTCCTCATACAGACACTCCTGAATCTGATCTTCCCAAGTCTTCCTTGGCCTTCCTCTGGCTTTCCTTCATGCCAGTTAGGCTAAAACAATTATCAATAAGCATCGTGTCACTCATGCTTTCAACATGGCCAAACCATCTAAGAATATTAGTCTCCACCATGCTAACAACAGTTTGCTTCACATTACACAACTGCAAAAACATCTTCATTCCTCACATGATCAGAACGTGTCTCGACACAACCCCCAGTCTCCCCGTAAGTAACGCATTTCTCCAGAACCCAAACGACCCGTGTTTCTTTTGTAGTACCCAGGTTTTACTGCTACACATCTGTGTAGGAACAATTTGACTAATTAAATTAGACATTGGAACAATTAGACTTTCATACACAGCCATCCCGGACTCTCTTGAGAACCCATCATTCCTGTAAAAACCTCCCAAAGCATCTATGGCTTTCAATGAAATATTCACTCGCCTACTCATTTCACCATCCAATTGGTTCTTTTTGTCAAACGTGCTTCCTAAATGCACGATGAATGTTTCATAAACTGTAATAATTGGGTCTGCATGAAACATTTCTAGTTGATAAGACACAGTTTTCTTGCGTTATGCTTTTTGCTTATTGGTCAACTCCGGGGAGGCCCATCACACACTGACCTTTTTCATCGTCAGAGAATTCGTCAGTACTGAATCGACACTGCGAATTTCAATGCCTACAGAGTCCACTGTACTTTGAATAGTTATTTCTGTCTTTCATCAGGATGTCATACAGGCAGTTGATATTTTTGGAAAGACGGATGTAATGGGTCGTCTAGAACAATCTACGCCATCGCAAGGTTCCCTGACGCCAGGAAATTCCTCTGTTTCACTTACGACTGGGGAATATGCAGAATCCTCATCCTCCAGTGTCTGCATTATGAACTGAATCTCCTGTGGATATGTGCCTTTCAAATAGCGGTGTTTTATCAGTTCTGTTGTTTGTTTTATTCTTCATTTCGCAAAGCCTCTGTAGTTCAGCTTACAAAATCACCTGATAAAGAAAATGAGCAAATAAATCTACTGTATAACATTGAAATTTGGTACAGTGACATAAAAAATATCTTCTACTTACACTAAAATATGCCTCGTTGTATTCACTTGAAGTAGGTTAAATAACGAACGTTTTGAACGCCGTCTTGTAATGTATGATAATGATGTTGCATATTAATGGATATTATCGATATAGGAAGGCATTGTTCTCCTTATTTATTTATTTTCTTCTGATAGAAATGGAAATGACTGCTTTCTGCATATTTACATAGATCAAATGTTTCTTTCTACCTTTCTAGGTGTGTCGCACTACACCAAAATTCTAGAAAATGCTGAAACTGAAGTTGTCTTTGATCAGGTGAGTTTATCGTAATGAATCACTTCAGTTACACTACTTATGTGTTATTACGTTTCATTGTTGTCACCTTTAGTTGCAAATGTTTCGTCTCTGCGGTTGGTTCGTTTAGTGAAACTATATTGCAAAAAATATTATAATGTCATGATGGATGGGTAGCACTTCAAATGCCTTCTAACAGATCTGGCAAAAAACAATAATCGTGCATCAGCAAAGCAATAAAAAATCGTTTCATTGTTTATTGGGCTATCAGTCGGTCTTATTCACTATCGATTCAAATTTAAATTAAGGATACTGCATTATCGTTATTTACTGAGTCCACCTTTCTCCATGTTGTTTGGGATAATTTGATTTTCAGTATTACCGACACGTAGTTAATGTGGAAGCAATTATAGAGTTTCCGCAAGGGTTAAAGAACTTTATATTCGGAGAAAATGGGAAATTTTTTGTAGATGATTTTAAAAAATTCAATCATAAAATTTTGCATTTTTCTGTTTTGTGTGTTCTTCAAAAGCGTAATGCAAGACACGAACGAAGCTGTCAAATATGGCGCTATCTACTGCTCAATTGCCTTCAAACGCAAAGATTAGGAAATAAAAACTATGATGTGAGAATTTAAAATGGAGATATCATTGATAAAAAAAAACACTTTGTAAAGAAATAACAGATGGAATTTGAAAAAAGATACTTTCGCTACAGTTACTGTCACATTACTTGTAGAAGATAATCAAATCGTGTTCGTAAGGAATCAAACATTTTGACAGGGAATTTGAAATGCATCGCTCATTTCATTTTGTTATTTTCAGTTCTTAAAACAAGGTATTTTTCTTTAAAACCTTATGTGCGGTACGTTCTACGGAAAACGGATTAAATCTGCCGGAATAAATAAACTGAAGCTTCCCGACTGTCTGTGTTTTAAAAACTTGAGGATGCGCACGTTGGCTTCATTGATGCTGTGTAGTTTTTGTGGGTTTTTTTTCTCTGTTTTCTTGATTGATGCTGTATATATATATTTTTTTCTTTTTTTTTCTTGCATCTTTGGCACTGGCACGCTGAAGCTGTAAGATATGTCATTTGTACCTAATGGAAAACCACACAAACACACGATTGAGGAAGATTTTTTATTTATTTATACACTGCTGGACAATTGCTAAGAACGGATCATAAACGGCAATATAGCACATAAAAAAGTAAGTGTGGTTGGATGCCAAGTGAAATAAAATAATGTCAGAATGCCAGGACATTACAAGAAAGACAATTTATTGTGCTCTGAAATCCAGAAGGCTTTGGAACGTGTTCAAGGGACAAACATGCCATTTTGTGCAGAATACGTAAACGTGAAAAAATGCAATTACCGTCCGCAGGCGTTCCGGCGTAAGATGTCAATACGGGATATGGCCACCATGGAGGGCGATGCAAGATTCCACACGTCGTGTCATGCTTTGCACAACATTATCAAGCAGCTGTTGGGGTAATTTATCCCATTCCTCTGTCAGTGCACGGATGAGGGTGTCCTTGTTTATTGGAGGGCATTGGCGACCAGCAAGACTCCTCCCCAAAGCACCTCACACATTTTCAATGGGATTCAGATCTGGAGAACGTGCTGGCCATACGAGGCGTTGAATATCCTTGCTCTCAAGACACTCCTGGACAGCGACTGTTCGATGACATGTTGCGTTGTCGTCCATGAAAATGAATCTATCACCGACAGCACCACGAAACATGCGAACATGAGGTAGCAGAACATCATTAATGTATCGTTGGCCAGTCATAGTCCCAAAGTTGGAAGCACATAGAGGGAACGTACGGCCATTGAACATGATGCCAGCCCATACCATGACACTACATGTCGGATATCGGTCCCTTTCCTGTATGTATGCTGGACAATATGCAGTACCACTATCACGCCAGATCAGTTGTCGTCGACAATGAAACGATAGACTGTATCTACTCTCATCTGAGAAGAGGACAGCAGACCAGACGTTATCAGTCCAATTGCGATGTTGATGGCACCATTGCAAACGGGCGGTACGGTGACGTCTGGATAATGGGATGCACACAACAGGACGGCGGGCATATAGTCCTCCTTCATGCAAACGTCTGACGACAGTTTTTCGGGAGATCCGCTTGCCAGTAGCAGCCATAAACTGATTTGCTACCTCACTAGCTGTGCTGCGCCGGTGTCTTTTTGTTGATAGCACTATGTACTGATCTTCTGCAGGTGTCGTACTACGAACACCTGCAGACCTCCCCGTCTCGTTTGATACACTCTCCATTTGTTTGAAATGATTTCCAAAGCCTTGAAACAACACTGTGGCTGACGTCGAACTCTTTGGCAACATCTGTTATTTTTCGCCCTTCTTCAATCTTGCCAATAATACGGCCACGCGTAAAATCATCTAGGTGATGTCGGGAAGACATACTGAAAATTGCAAGTTCGTCAATTGATTCTTTCCCTTTCAACTTTGCGTTTGTACAACAACGGTCAATACGCGTCAAATCCTTTATATCTCTTATCAGCGCTATGACGTCACGAACAAGTTCGGCAATCCAAAATTTGCATAAGCACAACACGTCTTACTGTATCCCGCACTTATGCTAATTTCCACATTTTCCTGCCTTCCATTTTATGGTTGCTATCGTTGCTATTGTCATCCGTCCTTAGCAATTCTCCGGCGGTGTATATACAGGGTGCCCAGTAAAGTCCTTTCTCAGCCCCGTAACTTTCCAACGCCGACAGCTGTAGCCATAAAAACGGTGTCTAGGTATAGCAAAGTGGCTATGCGCTATTCGATTAGACCGCTTACAGCGTCTCTTTGTGGCAAAGTCAGGAGTTAGCGTGCCGATCTCGAAAACTATACGAGATACGGGAAAATAATCAAATACACAGTTGTAGAGCAGCATCGATTTAGTACGAAAAGACACCTTGCGCACATGAATGCTAAGAATAGAACGCGTACAACGCTCGTTTGTTTGTTCGCGATGTCGAATACTGTTACGTCACCAAACACGTCAGAAAGGAGCAATTAGTTGTCACTAGGCACATTTACCGTCGGTGCTCAATGTGCTCTCCGTTAGCCACAATACACATTTGGACTCTAGATTGAGTCCAAATGTGTATCGTGTCACCTGACATGCTTGGTCCAGCATGTCAGGTGACACGCTGGAACAAGCATCAGTTGTACGGCGTCGAAGGTCCTGCAACGTTGTTGGAGGGGTCTCGTACACCTGCTCTTTGAGGTATCCCCACAGGAAGAAGTCCGATGGGGTAGGGTCCGATCAGCGTGCAGGCCACTCTATGCAACCACCATAGCCGATGATTTGTTGATTGAATGTCTCGGACAGATACCTTTTTACGTTTCCTGGCTGGTGCGGAGGGGCGCCGTCATGTTGGAAACAAACATTCCGCAGTTGAGTCGGCCTAGTGCTTACAGGAAGGCGATATTATCTCCTTTCTGACGCGTTCCGTGACGTAACAGTGTTCGACATCGCGAACAAAGAAACGAGCGCTGTACGCGTTCTATCCTTAGCATTAATGTGCGCAAGGTGTCTTTTCGTTCTAAATCGATGCTGCTCTACAACTTTGTAATTGACTGTTTTCCCGTATCTTGTATAGTTTTCGAGATCGGCAAGCTAACTCCTGACTTTGCCGATAGGAAGCGCTGTAAGCGATCTCATCGAATAGCGCCTAGCCACTTTACTATACCTAGACACCGTAATGACTATAGCTGTGGGCGTTCGAAAGTTACGTGGCTGAGAAATGACTTTACTGGGCACCCTGTATATTTCTTTATTTTGGGGATTATTTTAAAGATTTTTTATTCATTTATTTTGGGTGAGGTGTTAGCGACTATCGTGAGCAAATCTATCGGCAGTAAACAGTCGCCGGTCCTTAATTTAGGAACACGGGTTCCATGGACGGGAGAGCGCCAGTGCCTTAAGGCCAACACTCCACTCTCCCCTAGAGTCAAACCCAGTATTCTAGCCCCGGTGGCACATATTCCTCCGAGATAGGTCCAGGTTCGAATCCTAGTGAGACTTCGATGTTGTGTTTGTCTTAAGGCACTGACGCTCTCTCTTCCCTAGGACCAGTGGCCCTAAATTATACTGAGGACAAACTTAACCTGACTGTAGCCTGGAAGTTGAAAAGACCAATTTAACAAATATATGGCTTGGCTTCTTAGTATTCCTTAGCACTAACGAAGAGCGGTGCGCCACAATGGCGGGAGAGAGTGCCAACATGACGGGAATCAGTGAAAAAAAAAAGGTAAACTTCCCTCTCATAAAACGTATTTAATAGGCTACGTCTGATCCCAACGCTCTGACGTCATTTTGCACTTGCAGCGCCATCTGCTTTTATCCGGTGGCCGCAGTCGGAACTAAGCTATCCGCTATCGCACGATGCGTAAAATCAAGGAGTAATACCTGAAAATAAAATAAAGTCAGTGAGACAAACGACTTCATCTGTGGCAACACGCACGTGCTCAAACAACTGCCTGCGACGATTGTTCTGTAACGTAGGTGTGATGTCGGGTTTTAATTCATTTTTGTCGAATTGCTGAGTAATTTCATCAAAAGGAATGAAATTGCGAAGCAATTTCACAGAAAAAAAAAGGAATTCGCGTAATTTTATTTTACAACAACTTAGTAAAATCATGGAGTGCATTGATTATGATACGCTTTCCAACATACCAAAAATCATTACTCAAGTTATGAGGATAATGGCTGTGGAATAAATTTCGCACCTGTTCCCTGTCCTTTGACCCCATTTCGATTATATTCAACAGAATTGGTTCAGTATACCTCCGGAATAACATACTAACGTGTTGTCGCAATCGAAGCATTTTTACGTACGTTATGACGCGTAAAGGCAATGGAATGGATTCCACTCCTATGCCTTTACCTTTGACCCCATTTCGTTCATTTTCAATAGGGTTCGTCCGCAGGTTGTCCCCTACCATATACTAAAATTTCATCGAAATCCAAACATTTTTACGCGAGTTATCGTGCGGACGGACAGACAGACAGACAAATGGACAAAGCTGGAGCATATACGCTTCTTCAACCTACGGTTGGAAAGCGTAAAAGGAATCCGCGTTACTTTATTTCATAAAAAGGAATCAGCGTTATTTTATTTTATTAAAAGGAACAAGTAAAATTGTAAGAAAGTTACTGCATGCGAAGTTTTGACTCACTGTGATGGAAATTTAAAGAATTATTGGTTCCGTGGAATTTTTTCTTTGTAGTACAGGATGGAAGAAGATAAAGCTGAAAGAAATCGTCGCTTAAATAGAGAACAACAACGGCGATGGCCTGCAAGTCAATCTTTTAATATACGATCCGTGTTATACACTGACGGAAAAAAAATCACAATACCACGAAAAAATAGTTGTAGAGGAATGAAATGGCGGCAATACATTTGTATAGGTAACATATTTAATCGATTAAGGTTTCAAAATCACAGCTTAATGTAAGCGCGAGAAGAGCCATTTTAAATGTGAAATGGCGGTACATTAATAACCGGTGTAACCGCCAGAATGTTGAATGCAAGCACGCAAACGTTCATGCATTGTGTCGTACAGGTGCTGGATGTCAGTTTGTGGGATGGAGTTCCATGCCTGTTGCACTTGGTCGGTCAATACAGGGACGGTTAATGCTGGTTGGGGGTGACGCTGGAGTTGTCGTCCAATGATGTCCCATACGTGCTCGATTGGTGACAGATCTGGTGATCTAGCAGGCCACGGCAACCTGTTGACACTCTGTAGAGCATGTTGGGTTACAACACCGGTATGCGGGCGAGCGTTATCCTGTTGAAAAACACCCCTGGAATGCTGTTCATGAATGGCAGCACAACAGGTTGAATCACCAGACCGACGTACAACTGTGCCGTCAGGGTGCGTGGGATAACCACGAGAGTGCTCCTGCTGTCATAGGAAATTGCTCCCTAGACCATAACTCCAGGTGTAGGCCCAGTGTGTCTCTGCCGCAGACAGGTTGGTTGCAGGCGCTCACCTGGCCTCCTTCTAACCAACACACGGCCATCACTGGCATTCAGGCAGAACCGGCTTTCATTAGAAAACACAGCAGATCTCCACTCCGTCCTCCAATGAGCTCTAGCTTGACACCACTGACGTCGCAAACGGCAGTGGTTTGGAGTAAGTGGAATGCACGCTACAGGGCGTCTGGCTCGTAGCTGTCCTTCAAGTAACCGATTTGTAACAGTTCGTTGTGTCACTGTGGTGGCAACTGCAGCTCGAATTGCTGCCGCAGACGCGGTACGATGCGCCACGGCCATACGCCGTACACGGCGGTCTTCCCTCTCAGTAGTGCCACGTGGCCTCCGGAACCCGGTCTGCTTGAGGCAGTACCTTCCCTTGACCACCGCTGCCAACAATCATGCACAGTGGCTACATTCCTGCCAATTCGTTCTGCAATATTGCGGAAAGAAAATCCACCTTCTCGTAGCCCTATTACACGACCTCGTTCAAACTCCGTGAGCTGTTGATAATGGCTTCTTCGTCTTCTTAAAAGGCATTCTTGACTAACATCAACACACTACGTCGAATCTCAACGATAACTAACCCTCACGAACGTTACAGCGCGTATTTACAGCAAACATGCTTTGCATGTTCCGAGGGGCGCTACTAGCGCCACACGTATGCGTCGAGCGCGAAATTTGCATAGACGTCATCTTACAGATGTACTCTCACCGCCTACCAACTGTCGTTTATCTAACACAACCCCTTCTTGGTGTTGGGGTTTTTTTTTCGTCAGTGTAAAAATGTCAGTCACCGTTTTTCACCAGTGCATGGCGCGAGCTATGAGCTTATTGTGCTATAAACAATTTTCCCCCAGGAAGAAAAGAGTAACGCTTAGCGCCCCCCTTCCCCCCAATACTTGACTGTCACGTTACCTTCCTGCAGTAGTACATATCCCCTGTTTATAGCCTCCGTAACGCACATGGGCGATAGTCACAAGTGACAATGAATTCGCCAAAACGCCGATAACTGCTTGTAATTTTAGAAACACGACCGAACCTCAGATCACTTTTGTTAACATGCGTACGCACAACGTTTAGAGCAGGGGTGCACAACCCGCGGCCCGCGGATAAATATTTTATACTATTGAAAACGTGAATATATATATTGTGAATGATGAGATTTTTTCCCATTATTGTAGGCCCTAGTTGAAATAAGAATATTATAAAATTGTTTCGTTAACTAGCAAATTTTCCAACAATGAAAAGTTTTGTTGAAAGTTCTGAATTCCATGTAAATGTGGCTAAATATGCATCTCTTGTAGTGGACCTTCACAATGAGTTTAAAAGACGATTTGAAGATATAAGAAAATTTGAGGTTTTGTTTAATATGTTTTCTCTACCATTCACTACTGACGTTGCGTCAGTGCCACTAGATTTCCAGATGGAATTAATTGATCTTCAGTGTAACAATGAGTTAAAAACAAAATACTCTGACGTTTCTCTCCTAGAATTTTACAAAAATTACTTACCGAAAGAAATGAAATTGCTCAAAGATCATGCTTTAAAAACGGCAACATTGTTTGGAAGTACCTACTTATGCGAGCAATCGTTTTCTTTGATGAAACAAATAAAGTCAAAGTGTCGTTTCCGTTTAAGTGATACACTATTGGAGGGAAACTTGCGCATTACCATCTCTAACATTGAACCTGTTATTGACAGACTATTGAAAAATAAACAATGCCAAGCATCTCATTAGGAGCATTAGGCTACTACTTGATTTGATGGTCAGTTTGACGATATACTGATTTTAATTTTTTATATACTTTGATGTTAAGAATTCTGTTTTTTGTAAAAATAAAAATTTTACAACCTTGTGATAGTATTATTTTATTTTATATACCCCTAAACCTTTTCCAATTAGGAGTAAGTTGATTGTAAATCAGTAATTTGATAACTTAATAACGCAGTTTGCCAAAAAAACTTCAAAAATGGATTTAAACCATTTTAGAGGACACAAAAATGGTATTGAAACACATTTTTGTCTGCTGGTAAAATAGGTTATTCGGATAATAGTAAAATTAGCTTTAGCGGTAGGGTTTGGCAAGTGCCTATGTGAAAAGGTAACTTGCGGCCCGCCACTTATTATGTAAAAATAAACTTGACCCCCACTTATAAAAAAGTTGTGCACCCCTGGTTTAGAGTATGCCTTTTAGCCAAAGTTCAAGCTCGATTACGGGCTTTTAGACAGGAATTACACTCGTGCTCAAAAAGTATGGATAATTGTCAATCACAAGAAAATGTTGCACTAAATAAAGTGATTCCTCATGCAGACACATATTCTCCTCCGAAATGACGAAAGTGTTACTCCAGCTGACCGATGGCAGCCTTAGAAGCTCGTCATACGTCACATAGCGCGGAGCTGGTTATAAAAAGAGAAGTCAGAACAGGTGTTGTGCTTTTCGGAAGCGCGACAGTGCGGTATACCAAATGAATATGTCTCAGCGAACCGATACCGATTATGTTATGTGGGGCAGAATCAGAATCGAGGCTGGCCAAACCTAAACGGTAGTCTTTAGATGAAATACGTAAGTGCATTGCTGGAAATTAAAACTCGATACACGTTGTGCATTTGGAGGTTCCTGTCTGTTCTTTGCTGTGCTACGAATTCATAGTCTCGCATTTCCTCTCCCGGCTCCCCCGCACGGGGATAACTGGTTTTCCAGTTATTTGGGGAGCAGCGCCCCAAGGCCCGAGCTGACCTTGTGACTGGTCAACATCTGATGTCATGCCACCGCTTCTTTTTTATTTTGGTGTTTGCAGGGACGGCTGTTCATCCAGCTGTTGGGGAGTCGCGGCCCCACGATCCCGAGCTGGTCTTGTGTCTCGCTTTTTTGTTTTTATTTATTTTCTCCACTGGCCAGTTGCCCGTGTTGTATACTCTACCTAATCGCTACCATGCTATGTACTAACACCCCGGTCTTGTGGTTTTGTTACCCTCCACTACTAACTGTTTATATTAACCGCTCAGTTCGTAGGTTGCTGAGATTCCGTTTAGGTTCCCTTCCAGGATTTGTCGTCTTTGGATTTCTTTTTTCCTTTTAGCTGGTTTGGGTGCTAGACCTACCTGCATGTTTGCCGCGTGCGGTGACCCGTGAGGCGGAAATGGGATGTCTGGCGGCTGAGGTCGCAGGAGACCGGATAAGTGCCTCCTGTGTACCAACACTCCTCTTCGACCCCGGCTTCGCTGTAAACGGGAGGCTAGAGACTAACCCACCTCTAGTCAGAAGTCTTGTACCAAGTTGTGTACAGGTCTTTAGCGGCTTTTTTGTCGTATAGCACGGCAGGGTAAGCCCGGGGGCTGTGGGATCATGCCAAAGGCGTTGGCATGACGGTACAAGGAGGCCGAAGTGTCCGCCGAGTGCGTGTGATCACAGCCAACGGACTATATCTGCAACGTATAAGCTCCAGAACTGTGTCCAGCGTCATTTTCTTGGCTTGCAGACCTCCAGTTCTCCCTTGTAAGGCTCGGTGGTGGGTGGAGTAGTTTGCAGACGAATCTTCCTCCTCTTTTCCATGGGTAAAAACAAACACAAAAACTCCAAATTTAAGTCACCTGAGCAAATGATTGTTGACAACGACTCTCCTTCGTCTTCTCAACCTACCAAGTCTCTTAACCTTAAACGATCTTTAGACCATGACCTGGACCCAGAATGTGGAACCTCTTCTTCGGCAGCTGTACCAGTCGCTCCGAAGCGTCGTCTCCCCTCGATTGCTATGACTACGCATGCTACACACTTAGTTGTAGAATCCATCGATCCGCATGAGAGACTGTCCACCAGATCTCCCTTTTTCATTTCTAAAGCTTTGGACGCTGCGGTTGGCCCCTTGAAGTCTGTGAGGAAGCTTCGCTCTGGGGGCCTGCTTGTCCAAACTTGCAGTGTTTCTCAGAGTAACACTTTTCTGCACCTCACTAGTCTTCATGGCATTCCTGTAAAAGTAACACCTCACCCGTTTCTTAACACCTCTCGGGGTGTTATTTCGGAGTTTGATCTCTTGCCATGCAGTGAAGACGAATTGGTGACTGAACTTGCAGATCAAGGTGTTATTGCTGCACGTCGTATGATGTTCCGGCGCGATAGTTCCTTGATTAAGTCTAAAAATGTAATCTTGACTTTTAACTCCCCGAAAGTTCCGACCGAAATCAAGGCTGGCTACTTGGTCTGTGGAGTTCGCCCCGTACATTCCCAGTCCTCTGCGCTGTTTCAGGTGCCAGAGGTACGGGCATTCCCAACGTTTCTGTAAGAGTTCCGCTCGTTGCGCAAATTGTGGCTCCAGTGAACATGACGGGGATGGTTGCACTTCTGCGGCCTGCTGTGTTAACTGCGGTGAGGCCCACGAAGCTTACTCCCGCAACTGTATGAAATAGAAGGACGAGATGGCGATCCAGCGCCTCAAGACCCTGGAAGGCCTCTCGTACCCTGCTGCCAAGGCCAAGTTGGGTATACCCACCAACCGACAGCGTACTTTTGCCGCAGTGGTTCAGTCTCTGGCACAACCCGTGCTGCCCTTTGTTCCGCGCCCTGTAGCTCTCGCCGCACTTGCCAAGCGATCTACAGCTGAACAAGCGACACAGGTGGATTTCCCCGAGCTCCAGATTTTTCGAATAGCTGAGTCTGCGCCTTCTCTTTTGAAGACGGCCGACTCTTCCGGTTCCCAGCAGAAAGCCTGCACGTGCTGGAGATCCGGCCCTCAATCCGCAAAGGTGTGCAGTGTCCATCCAACTGTCGCGATCCACCTGGCCAACCTTGCAACTGTCTCGGCCTCAGCGAGGTCCTCACCCAACATTATAGAGGAACATAGGGGAGGAGAGTGACAGTTCGTCCCCAGCCTCAACCAACATTGCAGAGGAACATGGGGGGAGGAGAGTGACAGTTCCTCCCCGCCCTCGGCCAGCATTGCCGAGGAGCGTGGGGAGGAGGAGAATGACGGTTCGGCCCCCTCCTGGTGACTCATCCTATGTGTAGTTGTGTTCGATTTCGTAATGTGTTTTATCTTTCTCATTCCTCAGTTTTACTTAATCGGCTTGTTTCTCACCATTGTACCATGTTTTTCATACTGTTTGTTTCATTGTCTTTTTTGGCCCTTCCTTCGAACTCATGGTTCGGTTTTACTTGGTCAGCCAGTTTTTGCGATTTATGCTCCGTTTTTTAATTTTGTCTGTTTGTCTTGTGTCTGGCGTTTTTTGGCCAATCATGGCCCTTGCGCCAATAAAATCTATTAACCAACCAACCAACCTCTCCCGGCTCAGTAGTTTAAACTACATGAATGAGTAGTTTGTTAGGATGACATGAGGTAGTATTGAAATACTAGGTTTATTGACTTTTAAAATATGGTCAGTAAGTTTGAAAACATTAAAAACATTTAACCCTTGAACGACGATAACGCCCAAAACGCCCGTACATACAAACGATCATAGCCACCGCAAACACCAGTCAAGAGTGAATCAGATTTCCTATCCTTATTTGCTCTTCAAATTCGCACGATCCATGAGGAATGAACACGTGTCAGTCACTCTCAGTCTCTATTATTGTTACTAAACAAAGAAGTGAACCAAAAGAAAGTTTCAGGCATTATGGTTTGTAATTCAAGATTTTTGGGTCATCGTCGTTAAAGGTTTAAAACACAGGTTGATATTGTTTCACAATTTCAATAAATACCATCATTTAGTGAAGAGAAAGGATGTGGTTATTTTGGTCTATATTGAATCTATTCTTGAGAACGAATGCAAAGTTTTTCACGCAGTCGATGGTGAGGGGTTTCTATGTCTTAGAACACATCTTCCCGTTGATTTAACCGTTGTATGCCGCTTAACAACTCATGAAACTGATAAAAGAGACAATGGTTACTCACATAGGAGCAAAAACACAAGTGTTGGAAAACTGCTGGCCACCAGCTGGCAGTGATGGGTCACTGCTGGCTAAAATCTGCCGCTCACGGCCCGTTAGCGGTCCGTTGGTGGCAGCGCCATCAGTTGGCGAGCCATTGCGTAGCTTTGGGAAACTGCAGATATTCTTGATTTTTTCTTTTTATGGCTACTACTGGTAAATTGGCGGAAAAGATTCGGCAAGCCATCAGTTACGTCACGTGATTGCCGGCTACCACTGCCGGGAACTAGCGGACCACATGAGGCTAGCCATCATTTATGGCACGTGTTTGCAGGGCCGCTGAAGGGCCACTTGTGTCAGCTATTGCCTGTGATGGATAACTGATGGCCCTGTTGTAGCATATGACAACCTCCAACTGTTGGCCATCTGTTGGCCTTAACTTCTGACCCTTCTGTTGGCCGCCCGGACATTTTATTGACGGTTCGGTGGCGGCAACATAGTGCTGGGCCATTGCTGGCAGTGCTGGATGGGCCACATTAGGCTAGCCATCATTTATGGCACATGCTTGCAGGGCCGCTGAAGGGCCACTGGTGGCAGCTATTGCTTATGATGAATAACTGATGGCCCTGTTGTGGCATATGACAACTGATGGGGGTACCAACTGTGGGCCAGCTGTTAACATGAACTACTGGCCGTTCTGTTGGCCTCCTAGACATTTTATTGACGGTTCGGCAGCGACAACATAGTTCTGGGCCATTGCTAGCCCAGCAAGACTGTTTTTGCTGGAATGTGGTTGGCTAAATTACGTGTAATAATGTGGTGGATATGACTATTTCAAAGGAAGTTCCCCGTTGCCTGGTATAGTTAGGTGTGTCGGCTAAATCTGCAAGGTTAAGTCTATTGTCTCTTGATCTTCGGGTAGTCTCCAGAAGGTGCTATTTCACAATTGGGCAGTTTCAAGGAGGGTGCAGATTTGAAAAGTTTAAGTGAAGCAAGAGTCTGAAGCATGGACTGAGAACACCTAAAGAAACAACTCCAACAAAAGATCGGTTGTAAAATTCCTGTAGTTAAGCCTCGATCTTCATGATTGCAATGCATTTCAGTACTGTGTGTACCATTTTCAGGTAGAAGAATTCGCGTGCCGTCGCGCCTGTGGACAGTGGTGGAATGTCCATTGAATAGACGCTCTTGTTTTGGTAGCGGTGGAATTTTTTATGGTAGTGTCCCAGGAGATAAAAATTCCACAAAGTATCATTTCTACACGGCGGTTCCAACAGGATGAAAATGTATCTAAGGCGCTTTAGCACAGAACGTCTGCGGATAACAATGCCGAAACAAGACCTACTTTTGTCACTAGCTGCCAGACGGCACAGGCAGAGAACATCAGAGGGCATTGCCAGAGACCTTTCAGCTGCCATGTGGACCACTGCTTCAAGGCATGTCATGTACAGAAGATTGAGTACGGCCTGTATGCCTGCAGGCCTGCCAATTGTATGCCGTTAACTGCAGCCCATCGAAGAACCCGTCTAGTCTGGTGCACAGAACATCATGCTTAGACAGCTGAGCAATGAGCTTGTGCTTCGTTTACTGACGAATCCAGGTTTAGTCTGCTCAATGATTCACGCCGTGTCTTCATCTCGTGATCCCCAAGGACTCGGTGTAACACCTGCAACATTCTTGAACATCCCGCAGGCCTGCCAGATGTATCCCGTTAACTGCAAACCATCGAAAAACTCGTCTAGTCTGGTGCACAGAACATCATGCTTAGACAGCTGAGCAATGAGCGTGTGCTTCGTTTGCTGACAAATCCAGGTTTAGTCTGCTCAATGATTCACGTCGTGTGTTCATCTGGTCATCCCCAAGGACTCGGTGTAACACCTGCAACATTCTTAGGCATCATCGCTTTGGCAGGGGTGGAATTCTAGTGTGGGGCGGAGTAATGTTGGGGTCACGCACATCCCTCCATGTCTTCGAAAGAGAAACCGTGTCTGGCCAGACGTTCCGCGATGTACTTCTGCAACAATACTGTATGTCCGGCCATTCACGGGTGCAGTGGGACCTGAGTTCGTGTTTATGGATGACAATGCACATGCTCTTCAAACTACCGTACTGGAGTAGCCAGCTCAGTCTCCCGATTTAAACCCCATTAAGCATGCATGGAAATCACTCGGGGGACGTATTACAGGACATCATCAACCTCGTCCTAGAACTCTTCTGGAGCTTCAGAGAACATTGGTAAAAGAGTGGGACTCTGTAACTCACGCACAATTTGATAATCTGGTGCTGACTATGCCCGGACGCTATACTGCATGTTTCATTTTAGCATTCCAACATACATCATATTGAACACTTTCTTCCCTATAAAACATTTTTGTTGTGCACGAGATGCACATTGCAAAAGATATATCCGGGAAAACGCATTTTACCTTTACGTCCCCTAGTGGAAAATCTATGCATTATTTGGAAAAGAAACTGTGTCTGAATTAGTCTTCGCTACAAATGGCATCCAAATGACAATTTTTTTCAGTCTGATATTTCTAAGCAAATATATGCCATAAAACGTAACTTGAATTCAATAATATCTACATTTACGCCCTCTAACGACGAAGTTGTGTATCGGGGAAAGAACGGAATGCATGGATTAATTATCATTCTCACTTTTCAAGCTTCCCAATGCTAAAAGAATTTTTCAAGTCAGATTTTCCGCCCCCGGTGGCGCAGTGATCTAAGCGATGGCCTCTGATCAGTCGTCCAAAAGGGGTCCGGGCTTGAATCCCGGTGAGACATGGATGTTGTGTTTTTCTTGGGGCACTGGTTCTCTCCCTTCCCTGGAACCAGTGACCCTAAATTAGGGACGGGCGACTGCTTGCAGCCCATTGAGTTGCTCACGGTGGTCATTAAACCTCCAAGAAAAAAAATCAGACTAAGACTTGCAGTGATACGGTGTCTACACACGGACGGACGGACGGAGAAACCGATAACAGAAACAAGATCTTTTTCACAAAATACGTGAAAAAAAAGATAAAGAACACAATGAAAAAAAGGAATAAAACTACATGTACTAGATTAGTAATTATACTTTGACAAAAATGTGTTTTCATTAAATATAGACCTTGTTTTTTCTTACGAGTTTTTCAAAACTGTGAAAAACTGTAATGGGGAAAATATAGTGATTTGCCGGCGTATAAATAGCCTAAAATAATTTATGTGCACCTAAGTCTTTATGTGCATCCAAAATGTAAAAGAAAGAGTCGAATTGCTTTATTTCGTATATCTTTTTAACTCTGAAATTATTAAGGATACATTGGGTTTTACTTGAAGTACGCTGACAGATTCCTTCAAATCCTCGAACAGCGAGAGATCGGATTTCATTAACTCTAGCTTAGTAAGAAAGGAGCCGAAGCCATTTTATAGTGTTAATAGTACTCTGAGGTTAGTGCAATTAAATGTTAGTCTTATGCTATTGCTCTAGCTTTACATCTAAGAAGATTTGTCGTAAAGTCTTCCTAATATATACGTTTACCTCACAGACCCATTTATTTCGAATTTACGCTTTTTATCATTTAATGACGAAAGATTTGTTGCAGAATTAATCGTAAATACGTCTCGCAGTATTGGCACAGAATATTCTAACGGATGACTGGACCTTTGCTTCTGACTTTGGACTCTGCGAATAAGAGCTAACACAAGGTCAGATCAGATCAGATCAGATCATATGTAGAGGATTTTAGGAAGGGAGTGTCTGACATACATTATATCACTAAGCTGTTCTCTGAGATTCAGAGGTTAGCTCCAAAAAGAAATACAAACTTCCAGATATTTTTACTTATTGTTGTCGTATCAAACTTCGCCATTTACAGCGATCTTGACATACAACTCGTGCTTCACTGATATCCATTACACGCCGTACACATGATCTTTTATACTTCATACTCATAATCTTTTTCTCATGCAGACACTCCTGAATCTGATCCACCCATGTCTTCCTTGGCCTTCCTCTGCCTTTCCTTCCTGCTACTTGGGCTGAAAAGATTTTCTTAGTAAGCATTTCATCACCCATTCTTTCAACATGGCCAAACCACCGAAGTATATTGGTCTCCACCTTGCTACCAAGGGAGTGTCTGACCCCAGGTCTTAATAGCCCTTGAAATAGGAAGCTAGGAGATTTGGGCTAGATTGCACGATAGGAAAGTGACACGGAAGCGAGGTAGAAAGGGGGAGGAAGACGCCCTTATTTATTACCGGGGGGGGCAGTACCAGGGGTCCGACGGCTTAATGTGCCCATCCGACGCACGGCGGGTATTTGGTGGTTCGAACGTTCGTACCTGCCCAGGATCGAACCTGAGGTCTTCTCCATGGCAGTCACGAACGCTGACTACTAGGCCACCCGCGGCAAACACGAGGCCACCTGAGCTTATCTCCCGCTACCTGTACGGAGGAATAACGCAATCTGTTCTCAAGCTGCGTTGTTGGCGAACCGTCTTTATTCAGTTTAGTATGCAAAAAATCTCTCTTCCAAGTTTTGTATGTGTGCATGTTCTTGTGCCAAAAAGTACATTTATATGTGTGATTCCCATTTTACAGTTCGGATAACCTATTCAAAGCGAGCCATCCTTATTAATGACTTATTAATATAAAAATTAACCCGCTAAATAATAATAAAATAGTTGTCTACATGTTGCTCGTAAAACGAAGGTGGGAAAAGCTCTAAAATCAAACGAAGGTGAGAAAAAGGCTCTAAAATCAAACGAAGGTGAGAAAAAGGCTCTAAAATCAAAGGGGAGGGTGGGATAATTCACATTAAAAATAATACCGTGTTACCAAATCCCGGAATTGTGAGAGACAAATCATGATCTGTGATACGGCGACTATCTGAGAGTTCATGTATACCCTTCGGCTTAATGCGCTAGCGCAGTAAACAGGACTTGTAGTGTTTTGTAACCACTATCGTAATTGGAAACAAACGTACCTCATGGTTTCACTATCTCCTTATTCACAAGGCAGACCGGCGCACAATATGGAGTGACACATTTAAATTAATATTCCAGGTACTTTGGCCATGTTCCCGGTATTTTTGTCACATCCATAATATTGTCGGTACACAAAACAATATTATTCACTGCGACGTAAGATGGAGACAAAAATATTTCACCTACGACGTAGTTAGCACCAAAGAGTAAACACATTAGTTTTCTTTAGGTGTGACTATGTCCCGGAGTTTTAGCTGTGTCCTCTTGTAACTTAAAAATATTTTTGTCACCGCCAGACAGGCAGTTTGTAGCCCCGTGGCTGAAGCATACGAAAAACAGAATGAACTTATACAGCATAAGGCACGACTCAGTCTCCTATCTATAAGCACCATCGGCAAATGTCGTGTTATCACACGAAATTTCTGTACAGGGTGCACATTATAGAATGTCTTCATATGTCACACTGTACTCCTGCGTATATGTTCGCAAGCACTTTTAACCCCGTGATGCTCTACTATCGTCAAGTTTTATGTGCGGCCTTAAGTTTTGTACAGCAGTGTACTTATTAGTAGAGTATACAGGGCGAGTCAACAGTCGCAGGACACCCTTGTATTTCAGAAACGGGAGGCAAAGTGAAATATCTGAATACCCCAGCAAAGAATCGGTGCGGGGGCCTACCTTTTAGGCTATCTCCCGAACATGGCTGCCATCTTGAAATCCGTCATATTGGATGAAGGTCATTTTTTTCAAATGGTACAGGGGTCATGTTGCATATCACACAAGTCCAGAATTTTCTCAGAAATTCATTACCGTAATCAGATTTGACATATGTGCTGTGGTTCACAAGTTATCAACACAAAAAGTTAAAATAACCATTGTTTGTAGCAGGCAACTGAAGATGGCATTGACGTAAGAGGAGAGGATTGAGGTGATCGTAATGTCTGGAGAACGAAGCTGCCGTATCATAGCAGTAGACTTCAACAACCGACAACCAGAAAGACCACCAATTTCACCCAGCACTGTCGCGTACCTGATATCCAAATTCAGAGAAACTACGACTGTGGACGGTAAGCCACGTGGTTGTCAGCCGAAAACTCTTACCGACGATGAAGATGGCAGTTTCTTCTGTTATTTCCAACACGATGGGGCTCCACCACACTACGTAGCAACTGTTCGTCAATGGCTAGATGTTCGATTCAATGGTCACTGGATTGGCCGGTGTGGTCCTATGGAATGGTCACCCAGATCACCCGTCCTCACACTACTCGACTTTTATCTGTGAGGTCATCTGAAACATGTGGTGTATGCTAAGAAGATCCGTACCACCTTCAGTAAATCATCAAACATCACGGTAACTGCATTTCTCCCGATATTCTCGTGCGGATGCATAACGACTGGAGGAAGCTCCTTCAGCTCTGTGTTCAATAACAGGGACAACACATTGTACGCAACAAATAGCTGCGCATCAAATGGTATTTTAAAGGTTATTTCAACTTTCTCTGTTGATCACTTGTAAACCACAACACACATGTCAAATCTGATTATGGCAATCAATTCTTGAAAAAATTCTGGTCTTGTTTGATATGCAACATAACCCCCTTACCATTTGAAAAATTTGACTTTGATCCAATGTGGCAGATTTCAAGATGGCGGCCATATTCCGGGAATAGCCTAAAAGATAGACCCCTTCACCGAATCTTTGCTAGGGTATTCAGATATTTTATTTTCCTTCCCGTTTTTGAAATACAGGTGTGTCCTGCGACTATTGACTGATTCACCCTGTATATAAAATGCCTCTATGTTCTGAGCAGATTACCCTATACTATAAGCTGGTAGTCTATTGCATGGACGGATGGCAGGATTGTGTTTAGGTAAGACGTAATTGTTGTGTTTGAGTGCTTAAATTTCCATTAAATGCGCCAATTCGCGTTATTCACCAAAAGATGGTGTAGGCGTACTGGCGATTAAAAAATACATCGCTTAACTGTAACCGGAACGTGGGAGCTTTTCGTCTTAGCTTGTTTATTGTAATTTTGATAATACTCAGTCTTATACGCTTTCCTGAGACAATCTTCGAAGTTTCCAGGATAATAGCTAAAATTTCTTGTAGCAGGCTGCCGGGAAATATTTCGATAATTCTATTGAACGGTTTCCACTAGCTCCGCTAAAGGAATGGAACCTTTATCATGAACGCGTTCAATGAAATCGTCACAATGTGCTATCTAAATTGCTCTCTTTGTTTTCCTTAAAGTATGCTGATGCAGGTCTTGTGCTTTGTATAAAAAAAAATGCTACGGGATTAGAAGCTGTCGAACCAGTTTCTGTAGAATTGCTTCTGAAGTAGTTTTGCTCAATTGCCCAAAGCATGCAGAGGTATATTGTTAATGATCCTATTAAATATGCTCGAGTGTAAATGGGCTGGTCATATCGCTAGAATAACTGAAAACCGTTGAAATTCGTTGTGAGTAATATAGGTCAGTCAAATTTGAAAGCATGTCTGAGTGCTATGGAACACATCGGATCACGACGGAAAATTGTGGAAGAGATATCGGCACTCCTTCTCCATCCAGGAAAATTGTGGAAGAGATTTGGGAATACCTTGAACCACTCGATAGATCAAAATATATGTATTCGGCGATAAAGAAATCGCCGTATAATCTGTATGCGCGTTCTTACTCTCGAAGCGCAATTTCGTACAGAAAAGTCGCGAACACGGGATGAACTAGCAGTTCACATATAGAGAAAAGAACGGTCTTCTAATTAAAAAAGTAATTGCCACTTTTAAATTATTTTCTAGCAAGTTTTAAATAACTAAAGTGCAGAAATTACGAGCATTTCCAGCATTACCTCAGTCACGTAGTTAGGCCTAATATTTCCATAGTTTGATTCCATACTATGCAGTTCCATAATTAGATGCAGTTCCACCCAAGCATTTTTAGCACGTCTATTATAAAAAAAGATCGTTCTTATGTTATAGGTTTGCCCGTCCGTCTGTAGACACCATATCTATGTAACTATTAGTCCGATTTTTTGCATTAAAAAGCCCGAAATGTGCGAATGATGCTCCTTTATTTCGTTTTTTTCTACCATGCACGATTTCGTCGCTAGAGGGCGTAAATGCAAATGATATCTAATTCAAAATACTTTTTATTCCATATATTTGCTTCTAAACATCCAATTAAAAAATTATTTTACCTTTCAATTCCACTCATGTCGAAGCTTATTTTAGGAATAGTCACTTTTTCAAGTTACGCATAGATTCTCCGCTAGGGTTCGTGAAATTAAGTTGTGTTTTCCCCGATAACAAATCAGAGTTTTAGAAGAAAAAAACTTTCTTCTAGAACTCCGATTTAAAAAATTCTTTCTGCAGCGGACACAGCTCCTGATGGGAAATACTCTGGATATGGTTTTTTTTTTATTTTTGGTACAAAACGGTTTGGTCACCTGAGGACGTAAGCATTAATTTCTGCTTCTGGTGTATTTTCAGCAAAATCTGAACTTCTGAACTCTCGATTGAAAACATTCTTTCGTGGACCGATCATACTTGCGTCCATAAACCTTTTGGGAAAATTTTCTTCTTAAAATAATACATACTTTTGACGCCATGGGGCGTAGATGTACATTTTATGTTTGTCAATATCTCTGCTTCTCATGGTCCGATTTGAAAAATTTCTTCTTTATTGGATAGCTTCCGGTAAGACATGCTTTTCATATAATTTCAAAATTTTTAATTCATTGACTTTCCGTTAGAGGGAGTAAAGGCAAATTGCGCTTTCCCCGATATCTCTGCTTCTAAAACTCCGATTTGAGAAATTCTGTCTGCGCAGGATACAGCTCCTGGTGGGAAATATTTTGATTGTGATTTCTAATTCTTTTCTAAAATACAAGTATTGATGACTTTAAAAACTCGAACCAGCCCTCTTTTTTTCCGCAGTGTATCCAACACGATGGGGATTATTTCACTGATTAGGTACCTATTCGATTTGCTATAATTTGCTGTCAACGTGTCGTGGCTGTGGCCGAGAATTAATTTGCACACCTAATACACTGAATAGCAATTGAATTAGAGATGTCTATCTAGTAACGTGTAGCACCACCTTTCGCCCTGATGACGGCGGCGATTCGTCTCGGCATGGACTCGACAAGACACCGGAAGCGTTGGGAAGCAATACGGATCCACGAACCCTGAACAAGCTCCCACAGTTCACGAAGATTTGATGGAGGGGGTCAGAGCCTCAAAAATTTCTGTCGATGGCATCCCAGATGTGCTCGATGGGATTGATGTCAGGTGACCTAGCTGGCCAAGGAAGCGAGGTCACGTCGGTGGAATGTTCATCCAACCATTCGAATACAATTCGGCAGCGATGACCCGGTGCATTTTCTTGTTGCAGGATGAGGTCCCCAGTAGGATGTTGAAGACGGACAAACGGGAGCCAATGGTCGTCCAGGATATCCCGGCCCCATTGGCCTGTGAGGACCGATGTCACACGTACCAGGGGTCCCACTTCAGTCCACGGAAACAGTCCCCAGACGAGAATGCCACCCCCACCAGCTTGAAGAAGTACCCTACTGGCCAGAAGGATCCATCGCTTCATGTGGTTTGCGCCGCACTCCTATCCTGACATCCGCACGTACCAACGTGAATATCGACTCATCAGTCCAGGCAACATTTTTCAACATGTCTAGGGTCCAGTGGCGATGTTCCCGCGCCCATGCGAATCTTTGCATCCTCTGATGTGCGGTCAGCAGCGGTACCCTCGTGGGATGATGGCTTCTGTACCCCATAGCTAGGAAATGGTTCTGGATGGTGTGGCTGCTTACACGTGTTTGTGCACCAGCGTTAAATTGACGAGTGATTTCTTGCACTGTGGCCCGTCTATCCGCTGTTACAATGCGAGCAAACCGACGATGTCCCCGCTCATCCACACGCTGTTGTCCACGGCAGTTGTCTCTTGCAGGGATGGTTTTACAGGATTCTATGTACTCACGGCGCAGCCGTGACATGGTGGCACGTGAAAATCCCAGTGCCTGCACAACTTCCGAGATGGAGTGACCCATTCGTTGGGCCCCGACAATTTGCCTACGATCAAATGCGCTTAGATCCTTCGTCTTACCCATACTGCGTCCGACTCGTACTGATTCCCGTCGCATCACTCCTCATATTGTCGGATCGCTGCATACGTCATGTCGTTTCCGTTTACAGGGGCCGCCCACAGCGCCACATTTGCATAAAGCCAGCTGTCTCTAATTCAATTGCTCTTCAGTGTACATGTACACAGGTAAAAGGAGGCCGAGAAAATCGTGAGAGGACCAGATTTAAGAATACCCGGCTTCTTGAAAATATGTACAGAAGCTGAATGTAAGAAACTCATATAACGGACTTATAAGCGGAGTTCCTACTTCAGTGCTTAAAACTGCACAAGTATCCCAATTTGTGGGCATAAAGACATAATACTTGGTCCAGTAATTACATGATTTGAATTCAACCAAAAATAGCCTTTTACAATCTCAGCATCAGACGAGGATATACACTGAGTGTTAACTGCATTAAAACTATCCATCTGCAAAATGAATTATAATAATTACTAGAGTAACGAAAAGCAGGGCGTGGCCTGTTGGTCATTTTAAAGCAAAGTTACGGGCTTGAAGGGTTAAAACCGAGGATTTATCCGAGTTGACGAAATGCCGAACTGTGGACGCACAAAGTGTTGGTGCGTCCGTTTGGTGAACGGCGATGCTTGTGAGTTGTTCGAAGGCCTCCGTATTCCAGGAGTGATGCCAAAGAAGTGAAACGACCAACCGGTGATACAATTGTAATAGGCGGCAAAAGGTTGATTCCAAAGGTGAGAGGAAGGTTGGTGGCCTTGTACAGAGCAGTCGACGCAACGCAGTTTCTCAGTTGATGGATGAATACAATACGAATCAACAGAAACAATATCCCTCGCTGCTATGTGTCGTAAGCTCGCTGGCCCGGATGGGATACAAGAGCAGACACCCTATATGTAAAGCTCTCGTGAAACCAATCCATCGGCGTAAATGACTCTCCTTTTGCCAACAGCATGCGAATTGAACGACAGGTGAGTGTAAGCAGGTGTGCTAGTGGGATTTATCAAGATATGTACTTCGTTCATCAGACGGTCCAATCCAACAAACATGGTGGCTCGTGAAAATCCCAGTACCTGCACGACTTCCGAGATGGAGTGACCCATTCGTCGGGCCCCGACAATTTGCCCACGATCAAATGCGCTTAGATCCTTCGTCTTACCCATACTGCGTCCGACTCTTACTGATCCCCGTCGCATCACTTCTTATATTGTCGGATCGCTGCATACGTCATGTCGTTTCCGTTTACATGGGCCGCCCACAGCGCCACATTTGCATGACGCCAGCTGTCTCTAATTCAATTGCTCTTCAGTGTATATATATATATATACATTATATTGACAAAAGTCACCGGACACCGCTTCAAAAGCAAATGAACAGATCCACTGCGTTTATTAGATTCCCGGTGCACCTGCAAAATTGTATAAGAACAAGCCTCCAGCTGACCGCGATCATGTCGCACTGTGAGGTTGAGTAAAACTTTCGCGGTGGGAGAGAACTGACTTTGGAAAAGGAAAGATTGTTGGGTGTTATATTAGTAGGTTGTCCATAAGAGAAACCGAGAAGCGTTTGAACATACCCAAGTCAATTGTTTTGGATGTACTGAATAAGTGGAAGACACATGGCGTGCCTGAAGGAGCTAAACGTACCAGCAGACCAAAGGAAATCAGTAACAGAGGACGTCGTCTTCACTGTGTTAGCTGAGCCTTTCATCTCCACTCAGAATACTACTCGTCGTTTAGCATGGTGTAAAGGTCATTTATCGTGGACCGTAGATCAATGGAAACGGGTTCTATGGACTGATTAATCCAGATACACGATCCATAAGTCTGATGGCCTTGTGTGGATATAGCGGCAGGCGGGGGAACGCTATTTACCACAGCTCCTATGGTCTACTGCTCCTATGGTCTACTGCTCCTATGGTCAAGTTTGGAGCTTGTAGTGTACCCGTGTAGGGGTTTTTTCGTGTTACGGTCACGGCCTATTGGTTATCGTGGACACACCTGTTAACCAGCACGTATACCTCGATATTCTGGACAATTATGCCCTACCAACTCTGTGACAATACTATGGAACCGAGTCTTATAGGTATCAGAGGGATAATGCACCGAGCCATAAAGCAAAGACTGATACGCAGTAGTTTGAGGATAATTTCATATCGTGTGTGGACTGGCCAGCACAGAGCCCTGATCTTAATCCCATAGAACACCTATGGGATGAATTAGAGCGGTGCATGTGAAGTTTGAAACCAAGGCGCACTACTAAGCAATAGTTATCGGTAGCAGTATGTACTGAATGGAAGTGTATACCTGTCGCTGTGTTCCAAAACCTTGTCGAAAGCATGTCTCGAAGGGTCAGTGCATGCATTAAGGTCAAAGGGGGACATACACCATACCTTGCGGGTCAATTGAGTTTAAGCGAATGCGTGACCTATCTGATTAGCTTTGTCTCAATTTATTTTCATTCAAATAAGTGATTTCATCTTTTTCTTTTCTCTCACATTATGTCATTCCTATTATTTCAGTATATATATATATATATATATATATATATATATATATATATATATATATATATATATATATATATTAACTTTTCATCAAATAGTGCCAGTATTTTTTCCTTTGAAAGCCTGGGAAATTCTCTGTACCTTACAATGAAGTGTAGCCTGATGACTGAATTCGTTGTCGTCGTAATCAACCTTCTTTCGTCATCATTACTGCGTGTCTCAACATTAATAACGCTTTTAAACAAAAACTTTCGATCATCTCGATGCCTCTAGGATAAACAAATTTATATGTGATTTAATGACGATATCTATTCATGACGCAATTCTCTTTGTTTTGTTCTCTTTCGCGGAGTCATTATTAAGTGATTGCCATCATAAGTCTCTTTGTTTGTATTGTAAAACAAAAATGAAGCTGATGGTTTATTTTATTGGAAAATACTTGCCTGTTCTTTGTTTACTCAAAACTTCAAAGCACACGGTATCGTTCTGTTAATGATTGGAACGTAAAAGAAATAAAAAGAGAAGCACTCAAAGAAAATGAAAATGTAGAATTTCTTTTATAGAAGAAGCTCATATGAACACAAGAAAGAGAACACTATTAGCCAACTGCTGTCGAACTTCCTGTGCATTTATTTCTACGGAACGAAAAAAGGCTTACATTTAAAATGTGTAACGTCTGAAGTACTACACAGGTGACGTACATATCAAGACTGCAAGTAGTAAATTGCTCTTGAAAACTGCACTGTTTCATCCAAATGCTATCCAGCCAAGTTTTATACTCCTATTAGTTTTCTCTTCCTGGCACTTGCTTTGCATCTGTTGTCCAAAATAAATTTAGGCAACTGTCACTTCTAGATTTGTTCCATCAATCTGTATATCTTCAGCTTTTCTAAATTATTATCACTTTTGTTTCATATACACTGTAAAAAAAATTCTGAAATTCACGAGCCACTTTCCGTCATTTCTTTCGTGAATTAACGAAGCATATTTCTGATACAAACTGTTCCGTGAAATGATAGAAACAGACCTAAATTTCACGGATTTTTTGTACCACGGGAAAATTCTGAATTTTCACAGACCTTTCCGCAGTTTCTTTCTTACATTGACAGTAAAGTAACGTTTTAGAGATGTGTTAACAGAAAATTCTGAATTTTCAGAAACCTGTCCGCAGTTTCTTTCTTACATTGACGGTAAAGTACCGTTTTAGAGATGTGTTAACAGAAAATTCTGAATTTTCAGAAACCTGTCCGCAGTTTCTTTCTTACATTGACGGTAAAGTACCGTTTTAGAGATGTGTTAACAGAAAATTCTGAATTTTCAGAAACCTGTCCGCAGTTTCTTTCTTACATTGACGGTAAAGTAACGTTCTAGAGATGTGTTAACAGAAAATTCTGAATTTTCAGAAACCTGTCCGCAGTTTCTTTCTTACATTGACAGTAAAGTAACGTTTTAGAGATGTGTTAACAGAAAATTCTGAATTTTCAGAAACCTGTCCGCAGTTTCTTTCTTACATTGACGGTAAAGTAACGTTCTAGAGATGTGTTAACAGAAAATTCTGAATTTTCAGAAACCTGTCCGCAGTTTTTTTCTTACATTGACGGTAAAGTACCGTTTTAGATATGTGTTAACAGAAAATTCTGAATTTTCAGAAACCTGTCCGCAGTTTCTTTTTTACATTGACGGTAAAGTACCGTTTTAGAGATGTGTTAACAGAAAATTCTGAATTTTCAGAAACCTGTCCGAAGTTTCTTTCTTACATTGACGGTAAAGTACCGTTTTAGAGATGTGTTAACAGAAAATTCTGAATTTTCAGAAACCTGTCCGCAGTTTCTTTCTTACATTGACGGTAAAGTACCGTTTTAAAGATGTGTTAACAGAAAATTCTGAATTTTTAGAAACCTGTCCGCAGTTTCTTTCTTACATTGACGGTAAAGTACCGTTTTAGAGATGTGTTAACAGAAAATTCTGAATTTTCAGAAACCTGTCCGCAGGTTCTTTCTTACATTGACGGTAAAGTACCGTTTTAGAGATGTGTTAACAGAAAACTCTGAATTTTCAGAAACCTGTCCGCAGTTTCTTTCTTACATTGACGGTAAAGTACCGTTTTAGAGATGTGTTAACAGAAAATTCTGAATTTTCAGAAACCTTTCCACAATTCCTTTCGTATATTAAGGGAAAAACTCCGTTGTCATGTTTTCCGTATCCGTATGACGAGAAATTATCGGTAATGGGAGCGATTGGTGAGAATATTTGAGATTTGATTAACTTTTAAATTTCAATCGTCTGTCGAATTCTGAAGTTCCGTAGCGAGATCGGATACTGTGGATAGCACATCCCATGCATTTTGTTTATTGTAGCACAGGATATTTCGTCTCATCTCCCATATTTTGTGCACCAGCTATTTATTATATATTGCGTTACTGTAAGAAATCGGGTACTTAACTTATTTTACAGATGATTATACGATGTCTATGTATCAGTCTTTGGACAACTTAAGACAAAAGCTATTATAGCTATCAAGAGTAAATTTTATATTTAGGAGGTCCTTTTTTGTGGAATAACAGAGTATATTTCATTTTTTTTAAAAGATAACTGAAAGTCATTGTCAATTAAAAACATTAAGTTGCGAAGCATTTTGTTGTTCTTAAAAATCACGATGAAAAATGCTTGTAACAAGTCGTCCAACAGGAAAAAAATATTACAAATCTGTTCAGAAAAATAATAAGCTCCAATAGAAAACACGTTAGTAAAATCATGCAATGCGTTGATTATGACACGTTTTCCAACATACCAGAAATCATTACTCAAGTTATGAGGATAATTGCTGTGGAATAAATCTCGCTCCTGTGCCCTGACGTGTTTGACCCCATTTTGATGATATTAAACAGAATTGGTTCAGTATATCTTCGGAACAACATACTAAAGTTTTGGCGCGATAGAGGAATTTTTAGTCAAGTTATGAGGATAATGGCTGTGGAATAAATCTCGCTCCTGTGCCCTGACCATTGACCGCTTTACGATGATATTCAACAGAACCAGTTCGGTATGCCTCCGGAAAAATATGGTAAAGTTTTGTCGCAATCGAAGCATTTTTACATAAGTTATGACGCATAAGGGCGATGGAATTGATCCCGCTCCTATGAACGGACCTTTGACCCTATTTCGCCCATTTTCAATAAGGTTCGTCCATAGGTGGTCCCCTACCACTTACTAAAATTTCATTGAAATCGAATCATTTTTACGCGAGTTATCGTGCGGACAGACAGACAGACGGACAAAGCTGGAGCATACACGCTTCTTCAACTTATAGTTGGAAAGCGTAAATAGAATAACTAAATCCCTTTCATTAATAGCAAAAAAAGAAATCATAGGCTCCCAATTTGTTGTACGCTGTACGTGGTTCGGATTTCCGAGGGTGAGTGGAGCAGTGGTTAAAAGCGTGGGTTAGCTGTTAAACCATTCCAAGAAAGGACGGGGCTCGTTCCTGATGCAGCGGAAAGTTTATCTGAGATAAGGGCTCAGAAATTCAGAGTAGTCAATTTTGCGGATTTTAAGTTTGAATACGGAAAAACCTGAAATGGATTTCTTTCTGAAATAAACGAAATTTCTGACGGATATTATTTTTAAATAAGGAAGTTTAAATAAGCGGGCACTTTTATGATCAGAAATTTCTGAAAAAGACCGATATCTACCGGGAACTTTTCTGCACGATGTTTTCAAAAAAATTCCTTGAATCCACACCCCTTATTTTTAGCAGTATAAGTTTATTTTAATCTCTACTATTGCCATCAAGAGTAAGAATAATACCGATTAACCTAGCTCAGTATCAGGTGTTATTTATACCGTTTCGCGCTTTTGTTCAACTGCAGTTGCTTCGAATTGCATAAAGACGCGCTGGTCATGATGTTTTGGCTCTCCCATGTATATTCAGGCCATCTGAACATAAGCATTAAGTAGAAAAGATTAAATGCTGAAAGTAACATAGGAATTTTACCAAGATCTATAAAGAAATAATGAAGTTTAATGTAAACACGACGAGTTACAAGAAGAAAAAAACACATCTTTTCCGCCACAGCGACAAATAAGATGACTAGAAAAGCTTCCGGTGAAGATTGCAGTGAAACCAGAAACGTCATTTATTATACACGTTTTGTCGCAGTTCATGACTGAAAATAAAATCTTAGAAGGCGGGAAAGCTGCTTAGAGAGTCTTTTCTGCAAAAAAGATAAAAGAATCTCGTGAAAGTACGGTCTTGTGTTATTAAATTTTAAGTACCGGAATAGTTATTTTCCGTAAGGAAAGGAAGCTAAGTAAATCCAACAGCTAAGAATTCATACTGTAAGAAACATTCACAGAATATTAAACTTTTGGCGCATTTCAAATTAAATATGCAGAAAGTTAGTAAATATTTTTTATTCAGATAACACGACGTAAAAGATCCCACTTTCTCATCGCGCTGTCAGAATAATTAATACAAACCAAGATTCAGCTTTTCGACGATCCTCGGTTTTTTGCACCTCTGCTTCCACAAAAAGAGGGTTACCACCTGCATAATGATCTGACAGCCCCCGGTTGTTCAGTGGTACAAAGTGTAGGCTTCTAATCATTTGTCTGAGATGGGTCTAGGTTCGAATCCTGAGTGAGGTATTGATGGTGCGTTTGTCTTACCGCACTGGCTCTCTCTCCCTCTCGCGCTCTCCCCCCCCCCCTCTCTCTCTTTCCCTCCCCTCTCTCTCTCTCTCTCCCCCTAGTTCCAGTGGCCTTAAATTTGGAGAGTGCTTATAGTTCATTGAGTTGCTCACGGTGATCGTTAAACCCCAAAACAGAATAATAAGGTTCACCTGTTAAGCTATTTTGACCTTCGGCGGCAGTTTGTATCTGCATTGATTCGACCAAGATTTGCCGACTAGTTACTGTCAAATTGGGTTTCACACACAGAGAGGAAATGCAGTGTATCTCTACGTCTGATGTCCGTTTCAACTTCACTCCAGAAATGCTCGATGAGATTAAGATCTGGTGACTGAGGAGCTCATTGGAGCAGAGAAAATTATCTACGTTTCTGAAACCACTCAGTCAAAATAAGGTTATTGTGCGAGTGCGGATTGTGATTATGAGGGCATAAAAGTAAGCATTCCCATGAGGGTATAGAATGATATTGGTTTCACGAACTGTATGCGCAACGCTGTTTAAATACACCTGGGCATTCACGAGTGGCAACATTCGAATTCAAAGCCCCGAAGCTTCCTAAAAAAAAAATTTCCACGCCACTACACTGCCTCATACAGCCTGATGATTTGTCATCTTACAAGATGGATCCATGTACTCAAGTTCTTGTCGCTAATTTTTCACCCTCCCGTTAACATGGTGCAGTTTAAAAAACGTTTTTGTAAGACATCGCTCCTCTGAAATTATTTACGGTTAATTCTTGTGCTACCAACTCCAGTAGAGACGCGTCGTCCTGTTCCTTGGAATCATCAATGGTGTACAGACAGGTCTTCTGGTGCTTATGCGCAGAGGATGCAACGTACAGCCCTCCGCGCAGCGAGTTGCTGCTGGATCTTGAGGGTGTCCATGGTTCATATCCCTTTTATTTAATTCAGTGTCGCCCGTCTGTTGGCTCCCTGGAATTTGGGCTATTTTCCAAACTTTTCGAGCGTCCCCTTACTGTCAGGTCATGCGCTCACTACCTGATGTTTTGCTGCATCAACCACTCTATGTACGAGAGTCGTTAAAAAAGTAACAAGACTGATTTCACATGGGGCAGAAGTGTAATACAGTAAACATACTTGCGATTACATACTTTCCAAGTATTCTCTCTCTACCTGAATGCACCAGTTCCTCCTTTCTGTCTACTTCCAGAAGGTGTGAAACCCGTAGAAGTAATAGCTGTCAGAAGCACGATTCACAAACACTTTAACCGGGTTAAACTGCAGAGATAAAAGTTGTAGTCATGCTCCTTAGTTTCTGAAGACGGGACAAATCATCTTCGTTATAGGTTGTTTTAATCATTTCGTTGGTTTTTGTGGCGGTTTTATTCAAACGAACACAAAATTATATAGCTGCTACAAATTTTGAAGAGGACAATCCGATTTTTGGTGTAAATGCGACAAGGATGGTACGTCAGATAATATCCGAAAACTTCATAATTTCGTCGTCCTCGAACCCGCCTCTGCCAGATAGCGCCCGACTTACCTGGCTTACCATCCTTGTCACATTTACACCAAAAATCGGATTGTCATCTTCAAAATTTGTATTGTGTGGTGTAATCCCGTATTTCATTCATGATTTATCTGCTCCTCCGGGCAATCATGGGATTGGATTCTTAACTTCCAGATTCGCTAAACATGAATGCCACTTGCTTCGACTAGCGAATCCTGTGATGGTTATATTAAAATTAATCGGAAACTTGAGAATTGGTCGTTCTAGTTGATGTAGTGGTTAGCATACCCGGGCGCTATCTGGGAGACGCGGATTCGTGTCAGTACGATGAAATTTTCAAGTTTTGGGATATTATCTGACTTATCATCCTTGTCACATTTACACCATAAATCGGATTTTCATCTTCAAAATTTGTATTGTATGGTGTAATCACGTATTTCGTTCATGATTTATCAGCTCCTCCGGGCAATCATGGGATAGGATTCTTAACCTCCAGATTCGCTAAACATGAATGCCGCTTGCTTCGACTAGCGAATCCTGTGATGGTTATATTCAAATTAATCGGAAACTTGAGACTTGGTCGTTCTAGGTGATGTAGTGGTTAGTATACCCGGGCGCTATCTGGGAGACCCGGATTCGAGTCCCGCTCCAGGAAGATGAAATTTTCAAGTTTAAGGATATTATCTGACTTACCATCCTTGTGACATTTACACCAAAAATCGTACTGGTCTTCAAAAATTGTATTATTATGTCCCGTATTTCTTTCATGATTTATATAGCTGCTCTTAGCTGCAGTCTGAAATCCATACTAGGTCATAAAAACACGCCTGAACTCTACACCATTGAATGGACTAGCGGAGCGCTAGAATGGACTAGCGGCCCGCTGTAATGACACCTCGTCACGTTACTGACATTGCAGGCTTTCCTACGCGTTTTTCGGCATGGGTTTGTTTTTGGTGCTATGACGTCAGTCTCGTTACTTTTTGAACGATCTTTGTGTAATGTATGCTGTTCCACAAGTGTTGCAGTCTTGCCGATATTTGCATCGTTCCTCAGAAAAGAACAACGCCGATTGCCAATGGCCTGTTTTAATACTTCGATTCTTCAGGTATGTGTAGTGTTGCATCAGAGGAATAGGCGTGCATGTGACTGTACATGTAATGCCAAACAGAAATCATCGCTCTTTCCGCGTTAATAAGTGAGCCACGGAAAAATTCTCATCGGCCGCCACCGGGAATAGAACCCAGGGTCTTCCAGTTACGCGCCGGATATGCTACAGCTGCACCACAGCAGCGTCGAATTCTCCAGACTCACACGTGACTAACTGCCAAACCCAATGGCAGGTTGCTTCATGGTGAATCCCCAGCATTGTGCGGGGCTCCATTGGAGAATTTGAGGCTGCTGTAGTGCTGTGGCAGCTTGTCCGGCGCGTAACTGGAAGACCCTGGGTTCGATTCCAGGTGGCGGCAGATGAGAATTTTCCGTGACTCACTATTAACGGGGAAAGAGTGATGATTTCTGTTTGATGTTTCTGATCCACGTCGAGTGTATAGATTAGTGCACATGTTATGTTTCCTCCTCAATTATATGGAAGTGTTTCCTTGTTGATAAATTGCGCTACAGTTGATATCCGGACAACCCTGTATTGCTAGTAGATTTGATCTTATGCAAGTACAGAAGAAACCTAACAGGCCCAGCTATAAATATGCTCGTATGGCTATGATGAAACAATAGCAGAACTGTGAATGTCTCGATACACAGAGTTAACTGATTTCCAGCACTCATTGGTAATAGTGTATCACATGACCAATCGTTTCCTGACAAAAAATAATCTTCACATTCTTTTTGTTTTCAGGGTTTATTTTTGTTCAAATATATTTTTCGTCCGGATTTAATGTCCTCCCTGTGGAACTCTAAGGGCTATAAGGAGTCGCATGTCCCAAATTTGAAGCCAATGGTTCCAGGGAGGGAAGAGAGCTAGTGACATAAGACAAACACAAAACCCATGCCCCAACCTGGACTTGAACCGTGCCAAGACTCCCAGGTTGCCGACTGGTACGAGTCTCTAGCTTGTAATCATTCGTTCGAAATCGGTCCGGGTTCGAATTCCCGCTGAGACATGGATAGTGTTTTTATCTTTCGGCACTGGCTCTCTCACTTTTCCGGAAGCAGTGGCCCTAAATAAGGGACGTGCAAATGATTAATTTTTATTTTTGTGGAAGATTGAACTACCACCGTGAGCAGCTGAAAGCTGTTTCCCCGTCCCTAAATTAGGGAGACTGGTTCAGTAAAGGTGACAAACACAACATCCATGCCTCACGTGGAATCGAATCGAACCCGGTTCCTCCTTAGACGAATGGTCATAATCCAGTGCTTAGACTACTGCGCCACCGGGGCGTCGCAGATATATTTAAACAAACAAAAAAAAAAGGAACCCGGGTTAATTCGCACGAACGGTCAGAATTTAGACCATTGTGAGGCGGCTCGGATAATAAGTATTTAAAGAAGCAAAAAAAAAAAAGGAACCTGGGTCCATTCAGACGGCCAGTATCCAGCGTTTAGACCAGTGGTTCCCAACGTGGGGCGCAATTTGATTTTTAAGGGGGCAATTCGAGAATGAGCAGACTAAATACTTTTTACTTTCTTCTAAGATCTAAAGTTAGTGAGATCCTTGTGCTGCATGCCTGCTGCAGAGGCATGCAGCACAAGGATCTCACTAACTTTAGTCTACTTATCTGGAGGTGAGCTCAAATTGTATTTTTAATTCAAATGATCAAAGTATTACAGAAAAAGCTTCCATTAAAATTATTTTATATTTATGCATTTCAGTTTTCTATTATCAGTTTTGAAACTTTATTTGCTGTTTTTTCATACCACTTCATAATATTTTTTTTTTTTTTTTTGAACAATTTCTTAGTGATTTCTTCCTCAGTACTTCAACTGTAAATTCGTTCTTTTAGTTTTCTCTTTCACGGATGCCATGTTCTTCGGAAGCTTGTTAATGGCCTTTTAGGCCATTAACAAGCTTTCAAAGAACATGTGAATAGGAGTTCATTTTTTGAATAATAAAAATTATATGTCACAGAATTATACGTATATGTCATTATACGTAGAGGATAGGAGTTACATATAATTATTTTTTTAATAATGAGAATTATGTGTAACTCATGTCCTCCACGTAAATAGGAGTTCATTTTTTGAATAATAAGAATTATACGTCACAGAATTATACGTATATGTCATTATACGTGGATTATAGGAGTTCATTTCTTGAATAATAAGAATTATATGTCACAGGGGGTGGGGCATCACGATTTTTGAGATGCTTATGTGGGGCATGACCAAAATAAGGTTGGGAACCACTGGTTTAGACCGTTGTGAGACCGCAAGAATATATTTGAAAGAAGTAAAGTTTTTAAAATTAATTTGCTATGAGACAAAGCACAACCATTTTTTTTTTATTTTTTTTTTTTTTGTTATTCCTGGGAACTTTTAAAATGTTGATCTAACATTTAGAAGTTTTAGAAATAAAATCTGTAATCTAACATTTACAAATTTAAGTTTTCTAAAGGCTGTTAATAATATATTCACCATGTTCTCCCTGTAGGGCAAATACCATTAATAAATATACAAGAGCAACAGCTCCCAAAAATTCGCTAATGATTGTTGAGTTCGAGTTAATATTAAATTTAAACAGGCTGCTTATTTTTGATAAATGCCTGTTTTGTTAATACGCACTGAATTTTTTTAGCATTATTCTTCCATCAAAGCTGCCCCATTGCCACAAAACGTGAATTCATAAAGGTCAGTTGGGACATTTCTGACTGTCATATATGTTTGCGTTATGTTTAATGAGAAAAAGCTCATTAGCGCAGTGGTTCCCAAGTTAATAAAGAAATTATCTACGAAAATGGAAGGGATCCGTGAACTTCGCGATAGCATCTGTGTGTCTAGAGGAACAGGAGAATACTAGCAATTTATGCGGTAGGCTACTACGTACGCTCAGTTTTACTGGATATGCAGAAACTCGGTGCATTATCTTCGCATGAGAGATTGTAGGAAAATTTGGATCCAGATTAGCGATAAGATCCTATGCCCGTTCATAAGGCTAGCACGCAATGCGCAAAGTGACGCATGTGTATCAGTAATAGCTGGAAGACACCGAAACGCATTTTGACTACCCACAAATGATCCAAATAACTATCCTGCGGCAGGAATAGCAGATCTGTTTCTCTCTGGGCATTGTACAGTATCACTTTCTTGTGCAAATTGCAGCTCCGCTTCCATGGGGGTTCCGAAGAAGAAACATTAGAGTCGTAGATAATTTCTCATGTGTGCAATTAACTGAATTATATGAGTCCTACCACTGGAAAATATGATGAGGGCCAAAATGACGAAAACGAGTGTTGACTATTAGATAACTGCACTTGTCTTTTATCTCTTTCTCCTCCCTGCAGCTTCGTTTCTGTGAACTTACGGGATTTCGTGAAATTGTAAATACGCACACACGCACGCACAGACATGAAATTATTTTAAAAAACACTCAAAGTGTTCAGACATTGTCAATTGGAAAGCGTTTTTAGATATTTTGGTATTTTCAGCTGTGTAGTATGATTGTAGGCTTACATACCACGCAAAGGAAATGGTTTACGTACCATTTTAAAAGAAAAATCATAAGATGATTGATTTCGTGCGAATAAAACTATTCAGTAATTAAAACGCCGTCAGTTACACGACGAAAAGGTATGAAATTTATTACGTTAAAACCGATAGATCTTTCAATCCCACATTGGGATCACCCTCAGGTGTTAAAAGCGCGCATTAAATCCTGGTGAAGGGTAGATATACAGAACAAGGTTGTAAAGCATGATGCCTAGATACATGAAATACAGTGACATAATACACTGAAGAGCAATTGAATTAGAGACAGCTGGCGTTATGCAAATGAGGCGCTGTGGGCGGTCCTATAAACGGAAACGACATGACGTATGCAGCGATCCGGCAATGTAAGCAGTGATGCGACGGGAATCAGTAAGAGTCGGACGCAGTATGGGTAAGACGAAGGATCTAAGCGCATTTGATCGTCGGCAAATTGTCGGGGACCGGCGAATGGTTCAATCGATCTCGGAAGTCGTGCAGGCACTGAGATTTTCACGAGCCACTGTGTCACGGGTGCACCGTGAGTACATCGAATCCGGTAAAACCATCCCTGCAAGGGCCAACTGCCGTGGACAACAGCGTGTGAATGAACGGTGTCATCGTCGGCTAGCTCGCATTGTAACAGCGGATAGACGGGCCACAGTGCAAGAAATCACTCGGCATTTTAACGCTGGTACACAAAAACGTGTAAGCAGTCACACCATCCAGAACCATCTCCTCGCTATGGGGTACAGAAGCCATCGTCCCACGAGGGTACCGCTGCTGACCGCACATCACAGGGGGCAAAGATTAGCATGGTTGCGGGAACATCGCCAATGGACCCTAGACATGTGGGAAAATGTTGTCTGGACTGATGAGTTGTGATTCACGTTGGTACATGCGGATGGCAGGATACGAGTACGGCGCAAACCACATGAAGCGATGGATCCTTCTTGACAGCAGGGTACTCTTCAAGCTAGTGGGGGAAGCATTCTCGTCTGGGGACTGTTTACGTGGACTGAAATGGGACCCCTGGTACGTGTGACATCGTCCCTCACAGGTCAATGTTACCGGGATATCCTGGACGACCATTTGCTACCGTTTGTGCGTCTTCAACATCCCACTGGGAACCTCCTCCTGCAACGAGACAATGCACCATGCCATCGCTCCCGAATTGTATCGGAATGGTTGGATGAGCATTCCACCTTCCCTGACTTCAATCCCATCGAGCACATATGGGATGCCATCGAAAGAGATGTTCGAAGCTCTGACCCCCCCCCTCCATCAATTCTTCGTGAACTCTGGGAGCTTGTTCAGGGGTTGTGGATCCGTATGGCTTCCCAACGCTACCGGTGTCTTGTCCAGTCCATGCCGAGACGAATCGCAGCCGTCATCAGTGCGAAAGGTGGTGCTACACGTTACTAGACAGGTATCTCTAATTCAATTGCTCTGCAGTGTATGTGGTAGTGACATAATGAAGAAAATATTTACATAGTTTGTATTCATGATGAATGGCATGTACTTTGACAACAGTGCCGTTTCCATTCTGAAAAAGCAATTTCCATGGGTGGGGACATATGTCTCGGTAAAAAAAATCGTAACTGCATAGAGTGCCACATTTAAAAATATGCAAACTCTCAGCAAAAAATAAAACAGAGTTGTTGGAGGTAGTTAATATGATGAGTGCTTCATCCCAATTAGGCTAATAAGTGCCCTCAGAAACCAGGTGGGCCAGTGCTGTAGTTGTACGGCCTGTCCGTATGTTATTTATATGCTCCGAGACATAAATTTTTAGGGAACGTTGTGTGGAGCCTTTGTGTGAAATGGAAGGTTCATTATCGTCCGCTGAGGTTAGTGGAATGCAGTATACCTCACAACGATCAGCTGGAGGAACCGAGTCACGATCTTTTTTTTAAACTACAGAAGACATTCAGTTTTTACGCCGAAGTCGAGGTGATGATGTTTATAAAAGCTTTTTTTAGAAACGGGCTAACGTTTAAGTCGTACGATATGGATCCCAAGTAGGTGGACAAATTCTTGAGATAGAGTAGTGAACGAAGCACCCATCATATTATCTAACTCTAACAAACCTGTTTTCCTTTTTTAGATAGTTTGAATATTTTTAATTGTGGCACTCTATGTTGTAATGATTTTTAACCGAGACATATTTACCCCCCATGGAAATTACTTTTTCGGAATGGAAACGGCCCTGTTAACAACGTACATTACATTCATCATTAATTAAACCTATGTAATTTTTTTCTTTTCTTTATTATGTCACTATCATACATTATGTCACTGTATTTCGTGTATCTGGCATCATGTTTTACGTCCTTGATCTGTGTATATACCCCTCACCCGGGTTTTGTTTTTAATTGGAGGTTTAAAGGCCACCGCGAACGACTCATTGGGCTATAATCAACTGCCCGTCCCTGATTTCGGGACATTGGTTCCAGCGAAGGGAGAGAGCCAGTTCCGCAAGACAAACACAACATCCATGCCTCGCCGGAATTTGAACCCGGGCCCCTTTCGGACAAATGATCAGAGGCCATCGCTTAGACCACTGCGCCACCGGGGCGGCCACCAGAGTTTAATGTGTCCTTTTAACATCTAAGGATGATCCCAACGTGGGATCGAAAGATCTAATGTTTGTAACATTTTTTAACTTAATAAATTCCAAACCTTTTGATCGTTTAACTGACGGCATTTCAATTACTGAATGGTAATAGAAAAATCAATAATTCGAAAATGTCTTTGAAATATTTTATTGACTTTCCGCAGGAGATTAGGTAATACTCAGCACTTTTGCTAATACTACACTGATTTATCTTTGCATTCCGAATACCGCCCGTTTTACGTATTCAGAACGATGACAAATTACCACGTGATATCAATGTGACGTGCGGCTACTATAAATTCTACACACCTATATCATCTGTACGTAATCAGCAAATGTTTGCGAGTTAGGGAGAAACGCGGTGATTTAAGCCAATTTGATCGTGACTAGGTAGTTTGGGCACGGATGACAGGTGTCAGTGTTTTGAAAACGGTTGTTGGGTGCTCCCATCCTACTGTATCAAGGGTGTACCATAACTGGATTAACCATGCATAGGCATCAAGCAGAAGGGCTCACATTGCTCAGCCACACTTGTTGGCTGATCCCGTACTATTGTATGAAGGGTGTACCAGGACTGGATTAACCATACACAGACATCCAGCAGAAGGACTCACATTGGTCAGTCACACTTGTTCGCTGCTCCCGTACTACTGTATCAAGGGTGTACCAAGACTGGATTAACCATTGGTCAGCCACACTTGTTGGCTGATCCCGTACTATTGTATGAAGAGTGTACCAGGACTGGATTAACCATGCACAGACATCCAGCAGAAAGACTCGCATTGGTCAGCCACACTTGTTGTCTGCTCCCGTACTGTATCAAGGGTGTACCAGGACTGGATTAACCATTACACAGCCACATTTGCTGGCTGATCCCGTACTATTTAATGAAGGGTGTACCAAGAGTGAATTAACCATGCACATACATCCAGAAGAAGGGCTCACATTGGTCAGCCACACTTGTTGGCCACTTCCGTACTACTGTATCAAGGGTGTACAAGGACTGGATTAACCATGCACAGACATCCAGCAGAAAGGCTTACATTTGTCAGCCACACTTGTTGTCTGCTCCCGTACTATTGTATCAGGGGTGTACCAATACACAGTTAACCATGCACAGACATCCAGCAGAAGGACTCGCATTGGTCATCTTGTTCGTTGCTCCCATACTGTATCAAGGGTGTACCAGGACTGGATTAACCATGCACAGACATCCAGAAGAAGGACTGACATTGGTCAGCCACACTTGTTGGCTGCACCCGTACTACTGTATCAAGGGTGTAGCAGGAATGGATTAACCATGCACAGACATCTAGCAGAAAGGCTCACATTGGTCATCCACACTTGTTGGCTGCTCCCGTATTACTGTATCAAGGGTGTACCAGGACTGGATTAACCATGCACAGACATCCAGCAGAAAGACTTGCATTGGTCAGCCACACTTGTTGGCTGCTTCCGTACTATTATATCAGGGGTGTACTAGGACTGTGTTAACCATGCACAGACATCCAGCAGAAGGACTCGCATTGGTCAGCGACACTTGTTGGCTGCTTTCATACTGCATCAAGGGTGTACCAGGACTGGATTAACCATGCACAGACATCCAGTAGAAGGGCTTGCATTGGTCAGACACGCGCGGTTGACCAGATAAGTGAGCGTCGGCTGTCACGACTAGTAACTCAGCAACGATGTGTAAGTCATCCAGCTCAACCACCGGTACAACAGCGGTACATTTTGACCTATTTTTACATGCACCATGCGCCGTACCTTGGTTCACTTGGGGTTCCACAGCCGCAGACCAAAGTGGGTACCCATGATGACGCACAGTAATCGCAAAAAACGCCTCACGTGAGCCAAGGAACGTCGGCAATGGACCCTCGACAGATGGAAGAAGGTCGTCTCAAGTGTGGAGTCATGCTGACGGCCTGATACGCATATGGTGTAAACAGTATGAAGCCCTGTCCCCTGGTTGCTCAGTTGGGTTCAACAGGCCAATGCATGTAGTGTTCTGGTCTGTGGGGCCTTTTTCTGGCAACACCTAGGTCCATTAGTTATCATCCGACCAACACTAAATGGTGAACCCTACAGGGACCCGTAAGCCAACCATATCCATCCTCTCAACAGGAAAACGCTCCCTGTCATCAGACTCGTATAATATCAGTGGTTGGAAAACGACAGCGAATTCGTTACATTGCCTTGTCATCCAAACTCCTCCGACTGTAATCCAATTGAACATTTGTGGGATATGCTAGAACGTGGTGTGAGAACGTCTGATCCTCCTCCACGTAATGAACGTGGACTGACGGAGCTGCTACAGAGGACATAGCTCAAGTTATGCATGGAGGATGTTCGACACCTTGTAGAAGCTCTTCCTAGATGTTTGCTAGCTGTGATTGTACAAAAAGTAGACCAACGCGTTATTAGGTCGGTGTTCCTAATTCAAAGCTAACTCAGTGTATATCTTTAGAGTTCATTTCTGACAAAACATAATGGATGCGTGATGGCATGTTTACTTAATTCAAACATCGAGAATCTGAAAGTTTCTACCTTTCATGTATTATTCATTAATACAACTCATGAACTCTTTAACCGCCTTGTATGAGTTAACTAGGGCCTGAAATCAGCGCGAACGAAAATATTCGTTCTGTAGGAAGTGGGCCGAATGCGGGTAGAACGAGTGATCGTGCGCATCAGAATGCTTGGCTTTCTCCCTTTTTTTTATATTAAAAATTATCATTTAAAGAGATTATTGACACTAATCCTATCTGACCTATTACCTACACTGGTGTGCAAAAAATTAAGGACGAAGAGGAGAAATTAGCATAACAGCGAAACGAACAGGCAGAACGTACCGGGAGACCACTCAGGTGATAGACCAGGGTCCGGTACGGTAGGGCATGCGCATATATGCAGCATAACGTGGGAGGGGGGGGGAGAGTGTCGGAAGGGTATAAAGCACACGGGCGGTGTACTCTCAGCAATTCGGTGAAAGCTATTGCACGGTGTACATCGGTTTGAAAGTTCTAAATGACTTTACCCGAAGTCGCGTCATTGGGAAGTTGGAAGAAGGTCGAAGTGTGACTAGTGTGGCCGAGGAGTTCGGGATCGCTTACAGCATCATTGCACGAGCTTGGAGAGCATTTCAAACGACAGGAACAGCTGTCCGAGAGTTTAGCAGTGGCCGTCCACGAGCAACCACAGCGGCGGACGACCGTTATATTGTCCTACAGGCAAGAAGAGACGGACGGCACACAGCGGGAGAAATCGAAAGGCACATGCAACAGACAAGTGGACGTCCGTTATCGCGTTTTACCGTGGCCAGGAGGCTGCACAAAGGTGGTCTATCTGCACGACGACCAGTACGGTGTGTGCCATTAACGCCTGCTCATCGGAGCCGGCGGTTTCTGTGGTGCCAGGAACACAAGAACTGGACACATCAGCAATGGGATCGAGTTCTCTTTACGGATGAGAGCCGATTTAGTCTGACGAGCGATTCTGGATGTATACACATCTGGAGAGAGCAGGGGACGCGCAATCACACCGCCAACATCATCGAAAGAGACCGGTTTGAAGGTGGCGGATTTCTCGTTTTGGGCGGCATCATGTTTGGTAGCCGTACTGACTTCCACATCTTCCAAGGAGGTTCAGTCACTGGTGTCCGCTATTGTACCTAGGTTCTCCTGCCTCACGTGCGTCTGTTTAGAGGTGCTGTGGGTCCTGAGTTCCTCTTCATGGACGACAACGCTACACCTTATCGTATAGTGACTGTCGCAGAGCTGTTGGAGAGGGAATATATTCAACGCATGGATTGGCCCGCAAGGTCCCCGGACCTAAATCTAATCGAACACGTGTGGGACCTTCTCAGGAGACTCTTGGCAGCACGCCACCAGCCGGCAGCAACGATTCCGCAGCTGCGATTGGCGCTACAAGATAAATGGGCCGCGATGACTCAACAGCTCCTTAACAACCTCGTCCTCGGCATGGACAGACGTTGTAAATCATGCATCGCAGTCAGGGGTGATCATATCGCCTACTAAAGACTGGATTTTTCTTGGCAGCCGCCTGTCACATGGACGTTTCTGTCTTCTGTCCAGTTGTGCTCGAAGTTACCTTTTCAATAAAGTGCCTTTGTATCTTTTGGATTCCTTGTTTGGACGGTTTTGCTCACTTGTCCCATATTCTTACATCTTGGGGATCTTATGGTATGATTTGAGTCGACGTGGAGCACTTCTGCACGACGTCACATTCAAAAAACCTTCTCGTCCTTAATTTTTGCACGCCAGTGTAGTAAAAGAACTATAACAAGAAAGATTTTCGGTTGTAATGAGCAAGTCTTTTGTATCCTTTCTGAAGCGAATTAAATTTATCAAAGTTATTCAAAGTCAATATAACCGCTTAAAAAAACAATGATCCGCACTTCTACAGTCGATAAGACATACAAAAATAAAAACAGCTACGTACTTCCACCAGAGGATGAAAAGTATGTTACGAAAATTAACAAAAATAGCGCCCACAAATAAATTTCGCAGAGCACAAGGATTTTCAGAGACAAAGAGATTTTCCAATCGAACAGCTGAAAGATAAAATATAGAAGGAAACACGATAATAACTCAACGCCTGCTAGCAAAAGAATTTTGCAAAACGGAAAAGTTGGAAATAGGTGGAAAATATTCTTCAGGGGAAAAGCTATGTTACGGAAAAATAGCTTTTCAAATACGTCTCCCAGGAGCAGAGATAAAGAGAAAAAGGTTTCTACCTTTACGCCACCTAGCGGAAAATATGTGCATTATTTAAAGAGGATAATACTCCCCATCTCTATTGTAACGGATGGCCTACAGTGAAAAAGAAATTTCTCAATAGGGGTTTTAGAAGCGGAGATACACCTTCAAACAGAAGTACTCAAACACAACCTAACGACAGAACTGTGAACTATAAAGCTCCTCATATACTAACCTAAAGTGTTCTACAAGGTAAATGTCACACGGTGTTGAAAGATTTTTTTAAATCGCACATGTTGAAGCAGAACTATTGAGAAAAACAGATTAAGGATTTGCGCCACCTAGCAGCGAAATTATGCATATTTTGGGGAAGAAAATAACACACAGAGTTTGCACAGTTAGTAGTACCTGACTGAAAAAAGATTTTCAATCGGGTTGTTGGGCCCACAGATATTTCTGTAATTGGAAATTCGAACTTACGCCCTCTGGTGGCAGATTTGTGCGTTAAGAAAATTTTGAAATTATATGAGAAACATTTCGCACCAGAAGCTCTGTCCAAGAAAGGAATAATTCTTGAAATCGGGCTCTTAGAAGCACAGGTATCGACAAAAAATAGGATATACATCAAAGTCCCTGGCGAAATAAATATGCATGATTTTAAGAAGAAAATATTTTCAAAAGGTTTTGTGAAATGAGCGGTATCGGCCCACGAAAGTATTTTTTCCATCCAGTTTTTAAAAGCTCAGATTTTGCTGCAAACATATCAGAAGCATAAATAAACACTTACGCCCCCTGGTGGCTAAATCATTCTTTTCCAAAAATTAGCATATACATGTAAAACATTTCCCATTAGGAACTGTATCCGATACAGGAAAAAAAAAATCAAATCAGAGTTCCAGAAGCAGAGATATCGGGAAAACGCAATTTACCTTTACACCCCTTCTGCCCACTGCTTGAAAAAATTTGAAATTATATCAGAGACATTTAGAACCGGAAACGCTATCCAAAAACAAAAGAAGTTTTCAAATCAGACTCTTAGAAGCAGAGGAACTGACAAAAATAAGATGTGCATTTACGCCACCTGGCGGAGAAACTATGCATTATTTTAAGAGCAAAGTGTTCCGCGAAGGTTTATCGACATTAGCGGTATCTGTCCACAAAGAATTTTTCCAATCGAGTTTTCGAAAGTTCATATTTTTCTGCAAATGCATCAGAAGCAGAAATTAAAACTTACGTCCCCTGGTTGGCAAAACATTGATTACCAAAAATTAGAAATTATATGGAAAACTTTTCCCATTATGAGCTGTATCCGGTGCAGGAATAATTTTTCAAATCGGAGTTTCAAAAACAGAGATCTCCGGGAAAACGCTATTTACTTTTGCGCCCCCTATCGAAAAATCTATGCGTTACTTGAAAAAGTGACTGTGACTAAAAGTCTTCGATATAAATGAAATAGAAAGGTGAAAATAAGTTTTCAATCGGATATTTAGAAGCAAATATCTGGAATAAAATGTATTTTGAATTCGATGTCATCTTCATTTACGCCCTGTAGCGCCGAAAGTATACATTGAAAAAAAAACGGAATGCAAGGACCATCATTCTCACATTTTTGGCTTCCCAATGCAAAAAGAATTTTTCAAATCAGAAAAATAGTCGTAGAGATATGGTGTCCACAGGTGGACGGACAAACCGGTAACATAAGCACGATCTTTTTTACAAAAGACATGCTAAAAATGAAAACGAACACAAGAAAGAAGTTTGAGTTAGTTGTTTTCTACCCCGTGTTATGATGTCCATGTCAGGAGAACTAGCCATTCTGCATCAGGATTCACAGAATAAAGGACTAGAGGGGAATGCTTTGGGGTTTATGGTCGGCGCCATTGAGTTGGAATTGTAAATGGAATTATTTTGCCATAGCATTTGTAAGACCCGTGACCATTTCTCTTTAGGGAGCGCAGAAAATTTTGAGCACCATTTGGTTCAGGTACATCTGCCGCTTAAAGGAGTAAGAAATATTCAAACGTCTAATTGAAATCCATAATTCTTATTTTCTGAGTTTTCCCCAACAATTAATATTCATACACTCATGAGCGAGGTAATTATGATCATTCCTGTCTCCATGAGTGGACGGTGGTCAGATACATACATCAGTGGTACATCCCAACAGCATGTAGCAGTAAAAGCTTACGCATACCTTAAATTGGAAAGCCCGGTACTTCCCTGCCTCGAAATGAAGGGGGCTCGATCAGTGCCCCATCCAGCTATGACTTCTCAGTTCATGGCTCCTTAAAATAATTTCCGTACTACTGAAAGACGATTTCAAAACTTGCAAAAAGATACATAACGTTGTAACAGAATTTTTGAAAATTTCATATTCACCAAAAATTAGGAGTTTAAAACATTTTATTGATGATTATAGTATTGTTGCTCTAAAAATGTAAAGAACGTAAACAGAAGATAGTGGGTCTTGGGATTCAAGAGACAAAACCTCACGGCAGCGGAACATTTTAGCTCAGTGATTAGGAAAAGCTGAAATATGAAAATTTCAGATTAAAATATATTTATGTTGAATTCTTTAGAAAAAAGAGTACTGAGAAATTACTAAAAAATCGCTACCGAAAAAAGTATTTGCACACTATAGTGACATCACTACGTCACCTCCAAAAATTTGCGTAAACCGATCTACTGCGGCATTATAAATACTGCAAACGCCAAATGGTTGCTACAGTTGTATGTGTGAATTTCAGACTAGCGTCACTGCTCAGCCCGCCCAACCCGTTTCGAATTTTCATTCAGCGTTCTCCACCACTAGTTGCATTTAACGCAAGGCTCTTCCTCTGGAGAAACAAAGCTGCTTCATTTAACTGAAGCAGTAGTAAACGGAATGTAACGCAGTGAGAGTTGCTGTTCTCAAAGAGTTGCTCCCACAAATGAGGAATTTAAACCTAAGTAAATGTATTTTCTACAAATGTAAATATATTCTCTACAAATATAAATGTATTTTCTTGAAATGTAGACACATTTTATCTTTTGCACTTAAGTATAAAGAAGATTATAACGAAGTGAATTTCTCCGTCATTTTTATCCGCTCCAGGATTCGAACCCGGGTCCACTCATTCCGGAATAAGTTGCTCTACCAATTAAGCTACGCGGACATTTTATTCTGATTCCTATCTGCCTTTGTGTCGTGTGCGTCCTTCTGGCAGGTACGTCACATCTTCTGGTACGTTACAAGATAGCATCGATATCTACTTCCCGGCTCATTTAAGACTTTCATTTTATAATCCGGCTGGTCCGTTTAAGCTGCAATTACCGTATTTCCCTCGCGTCACGACGCACCTCAGTTTTAAATACAAAATTTTGACAAAAAAGATTAAAACTAAGATCTCAGCACCTTCGTAAAGATTAAAAGCAATACAAATTTTACCTTTACATTTAAGAGAAAACATTTCAGTCATCCATATCCTTAAATCTAGAAAATTCACTGGTGTTATTCATATTACTGGCATCATTGTCATAATCAGGGTCGCCAATCTGTCCGAAGTGTCACATCTTCAAGCAGACGCATTACTGATACAAAAACAAATGAACGGATTCCCTTTCTCTTCCTTGTAATATTTGCTAGAACACTGTAAACATAGTTACAACATGTTTGAAAGCAAACTGAACGTATTTGAGCCTTGTCTTTATAGAACTTTACTATGAATAAAGGCAACGAAAATGAGAAATTTAACCTATTCGACTTATATTCCACATCGACTTATAAGCCGGAACAATATCCACATCGACCCATGTCCGGAACAATATCCAACTTGCCCCAAAAGAATGTTCATTTATAAAATACTTTTTTTCCATTTACCGGTTTTTATTTAGGCAAATATGCAAGCAATGAATGCAAGCGAATTTAAACTTTCATATTATTCTGAAACTTGATGTACATACTCCAATTTATGCGCAAATATATATCATATACACTGAAGTGCCAAACGTCATGGGGTACATACTTAGTATCATGTAGGACCTCCCCTAGTACGGCGAAGTGGAGCAGCTCGCCGTGTCATTGATTCCGCAAGTGACCGGAAGATTTCTGGAGAGATGCGGAGCCATGCCGTCTGAACAGCCACCCATAGTTTCCGGGTATTTGTAGGTGCAGGATCTTGGTTGCGAATGGACCTTTCCACCACGTCTCATAAGTGCTCTATTGGGTTCATGTTGGGAGAACGTGGTGGACACACCATTAGCCGAAACTCTCCGGAATGCTTCTCGAACTGATTTTGGACAACTTGGTGACATGACACATTGTCCGTCTGGAATATCCCATCATTGTTGGGGTACATGAAGTCCACGAATGGCTGCAACTGAGCAACAAAGCGATAACCGGTTAATGACGTGTTACGAGAATTCAAACCGCGCCACGTAAAGACACCCGACACATGTATGGAACCATCACCAGCTTGCACATTGCCTTGTTGACAGCTTGGATCCATGGCCTGATGGGGTCTGTGTCAAACCCGAACCCTACCATCAGCTCGTAACAACTGGTAGAGTAACTCATCGGAGCACGCCACATGTTGCCAGTCTTCCAGGGTCCAATTACCGTGTTCACACAATGCCTTGTTGACAGCTTGGGTCCATGACCTCATGGGGTCTGCACCACACCCGAACCCTACCATCAGCTCGTAACGACTGGTAGCGTGACTCATCGGACCACGCCACATGTTGCCAGTCTTTCAGGGTCCAATTAACGTGTTCACACAATGCCTTGTTGATAGCTTGGGTCCATGGCCTGATGGGGTCTGTGTCACACCCGAACCCTACCATTAGCTCGTAACAACTGGTAGAGTAAGTCATCGGACCACGCCACATGTTGCCAGTCTTCCAGGGTCCAATTACCATGTTCACACAATGCCTTGTTGACAGCTTGGGTCCATGGCCTCATGGGGTCTGCGCCACACCCGAACCCTACCATCAGCTCGTAACGACTGGTAGCGTGACTCATCGGATCACGCCACATGTTGCCAGTCTTCAAGGGTACAATTACCGTGTTCACACAATGCCTTGTTGACGTCTTGAGTCCATGGCCTCATTAGGTCTGCGCCACACCCGAACCCTAACATCAGTTCGTAACGACTGGTAGCGTGACTCATCGGACCACGCCACATGTTGCCAACCTTCCAGGGTCCAATTACCGTGTTCACACAATGCCTTGTTGACAGCTTGAGTTAATGGCCTCATGAGGTCTGCCCCACACCCGAACCCTACCATCAGCTCGTAACAACTGGTAGAGTAACTCATCGGACCACGCCACATGTTGCCAGTCTTCCAGGGTCCAATTACCGTGTTCACACAATGTCTTGTTGACAGCTTGGATCCATGGCCTCATGGGGTCTGCGTCACACCCGAACCCTACCATTAGCTCATAACAACTGGTAGCGTGACTCATCGGACCACGCCACATGTTGGCAGTCTTCCAGGGTTCAATTACCTTGTTCACGGGCCCAGGTGTGGCGCTGTGTTTGATGTCGTGGTGTTTACAAAGGCACTCTGGTGGATCTTCTGCTCCCATACCCCATGGACGCTACATTACGCTTCACTGACTTGACGGATATGTATCTGGTACCTCCTGCATTGAATGTGGATGTCATTTAAGCCAGTGTCGCTTGTCTGTTAGCATAGACAGTCCTATTCAGACACCGCTGGTCACGGTCATTCAGCACCCGTGGTCGGCCACTGCGCTGCCCACGGTGGATGGTAATGCCTTCAATGAGGTATTCTGGGTACACACGTGGGTCGAGGAATGTTGAATGCACGCAAAACTTCGGGAATTGAATGTCCCATCCTTCTGGCTCCCACTTCCATGCCTCGTTCAAACTCCGGTAATTTACGTTGGAGTGCCATAATCCTACTGGCGGGTGTCCAGTCTGACTTAGGAGATTACACCTCCCAACTGATAAAAATGGAAGCGCCAGTGAAAAATTTGCATACTGCTATCCCATGACTTTTGGCGCTTCAGTGTATGTACACACTTCAATTAATGTGCAAATATAGAACATATATGTGAACTAGATCCTAAAGTTACAGATGAAAACATTATCGAGTTAGAAAATAGCATGCGTGTGTATTACCTAGGGAGCCATACTTACATAATTTCATAACACAAAGAAGGATCAACAGACCAGACTCGTGTAGCTTATGCGAAAAGTGCCTATACTTAACGTAATTGCAAATTAATCTGCTTGAAAAGACAACGTGTGGATGAATGATGCACTATTCAAATGAGACTCAGTAATGAAATTGAAAGCTAAATAACGCAGACTGCATTTCGCAAACGTTGATAGTCTGAGCTTTTAAGCAGACTTGTGCTGCATCCAACGCACTTGAATTGGCTGCCTTTTACTGTTTATAAGCGTAAAGCTGTTGGGTAAAGTAAGTGTTAAATTGTATGTAAATATTCAGAACGTATGAAATTTTCCCCAATCATCGAAACATATTTATGCGCAACACCAAGTGAATTCTTCCACTTGCTTGCGTAACTGAAAAGAATTGATGATTTTCGAGATAATTTTGCATGAAATTTAGGCTTGTGAATTCCTCTATTGATTGTTTGTTTCGGGGTTTAACGCCTACTGTGAACAAATCAATGGCCTATAAGCAGTCTCCCATTTCCATAAGCCGAACCGAAGATGACACATGCCTTCCCAGGATTCGAACACAGACCCATCTCGGACGAAATGTCAGACACCAGCCCTTGTGCTTAGACCACTGCGCCACCAGGACGGCGAATTCTCATATTGGTGAAATCCTGAAATAAGGGGTGCGAAGATGATATACACTGAGTGATTACTGAATTATGACCACCTACCTCATACTTCGTAGTCGTAGATCCTCCTTTTCTCCTCAGTACAGCAGCTATTGGACTTGGTACCCATTCAATAAGATGCCGGAAGGAGTTGGGAGAGTGTGGGCAACCAAGCTGTGTGTAACGTGGACTCCAATGCAGGTATGGAGGTGATTGGTGTATTCATACACCTGAACAACCATTCCATGGTGCCCCACAAGTGCTCAATGGTATTGATTTTAGGGAAGTTCACAGGCCAATCGATATGTGCTGGAAGTCTGAACTGTTTTCCTCAAACCATTTCTGCACAACCTTTGTCCTGTGATCTTGCGCTGTTACAAAAGATCTACTTAAAAATGAGAACCTGAACCTACTAATTTTTTTTTTAAGTACAATCGTATCGTAAACGAGTACATGACATGCTCAAATATAAGTAACCATACGTACTTACAAATAACTGCATCAATAAATATAAATATGATCTCTTATTACTTCATTTTAGATATTATACATTTCAAGAGAAATTGTTTAATAAATGTGTAAAGCGACACACATAAATAATTAGCACAGCAAAGTCACTGATCACAAGTAATTCAATTACGCATAAAGTATCTTTGTTTACGTTTTTACATTAACTATATTTGTGTCAATCTCATGAATTATATACTGTCGCTTCATCACTATATTTGTCATAAAATTGTGCGGTCAGTATGTGACAACGAGTATATCTATTATCCCAGATGTTCCATCGAATAATACACTTCCAGTTGATTCTATGAATAAATGAGTGTACACGTATTCCAAATTTGAAATTGAGCCGCGAATGGCTTAGTGGTTGGAGATTCAGACTACTGATGGAGGGACCCTATGTTCAAACCTAGCCTGGTAGTGTGAATTTCTAACAATCGCTGAATATCGGACGAGTACGTTAAGTGACGGCTCCGCGGGTAGGAATCCCCAGGTTAAAGTTCCTAACCTTCCCTAATTTCTCAATGCCTTCTATGTGCAGAATCGTACGCATGCACGCTGGCGCCATGTACTGGGCTCTTTCTCACTTACAAACTATTCTGTCAGAATCTCTAGATTCGCTTTAACTTCCTTCGGTTTCTGTGCCCTGCCCGAAAGGGCACAGAAACTGAAAGAAGCTAGAGCACATGTATTTAAAATATATGGATTTTTTTAGCACATATATATTTGAAATATATGTACTTAAAAATGAGTACATATATTTTAAATTAGAAATACCAGATATATTTACAATTGATTCCCTGTATGTACTCAAAAATGAGTACGTGTCTTTCTCAAAAATGAGATACAAGTACTCGGAGCTATTATAAACCCAGAATGTACTAAAAAAAGAAGTACATTTTGGATATTTCTAAGTACCAGTTCTTAACAGTGTGGAAGACACCGTCTTCATTTGGAAACAAATGCGACATTGCTGGGTATGCCAAGAGTCAGCAAGCAGTTCACGATAGTTGGCACCAGTCATATTTTGTTCCACATGCACCAGGGGTCCAAGTTTCTGCCACGTAAACATGCCCCACACCATACAACCACCTCCATCGGCTTGCACTGTGGTGACCATGCAGGATGGATCGAGTGCCTTATGTTGTTTGTACTGTGGTGACCATGCAGGATGGATCGAGTGCCTCATGTTGTTTGTACTGTGGTGACCATGCAGGATGGATCGAGTGCCTTATGTTGTTTGTACTGTGGTGACCATGCAGGATGAATCGAGTGCCTTATGTTGTTTGTACTGTGGTGACCATGCAGGATGGATCGAATTCCTTATGTTGTTTGTACTGTGGTGACCATGCAGGATGGATCGAGTGTCTTATGTTGTTTGTACTGTGGTGACCATGCAGGATGGATCGAGTGCCTTATGTTGTTTGTACTGTGGTGACCATGCAGGATGGATCGAGTGCCTTATGTTGTTTGTACTGTGGTGACCATGCAGGATGGATCGAGTGCCTTATGTTGTTTGTACTGTGGTGACCATGCAGGATGAATCGAGTGCCTTATGTTGTTTGTACTGTGGTGACCATGCAGGATGGATCGAGTTCCTTATGTTGTTTGTACTGTGGTGACCATGCAGGATGGATCGAGTGTCTTATGTTGTTTGTACTGTGGTGACCATGCAGGATGGATCGAGTGCCTTATGTTGTTTGTACTGTGGTGACCATGCAGGATGGATCGAGTGCCTTATGTTGTTTGTACTGTGGTGACCATGCAGGATGGATCGAGTGCCTTATGTTGTTTGTACTGTGGTGACCATGCAGGATGGATCGAGTTCCTTATGTTGTTTGTACTGTGGTGACCATGCAGGATGGACCGAGTGCCTTATGTTGTTTCTACTGTTGTGACCATGCAGGATGGATCGAGTGCCTCATGTTGTTTGCGCCAAATACCTACACGAACATCCACGGAGTGAAGTAAAAAAGGCGACTCTTCAGACCAGCACACTTTTTCCCAGTCATCTGACGTCCAACTTGCATGGTCCTTGCACTACGCGAGTGTTTTGAGCCGGTGAAACGTGGTTAGGAGTGCATGTTGTCGGGGTCGTCTGCCCATACGTGAGAAAGTGCGACGCATGGTCATAACAGATACTGTTCCGAGTTGACCTCTGTTGTATTGAGTAATCAGCCTTTAAACAGTGCTGCCTCTGTAGACCTGTTCGAGTTGTTGTACCCTGCGCTATCCTCTCACATCAGCCCTTTCGCTGTCCTGCGCAGTTTCGACTCCAGGTCGTTGTTTGACCACTTTCACGCCAATCCTGATACACTTTAATTACTGCGTCTCTTGAACGACCCACCAGTTCAGCCGTTTGGGAAATCGAGGCACCCTCTCTCCGAGCTCCCACAATCTGTCCTTTCTCAAAGTCTAATAAATCCTTCCGGTTACCCATCATGCTCGGAATTTTACCACTTACTGCTCCATTCGCACCTTATAAATTCTACGTCGGTCGACTAATCGCGCCTCTCGGAAATCACGTTAACCGGCCGCAGCCACCTTTGACAGGAGTGCTCATAAATCAGTGATCACTAGGTATGTATTTTAAGGAAATTCAAATAAAGTACAAGGAACACCTCCATCTGGTCTCTAAATGGAAGAACTCTTAACATTGTTTACGTAGGTGATCTCCAAATATAAACTTGTGCTTCGGAAGATCTATACAATGCTTCAAATATTTCAGGTTTCCAATGCGCACATTCAAGAAGTACTGCTGGTGTCGTCCAATTGTGACTCCGCAAATATGTTTTATTCATTTTAATACCTTTCTTTTGATTACAGAAACATATATCAATTTACTTCTCCGTACAATACAGTACAGATATCCCCCTTTTCCGAAAACTCGCTTTACCCCACATCGCTTTTATGAAAGACCTACATTAATACCTGCTTTCCCCAACCGAAAGAAATCCAAAGAGCATTTTCCTTTTACCGTTACAGAAGCAGCGCGCACCCCAGGCAGCGAGAGTGGGGCTGCCAAGTTCCTTCCCGGGAACTACCCTCAGCATCTCAACATCAAGCCGCAATAGCTTTGAACTGTGTCTGTGAGTATTTGTGTTTTATCTCAAATTATTTTGCGAATCAGCTAGCAAGTTTTGCCCAAATGTAACCGAAAAGCCTAAGACAGTTCGTAAGAGTATTACACTTAGCGTACAAATGGACGTTATAAAGCGTTTCGATCGTGCTAAACGAAACAAAGATACTGTGCATGCGCTGAACTTGAATGCGCCCAGCATTCGTACTATTTACAAGCACAGAGAATGAATCTTTAAAGCTGCAGAAGTTAATATTCGCTCTGCTAGTAGTAAAGTTGACTCTTTTGGTCGACATCCAGTAATAGATAAAATGTGTATTTATCAATATTCTGTGTATTTATCTTATCATTCTTGATTTTATATTAGTGTTATTTTAGGTTTCCTGAGTTGTTTGGTATGATTTGGTAGGTTATTTTTTGGGTCAAGGAACGCTCAAAGAATTTTCCCATATATTGGGTTTCTGCGAATGAAATGTCCGGCAAAGGACCAGCACACATGGACGGCGAGAACGGAAAAGTAGGGCAACTTACCTAGGCAAAATAATCCCTAAGGCATCGACACATAGTTGCCATCTGTCCGGGAAGGCCATGACCCTGGAACGAAAAACGTCTTGTGGCTGGGACCCGAAGAAGTCATCAACTGCACTTTGAACCTCGTTGTCTGTCGTGAACTGTTTCCCGGGCAGGAAGTGATCCAGGCGACAAAACAGATGACAGTCTGTCGGAGACAAGTCCGGGTAATAGGCAGGATGAGGTAGTGCTTCATAGCCCAAGGCACTTAGTGTCAGCATCGTTCGTTGTGCGACATCAGGGGGAGCGTTGTCCTGGAGCAGAAGAACACCATGTCTGTTCACCAAAGCCGGTAATTTCTGCAGACATATCCGGTGCTTCTGGTGTAATTCAACACAATAACGTTCTGCAGCGACGATTTGGCTTCTTGCCAAAAAAACTCCGATGAATTATACCGGGCCGCCCCGGTGGCGCAGTGGTCTAAGGCGTTCGCCTCTGATCATTCGTCCGTGAGGGGTCCGGGTTCGAATCCCGGTGAGGCATGGATGTTGTGTTTGATTTACGGCACTGGCTCTCTCCCTTCCCTGGAACCAGTGACCCTAAATTAGGGACGGGCGACTGCTTATAGCCCATTGAGTTGCTCACGGTGGTCGTTAAACTACCAATCAAAAAAAAAAAAATTATCCCGGCTGCGGACCACCAGACCAGGGGCATCATCTTCTTTGTGTGTGGACTTAGGATGCCGTCGAGCAGGCTGTGCGTTGGTTAACCATTGCGCAAATGGTTTCGGATTATCATAAAGGACCCACGTCTCGTCACAGGTGACGTTTCTATGCAATAGATGTTCCCGTTTATTCTTGTCAAGCAGCGACGTGCAGACTTCCAAACGCCTAGTCTTGTTGGCAGTTGTCAACTTATGCGACAGCCAAATGTCCAGCTTTTTGACAATACCCAACGCAGCTAGACGCCGAACAACTGTCGTGTGGTGGACACCTACCTTTGCCGCTACCTTACGACATGCTTTCCGGGGTCACCTTCAACCACACATAACAGAACATCGTCAGAAACAGCAACAGGTCGGTGACCACGTGACAGGTCGGGGACCACATGACAGCTCGGTGACCACGTGACAGCTCGGTGACTACGTGCTGCGTTTTGCAGGTCCGTATCTCCGTTCCGAAACTTCGCAAACCATTGTCGAATGGTTCGTTCGTTGGCTGCGTTCTCCCCAAGCGCTTTGTTAACGTTTCGAGCAACAATTCCTGCAAAATAGCCCAGTTTAAATTCATACAAGAAGATGATTTTCAAATCCGGTATCTGCATGTTTCCTTTACAAGCCACGTCACGTCCAAACAAACCACTTCTGAACCTTGTCCTTCACACACGTGCTAGCTATTTATAGTAACTCTGTGACGTAATACACGCAACACCTGTGGGAGGATTCCATTCCGCTGTGGTGGGGGCCTGTTTCCACTGCTCGTTCGCGCCGGACATTTCATTCGCACCAACCCATAAACTAATGATAAATGCCTCTTCGCTTTACGCCATTACTGTTTACGAAAGGTTTCACAGGGACGCTCAACTTTCGAACAGCGAGGGAAGAGTGCATATCCTACTCATAATTTCAGAAACACTTGAACAACGCTGGCTCAGAAGCAAATTCATATACACTATCTACAAACAAGTAATTCGACACCTGTGATAGCAAAGGAAAATGAAGTTTATTCACCTTCAATAGCTGGTGGAGCCTCCACAAGCGGCGATTACAGGTGCGACCCTCCGGGGCATACTCTCAACCAGGCGTTGTACGACGGCTAGCGGTATTTTCTTCCACTCTGCTTGGAGAAGACGGGTCAGTTCCTTCACCGATTTCGGACGGTGGGGACACCCCTTAAGTCGACGCTCCAACTCGTCCCAGAGGCGCTCGATAGAGTTAAGGTTCGGGCTCTGCGCAGGACAGTCCATTCGATTAACCCCATTGTCACCATAAAAGCCATGGTGGACCTCGCAACATGATAGGTGGCATTGTCATCCTGAAAGTAACATGGGTCTACCCCGTAAAACTGCCACAACGTAGGAAGCGCATGGTCATCCAAAATGGTGCAGTAGGTCTCGGCGTTGAGTCTACCAGGAATTGCGACCAAGAGTTCCGTGTCATACCATTAGAAACCCCCCTATAGCATAATTCCGCCGCCTCCGAACTTCACAGTTGGCACAATACCTTCCGGCAGGAGGCGTTCTCCAGGCAGACGCCGAACTCAGACCCTGCCATCCGAACGCTAGAGCGTGGACCTTGATTCGTCGCTCCAGAGGACCTGTTTCCACTGTTCAACGGTCCACTGTAGACGTTCTTTGCACCACGTTAGCCGAGCAGCGCTATTGGACTTGGTGATCAAAGCCTTGTGGGCGGCAGCACGTCCATGATAACCGAGTAGATGGGCTTCTTTACGGATGATATTCATCGAAAGAACACTCCCGGATGCCTGTTGAAACTCCTCGCGTATGTGGCTCATCGATTAGGTGCGGGTCTTCCGAATTTCTCTGGCCAACACCCGTCGGTCTCTAACTCCCAGTTTTGTGGGTCTGCCTGGTCGGGGCACTTTCCGACAGTCACCTCTCATCTTCCATTTGCCAATAACGCAGGCCACTGTCGATGTTGGGTACCTCAACTAGCTGAATATGTCACGTTTGGATCGGCCATTTCTGTGATACCCGACGATAACACCTTTCTCGAAATCAGAGAGCTTCGAACTGCGTGGCATTTTGCATGCGACTGGTTGCGTTGTTGTTTCCCCCACGATATTTAACGGCGGCGGCCGTGACGTGTATCAAGACCGCAAATATCGTCAATTGCAGGGGTGTCCAATTACTTGTTGGTAGGTAGTGTATTTTTTATGGCATCCGACCAACGCCAGGGCCCTTTGACAGTAACACAGGGTTTGTACAGAATAATTTGAACACCACGCTCAGAAACGTGACTTCTAATGCACCTGCGTACCTCACAATACGCAAAGGTGTCCACCACTTTTTGGTTGTGGTAGCTATGTTTAGAACCTCTGCTTAAGTGCATTTAAAGTGTCTTGTAAACTTTCTTTCAGGGTGACGACCAAATGAGTGACCTAACGGACTTCGAAAGAGGGCTAATGTTGGTAGCCGACTAGCTGGTGCCTCCGTGACAACAGTCGCCAGGGTAGTGGGTGTATCGAGAGCTACTGTGTACTGTGTCTAGCGTCACGCCAGCATATCGTGTTCTTTGCTAAAACTCGTCTGTGAAACACGAGAGCGGCCATAAAACGTCCCTGACTGATAGAGACAGGAGAGCATTAAAGAGGATTGTTACCCGTAATAAGAAGACCACGGGGCCGAAACTTAGAGCAGAGGTCAATCTGCATCTCCAGACACCAGTACCTACGAAAACAGCGTGCAAGGAACTTCATAAACAAGATATTAATGGCAGTGCTGCTATTGTAAAACCTTTGGTGACCTGGGTGAAAGCACAACAGCGACGGCAGTGTTGCCAGGAGCATAAAACATGAACTACCGATGCATGGAAGCATATAATGTGGTCAGGTGAATCCACATGCACAATATAGCTTACAATATAACGTGTTTACGTGTAGAGACCAACGTCAGAAGCATACAACCCAGACTGTCTGCTTCCAACAGTGCAGCTTGGTACTGGTTCTGTCATGCTCTGGGAGGTCATATCGTGGTTTCAGCAGGTCCCCTGATCACCTTGAAAGGACGGATGACTGGCAGAGCCTATGAAATACCTTTGGCCGACCAAGTGCATTCAATGGCTCAGATATGGTTTCTTGCAGGGGATGCCATCTATCAAGATGATAACGCCCGAATTGACAGAGCTCGGAATGTCCAATCATGGATTGAGGTAGATGTGGACGAACTTTCACACTTTCCTTGGCCTCTCCAATCACCAGACTTAAAAATCATCGAGCCAGTGTGGTCGGTGTTGGAAAACAGAGTAAGATGCCGTTATCCTCATCCTGCATCTCGCAAGGACCAAGAGCAGTTTCTGCATGAAGAATGGTGTAACATCCCACTAACCACCATCCAGGATTTGTATGCGTCCATTCCAAGGAGGATTCAGGCTGTTTTGAATGCCAAAGGTGGTCCCACACCTTAGTAAGTACATAAAACGATTTCCTAGGTGTTCACATTCGGTCCAACCGCTGTAAATAAAAGAATATATGAGTTAGCGTGCTCCATCACTGGGAACAATTATATTTAGATATGAATTATTGCAAGTTAATGCATACTTTAACTTTGTCTCTAGCTTGATCACAGCACTATATGTAAAATGAAATTACAGAAAGGTATGGTCAAGGTATAACTCTCATTATCAACAAGTATTATGTTCTGCCTTTATTTTTCTCATCTTTCCTTAATAAACACATGATTATAAAATTAAAGTTTATATCTGTTTCTGAAAACCTTTGTTCTCTCGTAGTGGTTCGAATGGCCTGTTGGAAGACCAGTGGAAAGCCAAGAAATCTTAGAAATCCATCTACTAAATTATAACAAGTACTTCAGCAATAAGTTAGTACAATCTTTTTTTTTTTATTTTAAAAATCCGTGTCGTATGCTATACACAGTCGTAACAGAATAGCATTACCACTTCCCTAAGAATGGGAATAACCACACTTGGCCCGGATGATATCGGCGAGACAGCGTGGCATGGACGCAAGGAGACCCTGAAAGGTTGTCCGAGGCACACGTGCCCATTCGGACTGCAGTAGAACCCGGAACTCTCGGAGATGACGTGGTTGTGGGTCGACACGTCGAACCTGTCGATCCAAATAGTTCCACAAGTGTTCTATGGGATTAAGATCGGGCGATTTCGCCGCCCAAGAGAGAAAGGAGACATCGCTGTTGTGTTCCTGGAAACAGTCACGCACCCCTTTAGCGACGTGGCCCGGAGACACCTGCTGGTAGACACCATCACCACCATGGTAAACGTCAAACATGAAGGGATGCATGTAGTCAGCGAGGATGGACAGGAAGCCATTGGTGTTCAGGGACCCATCCAGTAGTTCCAGTGGTTCCAGGTCATGCCAGGAAAACATTCCCCAGACATTCACACTGCTACCGCTGGCCTGTGCTTGATCGACAGGCGTGTCCGGGTTTTGGTTCTCGTGTGTCTGACGCCATATCCACCACCCCTGTCACTTCCATGTAGTAGAGACCTCTATTCCTCGGAGAAAGCAATCTTCTCCCACTCTTCCACAACCCAATGACGGTAGTTCAACGAGAGCTGCAGGAGTAGTTGCCTATGGACCTGAGTTAACATGGACGCCTTGACGTAGCGTCGACTGAGGAGTCCCATGCGTAACAGGGTTTACTCTACTGTTTTTGGGTACACGTACATAGGTGTCCCAGAGTTCATTGGAGTGGTAAATTGCTGCATTGCCCCGTGTTGATTCTCCTTTACCAATCGACCGAGGCGACGTCCTCCTCTGGGGTCGATGGCCTTTGGGCTCCACCGTCATGACATCGGGAGGTACTCGCTGTGCCAGCGGTGCGTTCTTGGTACACCCTTACTACAACACCTCGCAAACAGCTCACGAAGTCTGCTGTTTCTGATATGCTTCCACCCTTGCCGGGGTAGCCGATGATCATTCCTTTTTGGACGATGTCCATTGTGCTCACGCTACAAACTGTGGCTCATCTGTCCTGGCCGGCCGCTTATATCTCCGTGTGTTCGACCTTGTCACGTGTACTCTGTGACGCGCTTGGGTGAGTACACTGTGATTCCCGGGGTGGTCATGCTATTCTGATACGACCATGTATGTGTTTCAGGAAAGTGACTGCAACTTTTTTGTAGTAAACGAAATTTATAATTCCACCTTATAAAATATATAACCTATGTTCGAAAACTTTCAGGACTGACGCAAGTACGCAAAAAATTACCATATTCAAAATTAATGCTTGTCTCCTTTAGAATACTGCCCTTCTGAGTCAGTACACAGGCAGATCCAGAAAACAGTTCTGGAAGGCACTTTCGAGGATGTTTGCAACTGTCAGGATGTTTGGAACTTTCACTTTTAGGCACTTTCGAGGATGTTTGGGACTTTCATGAGATAGTTTCAGGATGTTTCAAGGATGTTTGAGACTTTCAGGATGTTTCGAGGATGTTTGGGGCTTTCACTTTTAGGCTCTTTCGAGGATGTTTGAGATTTTCACTTTTAGGCACTTTCGAGAATGTTTGTCACGGCTACTTGGATAGATGTAATGACTGAATGATACTGCGAGTGGGTAACCCTCCATTCAGCACCTTGTCACTTGGTTTGTGGATCATACTGCAGGTATCATGTTTCATCTCCTCGAATAGTCTGGAGAAAAAATCACGATTCGTACCTGCAGTGCTCATCGGGACAAATCGATGAATGATCCTCCTTTTGTCATTATTCAGATTGCGGGATACCAATCTGGCATGAAGTTTTCGTTTTCCCCGATCCTCTCGTAGAATCTTATGACAGATAAACTTATTGATATCCAAAGACTCAGCCAAAGGTCTAACTGATGTAATTCGGTGATCTTTCCTTAACTGATTTCGAACCTCTTCGATTTTTTCAGCTTTCCGCACACAGGAGGAACGCTCAGATCTCGGCTCATTCATCATCATCAAAGTATTCCCGCCCGTTATGAAACCGTGCATACAACTCTGCTGGGGGACCATGCTGTGTCTCCAGACACTTCCTTTCTTTGACATTATCATACCATGCTTATCAAAGATGAGATTCACAGAAAAGGAAGTGAAGAAAAGATGAGATTCACAGAAAAGGAACTGAAGAAAAGATGAGATTCACATAAAAGGAACTGAAGAAAAGATGAGATTCACAGAAAAGGAACTGAAGAAAAGATGAGATTCACAGAAAAGGAACTGAAGAAAAGATGAGATTCACAGAAAAGGAACCGAAGAAAAGATGAGATTCACAGGAAAGGAAGTGAAGAAAAGATGAGATTCACAGGAAAGGAAGTGAAGAAAAGATGAGATTCACAGAAAAGGAACTGAAGAAAAGATGAGATTCACAGAAAAGGAACTGAAGAAAAGATGAGATTCACAGAAAAGGAACTGAAGAAAAGATGAGATTCACAGAAAAGGAACTGAAGAAAAGATGAGATTCACAGAAAAGGAAGTGAAGAAAAGATGAGATTCACAGAAAAGGAAGTGAAGAAAAGATGAGATTCACAGGAAAGGAAGTGAAGAAAAGATGAGATTCACAGAAAAGGAACTGAAGAAAAGATGAGATTCACAGGAAAGGAACTGAAGAAAAGATGACATTCACAGGAAAGGAACTGAAGAAAAGATGACATTCACAGAAAAGGAACTGAAGAAAAGATGAGATTCACAGAAAAGGAACTGAAGGAAAGATGAGATTCACAGAAAAGGAACTGAAGAAAAGATGAGATTCACAGAAAAGGAACTGAAGAAAAGATGAGATTCACAGAAAAGGAACTGAAGAAAAGATGAGATTCACAGAAAAGGAACTGAAGAAAAGATGAGATTCACAGAAAAGGAACTGAAGAAAAGATGAGATTCACAGGAAAGGAAGTGAAGAAAAGATGACATTCACAGGAAAGGAACTGAAGAAAAGATGACATTCACAGAAAAGGAACTGAAGAAAAGATGACATTCACAGAAAAGGAACTGAAGGAAAGATGAGATTCACAGAAAAGGAAGTGAAGAAAAGATGAGATTCACAGGAAAGGAACTGAAGAAAAGATGAGATTCACAGGAAAGGAACTGAAGAAAAGATGACATTCACAGGAAAGGAACTGAAGAAAAGATGAGATTCACAGAAAAGGAACTGAAGGAAAGATGAGATTCACAGAAAAGGAAGTGAAGAAAAGATGAGATTCACAGAAAAGGAACTGAAGAAAAGATGAGATTCACAGAAAAGGAACTGAAGAAAAGATGAGATTCACAGAAAAGGAACTGAAGAAAAGATGAGATTCACATGAAAAGGAACTGAAGAAAAGATGAGATTCACAGGAAAGGAAGTGAAGAAAAGATGAGATTCACAGAAAAGGAACTGAAGAAAAGATGAGATTCACAGGAAAAGGAACTGAAGAAAAGATGAGATTCACAGGAAAGGAACTGAAGAAAAGATGAGATTCACAGAAAAGGAACTGAAGAAAAGATGAGATTCACATGAAAGGAACTGAAGGAAAGATGAGATTCACAGAAAAGGAACTGAAGAAAAGATGAGATTCACAGAAAAGGAAGTGAAGAAAAGATGAGATTCACAGAAAAGGAACTGAAGAAAAGATGAGATTCACAGAAAAGGAACTGAAGAAAAGATGAGATTCACAGAAAAGGAACTGAAGAAAAGATGAGATTCACAGAAAAGGAACTGAAGAAAAGATGAGATTCACAGGAAAGGAAGTGAAGAAAAGATGAGATTCACAGAAAAGGAACTGAAGAAAAGATGAGATTCACAGGAAAGGAACTGAAGAAAAGATGACATTCACAGAAAAGGAACTGAAGGAAAGATGACATTCACAGAAAAGGAACTGAAGAAAAGATGAGATTCACAGAAAAGGAACTGAAGGAAAGATGAGATTCACAGGAAAAGGAACTGAAGAAAAGATGAGATTCACAGAAAAGGAACTGAAGAAAAGATGACATTCACAGAAAAGGAACTGAAGGAAAAGATGAGATTCACAGAAAAGGAACTGAAGAAAAGATGAGATTCACAGAAAAGGAACTGAAGAAAAGATGAGATTCACAGAAAAGGAACTGAAGAAAAGATGAGATTCACAGGAAAGGAACTGAAGAAAAGATGACATTCACAGGAAAGGAACTGAAGAAAAGATGACATTCACAGGAAAGGAACTGAAGAAAAGATGACATTCACAGAAAAGGAACTGAAGGAAAGATGAGATTCACAGAAAAGGAAGTGAAGAAAAGATGAGATTCACAGGAAAGGAAGTGAAGAAAAGATGAGATTCACAGGAAAGGAACTGAAGAAAATATGACATTCACAGAAAAGGAACTGAAGAAAAGATGACATTCACAGAAAAGGAACTGAAGGAAAGATGAGATTCACAGAAAAGGAAGTGAAGAAAAGATGAGATTCACAGAAAAGGAGCTGAAGAAAAGATGAGATTCACAGAAAAGGAACTGAAGAAAAGATGAGATTCACAGAAAAGGAACTGAAGAAAAGATGAGATTCACATGAAAGGAAGTGAAGAAAAGATGAGATTCACAGGAAAGGAAGTGAAGAAAAGATGAGATTCACAGAAAAGGAACTGAAGAAAAGATGAGATTCACAGAAAAGGAACTGAAGAAAAGATGAGATTCACAGAAAAGGAACTGAAGAAAAGATGAGATTCACAGAAAAGGAAGTGAAGAAAAGATGAGATTCACAGAAAAGGAACTGAAGAAAAGATGAGATTCACAGGAAAGGAAGTGAAGAAAAGATGAGATTCACAGAAAAGGAACTGAAGAAAAGATGAGATTCACAGAAAAGGAAGTGAAGAAAAGATGAGATTCACAGAAAAGGAACTGAAGAAAAGATGAGATTCACAGGAAAGGAAGTGAAGAAAAGATGAGATTCACAGAAAAGGAACTGAAGAAAAGATGAGATTCACAGAAAAGGAACTGAAGAAAAGATGAGATTCACAGAAAGGGAACTAAAGAAAAGATGAGATTAGTCGCTTTAATGGCCATCACCAGCAGGGAACACAGTTGCCATGGTAAACTAATGGTAAACTAAAAACCGTCTAAGCACGATATATGAGATGAAAATAAGTTAAAATACTTGATTTCAATTAAAATACAAGTGAAATATTTCGGACCCCGCCTGCAGGGTCCGTCTTCAGACTAAAAGGCAAATGGAATAAGGTCGCCAAAGACGCAGTTTTTTTAAGTATATTGTGAGGGAACGAATCATGATCTGCGCATGTCCACAATTAAATCGAACGTTGTCATAGTGATTTGAGATACACTTAAAAGTTGTAACATATGATAATATCAGCATTGCAATACACACAATGAACTTAAGTGTAATGCACCACTGCAATGTGAAGTAAAGATGTAATTATTAATGTATACAGGTAAATCTTTCAGTCCAAAATAAAGTTCCAATATATGGAGACCCTTTTAGTGATGTCAACTAGTCACAGAGCTACAACTTCAGTGCCAATCTCCACGGGAACGGTATGAATATAGGGTTTTCGTCGTTATAGCAGACGGTGTTCATTTTATGAATATAAAGGCTCTCAGTGAACAACAGATGAGATTTAGATGAAGGGGCGGCGATAATAGAAGTTTTTTCCCCATAATGGTTCGTCGGTCCGATTAAAAACTTGCCGGACTAATTCTGTGAAAGTTGCGCCATTTTTATTGCCCTATTGATGTTCTAACAATCGGACTTTCACTTTCCGAGCTGTGGATCCAATATAGCAGGTATTCTCCTCATTGGTGATACGATACTTAAAAGGGATTTTATAAATGTAGAGTAGATCTTCTGGTCTATCTCGGTCCTTTCTGAAGATTGAAAATAGGTTTTGAGTCTTGAGTTCAAAGTTAATGCCAAAGGGTCGACAAGCCAATTGAAGGGAACTGGAAATGTTAGGGTTCAACGACATTGAATCCATGAATCTGAATGAGTGAGATTCACGAAGTAAGGAAGAAGAATGGGTCCGAAGATATATCCGATTCATACGTTAAATTAAATGCCTGGAGTAGCCAAATGACGTAGCAATGTCCTTGATAGTATTAAGTTCGACATTTCGAATGGCATAGGTCGAAGAGTGAGTGTAAGCCCTTTCGACCAGAAAGGAGAAAGCGGAAAGTTTATAAAAAGTAGTATGACTAGAATCATTTGGAATGAGAATGGGGAGTAAAGAGTGTTTCCTGTAAATACTGAAAGAGATAGAAGAAGAATTACGAATAGGAAGTAAATCCAGAAAGGGGAGCCGACCATTAATCTCAACTTCGGTGGTAATTTCAATGAAGGATAGGATGAAGAAAAAGAATTGGCAAACGATTCTAATTCTGAAAGGGTGGAGGGCCAAAAGACCAGAATATCATTCACATACCTCATAAATAGGAGTGGTTTTATACGACATGTGTACAGAAATCTAGTTTCCAGGTCCTGCAAAAGGAGTTCGGCGAGAAGAGGAGAAAGTGATGACTCCATAGTGGAGCCCAAACATTGACGATAAATATTATTGTTAAACCTAAAATACGAGTGTTTATGGATTAATTTTAAGGCAGAAAGAATAGCTTGAATTTCTGAATCAGAAAGGTGAAAAATGAGAAGAGAGTTTGAGAGCAACTAATTCGTGAACAACGGGGACCGGAATACTAGGAAAGAGGGATTAAACATCAAGCGAAGCCATCAAAACAGAGATGGAATTCGAACAAGAAAAGGCCTTAATCCTTTCAAGGGCCTCCCTGGAATTCGAAATAGAATATTCGGGTGAAGCCACTAGACCATGAAGGGATAAAGTAAGAGCTTTCTCCAGGGGGCAGGTGGGCCTAGCGAAGGCTGAAACAAGGTGTCTAATGGGCAAGTTGGCTTTATGTGTTTTAAGTTTGCCGAAAAGCTCTAGAACCCGTGTTCTCAGAGGCGGATGCCTCTAGCTGGAAATAGCAGTGGGGAGAGAAACCTAGTGGTAGGATCCTTGGATACTATCTGGTGGTCAATTTCAGAGATTGCAGTGGCCATCTTAGCATTATAATAAGTGGTATTGAAAATTAGAATCTGGTTGGTCTTGTCTGCCGAAACGATCGAAATGTCTGGGTTTTGTCACAATAACTTGAGTTCTCTTAGTTCCTCGATTAGTGCTGGCGGCGTGTTGCTTCTAGAAGAAAACTAACTTCTTGAAACACTCCAGAATTTTTAGATTCTTGTTCTGTAATTAGGAGAAACTTGATTATTGCCTCAACAGTAGGAATGTTCCGAAGTTCCAAGGTATTAGGCCTAGGATAAACGAATTTAGCTTCATGATTGAGGGCTCTCACTTAAATAGGATTGAGATTAATGTCACTTAAGTTCAAAAACATGGAGAAAGATAATTCTCGTACACATACCTTATTAGACCTGTGTACAGTTAGTCTTAAACTGACCTCGAGAGACATCAGAAACCGGAGTTCCTTGATATGCGCAGAAGTACGACGTTCGACTTCCGATTCCGATATAGCAGTTACCGTGATCAAGTGTCGGTTGAAGAGAATTGGATGGTAAACCCTAGAAAGTTTTGGGTATGCCGTTTATACCTTGCTACTCAAACTGTTCATTAAACTTCTTTTTAATCAAATCCCAGCAGGTAGTCTCTTGTTTTCTGCTGCAGAGATAATTCGAGAGTCCCTCCAGAAGCGGGGATGTGGATTTTTTTATATATCTTTGGATCCACAGTTGCCATGAATGCGTGAAATTGGTCCGCAGTGATGTTCAGATACCAGACAGCTATCAGGGATTGTGCTATTGGGATAATGGGACCAAAAATGTCCCAAGAAAACATCACCCACAGCATGAAATCCTGTTTCCGCCCTACAGTGCATCTAGGTGCCATACCCTCCGTTGGTAATCGGCGTATCCGCGCTCGGCCGTCTACGTGATGCACCACAAATCTTAATTCTTCAGACCAGGCCTCTTGCTTCGAATCAACCAAAGTCCAATCTCGATTATCTTTAACCCATTTCATGCGTTGTTGGCGATGACGTGCGGTAAGCATGGGAACCCGGCTGGGTCTTCGGCTACGCAGGCCCAGACGGCTTCGATGAACTGTGTGTTGTGACACATTGCACTGATCACCACTGTTGTAGTATAACGAAGTAAATTTCTCCGTCATTTCTGTCCACGCCAGGATTCGAACCCGGATCCCCTCATTCCGGAATAAGTCACTCTACCAATTGAGCTACGCGGACGTTTGTTCTGACTACTATCTGCCTTTATGTCGTGTGCGTCCTGCTGGCAGGTACGTCACATCTCCCTCCCCCCCCCGAAAGAGGGCCGGGGGCATGGCCCACGGGTCAGCCGTGGCCATGAATCGTTGCAGGCAGCCATTCAGTGTAGAACGTGCACTTGAGAACTCCCTGTCAATCTGGTGTGTTTAATGCAACGTCACACACATTTATTTTTCGAAGCGCTGGAGAAGGGATTCTCTGATTTTTCCTATCTCGCGGTGTGGAAATAACATCACACCATTGCGAGATTTTGAACGGTCGGGTCATCCGGATAGTTCGGGCGCCATTATAACGAAGGAAATTTCTCCGTCATTTTTATCCGACGCCATGATTCGAACCCGGATCCCCTCATTCCGGAATAAGTCGCTCTACCAATTGAGCTACGCGGACGTTTATTGTGATTCCTATCTGCCTTTATGTCGTGTGCGTTCTGCTGGCAGGTATGTCACATCTCCTGGTACGTTACAGTAGCTGTGAGTGATTTGTTGCATTGTGGCTCTGACGTCGCTGTGAACAATGCGCGACAGTCTCCGTTCCCCTATGGCATCAATGAGCTACGGAAGACCCACGGCCGGACGACGATGCATCGTTTGGTCACCTGTGCACCTCTTTTGATACGTACTCACTACAGTGGCACGTGAACAACCCACAAGTCGCGCCGTTTTTGAGATCGTAGTTCCGAGTCGCAGGGCCATCACAATTTGTTCTTCATCAAACTCCGATAAATCGGCAGCTTTTCCTCATTCAGACTCCTAACACTCTACTAACCGAAAGCCGGTCCTGAGTTTGCATATATACTGATCTGTAAGCTTCACTTGTGCGACCGTTCGGTGTCCAGGCGGGCTTATTTATCTAGTATGGGGATGGTCATAATGTAATGTCTGATCGGCGTATGCTTTTCAAAGAAAACCATTGGGAAGTTGATTTACACTCATTAAACAAATACAGAGAATGCTGTCTTGTTGCAAAAGCATTCCTAGAGTCCTTAAAGAATTCACAAAATGCTGTCGTATTAGACAAGTTGTTGTAGAGTCTTTAATTGGAACACAGAATGTTCCCGATTGGAATAGTTTGTCTGGAAACTTTAATGGATACAAAGAATACTTGCATGTTGGCAGAGTGCGCCTGAAGCCTTTGGTAAACACACAGAATGCTGTTATATTGAATAGTTTATCTGGAATCTTTAATGAATACACAGAATGCTGCCGTGTTGGATATGTTTGCTTTGCGTCTTTAGTAACAGCAAAGAATTTTATCTTGTTGGAAAAGTATATCTAGAGCCCTATAATAAAACAGTTGTACTGAAAAACGTGCTGAATTAGGTTGCATCAGAAACATTAAATTATACGCATCGTGTGAACGAATTTTATTCATCCCAAGCGTTCCCGCTGCTGTTAATTCAGATAAATTCACTCCTAGGATATGTGTTTAACTGTTTCGGATAGGCAGTCAGGTATATTTTACTATATCTGCGTTTTACTCATAATTTCCACGCAATCCAAGATATGGAAAGTTGTTGCAGTATCAAATGACATATGATTTAATACATCTGGTCCTTGTAAAAGGAAATATCAAATTGATATTCACAAAAATATTTTAGTAAAGTTAGTTTCAATGATCAATGTCTGAAGTAAATTAATTTCGGCACTGCTTGCTAGTCGTGCGGTGCTCATGATGCAGGTATATTCCTAGAAAAAAGCAAATGCACACGGAAATTATGGACGAAACATTCCGCACAAATACTCGGAAGAACTATAGCATTACTAACACGGCAATCACATCCAATAGCCTCAATTGCTTACTCTACTCTTGACCAAGTAACACCATTTCAGAAAACCTGAAAACCATCCCTGTACCGTGACGATATGGTTTTTAGGATTTGTGAATTATTTTAACATGTTGAATAATGAACTTGGTAATTCAGGCTGTTCTGATTGTCGTGCATTTAGTAAGCACATGCATTCTTCTCGCACTTCAATTTACGGTACCACCTTTTAAATTTCAACATGTGCTGCAAGTACCAGATCTTAGAATTCCTTTTGATGAGTTATAAAGAATACTCCCGCAATGAGTACCAGTTGTATTTGTTTGTTTACTTTTAAAAGTCTATCTCTTTAGCCACTTTATTCTGTACATGACATTCCAGCTGCCGGTACTTTATCAATATCACTTTATCAGCGGCTGACACTAAATAAAATGAAGAAGAAGAACAATGTGGATTTATAGCAGGTAGAACGTGCATAGATAACATATTTTGTCTTAAACAAGTAATAGAAAAGAGTATAGCAACTGAAGAAGCACATTGTGACGTGCCTACCCCGCAGGACGCACACGACATAAAGGCAGCAAGAACGAACGTCCACGTAGCTCAGTTGGTAGATCGACTTGTTCCGGAATAAGTGGACTCGGATTCGATTCCCGGAGTGGACTAAAAATGACGGAGAAATTTACTTTGTTATAATGGCGCCCGAACTTCCCGGATGACCCAGCCGTTAAAGATCCCGCAATGGTGTGATGTTCTTTCCACACCGCGAGATAGGAATAATTACAGAATCCTTTCTCCAGCGCTTCAAAAATAAATGTGTGTGACGTTGCATTCCACACAGTAGATTGACTGGGAGTTCTCAAGTGCACGTTCTACAGCGGATGGCTGCCTGCAACGATTCATGGTCACGGCTGACCCGTGGGCCATGTCCCCGGCCCTCTTTCGGGGGAGGGATGTGACGTGCCTGCCCCGCAGGACACACAAGACATAAAGGCAGCAAGAACGAACGTCCGCGTAGCGTAGTTGTTAGAGCGACTTGTTCCGGAATAAGTGGACTCGGGTTCGATTTCCGGCGTGGACCAAAAATGACGGTGAAATTTACTTCGTTATAACATTTATTATTCATAGACCTAGCAAAAGCATATGATAATATACCTATTATAAAATTATGGAAACATTAAATAAACACCAATATTAATACTACGGTTATCAAAGCAGTCAAATAACTTTATCAGGGATCAATAACAAAAACAGAAATGGGTAAGAAAGCTTCAAAAGGATTCCTAGTGACTAAAGGATTAAGACTGGGATGCCTCAAATCTCCAACATTATTTAAAATTTATGTGGAAAAGGCTTTGAAAGAATGGAAAAGGAAGTGTCGAACAGTGGGGATTAATTTGAATGGAAAAGGAAGTGTCGAACAGTGGGGATTAATTTGAATGGAACGATGGTATTTACTTCATAATTTGCTGATGATGAGATAATTTTTGCAGGAGATATATTTGATTTGGAGTTTATGACTAGAAAAATAAAGGAAGAATATGAAAAATTGGGATTGACTATGAATTTAAATAAAACAAAATATTTATGCCATTGAGAGTAATGAAACAAGCCTACAGCTAGAAGGCAACGAAGAAATTGAAAGATGTGATCATTATAAATACCTAGGTGTTAAAATTACACAAGAAGACAGAGGTGCAATGGAATTAAGAAATAGAATTGCGCAGGGAAGAAAAGCTGTTAAACGCCTGAATGGAATATGGTGGAGTGAAGAAACAACAAAAAAAAAAAGGAAATGGGGTATTTATAATAGTATGGTTAAGTGCATCTTACTATATGGGTCCGAGGCCTGGCGATTAACAAAAGCGGACAGAAAGAAAATAACAGCTGTATAGGTGGATGCATTAAGAAGCTCATGTAGACTGTCAAAAGGAAAGAAAATAGCAAATGAAAGGATTAAAGAATCGAAGGAAACAATTTTAGAAGACATACAGAAGAGCAATTTCGTTGGTTTGTTCATGTTAAAAGAATGGCCAATGAAAGACTGCCTAAAATTGCAATGGAATCTAAATGAAACAAACGAAACAATGGGGTCCAACCTAGAAGAATATGGTCTGATAGAGTGCTTAGTCAAAAGAACCTGATGGAAGAATGGTGCTCAGATAGAGAAAGACGGAAAAAAACTCTTAGAGATCAGAAGGCGACGTCAGACACCATAAACCGATTATCTATCTATCTATCTATATATCATCATCATCATCATTGTCAACCATTATCAATCCACTGCTGGACGAAGGTCTCCCCAAGTTTCCTCCACAACGGTCTGTCTTGTGCCAGTCTCCTCCATGTCACCCCTGCATACTTTCGAATTTCATCCACCCATCTCCTATGTGGTCTTCTTCTGGGTCTTTTCCTGTCCCTTGGAATCCAATCTAAAATTCCGACTGTCCATCGATGATCTGTCCTTCTGGCAGTATGTCCAGCCCATTGCCATTTCAGGGATTTAACTCTGATCATGATGTCTTCCACTTTTGTCATTTTTCGGATCCACGAGTTCCTCTTCTTATCTCTCCTGGTTACACCAAGCATGCACCTCTCCATGCTGCTTTGAGTTGTCTGCAGCCTTTGTATGTCTCTTTTAGTTAAGGTCCACGTCTCTGCACCATACGTAAGCACTGAAAGGATGCATTGATCAAACACTTTTCTTTTAAGACATAATGGAATATTGCTCTTGAAAATTATGCTGTTTCTTCCAAAAGCTCTCCAGGCAAGTTTTGTACGCCGATTAATTTCTTCATCAATGTGACCCTCACTTGATATCTGCTGTCCAAGATAAACGTACGTGTCTGTTATCTCCAGCTTTTCTCCATCAATCGATAAATCTTCATTTCTTGTAAAAGCATTGAACATTACTTTTGTCTTCTGAAAGTTCATTTTTAATCCCACTTCTTACTCTTGTCAGCAAGTTCCTGGATCATACTCTGCAGCTCTGATGGGGTAGTTGCAAAAATGACTACGTCATCAGCAAAACGAAGGTGGGTTAGATAATCTCCATTAATCTTTATCCCCTTGTTTTCCCAGCTCAGCGACTGAAAAACACCCTCCAATGTGGCATTAAAGAGCTTCGGAGATATGGTGTCACCTTGTCTCACTCCCTTTCCAATTTTTACGTGTGTTGTATTTTCAAACAGCCTAATCTTTGCATTTGCATTTTCATAGATGTTATTAATAATATTAATGTATGCATCTTCAATACCGCAGGTTTTCAGAGCCATTGTAACTGCTGATGGTTTCACCGAATCAAAGGCTTTTTCATAATCGATAAAAGCCATGCACAATGGAAGTTCATATTCCCTCGCTCTTTCAATTAGTTCTCTCAGCACGTGGATATGATCTATTGTGCTGTAGCCACTCCTTAATCCAGCTTGTTCTCTCGGTTGAGCCATGTCTAGTGCTACCTTCAAGCGGTGTGAAAGAACTTTAGTGAAGATTTTATAAACTACTGATAGGAGGCTGATAGGTCTGTAGTTTCCGAGATCCTCAATGTCACCTTTCTTATGTAGCAGGATCATTGTAGCGGTGTTCCAATCCTCAGGAATCTTTCCTTCATTAAGGCATCGAGTGAAAATTTGGGCCAGTACTGTTTCGATTTCTCCACTTGCTTCTTGTATGATGTCTACAGTAATTCCATCTTCTCCTGGAGCTTTTCCTCGCTTCATGTTCTTGATTGCATGTGCAACTTCTGCTGGAAGGACTGGAGGAACTCTGGTACTGGTATCTTTCATGATGTCTGGAGTGCATATATCATCCCTTTCATATAATTTGGAGTAGAAATCTTTCACTCTTGTCAAAATTTCGCCTCTATTTCTTGTTACAGAACCATCTTCTTTTCTCAGTGCCATAATCTGTTTTCTTCCCTTACTGAGATGTCCCTTTGCTATCTTTAGGCTTTGGTTGTTTTCAATTGCTTTCCTCACTAGTTCACAGTTGAATTTCCTTACGTCTTCAGTGATACTTTTTCGTACTGTCTTGCATAGCTCTATATATTCCACTTTGGAAGTCACATCTTCTTTAGTTGTCCTCATCTCTCTTCTTTTTGCATCAACATTTTGGTTTTTCCTGATAATTTGTTCACATGCAACTTGTTCTTAGACCCAGCTAATTTTTTTGCTGTTTCCATAAGAGCTTTGGTTACTTTTCTGTTAACTTCAGAGATGTCCACTTCTTCCGATGTTAGGCCTTCTAAAGCAGAGAACCTGTTCTTCAGTTCTAACTTGAAGGTATTATGGTGTTTTTTAAGGTTGGTTATGTCAATAGATTTTGTTTGTCTTATGAGCTTGCCACGTTCAAGTTTAGTGTTGAGGTGCATCTTACATCTCACCAATCTATGGTCACTACCTGTGTTGAACTTGTTTAGCACACTGCAGTCTTCTATGACGAATTTTTTGTTACACATAATAAAATCAATTTCACTTGTCGTCCCATTTGGATGTCTCCATGTCCATTTCCTGTGTGGCTTTTTCTTGAAGAAGGAGTTCAAGATGAAAAACCCTTCTGCCTCTGCAAACTCAACGAGAGTATTGACACGCTGGTTTCTGTTGCCATGACCGAATTTACCTACTGAAGTTTCATTCTGTTGCCGTTGCCCTATTTTTGCATTGAAATCTCCCATAATTATTTTCAAGTGCTGCTTACCTTTATTATTTATATGACAAATTTCCTCATAAAATTCTTCAATTTCTTCTTCAGGATGACTTGTGGTGGGTGCATAAGTTTGAATAATCTGAGCCTGGTATCTTTTCGAGAGTTGGATAACAAGTCGTGCAGCTCTGTCAGAGGAACTTTCAACTTCTACAACTTTATCCTTCAGTTTCTTGTTTATTATAAATCCAACACCACTAGTTCTGCCAGTATCTGTCCCACGATAGTAGAAGAGATGTCCACTTTTCAGTTCGATGAGATCTTCTCCTTTTCTCCTTACCTCACTTAGCCCCACGATGTCCCACTTGATCCTTTGTAGTTCCTCTTCCAATTCAAGAAGCCTTGAATCAGAAGATAGGGAGCGTCCATTGTAAGTAGCCAAGGTCAGCATCAGATGGCAGCCTAGTCCGGTCCTCCGGGATTCTTAGCACCCTCTGCCTTCATGTCGCACTGGCCGCTGCCTTGGCCAGGTACATTCCAGCCTGCCGGAGACTGAGGCCAAGATTTAAGTTGTGGAATCATTTTGGAGGGGTTTGGCCATAACTCACCACGCTGGTAACTAAATTAGTCCAGAAGGTTAATTACTGAGATTTTCCTGATAAACCACTTCACGCTATGCGTTAAGTAATATCGCAGAAATGTTAAGAGATATGCACTGCTGGCCCACCCAAAATGTAACACCAAGAAGGAATCATCCGATTGGCCTGAAATTCGCAGCATGCGTCGCCTACGAGAGGACATGTAAACGATTAGCATTGCAGGGCATATGCAAATCATGTACGCCCGGCACGCCACCGAGAAGCACTATAAGAAGGGTGCACAGAAGGCGGGGTGTAAGTAGTGGAAGTGTGTTGTGCTGCCGGAACTGTGCGTGGGAAGCTTCCTGATGCCTCGTCGCAGAATACTACAGTCATTCCAGCACGTTTCGGAGTTCGACAGAGGACGAATAGTGGCTTATCGCGACAGCGGTTTATCGTACCGAGACATCGGCGCCCGTGTGTGACGACATCCAGCCACAGTGAGACGGGTGTGGATTCGGTGGGTGCGGGAGGGACGGACGGACCGACGTGAGCGATTGACGCAGCCGCGGCACACCACCGAACGAGAAGACCGGCATGTTGTGCGGCGGGCATTGACAGCTCGCACTGCCACATCACGAACGTTAGCGCAGGAATTAGGGTGTGTTGCGCAACAACCTGTGTCAGCACGTACTGTTAGACGTCGTCTGCAGGAGCGGGGACTTGTCGCACCGCGCCCACTGCTCCGATTACCATTGACGTTACACCACCGGCGAGTGCGGCGGTAGTGGGCCGTTGAATGCCGCACCCCGACTACGGAATGGCACGACATTGTCTTCTCCGACGAATCCCGCTTCTGCCTGCAACACCACGATGGTCGGATCCGCGTGTGGCAGCAACGCGGCGAGAGACTGTCTGACCCCTGCGTTATGCATCGCCATACCGGTCCGTCGCCTGGCGTTATGGTTTGGGCCGCAATTGGATATGACACCCGCGTCCCCCTGGTACGCACCGCCGGTACACTCAACAGCCACCGCTACATCTCAGACGTTTTGGAGCCTGTAATCCTCTCTTATCTGCAGGACCTGCCAGAGGCCACGTTTCAACAGGACAATGCGCGCCCGCACGTGGCACGTATTGTGCAACAATTCTTCATGGCCTACCAGGTGTTACTGCTGCCGTGGCCCGCCTGTTCTCCCGATATGTCGCCCATCGAACACGTCTGGTCGCTGATCGGCAACCAAGTGGCCCGGCAAGCACCACCCGCGACTACGCCTGATGAACTGTGGCAACGTGTGGAAGAAGCCTGAACCGACATACCCAAGCCGACATCCAAAGCCTCTTTCGTTCGATGCCGCGGCGTGTAACGGCAGTTATTGCCAGGCATATGGGTCCCACGAACTATTGATGTCTGCGTGCTCCGCAAGTCGCACGGGCCTGTAAGCTCGATCGTTTCATCTTTGTATCTGTTGTTATGTGTCCCGTAAATCTGGCTTTGCTATCTCGTGTCCTTCTTGGTGTTGCATTTTGGGTGGCCAGCAGTGTAATTCGTTCAACCGTAAAACGATTCTCGGAATTATTTCGGTATGGCGTGTCGAACACTGGACAGTACTTTTAAGTGCATGAAGATATATTTTTGAGCAATATTATGAAAAACTGTAGACTAAAGCGCTATATCTCTTTCTCATTATCTCCCGAGTAAATATTCGCGTGCCTCTTGTTTAAAATGACTCATTGCATGAATTTGAATTTGAATATATATAATTGTATATAACCAAAGATATCATCATCAGCATTGTCAACCATTATCAATACACTGCTATACGAAGGTCTCCCCAAGTTTCCTCCACAACGGTCTGTCTTGTGCCAGTCTCCTCCATGTCACCCCTGCATACTTTCGAATTTCATCCACCCATCTCCCATGTGGTCTTCCTCTGGGTCTTTTCCTGTCCCTTGGAATCCAATCTAAAATTTCGGCTGTCCATCGATGATCTGTCCTTCTGGCAGTATGTCCAGCCCATTGCCATTTCAGGGATTTAACTCTGATCATGATGTCTTCCACTCTTGTCATTTTTCGGATCCACGTGTTCCTCTTCTTATCTCTCCTGGTTACACCAAGCATGCACCTCTCCATGCTGCTTTGAGTTGTCTGCAGCCTTTGTATGTCTCTTTTAGTTAAGGTCCACGTCTCTGCACCATACGTAAGCACTGGAAGGATGCATTGATCAAACACTTTTCTTTTAAGACATAATGGCATATTGCTCTTGAAAATTATGCTGTTTCTTCCAAAAGCTCTCCAGGCAAGTTTTGTACGCCGATTAATTTCTTCATCAATGTGACCCTCACTTGATATCTGCTGTCCAAGATAAACGTACTTATCTGTTATCTCCAGCTTTTCTCCATCAATCGATAAATCTTCATTTCTTGTAAAAGCATTGAACATCACTTTTGTCTTCTGAAAGTTCATTTTTAATCCCACTTCTTTACTCTTGTCAGCAAGTTCCTGGATCACACTCTGCAGCTCTGATGGGGTTGTTGCAAAAATGACTACGTCATCAGCAAAACGAAGGTGGGTTAGATAATCTCCATTAATCTTTATCCCCTTGTTTTCCCAGCTCAGTGACTAAAAAACACCCTCCAATGTGGCATTAAAGAGCTTCGGAGATATGGTGTCACCTTGTCTCACTCCCTTTCCAATTTTTATGTGTGTTGTATTTTCAAACAGCCTAATCTTTGCACTTGCATTTTCATAGATGTTATTAATAATATTAATGTATGTATCTTCAATACCACAGGTTTTCAAAGCCATTGTAACTGCTGATGGTTTCACCGAATCAAAGGCTTTTTCATAATCGATAAAAGCCATGCACAATGGAAGTTCATATTCCCTCGCTCTTTCAATTAGTTCTCTCAGCACATGGATATGATCTATTGTGCTGTAGCCACTCCTGAATCCAGCTTGTTCTCTCGGTTGAGCCAGGTCCAGTGTTACCTTCAAGCGGTGTGAAAGAACTTTAGTGAAGATTTTATAAACTACTGATAGGAGGCTGATAGGTCTGTAGTTTCCGAGATCCTCAATGTCACCTTTCTTATGTAGCAGGATCATTGTAGCGGTGTTCCAATCCTCAGGAATCTTTCCTTCATTAAGGCATCGAGTGAAAATTTGGGCGAGTACTGTTTCGATTTCTCCACTTGCTTCTTGTATGATGTCTACAGTAATTCCATCTTCTCCTGGAGCTTTTCCCCGCTTCATGTTCTTGATTGCATGTGCAACTTCTGCTGGAAGGACTGGAGGAACTCTGGTACTGGTATCTTTCATGATGTCTGGAGTGCATGTATCATCCCTTTCATATAATTTGGAATAGAAATCTTTCACTCTTGTCAAAATTTCGCCTCTATTTCTTGTTACAGAACCATCTTCTTTTCTCAGTGCCATAATCTGTTTTCTTCCCTTACTGAGATGTCCCTTTGCTATCTTTAGGCTTTGGTTGTTTTCAATTGCTTTCCTCACTAGTTCACAGTTGAATTTTCTTATGTCTTCAGTGATACTTTTTCGTACTGTCTTGCATAGCTCTATATATTCCACTTTGGAAGTCACATCTTCTTTAGTTGTCCTCATCTCTCTTCTTTTTTGCATCAACATTTTCGTTTTTCCTGATAATTTATTTACATGCAACTTGTTCTTAGACCCAGCTAATTTTGTTGCTGTTTCCATAAGAGCTTTGGTTACTTTTCTGTTAACTTCAGAGATGTCCACTTCTTCCGATGTTAGGCCTTCTAAAGCAGAGAACCTGTTCTTCAGTTCCAACTTGAAGGTATTATGGTGTTTTTTAAGGTTGGTTATGTCAATAGATTTTGTTTGTCTTATGAGCTTGCCACGTTCAAGTTTAGTGTTGAGGTGCATCTTACATCTCACCAATCTATGGTCACTACCTGTGTTGAACTTGTTTAGCACACTGCAGTCTTCTATGACGAATTTTTTGTTACACATAATAAAATCAATTTCACTTGTCGTCCCATTTGGATGTCTCCATGTCCATTTCCTGTGTGGCTTTTTCTTGAAGAAGGAGTTCAAGATGAAAAACCCTTCTGCCTCTGCAAACTCAACGAGAGTATTTCCACGCTGGTTTCTGTTGCCGTGACCGACTTTACCTACTGAAGTTTCATTCTGTTGCCGTTGCCCTATTTTTGCATTGAAATCTCCCATAATTATTTTCAAGTGGTGCTTACCTTTATTATTTATATGACAAATTTCCTCATAAAATTCTTCAATTTCTTCTTCAGGATGACTTGTGGTGGGTGCATAAATTTAAATAATCTGAGCCTGGTATCTTCTCGATAGTTGGAAAACGAGTCGTGCAGCTCTGTCAGAGGAACTTTCAACTTCTACCACTTTATCCTTCAGTTTCTTGTTTATTATAAATCCAACACCACTAGTTCTGCCAGTATCTGTCCCACGATAGTAGAAGAGATGTCCACTTTTCAGTTCGATGAGATCTTCTCCTTTTCTCCTTACCTCACTTAGCCCCACGATGTCCCACTTGATCCTTTGTAGTTCCTCTTCCAATTCAAGAAGCCTTGAATAAGAAGATAGGGAGCGTCCATTGTACGTTGCCAAGGTCAGCATCAGATGGCAGCCTAGTCCGGTCCTCCGGGGATTCTTAGCACCCTCTGCCTTCATGTCGCACTGGCCGCTGCCTTGGCCTGGTACATTCCAGCTGCCGGAGACTGAGGGCCAAGATTTAAGTTGTGGAGTCATTTTGGAGGGGTTTGGCCATAACTCACCACGCTGGCCAAGCGGGTTGGCGAGTGTGGGATAGAATTTCCTCTGATCCCGATGGTATAGTTATACCGCTATTTGCGGTCGTCAGAGCCCCTTTAGTGGGAACAGGATGCACCACGAGATGGCGGGGTTGACATTTGTCAAGGAGAGGCTGTGATGTTACGCATCACCTGATCTTACATCCCACCAAAGATATATATATATATATATATTTAGATATCATTCATCATCATCATCATCATTGTCAACCATTATCAATCCACTGCTGGACAAAGGTCTCCCCAAGTTTCCTCCACAACGGTCTGTCTTGTGCCAGTCTCCTCCATGTCACTCCTGCATACTTTCGAATTTCATCCACCCATCTTCCATGTGGTCTTCTTCTGGGTCTTTTCCTGTCCCTTGGAATCCAATCTAAAATTTCTGCTGTCCATCGATGGTCTGTTCTTCTGGCAGTATGTCCAGCCCATTGCCATTTCAGGGATTTAACTCTGATCATGATGTCTTTCACTCTTGTCATTTTTCGGATCCACGTGTTCCTCTTCTTATCTCTCCTGGTTACACCAAGCATGCACCTCTCCATGCTGCTTTGAGTTGTCTGCAGCCTTTGTATGTCTCTTTTAGCTAAAGGTCCACTACTCTGCACCATACGTAAGCACTGGAAGGATGCATTGATCAAACACTTTTTCTTTTAAGACATAATGGCATATTGCTCTTGAAAATTATGCTGTTTCTTCCAAAAGCTCTCCAGGCAAGTTTTGTACGCCGATTAATTTCTTCACCAATGTGACCCTCACTTGATATCTGCTGTCCAAGATAAACGTACGTATCTGTTATCTCCAGCTTTTCTCCATCAATCGATAAATCTTCATTTCTTGTAAAAGCATTGAACATCACTTTTGTCTTCTGAAAGTTCATTTTTAATCCTACTTCTTTACTCTTGTCAGCAAGTTCCTGGATCATACTCTGCAGGTCTGATGGGGTAGTTGCAAAAATGACTACGTCATCAGCAAAACGAAGGTGGGTTAGATAATATCCATTAATCTTCATCCCTTTGTTTTCCCAGTTCAGTGATTGAAAGACATTTTCCAATGTGGCATTAAAGAGCTTCGGAGATATGGTGTCACCTTGTCTCACTCCTTTTCCAATTTTTATGTGTGTTGTATTTTCAAACAGCCGAATCTTTGCACTTGCATTTTCATAGATGTTACTAATAATATTAATGTATGCATCTTCAATACCGCAGGATTTCAGAGCCATTGCAACTGCTGATGGGTTTCACCGAATCAAAGGCTTTTTCATAATCGATAAAAGCCATGCACAATGGAAGTTCATATTCCCTCGCTCTTTCAATTAGTTCTCTCAGTACGTGGATATGATCTATTGTGCTGTAGCCACTCCTGAATCCAGCTTGTTCTCTCGGTTGAGCCATGTCCAGTGTCACCTTCAAGCGGTGTGAAAGAACTTTAGTGAAGATTTTATAAACCACTGATAGGAGGCTGATAGAGCTGTAGTTCCTCAGATCCTCAATGTCACCTTTTTTATGTAGCAAGATCATTGTTGCGTTGTTCCAATCCTCAGGAATTTTCCCTTCATTAAGGCATCGAGTGAAAATTTGGGCGAGTACTGTTTCGATTTCTCCACTTGCTTCTTGTATGATGTCTACAGTAATTCCATCTTCTCCTGGAGCTTTTGCCCGCTTCATGTTCTTGATTGCATGTGTAACTTCTGCTGGGAGAACTGGAAGAACTCTGGTACTGGTACCTTTCATGATGTCTGGAGTACATGTATCATCCCTTTCATATAATTTGGAGTAGAAATCTTTCACTCTTGTCAAAATTTCGCCTCTATTTCTTGTTACAGAACCATCTTCTTTTCTCAGTGCCATAATCTGTTTTTTCCCCTTACTGAGATGTTCCTTTGCTATCTTTAGGCTTTGGTTGGCGTAAATACAGCTATAGCACGCACTACACACACAAGTACACAATTTATAAACGATTTTCCCTTAAAAATATATACGCTAAAAATTTTACTAGCCTTCCGACTCTATAAAGTTGAAAATAAAAGTTTCCCATTTCGATCTAGAAGTTCGCCATAGGTAAGCTGGAAAATTATAAAAATCATGATTTTATAAGGACTTTTTATGACTAATATACATCATTTTCCAGGTTTGATTTTTTTTTAATTTTTTTTTATTTTTACCATACGTAACATAAATATATGCGTGTACTGTAATAATTAATATAGAAAGAAAAAGTTACCTCAATAACTGTGAAACAGCTCCGATTGATTCTCCACCACCCACTTATTTTTTCTCTGCACAGTGAGTTTATTATTGTTGCATTCTTATTTTACTTAGTAATATAAACCAAAAAAACAAAACAAAAAAAACATCAATTATGATTAATAACTTTTAGTAAACACTTTAAGATTTATTAAGCTTTCTTTATTAACTGAACCAGTTCATCCAATTTTGTTTTCTTTTTTTTTTTTTTTTTTCTGTTCCTAAAACTGTGTCTTTGTAATGAGCTATAAATTCCCTGTATTTTCTTCTGAGCAGTCAGTATTTTCCATAAGGCTTGCTATAGTGTTCCCTCCTGGCTGGGGAATCCTTGAAACGCCAATAGATTGAAGAAAATAACTCGTTTAAATTCTATTCAAAAACCTTTACACTGTCTTGAAATGCACCATTGACAATATGAAGTCCGCAACTTCGAATGTCAATGTATCCATTGAATCCTCACGTAGCTGATTTTGCAGCACGTCGTAGAACTTCGAGTTGACAGCTGGACCATCCATAGACACCTGGATTAGTTTTCTCAAGCTTTAGCTTTTCAACACAAAAATTAAAGTTTTCCAAACCGATGTCAGCTGGTGCACACTTTAAAAATTTTGATCCATAGTACCTAGTAATAACTTTATCATAAACTATGAAAGAACAAGAATATCCATTTGTTTGCATTGAGTTTTCCTATTTAAACTCTTGTCAAATAACAGAACAAATTAATCATGATTTACATATTCTGTTAACAAAAACAGAAAATATGGTGAAATAGCATAACAACAAAGATGTGCATTTTTATTTTCACCATATGTCTTTTGCTATACGGCTGTCAGGAAATATGGCAAAAAAACGTTTGTCGTTTTGTTTGCACGAGTTATATGCAGAGTAGCAAAATGTAGATGTAAGAGCATATGCTCTACGCTGATAGTTTCCAAATCGTTAGCGGGTTTTTGCCGATAGTGTTTGCTGGTAGATTAAAAACAATGAAAATGTTATTTACAGCATTTAAAACACTTACTCAAGAATTTACTGAGATTAATATACTTAATTTGATTTTAACTTGAAAAACTTTCAATTCTTTTGTTTATACAGACATTTCTGGCCTCTGGATTTCATTGAGACCTGGTCTCAATGTATAAGCCCTGTATCAAAAGTTTTGTTTACACAAAAACAGTTTCAATTTTATTGCCAGGTTCTTCTTAAAGTTGCCAGTTATTAAAATCTTTTTCTTATGTATTTTGTAAGTCTACTAGTTTTGAATTAAGCTGGTGAAAATGCTATTTATAATTTTTGAAGGTTCATTAATGGAAGTGTTTTTCTGTGTATAAAAACTTTCTTTAATTAGTCTCTTGTTTTTATGAGGTTTATAGTAAAATATTTTACCATAAAGCTCCATTTCACACATATTGCAGCACATTCAACTGTAATGTACTTATTTTGGCCTCATCGGAATCTGTAATGTTCTAGTAATTATTTAATGTTTTATTAATTTTTCTTTAAATTATGTAATTCTATTTTTATCTGGTTTGTGCTTCGCTGGTTTGCAGCAAGTTTTCTGTTTCAGGGGTTGTGTACGCAGATACATTTTATTTTTATACAACTCTGGTTATATGAATAGTTGCTATATATAAGTTTCATAGCCCACAGCACCTCTGATCTCAGATATTCCGTGTGGGGTCACAAAAGCTCCCACATTTTTATTGCTTCAGCTTGAAGCTTACGTTTCTTTTCATGAGCTTACGGTGGGAGACAGCTTTTCCACGTGGCATTGCACTTTCATGTAATCACTAATGGTGGTACCTGTAGAAATACCAGCATTTGCACATTTATCAAGTTCCAAATGTATTTTACCTTTCATGCGACTTTTCAATCCAGATACACCTATGTTGGAAATGTCAAAGTTTCTCTAACCAAACTTCTTGGAATACACGTTTTCCAGTTATACTCCAAAAGAAGGAATAAAATAATTCATAACCAACGATCGAACAACAAACCACAACCTCGTTGTTTAATGAACAAAGTAACAAACGTGAGCAATAGAATGGAAAACACAAACAGGTGAACACGAACAAGCAATAAAATATGGAGCTCAAAGATCAAAGTACCTAACGAGCGTTTCTCAGGACACGTGTAACAGTGCGAGCTGGGCGGGCGGTATTGGTTATTAAGCCCAGATGGCCACTGCTAGACGCTGAAGCTTCAGCGGTGGAGACGTACTTTTAACGGAGAGTGCTCCCGCGTACACCCATAATACATTTTGCAAGTCTATGAAAGATGTTCCCATTGACTATTTCATCTCACTTCATAGTTGTACACATAATTCATGCTAATCAGTCACTGCTCACAGAATTTGTGCGTTTTAATTAGTTTTTGATAATAAAAAAAATCAACTTACCTTCTGGCGGCTGTCTTCCAATTTTCTGGGACATGAAGCAAGAAATACTATCAAAAAGAGACAGATGGGCACAATTTTTACATGTGCCACAAACGCCTATTTCAAATAGTTTCAAAGAAGGCAGGTGCTGGTCATCACTAGCTGCAACTGTATTCAGCTTCAGAATATTTCCCCCAACTTTATGTTTTTCCTTATCAGGTTGTAGGAACCTGCATCATCAAAATTTGCCACACACACACACACCCACACACACACAGCAATTTTATTTTATAAAATACTAACCATGTGAAAAATCAAGGTTGGTAACAAAGACATTTGACAATGCATTCTCAAACACTCCAGCATTAAAATTACAATTTTACCACTAGCTAACACTTTAATACTAACCTGCAATTTCATTTACAATAAAAACACATACTAACTTTTCAATTTTTTAATTTTTCTAGCAGTACATTTATCACTATCTCTAAAATCATTCCTAATTTTAATTAAATTATTAATCATAATTTTGCTCGAACGCAAACATATGCCTTCTAATACACTACGAAGGTTTTTTTACAGATGCATTGTTCTGTTAATCGGCATAAAAAAGTATCATGCTGTGAAAGTTTAATAGCACTCAGTTTGTACAACAGGGAGAGTTGGTTTTGAACACTGTAAAACTTTCCACCAAAGGACTCAATTTTTTTAAAAACATGCCAGACTACAGCAGTAGCGTATAAAGCACACTCAGTAGGAACAATTAACTTACCTCTGTCTAATTCTTTAATCAATTCACAAGGTACTGAGGAAACTTCAATATCAATTTCTTTATCAGACTGTAACCAAAATGTGCACTCAAGGCATTTACCTAATTGTAACTGTTTTCTAACTGTAAAACCACAAATGTATGTTAAATATATTAAAATATCATTGGGCACACTCTCTAATGTGAAATCTTCATCCAACACGTTAAGAAAGGGAGATACATCAACATTGTAAGTGCAGTCTTCTTTACAAGGAAGTAGAGTTTTCAAGTGTACATTACCATTGAGGGAACTTAAAAGTACCATACTTTTGAACCTTAGTTTCCGCTCACTTTCAAGAAGCTGCACAAAGCTTATATAATAATTTGCTCCACTCAGCTGTCTGTAGTTTCCAAACCTACCTTCCAAATCGTCATTCTGGAACTTCCCAAGTAACAGATAATCAAATTTATACATTTTAAAAAGATAGTGTACAAGTTCTAAAAAAGTATCAGTAGTTGTAATTAATGACTGAAATGTTTGTGCAGTTAAAGCATCGGCAATGGCGACCGTGGTCCTCCATTTTTTTAACCGCAAAGACATGGATTTAAAACAATTTAATTGAAAATCTTCATTCTCTCTAATTGGTTCCCTATTTGTCATTAAATCGCTTACCTTCAAATGCACTCTGCACATTTGCTATTTTCCACCATGTAGAAAAAATCTCTATAAACTGACAAGTTGCCTCATAACCAGGGAACATGGCATGCTTACTTGTTGCAATGCACTTTAGAGCGGCAATATTGTTTTCATTTATTATTCGCAGAGCAAATTTCACATTTTGCTTTTGTACACTTGAAGGATACAAAACTTTAGCAGACAAAAGATGACCATATTTAGCAAGAGAATTTTTTTCTAATTCATATAATAATTCTAGATGTTTATATTGAGCTTTTAAAAGCAAATCATAATTGACCATATCCGGAAATATGATGCAACGATTCCCACCTTTTTTTGTTATCCAGTTATTCCTAATACACTTAATTATATGAACAGAATCAAATATAAAAAACAATAACCTGGAACTGTCAACAGGGTGAATAATACTTGGTTGCAGAATTTTGTTAGGGGTTAAAAAGTTCAAATGCTTTCCTATTAATTGCATTATTATCAGAAATCAAGGAAAGAACTTGAAAGCCAACCTTTTCAATTTCAACAATTACATTCAAAATCATCAATTTTAACTGTTCAGATGTTAAACTGTGAACAGGTGTAATACTTACCACATCTTTATATTTTGAAAACAAAGCTGAAGTTATAAAGACTTGTGCAGTTTTTGCTGACATCAAACTGGCTACTACTAAATATTGATCCACCTTTGAAACTCATTTGTGGTTCAATGTATATTTCATCTAATAACAAGTTCACAACAAGCTCATGTTGTTTTAAGTGTTGAATTTTACTTTTCAAATATGTAACAATGCCTTGAAGAGTACTGCCTGAAATGGAAAATCTGTTAATTAGTTTTTGCAAGTTACGGATATGTGGAAGGTACAAACATTTACTTTTGTAGAGGGCATAGTACGCTGAAGAAGAGTGGACATATATTGAAGATGCTAGAACCATGGTATTATTGCTATAATTTCTTCGGTTTTTTGGCATTTGGTGAATTTTTAACTGCTCACAAAAAAACTAATTGAGGTGAATCAGAAGACTGCAATGCGACAATAGCTGAATCTACAACATTTACTTCATCCTGCGTAACTGTTTGTTTTTCAACAAATGCTACCAATTCATCAAAATCATTTAGAGAATTCAAAACCTTCAAACTCTTAGGCAACCTGTTTTTACTAATCTTAATCTTACCTGCATAAATTTCAAATTCAAGATCATTAAGTACAATAATGGATCCTGCAAGACAAGGTAAAGAACATGTAAAATCAACATAACAAAAAATAGTTTTACAATCATTACTTACAACTGTCCATTCCCTTTTGAATTTGTCTTTGTTTTCAAGATAATGCGTAATCAGATCCTGAGAGCAATTAATTTTTCTTTCTCCAAATACTTGTTGTGATCTAAAAGACTTTGCTTTATAGCATTCTCAAAGTGAGATTCTTCCACATCTGCAAGCCTTCGAGTTGTACTAGGTGCAGCAGTTAAATAATGCGGTGCATTAGGGAATATTGTGGGCACAGACCCATCCTGCAGTGCTGGCACCTGTCGCTCAAATTCTTTTAACTCTCCATTGACAACCAGTTTGTCGACACGAATTACACACGATTCATGAAAATGCTTGATACAAACAACTGGATTTTTTCTTACCTGTAAGATCTGTGGGAATTTTTCTAAGCCGCTGACTCCTTAGGGGTTCTTTCTTTGGCAACTGAAACGTAGAGACCTTTTCATTCTGGCTTCTATAGTTTGATTTGCAACCAAATACACTACAAGTTCTGGGCATGATCTGTTTTTGTATTTGGGCTTCAATTTATCAATCTGTTGTTTACAAAAAAAAAAAAAAAAAAAAAAAAACGGCATTCAGGAATGTTGTTTTAACTTGTTAAAGGCCTTAGGAGAAACATGAACCCCAGGAGGCCAACACATTAAATACAGTCTATAAAGAAATATAATCTCTGTACACATTAAATACAGTCTACAAAGAAATTAGGGTTTATTTTTTCACTATAACCAGAACCAAATGTTTTTAAATTCTCTGATGTGAGAACACATTCTGTTGCCTTATTTCATGTTTGTCACACAAAATGGAAAATCAAAGTAACAAACAGGCGATACTGGTGTTTCTGCCAAAATTTTAAGTGTAGATAATATAGCAGGAAAATCACTAGAGTACTACTTGTTAACTGTCTTGCAAGTTAAGGAAAATAGTAAAAATTAATCCTAAATCGAGTCTTTCTATGCTAAACGAATGTTAAATTTGTATAACCACAGTTAATGGTATAAAACATTTGTTCAAACGGAAGGCAATCGTTGAACTCTATTCAGTTATATGTATGTTGCTATGTCTAACAAGTCAGCATTTCGTGAAAAAAAAAATAACTGCACAAGATATAAAAATTATCGCTTTGGTTCGAAATATTGTGAATTTAATTAAAATCTAACTATCCGGAAATCCATTGAGTCAAAGCAATACTACAACGTATTACACTTTGAAAACTTCAAAACAATGTGCAACAACGTGGTGTTCGACTGCCTGGTTGAGGCACGTCGCTAGGGTAAATGAAAATAGTTTATTAGCTGCAATTAGAATAAAATAAGAACACCACAAGAGTCCAATCCACGGAAATAAAAAAAGTTCCTTCCACTCTTTGTAACTAACAGTTTCTTATCGAATAACTGGCAAGCACAGACAGTGAAGTAACGTTTAGGCCTAAATGTGCTACAACTCTAAACCCATTTACAGACAAAAAAAAATCACTTTTCTACTTACCAAAATTATTTTTGTGTAATCCTTATGAGTAAACATGCACTTTTAAGCACATGTGTGTGGGATGTTTAATAGATTTATATATTGCACACACTTCAAAATGTAGAGAAAAACACCACCAGCCACAATGTCAAACCGACAGCACACAGACAATAGCGTCAGCCACTGACTCAGCCTCGCGACAGATTCCAGCTTAGATTTTGCCTGTAGAAAGAAATAACTCATATTTTATTATTATTATTATACGTCCCAGATATATTTAAATAAAATTATAATTATGACCTCAGAAATATGTATATTATACTAAATAATTACATATATTGCTGAAGGTGACTAATCTTTTGTCCGATGTCTTTATGTGGAAGAAGAAATATAATTACATCGCCATTATGAAAGGCAGGCTCTGCAATTGAGTACATTATGACATAAGCTGTACATAAAATTGTTTTATGTACGTATGAAATAGTTCCATGTATGTTTATTTGGGGTAAAACCGTTGCAAACCATTACCTAACTAAAGAAGGTTTAACTTCCGAGAAAAATATATAGGACTTTTGCGATATTTCCATATAATCTGCTAGTTCTTTCTCAACTATGAATAAAAGAGTAGTAGCTCTTTGTGACGAAAAAAGCCCCAGGGAATTTATATTTCCTCTTGCAATAGAAACATTGCCCTACACGAAGTTGATGATAACAAATCGTACCGGAGCACAGAGCTGAAGCCGTGCAAGAAAGAATGTGCTCAAAGTTCTCTTTGCAGTTGTTGATCACGGAACACGAAAATGAATTCTATTTAGTGAAACAGTTGGTTTCAAAAAGTAGTTGAGTAAACATTGAGTACGTTCTGTTTTTGTAAAACTGCATTTTAGAAATTCGTCTCCAGTGTTGCAATACATACCGGGGAATAAAGTGAGCAAAATCTTCTTCGCATGCTAATAAAAATTAAATTAAATGTTTAAAGATCCATACACTAAATTTTTGATATCATTTTAGTAGTACATCTGCGCATTCACTCTACAATAAAAAACAGAAACCCATGTTTTATGTTATCAAATGTGCATGTGCAATGGACTGAATAGAACTCGTGTTTCTGTGTGACTAGAACATTTCTTCAAAAGATAAGACGCCTCGGGGAACTTTCAGTTGAGCTGGCCTCACGGAAATATCTCTCTTTTAGTAATGTCTGAAAGTTTTATTGGTACCAATAACCAGTTTATGGAACTCAATAAAGGCGGAAAATAACCCTTCCACGGTAAGATAAATAAAGACAAAGAACATGATTGTGGCCTTTTTTTTACATCGTAGGACAGATTAATCCAATAAAACTGATAAGAAACAACAAGAAGATATGGGTTTCTTTCAACTGTGTAAATATAATGCTTGCGTTTCTGCACTAACTTAGTTAACTCTAGAATACTACAGGAGACTCTAAATGTTATTTATTTTGGCTGTTGTTGATAGCATGTATTTTCTCCAACTTTTCTAGAGTGAGGTTTCATAAGCAGTCGTACGCGTCACTGTCGAAAAGAAATTGTGTTATGGGTTAAATAACGCGGGGGTCGCACTGCCGTTTGCATTCTTCGCAATTTGCGAAAAAATATAGTTTTGCCGATGGATAATATGTTTTTGCGAAAATATTGGCGATTAGCTTTTTAATGACGTCCGAGCAAAAGCGATCTTTAAAAAGAGATTCTTTTGCTCGGATTTCATGACAAATTTTGATTCGGCATTGCCAAGGATATTTTAAAAATTAATGTAGATTCTTTTAAATGTGATCTTATTTGTGTATTTCTTATCTTATGATATACATCATCTACCACTATTGCACGACTTATATGAAAATAGTTATTAGATGAAAGTTCTATAAGTAATAAAGTGCAATTTTTTAACAGCATCCGTATTTTTTACACTGGTCATGTTAGAACCAAACCACAGAAAATAAATGCATAATACCCAATTTTTCATTTAATTTGAAATTTATCCTCTCAATAATTCTTTGCTTAGAAATTTTATAGGTAGTAATAAATTCAAAATTGAAAATAAGTGGCTATATTTCTTTTTATTATGATTTGCAATCTATAACATAATATTTTGCTTCTTAATTGTAATGAATATATAACCAGTTTTTTGAACTATTATAACACTTTATGGTTTTCATATATCCAGTGGAGAGTAAAAACATTTGGTGAATGGGTTGGCGAAAATTTAAAAAAGCCAGAGCAACCGCTCTAACGTATAAATGAATATACATTTTCTCCAGAATTAAATCATTGAAATTTTAAGTTTGCATCACTGTTGAACCTTAAATATAACTCGAGACATATCGAAGCCGTGAAAATCTCAAAGTAATAGACATCTGCTTTGATATTTCAATAACATTTATGAATGTATTTTATTTGATATACATATACAGGGTGCATAGGAAAGTCGCTTTAGCCTGGAATAACTTGCGAATGAAGAGAGTTACAGTTATGCAAGTGAGATAACGGTATAGTAAAGCGACTACGCCCGATCGAATGCAACCGATAGCAGCGCCTCTAATGGCGAAATGCGGAAGTTAGCCATTGTAAATCGAAAACGAAAAGAGATAGAGCAAAGTTTCCAATTACAAAGTCGTAGAACGTCAATTAATTAGTACCAAACGACATTTGTTTCACACGAATAAGATAAATTGTCGCCTGAATACCCTAAAATGTCCGAAATCGATGCGCAACGATTCGAATCAGCATATTCACATTTCGCAAATGTAGCCGTATGCAAATGCAGATTGTGACGTTGTACTGTACCTACGATAAAAAAAACAGTAGCAGGATTTACCCTGATCAGAAGTTTAGGTCTACGTACGCTGTGTGAGAATGGCGAGCTTGGATTTCTGGGGTTACGTAAAAAATCAGGTGTATGCAACAGCGCCTACAAGTCTGCTGGATCTACGTCGTCGTGTTACAGATGCTTGCAATAGTGTGACACCTTCCATGCTGAGGAATGTGCATGCAGAGTTACTTTCACGAATCCAAATGTGTATCGTGGGCAATGGCGAACTCTTGGAACATACTCGACATTAACTTTTTATCACTGTGCGCCAGTTTGTCTTTTTTGTTTTTGTTTTTTCTGACGTCATCAAACTGTATTGACATAAGTACGCATTTATGCAATAAATTGTGTGTATTTGCTCATAGCTATGCCTGCTCCTTTCAAACGTTCACACAAAAGGTCGCGCTTCGATTTCGGACATTCTAGGGTATTCAGGTGACCATTTATCTTATCCGTGTGAAACAAATGTCGTTTTGTAGTAATTAATTGATGTTCTACAACTTTGTAATTGGTAAGTTTGCTCCATCATTTTTTTTGTTTTCGATTTGCAATGGCTAACTTCCGCGTTTCGCCACTATGGGCGCTGCGATTGGTTGCATTCGTTTGGGCGTAGTCGCTTTACTATACCGTTATCTCACTTGCATAACCGTATCTCTCTCCGTTCACAAGTTATTCCAAGCTAAAGGGACTTTCCTATGCACCCTGTATATATATATCATCATCATCATCAACAACAATAACCATTATCAATACACTGCTGGATGAAGGTCTCCCCAAGTTTCCTCCACAATTGTCTGTCTTGAGCCTGTGTCCTCCATGTCACTCCAACATAATTTCGAATTGCATCCATCCATCTCCCATGGGGTCTTCTTCTGGGTATTTTCCTGTCCCTCGGAATTCAGTCTAAAATTTCGGTTATTCATCGGTGGTCTGTTCTTCTGGCAACATGTCCAGTCCATTGTTATTTCAGTGATTTCACTCTGGTCATGATGTTGTCCACTCCTGTCACTTTTAGCCGTTCCGGTGGCGCAGTGGTCTAAGCGATGGCCTCTGATCATTCGTTCGAACGGGGTCCGTGTTCGAATTCCGGTTAGGCATGAATGCTGTGTTTGTCTTACGGCACTGGCTCTCTCCCTTCCCTGGAACCAGTGACCTTAAATTAGGGACGGGCGACTGCTTATAGCCCATTGAGTTGCTCACGGTGTTCGTTAAACCTCCAATCAAAACAACAACAACAACAACAAAAACTCCTGTCACTTTCCTTATCTACAAGTTTCTCTTCTTATCTTTCCTGGTTACACCAAGCATGCATGTCTCCATGCTTCTTTAAGTTGTCTGCAGTCTTTGTATGTCTTTTGTAGTTAATTTTCCATGCCATAATGGCAAACTGCTCTTAAAATAATAATGCCATATATATATATATATATACAGAAACAATGCAAAATCTGAAGGAAGAAAATTTTAAGAAAATGAAGAGGAAAAATAAAACAAATAAAAACCAAGGACAAACCAGAGACAAAACAAAACAAACCTCACGTGTCTGAAGCAAACGAGCTCCGGAGTAAGCAAAGACAAGAACTACCAAAATAAAAAATGCCAACCAGAAGAACATAGGGATATAGACTAATGACTGATTCCTTTATGGCTGCGTCAGGGGCAAACATAAAGAAAATCACTCACTCATCTGCAAAGAACAGAATCGTGGGGGTTTCTGATAATCTAGTTTGCTTTACGGAGTAACTATCTCTGGTTTGTTCTTGGTTTTTATTTGTTTTATTTTTCCTCTTCATGTTCTTAAAATTTGCTTTCTTCAGATTTTGCGTTGTTTCTGCATTATGGTGTGATCTTTCTTTCATGCAGCTTTTGGCGCATTAGAATTTCAAAGTTGATTTTCGTTAGGTGCTTCTTGTGGTTTTTCAGCTATATATATATACACACAAACTTATTCCAGCTGTTCTGTCATTGTTGAAAACACCCGTAAAGCCTTATTTCATAATGCCCTTTAAACCCCCGTTGTATTACTTTTAGTGTCTTCCACAGAGTTAAAGCGTTTACCTTTCATTACTGCTTTAAATCCTTATGTTTCGGGAACAGGAAAAAGTCACTCGGTGCTAAGTCCGGTGAGTAAGGAGGGGGGTGGGGGGTGAGGAGGAGTACGGGAATGGATTTCACCGCCAAGAATTGGATGATTGGCAGAGCAGTATGACTTGGCACGCTGTCGTAGTGAAGTATCCATCCGCTGGCTTTCTTCACACGCCTCTCTGAAATGCAGTCCTCAGGCGTTTCAGGATGTCCAAGTAACATGCAGCATTAACAGTGCAGCCACATGGTAAGAATTCCTAATGCACCAATCTCTCGATATCGAGAAACGGCACAAGCAGGACTTTAATGTGCGGTTGAGACTGACGTGCTTTCTTGGGGCCTGGGTAACAAGGGAGGAGGGGGGTTCCACTGAGAGCTTTAGACCTTTGTTTCAGGATCGTAACCATTGCCTAGGTTTCATCACCCGTCACAATTGTCCGTAAAAAGTTTGCATCTGCTGTTGCACGTTGAACCAGCTCAGGCAAAATTGCTACACGACTGCTTTTCTGGTTGTCATTCAGAAAACTGATCAGGAATGAACTTTGCACTGGCAATTTCATGTTCAATTTGTCAGTAAGGATGACTTGTAAAGAACCAGTGGCGCTCTTTGGCCTCTGAAGACTCTTGCGACTCTGAACACTAACTAACTAACTAACCAACCAACCAATCAACCAACTAACCAACCAATCAACCAACCAACGAATCAACCAACTAACTTACCAACTAACCAACTAACCAATCAACCAAATAACCAACCAACCAACCAACTAACCAACCAACTAACCAACCAATCAACCAACTAACCGATCAACCAGCTAACCAATCAAACAACTAACCAGTCAACCAATCAATCAACTAAACAACCAACTAACCAACCAACTAACTAACCAACTAACTAACCAACTAACCAACCAACCAACTGACCAACCAATTAACGAACGAACCAACCAATCAACCAACCAACTAGCCAACTAACCAACCAATCAAAAGAACCAGACGACAGACTAGTCTCTGCTGCAATTCTTTTATGGTGAGGCATCGGTTGTCCCTGTTCATAGTGCAAATTTCCATGACTTTGTAGAGGTTTCGGTAAAAACACCTGCCAAAATAAGCAGAGATTTTGGTAAAAATACACTCACTAGCGGTGGTATCGTGATTTTTCAAATAAAAACTATACGCAAATTTTCCCTTTGTGGGAGAGGTGATTGGATGGTAAACAAGAAAGATAACACCCAGTTTTGGGGTGTAATAAGCATGTCGTTTGAATCCGTTCTGACGCAAATTAAATTTATCAAAACTATTCAAAGTCAATGGACCCAGTATGGAAAATAATAGTATCTGAAAGAAGAAAGAAGTTTTTCAATCGGGTTTTTAATCCCTCAGATATTGCTGTAAACGGAATTGTGAGCTTACGCCCTCTGGTTGCAGACTTGTGCGTTAAGAAAGATATGAATTTATATGAGAAACATTTTGCACAGGAAATGATCTCCAACACAGAAATAATTTTTCAAATCGGACTCTTAGAAACAGAGATATCGACAAAAATAAGATATGAATCTACGTTTCCTGGCGGGAAAAACATGCATTACTTTAGGAAGAACGTATTCTCAAAAGGTTTTTCGATTTGAGCCGTATAGGTCCACGAAAGAATGTTTTCAGTCAAGTTTTCAGTAGCTCAGATTTTGCTGCAAATACATAAGCAGAAATTAAAATTTATGCCCCCTGGTGGCCAAACCATTCATTAGTAAACATTAGAAAATATATGAAAAATAATTTTCATCTGGTGTTGTATGCGATACAAGAAGAATTTTTCAAATCGGAGTTTTAGAAGCAGAAATAACGCATGAAATGCAATTTACCTTTGAGCCCCTAGCGGAAAGTCCATGATTTACTTTAAAATTTTGAATTTATAGGAAAATTATTTCGCATCGGAAACACTGTCCAACAAAGAAGGAATTTTTCAAATCGGACTCCTAGGAGTAGAGATATTGACAAAAATAAGATATACATCTACGCACCCTGGTGTAGAAACCATGCATTATTTTAAGAAGAAAATGTCCCTGAAAGGTTTATCGGCGTGAGTGGCATCGGTCCAATTAAGAATTTTTCAATCAAGATTTTAGGAGCTAAGATTTTGTTGCAAATTCATCAAAAGCGGAAATTAAGACTTACGCCCCCTGGTGGCAAAACCATTTTTTTCATAAAAATTAGAAATGATGTGCAAAGGATTTCCCATCAGGAGCTGTATCCGGTGCAGAAAGAATTTTTCAAATCGGAGATTTAGAAGCAGAGATATAAGAGGAACCTCAATTTACCTTTACGACTCCTAGCGGAAAGTCTATGAATTACTTGAAAATTTTGAAATTATATGAAAAACATGTCACGGACTCCTAGAAGTAGAGATATTGAAAAAGATAAGATACACATCTACGCTCCCTGGCGGAGAAACCATGAAATATTCTAAGAAGAAAATATTCCGAAAAGGTTTATTGACGTGAGTGGCATCGGTCCACGAAAAAAGTTTTTCAATCGAGATTTTAGAAGCTCATATTTTATGGCAAATACATCAGAAGCAAAAATTAACACTTACGCAACCTGGTGGCCAAAGTATTCTTTACCAAAAATTAGAAATGTATCAGCTGTATCAGCTAAAGAAAACATTTTTCAAATCGGAGTTTTAGAAGAAGAGATATCGAGGAAAACGTAATTTACTTTTACGCCCCCTAGCGGAAAATCTATGCGTAATTTGAAAAAGTAACTATACCTAAAAAGAATAATGACATAAATAAAATCGAAAGATATATGTGTTTTTTTTTCAATCGGATGTTTAGAAGCAAATCTGTGGAATAAAATGCATTTTTAAATTCGACATCATCTTTGCATTTACGCCCTCTAGCGGTGAAATTGTACATTGTAAAAAAAAAACGAAATGGAGGATCGTCATTGGCATATTTCAATCTTACCAATGCAAAAAGAATGTTTCAAAACGGACTAAATTGTTGCAGAGATATCGTGTCTACAGACGGACGGACGGACAAACCGATAACACAAGCACGATCTTTTTTTACGCTTTCCAACCGTAGGTTGAAGAAGCGTATATGCTCCAGCTTTGTCCGTCCGTCCATCTGTCTTTCCGTACGATAACTCGCGTAAAAATGGTTCGAATTCGATGAAATTTTAGTATGTGGTAGAGGACCACCTGGGGTTAAATTTTATTGAAAATGGACGAAATGGGGTCAAAGAGTAGGACATTGGATCGAGATCCATTCCATCGCCCTTATCCTATAGTATTAAAGGAGCTGTTCTTGCATGTATGTAAATTTTATTTTGAAAACGGCTCTAAGGATTTTGATGAAAATCGTTAACCTACCGTTTTCTGGTACTATAAATCGATTTAGCTTGATCTCGACTTTGGGAAAATTCGTTTAGTGGGTTGAATAACCACCCCGAATTACCAAGTTTTTATTGTCATGGCGTCGTCCCATTAATGTTACCCATGCTTAGAAATCTTATGAGATCACAATCTCGTGATTGAGATGTTGGCGCGCGGTCACACCATCTGTTTCACTACGTTACGCGTTGTGTGTGGATCCTATTAAAGTTTTATGACGTCACACTCTTGCGAGAAGAAAGTCGCGAGTCCCATCTGCCTCATTACGTCACGCGTTGTGTGCGTATGTCCGTCCGCACGATAAGTCGCATAAAAATCGTTCTATTTCAATGAAATTTCAGTGTGGTGGGGCAACACCTGAGTAGGTTGGTTGGTTGGTTGGAGGTTTAACGACCACCGTGAGCAACTCAATGGGCTATAAGCAGTCGCCCGTCCCTAATTTAGGGTCACTGGTTCTAGGGAAGGGAGAGAACCAGTGCCGTAAGACAAACACAACCATCCATGCCTCACCGGGATTCGAACCCGGACCCCGTTCGGACGAATGGTCAGAGGCCATCGCTTAGACCACTGCGCCACCGGGGCGGCCACCTGAGTAGGAACCCTATTGAAAGTGAACGAAGTGGGGTCAAAGGTCAAGGACATAGGAGCGGGATAAATTCCACTGCTCTTATGCGTCGTAACTAACGTAAAAAAGCTTCGATTTTGATGAAATATTAGTATGTGGTAGACCACCACCTGGGGCAAACCCTATTGAAAATGGGCGAAATGGGATCAAAGGTCAGGACATAGGAGCGGAATCACTTCCATCTTCATTATGCGTCATAACCTACGTAAAAATGCTTCGATTCGGATGAAGCCGCCCCGGTGGCGCAGTGGTCTAAGGCGTTGGCCTCTGATCATTCGTCCGTAAGGGGTCCGGGTTCGAATCCCGGTCAGGCATGGATGTTGTGTTTGTCTTACGGCACTGGCTCTCTCCCTTCCCTGGAACCAGTGACCCTAAATTAGGGACGGGCGACTGCTTATAGCCCATTGAGTTGCTCACGGTGGTCGTTAAACCTCCAATCAAAAAAAAAAAAAAAAAAAAAAGATTCGGATGAAATGTTAGTATGCCGTAGGGGCCTGCCTGGGGGCGAATCCTGTTTGAAATGGGCGAAATGGGGTCACAGGAGCGTGATCTATTCCATAGCCCTTATGCATCATAACCTACGTAAAAATGCTTCGATTGCGACATAACTCTATTATATTATTTCGGAGGTATACTGGACTACTTCTGTTGAATATCATCAAAATGGGATCAAAGGTCAGGGCACAGTAGCAAGATTTATTTCCACAGCCATTATCCTCATAACTTGAGTAATGATTTCTCGTTTGTTAGAAAGCGTATCATAATCAATGCATTGCATGATTTTACTGAGTTGTTTTACAAAAGACGTGCTAAAAATGTCTTTTTGAAGCAATTGTGTAGAGTAAAATGTATTTTGACTTTAATGGGATGTGCATTTACGTCGCCTAGTAGCACGGTAATGCATCGCAAAAAACCGAAACAAATGTCTCTTCGTTCTTACAGCTCAGGATTTCGTCTTCAGAAAGAATTTTTCGAACTAAACTAATAGATGCAGAAATATGGTGTCCACAGAAGAACAAACATAGCGATACTATGAGCATGTACTTTTAGCGCGCCTGTTGTAAAAAAAAGATCGTGTTTATGTTATCACTTTCTTCGTCCGTCCGTCTGTGGACACCATATATTTGCAACTATTGCTTCGATATGAAAAATTCTTTTTGCATTGGAAGGATTGAAATATGAGAACGATGATCTCTGCATTCCGGTTTTTCACGATGCACAACTTCTCCACTAGAGGGCACAATGCAGATGCTATTGAATTCAAAATATATTTCATTCCATGTATCTACTTCCAAATATCCGATCGTAAACACGTTTTCTTCCTTTCGATACCATTTATAACGAAGACTATTCTAGGTACAGCTTCTTTTTCATGTAATGCATAGATTAACCTTTTAGGGGCGTAAAGGTAAATTACGATTTCGCCGCTATATCTGCTTGTAAAAGTCCTATTAAAATTTTTTCTGCATCAGATACAGCTCCTTGTAACAAATGTTCTAGACGTAATTTTTTTTGTAGAGCTTAATTTAGCTATCAGGTGGCGTAAGTGTTTAATTCTGTTTCTGATGTATTTGCGACAAAATCTGAATTTCTGACAAATCAATTGAAAAAATTCTTTCGTGGATCAATACCGCTCACATCGCAAAATGTTTGACAATATCTTATCCTTAAAATAATGCATAGTTTGTTTTGACAAGGGACGTAGATATATATCTTATTTTTATCGATATCTCTGCGTCTAAGAGTCCGATTTGAAAATATCTTTCTTTGTCGGAGAGCGTTTTTGGTGCGAAATGTTTCGCCATATAATTTTTAATTTTTGCTTAATGCACAAGTGTGCCACTTTTATTGCTGCAAACATTACGTTTACGGCCCGTTTGCAGCAATATCTGATGGACTATAACCCAATTGAAAAAATTATATTTCGGTCAGATACTACAAATTATGAAAACATCTTGTGCATATTTCCTTCCCAGAATAATGCTCAAATTTTCCACTGTGGGGCTCAAACTTTTAATTTGGTTTTCTGGATATCTCTGCTTCTAAATGGCAGCTTTAAATTTTTTTTTTTAAACCTGATACTATTTACCTTGTGGAACACTTTAGGTTTGTACTTGAGGAATGTTTTTGTGGTTGACAGTTCTGCCGCTAGGTAGTGTTTGTGCACTTCTATTTTGCAGTTGTGTCTCCTCTTCTAAAAACTCTATTGAGAAATTTCTTTTTCTACTGTATGTCATTCGCTACAATAAGGATGGGGAGCATTATCCTATTTAGTAACGCACAGATTTCCCGCCAGTGGCGTTAAGGTCAAAGCCTTTTCATCACTATCTCTGCTTCCGGGAGATGTATTTGAAAAGTTATTTTTCTTTAGCATAGCTTTTACCGTGAAGAATAAATACTTTTCTTCTATTTTCAACTTTTCCATTATGCAAAATTGTTGCTCTAGGAGGCGTAGAGTTGTACCATGTTCCCTTCAATATACCGGGTGATTTCAAAATGTGCAAGACTTTTGTCTTGCACATTTTGAAAACTCGCAGAGTTTTGAGAGTAGAGCAAAGCGGTTTGCGTAGAAATGATCAGAATGACATCGGGTTTTTTATGAAATCACATGCGTTTTTAATCATTTTAGTTATATTTTTCATCGCCAGATGACGAAATAGGCTAACAGGTCTGGGCTAGCCGGTATAAAAGCAGCAGCTGGAAAACAACCACAAGTCACATCGGTCCGTGTCAGTATGCTGTCATTACCGGTCAAAGCGCTCTTGGTGAAATTTTTCTATTGCAACGCTGAATGTGCGAGTGCTAGTGCTGCGTTGAGAGCCTACCGGTCACTGAAAGGTGATTGCAGTGGGAAAGGACCGATGGAAAGTGCTGCGCTGCGGCGAATGGTCAAAAAATTCATTCGAGGAAACGGTATCTTTGGCAGCACGCACACGAAGCGGTAGACCAGGAACTCGTGCTGCTGCAGCAGAGACGATTACGCAGGAAATGGATGTGATTGCAATCTCATCCACACATGGCGACTCCAGTGCTCGCCATGTTTCTCGGCAAACAGGCATTCCATACGGGACTGTGTGGCGAACAACACAACGACGGATTTTTACATAGATACCCGTTCTAACTGCAATGGCATCACGAACTGCAAGCTGGCGATTACGTGCAGCGTCAGGAGTTCGCAGCGTGGTTTTTTCGACAAATGGATGTCGACGAGAACTGGCTGATGAACGTTTTATGGACTGATGAGGCACACTTTTCCCTAAACGGAGCGGTAAACAAGCACAACTGTCGCATCTGGGCCACAGAACATCACGAAGCAGTTGTTGATGCGCCACTTCATCAGCCGAAAGTGAGAGTGTGGTGTGGACTCATGGCTTCCTTCATTATCGGTCCTTTTTTTTTTTTTTTGAAGAGGTCCGCGGCACCTCCTTCGAAACCGTTTCAATGAGAGGTGCACGTTATGCGAACATGTTACGAACGTAAGCTATCCCTTGCTCGCAAGAGCGGGATACAGTGAATCTGTACACATTTACGCAGGATGGAGCACCACCCCACATCGCACGTTCCGTTAAGCAACTGCTGCAAGAGACGTTTGGTGCAAATCGTGTGTTGAGCCGACACTTTCCGAAGGCCTCCTTGGTCACCACCAACCTGACACCCTGAGATTTCTGGGTCTGGGCTTACCTAAACTCACAAGTGTACAGATGTCGCCCCACTTCATTGGTGCAGCGTCAGGAGTTCGCAGCATGGTTTTGTAGGTATTGGCCATGCTGAAAGATGCCATTGGACACCATGTGGCAGCTATACCACCGGACATGCTCTTCAATGCCGTCCATAATGTTTTCTCTCGTCTGCAGGCAGTGCTGGAACAGGACGGCCATCACATTGAACACCTGGTACAATGAGATGTCTAACCTGGTACAATCAGGTGTCTATTTTTCTCGACACGTCCAACCTGTGGTTATTGCGCCATCTGGCGATGAAAAATGTAAGTAAAATGAATAAACATTTTTGTGATTTCATAAAAAACCCGATGTCATATTGATAATTTCTACGCTAACCGCGTTGCCCTACTCTCAAAACTCCGCGAGTTATTACGTTTTCAAAATGTGCATGACTTTTGGATCACCCGGTATATGATTTTTTAACTGTTTGATTTGAAAATCTCTTTGTCTCTGATATCTTCCTTCTGCTATTAGGAAGCTTTTGTGAACCATTTGTTAATTTTTCGTAACGTACTTTTCAGCCGGTGGGGGAAGTTAGTAGCTGTTCCTATTTCTGGTTTCTTTGTCGCTTCTAGAAATCCGGTTGAGCTCCTTTTCTAATTGGTTAAATTAATTAGTGGCGTCGGGTCATTAAGGGCGTTCGGGGCTAAGCCCCGCGTGAAAATGAGAAAGAAAAGTTCCTTTCTTTTAATTGGAAAAATTCCGAAAGAAAATGCTTGTTAGAGTAACCAGTTCCTATATATTCTGAATACAAATGTGAGCCACTACTATAGTTAGGTAACTGGGTAACACATCACAGCGTTCTTTATCAGTTCACTAGACCACAATGAATATCGCGTAGTTGTAGAAGCAACACCGATCCACTCGTCGCCTTGGCTACCTTAAAGAAGCTTCGGAGAAGTGAATGAGCAAATGCGCATTGAACTGCGTATGCGTGAAACTGCCTTTCGGGGCTTGTCGTCTTTCTGTTTAACAGTAGAAATTTTGCTTTCCCGTCGTCAGGCAGTGAGCTACTGTTTTTCGTTTGTGGAGCTAAGGTATTTCATATAGCCTGAATAAAAAAATGTTTAAATGCAATTTATAAGAATGTTAAACACGTATATCATATTCATATGTGTTGTTAGAAACAATTCATCAAATAGCAAAATCCAACACATAATTAATAATTTATTGATTTCATGTTAATTAATGACCTTATTGGAAATAAGATACCTGATTTTCAAATTATCAGAAAACAAAAATGCTAGTGGAAAGTAAGAGCTATTTTATATCTCTAGGGATTGCACTAGAATCATAGGGTTCATATGTATAGTTAGTTGTTTACAATTAAATCGATATGTGCGTATTTCAAAATAACATTTCTTCGCTACCATAGTTAACTTCGATTATCCCTACAATAACTTATTATCATTCACTCTGGCAGATTTTAGTACATTCCCTTAAGACATTCCTTACCTTTCTAAATCATTTCACATTTTGAAATTTTAGCCAGTTGTAACCAAAGTTATGATGTTTGCCGTCCTTTCTTATATAGAAAAAATGAGGTGTCTCAAACACAGATGTAAAGATTGAGAAGTAAGTAAAATTAGTTTTTAGTCCGTCGGAGTCTTGAACTGGAATAGGAACCAGCATTAGAATGCTCCAGTAGCATAGCTGGGGCCTTCTTTATTCACATTTGCGCAGTCTTTTTTTTTCTCAGCCCTCAGAGCCTCTTTCGCTTCTGCGTTACGCAGTCCATACTTTGTCGTTGACTCGCTGTTGTACGTTGTACGTCTCTATTAGTCACCTCTTTCAGCATATACATACTTACCTGGATTTAGTCCAAATCTTTTAATAATTTCTAATTCTACTTTATCCCCAGCATTGAAGTGGCATACATCATCATGAACAGAGAGTTTGAAAGTGTCCATTCCCACAAATGACTACTTCGGACAACGTCTCCAAATTAGGGAATGGAAACTCTTATTGCTGTTCTGAGTTTTACCATGGTGACACTTACTGAGGAGTTCCGTGGCGGTTAGTCTCTCATACTGTAAGTTTGACTAAGTGCATGATGTACCAAACGATGCACATGAACTAATAATCAAATAGATTTAAATCCATTTCCTCCGTAGATAAGGTTTCATAAAAATGAATATAACTCGAAAACTATTTCGAATCTTTGAAAAACAATCACAGATCCTGAAAGTAGAAAAAACGGGGAATGAAATAAATCTATAATTTTTTTTTTCGTACTTTTTGACTATTTTAGGTTATATGAATACCTTAAGCGAACTTCGCTCGTGTAAGTAAAATGAACAAAGGGACATTTTATTGGAACACCCTTTTAGTTTATTAAGGGATAAAGAAAAAAATGTTAAAGACTTAGACCCGCGTCGACAAAATATTTGCTTGGTGCAAAAACATAAAAATCGGTATACAACTTTTAATGTGGAGCTATAGCATAATGTCTTGGTTAACTGGAAGTGAAAGCGAACACGCATTGTTTTGTTTCTACTGTTTACTACTGTTTTCTTTCTACTATTTCTTTCACATTATGCAATACTGCATACATAGCAATAAAATGTATACTTTATTCTATGTGGTTAAGTATGGTTTCAGCGTGTGACGATTGGAACCGTCACAATCCACTCTGATTATGTTTCACAGTACGGAAGAAGGTGGAGAGTAATTTAAAATATATTTAGCCCCGGATAAATTTGGACCACACTACACCACTGCCATTTACTACGAGTAACTTTGATAATTTTTTCGCATTCAAAAGACGTGCTCATTACAACCGAAAATCCGCTGTCACCTTTTTTTTTTTTCCATATAATGTGCTAAAACATTTTTCACCAATGATGTCTCTAAGGAAATAAAAACTCTTCTCATGGCTGCAAATAGAGCTTTCTGTGCCCAAGAAAAACTGTTGAAATCACGATTCTTATCTCGAGCAGCAAAGTCAACCATCTATAACATTTTAATAAGACCTGTGATTGCATATGCCTCAGAAACTTGGCCACTAACTAGGAAAAATGAATGTTGTATACATTTGAAAAAAATTATCAGAAAAATAATTGGCCCAATATTTGACGGCGGATTCTGTCGTAAAAGCTACAGTTAATAATTATACTTCATTTATAAAGAGTCTACTGTTACTTAAATGATTAGGTCATCAAGATTGAGGTGGGCTTCCCATGTAGTGCGAATGGAGAAAAATGAAGCTCCTGAGAAAGTATTGGTCAAACATCCTGAAGAGCTCAGAAGACAAGGACGATCAAAGATCATGTGAATAGATAAAATAGTGGAAGACACAAGGAGCCTGGGCTGCCAGAACAAGAAATGAAAATGGGTCAGCGGGCGACCGGGTGGACAATCTCTTGCCGGTCAAACGTGTCAGGTCAAGGTGTTCCTGACTTGACTTCAACCCGGTTTTATTTTTGAAAGAAGAAAAAATTCAAAATCCCTTCAGAGGTCTTTCAAATAATACTTCAGATCTGCCGAGTTTGATCCAGCAACTTGCTGAGAAATGTATAGAAATGGGATTGAAAATGCACTTTTAGAAGACAAAACTGAAAAACAAAGTTTTTACAAAAAATAAGGATTTATCGATTGATGAGGATAAAGCTGGGGATAACCGATACCTACATTTAACTTGGACAGCAGATATAAAATGAAGGTCACATTGATGAAGAAATTAATCGACGTATAAAACTTGGTTGGAGAGCTTCTGGAAGAAACAATACAGTGTTTAAGAGCAATATACCATTATGTCTAACAAGAAACGTGTTTAATCAATGCATCTTTCCAGTGCTTAAGTACAGAGCAGAGACGTGGACCTTAACTATAAAAGACACACGAAGACTGCAGGCAACAGAAAGCAGCATAGAGAGATGCATGCTTGGTGTAATCAAGAGAGATAAAAAGAGGAACTCGTTGATAAGGAAAATGACAAGAATGGAAAATATCGCGATCAGAGTAAAATTCTGAAATGGCAAGAGGTTGGACATATTGCCAGAAGAACGGACCGCCGATGAACAACCGAAATTTTAGACTGAATTCTAAGAAACAGGAAAAGACTCAGAAGACCGCGTGGGAGATGGGTGGATGGAGTTGACTGGCACTGGCCCAAGACAGTCCGTTGTTGGAGAGACTTGTGGATACTTTCGTCCAGCATTGGATTGATAATGACTGATAATGATGATGATATATTCGAATTTATACACTGCTGGCAACCCAAAATACAACACCAAGAAGGACACGAAATAGCAAAGCCAGATTTACTGGACACATAACAAAAGATACAAAGATGAAACGATTGAGCTTACAGGCCCGTGCGACTTGCGGAACACGCAGGCATCAATAGTTCGTGTGGCCCCCATGGCTGGCAATAACGGCCTCTGCACGCCACGGCATCGAACGAAAGAGACTTTGGATGTAGGCTTGGGGCATGTCGGTCCAGGCTGCTTCCACATGTTGCTACAGTTCATCAGACTTAGCCGCGGGTGGTACTTGCCGGGCCACTCGGTTGCCGATCAGCGACCAGACGTGTTCGATGAGCGACATATCAGGAGAACAGGCAGGCCACGACAGCAGTGACACCTAGTGGGCCGTAAAGAATTGTTGCACGATGCGTGCCACGTGCGACCGCGCATGAAACGTGGCCGCTGGCAGGTCCTGCAGGTAAGGGAGGAGTACAGGCTCTAAAACGTCGGAGATATAGTGGTGGCTGTTAAGTGTACCGGCGATGCGTACCAGAGGGGTGCGGGTGTCATATCCAATTGCGGCCCAAACCATAACGCCAGGCGACGCACCGGCATGGCGATGTATAACGCAGGCGTCATACAGTCTCTCGCCGCAGTGCCGCCACAAGCGGATCCGACCATCGTGGTGTTGCAGGCAGAAGCGGAATTCGTCGGAGAAGACAATGTCGTGCCAGTCCGTAGTCCAGGTGCGGCGTTCAACGCCCCACTACCGCCTCACTCGCCGGTGGTGTAACGTCAATGGTAATCGGAGCAATGGGCGCCGTGCGAAAAGTCTCCGCTCCTGCAGACGACGTTGAACGGTACGTGCTGACACACGTTGATGCGGAGCATACCCTAATTCCTGCGCTAACGTTCGTGATGTGGCGGTGCGAGCCGTCAATGCCCGTCGCACAACATGCCGGCCCTCTCGTTCGGTGGTGTTGCGCGGCTGCGGCAATCGCTCACGTTGGTCCGTCCGTCCCTCCTGCACCCACCGAATCAATACTCGCCTCACTGTGGCTGGATGTCGTCCCACACGGGCGCCGATGTCTCGGAACGATAAACCGCTGTCGCGATAAGCCACTATTCATCCTCTGTCGAACTCCGAAACGTGCTGGAATGACTGCCGTATTCTGCGACGAGGCATCAGGAAGCTTCCCACGCACAGGTCCGACAGCACAACACGCTTCCACTACTTACACCCCGGCTTCTGTGCACCTTTCTAATAGTGCTTCTCGGTGGCGTGCCGGGCGCACATGATTTGCATATGCCTTGCAATGCTAGTCGTTTGCATGTCCTCTCGCGGGCGACGCATGCTGCAAATTTCAGGCCAATCGGATGATTCCTTCTTGGTGTTGCATTTTGGGTGGCCAGCAGTGTAGTTCAAAGCAGATTTGACTGGTTCCTTCTTGGGTCCATGTCCAATATTTTTTTTACCTTTTAACCCTGGCCAGAAATGGAGAATAATGGCAAAACTTGTTGAGTCAACCACGTTTACACTGAACTGCAGAGCCAAGAAGAAGAAAAAGAAGGAGATGCAACAAACTTTGCTGCAGTTAAGAACCATTCAGTGTCATCTTTCTTTTCTCTTCTTTTTTTTTTTCAAAAGATGTGCTAAAAATTTGCTCGGCAGTTAACAACCATATGTTATATGATTTTAGTTGCTCTCATATGACATACGATTTGAGTTACTCCCATATGCCATACGATTTTAGTTACTCCCATATGTCATACGATTTTAGTTGCTGCCATACGTTATGGAAGTCTGTTTCTCGAGCATTTCGAAACTACGACTTATTGATGGTGCAGAAACTTTGCTTGTATTGTGTAAATATTGAATAAATATCGGAATGAAAGGCATTCGTTTGCCAACAAGTAGGGTTTTCTGAAGCGCAGGTGAGAGCATTTATCGATTGAAAGTTCCTTTCGGTTATGTTCGACGTTTAGATAGTTCCTATTTTCCGTTTCTAATCCCCCTCAGCTCCTCACGCCAAATGAGTCGGCAACACATCAATAATCTGCGCTTCATTTTGCCGATTCAGATGTACATCCGGTTGATTGTTACTTATTTTCAAGTCTTTAATCATAGGTTTGGTAAAACGCAATTTTCCCTTTCCCTGTAAAGACTGCTAAATCACCCTGGGTAACGCTGGCTGATATTTTGCGTTGGTTACGCACGGAACATAAAATTCCTTTCTGCTCAGGAAAACATATATGGCATTTATCTAATAATTCAACTTTAGAAACACGTTTAAGAATGTGCACGTGCTATTTACTTCGTACGAGGTCGCGTCACTCTTTATAAACTCACTAGCTAAACAGTACTCGAAGGTACCCCTCAATTATGTTTAACCCATTAAGCAGCCGCTGTATGTGAACCAAATGGTGCTCCAAATTTTCTGGCTTTTCAAACAGAAATGTTCACATAACGGCCGGGTTTTACGAAAGCTCTGGCAAAACAATTCCTTTCCCTCTCTTTTCTAAGAAATACAGACCATAAACCTGTCATGGGCGATAAACGCTCCGGTGTAGTCCTTCATTTTCTACCGTACGACCCAAGCCATGATGGAGAAAGAGCTAGTCTGCCTGACGTGGACATCATGCCACTGGGCGAAAACAATCGACTTCTCTCTCTCCTTCCTAAGGTCCATCGCCATTGCTATATTCTTTAAACATGTAATCAGGAGAAAGGATGCCTGTGAATTATCCCCCTAAAGGACCACTTTGAATAACAAAGCTAAGGGGAAAGCAAAAAGCATCAAAGCAGCACTTTCTGGTAAGCAGGTTTGCTCCTTCCAACCGCGTTTCCTGTTAATTATCCTCCAAAAGGACAGTTTATATATTTGAATGAGACAGTTTATATATTTCAATTAAATAATATTGTTATATACTGACAGCTTTATATATCTAAATATTATTGTTTATATATTGGGCAGTTTTATATATTCAGAAAGGACAGTTTATGTATTTGAATTTACCGTTTTCCTGCAAATTATCCTCCTAAAGGACCACTTTGAACAATTTTTGCCAGGGGAAAGCAAAAAGCATCGAAGCAGCTCTTTCTGGTACGCAGGTTTGCTCCTTCCAATCACGTTTCCACCACTTCGCAGACAGTGAATATATAATCATTCCACCTAATGTAAGGCCACTTTCTTAACCCCGAGATAACTCGTTCCAGCCGGTTAAAGGGTTTTAAGGTATCCAACCACGCTCGAATGATTGTTTTCAGGGGGGGGGAAATCCTAGTTTTTTTTATTGCCCCATTTTAAAGATCACGTCTTTAGCTTTTGAAAACAGCTGTCGAGTTACAGCTGTTCAAAGGATGACTGACTAACCGCAAGTATAGACATCTAAAAGACTGGAAGTGTTGTTGTTTAAAGGAGATATCCCAATTAAAAAATGTATTCCATCCAAACCTTTTGTAACATTAAAGTACTCTTGAAAATTTATGAATAAATATCAAACTACGCAAGAAATCTGGCAAAAAGAAATTCTTCCATATTTTAATGCAACACATGGCACAACGTCAGTACTGCATTCTTGAGTTTCATTTCTGTGTGTTGCCTCCTTTCTGTTCCTCCGTTTTGCTGTGCTTTCCATATTTTCTGGACTACAAAAGTGTTTCTCTCTGAATTCACCAGGTCGTTCGGAAAATGATGGCCGATTTGTAGGGTAAAAATGAAAGAGACATGAGGTATCATAGCACACAATCTTGTTTTATTCGAAACAGGTGTCTTCAGCAGCTACACCTCTCTGCCAGGGAATGACAAGTTCTTCAATGCCGGTCCGAAGGAAGTCTGGCTCCCTGGGTGCAAGAAAGTGACAAAATGCAATTTTGGCCTCTCCTCGGTTTTTGAAAGCCCTGTCATTGATCTAATTGCTAAAATGCATGATCGGTAAGTGCCAAGTTAGGCAACTAGGCTGGATGTGGAAGGGTTTCAAACCTCAATACGGGTAGTTACTAAATAAATGATAAATGAGTATAAAGGGCACCGTCTCTGTAAGAACAAATGAATAAGAAAGTCAAAGAACCAATAAATTGAAAGCCGTAAAACTTTCAATCCATTAGTTTAATCTAAAGATACACATTAGTATTTTCGGGCCACTTTGATCCCATCTTCAGGTGGGAAGTAGACATTTGAACAATACTGTTATTTATACAAACCAGGGCGGTATTAAAAAACATAGTATGTGTGTGTTACGTCAGCGATGTTTATGGTGGAGCCTCCCCGTTTTGTCCAATCTCCTCTGGGTGATTATATAATATTTTTCCATACAGGTAGTAAATCACATAGTATATAGTCATTATAACATTTGTCATTGGCTTTACAAATAAATAGACTTTCAGTCAATAGCAGCATTGAACGGGATCTTGCTCATTCAACCCCTCAGAAACATCATTGAAAGGAATAAAACAGCATTAACACTCGCACTCCACTGGGAGGCTTTTTTAAGGCAGTGGTAGACATAGAAATGTAGCAGTTTTATATCTACCATTGCCTTGAAAAAGGCCTCCCAGTGCAGTACGAAAGCTTGACGAATCATTGTGCTTACTAGAGGCTTTTTCAAGGAAATGGTGGACATAGAAATGCAGCACTTTTGTGTCTACGATTGCCTTCAAAAAAGCCTCCCAGTGTGGAGTGCGAAAGCTTGACGAATCTTTGTCAGGGCGCACTCAAGGTGGTATCCCGGGTCCGACCTCCCCTCCCCCCCCCCCCCCATGAAGCCAAGTGTTTTGTAATATCATTCCGATACCATCGGTGTCCTGCACGAGGGATTCCTAACTCTCTAACTGTTCTCCAATTTTCCTAATTGGTGAATTTCAAATGTTTCATAATTGCTGAAATCACGCATTATAGAATTTGTTCTAAAATACATTCTCTGAAGCTTGTGACGTACCTGCCAGCAGGACGCACACGACATAAAGGCAGATAGGAATCAGAACAAATGTCTGCGTAGCTCAGTGGTAGAGCGACTTGTTCCGGAATAAGCGGCCTCGGGTTCGAATCCCGGCTTAGACCAAAAATGACGGAGAAATTTACTTCGTTATAAGCTATAATATAGCAATAGCTAAAATAATTACATTTGTGGTTAACTCCTTTTCCGAAATAAATATTTTTGTTAAAAGTAAAAACAACAATGAAAACACTATTTGCATCGAGATAATTCATGGATACAATGTATTAAATTCTTTCACAGATCAAAACATTTATTATAACAGTCACGTCGCGTAAGTATACATACATGAGCACTTTTACTTGCAGAGCCCCATTTCGAATTTCTGAGTGCGCCCCTGACCTTTGTGCTTACTACACCACAAAGATAAACGGATTTAATTCGCTATATGCGTCTCTTGAGTATTGTGGTGTATTATGATGTCTCTTGAGTACTGTGGTGTATTATGATTGTGTATTAGCAGTGTGGTGTATTTATGATTATGTTACTCAGTGATCTTAAATTCTTTTCTCGCGATGTGCCCTCTGTATAGTCATTAAATATCATTTTAGTAGATAAATGTTTGCATTTAAAATTCAAAATGGAGGACAATTTTCCGGAAAACTAAATTCGGACTGAGCGAAAATTTCTCCCGTAATCGTAAAATGGAGCTAAAGGCAGCGATCATTTCTTCCGTAATTGCCTGCCCTTCGGTGTCTTCTCTGCATTGCATTATCGTTTAATCATCATTTAATTGCGTAAATGTTTATATTCAAGATTGAAAATGAAGAAAACGTTTCCGAAAACAGAAGTAAAACGAAGCACAGATTTCTCCTGTAATCGCAATTTTTTCTTCAAGGAATGCCTCTGTCCTTTATTGTTGTTAAATATCATTTTATTCCATAATTTTTCAAGAATTCCACTGTCCTTTATTGTTGTTTAACATTATTTTATTCCATAATTTTTTCAGGAATGCCTCTGTCCTTTATTGTTGTTAAATATCATTTTATTCCATAAATCTTTCAAGAATGCATCTGTCCTTTATTGTTGTTAAATATCATTTTATTCTTTAAACCTTTGTGCTTCACCTTGAAAATGGTGTCAAAATTCCAGGTACCGTAGGCCAGACTGTTCTTGATTCTAATTATCATTACAATTGATGTAGTACGTAGGTTGCGGTCCCGATGACGTAGTGATCTAAACACTGGTTTCTGATCATTCGTCCTAGATAGGTCCTGGTTCGTTTCCCTGTGAGGCATGGATGTTGTGTTTAAGAGTCCCCCATTTCCCGTATTGTTTCAATGCGAATTTGAAACAAATATAGCATCATGAAGATGGAAAAGTCAATATATCATATCACTTGTATGGGTTCCCAAATTTGTATATTTCGAGAGAAAATATCGAACTATTTTTCCGCTTTTCAACCTAGCAGATATCAAAATTAGAACATTTTTAAAAATAATTGTCAATCTGCCCATTATTTTACCCTTTTGGGATAATAATTAAAATATTACTCCGCAAAGTGACGCTAATATAGCAACGCAGAAATATGGCTCAATGTTTATACTACCTGTGAAAAAAAAATCGGGATTTCTAAATTGATTTTTTATATATGTAATTTCGTTCTGCAAATGTGTGTTTTCAGCTATTTTTCACGATGTATGGATAACCCTTAATGCGCTGGCTTTCTTCCTTGCTTGGCAATAATGGCCAGAGATTAGGATCGAGCGACTGCTTATAGCCCATTGAGTTGCTCACGGTAGTCGTTAAAACCCCAATAATAAAAAAAAAGTACCTAGGTTAAACATTTTTAGGTAGTAGAAATATAAGGTGTTAGTTATTTTTTTTTTCTCTCTTTTTTTTATTTTCATCTGCAAATTTTTATTGTTTTTCACATCTAGTAATTAACGTGCCTAGTGACCACCCTCAGATTATTTTGTGGCACTATGATAACTGTTGCAGACTCACCAGGAATTTTCCGCTATGGGGCCCAGGAGCATGATGTTCGTGACAGGAGGACTAGAATAATGCCTGTGGGTCACGGAGTAGAGGGAAAAAAGACTAGAATGGAGTAATAAGGTAGTGGGAAAATGGATTGTTTTGCAGCAAAAACAAGCAGCTTTGGTAATACCCGGATGTGACCATTTCTTAAAGGATTAGTTGATTTGTCCGGCCGTAATGAACTAAAATGGGTTTCAAAAATTTGCCCCAGAAATGAACCAAATGCCTTCGTGCTCGACATTTGCTCACTGATAGGGATTGCGATTATAATCATACGTGCAGAGCTACTCTCGTGCCAGGAGTTCGCCTGCGGATCTGATGACAATCCCGCTAACGGCAAACAGGAGTCTGAAGCAGAAGCGCCTGGAACGAGAGTAAATTCACGTTAGCGTCAAGGCGAATGTCAATTATCCGTAAAATGATGAAACATGAGTCGCGATTCAGCGACAGCTTTGAAAGACCCTGACGCTTTTCATTTTCGGTAAACAAGGCTGAGTTGCGTGGGGACAGGCCAGGAAGATGAACTTTCTAAGCCTATTAAATTCCACGCATCTCAACGTGTTCTGAAGACGTTACTTTTTTTTATTTACTTGCTTTTATTTCCTTGTTTGTGGATCTGTCGGCTTATATGATAAGGCAGTAGTTCCCGTGGTTATTATCGTGCATACTTACAGCGAAGAATTTTAAAGAAAATTATCTTGAGTGCTTATGTTCGTCATGACACAATGCTTAAGTAGCAGCTTCGTGAGAAGCTTAATGCTATCCCTTGAACGATGACTGGCAGATAATTACTGAACAGCTTAATATGAACTGCACACGGAACCTAAGAAAGACGCCTCACCAAAAATAATATCGATAAATAGTAGAATGAGCTGCGAATGCCTCGGAACTTATACATGTGTGTGCCAATCATCTCTGTAAGATAGAATAGATTTAAACTTTATTCTAAAATTTAACCTGTGGAAAATTTCTGGTTTTTTGTGTCTCGAACTCATCTCAGAGCATTATAAACAAGAAATCTTTTAAGCTCGAAGTTTGAAGTTGTTGAGGAAGGAAATCTAACATTCCTTGAAAAAGCAAATATGACACTGTTAAACTGATTTTCCTCCACTGACTGAAGTTTGACACTACAAACATTTACAACTGTACAATCTAAAACTCAAGAAATTCATATTACAATAGAAGATACATTCACAAAGGTGTTGTTGCGTGACATAGCTCTAGCATAACAGCATCTGGATGATGAACCGTTGTGACCTATTGGAGAAGATGCCTATTATAGTGTTCGCAGTCACGTGCTGCAGAAGTTACATAATACAGATTTCTCTGTAATCGTGTTAGAGAAGATGCTTATTACAGTATCTTTGTGACGTGTACGAGAAGATTGCTATTACAGTGTTCGGTTTGATTTATTGGAGAAAATACCAATTACAATGATAGCTGCGACTACAGTGTTCACTCTGACATGATGGAGATAATCGTTACAGTGTTTGTCATGGTATGTTGGAGATGATACTTAGTACAGTTTTCACTGTGATATGATGGAGGAGATACCCACTATAGTGTTCTCTGTGACGTGTGGGAAAGATACCCATTGTAGTGCTCGCTTAGATATGTTGCAGAAAATATCTATTACAGTATTTATTATGATGTGTTGGAGAAGATAACTATTAGAGTGTTTGACATTGCATACATTCATTACATATCACTAAACTGTTCTCTGAGAATCAGAGGTTAGCCCCATAAAGAAATACAAACCGCCAGATAAATTTTTAACTGATTATTTGCTTACTATTGCCGTATCAAACTTCTCCGTTGACAGCGATCTTGGCACACAACTCGGGCTTCACTGACATCCATAATGCGACGTACACAAGACCTTCTATACTTCATACTCATACTCTTTTTCTCATGCAGACACTCCTGAATCTGATCCTCCCATGACTTCCTTGGCTTTCCTCTACCTTTCCTTTCTGCCACTTGGGCTAAACATAATTTCTTAGTAAGTACCTCAACACTCATTCTTTCAACACGGCCAACCCCCCGAAACATATTAGTCTCCATCTTGCTAACCACAGTTTGCTTCACATTACACACTTTCATACACAGCCATGCGGGACTCTTGAGAACCCATCATTCCTTTAAAAACCTCTCAAAACAGCCATGACGTTCAATGAAGAATTCACTCGCTTATTAAATTCACCATTCAACTTGTTCTCTCTGTCAAACATGCTTTCTAAATTTCACAAACTCATTCACGTGGTCAATCCCTGTGCCATTTAGACTTATATTACATTCAGTACAAACAGCTCCTCGCTCAAAAACAATAATTTTGTTTTTTCTCTTATTTATACTCGGCTTGAATTTCATGCAAATTTTGTACATCTGGGAGAACATACTCTGCCACTCACTTTTACCCTCTGCCAACAGGACTGTGTCACCAGTATACAGCAATCTGCAAACACAATTATTACCAAGACATGAACCAGTATTGCCCATCTTGGCATCACGCATCCATAAATATATTAAACAGCCATGGTTACATTACATAACCTTGTCTGACTCCTACACCAATAGAGAACCATTTTGGTAAAACACCATTCTCGTACATAACCTCCACTGCCAGCGTACATGCCTTTTACACTATTAAGTAGAATCCCAGTAACACCATATTTATTCAACACCTTCCACAAAAGTGTCCTATTTACTCGGTCGTAAGATTTCTCTACATTTATGAAGGCAGCAAACACTTTCTTACCAACAGCCAGATATTCAATCATCATGCGTAATGCAAGAATTTGGTTAGTGCAGCCTTTACCGGGCATAAAACCACTCTGAACATCTTACACTTTCTCTGATGTAAGACCTCGTACTTTTTCAATAATGATTTTACCAAACACTTTCCCTGGCACACTCATTAGGCTAATACGACGATAGTTCTTGCAGTCAGTCTGAGAAGGTATTTATTACAGAATTCGATGTGACATGCTGAAGAAGATATATGTTGCAGTATTTGTTGTGCTGTGTTGGAAAGGTTATCGATTACGGTGTTTTCTGCGTCCTATGGGAGAAGATGCCTATTACAGTATTTTCTGTAAGAAAGTATCTACTGCACCATTCGCTGTGAACTTGTGGAGGCGATATCAGTTATAGTGTTCGCTGTGACGTGTTGGAGAAGTTACCCGTTATTATAGTGTTCTATGTGGCATGTTGAAGAATTTATCTTTTACAGTACTTATGTGATGTACCGGAGAAGATATCTATTACAGTGTTAGTTTCGTGTCCTGTTGGAGAATATATCAATTTCAGTGTTAGCTGCGTCATGTAGGAGAAGATACATATATTTGCTGTAACTTTGTTGGAGAAGGTACCTATTCCACTGTTCATTGTGACATTGTGAAAAAAATATTCCTTAGAGTTTTTGCTGTGACGTGGTGGAGAATATATGTGTTACGGTACTTATTGTGGTGGAAAACAAACTTATTCGTGTTGCAGTGTTCGCTGTCACCGTGTTGAAGAAGGTACCTGTCGCAGTATTTTGTATGACATGTGAGAGATGATACCCATTATAGTGTTCTCTGTGACATTTTGAAAAACATATCTATTCGAGTACTTATTGGGATGGTAATGTGTTGGAGAAGATACCTTTATAGTGCTCGCTGTAACCGTGTTGAAGAAGGTACCTGTCGCAGTATTTTGCATGACATGTGAGAGATGATACCCATTATAGTGTTGTCTTTGACATTTTAAAAACTATATCTGTTCCAGTACTTATTGGGATGGTAATGTGTTTGGAGAAGATACCTTTATAGTGCTCGCTGTAACCGTGTTGAAGAAGGTACCTGTCGCAGTATTTTGTATGACATGTGAGAGATGATACCCATTATAGTGTTCTCTGTGACATTTTGAAAAATATATCTATTCCAGTACTTATTGTTATGGTAATGTGTTGGAGAAGATACCTTTATAGTGCTCGCTGTAACCGCGTTGGAAAAGGTACTCATTTAGTGTTCGCTATTGCATGTTGGAGAAGATATCGATGACAGTATTTATTTTTATATGTTGGAGAAGATACCTATTACAATATTAGCTGCATGCTGTTGGAATTGGTACCTATTACAGTGCTCGTTGTAACCGCATTGGAACAGGCACGTATTAAAATATTCGCCGTGGCATGTTGAAGAAAATAACTATTACAATGTTCACTGTGACGTCTTCACAAAGTATCGAAGACAGATATAGATGACGTACTTCCTCAAATTTTGGGTGTTATAACTGATAGTTGCCTTGTGATCCGAGTGCTCTGAGATGCGAGCTTCTGGCAAATCGTTCATGTTTAAGCCGGTTTGAGTTATGCATGATGCAAGAATGGTATGTTTGTCTTAAGGCACATGCTCTGACTCTTTTCTTGAGCCATTTGACCCAAACTAAGAAAATGGTACTCTTTACAGCTTTAGGTGTAGTTAAGATGTTTAGTTTCCACTCTACCAAAAACCTCACGAAAGCAGTTGCCGGCATTTTGTTCGAAAGCACATGGTGTTACACCAAAAACGTCTTAATAAAAAATACGGTCCAAATGCATCTATAGCAAACCTTGATTGTAGACGCAGATTTTTTTATTAAGTGCGTACAAAATAAAGCAAATGATGATGTTTTTGTAAAGCTAGACTGCACTTGAAAAAACATGAACGCACTCCGTTCATGTTTATTAAATATTTGATCGCAACTAGGAATTATGTATTGCGTTCATGATCATAGTCAATATATGAGTTCTAAACTCCCGATTAAAACCAGAACTTCTGTGTTATTGTAAATATAAAATGTCTGGAAAGTTTACGATCATAACTAGCACCTATGTAATACATGCAGCAATTAATTAATATTAAACATTTACGATCGCAAACAGGACATTTACTTTTCATACCTGGTTTGTATGTTACACGTGGTATGTGTTTATGACATATGACCCAAATCAATACCTATTCATTCCATTTGAGATCACAAAAAACATCATAATTACATTTGACCTTTATTATCACAACGGTCATGTTGGAGGAAAGCAAAAGTAAGTTACAGTGTATGTTGTCACGGATATACGAAGTTTGCATGAAATTCAGGCTGAGTATATAAATAAAAGAAAAACCTGTTATATACAACTGCAGTTCCATAAAACCTCAGAGCAAAATCACACAAAATGAAGAAATATAGGTACAGCAAAATATATGTTTTTCTTTCTCAAAGTATCTTTCCTCGGATGTTATGCAACGGTCGCATCGTTCAGTCCATTTTTCAAAGCATGTGACCAAGACATTTTGTGGAAGCTGCTTTAGCGACCACTGTACACCTTGAATAACGTCCAGCATCTGTGTTGGATGTTGCGCCGCGAAACTTCCCCTTCACTGTTGGAAACAACCAAAAATCGCACGGGGCGAGGTCAGGACTGTAGACAGGCTGTGGCATGATTTCAGTACTGCATTTCGTAAGAAACTGTTGAACACAAGCAGCCACATGTGGGCGGACGTTATCATGGTGTAATGGCCGCTTGCCCACCAGTTCCGTTCGCTTAATCGATAAATGTCGTCGCAGACGCTTCGAGACTGAAATGTAATACTCAGCATTGACAGTAATTTGTGGAGATACGACATGCTGGTAGACTACACCTTTATGATCAAAGAAAATTATCATCATCATCTTCCCTGCTGATTTGGTTTGGCGGACTTTTTTCGGTGGAGGCGAGCCTGTGTGTTTCCAGACACTCGTTGCGCGCTTCCTGAGGGGGTCGAAATAGTGGACCCATGTTTCATCGGCAGTTATTACTGTATTTAGAAAGTTTAGATCCTTTGCAATCATTTGTTTCCACTCGTGACTCACCTGAACTCTGGCAAACATTTCTTCTCTCGCAAGGTGATGAGGCACCCATCTGGAACACACTCGATACAGCAGTAATTCTTCAGGTAGAATGCGGAATGCCGACGTTTTTGAAATATTAGTACACGCCGCTATGTCTTCACACGTCATTCATCGATCTTTTTGCAGCGTAGCCCAAACAGTGTTAACAATACGTTCCGTAACAGCACTTTCAGTTCGACCAGGCCTAGGAGCGAGTTCTACCAACAAATGACATTTTCTGAAATCATGGTGCCATCTAAAAATCCTTGAGTCACCCAAACAATTATCTTTGTAATTAAATCAACTGTTTCTGGAGACGTTTTACCCAAACGATAGCAAAATGTATCCAACGTATTTCACTTCTTAACTCTGAATCACTCACTTCCATTGCTGTATGGTGAAATGCAGACATACCTTAAACTACTGCGCAATAACAAAACCAGAATCGTCTGCCAAGGCTAATAACTGTTGCCATAGATACTTCATTAATTCAGTTGTTCGTCTGCGTGGCTATTTCCCCCTTCCTTCTGTTGCCAACTCAAAAGTTTTATGGAACGACCTTTGTATTATGGGTTTGAGCAAGCAGCTGTTATTTCTAAATTCAAGATCGGTTTAAATATTACAGTGTTAGGTCAAGTTAATGAGTTAGTGTATTTGACAGAAAAAAACAGATTAGATGTTAAAGTCAGTTGGTGAGTGAATGCAAATGTGAAAATCATAACTGTGTTAGAAGGATTTCACAAGACTGATTCGTCGTCAGAAGTCCCAAAGGACAGTGTATGTAAATGCGGTTTTCTTTCTCTGATGTACCGTAGTGAAACTTGGGTTCTGCAGAAGTAATATACTGTAGATGTTATACACGAGGTTTGTGGGCAGACATCTCCTGCTCCTATAAGAAATGCAAAGGTGTCGCAGATGTGCACTGTGAAGTACAATGTTCTTAGCAATCTGGAAACATATGTTTTGAGGTGGTTTTGCCAAGTTATTAGAAGAACCAATGATGACGTGCAAAATATGGCAATTTATTCAGCCGAAGTGGCAGGAAAGAAAAGTAAAAGGAGGCAAAGAATATCGTGAGAGGACCAGCTTCAAGATTACCTGAAAGGAAAAAAGGATAATGAGCATGAAATGCAAAAGGTCTTGTGATGCCAGTGAAGCTCGGACTGTGGCTTAACATTCCTGCAAATCGATACGTTTGACACACCAACAGAAAGTAACATACCAACCAACAGTCTACGACTTTGGCAACTCATTTCTCTTTGAGTAGCTAACCTTTGAATCTCAGTGTACAGGGGTATAAAATATATCTATGTATGATCACAAGCGGTACGTACATGATGCATTTATGATCACATACGTCTTACTTTTGAACAATAAAAGTTCCTATATTGCCTTTTGAATATGACCATTATTTGCATATGATATGAAAGTCCCAACTTGTAAATCCCAATTATAATCGCCCTATGTCCATTCCATTTTAACTGCACAGCAACTTCATATACACTGAAGAGCAATTGGATTAGAGATACCTGTCTAGTAATGTGTAGCACCACCTTTCGCCCTGATGACGGCGGCGATTCGTCTCGGCATGGACTCGACAAGACACTGAAAACTTTGGGAAGCCATACGGATCCACGACCCCTGAACAAGTTCCCACAGTTCACAAAGATTTGTTGGAGGAGGGTCAGAGCCTCGAACATCTCTCTCGATGGCATCCCAGATGTGCTCGATTGGATTGAGGTCAGGTGACCTAGCTGGCCAAAGAAGCGAGGTCACGTCGGTGGGGTGTTCATCCAACCATTCGGATACAATTCGGGAGCTGCATTGTCTTGTTGCAGGATGAGATCCCCAGTGGGATGTTGGAGACGCACAAACGGGAGCAAATGGTCGTCCAGGATATACCGGTAACGTTGACCTGTGAGGGACGATGTCACACGTACCAGGGGTCCCATTTCAGTCCACGTAAATAGTCCCCAGACGAGAATGCCACCGCCACCAGCTTGAAGAGTACCCTGATGGCAAGAAGGATCCATTGCTTCATGTGGTTTGCGCCGTACTCGTATCCTGCCATCGGCATGTACCAACGTGAATCTCGACTCATCAGTCCAGGCAACATTTTTCCACATGTCTAGGGTCCAGTGGCGATGTTCCCGCTCCCATGCTAATCTTTGCATCCTGTGATGTGGGGTCAGCAGCGGTACCCTCGTGGGACGATGGCTTCTGTACCCCATAGCGAGGAGATGGTTCTGGATGGTGTGGCTGCTTACACGTTTTTATGCACCTGCGTTAAATTGCCGAGTGATTTCTTGCACTGTGGCCCGTCTATCCGCTGTTTCAATGCGAGCTAGCCGACGATGACCCCCGCTCATCCACATGCTATTGTCCACGGCAGTTGGCCCTTGCAGGGATGGTTTTACCGGATTCGGTGTACTCACGGTGCACCCGTGACACAGTGGCTCGTGAAAATCCCAGACTTCCGAGATGGAGTGAGCTATTCGTCGGGCCCCGACAATTTGCCCACGATCAAATGTGCTTAGATCCTTCGTATTACCCATACTGCGTCCGACTCTTACTGATTCCCGTCGCATAACTCCTTATATTGTCGGATCGCTGCATACGTCATGTCGTTTTCGTTTACAGGGCCGCCCACAGCGCGACATTTGCATAACGCCAACTGTCTCTAATTCAATTGCTCTTCAGTGTACATGTATACAGGTAAAAAGTGTACGTGTATACAGGTAAAAGGAGGCCGAGAAAATCGTGAGAGTATCAGATTCAAGAATACCTGTGTTCTTGAAAATATGTACAGAAGCTGAATGTAAGAAACTCATATAACGGACTTATGACCGGAATTCCTACCTCAGTGCTTAAAACTACACAAGTATCCCAATTTATGGGCAAAAAGACAAAATACTTGGTCCAGTAATTACATGATTTGAATTCAACCAAAAATAGCCTTTTACAATCTCAGCATCAGACGAGGATATACTCTGAGTGTTAACTGCATTAAAACTATCCATCTGCAAAATGAATTATAATAATTACTAGAGTAACGAAGAGCAGGGCGTGGCCTGTTGGTCATTTTAAAGCAAAGTTATTATGGGCTTGAAGGGTTAAAACCGAGGATTTATCCGAGTTGACGAAAGGCCAAACTGTGGACGCACAAAGTGTTGGTGCGTCCATTTGGTGAACGTCGATGCTTGTGAGTTGTTCGAAGGCCTCCGTATTCCAGGAGTGATGCCAAAGAGGCGAAACGACCAACCGGTGATACAATTGTAATAGGCGGCAAAAGGTTGATTCCAAAGGTGAGAGAAAGGTTAGTGGCCTTGTACAGAGCAGTCGACGCAACGCAGTTGATGGATGAATAAAATACGAATCAACAGAAACAATATCCCTCGCTGCTATGTGTCGTAAGCTCGCTGGCCCGGATGAGATACAAGAGCAGACGCCCTATATGTAAAGCTATCCTGAAACCAATCCATCGGCGTAAATGACTCTCCTTGTGCCAACAGCATGCAAATTGAACGACAGGTGAGTGTAAGCAGGTGTGTCAGTGGGATTTATCACGATATGTACTTCGCTCATTAGACGGTCCAGTCCAACAGACCATGAGCCAATAAATCGCTCAAGCAGGACATCAACTAATCGGCTAGTACGGGCAGTTGTATAATATGTGGCGTGTTTTCTTGGAATGCACTGGGATTTCGGTGAATGTGGATCAACATATATGGACCCAGCAACTATCAGAGACATTTCGCCGACCATGTACGTCACACAGTGTTGTACCACCCCTCATAGGGGGATGGTTTCTTCCAGGACGATAATTCCCCATGTCCTGGGAGCCCGCCTAATGTAGGAATGGTTCAAAGAACACATACACACTTCAAAGACAGCAAACATCTCGATTAGACCCCAAACTCACCTGATCTCAACCCAATTGAACACCTGTTAGATGCAGTAGAACGCCAATGCTGTTCTACCTGGTGTCATTGTTTATTGCGCTAAGAGTTTCAACCGCCGTTCACTGCTCGTGCGCATAATGGGTACGATGACAGCACGTCGATGCGATGCGGCGATACTTCAGCCCGTTTTGTTGCCGTATCACCGCGGCATCTCTGCTGCCTAGTTTCCACAAGGTAATGCCCGTCTACACACTACCACATTCATCAGACCGTGCCTAACGAGGTGCCCAGATGATGCCGTACATAAGAAAATTTAGTATTGCTTGCTTTGAGTTCTTCGTGTTAATATTGATCCCGGTACAGTTATTAATTTTAACTCATAATACGTTTTTGCTTTTTTCCTTTAGAGTTATTGGAACTTACGGGCTTGTTCTTCAAAAGGTCATTGAAGATGGGCACTTACTTCTTTGCGATTCCTTGGTGGATGTCAACAATATGCCTACTGAGGTAAGTATATCTTTCTTTGCAGTAAACGTTCTGATTTAGCACACGTGAAAAAAATCAGACTGGAAGGAACAAAAATACATCGCAGGCCCGATACAGATGAATGCTGACTCAAATTTTATAAAGGATAGAAAGTGAAACAGTACAGTTAAGCCTTAAGAAGAGAGTCTATGATTTAACATTAGAACTGAAAAAAGGAGTAAAAACTCTACTGTTTGTTAAAATTGCAACACCAAGAAGGAATCGCGCTGTTCAAATAAATTTATAACGCGGATTCCTCATGCTACAGGAGATAACTGATTACCTTTGTAGAGCTATACAAGATTTTTCGCTTCAAAACTCAGTGTCGTGTGACGTCACCACGAGCAATCATAACAGCCTGTACATTGAATGGAAGAGGATTTTGATATCGTCCTGGGGAATATCCTGTCAGATTGCTTCTATGCGAGAATAGAATTCATTTGCGGTGACTGGTAGAGACGCTAGACGGGCCAGTCGCTTGGCTACCATGCTCTAGGCATGTTCCATCGGGGGCTCATCCGACGAACGCGCAGGCCAGGGAAGAATTGGTTTCTGCGGTGCATGGAAGAGGTAATGGACATTCCGGGCCATATGCTCCCAAGCAGTGATTGTTTCTCCCGGTTTCAACTGTTCAGTGCAATATGAAAGAACGGAAATGCTGCAAATATAGCGGTAGGGTAACTCTGAAAGAAAGGTATAACTTCTGCCTCTAAAACATACCTGATGTTTCACTGGCTGCTGAGGGTTCCCTCAATCCCTATGAGGCGGGATCGCGAATTGAACCTAATGGCGCCACGAACCCTGACACTTGGCCCTGGGCCAGTATGACGCGGCAAAATGCTCGTTGCAAGGTGCAGTTTACCACGATGTCTTCAAACAGGTATGCAGCCATGATAGTGAATCCAGATGAGTCGGGACGAGTCAGAAAACACGGCCTGTTGCCAATCGGCGCGCCAATGTCTGTGTTAAGGACCCGATTGCAACGTGAGGCGTTTGCGGTTGAGGCTCAGAGGAACGCGCAGCAATGAGCTGCTCTCAAGCAGTCATCAGTTGAGCAGAAGACGACGAACTGTGCTGGAGGATAAAGCCTGATTTGTGACAGTGCTCCACCGCTGCACTAACACAGTGGATGTCTGAATAATGATTCACGTGCTAAATTGTATACTAAAAACAATATATAGCTGTCTGTGCACGGTAACAACTCACCAGATACTAAATAAAAGATGTTATTTATTTACATTTTAAAAACTACACACACGTAATTTAAAAAAGTTAGTAAAATCATGCACTGCATTGATTATGATACGCTTTCCAACATACCAGAAATCATTACTTAAGTTATTACCCAAGTTATAACGATAATGTAGAATAAATCTGGCTCCTATGATCCGACCTTTGACTCCATTTCGATGATATTCAACAGATCCGGTAAAGTATATTTCCGGAACAATATGAAACGTTTTGTCTCAATCGAAGCATTTTTAGGTAAGTTATTAGGGAAATGGAATGGATCCCTCTCCTATGTCATGACCTTTGACCCCCATTTCGATTATTTTTATAGGGTTCGTTCCCAGGTGGCCCCCTACCAGATGCTAAAATATAATCAAAATCGAACAATTTTTTCGTGAGTTATCGTACGGACAGACAGAGAAAGCTGGAGCATATATGTACGCTTCTTCAACCTACGGTTGAAAAGCGTAAAAAACAACGACAGCGACATCTTTGGGAGGTAATATACCTCCATCTTCAAGCCTAGCGTGCAGAAATGGAAATGCTAGTCTTGAAGATGGAGATATAGTATCTCCGAAAGATCTAACTATGGTTGTTCTTTTTAATTACGCGTGTGCAGTTTTTAAACTGTAAATAAACAACATCTTTTATTTAGTATCTGGTGAGTTGTAACCGTGCTCGGACAGCTATATATTGTTTTTAGTATACAGAGGATGACGCTGTGCGACGGGCAACTACCATGCGGTAGATGGTGTCTGTCATGCCTTGCAGTTGTACACTTTTTCGGTCCATTCCACGGATTTCTGTGTGTCCGAGCCTCCTCTGTCCACTGGTTGCATTACTATATTGGCGTTTCGTCCCGCAAAAGTGACGATTTTGGAGTGGGAATATACAGCTTCTTTCTTCCCAACAGTCTTTCCTTGCTCAAAGTCCGTCAGGTGTTCATAACGCGATCTTCTTCGGCAAGAGGGCACAGTGAGACACGAGAAACACTCTTTCTAGTCAATATCGGCGCTTCACTGATTGCAACATCTCGCGTTTGAGCCAGTTGCTTACACCTAAGACTGGACAGTTCTGAAGTCGCTGTTCCGAAACCGCATGCACATTTTAGCGCATTTTTGAAGATTTGTATCTTATTACCATTGGCACGTACCTTGGGTCCGAAACCTAGGCTATCTCATCCAGTACTGTTTTTTTTTCAGTTGTTAGTAATAGAAGTAACTTTTTTTCTAAATTTTAGATGCATGCTATTGTTAACATGATACCTAATAATCATAAGTATCAGGATTTGAACACTTGTTTGTACATGAACTCCATTCTTCTTCGGAATACTTTATTTGTACATGAACTCTATTCTTCTTTCCTTTTGTGTGGACTTGGGTGTTTACGTCTTCATAAAAAGTTTCTTCCGAGTACTTGTTCATATTTCAAAAAAACGTTTTTCTCTATTGATAAAACAGCCAAGTTGCTCAAATGTATATCTCCTTGTGTGTCTCTAAGATATGTTCTGATTCTTTTTACTAAATGCAAAAAAACATTCGTGCACATGAACCATTAGGATAAATACCGTCTTCACACAATTTTAATGATCTTAAAATATGAAATACACTATCTACCAACAAGTAATTGAACACCCCTGCAATCGACGATATCTGCGGTCCTGATACACGTCACGGCCGCCGCCGTTAAATATCGTCTAGGAAACAACAACGCAACCAGTCGCATGCAAGATGCCACGCAGTTCGGAGCTCTCTGATTTCGAGAAAGGTGTAATCGTCGGGTATCACAGAAATGGCCGATCCATACGTGACATATCCAGCAAGTTGAAGTACCCAAAACCGACAGTGGCCTACGTGATTGGCAAGTGGAAGATGAGAGGTGACTGTCGGAATGTGCCCCGACCTGGCAGACCCACAAGACTGGGAGTTAGAGACCGACCGGTGCTTGCCAGAGAAATTCGGAAGAACCGCACCAAATCGATGGGCCACATCCTCGAGGAGTTTCAACAGGCATCCGGGAATGTTCTTTCGATGAACACCATCCGTAAGGAAGCCCATCTGATCGGTTATCATGGACGTGCTGCCGCCCACAAGCCTTTGATCACCAAGTCCAATAGCGCTGCTCGGCTAACGTGGTGCAAAGAACGTCGACAGTGGACCGTTGAACAGTGGAAACAGGTTCTCTGGAGCGACGAATCAAGGTTCACCCTCTACCGTTCGGATGGCAGGGTCTGGGTTTGGCATCTGCCTGAAGAACGCCTCCTGCCGGAATGTATGCTGCAAACCGTGAAGGTCGGCGGCGGTGGGGGTGCTTTCCTGGCATGTCACGGGACCCTTGGTCGCAATTCCTGGTAGACTCAACGCCGAGACCTACTGCACCATTTTGGATGACCATGCGCTTTCTACGTTGTGGCAGTTTTACGGGGTGGACCCATGTTACTTTCAGGATGACAATGTTACCTGTCATGTTGCGAGATCCACCATGGCTTGATATGGTGACAATGGGGTTAATCGAATGGACTGGCCTGTGCAGAGCCCGGACCTTAACCCTATCGAGCACCCCTGGGACTAGTTGGGGCGTTGACTTAAGTTTGCCCCCACCATCCGAAATCGGTGAAGGAACTGACCTGTCTTCTCCAAGCCGAGTGGAAGAAAATACCGCTAGCCGTCGTACAACGCCTGGTTGAGAGCATGCCCCGGAGGATCGCAGCTGTAATCGCCGCTCGTGGAGGCTACACCGACTATTGAAGGTGAATAAACTTCGTTTTACATTGCTATCACAGGCGTCCAATTACTTGTTGGTAGATAGTAAATATATACAATTAAAATTATCTAAAACACACTAGCACTTTCAGAGCGACAGTCGCCCCATCATCAGGTGTGATCGGATCTCCCAAACCTTTCAGTATAAATATCTGTATTGCGCCATAACTGCGATCGACGTAACAGGATCTTGCGATCTGTCCCGGCAGTTAAACCACGATCAGAGCGACACCACATCACAAATCGAAAACATGATTATAACTGCAATATTAAGTATTAAAGTCTAAAATAGGAAGATAGTTCTGAGGATTGTCCAACACTTGTAAACAGAAGACGTCTCCAAATATCAGGTAGATCCTAAGGACAATTATCATTACAGCAGCTGCCTTTGAACGCGGAAACGAACAAACTCTCAGTCACCAGTAGCATGTGTGTAGAGACTGGGGTTATCAAAATTTTAGCATTGTCCCAATCAGGGATTAAATCTTTTGAATCAATGCACTTGGTAAGGGCTGTACAGATATGGCTTGCTTTTAAACTATATTTATGTTCCTGCAGCCTGAGGCACAGTTTCCGATGAGTGGATCCTATGTAATAGTTAATACTCTCATGCGAGTCATTGTCCAATAGTGGGATGCAATAAACACCCCACCTCTGTGAGTCATCAATTCCTGGGCGGTCTTTCCTCAAAACGGATGATAGGTTGTTAAGTACCACGCCAAAAATGTAGCCGGTATCTAGAGCAAGTTTTAGGCATTAGAATGAGGGTATTAACTATTACATGGGTTCCACTCGTCGGAAACTGTGCCTCAGGCTGCAGGAACATAAATATAGTATAAAAGCAAGCCATATCTGTACAGCCCTTACCAAGTGCATTGATTCAGAAGATTTAATCCCTGATTGGGACAGTGCCAAAATTTTGATAACCCCAGTCTCTACACACATGCTACTGGTGAATGAGAGTTTGCTCATTTCCGCGTTCAGACGAAGTTGCTGTAATGATAACTGCCCTTGAGATCTACCTGATATTTGCATACGTCTTTTGTCTCCAAATATCGATAGATCCCAAGGGCAGTTATCATTATGGCGCGTATATCGCAAGATTCTGTTACATCGATTGCAATTGTGGCACACTACAGATATTTATACTGAACGGTTTGGGAGATCCGATCACACCTGATGATGGGGCGACTGTCGCTGTGAAAATGCTAGTGTGTTTTAGAGTATTTTAATTGTACATATATTTCATATTTTAAGATCATTAAAATAGTGTGAAGACGGTATTCATCCTAATTGATTTTTTTTTAATTCAGAAAATCTTCTTTCGGTAGTTCCAGTTGTTGAAGTAAACTTCAATATTAGATCTGATAATTTGTACACCTCAGTAAACACAATATCCTGTTTATTCAACTTTATGTAAAAATCAATGTCTCTTACTGATTTATTTTTTTTTCATCAAAGGAATAAAACGCCATCAGTTCATGTATGTTTCCTGCTGTATCAAAATTTGAAGCATAGAGTTCTTTAAGTTCTGACAGTAGATGTTCAGGAAAGCTTTCACAAAATTTTTCAAATCATTACGAATCCAACAAATCCCTGAATTTAAGATATAATGCCACTGATTTTAATCCATTGACACTTCACACAAACTGAAACTACTCTCGCAAAACACGTGCTGTTACAGACTGGAACATGCGAGTGATAATGTACTCCTAAGTGTTATCTTTCCTCAGCGAACCGTTGCCCAAAGAAATCGCACATTCCCCTTTACCCGCTCATTCACGTTTTCATGAAAACGCTAGCAGATATCGAAGGTCTTCGAATCAGAACAGCGAAGACTGACTGGTTCTTGACCCTGTGATTTCAGCTATTTTGGCCGTTTGAAAAAGGAGGTGTCTGGTTCTTGCTACAATAACACACAGCATTTGGATCTGAGAAATGTTTCTCAGACTTCATGGCCTTTGTACTGTCAGTGGTGTTCCTGAACTTCCTATAGTTTGGGAACGTATTACGACGGTTGTACCGAAAGCAATCCAAAAGTGGTGGGCATTAGTTTTTTTATTAACTGACGGAGGTCGTTTAAATTGCATATGTTGGTGAAGTAAATTTTTCTCAATACAAAGGTACTACTCAACAAAGTCTCAATCACAAGAGATGCATTTGCGCCATCGCTGAACCCAACTCTCGAACCCTCTTTGAAAACATTTAAATGTAGACGTTTGTACCCAATTCTTCACAGCCACTTTCACCTCGTCTGTGTCATCAAATCGTTGTACCCGGAGACTGTGCTTCATTGGACCGAAAAGATGAAAGTTGGAGGGCTCCAGATCTGGGCTGTACGGTGGGTGGGGGAACACCGACCAGTCTAATATGCGGTTCGCCTGATTTGTTGCCAAAGATGTGTGTGGTCTTGCATTGTCATAGTGAATATGGATCCTTTTCAGAATCTTGTTATGTCTCTTCCTATTTATGGCTTCCCTAAGCTTCTTGAGTACCTCAAAGTACCGCTCGCTGGTCACCGTACGGCCACTTTCCAGAAAATCGAGGAACATGACACCTCTGTCACCCCCCCCCAAAAAAAAACAGTTACCATCACTACCTGTGTTGATCGCTGGCTCTTGAATTTTTTAGGCCTTGCTGAAGAGGTGTGTGAAGCCATTCCATTGATTGATTCCCCTTTTCCAGATCGTAAAGATACACCCACGTTTTCATTCCCTGTCACCAGATCGGAATAAAACGTGTCTTCATTGGCTTCAAACGTTTCCAGCAGATTAGAGTAGACCCTTAACCCAAGAACTCTCGATAACTAGCCGAGTGCGTTCACTTTACGCCACAGTGCCAACACTTCACAGCACTATGCGCTGTTTATCAGCCATCATCTGACTACACAAATCCATATTGATGGGCTCAGGAACTGATGTGTCGCCATCTGGTGGTATTAAATGGTGCAAGCTACGAAATTACAGCTGATAAATCCAAAGGGCGAAAGAAATAATGAATAGATTAGAAAGACGTGGAGATAATGCAAATAGAGGATGACATCGCTCTGTCCACGTTATTACATTAAAGATATATTCACGTAAAATGTCCTGCTTTTCCATTTTTTTCAAGAAAAATCAGCCTTAGTGCTTAATTGCTGGACTATGTATGCTGGAACATTATCAAAAGAGGAACTCCCTAGCAGACTAGTCTTCCTGACTTTGGGACGCTACGTGACAATCCGAAGACCACAGTTCAAAACAAACTCCAGGGAATACCGCCAGAGGGCGTTTTGTTGCACAACAGTCTCCGTCCTCATTCTGCTGCAGACACTGTTGAAATATCTGAGGCATTGAAGCATTATGCGTATAATCCAAGTATCTCGCCTTTGAATAGTAATCCGTTTGATTCACCCAAAGATTCCTAAAGTAGCCGTCTATTTACTGCGGACGAAATTGGTGCTTGCGTGGTTCGTCCCTTAGTATTTTTTTTTTAATTTTTGAGGGAGCACAAAAAAGCGCGTGCAACAAAGTGCAACATATGCAAGAAAACAATTTTGAAAAATTATGTCCTTTTAAGTTTTCGATTGGTGTTGTAACACAGGGTTTACGTAAACGACTTCCCTGATCACATTATGCCGTGATTTTTTTTTTTTTTTGAATAACGTGTGCTACGTCTACATTTTTAAGTATATTTTATCGTACACGAATGGAGTTTCTGTGCTTATGTGTTTCATCTACCGCGTCGCCACTAGGAGCGCTGTAGTAGCTTTGCAATTAGGAGCACATTTGGGAAAGTCCGAAGATAAGTGTGTGGGTCAATGCCTGACCGGATAATTGGTCCTTTTTCTTCCATGGAAAAGCGGTTTGTGTGACTGTATATGCTCATCAGTCACTCCGTCTCGCAGATGCAAGACAGGTAGCAGACTGTCATCTTCCAACAAGATGGGGAACCCCCTCATTGGACACATTTCTGTTCGTGAAGCTCTTGACGCAAGATTTCAAAATCCATGGATTAACAGATAAGAAAAAATCTCCTGATCATCAGACTTTTCCCCGCTAGATTTCTTTCTGTAGGGTTATGTTAATGATGTGCTTTAAGCACATTCTAGATATCAGGAATTTGAGAAAACACGTTATAGGTGTAACAGCAACAATTACCTCACTCACGTTTAAAATATTTGTGAATATCGTTTAAACATTTTTAGTACCACTAGGGGGCGCACATATAGAAGTTTATTAAGTTCATCAACCATCAAAACACTTGGCATGTTTATGGGCTTCTGTTTAGTTAGCAGCGTTACATTTTTAAAGCTATAACATACTTAAATAATGTTAATGATAAATTTTGGGAAGACTATTTATTCTAAAAATTCACTGTCAATATTTTTGACTCGCTCACACAAATTGTTCTCAGTGTGAGGGATGCGACTCCGGTTTCTATTTTGCCATTCTAATTTACTTTTAAGTATCCAGAGGATTTTGTTTTTCCTGTTTAACACTTATAACGAAGTAAATTTCTCCCTCATTTTTGGTCTACGCCGGGATTCGAACCCGAGGCCGCTTATTCCGGAACAAGTCGCTCTACCAACTGAGCTACGCAAACGATTATTCTGATTCCTATCTGCCTTTATGTCGTGTGCGTCCTGCTGGCAGGTAGGTCACATCTCCCCCCCCCCCGAAAGAAGGCCGGGGGCATGGCCCACGGGTCAGCCGTGACCATGAATCGTTGCAGGCAGCCATCCACTGTAGAACGTGCACTTGAGAACTCCCAGTCAATCTGCTGTGTGGAATGCAACATCACACATTTTTATTTTTCGAAGCGCTGGAGAAGGAATTCTCTGATTTTTCCTGTCTCGCGGTGTGGAAATAACATCACACCAATGCGAGTTTTTGAACGGCCGGGTCATCCGGATAGTTCGGGCGCCATTATAACGAAGTGAATTTCTCCGTCATTTTTATCCGCGCCAGGATTCGAACCCGGGTCCCCTCATTCCGGAATAAGTTGCTCTACCAATTGAGCTACGCGGACATTTTTTTCTGATTTCTATCTGCCTTTATGTCGTGTGCGTCCTTCTGGCAGGTACGTCACATCTCCTGGTACGTTACACACTTGGACTGGACGAAATCACTATACACCAAGGAGCCATTAGATTATAACCACCCCCTGTCAATAGAAATTAGCGCGCCTGCAGACCGAACGGAGGAGCAGGTGAAGCTCACAGAGCAGTATATATACAACTCAAGGACCGGAGTCAGAATGGACTCGGAGATTCCGAGTCAGAATGGGAAAAGCTGACGATTTGTCAGAGTTTGATAAAGGACAAATTGTAATTGCACAGTGCCTTGGAACTACAATCTCGGAAACGGCGCGGCATGTGCACGTGCCGCTGTAGTGGGTACGTATCAAAAATGGTGCACAGATGACCAAATGAACAAACCGTCGTGCAGTTGTGTATCGTTTGCAGCTAATCGATGCCAGAGGGGAGCGGAGATTGTCGCGCATTGTTCAAAGCGACCACAGGGCCACAGTGCTACAATTCGCCTGCAGCTACAACAGTGGTGATCATGGCAATGTGTCACAGCGCACAGTTTATGGCAGCCTTCTGCGCATGGGCCAACGTAGCCGAAGACCCAGCCAGGTCCCCATGCTAACTGCAAGTCATCGCCAGCAAAGCATGAAATGGGCTCAAGATAATCCAGATTGGATGAAAGTGGCCTGGTCTGACGAATCCAGATTCCTGGTTCATCACGTAGACGGCCGAGCGCAGATACGCCGATTGCCAACTGAGGCTATGGCACCTGAATGCACTGTTAGACGGAAACAGGCTGGCAGTGTTACGGCGTGGGCGATGTTTTCTCGAGACAATTTAGGTCCTATTATCTCAATAGCACAATTCCTGACAGCTGTCATGTATCCGAACATCGTTGCTGACCAAACTCATCCATTCATGGCAACTATGTTCCTTGCTGGTGGTGGTCAGTACCAACAGGATAATGCGCCATGCAACCCTGGAAGAATCGTCAAGGAGTGGTTCAGGGAACATGCAGGTGACTTTCTGTTAATGACCTGGTCTCCAAGTTCACCTGACATGAACCCAATCGAACATCTGTGGTTCGAATTGGTGCTAAATCACCTCCACCCTATAATGTATGGGAACTGGAGAGCCTGCTGTTGATATTATGGTACCAGATATCCAAGGATACCTATCGCTATCTCATCGAATCGATACCCCGCCGATTGGCCGCTGTTTTTCTTACTTAAAGGAGGGTCCTACAGCTTATAAGGTAGGTTGTCTTAATGTGATGGTTCATCGGTGTAAATTAAAAATTACGAGTACATATGTATTTCGTTCTTAAATCTTCGGCGAGATACGAATCAGCGGAAAGCATACAAGATGTATGCTTTCCGCTAATTAAGCCCTTACCTTAAATCAGCCACTCTAAATTAGAGTCGGACGAAGTCTGACGGCCCCTCCTTATATGGTCATGGGATCACACAAGGTCGAAAAAATAGGCATAGAAATGAAAGTAAATTTTGCAAAAGGGAAGACATCGTATGATAATACAAAATCGGGATCATTGTCCTAACGTTTGAATCATCAATTTACCCGGTAAATTCAGTGCTCCTACACCGGGGGTATGTGATGCATCCTTTTTTTACGCTTTCCAACAATAGGTTGAAGAAGCGTATATGCTCTAGCTTTGTCCGTCTGTCTATCCGTCCGTCTGTCCGCCGTCCAAACGATAACTCACGTACAAATTGTTCGATTTCGATGAAATTTTAGTATATGATGGGGGATCACTTGGGAACGAACCTTATTGAAAATGGGCGAAATGTGGTCAAAGGTCACGACATAAGAGCGGGGTCCATTCCATTGCCCTTATGAGTCATAACTTTCGTAAACAACGTTCGATTTCAGTGAAATTTTAGTATGTGATAGAGGACTAATTGGGGATGAAGCCTGTTGAAAATCGGCGAAAGGTGTTATAGGTCAGGACATAGGAGCGGGATGCGTTCCATTACCTTTATGCGTCATAACTTGCGTGAATATGGTTCGATTTCAATAAAATTTTAGTATGTAGTAAGGAACCACATGTGTACAAACCCTATTGAAAATGGGTGAGGTGGGGTCAAAGGTCAGGACATAGGAGTGGGATGCATTCCATTGCACTTATGCGTCATAACTTTCGTAAATATGGTTCGATTTCAATGAAATTTTATTGTACGTGGTAGGGGACCACCTGGGGACGAACCCTATTGAAAATCGGTGAAAGGGGCTTAAAGGTCAGGATATAGGAGCGGGATGCATTCCATTCTCCTTATGCGTCGTAACTTGCGTAAATATGGTTCGATTTCAATGAAATTTTAGTATGTGGTAGGGGACCAACTGTGAACGAACCCTATTGAAAATGGGGGAGGTGGGGTCAAAGGTCAAGACGTAAGAGCGGGATGCATTCCATTACTCTTATGCGTCATAACTTGCGTAAAAAGGGTTCTACTGCGATGAAATATTATTATATGGTAGGGGACCACCTGGGAACGAAACGTATTGAAAATGGGCGAAATGGAGTCAAAGGTCAGGACATAGGATCGGGATCTATTCCATCGCACTTATGCGTTATAACTTACGTAAAAATGCTTCGACTGAGACAAAACTTTATCATGTTGTTCCAAACTTCTCTTTTACCGGTTCTGTGGAATATCATCGAAATGGGATGAAAGGTCAGGTCATAGGAGCAAGATTTATTCTACAGCCGTTATCCTCATAACTTGAGTAATAATTTGAGTAATGATTTCTGGTATGTTGGAAAGCGTATCATAATCAATGCATTGCATGATTTTACTAACTTGTTTTAATCGTTTTTCTCCACGCGCTGAAAGCATATCACAAATAACTATGGTAATTGTCGTCCACCGTTTTTTTAATCTCGCGCAACGTTATTTTCCGAACTTTTGAACAGACAATGAAAGATATGCATAATTCATGTTCTTCCCACTAATGGAAGGCCTACTAATTCGTCAGTGAAATCGATTTCAGCTGTCTCTTTCTTTTCTTTCGAGCTTTTTAACGGTTGCGTGTGTTATGCGTTTCCTTTTGGTGGGAAATGAAGCACTTCATTTGAATAAAAGTCTGGCCTTTTTTGCGCTAATGGTAAAATGAACGAGAGAAGAAGTGCATGTGAAGAGAAAAAAATTCCCGCAACTTCAGATTTGGTTATCTTTTTTTTTTTTTTTTTCGTTTAATTTTTTGTGCTCTTAATTGGTTTGTTGATACTACAAAACAGTTTACAAGAAGAGGAAACAAAAAAACCGGAATAACCAGGTTGTAAGAAATTAATTATCTTTGCTTCAGAACATGTTTAATTACTTATTTTGATGATTCAGTTTGTCAGACACAATTAACTAAATTTTTTACCAGTATTTTAGTATAGCAAATAAAACTAATTAAGTCAAGTCTAGTGAAAGGGGATATTTTTGAAGGTTGCAAACTAAGTTTTCGTGGCAGCGGTAAAGATCGGGAGCTCTTAGAAGATTTATGGCATTTGTATTTCCGAGAAAACCAGAGTCTCGCTGTGTTTAAATATAAGCCAATCCATCGCTGAATAGAAGGAATAAAGCAGAGACTTCCGCAGAGGTTCTTATGGGTAAAGAAGCTCGAAATGTACACAGAAAGAAGTGGAAGTTGATTTCTCTCTCACACCTTATTTTCTTTTTTTCTTCCTTCCTCCTTGACACACAGGAGGAGAGATAACAATTGAGTTTAGCGAAGTTTCTGGCATCTGCGTCTGAACTCCTCTGATGTTAGCCGAGGTTAAACATTCAGCGTGCTAAAAGCGAAACGAAATTTCATGGACAAACACGGCATAAAGGATTTCTGCACACAAAAGAAAACGCAGTTAAAAGGAAACGTTGAAACAAAGTATTTCAAATTATATGCTGTAGTAGTACACTCCAAACCGTGTATAACGAAGTTGAAGGGAAAGTTAAAAAAACATTCGATATATTAGAACTTCTTTATAACCCAACAGATCGAAAACGGGCTATCTTTGGCAATTGTGAGGTTAAAATTAGTCAATAACGAACTGCAAAGGCCTTTACATTAAAACCGAGTAAAATCCCACAAAATGAAGAGGTATAGGTACAGCAAAATATATGTTGTTGTTTCACGAAGTATCTTCCTTCGGATGATATGCAACGGTCCCGTCGTTCAGTCCACTTTTCAAAGCATGTGGCGAAGACATTTTGTGGAAGCTGCTTTAGCGACCCCTGTACAGCTTCAAAAACGTCAGCATCTGTGTTGAATGTTGCGCCACGGAACTTCTCCTTCATTGTTGGAAACAACCAGAAATCGCACGGGGCGAGGTCAGGATTCTAGACAGGCTGTGGCGTGATTTCAATACTGCATTTCGTAACAAACTGTTGAACACAAGCAGCCACGTGTGGGCGGGCGTTGTCATGGTATAGGGTCCACTTGCCCACCAGTTCCGGTCGCTTAATCGATATGTGTCGTCGCAGGTGCTTCAAGACTAAAATGTAATTCTCGACATTGACAGTAATTTGTGGAGGAACGGCATGCTCCCAGACTACATCTTTATGATCAAAGAAAACTATCACCATCCCCTTCCCAGCTGATTAGGTTTGACGGATTTTGTTCTGAGGAGGCGAGCCTGTGTGTTGCTAGACTCTCGTTACGCGCTACGTGAGGGGGCGGGGGTCGAAATGCTGGATCCATGTTTCATCGGCAGTTATTACTGTGTTTAGAAAGTTTGGATCCTTTGCAATCATTTTGTTTCCACTCATGACACACCTGAACTCTGGGCAATAATGGCTCTCTCGTCAGGTGATGAGGTACTCATCTGGAACATACACGATGCAGCAGTAATTTGTTGCCTAGAACGCGGAATGCCGATGTTTTTAAAATATTATTTTGACCCCGCTATGTCTTCACACATTATTCGTCGATTTTCTTGTAAGATTGCCCAAACAGTGTTAACAATACAGCACTTTCAGGTCGACCAGGCCTAGGAGCGTCCTAGTTCCTAGGCCTGGTCGACCTGAAAGACATTTTTTGAAATAATGATGCCATCTAAAAAACGTTGACTCAACCAAACATTTATCTTTGTAAGATTTCTTTATTAAACCAACTGTTTCTGGAGCCGTTTTACCCAAACGATAGCAAACTTTTATCGCACACCGAATTTCACTTCTTACCTACGAACCACTCACCTCCATAGCTGTATGCCGAAATGCAGACGTATCTTAAACAACTGCGCAATCACAAAACTAGAATCGTCTGCCACGGCTAATGATTGTTGCCATAGATTCTTCCTTAATTCAATTAATCATCTGCGTCGTTATATTTCCCCTTTGCACTGTTGCCAACTAAAAAAAAACTCTGTTTTTATGGAACGGTTTTGGTATTTCCCAATTAATCGAATGTAAATAATCTTTTTTGATTAAAACCTACACCCGCAATAAAAATATAAAAAATTTAGGGAAACGTTTCCTAAAAGTAGATTAAAGGCATGCAAATGTAAAAATTAAAGTACTCTCGGACCTCTTTAAACAGCCATGTTCTTTTCACCGTGCTGACCTGGCTGTAAGCGAGGATGGCGGATTATCGAAGTTCGTATAGTGAAAAGGGTAAAATTAATTGAAGGACTGTATACGGAAGAAATTATGCAGCCATACATTCATATGTATCGGATCTCTAGTTCTGAGAACGTATAGGAGTTCAAAACACAATGATTTCATAAAGTTTGTGAAGACAAATAAAGGTCTTACGCTAATGATAGGCTAACCCACATTTTAATAAAACACTTTTGCAATCACCGGAAACACATATTCAGAAATAGACTGGACTGTAGTATATTCCAATAGATACCTAAGGATAACAGTGATTTAACCGACCCTCAGGAATAAATAGAAGGCGGGGTCGCTCATTCATTTCCACCATCATCGCATGTTATGCTACGTTGTTGGTTAGCCCATTGCTGCAGTAAGGTCTTCAATTTGTAAAAGAACATGTTTTTTACGCTTTCCAACCGTAGGTTGAAGAAGCGTACATGCTCCAGCTTTGTCCATCCGTCCGTCTGTCTGTCGGCACGACAACTCGCGTAAAAATTGTTCGATTTCGATGAAATTTCAGTATGAGGTAGGGGACCACCTGGGAACGAACCCTATTGAAAATGGACGAAATGGGGTCAAAGGTCACGGCATAGGAGCGGCATCCATTCCATTGCCCTCATGCGTCATAACTTGAGTAAATATGGTTCGATGTCGATTACATTTTCGCATATTGTAGGGGACCACCTGGGGATAAACCCTATTGAAAATGGGTGAAGTGGGGTCAAAGCTCACGGCATAGGAGCAGAATCCAATTCATTGCCTTTATGCGTCATAACTTGCGTAAATATGGTTCGATGTCGATGAAATTTTAGTAAATTGCAAGGGACCACCTAAGAACGAGCCCTATTGAAAATGGGTGAAGTGGGGTCAAAGGTCAGGACATAAGAGCGGAATGCATTCCATTGCCTTTATGCATCATAACGTGCGTAAAAATGGTTCGATTTCGATGAAATTTTATTATGTGGTAGATGACCACTGGGAACGATCTTATGACGTCACAATCTCGCACTTGAGATGTTGGCGCGCGGTAACGCCATCTGTCTCATTACGTCACGCATTGTGTGTGGATCCTGTTAAAGTTTTATGACGTCACACTCTTGCGAGAAGATGGTCGCGATTCCCATCTGCCTCATTACGTCACGCGTTGTGTGCGTATGTCCGTCCGCACGATAACTTGCGTAACAATCGTTCGATTTCGATGAAATTTTAGTATCTGGTAGGAGACCACCTGGGAAGGAACCCTATTTAAAGTGAACGGAATGGGGTCAAAGGTCAGTACATAGGAGCGGCATCCATTCCACTGCTGTTATGCGTCATAACTAATGTAAAAAAAGCTCGATTTCGATTAAATTTTAGTATTTGGTAGGGGACCACCTGGCGACAAACCCTATTGAAAATGGGCTAAATGGGGTCAAAGGTCAGGACATAGGAGCGGAATCACTTGCATCGCCATTATGCGTCATAACTTACGTAAAAATGCTTCGATTTGGATGAAATGTTATTATTTTGTAGGGGCCTGCCTGGGGACAAATTCAATTGAAAATGGGCGAAATGGGGTGAAAGGTTAAGACACAGAAGCGGGATCTGTTCCATAGCCCTTATGCATCATTACTTAGGTAAAAATGCTTCGATTGCGACAAAACGTTATCATGTTATTTCAGAGGTATACCGAACCGGTTCTGTTGAATATCATCGAAATGGGATCAAAGGTCAGGGCACAAGAGCGAGATTTATTCCACAGCCATTATTCTCATAACTTGAGTGATAACGTGAGCAATGGTTTTAGGTATGTTGGAAAGCTTATCATAATCAATGCATTGCATGATTTTACTAACTTTTTAATGTATTGACCAGGTAAATGCCTAACTTGGAGTTATTACTGATCAAGTTATTTTTTAAAAGACGAGACGTTTTGAGAAAGAACACCAAATTCAAAAATTCAGCTTAATACGGTAATGGCTGCGTTCAAAAATTCAAAAAATAAGCGCGGAATATCATTGAGAATGGGGCACCATGAAACAGCTGAAACCTCTGAAAGTTTATTGAATGAGGCAAGAAAAAGTGTGTTCGAAATCATTCTTGGCAATGATATAAAATATGTGTATAACACAGATGAATTGGGTTGTTTGATAGGATGATACAAGATAAATCGATTCCAAACAAGAATGAGAAAAGTTTCAAACAAGAAAGATGACACCAATATTTCGGGTGTAATAAGCACGTCTTTTGAATCCATTCTGACGCAAATTAAAATTTTCAAAACTATTCAAAGTCAATGGAACCGGTATGGAAAACAATAGTATCTGACGGAAGAAAGAAGTTTTTCAATTGGGTTTTTAATCCCTCAGATATTGCTGTAAACGGAATCGTGAGCTTACGCTCTCTAGTTGCAGACTTGTGCGTTAAGAAAAACATGAATTTATATGAGAAACATTTCGCACCGGAAACATTCTCCAACACAGAAAGAAGTTTTCAATCGGGTTTTTAATCCCTCAGATAGTGCTGTAAACGGAATCGTGAGATTACGCCCTCTGGTTGAAGATTTGTGCGTTAAGAAAAATATGAATTTATATGAGAAACATTTCGCACCGGAAACGCTCTCCAACACAGAAAGAATTTTTCAAATAGGACTCTTAGAAACAGAGATATCAACAAAAATAAGATGTGACTTTACGTCCCCTGGTGGGGAAAAGATGCATTATTTTAGGACGAAAGTAGTATTCTCAAAAGGTTTATCCATATGAGCAGTATCGGTTCAAGAAATAAAAAAAAAATAGTCGAGTTTTCACGAGCCTAGATTTGCTACAAATACATCAAAAGCAGAAATTAATACTTATGCCCCGTGGTGGCCAAACCATTCTTTACCAAACATTAGAAATTATGTGAAAAATATTTTCCATCAGGTCTTGTATGCGATACAGGTAGAAATTTTCAAATCGGAGTTTTACGAGCAGAAATAACGCAGAAAACGCAATTTACCTTTGTGTCCCCTAGCGGAAAATTTATAATTTACTTGAAAATTTTGAATTTATAGGAAAAACATTTCGCATCGGAAACACTATCCAACAAAGAAGGAATATTTCAAATCGGACTCTAGAAGTAGAGATATTGACAAAAATAAGATATATATCTACGCCCCCTGGCGTAGAAACCATGTATTATTTCAAGAAGAAAATGTTCTAAAAAGTTTGTCGACATGAGTAGTATCGGTCAACAAACGATACTACTCATGTCGACAAATCAGGTGCTGTATCCGGTGCAGAAAGAAGTTTTTAAAATCGGACATTTAGAAGCAGAGATATAGGGCGAAACGCAATTAACCTCTATGCCCTCAGGCGGAAAGTCTATGAATTACTTGAAAATTCTAAAATTATATGAAAAACATGTCACGCTGAAAACACTATCCAACAAAGAAGGAATTTTTCAAATCAGACTACTAGAAGTAGAGATATTGACAAAAGTAAGATATACGTCAACGCCCCTGGCGTAGAAACTGTAGAATATTTTAAGAAGAAAATATTCCGAAAAGGTTTATCGATGTGAGTGGCATCAGTCCACGAAAGAATTTTTTCAATCGATATTTTAGAACCCCAGATTTTATGGCAAATACATCAGAAGCAAAAATATTAACTCTTACGCCCCCTGGTGGCCAAAGTATTCTTTATCAAAAATTTGAAATTATGTGCAAAATACTTTCTATCAGGAGGTGTATCCGCTGAAGAAAATGTTTTTCAAATCGGAGTTTTAGAAGAAGAGTTATCGGGAAAAATGTAATTTACTTTACGCCCCCTAGCGGAACATCTATGCGTAATTTGAAAAAGTAACTATATCTAAAATACTCTTCGACGTAAATGGAATCGAAAGATAAAATATTTTTTTCAATCGGATGTTTAGAAGCAAATATGCAAATATGTGGAATAAAGCGTGTTTTTAAATTCGACATCATCTGCATTTACGCCCTCTAGCGGAAAAACTGTACACCGTAAAAAAAACGAAATAAAGGATCATCATTCGCATATTTCAAGCTTCCCAATGCAAAAGGAATTTTTTAAATTGGACTAATAGTTGCAGAGATATCGTGGGTACAGACGGACGGACTGACGGACAAACCGCTAACATCAGCACGATCTTTATTTACAAAAGACATGCTAAAAAGATGAAAAATAGAAGAGTAATTCATTGTGTAAATGTCAATGGCAGTGATAATGAAACAGCCGAAATCTCTGAAAATTTAATGGATGGAGCAAAAGAAGATTTGTTAGAAATCACACATGTGTACAACATAGTTTTGTTTCATAGTATGTATGATAACCGGTAAATCGTTTGCAAAAGAAGAACGAGAAAAGTTGCAAAAAGATGAAAAACAGAATAGCAATTCGTTGTGTAAATGTCGATGGCACCGATAATGAAACAGCCGAAACCTCTGAAAGTTTAGTGGATGAGTCAAAAAAAAAAAAAAAAAAAAAAAAGATGTAAGAAATCACACTTGGCTATGTATAACACGGATTTGTTTTATAGGATGACGCCCGATAAATCGATTCCAAACAAGAGTAAGAAAATTTGCAAAAAAGATGAAAAATAAAATAGTAATTCATTGTGTAAATGCCGATCGCACTGATAAAGAAACAGATGAACCCTCTGAAAGTTTATTGGATGAGGAAAGAAAAAAATTGTTAGAAATCACTCTTGGTTATGAATTAAAATAGGTGTATAACATAAGTTTGTTTTATAGGACGATACCCGATAAATCGATTCCAAACAAGAATGAGAACAGTTGCAAAAAGATGTGAATACAATAACAAAGCATTGTGTACATGCCGATAGCAAGGATAATAAAAGTATTGATGGTATCGGAAAACAAACAAGTTAGAAAAATCATGCAATGCATTGATTATAACACGCTTTCTAACATACCAGAAATCATTACTCAAGTCATGAGGATAATGGCTGTGGAATAAATATTTGTCCTGTGCCCTGATGTTTGATCCGATTTCGACTATATTTAACAGAACCGGTTCAGTATACCTGCGAAATAACATGATAAAGTTTTGTCGCAATGGAAGCATTTTTACCTAAGTTATGATGCATAAGGCCTAACTTTTGACCCCATTTCGCCCATTTTCAACAGGATTCGTCCCCAGGCAGGTCCCTACATTATACTAACATTTCATCCAAATCGAATAATTTTTACATGAAGTATAATGGCGATGGAATTGATTCCGCTCCTATGTCCTGACCTTTGACCCCATTTCGCCATCCAACATTTACTTGCCCAGTGACGACATCAAAGCACATGTCGCGCCATCTTTTTTCTGGTTTCAACACCATCAAAGGAAACGTTATTGTTTTTTAATATAATTAGGCTTATGTTTTAGAAAATGTTAAGTATTCCAAGTTATAGTATGAAGTTATTTTAATCGATGTTCAAATTTCCATCCTTGGGAACACACTAATTGTGAAGGAAACGTGTACAAAAGGTTTTCCATTGGAAATATAGGAAGCAAAATTACTTGACGTCCACCTTAATAGTGTGGGATAAGGGCGATGGAATGGATCCCGATCCTATGTCCTGACCTTTGACTCCATTTGTCTCAATTTCAACAGGGTTCCTTTCCAGGTGTTCCCCTACCACATACTAAAAAAGTTCATCGAAATCGAACCATTTTTACGCACCTTATGACCTATAAGGACAATGGAATGCATCCCGCTCCTATGTCCTGACCTTTGACTCCACTTCATCCATTATCAAACAGGGTTCGTCCCCAGGTAGTCCCCTACCACATACTAAAATTTCACTGAAATCGAACCATATTTCCGCAAGTTATGACGCATAAGGACAATTGAATGGATTCCGTTCTGATGTCGTGACCTTTGACCCCACTTCACCTATTTTCAATAGGGTTCGTTCCCAGGTGGTCCCCTACCACATGCTAAAATTTCATCGAAATCGAACCGTTTTTACGCTAGTTATCGTGCCGACAGACGGACCGAAAGAGCTGGAGCATATACGCTTCTTCAACCTATGGTTGGAAAGCGTAAAAAAGAGTTCCAGAGTTGTCTCTAAATTTTTTGCACCCCATTTAAAATTTTTTAACTGAGTGCAGTTATTTTTCAGGTCCCATCCATTTATGTTTATCGCTTAATATCTCTCCTACTGTTATTCTGCTAATTAACTACGACCTTGATGACGAACTCTGAATTCTCAAGCATTTAGAGTTAGAAGTCATGGCGAGATTGTTTAGCCGACTTTGTAAGTGATCTTTTCCCGAATTTATTGATTTACTTAGACTAAAGGTGCTTTTTTTTTCAACTTTGCAGCTGTGCGTCTCCTTTGACGTCCGGTATACAGCTCCCGATGGTTCCGTCGGCGATTGGCACGCTGCTGCAGTTCCGGACGAAAGCTTTGAGGACGACCGGCAAGCTCTCATCGTTATTGAGAACAACATCGCCAACCTGGAGAGGTCGTTCAACACCAGATGTCAACAACAGAGGGAATCTGCGACGAGCGGCGAACAGCAGCATACGCATCACATGACGTCACGACACGGTTCCATGCTCAGTCTTACTTCGCCGAGATCACCAGAGCGCAAACGGTAAGTTGTGACGTATATTCTAAATTAACTTTCCTTTTTAGTTTCTTCCCCTGTGTAAATCTTGAGTCTATTCAGTTATTCTTCATTCTTAACGTAATATCTTTTCTCTCAAACGAATACGTTTGACAACGCAATTGAGGTTGAATGCACGTGACGTATGCCTGAATTGATAAGAACAAGAGATAAAAAAGGACGACTAATCTGTTGCTGGGGGAGCGTTGAGAGAGAGCTTTGAAAGAGTGCATTGTATCAAAGCGAGCATTGTAAAGAGAGCGTTGTGTTAAGAGTTGGGTGGTGTGTCGAGAGTTTACTGCAGTATGCTATGTCACGATATGTGTGCTACAACCTAGAATAAAGCATCTTTTCCGTAAGTTGACTTCTGTTGTTTACATGTTTCGTCTGGCCGTTAAGGTTTCTTTCATTTAGGAACTATTTCTTGGTATATTGATGTGTTATACGTATTAGCGTAGAAGTAAGACAAGACTTCTACGTCATAAAGTGTAAAATAGATAGCTCTGAGAAAACAACAAAAATCTATGCTTGCTGAAAATATCATGTGTGTACATGTATACTATCTGTTCACTTGATTTTTAAGTTATACTTTCGAAAATACTGTCGAATCTCTTTAAACAAACAACGTTTGTCTTATATGTTTATCTGTAGGTTATAAACTAGAGTGTACTGTAAAAACATTGACTTTATTTTACAACTTTAGACACTTAATAAGGTTGCCATCATTAGAATTTAAAATTAGCAATTTGATGCCGAAAATAACTGCAAAGGAACAGATCAACATCAAAATTTTACGGTTTTACCCCGAAGGAATAGTCAGGCATCATAGATCTTATAGTTTTACGCCGTATTATTTACAGAAAAATAACTGGATAAGAACAGTCAAGCACCGTAATTCTAGAATATAACTGCTTACACTGGTGTGCAAAAATTAAGGACGAAGAGGAGAAATTAGCATAACAGCGGAACGAGCAGGCTGAACGGACCGAAAGACCACTCAGGAGATAGACTAGGGTCATGACGTAGGGGGGAGGGGGAGTGTCGGAAGGGTATAAAGCACACAGGCGGTGTACGCTCAGCAATTCGGTGAAGGCTACTGCACGGTGTACATCGGTTTGAACGACGTCGAATTGCTGCCTCCGTGTGATATGGCCAACAGGCAATCCAGTAGACGACATCGGGATGACTTTACTCGAGGTCGCGTTATTGGGAAGTTGGAAGAAGGTCGAAGTGTGACTACTGTGGCCGAGTAGTTCGGGATCGCTCACAGCATCGATCCACCAACTTGGAGAGCATTTCAAACGACAGGAACAGCTGTCCGAGAGTTTAGCTTTGGTCATCCATGAGCAACCACGGCGGCGGACGACCGGTATATTGTCCTACAGGCGAGAAGAGACAGACGGCAGACAGCGGGAGAAATCGCAAGGCACATGCAACAGACAACTGGACGTCCGTTATTGCGTTTCACCGTATCCAGGAAGCTGCACAAAGGTGGTCTATTTGCACGACGACCAGTACGGTGTGTGCCATTAACGCCTGATCATCGGAGACGGCGGTTTCTGTGGTGCCAGGAACAAAGACTGGACACATCAGCAATGGGGTCGAGTTCTCTTTACGGATGAGAGCCGATTTAGTCTGACGAGCAATTCTGGACGTATACACATCTGGAGGGAGCAGGGAATACGCAATCACACCTCCAACATCATCGAAAGGGACCGGTTTGGAGATGGCGGAGTTCTCGTTTGGGGCGGTATCATGCTTGGTAGCCGTACTGACCTCCACATCTTCCAAGGAGGTTCAGCCACTGGTGTCCGCTATTATACCGAGGTTATCCTGCCTCACGTGCGTCTGTTTAGAGGTACTGCGGGTCTTGAGTTCCACTTCATGGACGACAACGCTACACCTCATCGCACAGTGGCTGTCGCAGAGCTGTTGGAGAGTGAAGATATTCAACGCATGGATTGGCCAGCAAGGTCCCCGGAACTAAATCCAATCGAACACGTGTGGGACCTTCTCGGGAGACGCTTGGCAGCACGTCACCAGCTGCCAGCAACGATTCCGCAGCTGCGATTGGCGCTACAAGAGGAATGGGACGCTATGCCTGAACAGCTCCTTGACAACCTTGTCCTCAGCCTGGACAGACGTTGTAAATCCTGCAACGCAGTCAGGGGTGATCATATCCCCTACTAAAGACTGGATTTTTCTTGGCAGCCGCCTGTCACATGGACGTCTCTGTCTTCTGTCCACTTGTGCTCGAAGCTACCTTTTCAATAAAGTGCCTTTGTACCCTTTGGATTCCTTGTTTGGACGGTTTTGCTCATTTTCCCATATTCTTACATCTTGGGGATCTTATGGTATGGTGTGAGTCGATGTGGAGCCATTCAGCACGACGTTACATTCGAAAAACCGTCTCGTCCTTAATTTTTGCAAGCCAGTGTATAAAGCTGAGATGTTTTGTCGTGTTATCAGTAGCTTTTAAGCGCGTGGACGTGAACTTCCTGTGTTTCAGGGTGGGTTGGTCATAATATGTCGATTGAGTAACATTTCCAAACGGAGCATTGCAACTAAATTAAGCATACCAAAATCGACTGTATGTGATGTTGTGAAGAGATAAAAGCAAGATGCTGCAGCAAAAAAAAAAAAAGAAAAATGTTCAAGAATGCTGCACAAACTGACGGAACATGAGAGAAGAGCCATGGTAAGAATGTTTAAGAAATCCCGTTCTTCCTCTGCCGTTTCCTTTGCTGCTTCAGTAGGAAATGCTTGTAATGGCTCGGTTATGTCCGGAGAGAGTTATGGGTGATTATGGTAGAGCAGCGGTATACACTATATTGACAAACGTCACCGGACACCTAGAAGAGAAGCACAACAGAACATTTATTGACATACATTAGTACGGTGTCGGCCCACCTTTGCCCTTAATGCATGCACTGACCCTTCGAGACATGCTTTCGACAAAGTTTTGAAACACAGCAATAGGTATGCGCTTCCATTCAGTACATAATGCTGCCGCTAATTGTTGCTTAGTGGTAGGCCTTGGTTCCAAATTTCTTATACGGCGCTCTAATTCATCCCATAGGTGCTCTATGGGATTGAGATCAGGTTTCTGTGCTGGCCAGTCCACACACAATACGGAATTATCGTCGAACCACGCCGTAATGGTCCTTGCTTTTATGTCTCGGTGTATTATCCTGCTGGTACCAACAAGACTTGGTTCCACAGAGTTGGTAAGGCATAATTGTCCAGAAAATCGAGTTAGACGTGGTGGTTAATAGGTTTGTCCACGACAACCAATTGGTCGGGATCATACCACGAAAAACACCCCCGCACGAGTACAATGCCATCTCCAAACTTGACCGTAGGAACAGTACACTGTGGTAAATAACGTTCCCCCAGCTTCCGTCATACCCACACACGGCCATCAGACTGATGCATCTTGTATCTGGATTCATCAGTCCATAGGACCCGTTTCCATTGATTTACGGTCCACGATAAATGTTTTTTACACCATGCTAAACGACGAGTAGCATTCCGAGTGGAGATGAAAGGCTTGTGAGCAGCCGCACGAACACAGTAACCCACAGAATGAAGTTCTCTGCGAATGGTACTTGTACATACCGAGGTTGCAGCATGTTTACTCACCTGTACCCTGAGATCTTGTGCAGTACTCCGTCGATTAGCTGTAACGACTCTCCTGAGGCTTCGACGTCTTCTATCTTTGATTTTCTTTGGTCTGCGGGACGTTCAGCTGCTTCAGACACGCCATGTGTCTTCCATTTACTTATTACATCCAAAACAGTTGACTTGGGTATGTTTAAACGCCTCTCGGTTTATCTTATGGGCAACCCACTAATATAACACCCAACAATCTTTCCTTTTTCAAAGTCTGTTTTCTCCCGCTGCGACATTTTCACTCAACCTCTGAGTGCGATACGATCGCTGTCAGCTGCAGGCCTTTTGTTATACCGTTTGCAGCTGTACCGCGCATCTTAACAACGCAGCGCAGCCGTTTATTTGCTTTTGAAGGGGTGTTCGGGAATTTTTGTCAATATAGTGTATAATCCGCACATCACTACCGAAAATACGAAGCGGCGTTTGGAGAGGTGTGTCTCCCGTCGTCCTTGGACTGTGGGCGACTGGAGTGATGAGTCACGCTTTGCACTCTTCCAATCTGATGGCCCTGTTTGGGTTTGGAGAGAGTCCTGCGAACGATTTTCGTCGGACTGTGTTCTTCCAACTGTTAAGCTTCGGCGAAGGTTCCATCATGGTATGGAATTTTTTTTTCTTCGTTTATGTGAATCAGCCCATTGGTTATTATTCCACAAACCATGAACTGTGAGATGTACCTTGACGTTCTGAATAATTCTGCCCTACCAACAATGTGGCAGTGGTTTGGAAATGACTGTTGTGTCTTACAACAAGATCCAGTTCTCTGCCACACTGCACAGCGTGTGAAGGACCGGATTCTTGAAAATTAGGTGGAATTGTTAGACTTGCCTGCTCAGAGTCCTGACCTTAATTCCATAGAACACCTCTGGGATGAACTGGAGCGACAGATACGAAATCGACCAAAACAACCGTTATCGCTCTCTACTCTGGCAGCAACTTTATAGGATGAATGGCGTGCTATTACTGTAGAGACCTACTGGAAATTGGTTGATGTAGTGCGTCGCATAAATATAGGAACGGAACAAATTCTCGAATAAAAAAGGAACAATAACGTGCTGAAATGCACACCTTATATTTATAGCAAAAATAGCATAGGACACGCAGCTGCACAATAGTTTGACGGAAGCATAACAATTCGAACGCCAAGTACAAGAAAAAAACAGAAATACGCTGTCTCAAAAATATAAAGACTTACTAGTTATGAGAACCTCCGGTACGAATAGTGAAGTCGTTGTTCCGAATAACACCGAAAACCTGATTGGGCATGCTGTCCACCAAGTGATGTAAGTGTTCTGAACGGATTGCGTACCAGCTTCGTTCAATCTGCTCTTTCAATGCCACCACACTTGAGAACTGCCGTCCATTCGCATACACATCATGAGCAAGGATACCCCAGAGGTTCTCGATAGGGTTCAGATCTGGACTGAGTGCTGGCTAATCCATTACGATCACATGATGAGTGTTAAACCAGCTTTTCGTTGATGCAGCCCGATGGATAGAGGCATTGTCTTGCTAAAACAGATAATCAACACCCGCTAGAATTTCGGCAAACGGTAGAAGGTGGATGCTGAGTATGTCCTGATACGTTTCGGAGTCTTGCCTGCCTTGCAGGAAAAAGATATCCGTTGTCCCACTGAACGCAAAAGCTCCCCAGACCATCCCAGATCCTCCTCGTTTCTGTCTGCTGAAGAAGGTGCGTAGCTTACGTCGTAAATCATGCCAATAGCAGTTCCAACAGTCAGGGCCGTCCAGGTTGAACTTTTTCTCGTCGGAAAAAATAGTAAAAAATAGTTGTGACCCACTCGTCCGTCCAGTGCATGTGGCTGCTTGCCCATAACATTCCAGCTTCTTTGCGGCGCCGCGTGAGGTGCGGCAGACGGCGCATTTTACGGAGCACAATGTTGCGACTTTCCTTGATTTATCGATGAACTTTCTCCTTTGAGACGGTGACACCAACTGTCCAACAAACTTGACGAAGTGACAACCTTTAGGATGAAACAAAACGCATGATGGCATGATCATCTCGTTTGGTTGTTATTCTAGGCCTTCCAGACCGTTTTCTGGCAGTTAACGCACCGCGTTTCGATAAAGTCTTATAAATGACTGCCCTACGCCTCCCCATGGCTTTACAAATGTTCGTCACAGGCAATCCATTTGCTCTCAGTCTCCAAATCTTCTGCACCTCCTCACAAGAAAGTTGACTGTTGCGTGGCATTTCGGCAAATAAATGTCTGACGGCAGGTCCGCTGTCTTTTGTAGGGTAGACCGAAATACGGCCCATGCGCGTGCGTACCACATGCTAATTTGTACATCTCATTTGCATGTGGCTACTTTACATAGTTGTCTTTATATTTGAGACACCTAAAATTACACTATTTCACTTTGTGGTGTTCTTTTCACACAATCCGGTCATCTCGACGGATCGAAACGTTTGTTGTAAGGTTATGTCTAATTAGGTACCACTTCAGCATCCTATCTATATTCGCATTGCGTTCACGGCCCAAAGTAGACTGTGCCTATATTTATGCGACGCACCTTAGTTTGCTTCGACATGTTGCCACCGTCATAGAAGTAAAAGGTGGACCGACTAACTGCTAATTTTGATAGTAAATCCATGTGTTCCAAAACATTGTAGTGTCCGAATACTTTTCATAATATAGTGTATTTAGGAAACGAAGTGTTCTTTCAGTTACATACTATTGAAAGCAGAAATACTTGGAAATTTTCATGTTGGAATTCGCTGTGTTTACGAGATTTCTGGTTCGTCCTCTTTCAAGTGGCACTGAAATTGCTAGTCTAGTGAACGCGCAGCTTCTGCTAATGACATGGTTCAGTGTGTACTTAGCACTCGAAATTCAGAGACAGCTTACTCCAAGAGGCTTCTACAACATTAGTTGTAAATCGTTTATCTAATCCTAACGTTCCCTCGCTGCTGTATTCCAAACAAGATTATCATGTACTGTTGAACAATTAAATGATCTGTTATTAAATGTAATATGCTACGGGTATTTGAATTTGAAAGTATTATTATTGAACTTGTAATTAAAGGTAAATACGTATGTTGTAAAAGTTAAAGGAACCACATTTATTTCATAAGTTCGAAGGCGCATAAAATATATTCCTTGTACGTGGAAGATAGATTTTTCAATGAATGATCTTCTCCGATGAGACGCTGAATATGAAGGGATGTATCTAATGCACTTATTACAGTGGAACCTCTGTTATACGTTTCTCAGTTATACGTTTTTCACTTTTATACGTAATTCTTCGTTAGTCCCAATATTTTACTGTAGTTTTTATTGCTTCTGTAATTCTGTTATACACAGTGCGTCAAAGAATTTTTAAGACTGGCGCTAGATTTCAGCCTACAGTGGCGCCACCAATGTAATCGCGAATGCGTTATAAACCGTGACCATCTGCTTGCTTTCTGCCAAAAGTACTGCGCAGTTGTTAAAGTAACTCAAACGAAACGGGCGTTCATTAGAGAAGTAAAATTTTTTTCATGTTGAATTATTAAGATGGAACAAAGGGCTGTTATTAAATTTTACGCAAAACTTGGTAAAAGTGCCTCGGAAACGTACCAAAGGATGAAACAAGTTTACGGTGAGTTTTGTTTAAGTAGATCAAATGTTTTCCTGTGGTACAAACGTTTTTTGAACGGAAGAGAGACGCTAGAAGATGATAAGCATACCGGAAGACCAAGTTCATCTAGGACACCTGAGATTATTGAAAAAGTGCCTGATTTCGTGGAAAACAATCGCTGTGCGTCACTAAGAATGATGGAAGAGTCTTTAAACATCAACAAAGAAACGATTCGAACCATCCTGCATGAAAATTTGGGCAAAACAAGTCAGTGCTAAATTTGTTTCACACACGTTAACCAATGAACAAAAATCAAGGAGAAGTGCACATTGCAGAGACATCGTTTCAGCCGCTGAAAATGATCCGAACTTCTTAAAATCGATTGTTACTGGTGATGAAACATGGTGTTTTCAATATGATCCTAAAACAAAGCAACAAAGTGCGGAATGGAAGTCAAAAAACTCGGCACAAGCCAAAAAAAAAAAACAAGAAAAGTTCCATCGAAAATCAAAACAATGCTCATTACATTCTTCGATAGTAAGGGTATTATCCACAAAGAATTTGTTCCAAGTGGACAAACAATTACTGGTGTGTTTTATTTAAATGTTTTGAGGCGTTTGATGGGCAGAATTCGTCGCATTTGTCCAGAATATCGAGATGAAAACAGTTGGTGTTTGTTGCACGGTAATGCACCCAGTCACACCTCACTTCTTGTTCGTAGATTGTTGGCTAAAAATAACGTCTGTGTGTTGAATCATCCACCGTATTCGCCTGATTTAACACCCTGCGACTTTTCTTTGTTCCCAAAACTTAAGAAACTTAAAGGGGTGTCATTTTGATGATATTTCGACCATACAAACAGCTTCGACGTGTGCTTTGGAGGCAATTTCACAAAGTGAACTGAAACAGGCATTCGAATCATTATTAAATCGCTGTAACAAGTGTATTGAAGCCGGAGGGACTTATTTTGAATAACAAACCAAAACAAATTATAATTTCTTATTTCTATTTCATTTTACAGACCTAGTCTTAAAAAATCTTGGACGCACTGTGTATGTATTCATTTATACGCTTTTTGCGATTATACGTTAAATTTGCTATTATAAGTTTCGAATTATCAAACATACACGGTTCTGTGATTCATTTACAGTGTAAACCCGTAGGTAACAACTCTGAGGGAATTGAGACAGCGTTTTGTTTTGTTGTTGTTTCTTTGCCAGCCATTAAATAGGTGATACAATAAAAAAATTTACTAAACCGCTTTCGCAGTTCTCCATTTTCTCTGAATTCATGAACTTTGAAACAAGAAAAGATAAGTGAATATTTTGCTCGGCACTAATGCGAAATCAAATAAAGGACAAACTGCTCATCCAAATGACGTCAGAGATACGTTACGTCACACGGTCAATTCTTTAGAAATAGAATTACGTCAGGAATTTTGGTTCAATTTTACATACTCTTGAAATGCTTCATTACGCTGTTTACCAGAAAAAGACGAGCATTTATATTCCGGTGCTCACACCGTGTTATACGTAACCGTTCCTGGTTAACGTTTTTTTTACATCTTTTTCTTTCGTTCGAAGTTAGAGTTTCTTCTTTTTTTTCAAGTGTGGTGGAGGTGGAGGAACACAGTTCTAAGCTGTAAGATGTTTATTATTTATATATTTAAACATACAAGATTATTATTTTTTCATGCATTTTCCTCCTAAAATATTTAATAGCCGTTAATACTTATAAATTTATTTAAGTTTAGTACGTACTTGCGACGACGTGGATCACATTTATTTCAGTAAGGCAAGGAAGAACGTTTGTGTCCTTCACGAACTTGACTGTTGCTTTAAACCTCCCCTGTGCCGCGTCAAAAAAGAAATTTACCTCCTTCATTAGACGAAGAGATTGAAGGTAAACGCCTATTTGCCACCCCGGTGGCGCAGTGGTCTAAGCGATGGCTTCTGCTCATTCGTCCGAGCTGGGTCCGGATTCGAATCCCGTGAGACATTGTTGTTCTGTTTGTCTTACGGCATCGGGTTTCTCCCTTCCCTGGAACCAGTGGCCCTAAATTAGGTACGGGGGACTGCTTATAGCCCATTGAGTTGCTCATGGTGGTCGTTAATCCCCCAGTAAAAAAAAAGCCTATTACGATTGAGCAAGGCGCGAAAAACGCACTGTAGTCGAAAGACAAGATGTTAACTTCCGGAATGCCGAACATGCCAGAAACAAAAGACAAAACTGAAGTACAGCTGAAAGAAATTCTGAAATTCGACGTTTGCCTGATCGTCGTGCTAATAATATGACTCCGAAACATATTGAAGCTGAATCTCAGAGCATGACAAATGTACATATTCCAGAGGCACAAAATACGATCCCCGAACAAAGGAACGAACGCTGCGCTCGAGAGGTGTTCATAGGACATTAACGAACCGACAACAACAAACAAATGCTACATGCCATGTGGCTTTAAACAATATAGATGATGAAAAGACTGTAGCTATACACTCATGTGGCACTCTTGAGCAAATTTGAGACTTTTGTATTGCCTAAAACGTTGCCGAAGAAAGACCTTCAGATGGTAAATTTTCTAAATGTTGCCCAAAAGCAGCTGTAAAATTAGATCCTGTTCACACTTCTCCGTTAATTGAACAACTTATGAAATCAGCAAGAGCATTCAAAAAACTTTATGGTTAATATACGGTCGATTAATATTTCTCTTGCATTTGCATCGATGGGAGCACAAATGTCTCCTCCACCAGGTTATGGGCCTTATTTTTTTAGAATAAATGAATCAATATATCATCATGCAGGAGCATTGCATCCTGATAATAGTGAACAGCGGAAATACGAGCAATTGTGCATATTGGATCCTGATGCTGCTGCTGCTGCCCAAAGAGTGCAAATGCGAGAAAATAGTGGGGTCAATAAAGATCTGTTACAAACACTTGATACATTCATGACAGGAAATAGTCCAATTTTGTAAGCTTGTAAAATGCTTTATGAAGTCGAGCAAGAGAGTATTCAAGATGTTCAAATGAATAATGTTGTTCCTTCTAATGTATTAATGGCTGTTATTCAAGATTGTTAAGGTGGCGCAGTGGTCTAAAACATGGCTCCTGATCATTCGTCCGCGATGGGTCTGGGTTCGAATCTCGTGAAGCATGAATGTTGTGTTTGTCTTACGGCGCTGGCTCTTTCTTCCTTCCCTGGAACCAGTGGCCTTAAATTAGGGATAGGCGACTGCTAATAGCCCACTGAGTTGCTCACGGTGGTCGTTAAACTTCCAATTAAAAAAATAAAAAAAAAACAGATCGTAGAAATGATCAAAGGCGTTGTGATGCTCCAAGATCTAATGAGGTTGCTATTATATTATAGACCATACTCCTTAGCTCTGATTCAGTTGATGCCGTCGGCGAAGAAAATACTGAACGGTATTATCCTATAGAGTTTTTAAATGAGCAAACTCCATCAGGAATGCTACTTCACAGACTGAAGTTGAAGATTGGAGCTGTTAGCATGCTCCTGAGAGACCTCAATACACAACGAGAACGAGGTTTATGCAATGGAACAAGACTGATAATAAAGAACTAAAACTCAATTTGGTCATTGCAAAAGTACTCACAGGCTCAGTATGTGGTAAAACTGTTTTTAATCCGCGAATTGACCTCCCATTCACATTAAGAAGACGACAATTTCCTGTAAAACTCGTCGTTGCTATGACCATTTATAAGTCACTGGGGAAAGTAGGTATCTACCTTCCTGAACCAGTGTTCAGCCATGGACAACTTTATGTTGCATTCTCAAGAGTTCGACGGTTTGATGATGTCACAGGTGAAGTATTCCATGAGCCAGAACAAGGAAAACTACTTCCAGATTCCGAAAAGGTATTTACAAAAAATATCGTGTACAAAGATATTTTCCAACGTCGTTAATAAATGCTTGAATAGCAATAAATGATTTCTAGAACCCCTTGTATTCTTATCTCAACGGGCTTTGCAGCTGGTGTATTATAACTACCAAGATTAAATTTTATATTTAAAAGGGGTTTTTTTTGTGAAATAATACTGTAAAAATGTATATTTCACCTTTTTTACGCTTTCCAACCGTAGGTTGAAAAAGGCGTTTATGCTCCAGCTTTGTCCGTCTGTCTGTCTGTCCGAAATCGATCGATTTCGATGAAATTTTAGTATGTGGTAGGGGACCACCTGGGGACGAACGCTATAGGAAAGGGGGTCAAAGGTCAGGACATAGGAGCGAGATTTATTCCACAACCATTATCCTTATACGTTGAGTAATGATTTCTGGTATGTTGGAAAGCGTATCATAATCAATGCATTGGATGATTTTACTAACTTGTTTTTGTTTTTATTGTGGTGCGGCTTGGTTTCATTAGTCGTTTTGGACAAACCCTGAGTGCTGAACTCTGCGTACACGTCCAGGGCGATTACGCACTAGCAATGTTGTTTTAGTACTTTTGGAAAAGCCCATACTTCTATCAGTAAGACAAAGCACCCTGTCATACTGCTCGAGTTGTTACGCATCGATTTTAAGACATGAGAATCAAAATGTTAGACTTTACAGCTCAGAATCGTGAACTGAATCCTAAAACGAATATCTGGGACGAATTGGTCATCGGTATCGTGGAAGAAGAAATCACTCATCATATAAAGCTTAACTGGTCACTGCTTTGAAGGTCGCATGGCTGAACATATCAACTGACGTTTACAAAAAACACTGGTGGCGAATATTCCACAAAGGCAGAAGGCCGTTATGTGGACCACATAATACTACATTTTTTTGTAAATTAGAATTATTTGAAGACATGCTTGTGTCTAGATGTTTTTCGCAGGTCAGTATATATCAGGATCGTTATAAGCAGCTACGGTTTCATATCTTGCTATGACAAATAATTAATACATAACTATTGATGAATCTTAACAAGTTAGTAAAATCATGCAATGCGTTGATTATGATACGCTTTCCAACATACCAGAAACCATTACTCAAGTTTTGAGGATAATGGCTGTAGAATAAATCTCACTCCTGTGCCCTGACCTTTGACCCCGTTTCTATGATATTACAGCGAACCGGTTCAGTACAACTCCGGAATAACATCAAGTTTTGTCGCAATCGAAGCATTTTTACGTACGCCATGACGCATAATGGCGATGGAATGGATCTCGCTCCTATGTCCTGACCTTTGACCCCATTTCGTCCATTTTCAATAGGGTTCCTTTCCATGTTGTCCCCTACCACATACTAAAATTTCATCGAAATCGAACCACTTTTACGCGAGTTATAGTGCGGACAGACAGACAGACGCACAAAGCTGGAGCATATACGCTTCTTCAACCTTCGGTTGGACGGCGTAAAAAACGGAAAGCTTATTTTCTTGACACTAGTGCATCAATATGTTGGGTTTCTTTTCTTTGGCATATTTGTTACAGAATTTCAAAATTTGTTTTTGATTAAATAATTTTCATTCAAGGTCTTTCCCTGCCACAATGAAGAGCATAGCCAGTATGATGAAGCTTGGAAAACAGAGGCCTCCTCCTGAGGAAGATGAGCGGAGATCTCTAAGAGAGTGCGACCAGCTGGAATATGGTGAGTTGAATCCTCTTTATTTCGAATAACATTGCATAATTCATGGTGACATACACAATAAGAGAAATGCAATGCAGTAGATTCCGGGTAATTGGGAGGCCTATGGGCTAAAACACGTTGGCCTAATTAAGCGGCTGTCCCAATTATGCGCAGCTTTATCTCAAAAAGCCAGTTTGGGATGTTCTTTAAGAATTGTCACAAATGAACGACTGCCCTGGTTAACCGATGGCCCAATTTACCGGAATCTATTGTAATATGAAATTTGCCGATTGCTATCAAATGACGCATATGTACAATGAAGAATATCTAGTGGAAGTGTTTAGTAAGTGACAAACTATAAATTGGGCTGTAACTCAAAAGTTGAGCACATTAAGGCTGCTAACCCCTTAACCGAAAGAAAATATAATTTGTAAAACATGGAGAAAATGTACACAAATAACTGTCATTTTTCTGTAGTCGCAAAAAAATAAATAATGATAAACGGCTTGTTGCCGTTAAAACTTAAACACTGTATAATCATTGCGCAGAGAACTACAAATTTTAACACTGCCAACATACTTTAAAAAGCCCCACATTTATCTTAGTAGATATGCAATTTTAGCAGAAGATTGGGGATCACTAGTTTTCAAACATCTTTTATTTAAATAAAAATACCGTTCGTGCAAATATTTTGAGGTTTTTGATATATAATCCCAGAGAACGAAAATTTAATTAAAATAGGTGTTAAGGTAAACATGTATTTACACTGTTGGGCGAAAGCTAAATTGCAAGCATAAACTTTGCCGCACAACAACGTAACGATTTAATAGACTATAGTAAAATTCAGGTTAATAGTGCATTAAACCCGACAGCCCCTAAGGCTGGCTTTCTAGTTTTATATTATAGACTGTGTGACATACCTGACCCGCAGGAAGCACATGAGATACAGGCAGATAGCAGATAGCAATGAAAGTACATGTCCGCGTAGCTCAGTTGGAAGAGCGACGTTTTCGCTCTCCCAACTGAGCTTCGTTTTCGCTCTCCCAACTGAGCTACGTTTTCGCTCTCCCAACTGAGCTTCGTTTTCGCTCTCCCAACTGAGCTACGTTTTCGCCCTCCCAACTGAGCTACGCGGACATGATTCGAAGCCCGGCGCGAACACACTTGTACGTTATATTGGCGCCCTAACTTCCAGGATGACCCAGCTGTTAAGTTTCTCGCAATGATGTGATGTTCTTTCCACACGGCGAGACAGGAAAAATGAGAATCCCTTCTTCAGTGCTTCGAAAAAATAAATCAGTGTGATGTTACGTTCCACGCACCAATTTGTCTGGGATTTCTCAAATGCACGTTCTTCATGGGATGACTGCTATACAGCGACACATGGTCCCGGCTGACACGTGAGTCTTTGGGGGGAGGGGGGATGTGACGTGCCTGCTTCGCAGGACGCACACGTGATAAAGACAGGTAGTAGTGAGAGCACATGTCCGCGTAGCTCATTTTGGAGAGCGACTTAATCCGGAGTGAAGGGACCCGTTTTCGATGCCATGAGCGGACAAACTTATACGATATAACTGAAACAGTGGTTTAATGCAAAATGAGACAAAACGAGATTTGGTCAATTTATAAGGATGTGTTCACCCTTGTAGAATGTTTTCGATGAGAAATTACAGCAAATAAAAGAAGTTCAAGGAATTGAAACTGGCAACAGCGTGTTAGATGAACACGAAAGAAACATCTACTAAGAAAATGGCGCACATAAACAAGTTGTTGATGGAAAATTATGTTTTTGCTCATTACGAATAGAAATATTCAAGTTCGGTAGTTAAAAAACTTGATGAAAATCATGCAAATCTGACTTCTAAATGTAAAATAAGCAGTATTATTAATACCAGAGGGGTAAATTTTCAAGCATTGATTTCGTTTAACAGAAAAAAGAACACTCGAGGAATATCTAAAGAAGGTACGCACTTTTACCAGCATTTCAAATGTAAGGTCTCTGGTCTTAAAAGAAAATCCACTAATCCAAAGAATAGTCGCTAAGTCGTTAAAAATAGGTGTATCAACGGTAAACAAGGTAATAAACTAGAATTTGAAAAAACAAAAAACATAAGGTTTTGTGTAGGTACGTGACCGAGCGCAGAACACGGTGTTCATTTCTTTATAAATATCACTTAGCCGGAGACAGATGGAAATTTATTGTGAATATTGGTGAAGCATAGATCTACCTAAACGACTGTAACAGAAAAGGTCGATTTACTATCGCAAAAGAACAAAAGAAGACGTGCAAACTTGGTTGGTTCCGAGATTCCAAAGAAAGTGTCAGTAAATGATTCAGGATTACTTCTGGTTTCTCGTACTGTGGGAATTCAAAGTTAAGAAAAGTTGAAAAGATGTTAAAATTAAATCTACATATTAATTAAATAATGTTTTAACTCCTACATTTAAAGAGGAAATATCATTCCTTTATCCATAGAGCCTTCCAAGAGTAGAACTCCATCAGAATAAGGTTATCAGTCATACATCCAATTCTACTACTCTATTGGTTGAAAAAATGAAAAAAGAGACAGGTGTCAAGTCTATACCTTTTGCCGATGTTCCTTCAAAGTACCCTAATGTGTCATCACTGGACTGTTATGCCTTCGGACTGCTAAAAGGAGCGCTTTGTAAACGCAAACCTAAAAAAAATTATTGGACTATTAAAAGCGGTGGAAGTGGAGTGGAATAAAATAACACTACCAATTTTAAGAAATGTCCTGTTGATTATCTTAGATGTCTAGATGTATGTTCATAGTCCAGAAAAATTGCTATCAGATAGAACATTTAAGGAAGAATCAGTTTTATTTTAAACATTAATTATATTGCTGGAAAATCGTTCTAACTATTTGTAACATCCTCTGTAAAACGTTAACAAGAAGATTTGCACATGATAGAGAAAGTAAGCAACTAATATACACTCCATTGATAAAAGTCACCGGACCCCCGTTAAAAAGGAAATTAACGGATCTGCTGCGTTGTTAAGATGCGTGGTACACCTGCAAGTAGTATAAAAACAAGCCTGCTGCTGACCGCGATCATATCGCACTGTGAGCTTCAGTGAAAATGTCGCGGCGGGAGAGAACTGACTCTGAGAAAAGAAATATTGTTGGGTGTTATATTAGTGGGTTGTCGATAAGAGAAACCGAGAGGCGTTTAAACATACCCAAGTCAACTGTTTTGGATGTACTGAATAAGTGGAAGACACATGGCGTTCCTGAAGCAACAAAACGTACCTGCAGGCCAAAGAAAATCAGTGATAGAGGACGTCGAAGCCTCAGGAGAGTCTTCACAGCTAATTGACGGAGTACTGCACGAGACCTCAGTGTACAGGTGAGTAAAAATGCTGGAACCTCGGTATGTACACGCATCATTCGCAGAGAACTTTATTCCTTGGGTTACCGTACTCGTGCGGCTGCTTACAAGCCTTTCATCTCCACTTGGAATGCTACTCGTCATTTAGCATGGTGTAATAACATTTATCGTGGACCGTAGATCAATGGAAACGGGTCCTATGGGCTGATGAATCCAGATACACGATCCATTAGTCTGATGGCCGTGTGTGGGTATGGCGGCAGCTGTGGGAACGCTATTTACCATAGTTCCTACGGCCAAGCTTGAAGCTGGCAATGTACTCGTGTGGGGGTGTTTTTCATGGTATGGTCCCGGCCCATTGGTTATCGTGGACAAACCTGTAAACTACCCTGTCTACCTCGATATTCTGGACAATTATGCCCTACCAACTCTGTGGCAATACTATGGAACCGAGCCTTTTTAATACCAGAAGGATAATGCACAGAGCCATGAAGAAAGGACTGTTATGGTGTGGTTTGACGATAATTCTGCATCGTATGTGGACTCGGCAGCACAGATCGCTGATCTTAATCCCATAGAGTACCTATGGGATGAATTAGAGTGCCACATAAGAAGTTTGGAACCAAGGCCTACTACTAAGCAATAGTTAGAAGCAGAATTATGTACTGAATGGCAGCGCCTACCTATCGCTGTGTTCCAAAACCTTTGTCGAAAGCATGTCTCGAAGGGTTAGTGCATCCATAAAGGCCAATGATGGGCCTACACCGTACTAATGTATGTCAATAAATGCTATTTTGGGTTTCTGTTGTGTTTCTTTTCTAGTGTGCGGTGACTTTTGTCGATAGAGTGTAAGTAAATCAGTTTGAATACTTGCATTGAGCCTCACGAAAGAATGAAAACTGTGAGAAGACAACAAGGAAAAGAGATATAGCAGATTGAAGTACATGGAGAGATGCCCGACCAAATAAAACACTGCAACGTACAAGATTTTCTGTTTGATATTGGTCTGAAACTTGGAAAATAAGAACAGCAAGGAGTAGAAATGCGGTTGTTTAGGGAGAAAGACAAGAGAAGAAATGAAGATGTAAAAGAAAGGACTGGGGATTTTGAGAAACCTTTTGAGAAATACATATCTATGTAAAAGATGGTAAAAGGAAATGATGCAGACATGAAGAAAGTCAAGGCAATCAGGCAGAAGACGAAAAGGATTCTCTAGAATTAAAACTTCTGGTAACGAGAACATGGGCCGCCCAGTAACTCATTGTTTTATGACGTTGAAACTGCATCAAGAATCACATTCTTGACTGCTAAAAGGCAGGCGCTGCTCGTAACGCAATTTGAAAGCTAACACTTCTTTTATGATATGCATCAGACAGTGGCGGGTATTGAATTGTAACAGATGGTGTCAAGGTAGAGTGCTCGGGCGAAATTGAAAAATCCGGGTTTCTCTCCCGCATAGGAACGATGCACTTCTATTATTCACAATGATGAACATCGAGTGTATACAACAAAGCAAATGCTGTCGATAGCCGCCGAACACACCTCTCCGGCAGAAAAACAAACAGGGATGAAAACAACAAAAGTCTGCTTGTCATATTTTGTCAAATGAATTATGCATAGATTGTGGCAACAGAAGAATTTGGTGACGAATGTTCCCGAAAAAGTTTATTCACACGACACAAAATCAGTGCATATATATGTGTGTGTGTGTGTGTGTGTGCGCGTGTGCAGTAAAAATGGCTTTGCAATCCTGCGGTATTGAAGATGCATGCATACATCACCATTATTAATAACATCTATGAAAATACAAATGCAAAGGTTCGGATATTTGAGGATACAGCACAAATAAGAATTGGAAAGGGAGTGAGACAAGGTGACACCATATCTCCCAAGCTCTTTAATGCCACATTGCGAAATGTCTTTCAATCGTTGAACTGGGAAAACAAAGAGATAAAGATAAATGGAGATTACTTAACTCACCTTCGTTTTGCTGATGATGTAGTAATCTTTGCAACTACCCCTGCAGAGTATGATCCAAGAACTTGTTGACAAGGGTAAAGAAGTGCGATTAAAAATGAACTTTCAGAAGACAAACGTGATGTACAATGCTTTTACAGGAAGCGAAGATTTATCGATTGATGGAGAAAAGCTTGAGACAACCGATTCCTACATTTATCTTGGGCAGCAGATATCAAGTGAGGGTCACATTAATGAAAAAATTAATCGGCGTATAAAACTTGAATGGAGAGCGTTTGGAAGAAACAGTACAATTTTTAAGAGCAGTATGCCGTTATGTCTCAAAATGAAAGTGTTTAATCAATGCATCCTGCCAGTGCTTACGTATGGAGCAGGGACATGGACCTTAACTAAAAAATACATACAAAGACTGCAGACAATTCAAAGAAGCATGGAGAGATGCATGCTTGGTGTAACCAGGAAAGATAAGAAGAGGAACTTGTGGATAAGGAAAATAACAGGAGTGGCCGACATCATGACCAGAGTGAAATCACTGAAATGGCAATGGGCTGGACATGTTGCCAGAAGAACGGATCACCGATGGACAACCGAAATTTTAGACTGGATTTCGAGGGACAGGAAAAGACCCAGAAGAAGACCCCATGGGAGATGGATGGATGAAATTCGAAAGTATGCTGTAGTGACATGGAAGAGACACGCTCAAGACAGAGAATTGTGGAAGAAACTTGGAGAGACCGTCATCCAGCAGTGGATTAATAATGGTTGATGATGATGACGAGATATATATATATATATATATATATATACATCATCATCAACCATTATTAATCCACTACTGGATGAAGGTCTCTCAAAGTTTATTCCACAATTCTGTCTATATATATATCATCATCAACAACAACAACAACCATTATCAATCCACTGCTGGATGAAGGTCTCCCCAACTTTCTTCTCCTGTCATTTTCCTTATTCACAAGTTCCTCTTCTTATCTTTCCTGGTCTAATCTAATGACATCATCGTTTTTCCCTGCTTCTGAAAGCAGATGGTTTGTTATATAAGTTTGCTTTGTCATCTGCGCACTGCGATCACGCAGCTATGCACTGTTCTCTTTCATTAAAGATGTCCGCTACGGTTGAAATTCTTAAGAAGTAGCGAAATAAATGCGTTTTTACGCTGTAGTTGAATGGCGAATCCCAATACTTTCTGAAAAGCTATCAGCATGGATGCAAGTGAGTTCGGCTTCTCTGAGGCATGGAATAATATACTTCTGCGCTTCCGATGTGAAGCAGAGATTCTTTCTTAACGGGTTTGTGATATGAATCGTTTCCTTTATTTGAGAATAATCTGAAATTTATAATAAACGAAACTGAAATACTTATTGCAGAAAACTTCGCGTTCCGAGAAAAAAAAATAAGCTGAGTTTCAGGAGTTAAACACGCAGCACATTCCATGAGTAATGAACAAAGCAATTATGCACATCTTTGAGAACGCAAAAACGTAGCAAACATCTCAATAAATATACTTTTAGGACGAGAACTTACCAGAAGTTATGTCACTGATTTTGGAACTCACAAAAACACCAGGCCTTTCATTATATAAAATTACTAGCGACCCGGCCCGTCTTCGCACGGTAGCGATTTAGAATTTACGGCGAATCTAAAGAGAGACGATTATTACGTTCAACAGGCGACTGTATTTCTCTTTGTAAAGCCATTCTTTGTCTGTCATTTGCCAATCGAGATTATGTTTCTTGGAAAGTTTCATTATGATGGGATAAAAAAATTATTTTGGTGTCCGACGTACTACGACATATATTCGATTTTCGTCTCGGCATAATGTTAATACAATATTTAAATTTTAATTAAAGAGCTACTCAAAGAGATACATAGTTGTGGACGAAAACAACTACGCATTTAGTCTGATTTAGTCTGTGCTAGTGCCGATAAACCAATTCTCTTTCAGCGTCGGATGTAACTACGCATTTAGTCTGTGGCCTTACATGCTGTCAGACCGGCCACCGCGTATGAGCCTCGCGTCTTTTTCCTAATGAGCAAAAACGTTTCGTAAACCGGTCACTGCGCATCGTTGTTTAGGCAGTGGAAGCCACGAAAGAATGTGAACCGCGGTTTTTTCTTTGACTTGTCACTAAAATCGTTACTGCTTGGCTCCCTTTTGTCATAGATTAATGTTTCATACACTTAAACCTTCCTCGACAAATGTTCTATGAAATGGTGAAAACCGCATCAAAATCCGTCCAGCGATTCTCGAGATTACCCCGAACAAACAGACAGGCGCCTACCGGGGACTTTATTTTACAGTGTGTATAGGTAGATGAGGCACGTGTTACATACAGATTAAAATCTATATACACTCAATGCAGTGGCGTAACTAACACAACATGCGCACCCGTCCTCCCCGCAAGATTTGCTTCAGCACCCCTAAGCATAGTAATTTTCCCGGGATTTCGAACACGAGAGAGGATGCCTTTTTCGCGGTGTGTGTATGATGGTTGGGGGGAGGGATTGTTAGGAAATCAGCGGGAATATCTGCAAAAGTAATGGTGGTACCTATAGCCCTGTGGTTTTAAATTTTTAAGTAATAAATTTGACAGTACGTGTAATTGCTTTGCCCAAAACTGAAATAAAGCACTTGAAGAAACCACCCTCTTACACATGGCAGATCTGCGGCTACTGTGAATAAATATTGAAGCCTGTCGTGTACGTAATCCTAGGTAACTGACTGTTTTTCCACATCCTCCACGGGGAATCCCACTGTGGCCTCGCGCTTTTCGTCAGCAGTGCAGACAGAGGGCGATTGGAGAGCGATCGTATTACTTACAACCCATTGCAGAGCAACTGTATTACAACCCGAAGTCAAGGAGCCGAACACTTTCAATCTGTATGACATTCAGTGTTTTAAAAGTGAAGCTAGGCATTTATTTAAGCAAAGCTAAATATATCATAAAGAAAATTATGAATCTTTGGGCTAACTATTGTGCGTGTTCGATTTTTTTAATAAAACTGTAACTGGCTGCTGAAGTACGCCCCTTCGTTATCTGCACCCACCCCCGCAGCTGTGCGGGAGTTGTAGTTACGCCACTGACTCAATGGAGAAAACATTAGAGATACCCAGCTAATACAGTGTTGGTCCTCCTCTCGCGCAAGTAACAGACTCCACACGCCGAGACATCGACTCCATCAGATGCCAGAGGTAATGCTAAGCATGTCTGTTGCAGCACTGTCGACAACTCTGCCCAAAACGTCGGTTCAGAATCCATGGATATTAAGTTCAGCTCCACGGCACCGGAGAGAGCTTCCATCGGCATTAAATCTGGGGACCTGGGGATCACTGGATGGTTCCAAACTCATAAGTGTTATCTGGGTAGTTGTGGCCTAGTGACGTGGCGCACCGTCTTGCTGAAACAGACCATCGACGCCGCAGGAGGCGCGAAGACCATGCAAGCGTGTAGGTTATCCGCTAGCACATGCTAGTAGCGCTCAGAGGTTAAGGAACTCCGCAAACACACGGAAGTACCTAATGTGTCCTATAAGAAGGCTCTCCAAACTATCACAGACCCACCACTGCCTTGAACAGATCCTGCCTGACTCTACGGTGCCATGTCTTACGCTGCTGACGTCACGCTCGCACCAGCTCGGTACAGCTGGAAACGGAATTCATCTGACCACACGATGCGGCGCCACTCCGCAAAGGTCCAGTTTTGATGTTCCCGACACCAGGCGAGGCACGTTATGTTCAATAACGAGCAGTCAACAGTGACACAGGAGTAGGGCGTCGGATTCCGTACCCCAGGGTATACAGCGTGCCTTTGGTACGCTGACGCTGCTTGGGTCTTCAACATTTAACCTGGATGTGATTTGATGCACCGCCGTTGTCAAGTGGTCGATCTGTACGAGATTGGATAGTCTACGTCCACCCCGGTCATCAATGTCGTGCGGTCGGCCACCGCTTACTCTAGTGGCGTTGGGCGTCCGTCAACAGTATACCCGCCGTACACTCTTGATACGGTTGCCCTGAGGAACCATAGGATTCTTACCATTTGGAGAATGAAATTACCAATCTGTCTTGGGCCGACAGTGCGTCCACTATCAAACTCGCTCAGATTACCGCGTTTACTATGCTAATCGAATGTGATATACTGTTAGGAAGCGCTGCTGTTTGCCCATTTATCACCTGCATTCGGTTTGGGTTTGTTTTTTGGGTATTCCCCTCTGCGTGGGAAGTGCCCGTTTCCACTGCCCATCACCCCTGTCTCTAATGTTTTGTCTACTAAGCCTACATCAGGTCGTTACGCTGTCATAATGTTATTCTAATAAAATAACGTGAGTTAAAATCGCTTCATACTCAATTGTCTCAGTTGAATGTATTAGGGCATTTCGAAAGCACGCGAACACATTATTTTACGTACAGTTTGCAAACCTGAAGTAGCAACACAAGTGATGTCTGGCGATTTCGTAGTAAGTACCTCGAGCACATTTTCTTCCCGCCGATTCTCTAGTAAATGTTGTAATAGCGCTATTGCAGCTAAGACGATCAGCGACAGTGGAAGAACAGCGTAGTTTGCATTTTACGTTTTGTGTCTTATTGTAATATTCGGTGGCCGTGGCACAAAGTCTGCTGTGAACAGCAGTAGGTCGAAATTCTCTTAAGAAAACGGCGGTGCACAATTGGATAAAAGGATATAAAGAAGACAGGACATCACCCAAAGATGCTCCATGATGCGTTCGACAGATTTTTACTTCCAGACAAGAAGCCAATCGAAGAGGCCTTACAGTAAGCTTGTAGGATGAGTGTCAGTGGCATTTCCACACGACTGGGTATCCCTCAGTCAACAGTTTATTCCGTGCTGTAAGGCCTCTAATACTTAGGCCTAATGAGCGAACTAGCGACGTGAGTACCGCACACACTGAACACAACACAAAAGAATTCCGCTACGAGATCCCATGGAGTAACCTTGATGGTATCGTCGAAACAGTAGATTCCTCTGCTTAGAGGTAAGTTTTCTGGAATTTTACGCACCCAGGTAACGACATCAGTCACTGCTCTGGGTTGATTCTGGTACTACTTACTCCCTTGGCATCCTTACTCCTTGCAGAGTTGCAGGAGCCAAAAATCTTACTGATTATTGGTACTGATGATCGCGGCATGGCTTTTTGAAAGTGGTGATAACATCACTATGACATCGCAGAGGAATAAGTCTTTTCTGGAAGAGCATATCCGCGCATGTGCACTGAGATATCATGTGCAACGATATGTCCTCATACAGGACAACTCCCGGCCGCTCAAGCTTTTGATTTTTCGAGTATTCATCAAACAGAACGGTTGAGTAGAGCTTTCCCATTCACAGTATTCACCGGGTATGAACACTGTGATTTCGATTGTTTCAGCCATTTGAAAAGATGTCTGACTTTCTACAACGATAAACAATATCTGGATCTCCGAATCGCAGATATTTTCTACAGCAGATTTAATGACACAGTTTATACCGTTCTAATAGAAGACTTAGTCCAGGCGCTTTTAGTGGTGTTCGGGAACGTGTTACTGCTAGTTAAGGAATCAGCTAAAAATTAACTAATTGAACTTGTAATGTGGGTTTTTTCCTCTAAGAAATATTATTTTAAGTCGCAAATTTTGGGAGAAAACTCTTCTCCTTCATCAGGTTTTCTTTTGTTTTCATTATTTTTCTGTCACTATCGCCGTTGCGGTTAACCTTGATGGTTGCGGTTATTTTTCATCAGATCTTGCCAGGTGTTAGATAGGAACAAACCTCTACAGTCATTGATGATGAAATTCTGATCCTTTTCAATTTCTATTCCTTCTTTTAATTTTCTTTCTTGACAGTTGCTTTGAAAACTGATGACTTTAAGAGAATTCCAGTCCATCTTGGGATCAGTTTCTCTAAGATGTCTGTCTAATCCTGTCTTGTTGGAGCAATATTTTATAGCTGCTTTATGTTCTGCTATTTGAGTTTCTAGTCTGCGACCTGTCTCATTTTTGTAAGATAGTCTACAACTACATTTTATTTCATAGACCACTCCATGCATTTTAAAAATACCTTCTCTTTGAATTATCTTAGGGAAAATATTTTTAAATCTGAAAAATTTGCGATTTAAAATAAACATTTTTCAGAAGAAAAAAACATATTAGAAGTTTAATTATTTAATTTAAGAAACTAGGAAGCCAATTTTCAACATGAGCTTTATTCAAAAAATAAAGATTTCAAGTAAAGAACTCTTTAAGTTGACACTAATTATTTAATTTAAGAAACTAGGAAGCCAGTTTTCAACATGAGCTTTATTCAAAGAATATTGATTTCAAGTAAAGAACTCTTCAAGTTGACACTAATTATTTAATTTAAGAAACTAGGAAGCCAGTGTTCAACATGAGTTTTATTCAAAGAATATAGATTTCAAGTAAAGAACTCTTCAAGTTGACACTTATTATTTAATTTAAGAAACTAGGAAGCCAGTTTTCAACACGAACTTTATTCAAAGAATATAGATTTCAAATAAAGAACTCTTCAAGTTGACACTAATTATTTAATTTAAGAAACTAGGAAGCCAGTTTTCAACATGAGCTTTATTCAAAGAATATAGATTTCAAGTAAAGAACTCTTCAAGTTGACACTAATTATTTAATTTAAGAAACTAGGTAGCCAGTTTTCAACATGAGCTTTATTCAAAGAATATAGATTTCAAGTAAAGAACTCTTCAAGTTGACACTAATTATTTAATTTAAGAAACTCGGAAGCCAGTTTTCAACATGAGCTTTATTCAAAGAATATAGATTTCAAGTAAAGAACTATTGAAGTTGACCCTAATTATTTAATTTAAGAAACTAGGACGACAGTTTTCAACATGAGCTTTATTCAAAGAATATAGATTTCAAGTAAAGAACTCTTTAAGTTGACACTAATTATTTAATTTAAGAAACTAGGAAGCCAGTTTTCAACATGAGCTTTATTCAAAGAATATTGATTTCAAGTAAAGAACTCTTCAAGTTGACACTAATTATTTAATTTAAGAAACTAGGAAGTCAGTTTTCAACATGAGCTTTATTCAAAGAATATAGATTTCAAGTAAAGAACTCTTCAAGTTGACACTAATTATTTAATTTAAGAAACTAGGAAGCCAGTTTTCAACCTGAGCTTTATTCAAAGAATATAGATTTCAAGTAAAGAACTCTTCAAGTTGACACTAATTATTTAATTTAAGAAACTAGGAAGCCAGTGTTCAACATGAGCTTTATTCAAAGAATATAGATTTCAAGTAAAGAACTCTTCAAGTTGACACTAATTATTTAATTTAAGAAACTAGGAAGCCAGTTTTCAACATGAGCTTTATTCAAAGAATATAGATTTCAAGTAAAGAAATCTTCAAGTTGACACTAATTATTTAATTTAAGAAACTAGGAAGCCAGTTTTCAACATGAGCTTTATTCAAAGAATATTGATTTCAAGTAAAGAACTCTTCAAGTTGACACTAATTATTTAATTTAAGAAACTAGGAAGCCAGTTTTCAACATGAGCTTTATTCAAAGAATATAGATTTCAAGTAAAGAACTATTGAAGTTGACCCTAATTATTTAATTTAAGAAACTAGGAAGCCAGTTTTCAACATGAGCTTTATTCAAAGAATATAGATTTCAAGTAAAGAACTATTGAAGTTGACCCTAATTATTTAATTTAAGAAACTAGGAAGCCAGTTTTCAACATGAGCTTTATTCAAAGAATATAGATTTCAAGTAAAGAAATCTTCAAGTTGACACTAATTATTTAATTTAAGAAACTAGGAAGCCAGTTTTCAACATGAGCTTTATTCAAAGAATATTGATTTCAAGTAAAGAACTCTTCAAGTTGACACTAATTATTTAATTTAAGAAACTAGGAAGCCAGTTTTCAACATGAGCTTTATTCAAAGAATATAGATTTCAAGTAAAGAACTATTGAAGTTGACCCTAATTATTTAATTTAAGAAACTAGGAAGCCAGTTTTCAACATGAGCTTTATTCAAAGAATATAGATTTCAAGTAAAGAACTATTGAAGTTGACCCTAATTATTTAATTTAAGAAACTAGGAAGCCAGTTTTCAACATGAGCTTTATTCAAAGAATATAGATTTCAAGTAAAGAACTATTGAAGTTGACACTAATTATTTAATTTAAGAAACTAGGAAGCCAGTTTTCAACATGAGCTTTATTCAAAGAATATAGATTTCAAGTAAAGAACTCTTCAAGTTGACACTAATTATTTAATTTAAGAAACTAGGAAGCCAGTTTTCAACATGAGCTTTATTCAAAGAATATATATTTCAAGTAAAGAACTATTGAAGTTGACCCTAATTATTTAATTTAATAAACTAGGAAGCCAATTTTCGATTAGCTTTATTCAAAGAACTAAAATTAACTTAAAATATTGTGATCATCGTTTTGGTATTACCGTGAAACCTCCGAATTACGGTCATTGCTCGGACCGGAGAAAAAGTGACCGTTGTTCGGATGTTAGGCATTGCTAGTCGGTTGCGTTTGTACAAAAGCAAAATACGTGCATGAAGCTTATTCAGAAAGAAAAGGGTTTCAGAGCTTTCTTCAAATGTTGAATACAACTCAAAAAAAATAATTACAAAATCATGATGAAAACGATTTTAGCAAAGCAGTGCCCGACGTCTGATCTTAAATAGCCCTCACGATTAGCAGCCTAAGAGATTAAGTTTGGGGTAATACAGAGAAATTTTAGACTGTGAAGTGTAACTGTATGAGGCATCAGCTGATAAGCAGGTGTTTAGAATATCTATTTGCAAATGAATATTATTTTACTTTTCTGAGGAGTCATTCCGACAAATGGGTATCGACGAGAATGAGATTTCTAATCCATTTATATGCACAAATACGCATACACACGAAGATACACATGTTAGTACCAGTAAATGGTAAACTTCTTATTCAATTCTGTCTTCGCAATTACGCGTCTTTCTATGTTCGCACTTCGTTTCCATCTAGCTCATCGAGGCTATACCAGAACCAAAACCATCAGAGCACTGGGGTTGCGGTTCTTGCGTCACCCACTAAGAATAAACAATCGCCAGCCCGTACTAAGTCCAAGTCCTAATAGCAGGTACAGAACCCACAGTGACCAAACCAAGAATACCACCACCAACGGGCAACATACCAAGAACCACCCCCAATGCTTCTGGGGTACGACTGAAACGTATACGATATCTGGATCTTGCCTTACGTAATACTAAACTCTAACTTTTGTCTTTTCACTTAAGAACACGATTATACCCCCACCCCGTAATCCAACCCAATCTGCTCAAGGTACATTCCCTTTAGTAACATTCTTTGTCCTTATCTCATCCCTTTCATTGACGTACCGAAGGAGCTGCGTAAAATCCCAAGGGGCGTCCGTTATATCTCCTTCAGAACTGATTGGGATGTCTGTTGACTGCTGTTAAGAGGTTTCGTTGTTCGGAGTTATCGTTAGTATTAATCTAGATGCTTTGAACCAATCAAAACTTGTCGTTGTTCGGAGGTGTCCTTTAATGGGGTTTTGGGGTTTCACTGTAAAAGAATTATTTTTATTTGTATGTATTGTTTGCGGGTTTAACGACTACCGTGAGCAACATAATTGGATATAAGCAGTCGTCCGTCCCTAATTTTGGGCCACTAGCTCCAGGGATGGAAGAGAGCCACTGCTGTAAGACAAAAACAACATCCATGCCTCACAGGATTCGAACCCGGAACCAACTCGGACACTCAGACCACTGCGCCACCGCGACGGCTATTGTGATAAGTTAAAAGTGTTCACTTACTTAACACAAACGACCTAATAAAACCTATATAATAGGCTACGTCTGCCCTTAACGCTCTGACGTCATTCAGTACTTGCAGCGCCATCTGCTTTCATCCGGTGGCGGAAATCGGAACTAAGCTCAATACGTAAAATCAAGGAGAAATACCGGAAAATAAAATTAAGTTAGTAAAACAAACGACTTCGTCTGTGGCAACACGCACGTGCTAGAACAATTGTCTACGACGTTTGTTCTGTTACGTAGGTGTTATGTCGTGTTTTATTTCATTTTCTTCGCATTGCGGAGTAATTTCATACAACGGAATAAAATTGCAGAGTAATTTCATACAACGGAATAAAATTGCGGAGTAATTTCACAGGAAGGAATCAGAGTTGTTGTAAATATAAATACCCAGATCTATTTAAAACTCTGTAACCTACATAGCGTTTTGGAGACTTAAAGAGTATTTAACTGGCAATCTTCCATTGTGTTTAAAAAGGAAAATCTTTAATGCTTGTATTAACCTCGTATTTACTTATGAAAGTGAAACGTAGGGTATCACAAAACGACAATGTGAAAAAAAAAGAGTATCAGTAAGAAAGTTAGAGAGAAGAATATTGGGAATAACGAGAAGAGACAGAGTTAGAAATGTACTTGTATGAGAAAGAACAGGAATAATAGATATTTTAAAAAATAATACAAGAATCAAAGTGGAGATGGGCTGGACATGCTAAGAGACTGAAAGATGGACCTGATTAATAATATAATGGCAACCAAGAGATGGAAAGAGACGAATGGAGCGCCAGAGAACAAGATGGAGAGATGACCTTCAGAAATTTAGAGGTGCTATCTGGTGGACTGAGGCTAAGGATCGAAGAAGTTGGAAAAGACTAGGGGAGGCCTATACCCATCAGTGGGTACCAACAGGCTAAGAAGAACCTACAATAAAAACTGATATTTTGAGAAGTCGAAGTGAGCAAAATCGCACCCAAAAACGTGTTTCAGCTGTTACATGAATGAGTTTTTTCTATATTTCCTTACCGAAATCCGGCGTCTATTTGATATGTGTTTTCAATCTGCTTCAATTAAAAATATCAACCCGTCCTAGGTCGGACAACATCCTCTATATAAAAGTACGTTCAAAAAGTTTCGGAACTTTTTGAATATTTGCCAAATGTCAGTGAATTACGTCATTCCCCGCTGAGCAAGCAAAGAGCATCATGTGACCGACCAGCCAGAACCGGTTTGATCCAGATCCAAAACATACAACGTATGTGCGTAGTTCGTGATTACAGGCATTCGAGGCTCTCCGTCGCGAGGACAACGATGCGGAATTTTGAACAGCGTGCAAGTGTAAAATTTTGTGTTCTGCTCAGAAAATTTTTCGCTGAGGCTTTTTAAATGATTAAGTCAGCGTACGGTGAGAGTGCAGTGCGTCAAACTAGAGTTTATGGGCGGCATCGACGATTCAAAAACGGGCGACAGAGTATCGAGGACGATAAGAGGTCAGGACGACCTTCAACATCTACAACGAATGAACAAATCGATTTTGTCAACGAAATTGTGAAAACTGACCGTCGAAAAACTGTTGCAGCGATTGCAAAAGTTTCCGGCATCTCAGTTGGAAGTTGCCATGCCATTTTAACAGAGAAACTGGGCATGCATCACGTGTGCCAACAAATTGTTCCCAAAAACCTGACACTAGAGAAAATGGATGAGCGCATGCAAATTTGCGGGGATAACATCGATGCAGTGGATTCAGATCCCGATCTCTTGAATTGATTGATCACTGGCGATGAGACCTGGTGCTTTCTGTACGACCCCCAATCCAACTGACAGTCAAAAGTGTGGAATTCACCGTCGTTACCATGACCAAAAAAGTTCAAGGCTGACCGCTTCAAAGGAAAGGTCTTGTTAACAGTTTTCTTCGATTGCAAGGGGGTCGTACACAAGAAATTCCTTCAACATGGTCATACATTCCCTAAAGAAGAGTACGTCTACGTCCTGAAACGTCTCCGAGAATTAGTGAGACGCAAGCGACCAGATCTTTTTAAGACCAACTCGTGGGTGCACCATCACGATAATGCGCCGGCTCACATATCCCTCCTGGTGTCCGATTACCTGCCCAAACATCACATTCCCGTTCTTCCACAACCAGCTTATTCCTCTGGTCTCGCCCCGTGTGCCTTTTTCCCTTGATGAAGAATTTGCTTAAGGAGCGACGCTTCTCAAATTTTGAAGAAGTGCGACGAGCTGCGACGGAGGCACTGGAGGGTGTGGCAAAACAAAGCTCTCAATCTGCATTTAAATTTTTGTATGAGCGCTGGGAAAAATGCATAGTTACACAGAGTAACTACTTCGAAGAAAACACCGCATAAACAGGTAGTATACATGTATGTAGTCTTTCATTTTTAATATAAAAAGTTCCGGAACTTTTTGAACGTACTGGTATGAATATTTATTTAAAGCGTAAAAGCAGCCTTCCTAGGCCGGGCTCCAGGGCAGTATTTAAATAAGTTTTTCTGTACTTTTTCATTAAGCCGATACGAGTATTTATTTTCATTACCTTGAGAAGTAGTAAAAAACAGATATCTCGGTGAACCAAGCTTAATGAAATTACTGAATCTTGTGTGGGGAGCTTCTCTTGTTTAACTTTGCTTTAAGAGCATCACCGAGCTTGGATGCCTAAGCCTCTCATCAGTCTTTCTTTAGCTTGAATCCCCTAAATTCCACTGGCTGCTTCTATCTTATTGTTGTCTGCTCTTGAATTGAGTAAAGAAGAAGAGTCTGAAATTAACCCTCTTTGTCTTTTCTTTCTTGAGGGATGCATCAAGTACTTAGCCAAGCAAACAATCCATAACACTGGTTTCAGTGAAGCACTTCTCGCGGCGAGAAATGCTCCTCAGAATACACCGACCTCTCTTCCATTTTAAGTGAATTGAAAGAGGGAGTAAAATTTAAATGGATTCTGTGAACTTGGCCACCTGTTATTAACAATGTTATTTAAAGCAACAATCTTGTCTTTCCATCTCTGCTTTTAAAGATAAACTGATGGTAAAGTTTTAATGCATTCTCTCCTTGTTTTCACATTTTAGCAAAACCTATTAATATGATGCATATTCTGCCAGTTACTAGAGAACATAAAAGACAAAGGTTGAAATAAATCCAATTAAAATGGTGGGAAAATTTCTACTACACTCACGGTGTAGTTTGATACTATGACTAGAATAAGAATTTATCAGTCGTGATGGCATCGCTTTGCAATGGTGGGCAAAAGTATTGCATCATCAGCAGAAAGCGTAAATTTTTAAGTTTAACTCTTTTTCCAACTAAATAATTTTCATAGTTATTTCATCGTTTGTATGACATTATATACAAAATTTAATGGCGATTTCAAAAATGTCTTAGTTTATCCTGTAGCTACTTCCGTTCTTAAAGTATGACAAACACATTGAAATTCAGGTTAGCTGCGTGTCAGTTATTACAACCAATCATAGACATTCTTTTACCTGATTGGCTGCTTCTTAATGCTATCCTAATCCTACTCTAACTTTTATATTATATAGGCTAGAGTAGGATTTGGATAGCATTATGGAGCAACCAATCAGGGAATAAAAATTTATAAGGATTATTCTCTGCGCCAACCCTCATAAATATAAATTTATAATGGTTTACGTAGTGCTAATAGAGCATTGCAGTGGTCGCTTCTTGTGTTATTAATGTATAATTTGTGTACATTCTCAATAATGGCCAAAACTGCGGAATTGTCCCCAGCGGACAGAGTAAAAATAGTTGTTTTGCATGAAGAGGGTTATTCTTCAAGACAAATCTCTCAAAGAGTGTGCTGTAATTAATCTACAGTTATTAGATTACTGAAGAAAGTAAAAGACACTGGTGATATTAAAAAATATTAAAAATATACGTCGCAGTGGAAGGCCCAGTTCCACTACAACCAGGCAGGACAGAGTGCTCAGAAAGCTAAGCATGGCAGACAGGAAGCTCAATTCACCTGAATTGCTTCAAAGATGGTCTGAAATGATTGATGTTAGTGCATCTACTGTTTGGAGGATGCTGCTTCACTATGACCTACGTGGCTGTAAACGTAGGCGCCAACCACTGTTAACAGCAAATCAAATACAGCGTAGACTTCAATGGGAAAAACAGTATGTCTCATGGACAACTAAGCAATGGGAAAATGTTCTTTTCAGTGATGAATCAGAATTTTCCCTTAATGAGAATCAACGTAGTGCCCATGTAAGAAGATTTAAGCATGAAGAATTCCATCCAAGTTGCTTAGTGACTATTGTTAAACGTCCAGTGAAGGTCATGGTTTGCAGCTGCATGTGGGTACATGACGTTGGGATATTGTCGATGGTACAGCAAATGCCCAGAAATACATTTGGATATTAGAAACCAAGATTCTACCATCATCTAGAAGACTTTATGGCGGCAATTTTATTTTTCAAGATGACAATGCTCCCTGTCATTGTGCTAAAGTAGCGAAAAAGTGGTTTCAGGAGAAAAATGTTCAGCATCTTCATTGACAGCCATTGTCAGCGGACTTAAACCCGATCAAAACTTTGTGGTTCAAGGTATCATATGTACTACCAAATAAAGGAGCCAACAACCAAAATTCAACTCATTGAAGACGCAATTCAAATTTGGAATCGTATTGTTCAACCCAAACTTTTATTGTTCACAGTATGACATCAAGATGCAAAGCTGTGATTAAAACTGGACAACAAAATATTAGGTACATTTTATAATCTTACTTCATTATTTTTCTGTATTTAAATGTTATTTCATACCTTATGAATTGCAAAAACGATTTATTGCTGTAAACCTAAGTATTGGATAAATGTTGTTTTCCATAATAATTTCGACTTGGTCATGATTTTTGTAATATATATTAACAATAGAAGTAGCTACAGAAAAAACTAAGACATTTTTGAAATTTCCATTAAATTTCGCATCTAATGGCTTACAAATAATGAAATAACTATGAAAATTAGTTAGTTAAAAAAGGGTTAAACTTGAAAATTCACGGTTTTTGCAGGTGATGCAGTACTCTGACACACCACTGTACGTATCGTAACGAAGAGTCTAACTGTACTAAGAATCATGCGAGTTTGGATGACGATGTGTGCGAGCGGTGAACAGTTGTTGAAACTGCTACCGCGACAAAACCATGAAAGTAGAATGGGGAACTCTATGGCGCTCACGGATAGCAAGATCTGACAGTTTTCGGTGATCGTATGAGCTTAGGCAGAAGCGAAATTTGTAGCTGAATATGACATGGTTGTATTTTTTCGGTGGGGTGCAGTGGTTTAGGCGCTTGCTTCTGACCATTTATCCGAGATGGACCCCGGTTCGGATCCCGGTGAAGCGTGAATGATGTGTTTGTATTACAGCACTGGCTCTCTCCCTTCCCTGCAAGCAGCAGTCCTAAATTATGGACGGGCGACTGCTTATATCCCGTCGAGTTGCCCACTATGGTCTCCCCCCCACCCCTACCAAAACAGAAACATTACTTTGTCCACCCGTATATTTTTTTACCCCAAAACTACTGAGAAGGTTTTTATAAAAAAAAATGTGTAATGCTGCTTTCGACCTGGGCACGAGTATCGAAAAAACGGCAGTCCTTGCAGTAACCATAGCAACCGGCCGCGTCTGTTTATTACGCATGCGTAATAAATAATAAGTGCGCAGTTTAATAAGCATTGTTTCGTGAACCCTTAACAAATATTTTTGCTCTGTGATTTTTCGAAAAAATGGATGTGAAAGAGGAACAAAGATGCACCATTAAATTTTGCTGTCGACCTAAGAAGTCTTTCGGTGAGACTTTCCGTCTTATGTAAGAGGCTTTTAAAGATGAATGTCTAGGGAAATCAACAATTTACAGACGGCATAAAGAATTTATGGATGGTCGTGAGTTGGCGGCTTTAACCGAACATGGAGGAAGACCTTCAACGAGTGTTACAGAGGTAAACATAAAAAGCAATAGAGGTTTTTATACGGAATGACGAAATTTTATATCAATTAGGGATATCGAAGAAATCGTTCACATTTCAAAATGCTGAATTCACAGGATTTAACCAAGCATTTGGGCATGAAACGACTTTGTTCAACTTGGTTTCTCCATTTCTTTTCATGTGCGGCCCAATGCAAGGCGGCGTATGACCAGTTCGGTCGTTTCTTATTTGGAGAAAATGAATATTAATTTGATGTCCCAATCTGTATGTACTCCAGACTTGTAACCATGCGACTTCTGGTTGTTCCCATTTTAAAAAAGACTTGTTACTACGTGATTTCTAGTTGTTCCCATTTTAAAAAAGGCTTGTTACCATATGACTTCTGGTTGTTCTCATTTTAAACAAAAACGATGACACCGAATCTTCTGGTGTAATAAGCACGTCCTTTGAATCCGTTCTGACGCAAATTAAATTTATCAAAGCTATTCAAAATCAATGGAACCGGTATGGAAAACAGAAGGAAGAAGTTTTTCAATCGGGTTTTTAATCCCTCAGATATTGCTGTAAACGGAATCGTGAGCTTACGACCTCTGGTTGCAGACTCGTGCGATAAGAAAAACATGAATTTATATGAAAAACATTTCTCATCGGAAACACTGTCTAACAAAGAAGGAATTTTTCAAATCGGACTACTAGAAGTAGAGATATTGACAAAAATAAGATATAAATCTACGCCCCCTGGCGTTAAAACCATGCATTATTTAAAGAAGAAAATGTTTCTAAAAGGTTTGTCGACATGAGTAGTATCAGTCAACAAACGACTTTTTTTTGCAATCGAGATTTTAGAAGCTCATATTTTGCTGCAAATACATCAGAAGCGGAAATTAAGACTTATGCCACCTAGTGGCCAAACCATTTTTTACAAAAATTAGAAATTACGTGGAAAAGGATTTCACATCAGGAGCTGTATCCGGTGCAGAAAGAATTTTTCAAATCAGAGATTTAGAAGCAGAGATATAGGGGGGGGGGAGCAATTTACCTTTACGCCCCTAGCAGAAAGTATATGAAGAACTTGAAAATTTTGAAATTATATGAAAAACATGTCACACTGAAAACAATATCCTACAAAGAAGGATTTTTTCAAATCGGACTCCTAGAAGTAGAGATATTGACAAAAATAAGATATACATCTACGTCCCCTGGTGGAGAAACTGTGGAATATTTTAAGAAGAAAATATTCCGAAAAGGTTTATCGATGTGAGCGGCATTAGTCCACGAAAGAATTTTTTCAATCGATATTTTAGAAACTCAAATTTTATGGTAAATACATCAGAAGCAAAAATTAACACTTACGCCCCTTGGTGGCCAAAGTATTATTTTCCAAAAATTTGAAATTATATGCAAAATATTTTCCATCAGGAGGTGTATCCGCTGAAGAAAAAAATTTTCAAATCGGAGTTTTAGAAGAAGAGTTATCGGGGAAAATGTAATTTACTTTTACGCCTTCTAGCGGAAAATCTATGCGTAATTTGAAAAAGTAACTATATCTAAAATACTCTTCGACATAAATGAAATTGAAAGATAATTTTTTCAATCGGATGTTTAGGAGCAACTATGGGGAATAAAACATATTTCTGAATTCGACATCATCTGCATTTACGCCCTCTTACGGCGAAATTGTACATCGTAAAAAAAACGAAACAAAGGATTTATCATTTGCATATTTCAAGCTTCCAAATGAATAAAGATTTTTTTAAATTGGACTAATAGTTGCAGAAATAGCGTGGGTACAGACGGACGGACAAACCGGTAACATAAGTACGATCTTTTTTTGCAAAAGACGTGCTAAATAGACGTTACATGGACGACAATTTGAGACTGATCAACAACTTATTACAGCTGCGTAGGGGTGATTCAACAGCATTTCAGAAGAATTCCAGAAGACATTCAAAAAGTGGAAGGGACTTTGGGATAGCAATGGACAGTATTACGAAAAAGATAACCACTTCCTTGATAATTAAGATACGCTTATTTATTTATTTATTTTTTCGTTTATAACAAGTTAATAAAAGCATGCGATGCATTGATTGTGATACGCTCCCCAACGTACCAGAAATCATTACTCAAGTTATAAGGATAAAATCTGTAGAATAAATCTCGCTCCTATGCCCTGACCTTTGACCCCATTTCGATGACATTCAACAGAACCGGTTAAGTGTACTTCCGGAACAACATGATAAAGTTTGGTCTTAATCGAAGCATTTGTACGTAATTTATAACGCATAAGGGCGATGGAATGGATCCCGCTCTTATGTCCTGACTTTTGACCCTGTTTTGCCCATTTTCAATGGGTTCATCCCTAGGTTGTCCCCTACTACATAATAAAATTTCAAAGAAATCGAACCGTTTTTACGCGAGTTATCGTGCGGACGGGACAGCCTGCTTCTTCAGCCTGCGGTTGGAGAGCGTAGTAAACAATCTGAGTTGTTTTGGGACAACCCTTGTACAATGATCTGACTTCAAAACTACTGCCACATAACATTCAGTGAGTGAGCAAAATACGACTTTCTCCAAAGAGAATGAACTCAAAATGTACATAGGAAGAGAAACTAAAAATTGAAGTTAAATCAGAGTACACGTCGTAATCCTCAGCTTAAAAAGTCATTGTAAATGTAAAAAAGTGATTGCGTTGTACTATCTTTTTGTTGCTTGTTTCAAATTCAATAGATTATTTAAAAATTTAGAGTCTTTTCAGTAATGTTTTTTTTCATCGTTCTATTATATAAAGGAAATTGTGTGGCGTTCTCTTCTTCGTGGTATCTAAGGAGAGCTGGCTAAAGGTATGATCTGTAGTTTCCAGTAAAAAAGATCGACGCTTTAGCGGAAAATTCATCCAATCACTCACAACAACATAAAAATTCCTTTTATTGTCAGTCACTAGAACCGGTACACCAGCAATCCATCAGGTGTAAGTGACGACATGCAGGTGATCCTCAAAGAATTTTTTTCCCGAAACGTAACGCACATAGCAAAGCCCTGTCTTCTTTGAAAGCCGACAGAATAAAGAGGCTTTCTTATCGATCCCTTTCGTTCACTGAAAATAATTTTGAAGCGCAACGTATTGATGGTTGGCAAACAATTGATGACGGAAAACAATCTCAGATTTCTTCGATAAGGGAGGATTGATTGCACAGCCAACTGCTAATTGTATTCATTTATCAGACGATAAATAAAAAATGATTATTATAAAAAAGCGAAGAAGCATTCCAAGTAGAAGTATGATCGCCCTACAGAATTTCCAACTCTTCATATACACGGTCGAGTCACATTTTTGTGACCACCAGCTAATATCCAGATTAACCGCCGTGTGCAGCGCGGACAGCAGCTAGACTGGCTGGGAGTGACTCAGTAAGGTTCTGGAAGGTTTTCACAGGTATGTGGAGCCATGCTGACTGCAGTGCATCTGAAAGCTACTGGGGGTACCTGGTGGAGGGTCCATACAGCGAAAAATACAATCGAGGTGGTCCCACAGATGCTCAATTGGGTTTACGTCTGGAGAATTTGGGGGGCAGGGAAGTTCTTTGAAGTCTTCATCGTGCACTTTTAACCACTCTCGGACATTTCTAGCTGTGTGACACCTCACATTGTTGCTCTGGAAGATCCCATCCGTTCTAGGGAAGACATTCAACATGAATGGGTGGACGTGGCTGCAAGGATAGATTCATAACGAATTCGGTTCATAGTGCCTTCCACAGATATAGGTGGACCCAGGGAATGCCACGAAAACATTCCTCAGACCATAACGCTGCTCCCAGCAGCTGGTGTTCTTGCAGCAATCGTTAAAGAGTGTTTGTTCTCCGATGTTTCTCGCCTGATACGCCAACGTCCATCCGTCCGATGAAGCAGAAAACATGACTTATCAGAGAAGGAAGTCCAAGCCACACCACGATAAAAACAAAACCAAATTAGTAAACTCATGCAATGCATTAATTATGAAACGCTTTCCAACATACCTGAAATCATTACTCAAGTTATGAGAATAATGGCTGTGGAATACATCTCGCTCCTGTGTCCTGACCTTTGACCCCATTTCAATGATATTCAGCAGAACCGGTTCAGTATACCTCCGGAACAACATACTAAAATTTAATCGAAATCGAACCATTTTTACCCACGTTAGGACGCATAAGGGCAATATAATGGATCCCTCTACTATGTCCTGACCTTTGACCCCATTTCGCGTACTTTCAATAGGGTTCTTCCCCAGGTGGTTCCCTACCACATACTAAAATTTCATAGAAATCGAAACATTTTCACGCTAGTTATCGTGCGGACTGTCAGACGGACAAAGCTGGAGCATATACGCTTCTTCAACCTACGGTTGGAAAGCGTAAATCAAGCCAGCGAAACGTCACGATCATGACGTCACAGATTGCCGCCATGTTGTATTTACATCAATAGCGGGTAGGTCCTCAATTTGGAAAGATTGCAGCAGCCCTTTGTCGAAGTAAACTCTCCACAAGTCCATGGAGTACGGAGATAAAGATGTTCCTCCATTCAGCCTCGAGTACATCGACTCATTATGTCAGTGAAGAAGGTCGTGTTGGTCTAGACCTCACCTGTCGTTCCAGTTCATCCCATAGGTGTTCTGTGCGATTGAGGTCCAGGATCTGAGCAGGCCAGTATACCAGCGAGACTTGAGTTTACTCATACCACCCTATTGTCGTCCTGGAAGAAACAATCGTTGAGTCCGTAGAACTACCATAACTTTAGGGGCATTGAGTTATCCAGGATATCTCTATACAGCAAGGAGGCACTGTATATGAATAACAACCAGTGGAATTACACCCCAACAGCTTAATCAGCTCCATAACTTAAGTAACTGCATCGCCTCCATGCTTCACAGTTGGCACTGTACACTCTGGAAGCAGACGTTCTCCGGGTACTGGCCAAACCTAGAAACATCCATCCAATCAGAATAATGTGAAGCGGGATTCGTCGTTCCATAACACATGTCGCCATTGCTTCAATGTGAAATGTCTGTGCTGTTGACACCATCGTAGCCGCCTGACTTTATTGGTATTTGTGATGAGAGGTTTACGGGCTACTGCTCGGCCATGATACCCGAGTGCATATGCCTCTCTTCCAAGTGCCTTCGTTGAGACCATAACATCTGTGGTCATCTGGATCTCCTATGCTATGGCGTGCATTGGTCTTGACTAGGTTTTCCGGATCTCCCTCTGCAGCACACTGCGGTCCCTGAGTTGTTAATTCCTGAATCTTCCAGGGCGAGGTGAATTCCTGCAATGTCCCGTCATCTTCTACTTGTTGATGACAAAGGCCACAGCCTATTTAGCGACCTGTCTGACATTCTTATGCTCATACCTCCAGTTGAGCACCCTGGTATAACGCTCTTTTCAAACTCGGAGATCTCTCTCTCTCTCTCTCTTTCTCTCTCTCTCTTGCTAGCTATTTTTATCAGCGATTGATCTGGGCATACTCCCGTTGCCGTTTTTATATCTTATGGACCACGTGTATTCTGTGGGAGCACATCATTGCTCCTGCGTGGGGTGTCCAATCACTTTTGTCTACATAGTGTATAATATCTGGCCTCTGACCTTTCGTACGAGTGGTGTGAACCCCGGATGAGGTATGGGGGCTTTGCTTATCTAAAGACACTATCTGTCTCCCTTTTTGTCTACATAGTGTAAAATATCTGGTCTCTGACCTTTCGTACGAATGGTGTGAACCCCGGATGAGGTATGGGTGCTTTGCGTATCTAAAGACACTATCTGTCGCCCTTTTTGTCTACATAGTGTAAAATATCTGGCCTCTGACCTTTCGTACGAGTGGTGTGAACCCCGGATGAGGTATGGGTGCTTTGCTTATCTAAAGACACTATCTCTCTCCTTTCGCTGGAACCAATGGCTTTAAATTAGGGACGGGCGACTGCTTAGCCCTTAGAGTTACTCACGTTGGTCGTTGAACCCCGAAACAAAAGACAAAGAAGCCTTTTTTTTTATAAGCTCGTTTCTTTTGTAAATTTCGTTACTTCTCCGTTAGATATTTTCCTACTGAACTGCATATTACTTCACACCACTCGTACGAAAGGTCAGAGTTTGCTTTGGTAACGCTGACATGGGTCAAATGAAAATAGGAATCTACTGGCAGAGGTCGAGATTAGATACAGAATGGCCAAAAAAAAGGTGTTACAAAGTAAAGTGCTCTCATCAGGTCACTGAGCTCTATAATTGCGGTATCTTTTTTCACAGAACAGTATAGAGATTGAAATTTGAAAACGCCTCACCATTTCCTGAAAACGCCTTTTCAAAATGGAGTCCCTCAGCATGGAGCAGCGACTGTTTATAGAGCAAAAATACTACGGTTTTGGAGATACTGAGGCAGTGAAAATCCACGCGTTCACCTGGTGGCACCTCTGCACTCGCAACGTGTGGCGGTGTGGTGTGGAATCAACGCAAAACGTTCAATCGAACCCCGAGTAAGACGTCATCGGATGGTCAGCACCTACTGGTTCATACAGGATGGTGCACGTCCACATAGAGTTGATGATGTGTTTTCCTGGTTACAGGACACCTTTCAGAACCGTATCATCGCTTTGGACACTGCGAGGTTCATTGGACAGGGCATTGAATGGCCACCCTATAGCCCTGACCTGAAACCATGTGATTTTTTCCTGTGGGGGTTATTTAAAGGACCGAGTGTTCAGGACTGTCCCCAAGACACTATAGAATCTCAAAAAAGCGATTGCAGACGAAATCCAGGCCATCAAAAAAGACGTGTTACAGCATGTTATCGGCAATTTGCAGTCCCGTGTCTGTACGATGGTTTGTGGAGACGGTGGCCATTTTGAAAATCTGTTCTATTAATTTCACTTATTGCTTGAGTTTCTCTGAAAATTTCAGTAAATTTGATCTAGTTGTAACATTTTACTTTTTAACACCTTTTCTTGGCCACCCGGTATATTATGGAGACTGTTAAATTCAGTGGTCAACAGCCAAAAAGGTACAGAAATCAAAGCAGCCGAATTTAATGTTTTGATGGACGCTGAACTCGATGTAATAAAAAGTTTTAGTTGGCTCTACTTTTGAAGATCCAGTAGCAATCATTTCAGGTGGTATGGTAAGAAATTCAATACGATTTGTATCCCTATTTTTCTGCAGTCGAGAGATATCATTTAGTTTCCACTGAGTCTTATCAAGAGACAAATGGGTGCCACAATAATGAAATGTAGGAGACAGCAAAGACTAATTCAAGTTTCCCCCCTCCTAAAGTAATTTTATTTTAGATCGCAACTACTGCATCAGAAAATTTTCTCAAAAACTAAAGCACCTATTCCGAATTAAAGTATTTTACAGTTTTACAAACTACACAAACTGGCTGAGTATTGTTTTCTAGTTCCTATTACGTACAGAGAAAATTGTAATCGTATCGTTTGGAAGCTGTTTTTATGCCAAAAAACGCGAAAATGTTGCTAAAAACTATACAAACGGAATTTGCTCAAAATGTGAAACAGCTATTCTGAATTAAAGTGGATACCCTTGTAAAGTTTTTCAAACTACATAAACCGTCGAAGTTTCGTTTTCCAGTTTCAATTAGTTAGGGAAAATTTTTTTATTAGAGGTTTAACGACCACCGTGAGCTACTCAACGGGCTATAAGCAGTCGCCCGTCCCTAATTTAGCGCCACTGGTTCCAGGGAAGGGAGAGAGCCAGTACCATAAGACAAACACAACATCCATGCCTAACCGGGATTCGAACGAATGATCAGAAGCCATCGCTTAGACCACTGCGCCACGGGGGCGGCGGAGATAATTCCAATGGTGTCTTTGGAAAATAATTGCGATGGCGCCGTGAAATGCCGTTCTTTGGTTGCAGAAGATCATGTTTTGTGATGTTCCATCAACTCACGTGAGAAACCAATTTATCCATTTCATTTCCTCTGTGACCGTTAAAGGTCGGAAAATAGTTGCATGGTGTATTCGGATTTTCTTGCGATGTTCTCGTACCGTTTGACGCGGATCGAATTCAATCAAGGCGTCAATTTCGGCATCATAGATAGCTACTCCTGGTCTACCGCGTGGTTCATTTTCGAGGCTCATATCACCACACTGGAACTTAGCAGCACACTAACATTGTGTCTCTCGTTCAGTAATGGTACCTTTCCCAAATGCTTTACTTATGTTGAAATCTGAATACGATGAACGCGCAGTGGTCTAAGCGATGGCCTCTGATCATTCGTCCGAAAGGAGTCCGGATTCGAATCTCGGTGAGGCATGGATGTTGTGTTTGTCTTACGGCACTTCTCTCTCCCTTTCCAGGAGCCAGTGACCCTAAATTAGGGACGGGCGACTGCTTACAGCTCATTGAGTTGCTCACTGTGGTCGTTAAACCTCCACTCAAAAAAAAAAAAATTGCGATGAACGGTGTGTAAGTTCAAGCTCATATAGAAAAATGACACAGATATGGCTCTAGTCATTCTTTGGAACTTCTCGTCATCCTTTGGAACTGATGCCACTGACGAATTAAGGTGTGCTTTGTAAGCAGCATCTTCGGTGCTTTAAATTTACATATCATAAGTCACATAGATCAATGTGTTAATTCCTATACGAGTTACAAGCCTACTGCAGGGTTGCGCAAAATCCGACATTTTATCCGTAAGAACCTATTAAGGAAAGAGGTACGAGGGTGTTAACAAACGTTCTGCACACGTTAATCTAAAACGGAAGCGGATGATGCAATCGGGAAAGTGATTGCGTCATGTCAAGGTCAGAATCTCAGCGACGCAGTGGTGTCTGAACGACGCGCTATCATTTGCTGCGTGGACGTGGGAGGGTTTAGAAATGGAAGCGTGCAGCTCCTCAGGTCGAGACACAGAGTTAGAGCAGCGCTTGTACGTGAAAATACGAACTCTGCGGGAGAAAATATTCCGACACAGCCTTGCAAGAAGTTTGTGGGGAAGGAACACTTGATCGAAGCACAATTTCTTGGGGGGCATCGCACTTTCGGGAGGGTCGAAGCAGCATCGAAGGTGGTCACCTTTCACGCCAACCTCAAACGACGACAGAAAAAACATCTTTCACCATTGTTGCAATGTTTCTCGAAGAGAATCGCCGTTTGACAGTTATAACGAAGTAAATTTCTCCGTCATTTTTGGTCTACGCCGGGAATCGAACCCGAGTCCGCTTATTCCGGAATAAGTCGCTCTACCAACTGAGCTACGCAGACGTTCATTCCGATTGCTATCTGCCTTTTTGTCGTGTGCGTCCTGCTGGCAGGTACGTTCACACAGTCGAGAAGATTGCTCATCAGGATAATTTGTTCACCATGTCTGTTCACCGTAGTTTGAACGACTCACTGGGAAAAAGAAAAACCGCCACCCGCTGGGTATCCCATCTACTCACCCCCAGAGCAGAAGACAGCCAGAGTAAGCAACTCACAGGATCACCTCCACAGGTTCAAAAGGGAGTGCGATATCTTCCGGAACAGAATTGTCGCAATTGATGAGACTTGGGCCAGTGATTTTGAGCATTTGTTCAGGTAGGTCAAGGAAGCCGTGGACGAAAAGAATTTGAAAAACGTTGCCGTATACTATTTATAGGGTTGAGGTATCAGTCCATGACCTTTTTTTTCACGAGTGTTTCGTGGGTCAGTAGTGACGGTGCAGATGGCCAGCTGTAGATCAAAATGTAGCCAGTACTATCGTGTATCTAAATCATATTGCGTTGTGTGATTGTGGCTAATGGTGTTTCTTGGTTTTCAGGTCCGGAAGAATGGAGTGTTAAATAGAGAGGAATGAACATTTCCGACATCTGCTTCTCTACGAGTTTAACAAAGACAGACCACAAATCGTGTGAGTGGTTCCGAGATGGCAATTTTGTCCTCAACGATTCTCCACGCTCAGGTCGTCCATCTCACTTTGATCAGGATCGTTTGAACCATCTCATCCACTTGGATCAGCGTCAAACCACACGCAAATTGACCACTGAGCTGGACTGTGATCAGGCCACAGTGGTGCGACACCTGTAACGTATGGGAAAGATCCAGAAATTGGCCACTGAGATGGACTGTGATCAGGCCACAGTTGTGTGACACCTGGAACGTATGGGAAAGGTCAGAAATTGGCCATTGAGATGGTTTGTGATCAGGCCACAGTAGTGCGACACCTGGAACCTATGGAAAAGGTCCAGAAATTGGCCACTGAGATGGACTGTGATCAGGCCACAGTTGTGTGACACCTGGAACGTATGGGAAAGATCCTGAAATTCGCCACTGAGATGGACTGTGATCAGGCCACAGTTGTGTGACACATGGAACATATGGGAAAGGTCCAGAAATTGGACTGAGATGGACTGTGATCAGGCCACAGTGGTGTGACACCTGGAACGTATGGGAAAGTTCCAGAAATTCGCCACTGAGATGGACTGTGATCAGACCACAGTTGTGTGACACCTGGAACATATGGGAAAAATCCAGAAATTGGACTGAGATGGATTGTGATTAGGCCACAGTGGTGCGACACCTGGAACGTATGGGAAAGCTCCAGAAATTCGGCACTGAGATGGACTGTGATCAAGCCACAGTTGTGTGACACCTGGAACGTATGGGAAAGGTCCAGAAATTGGCCATTGAGATGGACTGTGATCAGGCCACAGTGGTGCGACACCTGGAACGTATGGGAAAGGTCCAGAAATTTGCCACTGTGATGGACTGTGATCAGGCCACAGTGGTGCGACACCTGGAACCTATGGAAAAGGTCCAGAAATTGGCCACTGAGATGGACTGTGATCAGGCCACAGTTGTGTGACACCTGGAACGTATTAGAAAGGTCCAGAAATTGGCCACTGAGATGGACTGTGATCAGGCCACAGTGGTGCGACACCTGGAACGTATGGTAAGGGTCCAGAAATTGGCCACTGAGATGGACTGTGATCAGGCCACAGTGGTGCGACACCTGGAACGTATGGGAAAGGTCCAGAAATTGGAGTCTTCTGTGCCTCACACTCTCACCGAGAATAGCAAGAATCAGCGTGTTGCCATATGTGGTTCCTTGCCCGTCCGTTATCGCGAATTTTCTCAGCAACACAGACAGTTTCTGTCACGTATTGTTACTGGAGATGAAAAGTGGTACCTGTGCGTGAATTTCAGGCATCGGACGGAATGGACGCCCAAACAAGACGCCCACACCACGTCCAAGACATGACCTTCGTCCTGCAAAGATCATGTGTGTCTGGTAGGTCATGAAAGGCATTATTCAGCAAAAATATTAGGAGGTATTTTTGGGCTCACTCTTCATATCTATTTCATTTATTTCTGAACTAACACAGCATCCACCAAAATCAGCACATTTGTCCACCCTCTGTTATCTTTGGGGGGGGAGGTGTCTAAGGCGCCACCATGACGAGGACCATCAGTAGTGCCCAACCCTAATTTGAAGCCACTAGTTTCAGAGAAGAAACAGAGAGAGACGGAGAGAGGTACAGCCATCGAAAATTAGCCCAGCTTGTGGTGACTAGCCAGAAGCCTACGCTCCTAACCACACGCCCACCGAAGAGCCATCGATTACCTTCGTTCTCTAAACTGAGAGGTTCTTAGACAGGAAATGAGTCAAGCACATTCATCGTCTTAAAATTATTGCTGATGGATATATGTATATATTTTTTTAATGGGGGTTTAACGACCTTGTGAGGAATTCAATCGGTTATGGGCCGCCCCGGTGGCGCAGTGGTCTAAGGCGATGGCCTCTGATCATTCGTTCGTGAGGGGTCCGGGTTCGAATCCCGGTGAGGCATGGATGTTGTGTTTGTCTTACGGCATTGGCTCTCTCCCTTCCCTGGAACCAGTGACCCTAAATTAGGGACGGGCGACTGCTTATAGCCCATTCAGTTGCTCACGGTGGTCGTTAAACCTCCAATCAAAAAAAAAAAAAAAAGAAAAAGAACCATCCCATCCACTTGGATCAGCGTCAAACCACACGCAAATTGGCCACTGAGATGGACTGTGATCAGGCCACAGTGGTGCGACACCTGGAACGTATGGGAAAGATCCAGAAATTGGCCACTGAGATGAACTGTGATCAGGCCACAGTTGTGTGACACCTGGAACGTATGGGAAAGGTCCAGAAATTGGCCACTGAGATGGACTGTGATCAGGCCACAGTGGTGCGACACCTGGAACCTATGGAAAAGGTCCAGAAATTGGCCACTGAGATGGACTGTGATCAGGCCACAGTTGTGTGACACCTGGAACGTATGGGAAAGATCCTGAAATTCGCCACTGAGATGGACTGTGGTCAGGCCACAGTTGTGTGACACCTGGAACATATGGGAAAGGTCCAGAAATTGGACTGAGATGGACTGTGATCAGGCCACAGTGGTGCGACACCTGGAACGTATGGGAAAGGTCCAGAAATTCGCCACTGAGATGGACTGTGATCAGACCACAGTTGTGTGACACTTGGAACATATGGGAAAAATCCAGAAATTGGACTGAGATGGACTGTGATTAGGCCACAGTGGTGCGACACCTGGAACGTATGGGAAAGCTCCAGAAATTCGGCACTGAGATGGACTGTGATCAAGCCGCAGTTGTGTGACACCTGGAACGTATGGGAAAGGTCCAGAAATTGGCCATTGAGATGAACTGTGATCAGGCCACAGTGGTGCGACACCTGGAACGTATGGGAAAGGTCCAGAAATTTGCCACTGAGATGGACTGTGATCAGGCCACAGTGGTGCGACACCTGGAACCTATGGAAAAGGTCCAGAAATTGGCCACTGAGATGGACTGTGATCAGGCCACAGTTGTGTGACACCTGGAACGTATGTGAAAGGTCCAGAAATTGGCCACTGAGATGGACTGTGATCAGGCCACAGTGGTGCGACACCTGCAACGTATGGTAAGGGTCCAGAAATTGGCCACTGAGATGGACTGTGATCAGGCCACAGTGGTGCGACACCTGGAACGTATGGGAAAGGTCCAGAAATTGGAGTCTTCTGTGCCTCACACTCTCACCGAGAATAGCAAGAATCAGCGTGTTGCCATATGTGGTTCCTTGCCCGTCCGTTATCGCGAATTTTCTCAGCAACACAGACAGTTTCTGTCACGTATTGTTACTGGAGATGAAAAGAGGTACCTGTGCGTGAATTTCAGGCATCGGACGGAATGGACGCCCAAACAAGACGTCCACACCACGTCCAAGACATGACCTTCGTCCTGCAAAGATCATGTGTGTCTGGTAGGTCATGAAAGGCATTATTCAGCAAAAATTTTAGGAGGTATTTTTGGGCTCACTCTTCATATCTATTTCATTTATTTCTGAACTAACACAGCATCCACCAAAATCAGCACATTTGTCCACCCTCTGTTATCTTTGGGGGGGAGGGAGGTGTCTAAGGCGCCACCATGACGAGGGCCATCAGTAGTGCCCAACCCTAATTTGAAGCCACTAGTTTCAGAGAAGAAACAGAGAGAGACGGAGAGAGGTACAGCCATCGAAAATTAGCCCAGCTTGTGGTGACTAGCCAGAAGCCTACGCTTCTAACCACACGCCCACCGAAGAGCCATCGATTACCTTCGTTCTCTAAACTGAGAGGTTCTTAGACAGGAAATGAGTCAAGCACATTCATCGTCTTAAAATTATTGCTGATGGATATATGTATATATTTTTTTAATGGGGGTTTGACGACCTTGGGAGGAATTCAATCGGTTATGGGCCGCCCCGGTGGCGCAGTGGTCTAAGGCGATGGCCTCTGATCATTCGTTCGTGAGGGGTCCGGGTTCGAATCCCGGTGAGGCATGGATGTTGTGTTTGTCTTACGGCACTGGCTCTCTCCCTTCCCTGGAACCAGTGACCCTAAATTAGAAACGGGCGACTGCTTATAGCCCATTGAGTTGCTCACGGTGGTCGTTAAACCTCCAATCAAAAAAAAAAAAAAAAAAAAAAAAAAAAAAGAACCATCCCATCCACTTGGATCAGCGTCAAACCACACGCAAATTGGCCACTGAGATGGACTGTGATCAGGCCACAGTGGTGCGACACCTGGAACGTATGGGAAAGATCCAGAAATTCGCCACTGAGATGGACTGTGATCAGACCACAGTTGTGTGACACCTGGAACATATGGGAAAGGTCCAGAAATTGGCCACTGAGATGGACTGTGATCAGACCACAGTTGTGTGACACCTGGAACATATGGGAAAGGTCCAGAAATTGGACTGAGATGGACTGTGATCAGGCCACAGTGGTGCGACACCTGGAACGTATGGGAAAGGTCCAGAAATTCGCCACTGAGATGGACTGTGATCAGACCACAGTTGTGTGACACCTGGAACATATGGGAAAGGTCCAGAAATTGGCCACTGAGATGGACTGTGATCAGGCCACAGTGGTGCGACACCTGGAACCTATGGAAAAGGTCCAGAAATTGGCCACTGAGATGGACTGTGATCAGTCCACAGTTGTGTGACACCTGGAACGTAAGGGAAAGATCCTGAAATTCGCCACTGAGATGGACTGTGGTCAGGCCACAGTTGTGTGACACCTGGAACATATGGGAAAGGTCCAGAAATTGGACTGAGATGGACTGTGATCAGGCCACAGTGGTGCGACACCTGGAACGTATGGGAAAGGTCCAGAAATTGGCGACTGAGATGGACTGTGATCAGACCACAGTTGTGTGACACCTGGAACATATGGGAAAAATCCAGAAATTGGACTGAGATGGACTGTGATTAGGCCACAGTGGTGCGACACCTGGAACGTATGGGAAAGCTCCAGAAATTCGCCACTGAGATGGACTGTGATCAGGCCACAGTTGTGTGACACCTGGAACGTATGGGAAAGGTCCAGAAATTGGCCATTGAGATGGACTGTGATCAGGCCACAGTAGTGCGACACCTGGAACGTATGGGAAAGGTCCAGAAATTGGCCACTGAGATGGACTGTGATCAGGCCACAGTGGTGCGACACCTGGAACGTATGGTAAGGGTCCAGAAATTTGCCACTGAGATGGACTGTGATCAGGCCACAGTGGTGCGACACCTGGAACGTATGGGAAAGGTCCAGAAATTGGAGTCTTCTGTACCTCACACTCTCACCGAGAATAGCAAGAATCAGCGTGTTGCCATATGTGGTTCCTTGCCCGTCCGTTATCGCGAATTTTCTCAGCAACACAGACAGTTTCTGTCACGTATTGTTACTGGAGATGAAAAGTGGAACCTGTGCGTGAATTTCAGGCATCGGACGGAATGGACGCCAAAACAAGACGCCCACACCACGTCCAAGACATGACCTTCGTCCTGCGAAGATCATGTGTGTCTGGTAGGTCATGAAAGACATTATTCAGCAAAAATTTTAGGAGGTATTTTTGGGCTCACTCTTCATATTTATTTCATTTATTTCTGAACTAACACAGCATCCACCAAAATGAGCACATTTGTCCACCCTCTGTTATCTTTGGGGGAGGAGGGTGGTGTCTAAGGCGCCACCATGACGAGGGCCATCAGTAGTGCCCAACCCTATATTGAAACCACTAGTTTCAGGGAAGAAACAGAGAGAGAGACGAAGAGAGGTAAAGCCATCGAAAATTAGCCCAGCTTGTGGTGTCTAGCCAGAAGCCTACGCTTCTAACCACACGCCCACCGAAGAGCCATTGATTACCTTCGTTCTCTAAACTGAGAGGTTCTTAGACAGGAAATGAGTCAAGCACATTCATCGTCTTAAAATTATTGCTGATGGATATATGTATATATTTTTTTAAGGGAGGTTTAACGACCATTGTGAGGAATTCAATCGGTTATGGGCCGCCCCGGTGGCGCAGTGGTCTAAGGCGATGTCCTCTGACCATTCGTTCGTGAGGGGTCCGGGTTCGAATCCCGGTGAGGCATGGATGTTGTGTTTGTCTTACGGCACTGGCTCTTTCCCTTCCCTGGAACCAGTGACCCTAAATTAGGGACGGGCGACTGCTTATAGCAAATTGAGTTGCTCACGGTGGTCGTTAAACCTCCATTCACAAAAAAAAAAAAAAAAAACGGTTGTAAGTAGTCGCCCGTCCCTAATGTAGGACCTTTGACTCCAGGGAAGGGATAGAGCTAGTTCTGTAGGAGAAACACAACATGCACGCATCTCTGGGAATCGAACCTGGACCCATCTCGGACGAATAATCAGAAGCTATCACTTTGAAGGAAACTGACATGTAGTTGTCGCTGATTGTAAAATCAAAGTATGTTGTTTAAATTGAGGATCATAATATATGTTTATATCCAAACTTTAAGCTGCTATGGACAACAGGGATAGCCACTAGAGCCTTGTTAATGAGCATTATATTATGTAATGTATGTATGAATGTTATATTAGAACTTCTTACAATTATTTTCTATAAAAATATGTGCAAGAAGTCCCTGTACGAATATGGTTAAATTTATAACGAACACTGTGTTGGTAACATCCGACATGATCTTTCGGCACAGAGACCACTTTCTCCGTCTGCAGTCTTTTGTTCACTATCAATTTTCAGCGCCTCGATTTCAAAACCTAATCCGCTATGCATTTTATAAGTGTGGTTATGTCACTACTCATTCTGGATACTTCCGAACATCTCTCCAGTATTGTTGTAAATGGGGCCTAATTGAGGAATGTGGTAGAAAAGATTGCGAGGAAACATCATTCACGAAATGTGCTCACTGTGAGAACTACTTTTGTTTAATTCATTTTATAATTAAAGATCTTCATATTTTTTGTCGTACGTGAAGGTGAGTGCAATGTATATCCATTACCGAACATGCTATATTGTGAATACTTTGTAAAGTATATCAATTGCTTAAAGCAACAAAAACCATTCCGATACAGGCCGCAAGGGTAATGGAGATTCCAGGAGTATTGTCTCTGTCAGCGTGCTTTGATGTCCTATAACTTCATCATTTATATTCCATAGCACCTAAAAGTTTGTCATTATCCATTACCCCTTCAGTACTGTCAAATGATATAAAAAGCACTGTTCGTCTAACGAAAACGGTCCGGACAGTTCTCTTGTTAGACCACTGCGAAAGGGATAATTTTGCATACTGAAAAATGCGCATAGCGATTATTTCAGACAACGGTAAAATAAACTCCCGAAACTTCTTGAAATCCGTTACTACACACTTCTTGAATACCAATTTCATACACTTTGAAAAAAACCTCGCATATTTTGAATCTTGTCATTCGCATAGCTTCTTTTTCAAAATGTTTCTAACCATCGTTTCAGTTCGTGAAAAATAAAACAGTTGAGACTTCCACGATATTTGCTTGCCCAACAATGCGTAAATACTTCTTCGAATTCATCTGGAAGAGTTTCGTAATCAATAAAATTGGTTTCTTTGCATTATTTAGACTTGTATTATTCTCGAAGGCGTCGTGAAGTGCATCGCGTAACTTCCCTAGCAACGGGCGATAAAAAATAAAATCTCTGGCTGCAGGATGAAGTAAGACATATTTTGAACAACATAAAGTGGACATGTTTCTGGCATTATCAAAGATTTAAGATGAAAGAAATCTGTGATCTCTCAGGATGAAGATCCCGAGGGGGTTTCCTCCTGCAAAAATATTATACTTCTGCTGATATGCGTTTTTCATTTATTTTGCGTAAGAATTCCTCGAATGCGAATGTTTCGCTGCTATTCTTGAAAACGTTTGCATAAGAAACTTCTGGAAAAAGTTAGATTCGCCATTCAAATTAATTATATTGCCTTCAATTTATTTAGTTAAATTTATATTACGCGTTAAATTGGGATTAATAATTTTGTCGACAGCACAGTTGTAACTTCAATATTTTTTGAGCCACACGTTTTTTTGTGTGATAGAAAACGATGTTCAATCAGTCTAAGCAGTGAAAACCTCTTTTTTCTGTACTTTCAATACGTCTTTTGAAAAAAAAAGCATGTGCTTCTATAATAGCACTGTATCCGTCTGTCTGCGGATACCATATCTCTGCAACTGTTTGTCTGATTTGAAAATTTCTTTTTGAAGTAAAGACTCTTCACTGTCAGAATGACGTTTCATACGTTTCGGCCTTTCTCCGATACATAAACGCGCCGCTATGCTTCTAGATACACTGGCGGAATGTAAAAAAAGAACACCAAGAAGGAATTGGCGGACGATCATGAAATTTACATATGTTAAAGGGGTCGAGTTTACGTAGGTGCGATGTTAATTTCGGGACCAACCGGCGAGCGCTTACGCCACAGCACGGCATAATATGCAAATTATCGTCGGCGGTATTTAAGGAGTACGGCGAAGTGAATGTAGTCAGTCGTCGGCGTACGGACACTTGCGAAGACCTTGAAGAAGCTGCAATGCCTGGACATGGAAGACGTGTACGATTTCAGCAGTTATCGGACTTTGAGCGAGGTCGTCTAGTCGGACTCCGCGAGGCCGGGTGGTCGTATCGTCATATTGCGGAGTGAATTGGACGGGAAGTATCGGTGGTGGTACGATGGTGGCGTAGATGGTCCGAGGAATATTCCCACACGAGAAGACGTGGAACCGGGAGTCACAGATGGACTGATGAGCGGACCGATCGACGCATAAGAAGAGCGGCGTTGTCAAGCAGAACATCCACTGCGACGCACATCCGAGCTGCCGTTGCACCTGAGGTGACTGTGCAAACAATCCGCAACCGTCTACTGGATGCAGGACTACGTGCACGTGTGCCTCTGGCATTTGTAGCTCTGACTCCAGCCCACCGTCAGGAACGGCTGCAGTGGTGTCGCCAACGTCTGCACTGGAGAACGCAATGGCGATCTGTCATGTTCAGCGATGAAAGCAGATTCTGCTTGGGAACCTCCGATGGCCGTATGCGTGTTTGCAGACGCACAGGGGAGCGTCTCCACCCTTCTTGCATCCGCCAGTGACACACAGGGCCTACACCTGGTCTCCTGGTGTGGGGAGCGATCAGCTATCACTCCCGTACACAACTAGTGTTTGTACCGGTTACGTTAAACAGCACCTCCTACATCAACAGCATCATTCAGCCCGTTGTTGTGCCATTTGTAAGGTCGGTCCATCGTGGTGTTTTCCAGTAACATAACGCGCGCCCACACACGGCACGTGCAACGCAACATGCACTTTAGGGTGTAAGACAACTTTCATGGCTTGCACGTTCACCGGATTTGTCCCCCATTGAGCACGTGTGGGATTTTATGGGACAACGACTTTTCCGGTCTTCACGGCCAGCCACGACCATCCCCGATTTACGCGTCCAGGTTGAGGATGCTTGAAACTCAATACCCCAAACTTACATCCAACATCTGTACGACAGACTCCATGCCAGAATTGCACAGTGTGACGCAGTTCATGGCGGTTCAACCTCGTACTAACCATGTTACATGGAAATGTTATTTTTCAGTTTACAAGCAAATACAGCTGTATTTTGCCATAATGTTTTGATCACGTTATCCTCCGTATTCCGTTATTATGCTGTATAAATTTCGTTGGTATTAGACGTCTTCTTTTGGTATTCTTTTTTCATTTTCCGCCAGTGTATATGTAAATGCACATTCTATGAAATTCAAAATTATTTTCCTCTCTACAATTGCTTCAAAAAAAAAAAAAAAAAAAAAAAAGATTCAAAAAATTATTTTTACTTTACGAATTACGATACCTTTTAAACACTACTGACGTGGATTAGGATCATCAAACAGAAGTCATCGCTCTTTCCACGTTTATAAGTGCGTCGCGAAAAAATTCTCATCGACCGACACCAGGAATCGAACTTAGGGTCTTCTACTTACGCGCCAGACATGCTTCAATACACCACAGCTGCGTGGAATTCTCCAGGCTCATATACGACTGACTGCCAAACCATATGGCAGGTTGCTTTTTGGAGCATGTCCGGCGTGTAACTGGAAAACCCTGGGTTCGATTCCCGGTGGCGGCCGATGAGAATTTTTCCGTGACTCACTTATAAACTTAGAAAGAGCGATGACTTCTGTTTGATGTTCCTAATCCACGTCAGTTGTGTGTATTAATTATTCATTCGCCTCCTAGTTATTTGTTCAGTTGCTGCTTTCTATCTTTGGAGAATCCCCAGCATTGTGCGGGGCTCCAAGAAGCAACATGCCCTGTGGTTTGGCAGTTAGTCGTAGGGGAATCTGGAGAATTCGAGACAGCTGTGGTGTGGTGGTAGCAAGTCCGGCGCGTAACTGGAAGACACTGGGTTTGATTCCCGGTGACGGCCGATGAGAATTTTTCCGGGACTCACTCATAAACGGGGAAAGGGCGATAACTTCTGTTTGATAATACGTAAAATTGTCTTCGTGGTAAAAGGTACCTTTTACCACGAAGACAATTTTGCGTACAGTTTCTGCTTGAAATAATCGCTAGGAACAGTACTTGTAGAAGGCATTTTCCCCAAATCTCTGCTTCTAAAAATGTTTTTTAGTTGGGGGTTTAAGGACAACTGTGAGCAACTGAATGAACTGTAGGCAGTCGCCCGTCCCTAATTTAGTGCCACTGACCCCAGGGACGGGGGAGACAGCCAGTGCCGTAATACAAACACAACTTCCATGCCTCACATGGATTCGAACTCGTACCCAGCTCGGACGAATGATCACTCAGACCACTGCGCCACCGGGGCGGGTAAAAATCGAATTCAAAAAATTATTTTTCTGTTCGATAGAAGTCGCAGCGATACATTTAACTTTATCCTGTGATAAATGCTTTGCCACTAAGTGCAAAGTTTTATATGTAATCGTATCTTTGCTTCTAAATGCCCAAAACTATTTTACCATCAGACGCCATTCACAACCAAAAATATTTGTTTGTACTTTTTTTTTTTCTCAATGTGATGCTTAGTTTTCACGCAATGGGGTGTTAATATAACTCTCTGTAATAATGTCGTCTCTGCTTATAAAAGTCGGATTTAAACATTATTTTTGCTACTAATAACGAGTGTGGCGCGGTATACACCGATGAGCTATTCCATTATGACCCCCCGCCTAGAGAAATGAGCGCGCCTGGAGACCGAACGGTGGCGCAGGTGAAGTTTGCAGAGCATTAAATACACAAACCGAGGTCTGGTTTTCGGTTACTACAGTGTTCGGACTTCGGAGTTAGAATGGGAAAAGCTGCCGATTTATCGGAGTTTCATAAAGAACAAATTATAAAGGCAAGGCGTATTGGAACTACAATCTCGGAAACGGCGCCGCCTGTGTGTTGTTCACGTGCCGCTGTAGTGAGTACGTATCAAAAGTTCTGCACAGATGGCCAAGCGACGAACCTTCGTCTAGCCGTGTGTCGTACGCAGCTCATTGATGCCAGAGAGGAGTGGAGAGTGTCGCGCATTGTTCAACGTGACCGCAGGGCCACATTGCGACAAATTCACCCGCAGCTACAACAGTGCTGATCAGGGCAATGTATCACAGCACACAGCTCATCGCAAGCTTCTGCGCATCTGTAGACACAGCCGGGTCCTTATGTTCACTGCTCGTCATCGAAAATAACATATAAAATGGGCCCAAGATCATCGAGATTGGAAGAAAGTGACCTAGTCTGACGAATCAAGACTCCTGGTGCATCATGTAGACGGGAGAGCGCAAATACGCCGATTACCAACAGAGGATATGGCACCTTGATGCACTGTTGGGCGGAAATAGTCCGACGGCGGCGGTGTTATGCTGTGGGCGCTGTTTCCTTGGGACACTTTAGGCCCCATTATCCCAATCGCGTAATCCCTGACAACTCTCAGGTATCTGAACATCGTTGAGGACCACGTTCACCCATTCATGGCAACTATCAACAGGATAATGCGCCCTGCCGCACTGACAGAATCATCAAGGAGTGGTTTCGACGAACATGCTGGTGACTTTTTGTTAATGTCCTGGCCTCAAAATTCACCTGACATGAATCCAATCGAACATTTGTGGTTCGACTTGGAAAAGCGGGTTCGCGCTAAATTACCACCACCCCGAAATGTACGAGAACTGTAGGACCTGCTGGTGACATGATGGTACCAGATACCCCAAAATACCTATCGCCACCTCATCGAATCGATGCCTCGCCGAGTTGCCGCTGTTTTGAGGGCTAAATGGGGCCTTACTAGGCAGGTGGTCATAATGTAATGGCTCATCGTGTAGGCTGTGGAAGTCGACAACCACATCCTGTTCCGTGTTTCAAGACACAAAAAGTTTAGGTTGAAGTTTCCAAAAGGTTATCGAAACTGGAGTGTCGGATGAACGCAGGTCAGAGTTTTAACTCTGTCACGCCGATGGAAGGGTGTGTGCGTGGCGTGAAGCAGACGAAGCGAGGGACAAAGCTTGCATACAGGCAGGTGTAGGAGGTGTTAAAGTTTGGAGTGCATTTTCTTGGGTTTCCTTGGGAGACCCTCGTGCTCCTCGAGAAATACAGCTCCTGCAAAAAGTATGTGAACATCCTCCCGACCATCTGCAACGGTTCTCTTTCAGCACTGTTACGCCACCTTTCAACAGAACATTCCTCGCGACATTGGCACCAGGAGAAGTCAAGTGAGTTCACCACATTCCAATGACCCCCCCTCGATTGTCGGACCTCAACAACGTTTATAATTTGTGAGACGAATTCCAAAAATCTGTCTGACCCAGCAAACCTCTCACCGGCACCTGTGGATGCTCTACGACAGGTGATCCTCACTTCATTATAGCGGAAATAGCACCTCCGTGTTTTCACCACATTGCTGAGTTCAAAACGTGTGAGTTCAAACATTGCTGAGTTCAAACCAAAACGTGTAGCTGCTGTTGTGCAGGCAAAAGGTGTAACAACACGTTATTAGATAGGCGTATATAATACTTTATAAATTCAACTTATATCAAGTTTCATAATCTTGTGACTTCTGCATGTGGGAAAAATAAACCATGCAGCCCTGGTGGCGCAGTGGTCCAAGCGCTGGCTTCTGACCATTTGTCCGAAATGAGGCCGGATTGGAATCCCGGTGAGGTACCGAAGGGCCGGAGTAAAGCTTGAGGATTCCGTAGGCTATGATATCTGAGTGGGCCAACCCGAAAGACTAGTGACGAAGAATCATTACGACGTCCTTTAACCCTTTAACGACCATGATACCAAAATATTGTATCACTCTAAATACCATAACGCCCGAAACTGTCTTTGTGGGTACACTTCTTCGATTAGTACCAATAATAGTGATTGAGGGTGACGCCTGCTGATCCCTCATAGGTCATGCAAATTTGAAGAGCAGGTAAGGGTAGCGAACCTGACTCACTCTACACAGGCGTTTCGGGCGGCTATGGTCATTTGTATGTACGGGCGTTTTCTGCGTTATGGTCGCTGAAGGATCAAAACACGAAACTCGAGCAATATGCATTGAATTTGTTATAATTAATATTTTGTGTATTTTTCAAACTAATAAATTATCTTTACAATTTTCATAACGACAACTCGCTGCTATTTCCAGTGAGTTACATGCCAAGTAATACTTGATTTTGTCTTTGATTTTGCACTGTTCACTTTTTTTAGTGCATCTCTTTGACATAATAAACAACAAAAACGTTTCACTGCAAACTCATTGGTTCATTTACATGGTGATTAAAATCTAAAATGATGAAAAGGAACATTGAAATGTTTCGTTTACCTGAGAAAAAATATATATTTAGCGCGCTAGTATGTAAATCATATTAGTAGAAGTAAAGCAGTCTAGTCATACAAACACGCGCAAAAGTAGAGTTTGTGTGTCGTCACAGCCGAATAAACATGCGTATTTCGGAAAATTAGTATTGCTTATCATATGCTTTTTTACGCTTTCCAACCGTAGGTTGAAGAGAAGCGTATGTGCTCCAGCTTTGTACGTCTGTCCGTCCGAACGATAACTTGCATAAAAATGGTTCGATTTCGATGAAATTTTAGTATGTGGTAGGGAGCCACCTGGGGACGAACCCTATTGAGAAAGGGGCGAAATGGGGTCAAAGGTCAGGACACAGGAGCGGGATCCATTCCATTGCCCTTATGCGTCATAGCTTACGTAAACATGCTTCGATTGCGACAAAACGTTATCATGTTGTTTCAGAAGTATACTTAACCGGTTCTGTTGAATATCATTGAAATGGGGTCGAAGATGAGGGCACAGGAGCGAGATTTATTCCACAGCCATTATCTTCATAACTTGAGTAATGATTTCTGGTATGGCGGAAAGCATATCATAATAAATGCATCGCATGATTTTACTAACTTGTTTACTTACGTGATGTTATATCTTATGTTTACATTGCATTTATCTATTTGCTGTTTTTGATTCACCAGAACAAAAGATCCACATTACCAAACTATTACGGTGGGCACCACCGTTTTCGTGACAACTGAATTGTTCTCCATTTCTCCAGTTAGAAATTACAGGAGTAGCTTACTGAACGACTGAAAGAATCTCGAATACTGCAGACCCATCAGCTTCCTAAGGGTCTGTTTTATGTAGCAAGGTGACTATAGAATTATTCTAGTCATAAACAGTCTTCCCACTATTAAAGCAATTAAGTTAAAACTTGAACGTAAGCAGTTACTACTCCTATACGGCTTTCTTGTACAATTGTATTGTTTGTAAAGATATGTTCTGTGCATTATTTGTGTAGCGGCATGCCTTCCGGGCTCTTCGTGATGTTTAGCCCTTAGGCTATAGCCCTGTTATACCCCCCCCCTTAATCCGGTCCAGGGTATGGATGTTGTGTTTGTCTTCGGGACTGGCTCTCTCCAATTCCTGGAAGCAGTGACCCTAAATCAGGGACGGACTCATGCTTATGTCCCATCAAGTTGCTCACGGTGGTCGTAAATCCCCAAATAAAAATACGAGTAAATACACTGGTTTCCATAAATTAAACTACAAATGGAAAAATCCTGATAACTGAAAAAGTATGCAACTGATTCTGCTGAAATTTGGTGGTAAGCTTTTTCAGACCAAATGCAAGAAAAAAACGTAAGAACATGTGATACAAATATTTTACATTTTGTATGAGTGCTGCAAATAAGAAAATACAGAAATGTAGGTATCCAGATGAAATAAGAAAAGGTACTTCAATACGGAGTGTGGTTACCTCGAACAGCAATACAGGTCCAACAGCGATGTTCCATGCTGTTAATAAGGGTGTCGAGCAGTTCCGTGGATAGTTGCGTCCATTGTCCGAGGAAAGCAGTGCGGAGCCCCAGCAGGGTTCGGGGAGGGGACTGGAGGCCAGCAACCCGCCTCCCCAGAAAATTCCAGACATGTTCAGTGGGGGTTAAGATCGGGAGAGCGTGCTGGCCATTCTATACGGACTATAGTCTCCTGTAGGCGAGCTGTGTGAGGGTTGGCGTTATCTGCCTACAGTACAAATGTATCGCCAATTGCGGCGGCATACTGACAAACAACAGGGTCATGGATGTCGTCTCTATATCTCTGAACATTGAGGTTTCCATGTGGCAACACATAGAAGTTGGTACAGCTGGCTAACAATATGCCTGCCCACACCAGAACACCACCACCATAAGTGTCCCTTTCTTGGATATTAGAGGGAAGACAGCGAGTACCGGCCTCGTCAGTGAACAGAACGGACCTCCCCTGATTTTGAGTCCAGTTCACGCGCATTCCTGCCCAGCTGAAACACGTTCCACCCGGTGGCAGGGGTGAGGGGAACGCATAATTCCAGTCGCTGAGCATACAGTCCTCCTGCATGTAACCTTCTGCGTACCGTCGAAGCTGGAACCGTCCGTGCGGTGGCTGCCGCGAGCACAAATCTGAGATGAGTCGGTTTAGTCGTCCTGTTTCGCCATGCCGAAAGCCACAAATACCGGTCATCCGCGGAGGTCGTCGCCCTTGGTCTACCTTCGCTGTACCTTCGGGAAGCAGAACCCGTCGCTTGGAACTGCTGCCACATCCTGCTGCCCACAGAACGATCGGTGTTGAGCCATCTTGCGACGTCTGCCAGCCGTTGCCCTGCTTCGAGTCGGCATATCGCTCTGTAACGTAACTCCTCCGCTAAATGACGTCTCGAAGCCATGTTAACCAAATCGCTATCTCGAAATCTTGTCATTCACCGCCGCACATAAATTGGCGACCCCCTCCGAAACAGCTGGTTTTAAGCTCTTTCGCTTTTGCATAAAACGCTGCTGGCACCATTCGTTTGCGTTCCGTGCATCAATGCTGTATGCCTTCGCCCGTTACATATGCAAATTTCGTGCAAGTTGAACTATATTTCGCACAATTTTCGCGATTTTTCGATTGGTATATAAATAAACCACTGGATTTTAACACAAGTATTTCTTATTCATGTGAACCTGTATGTTCTTATACCTGAATTATTTTATCAACAAGTACTTTGGTAAAGACTTAAATCAACTCCCAAGACATTACAAGGGATTTAATTAAAACGAAATGTTGGTAAGCGTTTTTTTTTTCTTTTTTTTTTTTTTTTGATTGGAGGTTTAACGACTACCGTGAGCAACTCAATGGGCTATAAGCAGTCGTCCGTCCCTAATTTAGGGTCACTGGTTCCAGGGAAGGGAGAGAGCCAGTGCCGTAAGATAAACACAACATCCATGCCTTACCGGGATTCGAACCCGGACCACTTACGGACGAATGATCAGAGGCCAGCGCCTTAGACCATTGCGCCACCGGGCTGGTAAGCGTATACACTATGTATTTTGGAAACTGCAATCGTGTCTGTTCAAAAACAGTCATCATTTAAGGGGAAGTTCATCAAATTTAAAATTTCCAGAAATTCCAAATTATTAAAATATTTCCAGAAATTCCAAATTATTAAAATATTTCCAGAAGTTCCAAATCATTTTATTAAAATTTTTCCAGAAGATAATTACTATAATATTTCAAATTCAAAATTATTAAAATATGTTCACAATTATTAAAATAATTATTAAAATATTAAAAGTTAAAAATTATTAAAATATTTCCAGAAGTTCCAAATTATTAAAATATTTCCAGAAGTTCCAAATTATTAAAATATTTCCAGATTATAATTATTAAAATATTTCCAGATTATAATTATTAAAATATTTCCAGAAGTTCCAAATTATTAAAATATTTCCAGATTATAATTATTAAAATATTTCCAGAAGTTCCAAATTATTTTTTTCCAAGTTATTATCAAAATTTCCAGAAGTTCTAAATTATTAAAATTTTCAGAAGTTCCAAATTATTTCAGGAAAACATTCTATTATGTTTCACGACAGATATTTGCTGGAAATACAGAACAATTTTCGCATTCTGTTTCACAGAATAATTATTTTTCTTAGCAATATTTATGCCTGCTCAATAAAGTGTTGATCAGCATTTATTTCTTGTTTCAGGTTCAACCATGTCACTGAATATGAGAATGATTGATAATTCATTCTTACCTCAAACAGTGGACGAGGATGACCATTTCCTACCTCATTTCGATGAAGGAAGCTCAGAAAATGTTCCCTACTCTATCAACACACCAGTCATTGTCAAAGAAATGGGTAACAGCAACAAGGTAAGAAACCAAAACATCCTCAAAAATGAGATCGGAGTCATACTTGAAACTGCCGTCGATTTTTTTACACTCTAGACGAATTCAGCATTGAACATCATAGCATACTCGAATCAGAGTTGGAAACAGGTCAAACATTTCGGCCACGGGCGTCTCATAACTGGATTCGACCCAGACCCGACCCAAATCGATCCGGACCCGTAACTGACCCGGACAAATCTGCTTTGAACTGTAAATTCGAAACTCAATTTATGTATATATACATATAAACGGGATGCAAGGTCAGGTGATGCGTAACATCACAGCCTCTCCTTGACAAATGTCAACCCCGCCTTCTCGTGGTGCATCCTGTTCCCACTAAAGGGGCTCTGACGACCGCCCATAGCGGTATAACTATACCATCGGGATCAGAGGAAATTCTATCCCACACTCACCAACCCGCTTGGCCAGCGTGGTGAGTTATGGCCAAACCCTCCAAAATGATTCCACAACTTAAATCTTGGCCCTCAGTCTCCGGCAGCTGGAATGTACCTGGCCAAGGCAGCGGCCAGTGCGACATGAAGGCAGAGGGTGCTAAGAATCCCCGGAGGACCGGACTAGGCTGCCATCTGATGCTGACCTTGGCTACTTACAATGGACGCTCCCTATCTTCTGATTCAAGGCTTCTTGAATTGGAAGAGGAACTACAAAGGATCAAGTGGGACATCGTGGGGCTAAGTGAGGTAAGGAGAAAAGGAGAAGATCTCATCGAACTGAAAAGTGGACATCTCTTCTACTATCGTGGGACAGATACTGGCAGAACTAGTGGTGTTGGATTTATAATAAACAAGAAACTGAAGGATAAAGTTGTAGAAGTTGAAAGTTCCTCTGACAGAGCTGCACGACTTGTTATCCAACTCTCGAAAAGATACCAGGCTCAGATTATTCAAACTTATGCACCCACCACAAGTCATCCTGAAGAAGAAATTGAAGAATTTTATGAGGAAATTTGTCATCTAAATAATAAAGGTAAGCAGCACTTGAAAATAATTATGGGAGATTTCAATGCAAAAATAGGGCAACGGCAACAGAATGAAACTTCAGTAGGTAAATTCGGTCATGGCAACAGAAACCAGCGTGGAAATACTCTCGTTGAGTTTGCAGAGGCAGAAGGGTTTTTCATCTTGAACTCCTTCTTCAAGAAAAAGCCACACAGGAAATGGACATGGAGACATCCAAATGGGACGACAAGTGAAATTGATTTTATTATGTGTAACAAAAAATTCGTCATAGAAGACTGCAGTGTGCTAAACAAGTTCAACACAGGTAGTGACCATAGATTGGTGAGATGTAAGATGCACCTCAACACTAAACTTGAACGTGGCAAGCTCATAAGACAAACAAAATCTATTGACATAACCAACCTTAAAAAACACCATAATACCTTCAAGTTAGAACTGAAGAACAGGTTCTCTGCTTTAAAAGGCCTAACATCGGAAGAAGTGGACATCTCTGAAGTTAACAGAAAAGTAACCAAAGCTCTTATGGAAACAGCAACAAAATTAGCTGGGTCTAAGAACAAGTTGCATGTGAACAAATTATCAGGAAAAACCAAAATGTTGATGCAAAAAAGAAGAGAGATGAGGACAACTAAAGAAGATGTGACTTCCAAAGTGGAATATATAGAGCTATGCAAGACAGTAAGAAAAAGTATCACTGAAGACGTAAGGAAATTCAACTGTGAACTAGTGAGGAAAGCAATTGAAAACAACCAAAGCCTAAAGATAGCAAAGGGACATCTCAGTAAGGGAAGAAAACAGATTATGGCACTGAGAAAAGAAGATGGTTCTGTAACAAGAAATAGAGGCGAAATTTTGACAAGAGTGAAAGATTTCTACTCCAAATTATATGAAAGGGATGATATATGCACTCCAGACATCATGAAAGATACCAGTACCAGAGTTCCTCCAGTCCTTCCAGCAGAAGTTGCACATGCAATCAAGAACATGAAGCGAGGAAAAGCTCCAGGAGAAGATGGAATTACTGTAGACATCATAAAAGAAGCAAGTGGAGAAATCGAAACAGTACTCGCCCAAATTTTCACTCGATGCCTTAATGAAGGAAAGATTCCTGAGGATTGGAACACCGCTACAATGATCCTGCTACATAAGAAAGGTGACATTGAGGATCTCGGAAACTACAGACCTATCAGCCTCCTATCAGTAGTTTATAAAATCTTCACTAAAGTTCTTTCACACCGCTTGAAGGTAGCACTAGACATGGCTCAACCGAGAGAACAAGCTGGATTCAGGAGTGGCTACAGCACAATAGATCATATCCACGTGCTGAGAGAACTAATTGAAAGAGCGAGGGAATATGAACTTCCATTGTGCATGGCTTTTATCGTTTATGAAAAAGCCTTTGATTCGGTGAAACCATCAGCAGTTACAATGGCTCTGAAAACCTGCGGTATTGAAGATGCATACATTAATATTATTAATAACATCTATGAAAATGCAAGTGCAAAGATTAGGCTGTTTGAAAATACAACACACGTAAAAATTGGAAAGGGAGTGAGACAAGGTGACACCATATCTCCGAAGCTCTTTAATGCCACATTGGAGGGTGTTTTTCAGTCACTGAGCTGGGAAAACAAGGGGATAAAGATTAATGGAGATTATCTAACCCATCTTCGTTTTGCTGATGACGTAGTCATTTTTGCAACTACCCCATCAGAGCTGCAGAGTATGATCCAGGAACTTGCTGACAAGAGTAAAGAAGTGGGATTAAAAATGAACTTTCAGAAGACAAAAGTGATGTTCAATGCTTTTACAAGAAATGAAGATTTATCGATTGATGGAGAAAAGCTGGAGATAACAGACACGTACGTTTATCTTGGACAGCAGATATCAAGTGAGGGTCACATTGATGAAGAAATTAATCGGCGTACAAAACTTGCCTGGAGAGCTTTTGGAAGAAACAGCATAATTTTCAAGAGCAATATGCCATTATGTCTTAAAAGAAAAGTGTTTGATCAATGCATCCTTCCAGTGCTTACGTATGGTGCAGAGACGTGGACCTTAACTAAAAGAGACATACAAAGGCTGCAGACAACTCAAAGCAGCATGGAGAGGTGCATGCTTGGTGTAACCAGGAGAGATAAAAAGAGGAACTCGTGGATCCGAAAAATGACAAGAGTGGAAGACATCATGATCAGAGTTAAATCCCTGAAATGGCAATGGGCTGGACATACTGCCAGAAGGACAGATCATCGATGGACAGCCGAAATTTTAGATTGGATTCCAAGGGACAGGAAAAGACCCAGAAGAAGACCACATAGGAGATGGGTGGATGAAATTCGAAAGTATGCAGGGGTGACATGGAGGAGACTGGCACAAGACAGACCGTTGTGGAGGAAACTTGGGGAGACCTTCGTCCAGCAGTGGATTGATAATGGTTGACAATGATGATGATGATGACATATAAACGAATAGTAGAAGAGATGTCCACTTTTCATCGAACTGAAAAGTGGACATCTCTTCTACTATCGTGGGACAGATACTGGCAGAACTAGTGGTGTTGGATTTATAATAAACAAGAAACTGAAGGATAAAGTTGTAGAAGTTGAAAGTTCCTCTGACAGAGCTGCACGACTTGTTATCCAACTCTCGAAAAGATACCAGGCTCAGATTATTCAAACTTATGCACCCACCACAAGTCATCCTGAAGAAGAAATTGAAGAATTTTATGAGGAAATTTGTCATCTAAATAATAAAGGTAAGCAGCACTTGAAAATAATTATGGGAGATTTCAATGCAAAAATAGGGCAACGGCAACAGAATGAAACTTCAGTAGGTAAATTCGGTCATGGCAACAGAAACCAGCGTGGAAATACTCTCGTTGAGTTTGCAGAGGCAGAAGGGTTTTTCATCTTGAACTCCTTCTTCAAGAAAAAGGCACACAGGAAATGGACATGGAGACATCCAAATGGGACGACAAGTGAAATTGATTTTATTATGTGTAACAAAAAATTCGTCATAGAAGACTGCAGTGTGCTAAACAAGTTCAACACAGGTAGTGACCATAGATTGGTGAGATGTAAGATGCACCTCAACACTAAACTTGAACGTGGCAAGCTCATACGACAAACAAAATCTATTGACATAACCAACCTTAAAAAACACCATAATACCTTCAAGTTAGAACTGAAGAACAGGTTCTCTGCTTTAAAAGGCCTAACATCGGAAGAAGTGGACATCTCTGAAGTTAACAGAAAAGTAACCAAAGCTCTTATGGAAACAGCAACAAAATTAGCTGGGTCTAAGAACAAGTTGCATGTGAACAAATTATCAGGAAAAACCAAAATGTTGATGCAAAAAAGAAGAGAGATGAGGACAACTAAAGAAGATGTGACTTCCAAAGTGGAATATATAGAGCTATGCAAGACAGTAAGAAAAAGTATCACTGAAGACGTAAGGAAATTCAACTGTGAACTAGTGAGGAAAGCAATTGAAAACAACCAAAGCCTAAAGATAGCAAAGGGACATCTCAGTAAGGGAAGAAAACAGATTATGGCACTGAGAAAAGAAGATGGTTCTGTAACAAGAAATAGAGGCGAAATTTTGACAAGAGTGAAAGATTTCTACTCCAAATTATATGAAAGGGATGATATATGCACTCCAGACATCATGAAAGATACCAGTACCAGAGTTCCTCCAGTCCTTCCAGCAGAAGTTGCACATGCAATCAAGAACATGAAGCGAGGAAAAGCTCCAGGAGAAGATGGAATTACTGTAGACATCATAAAAGAAGCAAGTGGAGAAATCGAAACAGTACTCGCCCAAATTTTCACTCGATGCCTTAATGAAGGAAAGATTCCTGAGGATTGGAACATCGCTACAATGATCCTGCTACATAAGAAAGGTGACATTGAGGATCTCGGAAACTACAGACCTATCAGCCTCCTATCAGTAGTTTATAAAATCTTCACTAAAGTTCTTTCACACCGCTTGAAGGTAGCACTAGACATGGCTCAACCGAGAGAACAAGCTGGATTCAGGAGTGGCTACAGCACAATAGATCATATCCACGTGCTGAGAGAACTAATTGAAAGAGCGAGGGAATATGAACTTCCATTGTGCATGGCTTTTATCGATTATGAAAAAGCCTTTGATTCGGTGAAACCATCAGCAGTTACAATGGCTCTGAAAACCTGCGGTATTGAAGATGCATACATTAATATTATTAATAACATCTATGAAAATGCAAGTGCAAAGATTAGGCTGTTTGAAAATACAACACACGTAAAAATTGGAAAGGGAGTGAGACAAGGTGACACCATATCTCCGAAGCTCTTTAATGCCACATTGGAGGGTGTTTTTCAGTCACTGAGCTGGGAAAACAAGGGGATAAAGATTAATGGAGATTATCTAACCCATCTTCGTTTTGCTGATGACGTAGTCATTTTTGCAACTACCCCATCAGAGCTGCAGAGTATGATCCAGGAACTTGCTGACAAGAGTAAAGAAGTGGGATTAAAAATGAACTTTCAGAAGACAAAAGTGATGTTCAATGCTTTTACAAGAAATGAAGATTTATCGATTGATGGAGAAAAGCTGGAGATAACAGACACGTACGTTTATCTTGGACAGCAGATATCAAGTAAGGGTCACATTGATGAAGAAATTAATCGGCGTACAAAACTTGCCTGGAGAGCTTTTGGAAGAAACAGCATAATTTTCAAGAGCAATATGCCATTATGTCTTAAAAGAAAAGTGTTTGATCAATGCATCCTTCCAGTGCTTACGTATGGTGCAGAGACGTGGACCTTAACTAAAAAGAGACATACAAAGGCTGCAGACAACTCAAAGTAGCATGGAGAGGTGCATGCTTGGTGTAACCAGGAGAGATAAAAAGAGGAACTCGTGGATCCGAAAAATGACAAGAGTGGAAGACATCATGATCAGAGTTAAATCCCTGAAATGGCAATGGGCTGGACATACTGCCAGAAGGCCAGATCATCGATGGACAGCCGAAATTTTAGATTGGATTCCAAGGGACAGGAAAAGACCCAGAAGAAGACCACATAGGAGATGGGTGGATGAAATTCGAAAGTATGCAGGGGTGACATGGAGGAGACTGGCACAAGACAGACCGTTGTGGAGGAAACTTGGGAGACCTTCGTCCAGCAGTGGATTGATAATGGTTGACAATGATGATGATGATGATGACATATAAACGTAATATATATATTCATCCCAATAACTGCTTGAATTTAATAACTGAAATCCTTTTTTAATAATAAAATTTGGTTACTTGCTAAATTTTAATGCCATTTTTAGTGCCACTATTTTGCGTAATCCAAAAGTAATGGCTGACTATGACCGTGACCATATTACAAATGGGAATCATTATTTACGATTACACAAATGTATTTTTTAAAATGTATTTAGATTGTTCACTCTTTCGACGTTTTGACGGAGGTGCGCATACATTCACATGGCCCGTTAGATTTTTGGTTCCATAATCTTTTATTACACCGTCGACATCTTTCTTTGTAATTACACACTTTCCACATTTTGAACAACAAGCAAGACCAAACAACACATAATTCCTTAATATGAACACCGGTTCCTTAATATGACGAAGCAATTTCCAGCATTCACTCTTCCTCTTGTGATTTCCAACAAGCAGGTATTTGTTTGCCTCGACGCCTTTCTCAAACTTATTAATATTAAATCCATCCATATTAACAAATAAGGAGTTATTTTCGACATGACATGTCATGGGAACGGGATGTTAGCAGATCAATCGAAAACCTCTGAATGCTCAATGTAAAAGATGCGATGTGAAAAGTAACTCTTATTCATATAGTGAACTTTTCACTGAGAGAGTGAATCAGCTGAAAAGCAGGCGAATGGCGTTTGCCTGTACCTTGCACTGGACAATCGCACTGAAAATGAACGCATAGGAAGGATCTTTTAACGATATGGTGTCGGTGTGTTTGAGGTCGGTCGATAGAAATCTTCGTTTCTTTAAAAAAGAGACTACAATTTGTTTGCATGCCAAATCTTTATTTACTCCGTAGGCACCAGTATCGACTACAGAATTCTACAACGCGTATCTTTTCTTTGGAATATATTTTTCTCTTTTCAAAAATAAAACGGGAATAAAATCGGGTCAAAATAGGGTCAGAAACGTTTTGACCCGACCCGTTGGACCCGCAAGAAATTGTCGACACGTTTCCATCTCTGACTCAAATTCGTTCTGATAAAACAGAAAAATCTGTAGAGTGTAAGTAGTCATCATCATCATCATCATCATCATCATTGTCAACCATTATCAATCCACTGCTGGATGAAGGTCTCCCCAAGTTTCCTCTACAACGGTCTGTCTTGTGCCAGTCTCCTCCATGTCACTCCCTCATACTTTCGAATTTCATCCACCCATCTCCCATGTGGTCTTCTTCTAGGTCTTTTCCTGTCCCTTGGAATCCAATCTAAAATTTCGGCTGTCCATCGATGGTCTGTCCTTCTGGCAGTATGTCCAGCCCATTGCCATTTCAGGGATTTAATACTGATCATGATGTCTTCCACTCTTGTCATTTTTCGGATCCACGAGTTCCTCTTCTTATCTCTCCTGGTTACACCAAGCATGCACCTCTCCATGCTGCTTTGAGTTGTCTGCAGACTTTGTATGTCTCTTTTAGTTAAAGTCCACGTCTCTGCACCGTACGTAAGCACTGGAAGGATGCATTGATCAAACACTTTTCTTTTATGACATAACGACATATTGCTGTTGAAAATTATGCTGTTTCTTCCAAAAGCTCTCCAGGCAAGTTTTATACGCCGATTAATTTCTTCATCAATGTGACCCTCACTTGATATCTGCTGTCCAAGATAAACGTACGTGTCTATATCTCCAGCTTTTCTCCATCAATCGATAAATCTTCATATCTTGTAAAAGCATTGAACATCAATTTTGTCTTCTGAAAGTTCATTTTTATGCCCACTTCTTTACTCTTGTCAGCAAGTTCCTGGATCATACTCTGCAGCACTGATGGGGTAGTTGCAAAAATGACTTATGTCAAGTAAGTAATAATACAAATTTATAAAATTGAATTACAGCTGTTGCTCTGTTATTTGTTGTTTTCCTTTAACGCACAGAATCCTAAAATCGTGTTCCGCACAGAATACCATAACGCCCAAAATTGTCTTCTGATTCTTTTCAATTTATGCCCTCTTTTACAAGTTAGAAAAAGAAGGATTAATGCTGGGTCACAACACGAAACTTCCGATCCATAGAATTGATGTGCATTGACTTTTAGACGTTTGCCGGCATCCCGGTGAGCAATCACTGCATTTTTCCATGGCGAAGGGTTCCGATCTTATGAGAGTGAATTATATCCCCCGGGAGAAACTAACTGCTAGTTTACAGCTTGCTTTCGGGACGACAACAACAGTGACTGATTGCGATTTCTGCTAATCCCACAAAAACCGTGCAGTTTCAACGAACATATAAGGTGGGGTGGGGTGAGGGTGGGGTAGAAAATTCTACTCACTCCAGTCGGGCGATTTTGGGCATACGTGGACGTTTAAATGTATGGGCGGTACAGACGTTAAAGGGTTTATCTCGCAAAAGCCTTCGACTTTTAGGTTCGTGCAATAACAGAAGCACCTGGCCTTAAGAAATATCAACGGAGGTGATGATGAGCACACTGAAATAGCACATTATCAGGAACACCTATAGTACACAGACATGAGCCATCTTCACTTACGTTCGGAACAATGACGTTGAGATGGCTTTATAAACAAGACACTGCAGAAGGGTTACAGTTGTAGATAGCGGCGAATTGGCAAAGAGTCGTGATTTCAGCAGCAACTTTGAAAGAGGCACGGGCAAGCGTGCTAAGTAGGCAAGTGTACGCATCTCAGAAACGGTATCTGCTATGCAAGAACAAGAAAATATACACTGGTGTGCAAAAATTAAAGACGAAGAGAAGAATTTAGCATAACAGCGAAACTAGCAGGCAGAAAGGACCGAAAAACCACTCAAGAGATAGACTAGGGTCCGGTACGGTAGGGCAAGCGCATATATTCAGCATGACGTGCGGGGGGGGGGAGAGTGTCGGAAGGGTATAAAGCACACGGGTGGTGTACGCTCAGCAATTCGGAGAAAGCTATTGAACGGATTACATCGGTTTGAACGACGTCGAGTTGCTGCCACCGTGTGATATGGCCAGCAGGCCATCCAGTAGACGACATCTGGATGACTTTACCCGAGGTCGCGTCATTGGGAAGTTGGAAGAAGGTCGAAGTGTTTAGCAGTGGTCGTCCACGAGCAACTACGGTGGCGGACGACCGGTGTATTGTTCTACGGGCGAGAAGAGACTGACGGCAGACAGCGGGAGAAATCGCAAGGCACATGTAACAGACAACTGGACGTCCGTTATCTCGTTTTACCGTGGCCAGGAGGTTGCACAAAGGTGTTCTATTTGCACTACGACCAGTACGGTGTGTGCCATTAACGCCTGCTCATCGGAGACGGCGGTTTCTGTGGTGCCAGGAACACAAGAACTGGACACATCAGCAATGGGGTCCAGTTCTCTTTATGGATGAGAGCCGATTTAGTCTGACGTGCGATTCTGGGCGTATACACATCTGGAGAGGACAGGGAACACGCAATCACACCTCTGACATCATCGAAAGGGACCGGTTTGGAGGTGGCGGAGTTCTCGTTTGGGGCGGTATCATGCTTGGTAGCCGTAATGACCTCCACATCTTCCAACGAGGTTCAGTCACTGGTGTCCGCTATGGTACCGAGGTTCTCCCGCCTCACGTGAGTCTGTTTAGTGTTGCTGTGGGTCCTGAGTTTCTCTTCCTGGACGACAGCGCAACACCTCATCGAGCAGTGGCTGTCGCAGAGCTGTTGGAGAGTGAAGATATTCAACGCATGGATTGGCCCGCAAGGTTCCCGGACCTAAATCCAATCGAACACGTGTGGGTCCTTCTCGGGAGACGCTTCGCAGCACGTCACCAGCCGCCAGCAACGATTCCGCAGCTGCGATTGGCGCTACAAGAGGAATGGGCCGCGATGCCTCAACAGCTCCTTGACAACCTTGTCCTCGGCATGGACAGACGTTGTAAATCCTGCAACGCAATCAAGGGTGATCATATCACCTACTAAAGACTGGATTTTTCTTGGCAGCCGCCTGTCACATGGACGTTTCTGTCTTCTGTCCAGTTGTGCTCGAAGCTACTATTTCAATAAAGTGCCTTTGTATCCTTTGGATTCCTTGTTTGGACGGTTTTGCTCGCTTGTCCCATATTCTTACATCTTGGGGATCTTATGGTATGATTTGAGTCGATGTGGAGCACTTCTGCAAGACGTTACATTGGAAAAACCGCCTCGTCCTTAATTTTTGCACGCCAGTACAGAATGTACAATAAGTGGGGCACAAACAAGCAGTCAGCGAGCTTCCATTAGGCGGAAACGACTGGTCGATGTTCGAGGGCAACGACGGCTGGGGAGGATTGTGCGAGCTAGAAGACGTTTCAACAGACATAGCACTCCACACTACGGTGCGAAAGGGCTGTAAGAGCAGACGTTCCGATTGTGTACTACACATCTCTGCTAAAAAAACTGACAAATTGGTTCACAACAGTCACTGGAGCACTAAAACCGGGGCCCTTGGGCTGGAAAAAATTTTCTGGTCTGACGGTCTAAGAAAAGAAGCCTATTTTCGCCCGCAATTAATTAGGTATTATCAATTCATAGAAAATCGAGTTTCATCCATATGTTTCAAAGTAAGTTCTTCATGAAACTACAGACGACTGCTTCCTGCTTTTTATTTTCAGTACAACCTCATTTTCAATTGAAAAAACAAAACTGCGTGGCAAGTAAAAGGCCAGTCCTGTATTCCGAAGCCGGTATTTGTTCTCGTAAATATCAGAATAAGTGAAATTTCCGCTGAATGGATTCTTTGCGGCTTCGAAAATTTAGGGAAACTTTTATTAGGTCTTCTCCAAACCTCAACCGCTGATACGTGTTTTACGAAAATTTACAAAGCAATTTACAATGACCCGTCTTAGCGGAAATTGTCCTACAGGATCTTGAAATTAGGGTTCTGGAAGAACATCACATCATACCCATCTTATAAATACGTTATGCAGATGATATTCTTATATTCTGGCCTAACACATTGGAAGAACTGACAAATTTTCCAGATATTTTTTTCAAACCAATATCCGACCATTAAGTTCAGCCTTGAAATCGAGAACGATTCTACACTACCTTGTTTGGACATTTACCTGTACCAAGACCCGGTCACAAACTCTATCACGACTTCTGTATACAGAAAACCGAATTCGTTTCGATCAATCATATCTTCAATATCAGCTCATCCACTTAAATACAAACTATCTGCCATTCGGTTTATGCTTCGACGTTCCATGAACCATTGTTCTACTGAAGACTTTCTGAAATCTGAAATATTTAAAATCAACGAAATCGACAGAACTCACATTCACCACCTTAACTCGGGATCGCCGCCCCGGTGGCGGAGTGGTCTAAGGCGCTGGCCTCTGATCATTTGTCCGTAAGGGGTCCGGGTTCGAATCCCGGTCAGGCATGGATGTTGTGTTTGTCTTACGGCACTAGCTCTCTCCCTTCCCTGGAACCAGTGACCCTAAATTAGGGACGGGCGACTGCTCATAGCCCATTGAGTTGCTCACGGTGGTCGTTCAACCTCCAATAAAAAAAAAAAAAAAAAAACTCGGGATCACACAGCTACCAGATATGTTTGCTCAATGGATTTTGTGCCGGGTATCACTTAGATTCTAAAAAATTCTTGCAGGAGGCATAATATCGACTTCGGGATTAAAACGAGAAACATTATTTCTACAATCAAAAAAGATAGAGGCCCAGTTGAAATTGTTAATAAACACGGTGTATTTAGTGTTCCTTTAGCAGATACAACTCTGGAAAAGCACGATAAAATTTAAATTGGCTTCATAGTTGGGACATTGAAAACCAAGCTCATGGAACACAAGCGTAACTTGAGATCGAGAGCAACTTCCCTACCTCGTTTCGCAAATAAGGGCACCCACCATCCCGCCTGGGATAAGGCCACAATACTAGCTACTCCTCGCTGTAAGCATGCAACTCTGTTCACCGAGAGTCTCTTCATCTGTAATTATAAAGAACAATGTTGTAATGATGAAATTCCATGCTATATTCCATCACCATGGAAAATAATAATGTCAAAAGCTGATCAGGAGGAACCAGAATAACTCATGAACAACTTTACTGTCGGCTGCTTGAAGGGTTACTATGAAAACTGATAAATTGTGAACTAGAACAGCGCATGCGTCTTGACACTTCACTTTCTACTAAACCCTATATACACACGGTCGAGTCACATTATTGTGACCACCAGCTAATATCCAGAGTAACCGCCGTGTACAGCCGAATGCCAACTAGACGGGTTGGTAGTGACTCAGTAAGGTGCTGGAAGGTGTTCACAGGTATGTGGAGTCATGCTGACTGCAGTGCATCTGACAGCTACTGGAGGATGCCTGGTGGAGGATCCATAGAGAGAACAACACGATCGAGGTGGTCCTACAGATGCTCAATTGGGTTTAAGTCTGGGGAATTAGGGGGCCAGGGAAGTACTTTGAAGTCTTCATCGTGCTCTTCCAACCACTCGGACATTTGTAACTATGCGACAGGTCTCAGTGTTGTGCTGGAAGATCCTATCCGCCCCAGGGAGGACAATCAACATGTATGGGTGTACGTAGTTTGCAAGGATGGATTCATGACGAATTCAGTGCATAGTGCCTTCCACAGGTATGGGTGGACCCAGGGAATCGCACGAAAATATTCCCTAGACCATAACGCTGCCCCTACCAGCTTGTGTTCTTCCAGCAATGGTTGAAGAGTGTTCGTTCTCCGATGTTTCTCGCCTTATACGCCAACGTCCATCCGTTCGATGAAGCAGAAAACGTGACTCATCGGAGAAGTCATTCCTTTGCCAATCAGCGGAGATCCCATTCCGATACTGCCGTGCAAATATAAGCCTTTCCTGCCGAAGCACCTTCGTTAGCGTAGGTGCAGTGACCATACGTCTGCATCGGAGCCCCATACGCAGCAGAGTTCGCTGAAGTGTCGTTTTAGACACACTTCCGGTAGCGACCTGGTTCATTCGGCTAGTGAGTTGCTCCAATTTAGCTTGTCGATCGGCCCTCACGCACTTTTGAAGCCGACGTTCACCTCTCACATCATAGGCACGTGGTGCTCCGCAGTTTCTAATCGCTTATTTGCAATGGTGCCATTGCTTCAATCACGATACACTTTAACCAGAGCAGCACGCGAACAGTTCACACACTTTGCTGTTTCAGAAATACTGCCACCCCTGGCTCGAAAACCGATAATCATCCCTTTTTGCAAATCTGATAAATCGCTCCTCTTATCCATGACAGCAACGAGTGATATGTTTTCAGAATGCTAACAGCCCACCTTATATACCCTCCAAGCCAGCTCAAGACAGGTGCCTTCTTTCATTGGCTACGCGCTGTTGATTTTAAAAGTAGGAGGTGGTCAAAATAATATGACTCTACTGTGTATTACTTCACTCACGATGATCCAGTTCATTGTGTACGCATCTGAGGATGGACCCTGAGAGAGCAAGAAAGATCTAATGCTTTTAATGAATCATATCTTAAATTAAACTTTTTTAATTGAAGGTTTTTAGGTGTATCATAGTTATTCTAATTCACTGGATATGATTTTAATCGTGCTAAGACGGATATATTACTGATGTTGTTCAAGAGGAGGACTGCGTTCCAGAAGGCCTTGCTAAGTGTATGGTGAGATGTCAAGGGGGCCGCCCCGGTGGCGCAGTGGTCTAAGGCGTTGGCCTCTGATCATTCGTCCGTAAGGGGTCCGGGTTCGAATCCCGGTCAGTCAGGCATGGATGTTGTGTTTGTCTTACGGCACTGGCTCTCTCGCTTCCCTGGAACCAGTGACCCTAAATTAGGAACGGGCGACTGCTTATAGCCCATTGCGTTGCTCACGGCGGTCGTTAAACCTCCAATCAAAAAAAAAAAAAAAAAAAAAAAAAAAAAAAAAAAAATGTCAAGGGGGTAATCCACTGGAACACTGGAAGCTCTTTTTTATTTTTAGTTCTAGACTATTATACATTTAGGAAAAAAATATTGTTTTGAGAACGAGCCCAGAAAAGATGATTTTTTTAGATGTACACTCTTACATAAAAAAAAAAAAAAAAAAAAAAGAAATCGACACACTTCGAAGCAAGTTTCCCATCGTAACGAAATTTAGCGCGAGCATTTATAAAGACATGGTTACAATATCTGAGCTTCCACCCTAGTGCTGCAGTAGTCTCAGTGCTGCCTTCTCACCATTTATCCGAGATAGGTCCGTGTTCGAATCAGGTTTAGACATGGAAAGTTTCTTTGTCTTATGGTACTGGCTCTCTCTTTTCCCTGAAACCAGCTCTCCCTAATAAAAAAAACATATATATACTAATACATAAATGGCTAAGTTGCGACGACGTGGATCACTTTTTAAGTCGTCATGGCAACAATAAATGCTGATCTGTAACGCCAATGGTTGGAAAGACTGAAAGAAAATTTGAAATCTGAGCTTCCAACACTGGTTAAGCCGTGGTGGCGCAGGGGTCTAAGCTCTGGCTTATGACCATTCGTCTCAGAAAGGCCCGGGTTCGAACCCGATGAGGCATGGATGTTGTGTTTGTCTTACGGCCCTAAGTCTCTCCTTTCCCCTGGAATCAGTGACCCTAAATTAGGGACGCTTATAGCCCACTGCGTTGCTCATGCTGGTCGTTAAAACCCCAATAAAAAAAAACACTGGTTAATCGCAAAGGCGCCATCTTGTAACATGACAAAGCAAGACACAATATAGCTTTAGTCACTCAGGGAAAATTACTGGACATTGGAGGGGAATTGTTACCTCAGACCCCGTATTCCCCAGATTTCGCACCTACGGACTACCACTTTTTTCAATCTTTTTAGAACAACTTCGCTAGAAAAACCTTCGATGAAGTTGAAGATGTGGAAACTGCATTACAAGCGAGTTTTGACTCCAAAACGGAGGAGTTCTGCAAAAAGGGGAATTAATTTACTGCCAGAAAGATTGCAAGAGGACATACAGGGGTTATTCAAAATAAGAGAAACACCTTGAAACAATAGGTTTTACGCACCTAATATGATATGGGAGCACCCTTGGCATTTAAAACTGCTTGAATCCTCCTTGGAATGGACGCATACAAGTCTTGGATGGTGGTAAGTGGTATTTTGTACCATTCTTCCAGCAGAAACTGCTCCAATTCCTTGAGAGACGCCGGAGGAGGATAACGGGATCGCACTCTGTTTTCCAACACAGACCACAGGGGCTCACTGATGTTTAAGACCGGTGATCGTGCAGGCCAGGGAAGGTGTACAACTTCATCCTCATGTTCCTCAAACCATCATTGAGCAGTTCGACTTCTGTGAATCGGGGCATTATCATCTTGAAAGGTGCAATCCCCTGACGGAAACAATGTCTGCGCCATTGAATGCACATGGTCGGCCAAAAGGGTGACATAGACACCGCTAGTGATCCGTCCGTGTAAGGTGATAATGGGACCTTCTGCAAACCACGAGATCATGGCCCAAATCATTACGGAATCGCCCCCATGCTTCACTGTAGGAAGGAGAGAGTCTGATAGGTTGTAGGCTTCTGAGGGGTTTCTCCACACGTAAACCCGTCCTGTGGTGGGGAATGGTGAAAAACTTGATTCATCGGAAAAAAAGAGATTTTTCCATTGCTCCGCAGTCCACTTTTTATGTTTCTGGCACCACTTTAGTCTCCGTTTAATATTCACCTGTGACAACAGCGGTTTTGCAATCGCAGCTCTGCCACAAATATTGTGCTTTGTAATTCCTTTCGCACGGTATGGGTCGACACTGGGTTGTGGACATGTGCATTAAGCTCAGCAGTCACTTTCGTCGCAGCTGTCTTCCTCCTTGCGGTGGTTACCGATGCACCAACCAGACGGGCTCCTACAATCTGCCCTCTTTGGAACTCCGACAGGTCACTCATTGGGCTTTCACCTGGAACGAAATTATGCAAACGCCGATTTACAATGCAATCACACAGACCCTTGAGACTATAAGCAACACTTTTTTACAAAAAAATTGCAACTACATGTTTGTTTTACTCAAAAAGCAGCACATACCAAAGTCACTGATTTCAGCTAGGTGTTTCCATTATTTTAGATAACCCCTGTAGATAATAATGGTATTATGCAAAAGAATATAAATGTTATTTATTAAAAAAATTTTATTCTCTAATAAAAATGCTGGTAAAACTTTTCCACACACCTAACAGATAGCAATGCAAGATTCACAGCGCCAAACCGTGCTTTGAATGAATGTTTCCCCAAGATAATGGGGCATTATTCCTCCAAAAGATCATACTGTAATTCCTGTAGAGTTGTAGCAGGAGAGTGAGCAGCAATTCGTCGAACTAAAGTGTCTCAGACGTGCTCAATGGGAATAAGATCTAATTACCGTAACTTCCAATCCATGAGAATAAGATCTAAATAGGAATAAGATCTAATGACCGTAACTTCCAATCCATGGGAATAAGATCTAATGACCGTAACTTCCAATCCATGGGAATAAGATCTAAATAGGAATAAGATCTAATGACCGTGACTTCCAATCCATGGGAATAAGATCTAATTAGGAATAAGATCTAATGACCGTAACTTCCAATCCATGGGAATAAGATCTAAATAGGAATAAGATCTAATGACCGTAACTTCCAATCCATGGGAATAAGATCTAAATAGGAATAAGATCTAATGACCGTGACTTCCAATCCATGGGAATAAGATCTAAATAGGAATAAGATCTAATGACCGTAACTTCCAATCCATGGGAATAAGATCTAAATAGGAATATGATCTAATGACCGTAACTTCCAATCCATGGGAATAAGATCTAATGACCGTAACTTCCAATCCATGGGAATAAGATCGAAATAGGAATAAGATCTAATGACCGTGACTTCCAATCCATGGGAATAAGATCGAAATAGGAATAAGATCTAATGACCGTGACTTCCAATCCATGGGAATAAGATCTAAATAGGAATAAGATCTAATGACCGTGACTTCCAATCCATGGGAATAAGATCTAAATAGGAATAAGATCTAATGACCGTAACTTCCAATCCATGGGAATAAGATCTAAATAGGAATATGATCTAATGACCGTAACTTCCAATCCATGGGAATAAGATCTAAATAGGAATCAGATCTAATGACCGTGACTTCCAATCCATGGGAATAAGATCTAAATAGGAATCAGATCTAATGACCGTGACTTCCAATCCATGGGAATAAGATCTAAATAGGAATAAGATCTAATGACCGTAACTTCCAATCCATGGGAATAAGATGTAAATAGGAATAAGATCTAATGACCGTAACTTCCAATCCATGAGAATAAGATCTAAATAGGAATAAGATCTAATGACCGTAACTTCCAATCCATGTGCAATATCTTCGCCGACCAGCAAATCCTTGCGACGACGGGCGTTGTCGTCTCATAAACAGGAAATTTGGACACACCGCACCTCTAAAGAAGAGAAACCTAAAGATCTACCACTCTCCAGGATATACACTCGATATCGGGTACACGTTAGACCCTCGATGGTTTTTCTTGATTATCATGAGGAGAGGCAAACATGCGTTACTGCAGTTTCGGGCTCAAACTATTATTCCACCACCTCCGAAATGTTCCCTTTCCCTGAATTCATCGGCTTATATAGTGTCTCACATTCTGGGAATATGAATGTCGACCAAGAATATGATTTCCAACAGAATGTGCTCTCATTGTTGAAGATCATGCGTGTCATTTCTTGGTAGGACTAATGGACATGTTGATGACACCATTGGAAACTACACTATCTACCAACAACTAATTGTCCACCCCTGCAATCGACGATATATGCGGTCCTGATACACGTCACGGCTGCCGGCGTTAAATATCGTGTGGGAAACAACAACGCAACCAGTTGCATGCCAGATGCCACGCAGTTCTGAGCTCTCTGATTTCGAGAAAGGTATAATCGTCGGGTATCACAGAAATGGCCGATCCATACGTGACATATTCAGCGAGTTGAAGTACCCAAAATCGACAGTGGCCTACGTGATTGGCAAGTGGAAGATGAGAGGTGACTGTCGGAATGTACCCCGATCCGGCAGACCCACAAAACTGGGAGTCAGAGACCGACGGGTGCTGGCCAGGAAATTCGAAAGAACCGCAACAAATCGATAGGCCACATCCGCGAGGAGTTTCAACAGGTATCCGGGAGTGTTCTTTCGATGAATACCATCCGTAAGGAAGCCCATATGCTCGGTTATCATGGACGTGCTGCCGCCCACAAGCCTTTGACCACCAAATCCAATATTGTTGCTCGGCTAACGTGGTGCAAAGAACGTCGACAGTGGACCGTTGAACAGTGGAAACAGGTCCTCTGGAGCGACGAATCAAGGTTCACCCTCTACCGTTCGGATGGCAGGTTCTGGGTTTGGCATCTGCCTGGAGAACGTCTCCCGCCAAAATGTATTGTGCTAACTGTGAAGTTCGGCGGCGGTGGAATTAAGCTATGGGGATGTTTCTCCTGGTATGGCACGGGACCCTTGGTCGCAATTCCTGGTAGACTCAACGCCGAGACCTACTGCACCATTTTGGATGACCATGCGCTTCCTACGTTGTGGCAGTTTTACGGGGTGAAACCATGTTACTTTCAGGATAACAATGCCACCTGTGCCGCCCCGGTGGCGCAGTGGTCTAAGGCGTTGGCCTCTGATCATTCGTCCGTTAGGGGTCCGGGTTCGAATCCCGGTCAGGCATGGATGTTGTGTTTGTCTTACGGCACTGGCTCTCTCCCTTCCCTGGAACCAGTGACCCTAAATTAGGGAAGGGGGCTGCTTATAGCCCATTGAGTTGCTCACGGTGGTCGTTAATCCTCCAATCAAAAAAAAAAAAAAAATCATTCGTCCGAACGGGGTCCGGGTTCGAATCCCGGTGAGGCATGGATGTTGTGTTTGACTTACGGCACTGGCTCTCTCCCTTCCCTGGAACCAGTGACCCTAAATTAGGGACGGGCGACTGCCTATAGCCCATTGAGTTGCTCACGGTGGTCGTTAAACCTCCAACCCTTCCCCCCAAAAAATGCCACCTGTCATGTTGCGAGGTCCACCATGGCTTGGTATGGTGACAATGGGGTTAATCGAATGGACTGGCCTGCGCAGAGCCCGGACCTTAACCCTATCGAGCACCTCTGGGACGAGTTGGAGCGTCGAATTAAGGGGTGCCCCCACCGTCCGAAATCGGTGAAGGAACTGACCTGTCTTCTCCAAGCCGAGTGTAAGAAAATACCGCTAGCCGTCGTACAACGCCTGGTTGAGAGTGTGCCTCGGAGGGTCGCAGCTGTAATCGCCGCTCCTGGAGGCTCCACCAACCATTGAAGGTGAATAAACTTCGTTTTCTTTTACTATCACAGGTGTCCAATTACTTGTTGGTAGATAGTGTAGCTCCTCTCCGCGATGCCATCAGGGGAATACACACCAAGGTTAATATGCAATAAAGTTTGCTCTCCCCACCTTCCTCGCAGACGAATAATCGTGACGTCACTGAGTGACATCACTGTCCTAACATGTGAATCGTAGATACGAACTGTAGCAATGGAGGAAGATGCATTGGTAACAATTTTTAAAACTCAAGCACAGAACAACAGCTTATGCAAAAGCATATTTACATGAAATACAGAAGAACTGCACAGTCATGTGAATATTTTAGTAACGGAGATTTCAAAAATACCCCACCCGCACAAGTCCGTAAAGGGCGGGAAGACGGTTATATTTTTAAATGTTAATTTAGCTACAACAGGAATATTTACAGTTGTTATATAAATTTAGAGTGGAAAAATAAATAATTTCTTTATGAGGAATAGATAAAGCATCTCGGCAGCATTCCCCAATTTTTTTTAATTTAAAAATTTTAAATATTATGCATTAAAAAATCTGGTAGTATTTTTGAAGATTATTCCAACTGGTGTACGAATAATTCTTCCGACACGCTACAACGATGCAGATACAAAGAAACGTGACGATTAGGTAACCTTCCGATGACGATTTGCACAGTGACGTCACAAAACAATAACCGGAAGTGAAAGATGAGCATAACCTTGTCATGTACTAACCTTGAATACACACAACAGGCAATCCGTCGAACAAACCACTGTTATGCAATCTTCGGAATACAGTCCACCCAGTTGACGCAGTCAGTGTCTGGGTCAATTGAAATGCCGTGTTCCTGGATTTCTTCTAACGGTTAACACAAATAAGAGTTGTTGTCAAGCATAAGTGACCCTCCGACGTCCTTGCCCAGGTTTTCTTGAGAAGTTGTCTGTGTCCTGAAATTGTCTCTAGATGGAAATGTCAACGGATTTGGCGGATTTTGCTTAAGACTTGCCTGTTCCTAATTTCCCTAAAGCTCTCCGCCGCAGTGAATTATCCAAACGAACTCTTTCAGACCTAATAGCGTCTAATCACGGCATCTGAATATTGTACAAACCCCATGATTGTCCAGGTATTAGACTCCAATCGCTTATATACGTCATCCATTTGTGTATGGAGTGTGCAAATATTGCTGCCAGTAGCGCCGTTGTTCGTTTATTGGCCACAGCATTTGCAGCTGCACATAACTGACATATTTCATGCTATTTACGTGTGACTTCCGGGCAGAGTTTCCTCTGTTAACCCTCCTGGTAGCAAGCACGCATGCGTATACGTTCAGAGATTTCTGTGCCCAAAGCGGCGATGACACAATAATAAGTCCACCGAAAATATGCTCAAAATCGGCGTGAACGCAATACTGCGTCAAATAAATGTTTGGGCTCATATATGTGCATTTTAACGACGACGAATACTGTAGAAAGACAGGACGCTTTTAGGTGAGTTTCCTGTTATATGTGTACATGTCGATAAAATTTCTCATTTCCTCTTCAAAAGCACCTGCCACCGGGAGGGTTAACTAGGTTTTTGTGGTTGTTGCCTTAATTTTGAGAACGGGTGTATATTCATTATGACATATTTTCGTCAAAATGGCTTTCAGGCAACATCTTACTATGTTTTCTTTCTTTACAGGCAAAAATCAGGTCAAGAGTTGTGTCCAGCGGCGTTGAAAGCTCAAGATTTTCAGGTATGCTTCCAAATAACGAACGCTTCATTTTTGCAACTTAACACAATAATTGCGTGAATGTTCTTTTGATAGACCTAGTATTATTAATGTTCTTCTTTTGGTAAATCTAGTACTAATGATGTTCTTCTTTTGGTAAACCTGGTAGTACAAGTAATGTTCTTCCTTTGATAAACCAGAGATGGACATTACTAACGAGTTCGGCTTGCTCCCAAATCTCTTTAGAAGACAAGCAAATGTTTTGGTTGCTATTTTTAATGCAATTTCTTTTCTAAAAGTTTAGGATTGCGGTTCTGTCACTAAAAGGAAATGAATACACTAATATAACAAGAAAGATGACACCGAATTTTCGGTTGTAATTAGGTCGTCTTTTGAATCCTTTCTGACGCGAACTAAATTTCTCAAATTTACTCAAAATCGCCATACAGAAATAATCGCTCTTTCCACGTTAATAAGTGAGTCTCGGAAAAATTATCATCGGCCGCCACCGGGAATCGAACCCAGGGTCTTCCAGTTACGCACCGGACATGCTACTACTGCGCCACGGCGGCCTCGAATTCTTCAGAATCACATGTGATTAACTGCCCAACTACATGGCAGGTTGCTTCATGGAGCCCCGCACAATGCTGAGAATTCCCCAAAGATGGAAAGAAGCAACTGAACAAATAACTAGGAGGCGAAAGAATAATTAATTCAAACACTCGACGCAGATCAGGAACACCAAACAGAAATCATCGCTCTTTTCGCGTTAATAAGTGAGTCTCGGAAATTTTCTCATCGGCTTTGTGGCGGCCGATTAGAATTGATTTTTTCCTAATTGATTCTTTTGAGTCAATGGAATCGATTACGAAAAAAATTAACCGGATTTCTACAATCGATAAGAGAAATACAAATAGCTACTTAATTCCACTAGCGACTAAAAAGTATGGCAGGAAAATTACCAAAGGGCGCACAATAAGTTTCTCATAGCAAAAGAGGGAATCAAAGACAAAGAGATTTTCAAATCGGACATCTAAAAAAAGAAATATACAGGTTGAAGGAAACATGATATAAATGTACGCCCCCTAGCGAAAGAAATTTGCATAATGGAAAAGTTGCAAATAGGCAAAAATATTCTTCATGGAAAAAGCTGTACTAAGGAAAAAGAAAATTCAAATGTGTCCCCGGAAGCAGAGGTAGCAAGAAAAGGTTTCGAACTCTTTGCCTCCTAGCCGGAGATCTGTGCATTATTTAAACAGTATAGTGCTCAACATCTCTATTGTACCGAATGGCCTACAGTGAAAAAGAAATTTTTCAATAGGATTTTTGGAAGCGGAGATACAACTGTAAACTAAAGTACACAAATACCACCTAGCGATAAAGCTGTGAACTATAAAACTCCTCATATGCTAACCTAAAGTATTCTACAACGCACATGGCATCAGGTGTTGAAATAATTTTTTTAAATCGCACATGTAGAAGCAGAAATGTTGAGAGTTAGCGTCACCTAGCGGCGAAATTGTGCATTATTTTGGGAAGAAAATACATATACAGAGTTTGCATAGTTACTAGTATCTGACCGGAAAAAAAGATTTTCAATCGGGTTTTCAGTCCCGCAGATTTGAACTTACGCCTTTTGGTGGAAGACTTGTGTGGTAAGAAAAATTTGAAATTACATAAAAAACGTTTCTTACCAGAAAAGCTCTCCATCAAAGGAAGAATTTTTCAAATTGGACTTTTAGAAGCAGAGATATCGACAAAATTAAGATATACATCTACACCCCTGGCGGAAAAAATATGTGATATTTTTAGCAGGGGGTACTGTCAAACGGTTTCCGAGGTGAGCGGTATGGATCCACGAAAGAATTTTTCAATTGAGTTTTCAGACGCTCTAATTTTTCTGCCAATGCATCAGAAGCAGAAATAAATACTTACGCCTCTTGGTGCTACAGGAGGAAATTTTCAAATCAGAATTTTAGAAGCAGAGATATCGGCGAAAACGCAATTTACCTTTACGCCAACTTGCGGAAAGTCTAGGAATTTCTTGAGAAATTTGAAATTATATGAAAAAAATTTTGACACGGAAGCGCTATTCAAAAAAGAAGGATTTTCAAATCTGACTCTTAGAAGTGGCGATATTGACAAAAATATAATGTACATCTACGGCTTCTGTACCCCATAGCGGTAAAACCACCCCTGCAAGGACCAACTGCCGTACATCTATGCATTATTTAACGAAAAAATATTCCAAGAAGGTTTGTCGACATCAGCGGTATCTGTGCACGGAATAATTGTTTCAATCAAGCTTTCAAGAGCTCAGATTTTGCTGCAAATACACCAAAAGTAGAAATTAACACTTACGCCCCTTGGTGGCCAACCCATTCTTTGTCAAAAACGATAAATTATTTGGAAAATATTTCTCATCAATATCTGTATCAGGTGCAGGGTGGATTTTCCAAATCGGAGTTTTAGAAGCAGAAATATCGGGGTAAACGCAGAGTTTACTTTTACGTCCCCTAGCGGAGAATCTATGCTTAGCTTGAAACAGTGATTGTGCCTAAAATAGTATTCGATTTAACTGAAATCGACAGGTAAAAGAACCTTTTCAATCAGATATTTAGAAGCAGGTATATGGAATAAAATTTATTTTGAATTCGATATTATCTACATTTACGTCCTCTAGCGACAAAACTGTGCATCGTAAAAAAAGATGAATGCAAGAATCATCCTTTTCACATTTTAAACTTCGCAATACAAAAAGATTTTTTAAATCGGACTAATTCTTGCAGAGATGTGATGTGCAAAGGCGGATGGGCGGACAAACCGGTAATACAGTGTATGCATGATCCTGTTTACAGAAGACGTACTAATAATACATTTTATGGTGATGCGCACGGTAAAGGTCTACTGTATGTTTTAAACATTATTACTTGCCATTTTTTATAGCATAGCAGTGCACAAAACCTGTGTCAAGGCCATTCTAAAATCGCGAGAATTGTTAATATTTTGTGTACTGTTGTTCTATGATGTTTTAAGGAGTTAGGGGACCAGCCCGGTGACTGTATGATCTAAGACGCTGAGTTTGGGATTTTCGTCCGAGATGGGTTCCCGTTCGATTCCCGGTTTGTCCGATAGCCTTAAGAGTTGTTCATGGTTTATCGTATAATCCCCGAAACGGAAAAATGAGTTACGAGCTTTTCAAAGAGGAAAACAAATTTACAGTTTTCTTTCATTTAAGCAATTTTCCAGTTTTTTAGGATCGAATAAATGTCGAACTTATACATGCAGGTCTTATTTAATCATCATCAAAGTATATGCCTTCATGAGCTATGAGATCGCAGTTAATCATCACAAGCAGGTCTCATTTAATCATATAATCGACGTATGTGCCCCATGAGCTATAAGATCGCAGTTAATCATCACAAGCAGATCTCGTTTAATCATTATTGAAATATGTGCCCCGTGAGCTATAAGGTCTCATTTAATCATTATTGAAATATGTGCCGTGTGAGCTATAAGGTATCATTTAATCATAATTAAAATATGTGGCCCGTGAGCTACATGGTCTCATTTAATCATCATCGAAGTATGTGCCCCGTAAGCTATTAGATCTCATTTAATCATCATTCATTCATTACAAGCACGTCTCATTTAATCATATCATCGACGTGTGTACCCCATGAGCTATAAGATTGCACTTAATCATCAAAAGCAGATTTCAGTTAATCATTATTGAGATATGTGCCCGGTGAGCTATAAGGTCTCATTTAATCATCATCGAAGTATGTGACCCGTGAGCTATTAGATCTCATTTAATCATCATTCATTCATTACAAGCACGTCTCATTTAATCATATCATCGACGTATGTGCCCCATGAGCTATAAGATCGCAGTTAATCATCACAAGCAGATTTCAGTTAATCATTGTGCCGTCACAATTTTTCCTTTATGAAACTCCGATAAATCGGCAGCTTTTTCCATTCTGACTCCGAATACTCTACTAACTGAAAACCGGTCCTCTGGTTGTATACACTGAAGAGCAATTGAATTAGAGACAGCTGGCGTTATGCAAATGTGGCGCTGTGGGCGACCCTGTAAACGAAAAGGACATGATGTATGCAACGATCCGACAATATAAGGAGTGATGCGACGGGAATCAGTAAGATTCGGACGCAGTATGTGTACGACGAAGGATCTAAGCGCATTTGTTCGTGGGCAAATTGTCAGGACCCGACGAATGGGTCACTCTATCTCGGAAGTCGTGCAGGCACTGGGATTTTCACGAGCCACTGTGTCATGGGTGCATCGTGAGTACATCGAATCCGGTAAAACCATCTCTGCAAGAGCCAACTGCCGTGGACAACAGCGTGTGGATGAACGGGGTCATCGTCGGCTACCTCGAATTGTAAGGGCGGATAGGCGGGCCACAGTGCAAGAAATCACTCGGCAATTTAACGCTGGTGCACAAGAACGTGTAAGAAGCCACACCATTCAGAATCATCTCCTCGCTATGGGGTACAGAAGCCATCGTCCCACGAGGGTACTGCTGCTGACCGCACATCACAGAGTACAGAGATTAGCATGGGCGCGGGAACATCGCCACTGGACCTTAAACATGTGGGAAAATGTTGCCTGGAATGATGAGACGAGATTTACGTTGGTACATGCGGATGGCAGGATACGAGTACGGCGCAAAATATGTGAAGCGATGGATCCTTCTTGCCAGCAGGGTACTCTTCAAGCTGGTGAGGGTGGCATTCTCGTCTGGGGACTCTTTACGTGGACTGAAGTGGGACCTCTGGTACGTATGACATCGTCCCTCACAGGTCAACGTTACCGGGATATCCTGGACGACCATTTGCTCCCGTTTGTGCGTCTGCAACATCCCACTGGGGACCTCATTCTGCAACAACACAATGCAGCCCCCGAATTGTATCCGAATGGTTGGATGAACATTACACGGACGTGACCTCGCTTCCTTGACCAGCTTGGTCACCTGACCGAGCACATCTGGGATGCCGTCGAGAGAGATGTTCGAGGCTCTGACCCCCCCCTCCATCAAATCTTCGTGAACTGTGGGAGCTTGTTCAGGGGGTCGTGGATCCGTATGGCTTCCGGTTTATTTTCGAGTTCATCCCGAGACGAATCACCGTCGTCATCAGGGCGAAAGGTTACACGTTTCTAGACATGTATCTCTACTTCCGTTGCTCCTCAGCGTATATACTGCTCTGTGAACTTCACCTGTGCCCCGTTTGGTCTCCAGTCGCGCTCATTTCTCTAGGGTGGGAGTGGTCATAATGTAATGACACATCGGTGCATATATTTTGAGGATACGTTTCAAATCCCGCCTTCCAAGTTTCAAATCCTTACCTTATCTGATGCAGTAAGTCCATTTCCTCTGAAACTGTTTGTTGCCTGAGCACGACAGCAAGTCTTCAGATTTTTTAAAATATTTACAGCCTACGTCCAAGATGTTCCAGGACTGACCGCATAACTGAATAACAATGGTAAGATAAAATTATCACGTTTATTGCAGAAAACATGAGTCCTTGGCCAATCAGCGAACAGCAGGAAACCGGTTTACAGCGGTACCGACATGCGGCAGATGGCACAGAGAATGGAGAGACAGAGCGTGCACAAGCCAGAGTTATGGAAATTGGTGGGCGGGGAAAAAGAACGATAGCAGAGCACCGTCGGCGCTTTATGGAACTAAACCTCACGTGCTCTCTGACGTAACGTCCCTACTGTAACGCTCATAATTCGAAATTGGTTACTTTGCTTGTTATTACTACCGTTACCACTGTGTGATTCTGTGATTATAACAACGCTTTTCGTTATTTCGTAGAAGTTATTTTCGGCGGATAATTATTTCATCTTTTATATGTAGGAAATCTTTGTCTATTTTTTAACTGTTAAAAATCGATATAAGTAAAATTTATATCAGAGTAGAGCCCTTACTGTATTTTATTTTTCGTAATTCCATTTGATCCTTCGGGCAGATGTTTGATTCGTGATACAATTATGTCAGTTTGTTACTTTTTATTTGCCATTGCTTTGATATTTTTCCGTTATTTATTTTCAAATTCCGGCAATAGTATGTTGCGTTGACGAAGGTCTGCATTTTGAGAACGAAAGCTGCTACAGATTTATTAGTTTCTTTTAAGTCAGAGTTAGTACTTTATTTCTCAGTATAATTCCCGACTGCAAAGTGCTGTTCTTACGATTAAAAATATACGCCTAATTCCGTTACATTTACCGCAAAATTCCTCGGTCAATCACGCTACAGTGAACCTAACCAACTCGGGAAGTAAGGAAAATGGCGGCTCTCGCAGGGAAGGAAAGTCGAGAGAGACATTTGTAAACAAGTGGGAGGAGCGTAGTTGTGACGTCACTTTTAGTTCTCATTAACAGGCCGTGTGGCCGCCAACGTCTATGTGAGTTTAACATTATGCTGTTGCCATCGGACAAAGTGGAGAATTTCCTTTACGATCTTCTAGAGTGCACACTCTGTACCTCTCTTCTCTGTGGCAGATGGCCATTAAGGGAGTCATAGCAAGTGTTCTCCTGCGTTCCATTTCATTTCAGCCATGCGTAAACATTTAGCAGAGAGTAAACATTCGTTTTTGTTTTGTTGTTGTTTTTTGGGACTCTTGGTAAATCAGCTATTGAAACTTATAGAACGTTAAAAGAAGCGTAAGGAGACATTATCCTGCAGCAGAGTTTTCGAATTGGTACAGGCAGGAATTATTTTATAAAGATCCGATATCTGGGCGTCTCTCCAGTGTGCGGACAGCGGAAAAATTGGAAGAGGTGCGGATTATTAAAAAAAACCGCATTCTGAATGATGACCAAAAGGAGGTTCGATCATCGATCTGTTCCAGTCTGCTGGGCTCTGCAGCTGAGGATCCTGAATTTCGTTCCAGAATTATTGCAAGAGATGAAATATGATGCCTGCAGTATGATTCACAAACCAAGCGACAAAGCACTGAATTCAGAGGTACCCACTCACTATCGACGAAGAAATCCCGCATGCAACCATCAAAGACGATGCTGACTGTCTTTTTCCGATTCGAAAGGTGTAGTCCACAAGGTATTCGTACCAGTGGGTCAAACGGTAAATCAAGAATTCTACAAGCAACTCTTACAACGTTTACGCAGCAGTTTTCGTCGCCGTCGTTCCCAGTTATAGGAATCCGCATTTTGGTCGTTGGCTCATGATAACGCAAGACCACATACCGCGTTGTCAGTCCAACAGTTCCTGGCCCACCATCAAATCTTTGTGTTGCCACATGTGCCGTATTCCCCTGATTTATTGCCCTGGGACTTCTTCCTGTTACCCAGGATAAAACGGGCACTAAAAGGACAGTATCATGCAGATATTACACCTATCCAAGCAGATGTGACCAAATAACATGCGGACATCCCGGAAAGTGTTTCCAGCATCTTCAGAAACGCTGGAATTGGTATGTTGATTCAATAGGGCGTTATTTTGAAGGCGACTAACACAAATTGTGAGTATAATATTTTTTTACATTCGTTATTGCGTCCTGGAACTTTTCAGACGTAGGATGTATATTGAAAAACTTGAATAAGCTATTTATTGAGAGGAAAGAAGGTGTGTCTGTAGTGTAGTATTAAGTGCGTATGTTCTGTTTTCTCTACTTTCAATATTGTGAATAGGAATGATGAAGTGGAACAGGAATAATTTCCCATTTCTTTTACAAGGTATGTGTCACTGTGATCGAAGCGAGGCATCTAGCTGGACTCAACATGGATCCCGTGGTATGTGTTCAAGTGGGCGATCAGAAAAAATACACCAGTGTGAAAGAATCTACTAACTGTCCTTACTATAACGAGGTAACTAATTTTTTGTTAGATCTTTTATTCCCTCTGCCGTTTATACAACTTAAAGTAATCCGATTTCTTTGTTAAAACTGTCTGCAAACACAAATTGTCTCGTTTGAAAAATAACGTAATACACTGTCACATATACTATATTTTTGTATTAATTCATTTTCGAAATTATTTTTTAGAAAATATTTAGAAATTATTTTAATATTATTTCATTTGTAGAAATTATCTTGATATTATGTTTTCCTTGGTGAAGGTAAGAGAAATCTACTATAAAACTAAAATAATTGTTGGAAAAGTCACGAAATGGCATTAAAAATACAAGTCAAGGCAGTTATCAAAGATCTGCTGGGGTCTTAAGAACCCTCAAGGCCATAGAAAGGTTAATGAATCTTTGCTTTGCGACACAAATGAGTAGAAAGGCGTGTGGAAAACTTATATGACTCATGGTAATAGTAGCTTAGTTGTAAGTTTTGATATACGGACTATGTTAACTTTTGTGACATGTAGTATAAGCTGATGAAAACTCCGTAAATGGCTAAATATTTTCTGCTCGTCTTTATTTCTTTTAACTGACAAATCCATGGAATTTGGGAAATATGTGGACTCAAGCACGCAGTTTATTCTAAGTAAAAGATGCTCACTATGGTGGGCCTCAATTCCCAAATTATGAAAATACAACAACTTTCAATTTAGTTTAGGTGTTCGTAATATTTATTATACACTACCTACCAATAAGTAATTGGACACCTGTGATAGCAAAGGAAAACGAAGTTTATTCACCTTCAATAGTTGGTGGAGCCTCCACGAACGGCGATTACAGCTGCGACACTCCGGGGCATACTCTTAACCAGGCGTTGTAGGACGGGTAGCGGTATTTTCTTCCACTCGGCTTGGAGAAGACAGGTCAGTTCCTTCACCAATTTCGGACGGTGGGGGCACTCCTTAAGTCGACGCTCCAACTCGTCCCAGAGGTGCTCGATAGGGTTATGGTCCGGGCTATGCGCAGGCCAGTCCATTCGATCAACCCCATTGTCACCATACCAAGCCATGGTGGACCTCGCAACATGACAGGTGGCATTTCATCCTTAAAATAACATGGGTCCACCCCGTAAAACTGCCACAACGTAGGAAGCGCATGGTCATCCAAAATGGTGCAGTAGGTCTCGGCGTTGAGTCTACCAGGAATTGCGACCAAGGGTCCCGTGCCATACCAGGAGAAACATCCCCATAGCCTAATTCAACCGTCGCCGAACTTCACAGTTGGCACAATACATTCCGGCAGGAGGAGTTCTCCAGGCAGACGCCAAACCCAGACCCTGCCATCCGAACTATAGAGGGTGAACCTTGATTCGTCGCTCCAGAGAACCTGTTTCCACTGTTCAACGGTCCACTGTCGACGTTCTTTGCACCACGTTAGCCAAGCAGCGCTATTGGACTTGGTGATCAAAGGCTTGTGGGTGGCAGCACGTCCATGATAACCGAGTAGATAGGCTTCGTTACGGATGGTATTCATCGAAAGAACACTTCTGAATGCCTGTCGAAACCCCTCGCGGGTGTGGCCCATCGATTTGGTGCGGTTCTTTAGAATTTCTCTGGCCAGCACCCGTCGGTCTCTAACTCCCAGTTTTGTGGGTCTGCCGGGTCGGGGCACATTCCGACAGTCACCTCTCATCTTCCACTTACCAATCACGTTGGCCACTGTCGATTTTGGGTACTTCAACTTGCTGGATATGTCACGTATGGATCGGCCATTTCTGTGATACCCGACGATTACTGGACTGATGAGACGAGATTTACGTTGGTACATGCGGATGGCAGGATACGAGTACGGCGCAAAATATATGAAGCGATGAATTCTTCTTGCCAGCAGGGTACTCTTCAAGCTGGTGAGGGTGGTATTCTCGTCTGGGGACTCTTTACGTGGACTGAAGTGGGACCTCTGGTACGTGCGACATCGTCCCTCACAGGTGAACGTTACCGGTATATCCTGGACGACCATTTGATCCCGTTTGTGCGTCTTCAACATCCCACTGGGGACCTCATTCTGCAACAACACAATGCAGCCCCCGAATTGTATCCGAATGGTTGGATGAACATTTCACGGACGTGACCTCGCTTCCTTGACCAGCTAGGTCACCTGATCGAGCACATCTGGGATGCCGTCGAGAGAGATGTTCGAGGCTCTGACCCCCTCCATCAAATATTCGTGAACTGTGGGAGCTTGTTCAGGGATCGTGGATCCGTATGGCTTCCGAACGCTTCCGGTTTCAGCAGGTGCCTGATTGAGCAGCATGTCACATGCTGCTCAATCAGGCACCTGCTTATCTTACCTAAATAAACGTAATCCTGGGCAGCTCTCAAACTCCCGTTTGTTGACAACTGCAAACAGATTATTGATGCCCTATATGGCTACTGCAAATCCATCTTCAGGATTCAAGAAGATTGGGGAATACGTCAAGAAAATTTACACACCTTTATGGTTTACTTTTAAAACTAAACAAGGCCATCGACGATAGTGCAAAGCACTTATGTGAACTCGTTAAGGATCTAGATTCTTGCCAGAGAACTTTCCAGGCCGCCCCGGTGGCGCAGTGGTCTAAGTGATGGCCTCTGATCATTCGTCCGAGATGGGTCCGGGTTCGAATCCCGGTGAGGCATGGATGTTGTGTTTGCCTTACGGCACTGGCTCTCTCTCTTCCCTGGAACTAGTGACCCTAAATTAGGGACGGGCAATTGCTTATAGCCCATTGAGTTGCTCACGGTGGTCGTTAAACCTCCAATCCAAAAAAAAACTTTCTAGAGGTTATTGATCCAGTCATCGCTAGAAATGCGATCTTCGCTTCCCCTGAAAATCTGCTGTTACTATGCTTACAGCTGATAGAGCCGAAATTAGACAACTCGTAGTCCGGAGAATACCCAAGACGAGAGGGACTGTTAGTAAATCTCTACACAGCTTTGTTGTGCCTAAACTTAACTTTGAGGTCAATGACTACATAAACATTATCGACTGGTTTCACTGTTAAATTACACCACCACCAGTCTTGAGCAGAGTAAGCTCAGAGGAACTGATGAGTCTCGACGAAAAAGCCAACGGATGGGATTTCTCCCAATTTCTGTGTCACACGCAAGTTGTTGAGGGGATAGTGAAAGTAGTGACTGAGGCATCCGCTCGCGTGTGTGGGCACGACAACAGAGATGGATACACACGATCCACCCTACTGTCTAGAAAGATCATGTCACAATTTGATCACAAATCCGACTTCAACAAATTAATCTCAAGACGTCGTAAAACTGAATAATTATGAGACAATCATGAGACGTCGGAGACGAGTTTTAATCTGTAAACAATCATATACATTTCGCGTTTTTTATGTAAAATTTCGAAACTTTGAGCCTTTGGTCTGAGCCGAATAAATTAACTGATTGTAATTATACTTTGTACATTTGTTGTAGTTGGTTATTAAAACCTTTTCCGCGCTAGGGCATTTCGATCCGAGTAATTCAGGTATTTTCGACTGGCACTCTAAAAGTTCATGTTTTTCAAAACTTTGAGCCTCTGGTCAGAGCCAAAGATATTAAGCGATTCGAAAACAATTTCGGGCAATTATTAGTGGTGCTCACTTACAAGTTTTCCGCACTACGGCATTTCGATCAGAGAATTTCGGTTTTTTTCGATCCACCCTATTTCCCACAGTGCTTGACTTGAAAACCTAGTGGAGGCTGCTGAATTCTGTTGAGGAAGATAATAGGCATTTTTCAATGTGTCCGTCTTCCTTATGAACCAAAAAACAGAACTCTGAAACAACGTTCTCATCGGCGGAACGTAGCTGTTCTTGAACGGTGTTTCTCCCATACCTGTAGGAATCAGGTTTCCCGTTTCGTTGATGATGATTTCTGGGCCATTTTTTATTTACAACATTTCATTGGATGTGATATTGAGGATTTAAAAAGGAAGTGTCTACAAGTAGGATGCTAGAGAAGTTTCACTGTATGATCAAAAGCATCTGGACTCCGCATTTCAGTAGTGGATTTACCCTTGTATGTAACAGCCGTGACCCATACATGTATAAAAAGACGCACATTGTCTAGTAAACGCCATAGACAAGCATAAACAGTAGAAAGAGCCGTACGCCATAGATCAGTGACTTTCAACCAGGCACGGTCATAGGATACCATCTTAGCAACGACACAGTTTGAGACATTTCTGAAGCTACCCTGAACAGCTGTAAATGCACCGAGTTCCAAAATGCCTTTAGAAGCAAAGCCAACACAATAGCAATTCGTCGAGAACTGAAAAGAATGTATTTCCGTAGGCGAGCAGCAGTACACAAGTCTAACATCGGTTAGAGTGGTTTAAAGCACGGCGCTAGTAGACTCTGGAGCAATAAACACTCTTTCTGGACTGATGAATCATGCTTGTCCGACGGACGAGTGTGGGATACAGAGAATGCTAGGTGGACTCTGCTTGCCCTACTGTGTTGATCCATGTGTGAAGTTTGGTGGAGAAGGCGTCATACTATGGTGTTGTTTATCATAGTTGGACTGGGCTAGGTTCGGCCTATAGTTCCAGTGCCCAGTAATCTTAACACAGCGGCCTTTAGTTCTATTCTCCCATTATAGTGGCAACAGTTGGGCGAAGGCCCTTTCTTTTACCAACAGGATAATAGCCCGTCCACACAGCGAGATGCGTGCAGGAATGGTTTGATGAGGGAGATGGGTGTGGAGTAACTTAATTGGCCTGCGCAGAGCCCGATCTCAACCCCATGAACACACTGGAACGCCGACTGTGCGCCAGGCTGAACCTCCGACATCGATGACAGACTTGACTAACTCTCTTGTGGCAGATAGAAGGCAATTCTCGCAGCAACGTACCAGAATCTAGTGGAAGTCCTTTCCAAAAGAATGAAGACTGTGATAGCAGCAAAATGTAGAAGACCAACTCGAAATTAATGTCCATCCTATTACAGGAAATTTGTGGATAGGCAATTGTCCGGATACTTTTGATCAGATAGTGTATGAGGAAGCTACGTAGAGGATCGGTAGGGACAGGTAACCGTATTTGTAACTGGGGGTCCTATAGTCCGGAGGGATCGCCAATAACGCCTTCCCCTAGTAATGGCGGAAATTTTGATGTTAGGCAGCCAGGCTTAGATCGAACTTCCAACGATATGGTTGGATGCCTGCTGTTGTAATATAGAGGCTGTCCGCAGCTCTCTAAACTTTGCACCGCAGGTTGAAGGAATTTCCTTTACGACGTTTGGCTGGTTTTCGCTCACTGGTTGACCCTGTAAATTATATATCTCAATTCACAGCCACCTGCAGGCATCCTAAATTAATACTGAAATCCGCCACGTTACCCCACTGAGGTGTATCTTATCTTACGACCTGTCGATGCTTTATTATAATTTCAACTCAGCTAGGAGTGAATAACATCCATAATAAGTTCTCCAACAAGTTCCATTATACAAATTTGGAAGATGTTAATCCGTTTAGGTATAAATATGACATGGATGTTAAGTCAGTCCTGAAGCAGGAATCGAACCCGCGTCTTTCGGATAGCGCCCGAGTATGCTAACCACTAAATAACCCAGGATGACAAAGTTTGAAGTATCCTATTAATTTTAATATAACCATCACAGACTTAACTAAGCATGCGTGCCCTATTTACACCAATAAACGGATTCACATCTTCCAAATTTGTATTGTACAATGGTGTTATCCCGTATTTCATTCACTGTAGTCCTCTTCATGTTCAGTAGGGCTCTCATCAACGGGCTATGGCGTACACTGATTGTTTAAGTGTTGTACAGTCATTGTCATCGCTGGACTGTAGTGGCCACCCTTTTCTTTTTAACGTACGAAGGCTTCTCCGTTCTTTGCTCGAGGCCGGTGTCCAGATACAATTCTGCTGGATTCCTGGGCATGTTGGAATTCCAGATAACGAGTGCGCTGATGTGGCTGCATGATCTGCTTCCTCTTTTGTTGTCATACCCTTGCCACTATTTCATCGTGTTTTACGCTTTTCTGTTCATGATCATATCACGCGAACGTGGTAGGGTCTGTTTGATCAACAGGTGAAAAATAAACTTCAGGGTATCAAACCATTTCTTGGAGTCTGGAGGTCCTCATATCGCCGGAACTGTAGGGCGGAAGTTGTTCGTGCGCGTCTGCGCATTCGGTATTGTCGTTTCACCCACCGCATCTTGCTGTGTGGCGACACTGCGCCGATGTGTCAGACGTGCAATTGCAGACTCACTGTCACTCATATTCTTTGTACTTGTGTTCGTTTTCGTGACGTTCATTTTCACTTACTAGGGGCTGCGCCTGTAGGCTCGCTACGCTCGTTTCCAGAGTAGCGCTCGGGCCCTGCAGCCCGATTTCCAAGTATATCACATGAAATAAAAACTGGAAAATTCATATAAATTTCAATTTTTATTGCATGTCTAAGCAAATAAGATTAGTTATTCCGAAATTTCAGAGTTTGTTTTTACTGTCGTTAATTTTTGGAAGGTCGGACTTTTGTCATTTGAACTTATGGCACTTACTAAATTTACCAAGAAAAACAAAAGCGGTCCAAAAAGCATTTCCGTAAACCGTTATGCTAAACCGTTAAGGTGGACATCAAATAATTTTGCTTCCTGTACTTCCAATGGAAAAACTTTTGTACACATTTCCTTCACAAATACTGTGTTCCCAAGGATGAAAACTTGAAGATCGATTAAAATAACTTCATATTATAACTTGGAATGCTTAATATTTTCTCAAACATAATCATAATTATATAAAAAATCAATAACTTTTCCTTTGATGGTGTTGGAACCAGATAAAAGATGGTGCGACCTGTACTTTGATGACGTCAGTAGACAAATGTTGGACTGCATAATTATGGTTATGTTTTAGAAAATATTAAGTATTCCAAGTTATAAAATGAAGCTATTTTAATCGATGTTTAAATTTTCATCCTTGGGAACGCATTCATTGTGAAGAAAATGTGTACAGAAGTTTTTCCATTGGATGTATAGGAAGCAAAATTACAAGACGTCCACCTTAAACAACTGAGATAGCTTTACCAACAAAACATATGAATAACAAATTCTCTGCGTCACCATGGCAGCAGGTCACGAGACCAGAACGTTCCTCTGTGGTTATCGGGAAGACAGACAAGCCGTTTGTTTCTTTCCTTTGCGTCTTTAAAAATGCTTAAAAATCAGAAAATGAATGTTTCTTAATTTTTTTTTTTTCGTTTTGTAAAAAAGGGACAATAGTTGTAAGTTTATGCTGTAAAAATTGCAATGCCTTTTAATTTATACTTTGCCATGTATCCGTTTTTTTAAATCGATCCCATCGCGAAATAGAGAATTTTGTGAAATTTATAAATTTAATTTCTCGTAAACTGAATCGAAATTCAAATAAAGGGTAACGAGGTGCTAAAAGTTCGGTCATGGCACTACATGCCTACAAAGTTTCGTGGTTTTGTTGCTGTTAGTGTGTCCGGAACGCGACCTTATAGCACTGTTTTGCTTACTTTAATTTTGAAATACAATAGCTCTTGAAGTTTCACTAGAATTGAGAAACGGTTTATTTCAGCGTGTTCTCCAAACAATTCTCTACAAACGATGTAAATTTCATATTTTTGTGTTCAATACGTTTTGCGTTGCGAGCTAGGAAAGCAAGAGTGTCGCGAAATTTCTAAAACAGCGGGATTTACTTTTTTTTTTAGAATAGAGAGATTTCATTCTCATCTGTTGAACGAGGACGCCGCTATGCTGCAGTGGCTCCTAGATGACCACTGCGATAGATTCGCTATCTTTTCATTTTTTTTTAAATTGACTTTTTTAAACGCATCTAGTTTTTACACTTTTCTTCATTCTCATTTTTCACTTTTACCGAATCAGCCTGATTTTAAGCATTATACCAGGTTTTCACTACTGTTTGTTTGATCATCTTGTATCTGGCGCTCTTTGGGCAAACATAGCCCTTGCGCCATAAAATCCACCAACCAACCAACTAATTACTAATTAATACAGAAAAGGGACGTGGACCAGGAACATCAAACAGAAGTCATCGCTCTTTCCACGTTTTTATAAGTATGACACGGTAAAATGCTCATCGGCCGCTACCGGAAACGAACCCAGGGTCTTCCAATTACGCGAAACATAATGGAACTAATCACTGTAGTTTCATTATCTTTCACCAAGACAAATAGAGGTGTCTCTGAACAAATTTCAATTTTGGCACTTCAATAGCAAATCATTTGCGTATTGTCACGAGTCTAAAACCGTCGTCATGTTGCTAGTCCGCTTTTATCTTCATATCTTTCTTTTGAGGTGGTGCATCTTTTAGTGGACTTTCCAGTTCGTATATTATTTAATGCAAGTTTGATTATACGCGAATGAATCTAAGAACGCTTATCCACTTTAATATTATGAACATTTCTGATTATGAAAATGAGTTAATAATTATTATTCAAGAGCTGGCAGCACTACATGTGCTGAAACATCATTTCAAACATGGCTTCTCTTCTCTACAATCAGCTGCCTCTGTGTCTGGGTGGTCAAGCACGCTGGCTTCTGGGTAATTAGGCTCAGTCTCGAGTCTCATATGATATACGTATGAATTGTGAGTTTGTACTACCACGATAGTCCTGTCACTGGCCTGAATCCAGTGGCCATAAATTATGAACGTGTATAGATCCTCACAGATAGTTGTTATACCCTGAGAAAAAAAGAAGAAAAAACGGAATTGGTTTTGGAATTTTGTGGTCCATCAGACATTACAGCAAAAGAGACTTTATGGCAAGAACAAAACTGTTGAATTTAATTCTTAAATTGGATGTGTAGTTAAATAGTTAATATCAACACTCCAATCGGTTCGCTACGCAGTAGAAAGATACATGTTTTTCGCTAGACCTTATTACCTTTATTCAAGACAGAAGAGTGTGTGCTTAACAATAGCAGAACAAAGAGCACTTCATACTAGTGATAATAAAACCATATACCGACCTGAATTGTATGCAAATACAAAAAAAAAAAATACAAAAAAAAATACAAAAAAAAATTAATTATAATACAAAGGGTGATACGTAGACATAGTGATATCCAACTTGAGCTTATATGTTCACAACAATAGATGCTCCACGATAACGCATTTCTTACTGACGCCATGTTTGTTGAAGAAGAACACTTCAGTCTTACAGCATAATTGCCCAGCTGTTTGACAAAACACTTACTTAATAATAGGAAACTACACATCCTTGAAATAGTGTTGCGTAACTGAGTCTAATAATCGGGAACATTACATTTAATAAAGTTGCTTCCTTTATTCCGGAGCAGTTAATTCTATTAATGAACAACACACACCGACATCATCGAACACTCGACATTCGCAAGCGTTGACCGGAGCACAAAGAGAGTAGTTTTCTTCACCGCTCTGACAGCAGAGCTGGTGAAAGACCCGGATGTGTGGTTTCAAGATACACACTGTGTTCCTCTCGACGACGGGTGAATAACAGCTCCATCTGTTATGCAGTGATGTCGCAATCCATTTGGAGCGGCTGCAAATCTTCTCTAACGATTTGCGTACTTTTGTTTTCATTTATTTAGCGCTTAGAGGCTATAATTCCAATACAAATCACACAACGCATCATTTTTTTCCTCTGTGGGATGGAGAAGTTGCGTTGTTCTAAATTGTGTGACATGACGTGAAGCTATCAGTAACATTATTTTAAATACACCAGACTGTAAATACTGAAGAAACGCATATAGCGTATTAAATCAGTTTATTTTTGTAGTGTAATAAGTACAAAGATTCGCCAAGCTTTCGCACTCCACTGGGAGGTTTTTTCAAGGCAATGGTTGACAAAAAGATGTCTACCAATGAAAATATGTCTGCCATTGCCTTGAAAAAATCCTTCCAGTGGAACCCGAAAGCTTGGTGAATTTTTGTGATTCTTACACCACAAAAATAGACGGATTTAATACGCTATATGAGTTTTTTGAGTATTAAGTGAAGCGTCGTCTCTTCTTTCACCTTCTGGAAACTTTACTGAAGATTGACGCTGTTTTTCTTTTTAAATTCTAAAATGCTGGTTAAAATGAAAATATCACCAAAGAGGTTGCGTTTACTTTTAAACTTTGTCATAAATGTAATACAAAATCTTAAGGGTTATTCGAAGGAAGTGCTATGCGGGACATGTTGAAGCCCTTTTCTTTGTACCTACACAAAATTCGTTTGTTTACCCAAAATAATTTTTACAGCTCCGGAAATCGTATACTTCCCATACAGCACAAAATGTTTCCGATATGTATCAATAAAGTTACAATCTCTCATTTTCGTTCAACTTTAAGAGATATCTTACAATTACGTTTCAGCAACATCTATTTTGGAACATAACTCTTTGTGCATTAATTACGGTTACGTTAAAAATAGCATTCATCGATACTACTGTTTTATAGTTTTCATTGTACATAATTGCTACATTGATGTTACATTCTGGCGATATTTAAGATTTTCGGTTTCGCAACGATGTGGACGCGCATGCGCATTTATGCCATTTCACCGAAGCACTCTCGTAATCGTATATCCACGTGCTACTGGGATATTCTTTGGTGATATTGTCGTACTCGAGTTAGCTAGTTAGTTGATTTAATATTTCAACCTAACTCTTTTTTTTTTTTTGTGATTCAAGATCATCTTAAAGTAAGTAATGGTTTTGATTATTATAATTTTTTAATTCCAAAAAGCATTTTATAAAATCTAAGTAGATGACTGTGTTGTTGTATTAGTATACTGTACCAGCATGTTTTTGTTTTAATTGAAGCTGAGAAATTTCATATTGGTAGGTATTTAGAGAAATGACGAATTTGGTTTTTTTTTCTTTTTTTCGCTGAAATATAGTCTGGTGTAAGAGAAATTCGACACCCTTATTTGGGACCGATATTTCTTTCTTTTGTTATCAATATATAAACACCGCCACTGTTCCCAATTGACAGCGGACTGCGTTGAACCTGTGAAAACGTAAACAACTCGTAATACGACTGTTGTTGCTTTTGAAACAGATGTCGAGTGTAATACTTTTTATTGTGATTTTACAAAGTTTATTAAAACTATAATGTTCAACGTAGTAAATACGTAACAGTAATATGATGGTGTAATAAATATCTTTCAAATACGTAAGAGTAACATAAAGTTGGTATGTTGAAGTTACCAACACCTTTCACTGTAACGTATAGGTTATTTTTTAAAGTTATGTAACGTTTAAGGACATTTTGACGTACCCGTAAGATTTCTGAAACATTACTGTTGCATTGCACAACGTACCTGAAACGTCTCAATGTTTCAGCGCTACGTACTTGTAACATATACGAAATATTCTGTTCTGTGTGGGTTGATAAAGATCACAAATAATTTGCAAATCGCCGCATTTTTTTACTTCCCGAAGACCAAAAAGTGAAGTTACATTCCTAGATGGAAACCATTTGCGAAGTAAAGAGCATTGATTTTGTACACAATGTATTATTTTTTTCTGAAGCGTAGAGACTCTGCATGTGTTTGGAGGAATGTCAGCACATCAAATTTGATTCACCAGAACATCGCTACACTTCTCAACTTAAAACACCCCTCGGCGGCTTTTTTCGTAATGCTTTCGTAGAAACTGAATTCCGTGTCTTGAAATGACAAAACCAGTGAAACATATTTTGCGGCGTAGCTACCGTCTTCCTTACACGATGTCATTCCTTAAGCTTCCTTCTTTGACATTCTCCCTACTCCATTATTTTCCACTCCGAGATTTCTTTCACAGAGTGGATATCAAGCTGAAGAAATCATAATGGAAATCGACGCTATATGTAAGAACATTTCGATAGAATAAGAAACAAAACTGCGCTGACGTTGCTTTTTTGCAAAATAATTCGCACGGAACCTTTCATTCGTAAGCTCTAGATGTTATTTATTGGCCAAAGTAAGATCCGTGAACTGCAACGAATTTCTGCCATCGACTTAACCAATATTTATATCACCAAGTGGGTCATATACATAAATATTGAAACGTGTGACGAAAGATTGCCTATGTGGCTTGAGAGGCATTGATTTTCGATAGATGTGGCGAAACAGGAGCATCTTCATAATCAAAATTTTATGTCGCACTCTACTTGGGTTTGTATCTGATAAGAATGCCAAGCAACAGTGATCCCTTATTACAATTCTTAGGAAAAGAGTGAGACAACGTCTTATAAACCTTAAATCAAAAGAAACCGAGTCGACCCTATATTTAAAAAAACCCTTGCAATCTATAATGAACGATCATGGGGAAAATTCCCGTACATGTCTGTTGACACAGGGCATCAGATATCAATCGTCTTTTATTGTTTTACTACCAGCGCTTCGATATTCATCTGGCAAACCCTGGCATCCCAGAGAAGAGGGGTCCAAGGACAAAGTGCGTCTGGGGCAGATTTCATAGGGAGCCACCCACCTATTCGCGTTCCTACACTCGAGGAGTCTGCGAAAAACTCCCTGAAAAACCGCAGACTGGGGACCGGCAGGACGGGGTTCCAATCCCCGTCAGAAACGTGCGCCTCCCATAATGCGGCCAGCGACTTTTTGAAATCTATGATTATGAATAAAAGCCTCTCGTATCAAATACTCAGTACTACTATACATCGGGTACACCATTGAAACCTTGAAATCACCCTGTTGATGTTTTATCGTGCATGAAATCAAAAGTGACCAACCCTACAGCTACGGAAATCATCTTCCTGCTGCAGCTTTATCTCCTGAACTCGACTCTTTGTAATTCGAATGGTGTTAAGTTTGGGAAAAAGATGCGCAAGGTGTCATCCTGACGTAATTTTAGTCTTTATGTTTAACAAAACCAGATATTACAAAGGCCGTTCCATAAAAATTGAGAGTAATTTTGTTTGAGTAGGCAACAGTGCGAAAAGGAAAAATAACCATGCAGACGATTAACTGAATTAAGGAAGTATCTATGGTAACAGTTATTAGCCGTGGCAGACGATTCTGGTTTTGTTATTGAGCAGTTGTTTCAGGTACGTCTGCATTTCGCCATACAGCTATGGAGGTAAGTGATTCAGAGTTAGGAAGTGAAATGCGTTGTGCGAAATAATTTTGCTACTGTTTGGGTAAAACGGCTCCAGAAACAATTGATTTAATGAAAAAGCTTACAAAGATAAATGTTTGGGTGAGTCAACGATTTTTAGATGCCACCATGATTTCAAAAGAGGACGTTTGTCGGCAAAAGTCGCTCCTAGGCCTGGTCGGCCTGAAAGTGTTGTTAGGGAACGTATTGTTAACACGTTTTGGACAATCCTACAAGAAGATCGACGAATGACGTGCGAAGACATAGCGGCGTCAACTAATATTTCAAAAACGTTGGCATTCCGCATTTTAGGCCACAAATTACTGCTGCATCGTGTGTGTTCCAGATGGGTACCTCATCACCTGACGAGAGAACAATTGTTAGCCAGAGTTCAGGTGTGTCGTGAGTGGAAACAAATGATTGAAAAGGATCCAAAGCGAATAAAAGGCAAAGCAATGTTTTGATTTTGTGCGACGTGTCATCACTCTTTAAGTGGCCAGGAATAAAGATTATTATTTATTCAGTGATAAATGGGTGACGATGAAACTCCCTGTGTGACGTTCTGTAACAGTTCGTTTCAGTATTACCTGCCACCCTTTCTTTGTTTCCTTAAGTTCGAAAGTATGGATCTTATTAATTTTCGAAGAACTCTGAACCACCTTTCATCAATAATGATTTTAGAATGCTACCTCTCCCCCTGCAGTTGACCTCGACTAACTGTAGGTTATCCACATGCGTGAAAATAAAAAAAATGCGGTTTCTTAAAAGAGAAAAATGCGGTTTGTCCAGATCTAAGCTTTTCAAATGACTGGCGGACTCCATAAGGCTTAAGAACTTCGATCGGTTGATGCAGCATTCATAATTAATTTTCTTAGTTTGTTAACAATCACTGCAGTGTATAGACCTCTCCCAGTCTTTTCCAACTTCCTCGATCCTTAGCGTCAGTCCACCATTTAGCGCCTCTAAATTTCTGAAGGTCCTCTCTCCATCTTATTCTCTAGCGCCCTCTTCGCCTCCTTTCATCTCTCGGTTGCCATTCTGTTATTTAATCGTGTCCATCTTTCAATCTTCCAACATGTCCAGCCCATCTTCACTTTAATTCTTTTTATTATTCTTATAATATCTGTTATTCATGTTCTTTATCTTAAAATTTCATTTCTGACTCTATCCGTTCTTATTCCTCACATTCTTCTCTCCAACTTTCTTACCGATACTCTGCTGTATTTTTTATACATTGTCGCTCTGTGATACTCTACGTTTCACTTCCATAAGTAAACATGGGGTTAATACATACATTGAAGATTTCTTTTTTAAACGCAATGGAAGATCACAGGTATTATCACCTTTAAGTAACCAAACGGCTCTAATACCCTGGGTAATTCTTCTATTGACTTTTCTTTCATTAAAATTGATTACTTGACCTAAATGCATATATTCTTCTGCTTTTTTGCGCTTTTCAACCGTAGGTTGAAGAAGCGTATATGCTCCAGCTTTGTCCGTCTGTCAGCATGATAACTGTCGTAAAAATGGATCGATTTCGATAAACGTTTAGTATGTGGTAGGGGACAACCTGGGAACAAACCCCATTGAAAATGAGCAAAATGGGGTCAAAGGTCAGGACATAGGAGCGGGATCCATTCCATTGCCCTTAAGCATCATAACTTACGTAAAAATGCTTCGATTGCAACAAAACATTATCATGTTGTTTCGGAGGTACACTGAACCGGTTCTGTTGAACATCACGAAATGGGGTCAAAGGTCAGTGCACAGGAGCGAGATTTATTCCCCAGCAATTGTACTCATAACTTGACTAAAAATGCTTCTATTGCGACAAAACTTTAGTATGTTGTTTCGGGGGTATGCTGAACCAATGATGTTTAACATAATCGAAATGGGTCAAAGATCAGGGAACAGGAGTGAGATTTATTCCACAGCCATTATCCTCATAACTTGAGTAATTATTTCTGGTATGTTGGAAAGCGTATCGTAATCAATGCATTTCATGATTTTACTAACTTGTTCAATTTCTTTTCCTGCTATCAAAATCTCTTCTGCATTGTTCGTATATTTAATTTTTGCTGGGTTCATTGTCAGACCTTTTTTAAGACTTCCCATCCATAAATCCTTTATCACATATTTGCATTTTTCTATTGCTAGTTGCGATGATGACAATGTCATCCGCAAATCTTAAGTGATTTAGGCACCTCCCGTTTATGTTTATTCCCTTTTTTTCCCCAGTCTAATTTCTAAAAATATCTTCTAATACACAATTAAATAATTTTGGAGATAATGAATCTTCTTGTCTAACTCCTCTTTGTAACTTGAAAACCCGGCGTAGGTTCCGTAACTTTATTGTTGCTTTAGCCTTGCTATATATTTTATTTATTAAACTGAACGTAGTGTCTTCCCAATGATTTTGTTTTTTTTGAAGAACTCGTTTTTTTTTTACTTATAGAATCAAAAGCTTTTGTGTAGTCTACAAAAATTAAGTGAACTTCTTTCTGATATTTATTTGTTTTGTTTTTTCTATTAATTTATTAATTGTATCTATGTGGTCCATTGTAGAATGCTGTGAAGCTCTAAAATTCGTGAAAAGCTGGTCAATGCAATCTTAGTGTGCGAACCTCTAAAATTTCTTTGCCGCCCCGGTGGCGCAGTAGTCTAAGGCGTTGGCCTCTGATCATTTGTCCGTAAGGGGCCCGGGTTCGAATCCCGGTGAGGCATGGATGTTGTGTTTGTCTTACGGCACTGGCTCTCTCCCTTCCCTGGAACCAGTGACCCTAAATTAGGGACGGGCGACTGCTTATAGCCCATTGAGTTGCTCACGGTGGTCGTTAAACCTCCAATCAAAAAAAAAAATTCTTTAACTTATATTTGTTTTTCTACACAATCAGAATGAAAGGGTAGTTTATTTTGCAACCATTTAGTGCATTACGTGATTATCAAATTTTGATATCCGTTTAATGGTAAGGATAAGTACTGCTTGCTCCATACAGAAAGCACGTGACCTCCTACGAAGCCGCTCTAGTAGTCTAGGGGTCTGACATGAGTGCGCTGCAAAAAAAAAAAAAATTACCACGACGAGCCTAGTGTTCATTTTTTTTTTTGCCAGCATGTCTTAAGAACAAACACTCGGCCGCCTCGGTAGCATAGTGGTCTAAGCGCCGGCTTCTGCCTGATCAGTCGCATTTTTTCGAGCTGCTGCCAGAATTGGAAGTTTTGTGTGCACTTTGTGTTTTTTTTTTTTTTGCATTTGTTCTTTGAAAGTTCGTGTGTTGTTATTACCTGTGTTCCTTCCTCGCAAGTAGGGAGGCGTACAAGCTGTACGTGCTTATTTTTTCGTTTTTTGCCTGTTCTTGAGTGTTGCAAGCTGCAACGCTCGAGCCGCGAGGGTTAGTAGCTGGGCTGGCTACTACCTCCACCAGCATGAGTGCCATATACCCGTCTATATCTCCTTCCTCTGCGCTTTCTTCGTCGTCTGTATCTTCCGTGACCACCATGAATGGTGTTCAGTCAAATAGTGTTGTGGTTTCGTCGCCAACTGTACCGCTGGTTACAAATGTGCCGGAGCCTGGGTCAGAGGTACCCAGCTCTTCTATTCCTGTGTCTCGTTCGTTCGCCGCGGCTGTGAGTGCGACTTCTACTTTACAAAGTGCTTCTGTGTCTTCGCGACCAGAGTTTACACGTGTTGCTTCCGCTTTAAGGATAACATTACCACTCGACTCTCCTCAAGGTAAGGAACTTTCGTCTGCCTTACTTTTAAGTGTATTTGTTCCTGCTCTGCGCGACACCCCCTCCCCCAATATTTAAATGCTATTTCTAAAGTTGTACCCGGAGAAAGCATTATGTCTATTATCCGCTTGGGAGGGGGTGTTGTCGTGCACTTCACTCATCAACAGGCGGTGGACAAAATCCTGGCTTTTGGCTTGGACATTGGTTCCGTACATCTCCAACCAGTTGCAGCAGCTCAAAGACCAGTGACTGTCACCTTGTCTCCAGTACCCACAGCTGTGCCTGACTCGGTATTAATTGATGCCCTTAGCACCATGGGGCGAGTGGTTGGTACCACAAAGTACCTCCCAGCTGCTGCTCGCGACTCCCCCTGAAACATGTTCAGGGCGGTCGTCGTCAATACCGAGTCATCTTTCCAACCCCACAAGCAATAGTTAACCGGCCAACCACCCTGGAACTCATAACTGAAACCCGGACCTACATTTTCAATCTGTTTCCTGGCGTCCAGTGCTTCCGGTGCAAGGGTGAAGGTCACCTTGCATCGGCATACCCACATTCCACAGCTGCTACTGTTCCAACTCAATCACTTGATGCTGCTGTTCCAGCGGAGACTCTGCCCACCGTTCCGGATTCTGCCCCCACCCTCCTCACTCAATCTGTTCCAGCTGCCGTTCCTGGTTCCGTCGTATCACCTCCAGTGGTCCGTGTTGCTTCGGCATCCACTGACCTGCAGGAATTTCCACCGTTGCCAGCGTCTGAAGGGGCCTCCACCCCCAAGGTTCCGCGGACCAAGAGGCAAAACTCCCCTGGCTCAGCGAACCGTCGTGCGAGTTCCTCGGACAGCCAAAAATCCAGGAAGACGGCTACATCCTCGTCACCTTCACCTGGACCGGCTCCTGCTACTTCTTCAGTTTCCATCTACAACCGTTTTTCCTGTTTGCCGAACGATGATTCCATGGACGTTACCGATCCCGATTCTGAAGAAACTTTATTTGCTGAATCTGATGACGACTCTCCTGCCCCCTCTCTGGTTGACATCACCTCTATGTTTGCTGACATTGAGGTGCCCTTAACTCCCCTCTCATTCACAGATCTGTATGCCTTGATTGCTCGCCCCAGGCGGGCGAAATTGATTACTCTCCCTTGTATAGCGAGTAAACTCTCTCACCTTCCGGAGATGCTAACCCAACTGACGTTCCTGCATGAGTTCTTATTAAATGTTGATCTACCATCCGGGACAGAGCAGTATGCTCGCCGGTTGGCGTATTTACTTAAAGTTTTGAAGGCAGAACTGGAAGGTTGGATGCAGCCGCCCCAGTGATGCCTTCCCTAAATGTGCTCTGCTTTAACTGTAGAGGCCTTGCATCTTCAGCCGCGAATGCTTTGGTCTTCGAGGACGTTCGTTTCCTGAGGACAGATATCCTCCTCTTCCAGGAGACGAACTGTTCCTTGGCGACCGGGTATTCCTGCTGGAGACGCTGGCCCTACGCTTTTTATCACAACTACCGGACGCACATTGGGTCCGGTACAGCGATTGCATTCCGTACTCGGTTTCATTCTCTTCTTTCAGATATCGTTGAGTCACAGAGTCTGCTGGGCTCCTTTCAAGGTATCTCCTTTAGTTATCTTTCCCGTCGTTTTCATGTTTTCAATTTGCATATGCCACAATCATCGGTTGATGCTGATGCTCTTCTTTCGCATTTGATTTCCCTTCTTTCCCAAATTCCTCCTTCTGAAATCGTTCTTATTGGTGGTGACTTCAACTGCACTCTCCAACCGGGTCTTGACCGTGATGGTTCCGGGGAGAGTCGCCTTAACCTTTCCTCCCAACTGTCTCAACTAGTTAGTAATTTTTGTCTCATTGACGCATTTCGTACCATCCACCCTCTGTCCCGTGAATTCACATGGTTTCCTCCGGCCGCCTTAGCGCATGCTGCGGCTCGTCTCGACCGGTTTTATGTTTCTAGTTTCCTCCAATCTTCCCTTGTTGAAGTAACCCATCATCCTTCTGTTTCCTCTGACCATCGTCCTGTTCTTCTGGAAATATTTTTGTCCTCTTTCTCTGTCCCCCCCTCCCCGGTTTGGTCTCTCGTTGATTTTCTCCTTTCCGATCCCACTTTTCAGGCCGAAATTCGTTCGATTATTTCTTCATCCATTTCTGAACTTCCTCTCACGGTTGACCCAGCAGCTCTGTGGCTTTCCACCAAACTTTCTATACTATCGTTTGCACGTCAGTTCTCTTTTTCGTCCCGTTTTCACCGCTTTCATGATTTAACTACTCTTCACCGTAAACTACAGTTCCTTTCTCCTTTAGATCCATCGTTTGCAGCTCTTCAATCACAACTTCATAGCATTCTATCTTCCTTTGCTTCTTCGTCTCTTACCCGGTTAAAGTTTTCCAAGTTACATTTTCATGATGACCCGTTTCAACACCTTCGACATCTTGAATCCCACCGTACTCTGAGTTCCAACATTTCTTTTCTCTCGCTTCCAGACGGCTCAACTGTTTCTGATCCAGTGCAGATCTGTGATCGAACTTTTCAGTACTTCACTGATCGGTTTCGATTGCGGGTCCTGCCTCCTGCAGAGAATTATCCATTATTATCACATCTTCCTCAGGTCCCGTCTTTTTCCCCCTCCTTGGTTTCACCGATCTCTCCCTCGGAGGTTCGTTTTGCCATTTCTAGTCTGAATGACCGCTCCGCCCCTGGGGCTGACGGTCTTCCACTTTCTTTTTACAAAACCTTTCTTCCTGCTCTGCTTCCTTTTCTCGTTGCTTGTTTCAACTCGATCTTTTCTTCTTCGACTTTCGTTTCTTCTGACTTTGCTTTTGCTCTTCTCCGCCTAATTCCTAAAACTGGTAATCTTGGTCTTCTATCTAACTGGCGCCCCATCTCGATTCTTAACATCGACTATAAGATCTTTGCAAAAATTCTGGCCCTTCGCCTTAACCCTGTTCTACAATTTATTATTCATCCTGACCAAACTTATACGATCCCTTCCCGCTCGATTGCAACTAACATCACTACCATCCGTGATTTACACTCTCTTGCTTCCCGTCTTTCTGAACCTATCGCTATTTTTAACCTTGATCAGAAACAAGCATTCGATTCTGTCCATCATTCTTATATTTTCTCTGTTCTTCGTCACTTTGGCTTTCCTTCCCTTTTCTGTCAGGCACTTTCCAATCTATATTCCCATTCTTCCTTTCGTGTTCGGACCTCTTCTTTTATGACGGCTGCTATTCCTTTTGCAAGCGGTATCCGGCAGGGTTGTCCCCTGTCGGGTCAACTGTTTGCCCTCACGTTTGAACCACTTCTTATTTCCCTTCGATCTCGTTTGCTGGCAGGCATTCCGCGTGGTGTGGCCTCCACACGGCACCATCGCGTAGTTTTGTCGGCCTATGCGGACGACCTTACTCTTTTTTTACGTTCCCAACAGGCTTTTGGTGTTGTTTTGTCTACCTATACTGAGAATGCTTCAATTTCAGGTGCGGCCCTTAATACCTCTAAATCTGTTGGCTTGTGGGCTGGCTCGTGGTCGTCCCGCGGCGACCGCCCTTGGGGTGCCCGGTGGTCGACCACGGTCATCAAACTTCTTGAAGTGTTCATCGGGAACCCGGTGGCGGTTGCTGCCGCCACTTGGTCCATTTTGGTGCAGGACATGAATCGACGCCTTGCCCCTTTTCGCCGTTTGAAACCGTTTCTTTCTTTTTTTAGCAGGTCGCATCTTCTTTCCGCTTTTCTTCTTCCGGCCCTTTCTCATACTTGGTTTGCTCATTTCCCTCCTCCCCTCTTTCTTCGTCACGTTCAATGTCTTTTTACAAATTTTATATGGGATGTCGTACATTGGGTTCATCGATCCACGCTTGTCCTTCCGGTTTCTTTTGGTGGTCTTGCCCTTCCGGATTTGTCCCTTAAATCGAACGCTTTCCATCTCCAACATTTTTTGAGGATTTTTTCCTTCCTTGCGGTTCTTTGATTACTATAATTGACACTTTGCTCTTTCCACGAAGTCCTTTTCTTTCTCTGGCTACTTTTATCAGCACGGACCTCTTTCCACTCATTCCCAATCACTTTCCCGCTACTTACCGTACCGTTTTCTCCCTCTGGCACTCCTTATGTCCAGTCCGCCTCCCCCCGCTTCGACTAACGATCTCCTAGCGGAACCGCTTTTCTTCTCCTCTATTGGCCTCATTCAGTCTTCCGCCCCGTCGCTCAGTCTTCCCTTTCTTCTCTACTTAAACGATTCTCCATTTTTACCCCATCACGTTACAGCCAAGCTTCTTTATTCGCATTTTCTTACCAATTTCACAGCTCCATTCGCAATTCCTTCTGTTTCAGCTACAGATCTTCCAGGTACATGGAGTGATCCATCGACTTCCCTGGCTTCCCCGAAAGCCAGGGACATTCATTGGCTGCACCTACACCGTCGGTTGCTCACTCCGCGTACCCTTCATCGTTTTCGTCATTTGGCTTCCCCGCTTTGCTTCTTTTGTTCTACACTTGGTGATGTGTCACATTCCTATGATTCTTGTCTGGTGTTGCAGCCCTTGTTTTCGATTATGTTTTCCCTTCTTTCCAAAGTTTGCCCTTGTCCTCATACAATGTTCCATTTTTATTTCCTCAGACGCCATTCTCCCCCTGTAGATGTCCACAGTTCTGTTTGTGCATTCATCATTCTCCAAGCGAAGTTGACGATTTATTTGTTTTACCACTCAAGCGTGGATCGAGCTTCTCTCCGGCGTTATCATCCGGCCCGGGTGTTTTTGTGCAGGAGGTACCGATCATCCATCGGATCGGTCCTCCAACTTGAGTATGACATGGCGCGGGTTCGGCAGGATGTGACTGCCTTTTTCTCTCTCTGGTCTCCATATTTGTCATGGTTTGATGTTTCTGCAGGCATTATTGCTCTCCTCCCGTAGCCAGAGTTTATTATATTTATATATTTTTTTTATTGGTGTTTGTTTTGTTTAGTGCATAACTTTTGTACATACCGTAGATCTGTGTCAGTGGGTTAGTGTCTCCTTTAGTTTATCTTCTTGTTGCTTTCCGTGCACACACATTCCCGTTAATTTGTTGTCGGTAGCGTTTACTGACTTTTTCTTTTCTTTTATTTTATTTTTCGTCGGCCTCAAGCTGTTGGTCGACAAACTTTTTTGTGTGCCGGCTAAGCGTTTTGGTATTTTCTGTTTATTGTTTACTGTTACCAAAGTGTTTTATGTTGTTTTGTTGATATTGATTGCACTTTTGCTGTGGCGTGCACATTGTCTGTTGTGTTTTTGTTTTGTTTTTTGTTGCTCATGTGTCTGCTTTTTTTCTAGTTTGCTTTTGGTGTCGTTCACCTATTTTATATTTATTACTCGTCGGTTTCACACAGTTTACTGTCGCACGGTTTTGTGTTTAATGTTGTGGTTGTTTTTATTTTTTTTGTTTTAATTTTTTTCTTACTGAACGGGTACTGCTGGCGTGTGGTACCGAAGGGGTTTTTTTGTGTGTGTGTTGGTTCTGAACCTTACCGACGTGTTTCTTGTTTTTGTCTTGTGTAGTTAGTGTTTATTTTTGTGGTTAGTGCAGTGCATACAGTGCGTATTCGCTGTTTCAACCCGAATTTATTTGGTGGTGATGCTTGTTTGCAAGTTTAACCCCTGTGTTCTTTTTCACAAAGTTTTCATGGTGTTATTTCTGTATTGTGCATTCTTTGTTGTGTTCATGGTGCTATTTGTGTATTGTGCATTGTGTGTTGTTTTCTTGGTGTTATTTGAATATAGTGTGTTGTGTTAATGGTACGGGGTGTTAGTTTCTAGTGGTTGTTTTTTTCTCTGTGTTACTGTCGGTCTTAGTGACCGAGATACGCTTTTAATGTAAATTTTTGTTGTTCGTCGGCTTACAGCCATTTGTCAACGCATTTCTCCGAACTCCCAGGAGTTGTTTTTTTTTTCCGGCTGCAGCTTGTTGCCGGACCGTGTTTTTTTCCCTATTACAGTTTCGACAAACTCGGCTGACTTTTCTTTACCGCCTTGCTTCATTAGTGGTCTGTCCTGTATGTATTGTTTGTTGTGCAACTGTTTTCTTGGCGTGTGTTATTCTTCAACTTGCTCTGATGTCGTCTGCTTCTTCCTGTAGAGTACTCTCTGTTTATTGCGATATTGATTGTGTGGAGTTTTATTGTTGTTACCGGTGAGTTATTGTGCAATTTTTTTTTCCCGGTGAAAATTTGTGTTTGTTTGTTGTCTTTTTTGTAAATAAATGCTCTTTTGAAGTTCTGATCAGTCGTCGATTTAGCCACCCCGGTGGCGCAGTGGTTTAAGCCTCTGACCATTCTTCCGAACGGGGTCCGGGTTCGAATCCCGGTGAGGCATGGATGTTGTGTTTGTCTTACGGCACTGGCTCTCTCACTTCCCTGGAACCAGTGACCCTAAATTAGGGACGGGCGACTGCTTATAGCCCATTGAGTTGCTCACGGTGGTCGTTAAACCTCCAATCAAAAAAAAAATCAGTCGTCTGAGAAGGGTCCGGGTTCGAATCCCGGTGAGGCATGGATGTTGTGTTTGTCTTACGGCACTGGCTCTCTCCCTTCCCTGGAACCAGTGACCCTGAATTAGGGACGGGCGACTGCTTATAGCCCATTGCGTTGCTCACGGTGGCCGTTAAATCTCCAATAAAAAAAAAAAAAATTCTTTAACTTATATTTGTTTTTCTACACAATCAGAATGAAAGGGTAGTTTGTTTTGCAACCATTTAGTGCATTACGTGATTATCAAATTTTCATATCCGTTTAATGGGAAGGATAAGTACTTCTGGCTTCATACAGAAAGCACGTGACCTCTTACGAAGCCGCACTAGTAGTCTAGGGGTCTGACATGAGTGCGCTGCAAAAAAAAAAAAAAAAAAAATGGCCACGACGAACCTAGTGTTCATTTTTTTTTTGCCAGCATGTCTTAAGAACAAACATTCGGGTGCCCCGGTAGCGTAGTGGTCTAAGCGATGGCTTCTGATCAGTCATCCAAGAGGGGTCCGGGTTCGAATCCCGGTGAGGCATGGATATTGTGTTTTTCTTACGGCACTGGCTCTCTCTCCCTTCCCTGGAACCAGTGACCCTGAATTAGGGACGGGCGACTGCTTATAGCCCATTGAGTTGCTCACGGGGGAATTAAATCTTCAACAACAACAAAAAAACAAAAAACACTCGTGTCCTGCTACCACCAAATACTCGCAATGGTTCCGAAGTCATGTTAATGCAATAGTCTCGAGAAAGGGACTTCACTTTACGAGAGATTCTCTCCTTGGAATTTTGGGCCCGTTCACTGTGTATCACTTATTACTTAGATCTTTGAATACTGTGGTACCTTATTAATGCAAGTCAAATATTTCACACCTTTAGGTTTGAAATATGTTTCCACGGGATCGTAAGTACAGGGACTTAGATCCTTGACTAATCGTAAAGGAAGACTAAATGGGCGGCCACCGAGCGCTTATGCGAGAACAGGAACTCATACATGCATAACACCTCTGATCCGCTGATTGAAAAATTTACGGTTTTTATATGTACTACACATTACACAGAGAGATAAGAGTGTACACTAATGAGTAGTTAAATGAACCGTCATAAGCACAGAATGCCGCGCACCCACTCAGCCTTATGTGACCTTCCAGATTTTGCAGTAGACTCGCAAGAAATCGGTTATTTGCTGCATGTGTACTTCATCGCGAATTAATATGGCCACTCTTCATGTACTAATATGAATATCTGCGCATTCACACATAGCGCAAAAACAAGAACACGTACTAATATAGATATAAAACATTTTATCTGATGATATACACTGCTGTTCAAAAACTAAAGAACAAGTTACATGGTTTCCTGCCAAAATCAGAAAACGTTGTTCCATAGCTGTAACTGGTATCGATCGTAATAGCAACCGTAAGCGAAGCGCACGACATCAAAAATCAGGAGTAATCGAAGATCAAAACAGAAGAAAATGTTGCGACGGAAGTACAGGCTCACATGTCGTCCAGTGACACGCAGTTTTTCGCTTCAGCATTGCATAAACAGACTGCAAGGACGAAGTCTTCAATAGAGGATGTCCAACTCGTACCGCAATGAATGTTTTGCATCATACGTAACACCAAGTGGTGTAGAAGCTCTTGGGGTAAGTTTTCCAGTCCTGCTAGGAAGCCGTTATAAGTGTTGAAATTATTTCTGGTGGGACATTTCGTTGTGCAAGACGTCTCCCCAGTGTGCCCCATGCAATATCGATTGGATTGAAATCGGGGATCACGCTGGCCACTCCGCCCAGCGGATATCCTCACTAGCCAGTACTTCATACAGAGTTGCTGTTCAGTGAGAACGGGCGTTATCGTCTATTAAAATTATATCTGCACCATGAAACAGAAGAACGTAGCAAGGAATATCATCCTCGTAGTAACGCAGCCCGTAGATGATCCCTCCATTCATCACTTTCAGTTCGGTGTGTCTATTGACCATCATTGCGGCCAAGACGATACGACTGCTACACCTGTCCCAGACATCATGCGCAGTCCCACGTCCCGTTCAGATCAATTACAGTTTGGAATCCGACGAAAGAGAAAAGTGGCTTTTATCTATGAGCATTACCTTAGCCAAATGATCTGTAGACCAGTCAACAGAAGATACACTCACGGACAATGAAAATTGCGCACCTTGAAGAAAACATGCTACAACCGCGAAACTATCCAAATAGTTAGAATGCGTGCTAGTATGCAAATGATCCACGTTTGGTGCGAGTACGCATGACCTCACACCCTGTAGTGGCGCTGCAAGCACGAACCGGCAGCCTTCTAAACCGGCGTGTAGTCGATGCCCCATGAAAGTGAAAAGCACCGGACGACGCAAGCAAGAGTACAGAGTGACAAGAATGCCGGGAGGATGCTAGAGACATCGATTTACGCAATTTACGGACTTTGGGAGAGGCCTGATCATCGGGCTGAAAACAACAGGGTGGTCTGCGCGCCGTATAGCTAGATACGTGGATCGTTCTGACCATACCGTCCGACTGTGTTGGGACCAGTGGACACGTGACGGCACTACCACACGGCGGAGCGGCTCCGAACGGACCAGGAGAACTACCGGTAGAGAGAATCGACAGATCGTGCGCCAAGAACGAACGGATACTACGAGGACTCGGTCCACTTTACAGGCAGGGAGTAACGACTCCTGTGTGCCCACGAACCATTTCCCGATGCCTTGCGAAAGGCCGCAGCATGTATCGCTGCACGAGGCTGTGCGACCCACTATTGAAGATGACCGGACTGCGTACCACAGATCGCTCTGTAATTGTCCTGCATCTCTGTTTCCGCCAACGTGTATTTCATTCATCTGTATTATCACGTCCATAAAATTTAAGTTCAATCCGATGCTTCCTTCTTCGTGCGCAAATTTCATTGTCCGGGAGTGTATACATCACTGATGGCGGGCTATACGATACGCTTCAGATAATGGCTGACAGTGTAGGGGTTTCGTTGGCGTTAATGAAACATCTTTTCGCAATTTTGAGCGAAATTCGCACACCTGTCTTAAGTTAAAGGCGATTAGCCAACAGGCCCGCAATACTTTTCTGCCATTATGTCCAGATGACGGACATCATGATGACTTCTGCAGTGTGGACCACCTCCAGCAAAACATGTGGTAGTGGTTTTATATCTTCTGAAAGCTGGCCAAAGCCGGGACACTGTGCTCTACGTACTACTCCAAACCCTCTGACGACATTGATCATAGTCCAGCCTTTTTCGAGCTCGCTCATAATTCGGCCTTGGGTAAAATCATCCACATGATGTCTGCGAGACACCGTTTTGTTGCTTCAAACACGCAGTTTCTCTCTTCGTTGCTCAAAACGCAGGAAAACCAGAATTAATTCATATGAGACAAGATTCGGACTGCTGCCTACACAACCCATCGGCAGCGGTCACGTGCTCTGAGAAATTTGCATCATTCAAACATCACAGCAAACACGTGTGCATCAAGCTCTTTGTTCTACTTGATACTCTGTAATTGTCAGATTTCTTTTTCATTTTTAAGTTTCGAACAGCAGTGTTGATATCTTTGTATTTGAACAAACGCGCTAAGCAATAAAAATAGGTCGCGTAACATACCTATAAACACAGCGTAACATAGCTATAAACATCTGCACCGCAGAACGCACATGAGATAAAAGCAGATAGCAGTGAGAGAACATGTCCGCCTAGCTCATTTGGGAGAGCTACTTACTCCGGAGTGAGGCGACCAGGGTTCGATGCCCGGCGTGGACAAACTTGTTCGTTATATTGACGCCCGAACTTCCAGGATGACCCGGCTGTTAAGTTTCTCGCAATGATGTGATGTTCTTACCACACGACGAGACAGGAAAAATGAGAATCCCTGCTTCAGTGCTTCGAAAAATAAATGTCTTTGATGTTACGTTCCACACACCAAATCGTCTGGGATTTCTCAAATGCACGTTCTTCATGGGATGACTGCCTACAGCGACACATGGTCCCGGGTGACCCGTGGGCCACGACCTCCGCCCTCTTTCGGTGGGGGGAGATGTGACTTGCCTGCACCGCAGGACGCACATGAGATAAAGGCATATAGCACATGTCCGCGTAGCTCAGTTGGGAGAGCGACTTACTCCGGAGTGAGGGAGACCCAGATTCGATGCCCGTCGCGGACAAACTTGTTTGTTGTAACACATATGGTATAGAAATCTTGTAAGAACTTGCTAATAATTTCGAGCAATGAGTCACAAGATACATAGTATGCAATAATACTGGTACATGTACGGACAGCTTCTTAGCTCGGCGATTAGCAGGTTGGTTGCACGCTGCCGATTGGGTATAACCTATATTACCCAGTCAGGTACATCAAGTGAGACTAAATTTAAAAACGAAAGTTTCCTATACAATGACTAACTAACACCTCTTATCTAAACTTAGTTCATTCGAAATGCTTTACCTTTGACAATTATCTCGTTGTTCAGTTAATTCCTTAAATAACATTTAACAGCGCTTGTACTTATTCTCATCCCTCAAGAATTGTAATTTTGAGTTGGAAAGAAAGTAATATCTGCAAATGCAAGGCAACAGAAAAGTGCTAAATCTAAATGTAGTCGCTTTCGTTTTCCACGACCTGTTCCCATCGTCTGGGCATCTGTTGGATACCGTCCCTGTAGAATTGTGGCGACCCGGACACTCACAAAAAAGTGAGCATTTGACATCGTCCCGGTTGCTGAACAGTTGTCCGTCTAGGATGCTGCAACGACTGGAAAAGGTGGTAGTCGCTTGCGGCATATTCCGGGAATAACTGGGTGCGGGCAGCAGGTCCCTCATCTTGTGGCTTATCACTCGTTCTTTGTGAGGACACCCTTGCAGTTCAGCTGTGCTGGTCGTTCCGACGTGAGCGATGCGTGCACATCGTCGAGCTTACGGCAGTGCACATCGGCCGTGATAGTAGTGGTGTCCGGCAGCAACTAAAAAAAACACTAAACCCCCAAATATCCCACCAAAGAGACAGCAGGTCCTTACGTGGGTGTAAGCCGGTTTTGGGGGTTGACATGGGCTTCTGTTTTTGGGTCCAACCACTGAGATTGCATACAAGAATAATTTTTCTTCACCTGTCCCAATGCGGTTCAACTTGGTCACGTGTAAGCAGGGAAACGAATGCACTCATGCGATTTGCTTTCTGCCCAACTGTGGAGTTCATGGAGTACCAAGACTCCCCTTTTTCGCACTTTCCCAATTTGACGCAGGTGCGTGATAATGCCCGTGTGGATAGTCCCTAGCTGTCCGGTTAACCACCGCGTGGTCATACGTGAGTGGGTATCTACCAAGGTCTTTAGCATGCCCATATCCACAGTTGTGGGTCTTCCGGTTTTAGGATAGCCGGAAGACACACTACTGTGGGTTCTTCCGGCTTTGGGACTGACAGGTCAAAATTTCCCTCTCGAAACTCTTCGCACTGACGATGTAATATGGTATTGGGGTTTAGTGTTTTTTACAAGTGCTGCAAGGAACTGCTAATGTTCCTTGCAGCACTTGTATGGGTGCTACCGCTACGAACCTCATACAGCATGCAATGGCGGATGTGCTCCTTGTCCATTTCCATGTTGGCCGGTGCTTACATTCTTCGCCTTCTGACGGCTCACAGCCAATGACTTAAGCCACCTACCTGCCGATGTGATGCACAATCTGAGTGGTACGTGTGCGCCGTGGCCGGGGCTTCGACTTCGGGTACCTCGTCATCGGACATTACTTTTGCTGTCCAGCCCAATAGTTTATTCTACTAAATTCCGCCATCAGTCGTCCTCCCCCTAAATGAATTCTTTCAAAAATTCCTATACACTGAAGCGCCAAAAGTCACGAGATAGCAGTATGCAAATATTTAACTGGCGCTGCCGTCGTATAAAGGCTTCGACGCATGCCACGAATTGTTTCAGTTGCGAGGTGTAATTTCGTTAGTGAGGTTGAACAACAGCTAGTTGGATTATGGCAAGCCGATGTGAATTATCGGAGTTTGAACGAGGCATGGTAGTGGGAGCCAGATGGATGGGACATTCGATTTCCGAAGTTGGGCGAACAATCAACATTCCTCGATCCACGGTGTCACGTGTGTACAGAGAATACCTCATGGAAGGCATCACCACCCACCGTGCACAGCGCAGTGACTGATCACGGGTGCTGAATGACCGTGACGAGCGGCGTCTGACCAGGATTGCCCGTGCTAACAGTCAAGCAACATTGGATCAAATAACATTCACATTCAATACAGGAGGTACCAGAAACATATTCATCAGATCAGTGTAGCATAAGTGAGCGTCCATGGGGTATGAGAGCAGAAGACCCACCAAAAGTACCTTTGTTAATACCACGATATCGGAGACAGCGCCTCTTCTGGGCTCGTAACAAGGTAATGGGAAGCTGGAAGACTGGCGACATGTGGCGGGGTCCGATGAGTCATGCTACCAGTTGTTAAGAGCTGATGGTAGGGTTCGGGTGTGGTACAGACCCCATGAGGCCATGGACCCAAGCTGTCAACAAGGCAATGTGCAAGCTGGTGGTGGTTCCATTCATATGTGAGGTATATCTACGTGGTACGATTATGGGTCCCTTGGTCTTCGTAAACACGTCATTCCCCGCTAATCGCTTTGTTGCTCGGCTGGGTGCCCGTTTGCAGCATTTCATTGACTTCATGTGCCCCAACAACGATGGTATTTCCCAGGCGAACAATGCCTCATGTCATCGGGTCCGAGTTGTCCAAAATTCGTTAGAGGTGCATTCTGGACAGTTCCGACTGATGGTGTGGTCCTCACATTCGCCAGACGTGAACCCAGTAGAACACTGATGGGGGTTGTGGAAAGGTCCAGTCTCACCCAAGATCCTGCACCTACAAATACCAGGGAACTGTGGGTAGTTATTCAGACGGCATAGCTCAACATCTCTCCCGAAGTCTTTCGGCTACTTGTGGAATCGAAGCTACGTCGAGTTGCTGCACTTCGCAGTGCTAGGGGATGTCCTACACGGTAATAGTTACGTATCCCTTGACTTTTGGAACTTTAGTGTACATCAAACATTCAATTAGCATGAGAAATATTATTGCGAAATTTCTGTGTAACCTCGGCACTTATTAGGAATAAAAGGCATTAGACTCTACAGCACAACTGAAATTAATTCTTTCTTTATTTAAAAGTCGTATCCAGGGATTTGGTCATGGGGGGGTCCATCATGAACAAAGATCTTCTTTGTTAATAGCTTTAGCATGCAATCATTGGAATAGCAGCGCAAATGTTTCACCATTAACGTAAGGAAACAAATTCCCAATTAAGTGTTTTGTTCTTCCGGGATTAATCTCTGATGGCTATTTATTTCTTCGTGAACAATGGAAAGTGATTTATTTTGATTTCTAGAAGCACAAGATCATCTTAACGTCATAATAATGTCGAAGGATCCTTGATGTTGCTGTGATATATTTCTGATGGATTAACATGTCTTAATTCCGTTAGAATAAAAATCTCGTTCAACTCCACTCTGAAAATTGGTTCATTTCAAATAGGCAGCTTTATTTTTCCAGAAATATTTCATGGAAATAATTCTGTGTTGCCTAAATTCTGAATTTATGCCTATTTACTATTATTATGATGCAAACCTCCTCTTCATGAATAAATTATATGATATTCGTATAATTCTTTTAATAAATTCTCTATAATGTAGTAGGAACATTATCTTGAAACAAAAATCCCATTCCTAAGATGTTAACAGAAGATAAACTGCTCAAAAATAACGCTTGAATCTGACAACTATGAGGAATTATTAACAAAAATCATGTTAATCTGAGAAACATATTTCAGCGAAGTTTAAATATTTAGGCTATAAATAAACGATTTTATGAGAGCAATAAAAAAAAGACATATTTTCGTGCTCCGAATTCCACGAGGATTCCATGTATCTAATTAGTCAGTACTTTTATTCGGAATAGCTATTATCTGAGTGAACTCGCTGATAAAATGGAAACACAAAAGAAAAATATTAAGAAGTAAAAAACGCGTCTGTATAAATATTCATCATAAATATGATGATAGCTTTCAATCGCCATTCTTAAATATTGCTGGCCGTTAAAAGAATGATGACACGTTGCACAAAATCAAAAATTTGCTTTGCCTTTTGGTTCTCTTTAGATTATTTCAAATGGAGAACATGTACGTGCTTCAGTTTTAAAAGCAAAAGTCAAGCAGAAATTTTAATGATAAATCAATTTATATCTTCACTGTGAAAATCCTCCAAATACGTGGCGTCAGTGAATAAACAAGGACATCGCTCTTTCCACGTTTTATCAACACATTGCAACCGGAAAATGATTATCCGGTCACTGATGGGGATCTGAACTCCAGATCTCTCGAGCTGCCCCGGAGGCGCAGTGTTCTAAGCAATGGCTTCTGATCATTCGTCCGTGATGCGCCCGGGTTCGAATCCCAGTGTGGCATGAATGTTGTGTTAGTCTTGCGGCACTGGTTCTCTCCCTTCCCTGGAACCAGTAACCCTAAATTAGGGATGGGTGACTGCTTTATAGCACATTGAGTTGCTCAAGGTGGTCGTTAAACCTTCAATAAAAAAACAAAATAAGAAAGATGACACCGATTTTTCGGGTGTAAGAAGCACGTTTTTTTTAATCCGTTCTGACGCAAATTAAATTTATCAAAGCTATTCAGAGTCAATGCAGCCGGTATGGAAAACAATAGTATCTGACGGAAGAAAGAAGTTTTTCAATCCGGTTTTTAATCCCTCAGATATTGTTGTGAGCGGAATCGTGAGCTTTCTACGCCCACTGGCCTAGAAACCATGCATTATTCCAAGAAGAAAATGTTCCTAAAATGTTTGTCGACATGAGTACAATCGGTATACAAACGACGTTTTTTTCAATCAAGATTTTAGAAGCTCATATTTTGCTGCAAATACATCAGAAGCGGAAATTAAGGTTTACACCCCTGGTGGCCAAATCATTTTTTCACAAAAACTAGAAAGAAATGATGAGCAAACGATTTCCCATCAGGAGCTGTATCCGGTGCAGAAAGAATTTTTCAAATCGGAGATACAGAAGCAGAGGTATAGGGGGGAAAGCAATTTACATTTACGCCCCCTAGCGGAAAGTCTATGAATTACTTGAAAATTTTCAAATTATATAAAAAACATGTCACACTAGGAACACTATCCAACAAAGAAGGAATTTTTCAAATCGGTCTCCTAGGAGTAGAGATATTGACAAAAATGAGATATTCATATACGCCCCGTGGCGTAGAAACCATGCATTATTTTAAGAAGAAAATGTTTCTAAACGATTTGCCGACATAGGTACTATCGGTGTACAAACGACGTTTTTTTTCAATCGAGATTTTAGAAGCTCATATTTTGCTGCAAATACATCAGAAGCGGGAACTAAGATTTACGCCCTCCGGTGGCCAAATGATTTTTCACAAAAACTAGAAAGAAATTATGTGCAAAGGATTTCCCATCAGGAGTTGTATCTGGTGCCGAAAGAATTTTTCAAATCGGAGATTTAGAAGCACAGATATACGGGGAAACGCACTTTACCTCTATGCCCCCTAGCGTAAAGTCTATGAATTACTTGAAAATTTTGAAATTATGAAAAAAAACATGTCACACTGAAAACACTATCCAACAAAGTAAAAACTTTTCAAATCGGACTTCTAGAAGTAGAGATATTGACGAAAATAAGATATACAACTACTCCCCCTGGCGGAGAAACTGTGGAATATTTTAAGAAGAAAATAGTCCGAAAAGGTTTATCGATGTGAGTGGCATCAGTCCAAGAAATAATTTTTTCAATCGATATTTTAGAATCTCAGATTTTAGGGTAAATATATCAGAAGCAAAAATTAACACTTACGCTCCCTGGTGGCCAAAGTATTCTTTACCAAAAATTTGAAATTATATGCAAAAGATTTTGCAGGAGGTGTATCCGCTGAAGAAAAAAAATTTTCAAATCGGAGTTTTAGAAGAAGAGTTATTGGGGAAAATGTAATTTACTTTTGCGTAACTTGAAAAAGTAACTATATCTAAAATACTCTTTGACATAAATGGAATCGAAAGATAAAATAATTTTTTCAATCGAATGTTTAGAAGCAAATATGTGGATTAAAACGTATTTTTGAATTCGACATCATCTGCATTTACGCCCTCTAGCGACGAAATTGTACATCGTAAAAAAAAAAAACCGAAATGAAGGATCGGCATTCGTATATTTCAAGCTTCCCAATACAAAAAGAATTTTCCAAATCGGACTAATAGTTGCAGAGATATCGTGGGTACAGACGGACAGACCGATAACATAAGCACGATTTTTTTTTTTTACAAAAGACGCGCTAAAAAAAGATTTCTTAGCCTTACGCTACCGTGGCCAACAATCAACGGCGTTATGTGTATTGGCACACATAAAATAAAATATTGAAAAACACGCATAACGCCATTGATTGTTGGCCACCGAGAGATCTAGGACTCGGATCCCCAGCGGTCACCTGATAACAATTTTTCGGTTGCTATGTTTTGACAAAACGTGGAAAGAGCGATGTCTTTGTTTACATCTTCACTATTGATTTTTCGTAGGGATTCACACTGACCCAACATTTTCTCATAGAGGTGATACCCACAGTGGGAAGGTTTAAGCACAACACAAATGTTTAACCTAAAACGACTTTTTTTCTGAAAGACGTGGTAGCATTGAATTGTAGTGATGTCTGATGGCTTATTGTTGCACTTCCCACCATGCTACCTGTAGCTGCTCTTGACGGTTTGTGGGTGAACGTTCAGATGCCATTCGACCATGCTCAATTGGGGACAGTCACGGTGACATTTCTGGCCACTCCAAGACCTTCGTAGTGCGTATACATTCCCTGGAGTGGGTTGCAGTATGTGGATGCACATTGTCTTCCAGAAATGCACAGCCGAGTCACATTATTGTGACTACCTCCTACTTTTGACGCCAACAGCGCGTAGCCAAGGAAAGAAGGCACGTGTCGTGAGCTGGCTTGGATGGTATATAAGGGGTGCTGTTAGCATTCTGAAAACATATCACTCGTTGCTGTCATGGATGAAAAAAGAGATTTATCAGATTTGCAAAAAAGGGATGATTATCGGCTTTCAGGCCAGGGGTGGCAGTATTTCTGAAGCAGCGAAGTGTGTGAACTGTTGGCGTTCTGCTTTGGTTAAAGTGTATCGTGATTGGAGAAATGGCACCATTGCGAATAATCGACGTGAAAAACTGCGTAGCACCACGTGCCATTGATGTGAGAGGTGAACGATGGCTCCGAAAGTGCGTGAGGGCCGATCGACACGCTACAGTGGAGCAACTGACTGGCCGAATGAACCAGGGGGCTACCGGAAGTGTTTCTAAAACGACAGTTCAGCGAACCCTTCTGCAGACGGATGGTCACTGAACCTATGCTGACGAAGGTACATCGGTAGAAAAGGCTCACATTTGCACGGAAGTATCGGAATTGGACCTTCGCTGATTGGCAAAGGATTGCCTTCTCTGATAAGTCACGTTTTCTGCTTCATCGAACGGATGGACGTTGCGTATATGGCGAGAAACATCGGAGAACAAACACTCTTTAACCATTGCAAGAAGAACACGAGCTGTTGGGGGCAGCGTTATGGTCTGGGGAATGTTTTCGTGGTATTTTCTGGGATCATTCATACCTGTGGAACGCACTTTGGACCGAATTCGTTATGAATCCATCCTTGCAGCCACGTCCACCCATGCATGCTGATTGTCTTCCCTGGGGAGAATGGGATCTTCCAGCACAACAAAGCGACGTGTCACAGAGCTAGAAATGTCCGAGAGTGGTTGGAAGATCACAATGAAGACTTCAAAGTACTTCCCTGTCACTTTAATTCCCCAGACTTAAACCCAATTGAGCATCTGTGGGACCACCTTGATCGTGTCCACCACGCGTCCTACAGCAGCTGTTAGATGCACTGCAGTCAGCATGGCACCACATACCTGTGAACACCTTCCAGCACCATATTGAGTCACTCCCAGCCCGTCTAGTTGCTGTCCGCGCTGCACACGACTGTTACTTTGGATATTGCTGGTGGTCACAATAATGCTACAGGACCGTGTATGATACGTAGTGTACCATTATAAAAGGTATAACAACAACATCCAGGAAATGCGGTTGTCATTGCTTCCGCGAACCGTGATCCCGTGCTCTTGAATCGAGACTTTCACATGTGCTCTTTAATTTAGCCGTTCTCTCGGTCGCCTCAATACGTGATACCAGCGATCAGCTCATTCCAGACAGAAGCCATATTCGTTTCTGAAGATCACATGACGCCATTCTTTGTGCCAACTCCTTCGAGCACCACGCTGGAGGCTATGGTCTCGTGATGAAGGCAAGTTACGCAGTCGATGATGTGGGGGTTTTCTTGTGACTGAGCCTTAAAACAAATTTGCCTCTCTTCTAATCGTATAGAGAGCAGCGGCTGTAGCTTGTTGACGCCGGGGTCGTCCATTTAATGCTCTAACTGACTGCGAATGACGGTGCCCTGTCCGACAGCCAGTGAGCACAACGAATGACACAACATCAATTCATATGCGACTTCAGTCCACAGTGGGAGCTTTGGACTACAAGCCAGCTACGCCTCTACAGGGTTCAGTGTAGGAGATGGAAGCGGAAGTACGTAGGGGGACTTTAGCGATTCACGATAGGAGAGTGGATAAACGGATCGAGAACAGTAGATATAGCCACTAGCGTGTGTCGCAAGTGTCTATATCTACTGACGTTAAAGTACACAACAGTGGGTTTGGGGGAGTTGTAGAAAGTGAGAGGGTCAGCGGAGGAACAGACGCCACCGGGAACCCAATACGCTGGGTCCGTCGGCTTAAAGTGCTCGCCAGAGGCACGGCAGTATACAGATGAAGTTTATAATTTGTCACCAACCAGGATCGAACCGAGGTCCTTCTTTGGTAGTGACGAACGTTAACCCCTAAGCCATCAGCGGCGGTGCTTGTTGTCGGATCAAAGGGTTGTCCTACGTACTCTGATTCCAGGCGGACGAGAGCGTCGTAGTTTCTCTCACGAACTGCCCCCAGCATTGAAACAAGGATACTTCCTTTCTTAGAGGCATCCAGCTGACTATGTCTTCGGCGAATTTGGTGCCTTGACATAGTGTACAAAGTTTGGTGTTTGGCTTCTCCCCGACGAGACCAGTCTTAGTTATGACGTTATAGCAAAGGCTTCCTCGCTTATATCTACGAACGCCGCAATCGAATTGGTCTCAATTTTTTTTATTGATCGTGTGCATATCTCAGCACTATTTAGGAATATACTGATTTTTTTATTGGAGGTTTAACGACCACCGTGAGCAACTCAATGGGCTATAAGCCGTCGCCCGTCCCTAATTTAGGGCCGCTGGTCCAGGGTAGGGAGAGAACCAGCGCCGTAAGACAAACACAACATCCATGCCTCACCAGGATTCGAACCCGGACCCATCTCGGACAAATGATCAGAAGCCATCGCTTAGATCACTGCTCCACCGGGGCGGTCTACTGATTTGCGTATGATTCTTAACATTCCTTTGGCGTGTTGCAATGTCAGTGTTACATAGGGTATTTTCAAAAGTAATAAATGCAGGATCATAAAATATTATTTACCTGAATCGGCTACCACTGGATTGGCCACACTAATATCGCAGTCTGCCATTTACTACGATAACAATAATATGTTACGTAACATCAGAATTTTTCCTTTTTTATTTTTATATACAAAAGTAAAACTACGCAGTTATCAAACCAATAATTCATTCGTGGCAATAAAAGCATGGTTGTGTGTGTGACAGATATATAACCCTGTGAAAAACCGTGATAGACACTTAAAAATTTCTCATATTGTTCTTCATTGGAGTGTAACTGGTAGTGACCGGTTTCAATTCAAAATTCCAAAGAGAAGTTTCCTAGAAGTAAAAACATTCACCGCGGGATGTTGTGAACGAGACAAGCGCGAAACCTTGAAGCTGCCGCAAGGTAATATCTTCCCTTATTTGAGCGTGGTTATTCCAGGTCAGTTCACAGTTGTTGTGAGGGCAAATCAACGTCATTCCCCGGATGTAATGCTTCGTTTTCACTCATTCCTTTGAGTTTGGTAAATCATATTACCTGCAGTTTGCCAATTGAGTTTCTCTTTAGTTTTTCAGCTGCATATAAAAATACTATTTAAACTGATTTCACACATCGCTATCATTTGCTGCATAAAGCCCTGAATACACAGATTCAATCTGCAAAATTAGACGCAGGCATCGTAATTGAGTGCAATTTACCTAATAATGAGGTCATTAACAGCACCATAGTGCAGCGAACCTATCGGAAGATTCACTAAAAAGCCAAAACATTATGACCACCTGCCTAATATGATGTTTGTTCTTCACGTGCCAGCAAAAGAGCTCTTACCCGGCGAGGCATGGACGTTACAACATTTCTAAAGGTGTCTTGTGGTATCTGGCACCAACACGTTTCCAACAGATCCTTTAACTTTTGTAAGTTACGTGGTTCAGCCGCCGCAGATCGGATTTACTGTTCCAACACAAACCGCAGTGCTCGACTGGATTGATGTCTGAGGAATTTGGAGGCTAGGGCAATACCTTCAAGTCTTCCTCATGGTCCGCGTACCATTCTTAAAAGATACAAGTATTGTGGCATGGTGCATTATGCTGCTGAAAAAAGACACTACTAGAGTGGAACACCGTTGCCATGAAAGAATGTACCAGGTCTGTAATGATGCTTAGGTAATTCGTAGATGTCATAATTTCCTGCACATAAATAACTAGACCCACAGTTTTCCAGCCGAACATTGCCCAACCGGCTAATTTTCGTCCTACGGTGTATCCTGTTACCAACACTCGTGAAAACACAAATTTGTCCGTGACTGGAATCGAACCTGCGCCCCCTCCCTAGAAAGTAAGTTTGCTCTCTCAACTAAGCTACACGGACGGAATGTACCGCTGCATATTTGTCGTCTTGACACGTGATTCCCCTATGTAGTACATCACACCCTTCTCTAGGAGAACGACGCACACCGGCCGTCCCCAGGGTGCAACGGGATAGGAAATTCATTCGACCTTCCTCCAATCATTAAAGGTATAGTTTCGCCGCACCAGTGGCGCAGTGGTCTAAGCGATGGCTTCTGATCATTCGTCGGAGATGGGTCTGGGTTCGAATCCCGGTGACACATGGGCCGCCCCGGTGGCGCAGTGGTCTAAGCGTTGGCTTATGACTATTCGCCCTAGTTGGGTCCGGGTTCGAACTCCGGTTAGGCATGGATGTTTGGTTTTCGGCACTGGCTCTCAGTGTGTTACTTGACCAACACTGGTTATCTGTGTACATGGTCATTTAGCGTACTGTCAAATCCATGTTTGATGTACACTTGTTCACAATGTGTTACATGATCAACAGTGCGGCTACATATATGTGTAGATTGATCATTTGGCATGCTGTAAACTGCATATTATTTGTACTTGTTGCTGTGAAATATCTGTATCCTGTTCTGTCATGTATCTGTACCACCAGGTTCAATAAATGATTTTTAAACCTCCAATTAGAAAAAAACATAGGTCTAGTTTTGATCGCGTGCCCATTGTAGGCGCTTGCGACGGTAAACCCAGGTTAACATGGGCACTTGGAGCCGCCTACGGCTGCATTGCTCCCATTTTCAGTAGAGTTCGGTTGTGTGTTGTGAAATATTACCTTAAAGCTGGGCTACTTGGACACCTCTTTACTAGTTATTCGTAATAGCTGGTTGGGTTTTTATGTTAAGTCAATTAAGAAATGTGTTTTGTACCGCTCTTAATTTTAAGTTAGTAGGGCTGATTAACTTTAAAGTTAAAATTACCGACCTTAACTTTAAGTTAGCAGGGCTGATTAACTTTAAAGTTAAAAATACCGACCATAACTTTAAGTTATCAGGGCTGATTAACTTTAAAGTTAAATTACCGACCTTAACTTTACGTTAGCAGCGCTGATTAACTTTAAAGTTAAAATTACCGACCTTAACTTTAAATTAGCTGGGCTGATTAACTTTAAAGTTAAAATTACCGACCTTAACTTTTAGTCAGCAGGGCTGATTAACTTTAAAGTTAAAATTACCGACTTTAACTTTAAGTTAGCAGGGCTGATTAACTTTAAAGTTAAAAATACCGACCTTAACTTTAAGTTAGCATGTTTTGTACCGACCTTAACTTTAAGTTAGCATGTTTTGTACCGACCTTAACTTTAAAGTTAAAAATACCGACCTTAACTTTAAGTTAGCATGTTTTGTACCGACCCTAACTTTTAAGTTGGCATGCAGATTGAAAAACAATCCAGCCAGAAAGATTAAAGAAATAAAACATTTTCGGATGTTCAAGTAGTCCCGGGATCTACTTGACACCTACATTTATTTCTTATTAGAACGTGTGATAAGGGTAGCGGATCCTCATGTTACCACGTAATTGCCGGAAAAGAAAATATACTTTCTCTCTTTTAATAGATCTGTAGTTTAGTTTTTATCAAAACTACATATCTTTTCAGGAAAAATATTTATTTTTAGGGTTTTTTTGAATGGAAGTACAAAATTTGGCAAACTGCAATATTACAGACTAAAAATAACTACAAAAATAAACTGAACACATTAATGTTATGGCACAGTAAGAACTCAAATTATAATAAATGAATCAATCAAGTAATCATCAAAATCAAAACACATGTACGTAAACTTTGATACAAAGTCTTTGTCCTGTTCACTGTCATCTCTACCATAATCTTCCTCTGAATCCTCGCAGCGAAGGCAGTTGTAATATGGATCTGTACTTCCACCATTACAAAGACCACAAATCCAGCTGCTGCATTTTACGCATTGAATCCAGTCAGTTTTGCCCATATAACCTTTTCAGTTTATGCAGCAAATACCGCAAGTAGATGCGCCCCTATTTTTATTTGTCTTTCAAGTTTTATGAACTGGTCTTGATTTCTGTAGATTTTGGGTACCACTACTCGGTGAGAAACTTGACTGGTGGACGCAATATGACTTGTGGACACAGATGCAGAATCATTAGAAGTCACAGGAGGTTCCCACTCCTTCTCCTCAACATTTGCAGCAGACGCGTTTGTCCCTGATTGTATCTTCTTTTCTGGCTTTCCTTTCTGTGTTTCACCGCATTGCTTTGTGTTCCTGCAATAGCTTTACCAAACTGGGATCTAACTTTCTTCCACTTTCATCATTATCAGCTTCTAGTCCATCAGATATTACTTTTAATACCTCAACAGGATTGGGTGGATTCATGCTCGTAGCCATAAAACCAGACGCTAAAATTTGGGCTGCAAAATCACTCATTCCAGTACACAGTCTGTTAAGCAATAAAGAAAACTGTTCCTGTGGTATAACAACCACGGTATCTACTTTTCCTTCGCCCCTGATCAAAAATTTCTCTCCACTTCTTCTTCATTGGAGCAAATACGGCAACGTCGAGGGGCTGCATGAGATGTGTTGCGTTTGCTGGAAAGGAACTCATATAAATTTGCTTTCTGCATGACTCGACCATTTTAGCAGAGAAACTACTTACAAGACTGTCTCCCAGTAAAACCACTTTGTCTTCTGCATCGCGAGTGGCTTCAACGTGTTTAGCAAAATATAAAAGAGCCATATTTCAAACAAGTTCATGACAAAACGCAATTTACATTTACGCCCCCTTACGGAAAATCTATGCTTACCTTTGAAAAGTGACTATACCTAAAAATACTGTTCGACATAAATGGAATCGAAAGGTAAAATATTTTTTTTCAATCGGATGTTTAGAAGCAAATATATGGAATAAAATGTGATTTTGAATTCGATACCATTTATTTGCATTTACGCCCTCTAACGGAGAAACTGTACATCGTAAAACAAAACGACATTAAGGATCAGCATTCGTATATTTCAAGCTTACGAATGCAAAAAGAATTTTTCAAATCGGACTACTAGTTGCAGAGATATGGTGTCCACAGACGGACAAACCGATAACATTAGCACCATCTTTTTTTACGAAAGACGTGCTAAAAATGTAACAACGACAGAAGTATGGTAAACGTGCCATGGATGCATTCTCATAAATAATAATCTGGCTGAATTTCAAATGCAAAGTCTCTGTTCCCACACATTACCAGAGATTTTCCAGAAACAATACGCGAAAAAACAAAGAATATTAGCTAAACACGAAAGACAAGAAAAGTGTTTTATCTTCTTTCGTGTGGTATAAAACATTCCATGTTACAATAAACACACGAATAGAGAAGTCCCTAAAGGGAACACAAGAAGGAAATATATCTGTGATCACAAAGAAGAGCGTGAAAAATAAAATAAAATACAGCATTCCAGAATATGTAAAGAACAAGGACGAACGGAGCCAGCTGACAGCACAGAATGAAATTTTGAGAGTTCAAAAGTTTCCACTCAGTTTGTCTGGGTGTTTTGCTGAGGCAATTTGATTCGATGCGTCGAAAAGGGTTTTTGGCGTCATGATATTTCCAGCAGATTTTGCGAAAGATACTCTTTTGAATATCTAAGAATAAAATTCTCACCGAAACATGTATGCATCTAGTTTCAGGAAGCTTTAGATTGAAATTTTATCGTTACACTCCTCCAATTTCTAGCTTCTTTTTATTAGATCACCGTGAGTCAATCGAAGTTTTATAGGCAGTCATCAGTCTCTAATTTACGACCACTTGTTCCAGGGTGGTGAGGAAGCGAGAAGACGAACACACCTCCAATGTCTCACAGCCAGTATTCGAACCAGGGCCCAGCTCGGACGAGTACCAAAAGTCTAAGCCCCATTCCAATCTGCCATCTGAGCGGCATAGCTGAAATAAGTCTTAATTCAGATCAGAAATATTGTTTGTAATAGTCAAAGGTTACACGCATTGCTTTTCAGAATACTTCCAAAGAAGTAGAAAATTCTGTCTTACACAACGGTCAAGTGTGGCTTGCGTCACAAATGACAAGATTGAAGAAAAACAAGAACCGAATTCCCGGATTTAAAAAAGCACGTTCTTTAATTTTAAAGAAAAGACGTGTTCAGTTTAATACAAACGAATTCAAAAGGATCTGCTACTCTTATTTGATTTCACTTTCACTCTCTGCTACCATGTTACACATAGTTAATCAGGATTTGGGGATCAGAAAGTACACTGGTGAAAAGAAACAAAAAGGACAAATTGTGATGGAACGGCACCTCGGAACAACGATCTCAGGAACAGCGAGGCTTGTGGGCTGTTCTCTTGCCGCTGTAGTGAGTACGTAGCAAAAGTGGTGCACAGATAGCCAAAGGACGAACCCTCGTCCAGTGTCATCCGCAGCTCAATGATTCTAGAGGGGAGCGGAGACCGTCGTGCAGTGTTCACAGCGACCGCAAGGCCAGAGTGCTACGAATAACTCGCAGCTACAACAGTGGTGATCAGGGCAATGTGTCACAGTACGTAGACGGCCGAGCGCGGATACGCCGATTACCAATGGTGGCTATGGCAACTGGATTCACTGTTGGACGGAAGCAAGGCGGTGTTACGCTATGGGCGATGTTTTCTTGAGTCACTTTGGGCCCCATTATCCCAAAAGCACAATGCCTGATAGCTGTCATGTATCTGAACATCGTTGCAGACCAAGTTCACCCATTCTTGGCAGCTGTGTCCCCTGCTGGTGATGGCTATTACCAACAGGATAATGCGCCATGCCACACTGCCAGAATCGGCAAGGAGTGGTTCGAGGAACATGTTGGTGACTATATCATCATTTCGTGCTATGCGTAACGTATAAAAACATAGACCTAAGTCATTCCACGATCAAATTTCATGTAAAAATATCCTGAAGTGCTATACTGAACTATATTTGTTTACATGAGGTTAAAAGCTTTATACAATAGATTAAGAACACAAGATCTTTCGCAGTAGCAGCTACCGCATCATCGGATGACACATAGAGTTCTTCTTAAACAGTTTTAATATGATGGTATTGAAGAAACTATAAAGCGCCGCCTGACGATACAGTAATGACATACGTCACTGAAACACATTCGTAACGCCCTCTGCAAAAATAAACTCAGAATAGTAATTGTAAAGGTAATGGTAGTCCATTTAACAAGTTCTTCCAGGCCCGAGGATTATGGTTCGGCATATCATAATTGCAACATTTATCACCGAACTGCTGAATAAACATGCTTTCCCATACACAATAAAGAAACTTTGTCCTTTGGGCTTCGCATCTGTTGACTTACGGCCCAAAGGACAAAGTTGTTGACATTATGGTACTGCTGTCAACAACTTTGACAGCAGTGCCATAATCTGGTACCATAATGTCAAAGTTGTGGACATTATGGTACCAGATACCCAAGGATACCTATCGCCACCTCATCGAATCGATTACTCGCCGAGTGGCTGCTGTTTTGCCGGCTAAAGCGGGTCCTACAGCTTATTAGGCAGGTGGTCATAACATAATGGATCATCGGTGTAATGCACTGAGAATTCGTGAACATATACATTTCGCTGAGCAGAAGACCATCCAGCAGGTCAGCTGGAATATGCAAATTAGAAATGCTTTTGAAAGAAGCGCAAGTCTACTTGCAACTATTCTAGGCAACTCTTGCTAATTATGCCACAAAGACATTATGCGGAAGCTTTACATTTTTACATAGGGGCGAACAGAATAAATATTGTCTCAGTTTCAATCGGGATTCACCTGTGAAAACACAGTTGCGCCACTGGTCTGAAATCCAAGTTTTACAGGGTGGGCAGCGATTGGTAGGATAGTAGCAGGTCAGTCCAAGTCGAACTTTTCAAGATCATAAAAAAATGTCCTGTGAAGACTCTGGAGACAGTTTCAATACAAAAATGTTAGCCGTCGTCCAGAACAAGTCCGTCCCAGAGTCACAAATGCTGCAGACGATCGTTGAGATATAGTGCAGAAAGATGCCAAGTAAATAGCTCTCTTAGGAGCTTGTAGCAGCTGCAGGAACCACAGTTTTAAGCTATACTGTCTGTTGAAGGCTTCGTTAGTGCTGCTATTGTGCAATGAGACCAGTTATTTATGCCCCTTTAACTTCTGCCCACCTCCCCTCCGGCGAGCTCTTTTACTGTGTCGTCAACATCACACTTGGAGTCCATATCAGAGGGCGAATTGTCTTTTCACAGATGAATCCCGATTGAAAGTAAGTACAGGGTGATTGACTCTGGACTGAACACTTATTATGTGAAATATATGATATGGGAAATATGAGATGAGCGTGAAACCCAAACGGAGCGGTTCTTCATTCCCTGAGGACGCAGTCGACATGCATTACCTGTGAATAAAATGTCTTCCCGGCAGCTGAGTGGCGCCGCACTGACGCGCCATCGGTCTAGTAGTGGTGAGGGAATAGCGTATCTCCGTAGACAGTTTAAGCGAGGTGTTCGATTGAAGAGCGTGTCTTCATTGTGCGTCAGTGCTGGGTAACCGATTCCTTCAAGCAATGCCAGAAGGATTTCCTGAAAACATTTGGTGGGCGTAAACCACCCACCAGAGCTACCTTTTCTAAATTGGAAAAGCTGGAGAGAACAGGAAGCTTGCTGGATCTGGATAAAGGCTGACGACCCCTGATGGCGGAGGACACAATAGAGGATGTGAAGCAGCGATTATATTGGCATCCCCATGATAATTTATTTGGTTGATATCCCAAGAAACGGGGCGATCGTATTCGACATGTAAAAGAGCAGCCAAACAGGCGAAGATTAAACCGTACCGTATCACATCTGTGAACGAGTTACAGCCACCAGATTTTGCAAAGTTATTGGCATATTGTCAATAGTTTGACAAATTTTTTGCCGAAAACCCCTGTCACAGACGCACACGACATAAAGGCAGATAGCAGCGAGAACGAACGTCTGCGTAGCTCAGTTGGTAGAGCGACTTGTTCCGGAATAAGGGGACTCGGGTTCGAACCCCGGTGTGAACAAAAATGACGGAGAAATTCACTACGTGGACTCGGGTTCGATCCCCGGCGTGGACCAAAAATGAAGGAGAAATTTACTTCGTTATACCCCGCCCTGTTGGACGTAACATGGTTTACTGACGAAAATCCGGCTATGTAAACTCGCAAAGTAAACGGGTGTAGGCCAGTGATAATCCCCACGCCATTCATTAAGAGCAATTGCATTCAGTGAAAATCGGTGTCTGCTGTGACGTGTTCGGACGCCATATCAATGGGCCAATCTTTTTTTAAAGATACTGTATATACCGACCGATACGTGGAAATCTTTAATGAGTTTGTGAAGCAGCTGGATGATCAGGAACTTTCAGATGGTTACTTTCGACAGGACGGTGCAACGTGCCACACCTCCGATAAGAGCATGGTAGAAATTCGCAGCTTTTTACAGGACAAGATTATCTCCGAAGACCTGTGGCCGCCTGGGTCTCCTGTCCTGACACCCCCAGAATTCTTTCTCTGGGGACATTTCAAAAGCAAGGATTATGCCAAGACACCAAGGTAGATTGAGGAATTGAAAGAAACATCACACATGAAATTGCTGCCATCGACGTCTCTAAGCTACATCGCACATTCGCCAATATGGAGCGTCGGTGAATATGTGTTTAGACGCTGACAGCACTTCCAGGATCTTGTATTAGGTGTGAATAATTTTTGCGTAGTAATTGTGAATTTCGGCATCCAACGTGCGTAAAGTGAAAGAAAGTTCCTCACAGAACTTAAAACACTTCATTTCTAAATATGTCGAAAAAGTATTCTTTACCAGTGGACAGATACTATATTGCAACTCTACGACGTAGAGTTGCCGCGGAAAAGAAATTTACTGTGCAGCAGCCAGCATGTCAACATCGGAAAACATAAACGAGGTCTACAGCGACTACAGGACGATAAACATATGCAGCAGATGCTCCTTGGCCAAACCAGCACGTCTTCGAAACATTTTGAATTTTACGAAGAATTTTGCGAAGCCTTCATTTGTGCCGATATTCCCTTGAGCAAAGTTAACAATCCGAAATTGCGTGGATTTTTAGAAAAAGCACACTAGGAATTCTTTGCCAGATTCCTATACACACTAAGGACAAATTATGTCAGCCGCTGCTATGAAAACACCATGGAGAAGATAAGTAAAAAAGTAGCTGACAAGAAAATCTGGGTGTCAGTGGATGAGACGAGTGACTCTCTTGGACGATATGTAGATAACGTAGTGGTAGGTACGACGGGAGAAGAAGGCCCTGTTGAATATTTTCTCATGAACATGTAGGAAAAGTGAATTTTTGTACAATAAGCAAACTCTTGGATAGATCCTAGAGTTTAATATGGTCCAATGGCATCCAACACGACAATGTCCTGCTTTTTGTGACTGATGCTGCACCTTACATGATAAATGCTACTAATGCTCTGAAAGCCCTGTACTCAAAAAATGGTGCATCTGACATGCCTGTCATAGAGTTGGTGAAGAGATACAAGGACAGTTCATCGAAGTTGACCAGCTGATTAGGGGCGTGAAGAAAGTCTTTGTAAAGGCCCCATCTCTAGTGGCATCATTCAAGTCTGAGGTCCCAAACGTTCCTTTGCCTGCTCCCATTTTAACCAGGTGGGGGACTTGGATTGAAGCATGCAACTACACTGTTGGACAATTGCTAAGGACGGATCATAAACGGCAATATAGCGCATAAAAGAGTAAGTGTGGTTGGATGCCAAGTGAAATAAAATAATGTCAGAATGCCAGGACATTACAAGAAAGACAATTTATTGTGCTCTGAAATCCAGAAGGCTTTGGAACGTGTTCAAGGGACAAACAGGCCATTTTGTGCAGAATACGTAAACGTGAAAAAAATGCAATTACCATCCGCAGGCGTTACGGCGTAAGATGTCAATACGGGATATGGCCACCATGGAGGGCGATGCAAGATTCCACACGTCGTGTCATGCTTTGCACTACATTATCAAGCAGCTGTTGGGGTAATTTATCCCATTCCTCTGTCAGTGCACGGATGAGGGTATCCTTGTTTATTGGAGGACATTGGCGACCAGCAAGACTCCTTCCCAAAGCATCCCACACATTTTCAATGGGATTCAGATCTGGAAGACGAGCTGATCATATGAGGCGTCGAATATCCTCGCTCTCAAGACACTCCTGGACACCGGCTGTTCGATGACATGTTGCGTTGTCGTCCATGAAAATGAATCTATCACCGATAGCACCACGGAACATGCGAACATGAGGTAGAAGAACATCATTAATGTATCGTTGGCCAGTCATAGTCCCAGTTGGAAGCACATAGAGGGACGTACGGCCATTGATCATGATGCCAGCCCATACCATGACACTACATGTCGGATATCGGTCCCTTTCCTGTATGTTTGCTGGACAATATGCAGTACCACTATCACTCCAGATCAGTTGTCGTCGACAATCAGACGATAGACTGTATCTACTCTCATCTGAGAAGAGTACAGCAGACCAGTCGTTAACAGTCCAATTGCGATGTTGATGGCACCATTGCAAACGGGCGGTACGGTGACGTCTGGACAATGGGATGCACACAACAGGACGGCGGGCGTATAGTCCTCCTTCATTCAAACGTCTGGCGACAGTTTTTCGGGAGATCCGTTTGCCAGTAGCAGCCATAAACTGATTTGCTACCTCACTAGCTGTGCTGCGCCGGTGTCTTTTTGTTGATTGCACTATGTACCGATCTTCTTCAGGTGTCGTACTGCGAACACGACCTCCCCCGTGACGTTTGCTACACTCTCCATTTGTTTGAAATGATTTCCAAAGCCTTGAAACAACACTGTGGCTGACGTCGAACTCCCAGGCAACATCTGTTATTTTTCGCCCTTCTTCAATCTTGCCAATAATACGGTCACGCGTAAAATCATCTAGGTGATGTCGGGAAGATATACTGAAAATTGCAAGTTCGTCAATTGATTCTTTCCCTTTCAACTTTGCGTTTGAACAACAACGGTCAATACGCGTCAAATCCTTTATATCTCTTATCAGCGCTATGACGTCACGAACAAGTTCGGCAATCCAAAATTTGCATACGCACATCACGTCTTACTGTATCCCGCACTTATGCTAATTTCCACATTTTCCTGCCTTCCATTTTATGGTTGCTATCGTTGCTACTGTCATCTGTCCTTAGCAATTGTCCGGCAGTGTATTACTGGGACAACTTCACAGTGGTGAAGAAGATCATCGACTCGTTTGACAGCAATGAAGCGGTCTCAATTAAAGTTGCGTAGAGGCTACTTTCTCATCCTGAAATTGCAGGTGAATTTTCCTACATAAAGTATAATTTTGTATTTCTGTCTGATGCCATTACTTCCTTTGAGAAGTCAGCAGTGCTATTAGTGGATTAAATAGATTTGATGAAGAAAATTGTGAATGACCTAGACATTGTGACTGGAAAAGTTGGAAAGGATGTGCAAAAGAAAATTGAGCAAGTTTTAAAAAACAAAATGTAGGAGATGAACAGCTGTGCTAAATTGCAGGTGTGCTATGACTAAGAGTAATTGTTTTTGAGAAGAAATATAACCACACAGACGACTAATTGAATTGAGGAAGTATCTATGGCAACAGTCATTAGCCGTGGCAGACGTTCCTGGTTTTGTTATTGCGCAGTTGTTTAAGGTACGTCTGCATTTCGCCTAACAGCTATGGAGCTGAGTGATTCAGAGTTAAGAAGTGAAATTCGTTATGCGATAAAATTTTGCTATCGTTTGTGTAAAATGGCTCCAGAAACAGTTGATTTAATGAAAAAAGCTGACAAAGATACATGTTTGGGTGAGTCAACGATTTTTAAATGGCACCCTGATTTCGAAATGTTTCTCATATAATTTAAAATCTTTCTTAAAGCACAAGTCTGCAACCAGAGAGCGTAATTTCCCGATTCCGTTAACATCAATATCTGCGGGATTAAAAGCCTCGATTGAAAAACTTCTTTTTCGGTCAGATAGTACAGTTTTCCATACTGGTTCCATTGAATTATAATAGCTTTGATTTAATTCCGTCAGAACGTGCTCATTGCACCCGAAAATTCGGTGTCATTTTTCTTCTTTTCATTAATATAATAGTTTTGTAACTTGAAAAATAATTGAAACTCAATTTTCAATTTTTTTTTAGTTTTCATTAATATTATAGCTTTGGGTAGCGTGACTGATTTTCCTTGAGTATACGAATTTTTATCTGTCTCGAAACGATTACAAAAACATCGTCGCCATTTTAACGAGAGAATACTCTCAAAGTAAAGGTGGCGCCCTCATGCAGCTGAATGGCAAAGTTGGCTAAAGAATGAAATCTAGTTGTCCGTTGCACTTCTTGGTACGAAACGGCAAATTATTCGATCGCAGTGGTTCACCGTTTGCTATATTACTGATACACATTTGTGCATTTAAAGTAAAAATAAACTTTCAGCTTAACAAGATAAATAAACTCTGCTCGCTGGTTTCCTCGCAGTGCGACGACTAGTTTTCCCTTCAACAACTGTAATTAAATTGTGCAACTATTACCCGCCTTCTACGCTTATTATTCCCATGTGTAAATGCTTTGATCTCAGCTGACCATATTTTTGGCAAGATATTTTCATGAAAATTTATTGGTCACTTTGAATCTTTCGTCTTCATACAACGGTGGTTCCGTAAAAACTGAGAATAAAATCACACGAAATGAAGAAATATAGGTACAGTAAAATATATGCTATTTCCTCTCAAAGTATCTTACCTCGGATGATATGCAACGGTACATTCGTTCAGTCCACTTTTCAAAGCATGTGGCGAAGGCGTTTTGTGGAAGCTGCTTCAGAGACCCCTGTACATCTTGAATAACATCAGCAACTGTGTTAAATGTTGCGCGACGAAACGTCTTCTACAACCAGAAATCCCACGGGGCGAGTTCAGGACTATAGGCAGGCTGTGGCATGATTCCAATTCTGCATTTCGTAAAAAACTGTTGAACACAAACAGCAACAAATTGGGGCGGGCGTTATCATGGTGTAGGGTCCACTTGCCCACCAGTTCCGGTCATTTAATCGACATGTGTCGTCGTAGAAGCCTCAACACTGAAATGTAATACTCAGCATTGACAGTAATTTGTGGAGGAAAGGCATGCTGGTAGACTACACCCTTATGATCAAAGAAAATTGTCATCATCACCTTCCCAGCTGATTTGGTTCGGCGCACTTTTTTACGGAGGAGCCGAGCCTGTGTGTTTCCAGACACCCGTTGCGAGCTTCATGAGAGTGTCGAAATAGTGGGCTCATGTTTCATCGGAAGTTATTACTGTGTTTGGAAAATTTGGATCCTTTGCCATCAATTGTTTCCACTCATAACAAACCTTAACTCTGGCTAGCAATTATTATCTCGTCAGGTGATGAGGTACCCATCTGGAATACACACGATGCAGCAGTAATTTGCCGCGTAGAATGCGGAATGCCGACGTTTTGAAACATTAGTTGACGCCACTATGTCTTCACACGTCATTCGTCGATCTTCTTGCAGGATTGCCCAAACAGTTGTTAACAATACGCTCCGTAACAGCACTTTCAGGTCGACCAGGCCTAGGAGCGAATTCTACTGACAAACTCCCTTTTTTGGAATCATGGTGCCATCTAAATATCGTTAACTCAACCAAGCAATTATCTTTCTAAGATTTTTTCATTAAACTACCTATTTCTGGAACCGTTTTACAGAAATGATAGCAAAATTTTATCGCACAATGCATTTTACTTCTTTAATCTGAATGACTCACTTTCATAGCTGTATGGCGAAATGCAGACGTACCTTAAACAACAGCGCAATCACAAAACCAGAATCGTCTGCCACGGCTAATAGCTGGTGCCATAGATACTTCCTTAATTCAGTTAGTCGTCTGTGTGAACGTTTTCCCCATTAGCACGGTTACCAACTAAAAAAATACGTTCAGTTTTTATGGAACGGCCTTTGTACAAATAAAATTTTCGACAGTTCCAATATTTTTGTCCGTATGGTTTATAAACCTAATAGAATAAAGCCAAGGTCTGATGTATTTCTGTTGCACGGTTTTAATTGAGAGATACGTCGGACAAAAGGTGATGTTGTCAAGGTGAATTCATGAGTGTGATAACCAAATTGCTGCTGTTCACTTAACTAAGAAATTATTACACGCATCTTCAACTTTATTTTAATAAATTGAGTAAGAGAACACCCTTATTATCACCTACAAGTTGTCTTCTACACGAAACTATTTAACTTATTATTATTTCCTGATTGATTTATGTTTAATAATAATAATGCAAAGCAGTTCCTACTTCGTTTATTTGATTAGTTAAACGTATAGTCTCGCAATGGTTTCACAAAACAGGAATGTTTATGATCTGAAATGACGGCAGCTGACAGAATGAATACGCGTTCAAGTCAATTTATTTTTTCACGTACTACCGATCCAGAAATGCAATTAAAGAAAAGGAATTAATATTAATTCTGTCATAATTTACACAAGCTTTCACACAAATTAAATTAGCGATGAGTTGTTAACATTCCCAACCTAGGTAAAGTGCGTTCGAAAAAAAAAAAAAAACAAGTAGCAAAAATCTATTAATCTGATTTCCCGAAGGAAACAGCTTAGCTAGTTCTTACAATTTGCATGTATTTCAAAGAACTTCGACTCGCGAGTATTTTCTGCGTAAAGTAAATGAAAAAAAAATGCGTTATTGCTTTTAAAGATATTCCCAAATTTAAGCAACATCTATGCGCAGAAAATAAGTCCTGAACATGTTGTTTTGAATGTGATACAAAGCCAATTTTTCCAGGGTGTTTCAGTCTAGATTGAGATTTGTTGTGATATATACTAATTTATCTAGCTAGAAAATTAGAAAGCTTCTGAAAACTTTCTACCAGGCTTATAATTATTATTGCATAAAAAACATCTCTCCTAGAAACATAGACATACAAGGTTGAGCAAATATGACTTCTACTCAGTGTGGCAAATAATTTTTAAGACTGGGTCTGTAAAATGAAATAGAAACAAGAAATTATAATTTTTTTTGGTTTGTTATTCAAAATAAGTCCCTCCAGCTTCAATACACTTGTTACAGCGATTTAATAATCATTAGAATGCCTGTTCCAGTTCACTTTGTGGAATTGCCTCCAAAGCACGCGTCGAATCTGTTTGTATGGGCGAAATATCATCAAAATAATACCCTTTTAACGTCATTTTAAGTTTTGGGAACAAAGAAAAGTCGCAGAGTGCTAAATCAGGCGAATACGGTGGATGATTCAACACACAGACGTTATTTTTCACCAAACATCTACTAACAAGAAGTGAGGTGTGACTGGGTGCATTATCGTGCAACAAACACCGACTGTTTTCATCCCGATATTCTGGACGAATGCGACGAATTCTGCCCATCAAACGCCTCAAAACATTTAAATAAAACTCACCAGTAATTGTTTGTCCACTTGGAACAAATTCTTTGTGGATAATACCCTTACTATCGAAGAATGTAATGAACATTGTTTTGATTTTCGATGGAACTTTTCTTGTTTTTTTGGCTCGTGGTGAGTTTTTTGACTTCCATTCCGCACTTTCTCGCTTTGTTTTAGGATTATATTGAAAACACCATGTTTCATCACCTGTAACAATCGATTTTAAGAACTTGGGATCATTTTTAGCGGCTGAAATGATGTCTCTGCAATGTGCACTTCTCCTTGATTTTTGTTCATTGGTTAACATGTGTGGAACAAATTTATCACAGACTTTTGTTTTGCCCAAATCTTCATGCAGGATGGTTCGAATTGTTTCTTTGTTGACGTTTAAAGACTCTTCCATCATTCTTAGTGACGCATATCGATTGTTTGCCACGAAATCACGCACTTTTTCAATAATTTCAGGTGTCCTAGATGAACTTGGTCTTCCGGTATGCTTATCATCTCCTAGCGTATCTCTTCCGTCCAAAAAACGTTTGTGCCACAGGAAAACATTTGATCTACTTAAACAAAACTCCCCGTAAACTTGTTTCATCATTTGGTACGTTTCCAAGGCGCTTTTACCAAGTTTTGAGTTAAATTTAATAACAGCCTTTTGTTCCGTCTTAATAATTCTACATGAAAAAAATTTTACTTCTCTAATGAACGGCCGTTTCGTTTGAGTTACTTTAACAACTGCGCAGTACTTTTGGCAGAAAGCAAGCAGATGGTAACGGTTTATAACGCATTCGCGATTACACTGGTGGCGCCACCTTAGGCTGAAATCTAGCGCTACCTTAGGCTGAAATCTAGCGCCAGTCTTAAAAATTCTTTGACGCCCTGTGTAATTTGTGAATAGAACAAAAACATTGATGCATTGTCCGAAACTGAAGTTGCTATACGTTTCAACATAAAATCATCCTGGTTTGCGATGCACTTGCGCTAGTGGTCCAGAAGCGTGCGGTTGCCACTCAAGAAGAAGTCTTTTTGTTGTCGGTATTGCTACTCCCGAACAGATTGTATCACATCCTCATTACTTCCAAATATTTTCCCACCCAGATATGCCTTTAGAGGGCCAAAGGAGGTTATAGTCCAAATGGTGCAAGATCCGGACTGTATGCAGGATGTGGAAGAACGTTCCATTTCAGCTTCTGGGTGGTTTCCATGGTCCTAGCAGCCACGTGTGGACGGGCATTATCGTGGAGAAATTACACGGACATTTGCGCCCTTGTTTGCTTGTTCCTAATGGCTGTCTTTACTGGGTCTTCGAGAAGTGTCGAGTAATATTCGACGTTTATTGCGCGACGATCTCTGAGAAAAGCCAGGTACAGTACACCTTTAGAGTTTCAGAGGACGGTGGCCATAACCCTCCCAGCAGAGAATGTGGTTTTCACTTTTTAGGGCATTTCGGAGAACCTGGATGACGCCATTACATCGAAGAACGTTTTTTTTTTGGGACGTGTAGTAATGCATCCACGTCTCGTCCGTTGACACGATAGTAGCCAATAAACCAACACCTTCCTGTTCGTACCGCGATAACAATGATTGTGCCACTTGCAGCCATGAACGCTTGTGTTCGTCCGTCAAGAAACGCAGGATTCAACGGGCGCATTACTTTCGATTATTGAAGGTGTTGTTTGATGAACTGCTCAATTTATAAAAACTCAAATTGGACAGTGTATTCTCACCGTACTGTCTGCTCAATCGTGAACAGATTTCGGACGGTTGACAACATTCTTTCGTCAGGAATTTGATTTTAATGCGCTGTTCCATGCTAACGTGTACCTTCGCTTTGCTCGTCTTCCTAACTGACCAACGGCGCCATAGCACACACGAGGTGGGTGAAAGACCTTGGAGCCGCCCCGGTGACGTAGTGGTCTAAGGCGCTGGCCTCTGATCATTCGTCTGTAAGGGGTCCGGGTTCAAATCCCGGTCAGTCATGGATGTTGTGTTTGTCTTACGGCACTGGCTCTCTCCCTTCCCTTTAACCAGTGACCCTAAATTAGGGACGGGCGACTGCTTATAGCCCATTGAGTTGCTCACGGTGGTCGTTAAATCTCCAATCAAAAAAAAAAAAAAAAAAAAGACCTTGGAAAAGTGCTGCCACCTGCCACGTATTACCGTTTTCAACGTGCCACGCTGCATTGTTGAACTACGCACAAATTATTGGGTTGGTGCGAATGAAAGAGTAAGCACACGTGGACGGCGAGAACTGAAAAGTAGGGCAATTCACCTAGGCAAAATAATTCCCGTCGGCATCTACACATAGTTGCCATCTGTCCGACAAAGGCCATGCTCCCGGAACGAAAAAAGTGTTGTGAATGAGACCCAAAGGAGTAATCAACTGCACGTTGAACCTCGTTGTCTGTCGTGAACTGTTTCGCGGACAGGAAGTGATCAAGGCGACGAAACCAATGATAATCTATCGGAGACAAATCCGGGGAATAGGCAAGACGTGGTAGAGCTTCATAGCCCAAGGCACTTAATGTCAGCATCGTTTGTTGTGCGACATGAGTGAGGACGTTGCCCTGGAGCAGAAGAAACACCATGTTTGTTGCCCAAAGTCGCTTGGTTCTGCAGACATTTCTGGTGCATCTGGTGTAATGATGTTCTGCAGAATGATGTTCTGCAGTGATGGTTTGGCCTCTTCCCAAGAAATTCTGATGAATTATCCCGGCTGGTCGTTAAACCTCCAATCAAAAAAAAAAAAAAGAATTATCCCGGCTATGGACAACCAGACCAAGAGCATCATCGTCTTGGTGCCTAGGGATGGCTTAGGATGCCGTCTAGCAGGCTGTGCCTTGCTTAACCATTGTGCAAATCGTTTCCGATTATCATAAAGGACCCACATCTCCTCGCAGGTGACGATTCGATGCAGTAGATGTTCCTGTTTATTCCTGGCAAGCAGCGACGTGCAGACTTCCAAACGCCTAGTCTTGTTGGCAGTTCTCAACTCATGCGGTAGCCACATGTCCCAGCTTTTTTACCTTACCCAGCGCAGCCAAACGTCGAACAACTGTCGTGTGGTGAACACCTATCTCTGCCGCTATCTTACGGCACGTTTTTCGGGGATCCGCTTCAACCACACGTAACAGAACATCGTCAGAAACAGCAACAGGTCGGTGACCACGTGACAGGTCGGTGACCACGTGACAGGTCGGTGACCACGTGATTCGATTTGCAGGTCCGTATCTCCGCTTCGAGACTTCGCAAACCATCGCCGAATGGTTCGTTCGTTGACTGTATTATCCCCAAATGCTTTGTTAACGTTTCTAGCGGCATTTCCGCAGCAGAATGGCCCAGTTTAAATTCATACAGGAAGATGACTCTCAAATCCGGCGTCTGAATGTTTCCTTTGCAAGCCACGTTACGTCCAAACAAAACACGCTTGCACCTTGTTCTTCACACATGTGCTAGCTATTTATAGTAACTCTGTGACGTAATACCCGCAACACCTGTGGGTGGTTCCATTCCGCTGTGGTGAGGGCCTGTTTCCACTGCACGTTCAGGCCGGACATTTCATTCGCACCAACCCTAATATAATTCATATTTGCCCGCACCTTGTATTAAAAAGCCCTACGTAATGAACAAGAAAGACGACACCGAATCCTCGTGTGCGTTGAAGACGACTTTTAAAACCCTTTCATCACACACAAAATTCAAAGCCGTATTTTGAAAAACGAGAGAACCGCTCCAGTAACCGAGTGGTCAGATGAGCGGATTTCCAGAAATCATTTGCTTTCAGCCCGTGTTCGAGTACTGAATGAGGCATGGACTTGTCTGTTGGCGCTGGCTCTCTCTGTTTTCTCGAGCCAGTGGCCCTAACTTAAAGACGGCAGACTGCATACAAAACTTACGGTTGAACGCCATTGTCTTTAAAAGGTGAAAATCGGGTTAAATGAATGCGTATTTACAGCCCCAAGTGGAAACGCTGCGAATTATTTAAAATAGTGAACGAAACCAGTTAGGTGGAACAGTTTTACTTTCCCTCGGGTTTACAAAATCATTTGCAAGTAGAAATAAGCACACCGGACAAAAAGTTAGACATCCCTAACAGAAATGTTTGTAGGAAGTTACCGGTTCCACAGAAGGAACCGTCATAGCATTGTTATGAGATAAATGGTACTAAGTTGGTCTACAGGATCATTTCTGTCTCGTGCAGTGGTGAAGAGCAACGTGTGTGTTGAATTTAGTCTGAAATATGGGTCGTAAGACAGACGTTACTGAGTGGCAAAAAGGATCTATCGTGTGTGTTGAATTTAGTTTGCAATATGAGTGGTAAGGCAGACGTTACTGAGTGGCAAAAAGGAGTCATCGTGTGTGTTGAATTTAGTCTGAAATATGGGTCGTAAGACAGACGTTACTGAGTGGCAAAAAGGAGCCATCGTGTGTGTTGAATTTAGTCTGAAATATGGGTCGTAAGACAGACGACGTTACTGAGTGGCAAAAAGGAGTCATCGTGTGTGTTGAATTTAGTCTGAAATATGGGTCGTAAGACAGGCGTTACTGAGTGGCAAAAAGGAGCCATCCTGTGTGTTGAATTTAGTTTGCAATATGAGTGGTAAGACAGACGTTACTAAGTGGCAAAAAGGAGCCATCGTGTGTGTTGAATTTAGTCTGAAATATGGGTCGTAAGACAAACGTTACTGAGTGGCAAAAAGGAGCTATCGTGTGTGTTGAATTTAGTCTGAAATATGGGTCGTAAGACAAACGTTACTGAGTGGCAAAAAGGAGCTATCGTGTGTGTTGAATTTAGTTTGCAATATGAGTCGTAAGACAGACGTTACTGAGTGTCAAAAAGAAGCCATCGTGTGTGTTGAATTTAGTCTGAAATATAGGTCGTAAGACAGGCGTTACTGAGTGGGAAAAAGGAGCCATCGTGTTTGTTGAATTTAGTCTGAAATATGGGTCGTAAGACAGACGTTACTGAGTGCCAAAAAGGAGCCATCGTGTGTGTTGAATTTAATTTGCAATATGAGTCGTAAGACAGACGACGTTACTGAGTGCCAAAAAGGAGCCATCGTGTGTGTTGAATTTAGTCTGAAATATGGGTCGTAAGACAGACGTTACTGAGTGGCAAAAAGGATCCATCGTGTGTGTTGAATTCAGTTTGCAATATGAGTGGTAAGGCAGACGTTACTGAGTGGCAAAAAGGAGCCATCGTGTGTGTTGAATTTAGTCTGAAATATGGGTCGTAGGACAGGCGTTACTGAGTGGCAAAAAGGAGCCATCGTGTGTGTTGAATTTAGTCTGAAATATGGGTCGTAGGACAGACGTTACTGAGTGGCAAAAAGGAGCCATCGTGTGTGTTGAATTTAGTCTGAAATATGGGTCGTAAGACAGACGTTACTGAGTGGCAAAAAGGAGCCATCGTGTGTGTTGAATTTAGTCTGAAATATGGGTCGTAAGACAGACGTTACTGAGTGGCAAAAAGGAGCCATCGTGTGTGTTGAATTTAGTTTGCAATATGAGTCGTAAGACAGACGTTATTGAGTGGCAAAAAGGAGTCATCGTGTGTGTTGAATATTGTCTGAAATATGGGTCGTATTGACCAGGTGAGTGTGTTTGTGTATTTACAAGTAGGAAGCATGTTTGACAGAGAGAACAAATTGGATGGTGAAATTAGTAGGCGAGTGAATTCTTCATTGAAAGTCATAGCTGCTCTGGGAGATTTTCACATGAATGGTGGGTTCTCTAGAGAGTCCAGCATGGCTGTGTATTAAAGTGTAATTGTTCGTACTCTGATGTATGACAGTGAAACCTTAGTACTACAGATGAAACATAGAACTCGTTTCTCTGCTGAAGAAATGCGTTACTTACGAGGGGTTTGTGGCAAGACACGTTCTGATTGTGTGAGGAATGAAGATGTGTTGCAGTTGTGTGATGTGAAGCAAAATATTGTTAGCAAGGAGGAGACTAATATGCTTCGGTGGTTTGGCCATGTTGAAAGAATGAGTGATGAGATGCTTACTAAGAAAATCTTTTTAGCCCAAGTGGCAGGAAGGAAAGAAGGCAGAAGAAGTCCATGGAAGTCGTGGGAGAATCAGATTCAGGAGTGTCTGCATGCGAAAAAAAATTATGAGTATGAAGTATAGAAGATCTTGTGTACGACGTGTAATGGATGTCGGTGAAGCCCGAGTTATATGTCAAGGTCGCTGTAAATGGAGAAGTTTGATACTGCAACAGTAAGTAAAAATTATCTGGTAGTTTTTATTTCTTTTTGGAGCTAACCTCTGAATCTCAGATAACAGCTTAGTGATATGTATGTATGAATTTTCTTGTTCAAACAACTCATATCTTTTCCGCTAGGGTGCCAAAATGCAATTGAATTTTCATCCAGATCTGTTTCTAATTGAGAGAATTTAGGAATTGTTCTTTCGTAGGATATACGGAGCTGTAAGATTTTTTTTTTTTTTTTTGTGTGTGATTTTTTTTTTATTTTATGTTTTTTCGGTTTTAAAGACCACCGTGAGCTACTCTATGAAGTATAAGCAGTCGCCCGTCCCTAATTTAGGGTTACTTCCTCCAGGGAGTGGAGAGATTCAGTGCGTGACACAAACACGCCGTTCCTGCCAATCTTTGGAGAATGGTAACAAGCCATCGCATGGAGAACTGCGCCGCAGGGGCTGCGAAATTCCGTTCTGAAACATACGACAATGAATGGATATGCAACAGGGACATAAAGATCCCCATGCTTATTGCATACGGATTAAATTTCATGATCTACAACTTGTGTGAAAGATTTTCGACATTTTGCGAACAAAATTCAAAAGCGTGATCTGCCTTCCGAACACAAGTATAATGCACTGTTTTTAGCTACACTTGGTATAGACCCTGCATAACATAGCAACTAGAGCGAGAAAGAAATTCTACCAGTATATTTTCTTCTTCAAATAACGTATACTTTTTCCGGCTGGGAAACGCAGAATTGAATTCCTTTTTTATCCATATGGCAGATTTTTATTTTGAGGCTTTAAGAATTGTTCTTGCTCAGCATATCTGCAGCTGCGAGGATATTTTTCTTTATCTACAATTAGGGATTTTTCGTAACGCAAATTCCTACCGCTAGTGGGCGTAATTATTCAAGTGGCACTTTCCTACGGTTAGTGGGGGTAAATATTAGTGGTTTACTGTGCGCACATATTCTTTAGCAGTCTAGGAATGAGATTAAAAGAAATTCTTTTTTATAACTGGTATCATTCACTAGGAAGGGCGTTATGCAGACTATGTCTTAAATTACTAGTAGCTTTTCCGTTTGGAGAGTTTCTGAAATCTCCTTTTCTAAAAATTCGTTGGAAAAGCGTTCTGCATGAGAGGATTTCTAAACGAACTTTTACACTCGAGAATTGGGTGTCGTCTTCCTGTTGTTCTCTGCGAAGAAATTTGTCACAGAGAGGGTCCATTTCGATGCGCAGTAGTGAAGGCATTTTGGGGCGACTCGCGCATGACGTAGCTGTGGAGGCAAATCATTGGCTTCGATGGTTTGTTTATATGCGGTTACTATTAATCTTGTGTTTATTTAGTGGTATTTGACCTGTTCTTTGTGATCGAGAGTCACATTTTTATTGTGATAGGATAAAGATAACTATCGTGGTAACAAAAAGAAATCGTTCTATTGTTGTGTGTTTGTTTGCTAGAAAATTTCACGACCCCGCCATTCTGTGCTGTTATTTCGTAAGAGCGACGCCTAATTGTGCCATTGCTCTGTGCCCATCGCAGAGTAAGTAAACAAAAAGGACTGGGATTATTTATCATGCATTCCTTAAAGATCAGACATTGATAAAAAAAACGTGGCTACGTAAATGTAAACGAATAGAGGTTATCAATGTCAAACATGCCAGAATTTGCTCTAAACATTTTACCGAAGATGATTATGAACATAATTAAAAAAAAACAATTTGCGAATCTTTGGAAATGAATTTGTTAAGAAAAAACTGTTCTAAATCAGAAACGTTCATTCACTGCCGTAAAAGTCAGAATATACAGACTGCATCACCGAAATTATATTTCGTAAGAACGACGCTTAATTGTGCAATATTATTACCTTCTAAATAAATTTCAAGTATAATTTCTATCCGAATTTTTAAATATCCTTGCCATTTTGAGGTCGAAATGTAAAATGCAGATTAGAAAACGTAATGCCGTGTGTGAAAGATAGTCGACTACATTTCGGTAGCGAAAAGAAACATTAATTTCTGATATAATTCTATACACAAATTTATTTTGTACCAGAATTTTACGTCTCATGAGCTTTCTATGAGAATAGTTGTGACGCTAGTTATTAAAACTGGGCAAATTAGAAAAGATCGCGGAATTTATTTTTGTGTCAATTTAAATTCCTTTCTTGTTTTGGTAAAATATCAGGTCCCTCGTTGTATCACAAACGCATAGGACAAACGGTAAGCGTAACTCTATTACACAGTCGAGTCACATTATTGTGACCACCTCCTGCTTTTGACGTCAACAGCGCGTAAGCCAATGAAAGAAGGCACATGTCGTCAGCTGGTATGGAGGGTATATAAGGTGTGCTGTAGGCATCCTGAAAACATATCACTCGTTGCTGTCATGGATAAAAGAAGCGATTAATAAGATTTGAAAAAGGGATGATTATCGGCTTTCGGGCCAAGGGTGGCAGTATTTCTGAAACAGCCCAGTTTGTGAACTGTTCGCGTGATGCTGTGGTTAAAGCGTATCGTGATTGGAGAAATGGCACCATTGCGAGTAAGTAAAGTGGAAACTGCGGATCACTACGTGCCACTAATGTGAGAGGTGAACGTCAGCTTCGAAGGTGCGGATGGCCGATCGACACCCTAAAGTGGGGAAACTCACTGGCCGAATGAATCAGGGGGCTACCAGAAGTGTACCTAAAACGACAATTCAGCACAACCTGCTGCGTATGGGCTCCGATGCAGAGGGATGGTCCCTGCACATATGCCAACGAAGGTACATCGGCACCTTCGTTGGCATATGTGCAGGAACCACGGCAGTATCGGAATTCGACCTCTGCTGATTGGCAAAGCATTGCTTTCTCCGATGAGTCACGTTTTCTGCTTCATCGAACGAATGGACGTTGGTATATAAGGCGAGAAACATCAGAGAACAAACACTCTTCAACCACTACATGAAGAACCCAAACTCGTGGGGGCCGTGGTATGGTCTGGGGAATCTTTTCGTGGCATTCCCTGGGTCTACTCATACCTGTGGAAGGCACTATGGAAAGAATTCGTTATGAATCCATCCTTGCAGACCACGTACACTCATACATGCTGATTGCTTCCCTTGGAATGTATAGGATCTTCCGACACGACAATGCGACGTGTCACACAGTTCGAAATGTCCGAGAATGGTTGGAAGAGCACGATGAATAATTCAAAGTACTTCCCTGGCCCCCTAATTCCCCAGATTTAAACCCAATTGAGCATGTGTGGGACTACCTCGACTGTGTTTTTCGTTCTATGGATCCTCCACCACGCACTCTCCAGCAGCTGTTACATGCACTGCAGTCAGCATGGCTCCACATACCTGTGAACACCTTCCAGCACCTTATTGAGTCACTCCTAGCCCGTTTACCTGCTGTCCGCGCTGCACACGGCAGTTGCACTGGATATTAGCTGGTGGTCACAGTAATGTGACTCGACCGTGTATATGCTTTAAGAATTACTTCTGGACACTTTTCTTTTCTTTAGTAATTGCGTGACAAAGTGAAATATTTTAGCTTTGGCTCATATAAACTTTAAGTTCTTATGTTTGCCTTGAGTTACGTATGAACGTTCTGTTTTCCTTCCACTCGATGCCTCCACAGTGACGTCAAATGAAAGAACCAGTCAGAGCATAGATCGTTAATGGAACCAGCTTAACAGATATCTGAGAACTTGACTTGTTCTATCTCGATAAGCTCTTTGTGGCGTTCATTTAATGTTCACAAACTTATCAATTTTTTACTTGGAAACAACAAAAAATTACGTTCAATGAACAGTGACGAACGTAATTGGCTCCTGGGGACAAGACATAGAATTTACACGCTTTGAAAAAGTACGACACAGATTAAGAAAATGGTTTCGGGTAATGACTTGAGTTTCGATAAGCAACTGCCCGAGAAAAATTTGTTCTATTCCTATATTGAACATATTGTGAGGGTGCATTAAAAAAAGAGTGTAATTTCATATCATAATACGTTTAAAATATTAACCCAGATTAGTCAGCGAAAAAAAAATATGTGTTATGAATCAGTGCCGAGCCGAATCAAAGAGCAGCAAAAATGCACAATAATAATAATAATAGTAATAAAATGGTAACTTAAAAACAAAAGTAGAAAAATTATCACCACCGTGGTGGCTGATCGTTATGAGGCGCCAATTTCTGATCATTAATCCGAGATGGGCCGGGGTTCGATTTCCAGAATGGGTGGCGTATTTATCTGATGGAGGTGGTTCTTCCCTTCCATGGAGCCAGTGGCCCTTAAATAGGAATAGGTGTCTGCCCTTAGAGCTGCTCATGTAAACATCAAGCTCCCAAACAACAAAAACGATGAACATTCAATCGAAAGGAAATTAATTTTCTATATGTGAAAGGTATATGCTTCTATACTATAAAATTACTTTCCAGCTTTAGCCCCAATGTCATTCCAGTCTTTCGACGCCCCCATAGACTGGCGCTATAGAGGCAGCTGCGGCTCGCTGGCCTCCTTTCTTCCTGGTAGCTACGACGTTGTCAATAAAGACTTATACGCCCCTACAAAACTAATTTATTCTAGTATACCGTATTGTGCCGCCCCGGTTGCGCAATGGTCTAAGCGATAGCTTCTGATCATTCGTCCAAAAGGGGTCCGGGTTCAAATCCCGGTGAGACACGGATGTTGGTTCTTACGGCACCGGCTCTCTCCCTTCCCTGGAAGCAGTGACCCTAAATTAAAGACGGGTGACTGCTTATAGCCCATTGAGTTGCTCACGGTGGTCGTTAAACGTGCAATCAATATATATATATATATATATATATATATATATATACACTGAGTGGCCACTTTATTATAACCACCTGACAGTTGTAAGCAAAGGAGATATGGCTGCACGCAGTTGCTGCCAGAGGGCGAGGCTAGTATAAAAGGGAAAGCTTACTGCTTGCGACAGTAGTAGAATTGATTTTTGGATGACTAGAAGGGTAAAAAAAGCGATTTGACGGATTTTCAACGTGGGATGATTGCAGGAGCTCGGAGCCATGGAGAGAGTATCACCGAAACCGCCGCATTCGTGAAATATTCCAAAGCAGCAGTTGTTAAAGCGTTTAAAGACTGGACTGTCAGCCCCAAAAAACTGGATCTCTACGTGCAACGTGTGGTCATCGTCGACTAGTGACTGCTCGGGCAGAACGGAGAGTTTCCAGACTGGTAACAGACAACAGAAGGGCAACAGTGCAGCAAATTACAGACCATCCCAATCAAGGATCCCCTCAAATGTTCTCTGCACGCACTGTTCGCCGTACACTGCATCGGACGGTATATGGCAGCCGAAGGCCTGTTCGAACACCTTTGCTGTCTGCAGGTAACAAGAGAAAACGTATCCAGTTCACACAGAGCACAAGGATTGGACAGTCGATAATTGGAAACAAATTATGTGGTCCGATGAATCACTTTTTCAGTTGCACCATGCCGATGGCCGAGTGAGAATTTGGCGGAAACAGCACGAAAGCATGGACCCCAAATGCATTGCAACAACCCTTCAAGCTGGTGGAGGCAACGTTATGGTTTGGGGAATGTTTTCCTGGCATGCTTTGGACCTTTTTTTTCGTGTTGATCAACGTCTGACTGGCATATCATATCTAAACATCGTTGCGGACCAAATGCATCCTGTCATGTGGATGGTTTATCCCAATGGCGATGGTTACTTTCAACAAGATAAGGAGTCCTGCCATAGTGCTCGTATTGAACAGGATTGGTTTCAGGAACGTGCCGGTGAGTTTACCTTGCTTAGAGGTCCCCCATAATCTCCAGATCTCAAACCCACTGAGAATTTGTGAGATAAAGTTGAACGAGCCATCAGACAGCTGGATCCACAACCCTGCAAGTGCTAGTCATCAAGCATGGTCTCAGATTCCACAAACCACCAATCAACATCTCGTGGAGTTCATGCCACGAAGAATAGACGCAGTATTAAAAGCAAAAGGGGGCCCAACGAAGTACTGAGGGGGTGGTCATAATAAAGTGGCCACTCAGTGTATATCATCATCATCCTTGTCAACCATTATCAATCCACTGCTGGACGAAGGTCTCTCCAAGCCTCTTGCACAACGGTCTGTCTTGTGCCAGTCTTTTCCATGTTACTCCCACATACTTTCGAATTTCATCCACCCATCTCCCACGTGGTCTTCTTCTTGATCTTTTTCTGTTCCTTATAAACCAATTTAAAATTTCGGCTGTTCATCGATGGTCTGTCCTTCTCGCAGTATGTCCAGATATACACTGAGTGGCCACTTTATTATAACCATCCCCTCAGTACTTCGTTGGGCCACCTTTTGCCTTTAATACTGCGTCGATTCTTCGTGGCATGGACTCCACGAGAAGTTGATAGGTGGTTTATGGAATCTGAGACCATGCTTGATAGCACTTTCCAGGAGTGTCAGATTGCAGGGTTGTGGATCCAGCTGTCTGATGGCTCGTTCAACTTCATCCCACAAATTCTCAATGGGGTTGAGATCTGGAGATTGTGGGGGCCACCTAAGCTAACTAAACTCACCGGCATATTCCTGAAACCAATCCTGTACAATACGAACACTATGGCAGGACGCATTATTTTGTTGAAAGTAGCCATCGCCATTGGGATAAACCATCCACATGACAGGATGCATTTGGTCCGCCACGATGTTTAGATGTGATGTGCCAGTCAGACGTTGATCAACACGAATTAAAGGGCCAAAAGCATGCCAGGAAAACATTCCCCAAACCATAACGTTGCCTCCACCAGCTTGAACGGTTGTAGCAATGCATTTGGGATTCATGCTGTTTCCGCCAAATTCTCACTCGGCCATCGCCATGGTGCAACTGAAAACGTTATTCATCGGACCACATAATTTGTTTCGAATTATCGACTGTCGAATCCTTGTTCTCCTGTGCGAACTGGAGACGCTTTCTCTTGTTACCTGCAGACAGAAAAGGTGTTCGAACAGGCCTTGGGCTGCCATATACCATCCGATGCAGTGTACGGCGAACAGTGCGTGCAGAGAACATTTGAGGGGATCCTTGATTGGGATGGTCTGTAATTTGCTGCACTGTTGCCCTTCTGTTGTCTGTTACCAGTCTGGACACTCTCCGTTCCGTCCGAGCAGTCACTAGTCGATGATGACCACACGTTGCACGTAGAGATCCAGTTTTTTGGGGCTGACAGTCCAGTCTTTAAACACTTTAACAACTGCTGCTCTGGAACATTTCTCGAATGCGGCGGTTTCGGTGATACTCTCTCCATGGCTCCGAGCTCCTACAATCATCCCACGTTGAAAGTCCGTCAAATCGCATTTTTTACCCTTCTCGTCACCCAAAAATCACTTTTACTACTGTCGCAAGCACTAAGCTTTCCGTTTTTATACTTGCCTCACAATCTGGAGGAAACAGCGTGCAGCCAATATATATATATATACCGTATTGTCATATTATTTCTGTTGTAATTCCGTACTACAATGTGTTTTGTCGTTATAGCTATGAAAACTGGTTTTTCGAACCCTTGCATTCAACCGTGCTGTCACGTGATTTCATCAAAAGTATTATGACATGACGTCAGGTGCGTTGCGTCACACGATCAAAATCGTTTCAACAACAACGTTCAAATTGCAGCAACACGAAAAGTAAATCGTTAAGTCACGAATATTTGTTCTATTTTGTCGCTGTTGTGCTACCTTTTAGGAAAATATGTATGGATCTATGGATAATTAAACAACTTATCTTTTATTTTTGTAGATCCCCAAAAGAGCGGATGGGGGAGATAATATGTGTAACACGCATACTGGGTGGCTCAAAAGTCAATTTAAATTTCAACACTTTGTGGCAAAAGAATGAAGATGTATATTACAGTGTGCTTTGGGCGAAAAGCATCAGCTAGTAGCGTGATTTTGCTTGGCAAATGGAAAAAGTACGACCAGTGGTATTGCTGTACATTCATGCAAACCATTAAAAATATGCTAATATGATGCCCTTGAAAACACTAAGCGATACGCTGCAGCTATTTATTTTCTGCGAATTGCCGTCGTCCCTCTCTTTATTGAAAACGGTGTTCAAGAGAAGTGTTGCTACAACATTAACTTTGCTGGATGCACTAGCTTTACCGGGGGATATCATACAGAGAAAAGAATTTTCTAAATAGACTCTGACAAAGATTACTGAGGATCACCAATGGTTTTTATATGTGTTGTGGGCAGATGAAACTCATTCTTCGTTACATGTGTCTGCCCACACGCATAACTATTGTATATGGGCGCATGATAATTCACGTGCATACACATAGGAAGCACTGCATTCTCTACAAATTATGGTACGGTGTGGATTCACTGGACCCGTCGTTCTTGGGATTGTTTTTAATTAGGAACTATGCCCTAGAAACTGCTGGGGGACTTGCTTAGTAAATGAAGAACGCTAATTAAAACTACTGCGTGAAAATATGTCATGTTTGCCAAAACAAAATCTGCTTCACATAGTAACGTTTATGTAGGATGGTGCGCCAGCTCACATCGGATCTCCAGTAAAGAACTTTCCTTTCACCATATTTGGTGCAGAAACACTTATCAACAGGAATTACAACACCCCGTGGCCACCTCGTTCTCCTGATCTGACACCTGTAGATTCGGGTTGTTTAAAGTCCAGAGCGTTTCATACAAGACCTTCTACACTCCACAACTGACGGAAACCATTCGCCGCAAAGTCTGTTGCAATGTCATCAAATTAATGCAACATACACTGACGGAAAAAAAATCCCAACACCACGAAAAAATAGTTGTAGAGGAATGAAATGGCCGCAATACATTTGTATAGGTAACATAATTAATCGATTAATGTTTCAAGATCACAGCTTATTGTAAGCGCGAGAAGAGCCGTTTTAAATGTGAAATGCTGGTACATTAATAACCGGTGTAACCGCCAGAATGTTGAATGCAAGCACGCAAACGTTCATGCATTGTGTCGTACAGGTGCTGGATGTCAGTTTGTATGATGGAGTTCCATGCCTGTTGCACATGGTCGGTCAATACAGGGACGGTTAATGCTGGTTGGGGGTGACGCTGAAGTTGTCCTCCAATGATGTCCCATACGTGCTCGATTGGTGACAGATCTGGTGATCTAGCAGGCCACGGCAACATGTCGACACTCTGTAGAGCATGTTGGGTTACAACAGCGGTATGCGGGCGAGCGTTATCCTGTTGGAAAACACCCCCTGGAATGCTGTTCATGAATGGCAGCACAACAGGTTGAATCACCAGACAGACGTACAACTGTGCCGTCAGGGTGCGTGATATAACCACGAGAGTTCTCGTGCTGTCATAGGAAATTGCTCCCCAGACCATAGCTCCAGGTGTAGGTCCAGTGTGTCTCGGCCGCAGACAGGTTGGTTGCAGGCGCTCACCTGGCAGCCTTCTAACCAACACACGGCCATCACTGGCACCCAGGCAGAACCAGCTTTCATCAGAAAACACAACAGATCTCCACTCCATCTTCCAATGAGCTCTAGCTTGACACCACTGACGTCGCAAACGGCAGTGGTTTGGAGTAAGTGGAATGCACGCTGCAGGGCGCCTGGCTCGGAGCTGTCCTTCAAGTAACCGATTTGTAACAGTTCGTTGTGTCACTGTGGTGGCAACTGCAGCTCGAATTGCTGCCGCAGACGCAGTACGATGCGCCACGGCCATACGCCGTACACGGCGGTCTTCCCTCTCAGTAGTGCCACGCGGCCGGCAGGAACCCGGTCTTCTTGAGGCAGTACCTTCCCTTGACCACCGCTGCCAACAATCATGCACAGTGGCTACATTCCTGCCAAGTCGTTCTGCAATACTGCGGAAAGAAAATCCACCTTCTCGTAGCCCTATAACACGACCTCGTTCAAACTCCGTGAGCTGTTGATAATGGCTTCTTCGTCTTCTTAAAGGCATTCTTGACTAACATCAACACCCTACGTCGAATCTCAACGATAACTAACGCTCACGAACGTTACAGCGCGTATTTACAGCAAACCTGCTTTGCATGTTCCGAGGGGCGCTACTAGCGCCACACGTATGCGCCGAGCGCGAAATTTGCATAGACGTCATCTTACAAATGTACTCTCACCGCTTACCAACTGTCGTTTATCTAACACAACCCCTTCTTGGTGTTGGGATTTTTTTTTTCCGTCAGTGTATATATTCTCATTGATTTTCACTATATTTTACAAACTTTTTAGCCGCTTTCACCCTCTGTCGGTGACTATTTGAACTAAACTTTTCTCCTTGCTAAACTGAATCCCGCTACTAGATGATGCTTTTCGTGCAAACCGCTCTGTAATACGCGCATCTATTTTCTTGTTATAAAATTTTGAAATTTGAACAGAACTTAAAATCCATTGGGTATATGCTACTGCATAAAGAAGTCAATTTCCCATTATTCTGACTTTCGGTATGATTATTTTCGCGCAAACTACTCTGTAACACACTCATTCGATTCATGCTGTTTCGACGAAAACATTTGTTCGTAACATATGGTTCAAATAACGAAGAGGATATTGCGAATTTTGGGTGACCTATGAAAAATTCGGCTTAAGCGAACTCTTTATATCTGGGTTCGATTGTTTAATGAAATAACAAATTTCTGTCATTTATTTTTAATTAACCTAAAAAATGAACTTTTTTTTTTTTTGTATTTTCAGTATTTTGTCTTCGACTTCCACATGGCCCCTATGATGTTCTTCGACAAGATGATCTGCTTATCGGTAAGAAGCTCACTTGTTTTTTAAGAAATAAATCTTTGCTAATGCAACATGAATTGATATAACAGTTGCAACCACGTATGTAAATCATGAATGACCTGAAATATATCTGGTCACGTGTTCCTGAGTAAAAAATATTTTTTCATAGAATTATGCATGTTCCTTTCATAGAATTATGCATACCCATGGTGCCAAGTGTAACATGAGATCGATGCAACTGCAGAATAACCTTCAACCATAACTCCCTTTGAGGTCATTTGCTGAGCTGTAGTGCTTGTCGGCAGCGTTTTCTCATAACGTGTTGCCACAAACTGGCAAATTCGTACTTTGTGGTTGTCACCCAAAGAAAAGCTCATCCCTATCCAAGAGTCCACCTAAGCAGACAATCACTGAAAGAGTTACGAGCAGATAGAGCAAAATCGGCGATTTGTTGCAATCAAGTCTGATCAGCATCTTTATTTTCTCGCACTCAAACATTTTCCAGACTCCTGGCATTTCCAGGTGTGTTTTCACCAGGATCTGAAACCGGAACCCCTCTCGGACGAATGGTCATGAGCCATCTCTTACACGACTGCGTCACCGGAGTGACCGGTGGCGCAGTGGTGTAAGAGATGGCTACATTCTCTCTGTATCTCACCTTTTCTTACAACTCCGTGTTCGTTACGAACCTGTTGACTCATGCACTTGACTACGTCATGCAAGGAACCGCACCTTTCACAACCTTTCTTTTTCCATGCTCTCTGTGCCACACCCTTTCCCACAGCTCCGTGTCGGTTACGAACATGTTCACTCATGTACTTGACTGCGGCGTGCAAGTTACCGCACCATTCACAACCTTTTTTTTTACATGCTCTCTGTGCCACACCCTTTCCCACAGCTCCGTGTCGGTTACGAACATGTTCACTCATGTACTTGACTGCGTCGCGCAAATTACCACACCTTTCACAACCTTTCCTTTTACACGTTACGACAGCACTGGAATTTGCTCATTCATGTTAAGCGATACATTTGCAGATAAATCGCATTTAGGGTAAGTGGAACTCCCCTAGTAGTGTTCCTGAATCTCTTGCTGAGTGATTCATGCAACCCAGGATAATTTCACTTTATTTTTCCTACTGGCTTTTAATTACCTCCATGACAAAATCTGAGGGTAATAAACATTCACCCGTCCCTAATTTGCGGCAACTACTTCCAGGAAACACGCAGAGTCAGCGGTATTGCACACAAGTATACTATTCATGCCCGTGCCACACGAGTGTTCAAAAGCCAATGCCTCAAAACCCTCCGCCATCAACGCGGTATTGTTTTCCTCAAATTTTAACTAACTTCTAAATCCTATTCTCGCCCACCACGCCCTCGTTTCTTTTTCAATAAACTGGAGCAAAGAAAGCCAGGTTTTTCTGTTATGTTTCGTTTTTACGTAATTTTCAACCGAAAAAAAAATGTCTTTTCGCTCAATCTCACGATATTTCTCCTCTTAAGCCTGTCTTTCAGTGAGTTTTAGGGTTCATCTTCTGCGATAGATGGCGCCAAAAATCACTCCTTGGGCGTGGCTTTTATGTTCTGAGTGACTGTCCTAGAACTTGACGTCAGCGAATCACTGCAGACACTACCATACTCAAAATGGAAGGGCTTCAGAATGAAAAGTCAAAATACGTGCTGTTACGTTTTAACAAATGACGTTCTTCTCGAGTGGAGCTCAGTAAGTTGGTGGAGTTTCTATAGCTCAAATTCAGGGGCTCTCAGCTAATGTACACATTTTCTCTTCAAAAATTGAATGCTAAGATGATTTACGGAAAAAAAGATTCCAATCGCACTTTTGTCCAACTTCGTTTATTTCTATTTGGATTAGAGAATTAGAAAAATCAGACCCAAATGAAAGATTTCGTTTCTTCCCGGCAGAAATACTGCTAACCTAAATTTATCAGCTACAATTAAAATAGCTGTTGCGTTAAATGCCACCAGATGACGACATCTCAGTTGCTGAGACCATCAATACGCATTCGTATAGTCAGATGCTGACTGATAAACCACACATTGCGCTGAGAATTGTTGGCGCTGTAGCGTAAATTCGAACGCACTCGACTAGTTATCGAGAGTTCTGGGGTTCGATCCCAGCAGTGCCGGAGTATAATTTTTCAGTCGCTATGCGTTGTTTAAAAAATAACGTGGAAAGAGTGATGACATCGTCCATTTACATTATCTCCACGTATTTGATATATATTAAACATTTCTATCGCCCTTTGAATTTATCAGCTACAATTAAAATAGCTGTTGCGTTAAATGCCACCAGATGACGACATCTCAGTTGCTGAGACCATCAATACGCATTCGTATAGTCAGATGCTGACTGATAAACCACACATTGCGCTGAGAATTGTTGGCGCTGTAGCGTAAATTCGAACGCACTCGACTAGTTATCGAGAGTTCTGGGGTTCGATCCCAGCAGTGCCGGAGTATAATTTTTCAGTCGCTATGCGTTGTTTAAAAAATAACGTGGAAAGAGTGATGACATCGTCCATTTACATTATCTCCACGTATTTGATATATATTAAACATTTCTATCGCCCTTTGAATTTATCAGCTACAATTAAAATAGCTGTTGCGTTAAATGCCACCAGATGACGACATCTCAGTTGCTGAGACCATCAATACGCATTCGTACAGTCAGATGCTGACTGATAAACCACACATTGCGCTGAGAATTGTTGGCGCTGTAGCGTAAATTCGAACGCACTCGACTAGTTATCGAGAGTTCTGGGGTTCGATCCCAGCAGTGCCGGAATACAATTTTTCAGTCGCTATGCGTTGTTTAAAAAATAACGTGAAAGAGTGATGACATCGTCCATTTACATTATCTCCACGTATTTGATATATATTAAATTGCTAACCTAACTTATAGCACCATCTAGCGCCAAATCGGAATACTTTCGAGTCAGATAAATTGAATTTTTTTTTAAATTCTAACAAATTTTTCGGAATAATAACTGGGGCATGTACTAGTTATGGGTCGTTTTTATTTGTGCTCAAAAGTTCAAACACTACAAAGAAATAGTTTTCGAGAAAATGTGTACAAAAGAATTTACATTGCAGATATAAGATAGAAGATGAATCCTAACTGTTATTCAAAGACAGCCTTAAGAGCCCATTGTGTGCGTGTTGTGCAAAACCCAGATGCGTAGTTTCAATAGCACAATTCGAACGTGATTTTCAGAACTTTCTCAGAAGCTAATATAAAATGTATTGCTACCTTGTTGGCTGGTGTTGATTTGCCGTTGTCAAGATCCTCCATTTAGTTTCCTCGCTTTGTCTATTTTCAAATATTCATGATGTTATTTTATTTACAAGGTACAAAGTCTTGTTCTTTGTTTTGTGTAACATCTTTCCATTATGGAATGCATGTGAACAGAACATCAAAGAAATAATTAATAAGTTACGAATTCTTTGAAAAGCAGTAAATGCCATAGAAGTCAGCACAAACATCTCGCAAAGCGCCAGGGAAAGCCTTGGCGATAAGACATATGCTCCCAGCTGAATTCACGTAAATTAGAATTACCAAGACTGAAGTCAAATTTTGTTTACCAGTCGCTCCTGCTCAAAACATTTAGTCGTGCGGTTTCTAAGGTTTTTCTAAGAATAATAATCCGTTTGACGGAATTCTTTTAAGTTGTGTGTACTACGACTTTCGATAACATTTTGGCTCGGGTGACAAATCTTAAATTTCGACGGTCCTATGCTTCAGAAACGAAAAAAAGTTTCCAAGAACGCACTGAGTGTCTAAAGTTAAACAAGAGAATACGCTGAGTTCAGAAAATAGTCAGCCAAGTTATATCAAAGTTTGTTGTTTATGTATAGATATTTAACGACCACTGTGAGTTACTCATTAGGCAATTAGAAGAGACTTTTCCCCAATTTGAAGCCACTGGTTCTTTGGAATGAAAGAAACTAACGCTGTAAGATAAATACACCACTCATGTCACAGCCAAGACTCGGATGATTGGTCAGGAACTTGCGCCTTATGCCACTCGGTTACAGGGGTGTCTTATATCAAACTTCATAGCACAGTACAATGATATATAGAGTACATGTCTTACAAGTACTAAGCAGTACAAACGCACATGAACCGTATGACGTAGAAGTCTTGTCTTACTTCTACGTCAATTTAAAACATCAACATACTAAGAAATAGTTCCTAAATGAAAGAAACCTTAACGGCCAGACGAAACATGTGAACAACAGAAGTCAAAACTTACGGAAAAGGTACTTTATTAAGGATGTAGCAAACACATCGTAGCATAGCATATTGCACTAAACTCACCACACAACTCTTTAACACAACGCTCCTTTCAATAATCAGTTTACAACCCAACGCGCTCAAGCAATAGATTAGTCGTCGTTTTTACCTCTTGTTCTAATCAAAACTCAGGCATACGACACGTTCATTCAACCTCAATTGTGTTGTCAAACGTATTCGTTTGAGAGAAAGATATCACGTTGAGAGTGAAGAATAACAGAATAAACTCAAGATTTACATAGGGAAAGAAACTAAAAAGGAAAGTTAATTTAGAGTATACGTCACAACCGACAAATACGTTTCTCAAATCCAAAGGGAATGGGCTTTTGGTACGCAAAACATATATTCATCGCAAATGTGACCCTTTGTGGAAGTAATGCAGCCTTCGCACGATGATCCAGCTAGGGTATAACAATAATGTGCGCTAGAAAATGAGAACTGTCTTAAGATAGCGGATGGTACGGCGAGAGCAGTGGAGGGAGCTGTACTTCTCCTTAGGGCATCCAACTGATGTTTGGTGCGATTGAGGTCTGAAGAAAATGCAGGACAACTCCATGCTCCATTCGTTATACAACTCATTCATTCTTCAGGATTTATATCGACAATGTTAGACCTGTGGGGACGTGTATTAATAAAATGCATCCATCAAAATGTATTCGATGTCAACTGCACCGGTCTCACATAGAAAACGAAAATCTCTCAATAGCAACCCTGCCCACACACACATACACACACACACACACTTGATAAAACGCAGTCCTCATTCTACCATCCCACTCTACCACCATGAAAAGCACTTTGGGTTGCAGTCTCTCGACAGACTGTCACGCGTCTGCTGTCCGAATCCAGAGAGAAACGGAACTCATTCGTAAATATGACATTGCACCATCGTTTCAAGTTCCAGTTGATCTAAACAACGTAAGAGAGTCCTCCAGTGGATTTACTTCAACAATCACGCATACGACTGTTCTACGGTCGCACAGTCCGTAATATGGAGTATTCTGGTAGCGTCAAGTTCCGATATTTATTTTTCTACGGCCGCGAAGAGGTCCGAAAGCAGACTGGGTGCTGTTGCTCTGTGATCCCGTCCGGACATGAGTTCGATGTGGCGATCAGCTTAAGGGGTTTTATCTCTTCGACTAGAAGCAGAATACGTCTGCAGAGGACTATTCCACTTCTTTGAAATTGTTTTGAGATTAGAGAAAGATTGATACCAAAAGAATCGATCTTTCCCCAGTGATTACTTAGCAGGCCTCTAACCTCTCAACGACTGTCCATCGCTTTGAAACTGCAGCCACGGTGGCAAAGTGTTCAGAGGCGTATTTTACTGACTAGTCGTGCGATCTGGTCCTGGGTTCAAGTCTCTGATGAGACATAGGTGGTGTGTTTGTCTCACGACTCTGGCTCTCTCCGTTTGCCGGAACCAGAGGAGTCACATTAGAGACGGGCAACTGCTTATAGCCCTCAGAGATTATATATTCATACAGCATTGCAAATGTCAAGTGTCACTTAGCTGCTTAATTATTAACGTGCTATTTAGACATAATCTACATTTTGACGTTACTCACCTTTATTCCAAAACCTTTTTACGAGATTTTGATCGAGGTTTTAAAAAAACTTGAGGTTACTCACCTTTATTTAAGGTAACCTTAAGTTTTTTGAGGTTTTTTGAGGTTATTCACCTTTATTTGTTACTCACCTCAAGTTTTGAGGTTACTCACCTTTATTCCAAAAAACTTTTACGAGGTTTTCATCGAATTTTCCAAAAAACTTGAGGATACTCACCTTTATTCCAAAAAAGGTGAGTAACCTCAAATTTTTTTAGGTTACTCACCTTTATTTGAGGTAACATCAAGTTTTTTGAGGTTACTCATTTCCATTTACACCTCAAGTTTTTTGAGGTCACTCACCTTTATTTTGAGGTTAAAAACCTTTATTTTAGGTAGCCTTAAGTTTTTTGAGGTTACTCGCCTTTATTTTGAGGTTACACACCTCAAAATAAAGGTGAGTAACCTAAAAAAACCTCAAGTTTTGAGATTACTCACCTTTATTTGTTACTCACCTCAAGTTTTGAGGTTACTCACCTTTATACCGTAACCAAGTTTTTTGAGGTTACTCACCTTTATTTTGAGGTTACTCATTTCCATTTTGAGGTTACTCACCTTTATTCAAAAAAACTTTTACGAGGTTTTCATCTCTCTACATTTCCAACACGTATTTGTAAGAGATGAGATGCTCGTGTGGATGTCTTTAAACTCCGAAACAAACAAATATTCTGAATCTTTCAGACTTGTTTGCGGCAACACGCGAAAAATGTCTATTTCGTGGAACGTGTGGATGTCGTTAAATTCCGAAACATACAAATGTTCTGAATCTTTCAAATTTTTTTCCCGGCAACACGAGAAAAATGTCTATTTCCTGAAACGTGTGGATGTCGTTAAACCCCGAAGCAAACAAACATTCTGAGTATTTCACTCTTGCTTGCGGCAACACGAGAAAACTATTCATTTCGTGGAACGTGTGGATGTCATTAAAACCCGAAGCAAACAAACATTCTGAATCTTTCAGACTTGTTTGTGGCAACACGAGAAAAATATTAATTCCCTGGAATGTTCCACGTTGTACCAATGGGTAACAAGGGAAATTTTGGGACCCGTTTAATTTCGCTTCATTTTCGGAGACGTTTATTTTCGTTTCATTTTGGGAGCCGTTTTAATTCGCTTATTTCTCATAGAGAGGATCGCCACACGATACCTGATTTGACACATGACAAATTTTGCGTAAGTATTCAGTGCTGCGTTCACTATAAACACTTTACATGTTCTTTCTCGTATATTACTCAAAACAGAACATCTGGAACTTCTGAGGTGTTTGGCTTTACCGTTCCCATAACTAATATACAAATCCAAATGTGAAAGGTGCCGTGTTTTCGCTGTTTCCCATGTTGACATCTCGTCAGAAAACTTGAAAATTGCATCGCACTAGAGCAGAAATCGAACCTGCTCCTTCCGATTTCCGTTGGAGAATGCGATCCGTTACACCGCCTAGGAAAACGAAGTTCCATGTAGCTGAAGTTAAGCAATCAGTATTTAGGAAACTGAACACAATATTTCGCTAGTCGAAGCAATACACTGCATCCTCATAGCGTCAACAGCATATTTCTTATCAAGGTATGGACATAGGTCACAAGTTGCAGTGCTTCAAAAAAGAATAATGGTAAACGAATTCCGAAGATGTACACTAATGAGCCATTTTATTATGACCACCTACCTAATAAGCTGTGAGACTCACCTTTAGCCAGCAAATCAACGGCCACTCGGCAAGGCATCGATTCGATGAGGTGGCGATAGGTATCATGGGGTATCTGGTACCATAACGTCAACAGCAGGTCCTCCAGTTCCCGTACAATTCGGTATGGTGGTGATTTAGCGCAAACCCGGTTTTCCAAGTCGAACCATAAATGTCCGATTGAGTTCCTATCAGGTGAATTTGGAAGCCAGGGCATTAACATAAAATCTCCAGCATGTTCCTCGAACCACTCCTTGACTATTCTGGCAGTGTGGCATGGCGTATTATCCTGATGGTAATGGCCATCACCAGCAGGGAACTCAGTTGCCATGAATTGATGAACTTGGTCCGCAACTATGTTCAGATACCTGACAGCTGTCAGGGATTGTGCTATTGAGATAATGACGCGTAAAGTGTCCCAAGAAAAGGTTGCCCACAGCATAACACTGCCGACGCCGGCCTGTTTCCGCACAATAGTGCATCCACGTCCCATAGCCTCCGTTGTTACTCAGCGTATACGTGCACGACCGTCTACGTGATGCACTAGGAATCTTGATTCGTCAGACCAGGTAAATTTCTTCTAAACATCCATTGTCCAATCTCGTTGATCTTGGACCCACTTCATGCGATGTGGTGTAGTTAGCATGGGGACCCGTTCGGGTCTTTGGCCACGCAGGCCCGTGCGCAGAAGGCTGCTATGAACTGTGTGCTCTGACGCATTGCCTTGATCACCTCTGTTGTAGCTGCGGATGATTTGTCTCACTGTGGCCCTAAGATCGCTGTGAAGAATGCGCCACAGTTTCCGCTCCCCTCTGGCATCAATGCAACACACGACTGGACGATGGTTCCACGTTGGGACATCTGTGCACCACTTTTGATACGTACTCACTACAGCGGCACTTCAACAACCCACGAGCCAAGCCGTTTCTGAGATCGAAGTTCTGAGGCGCCGTGCTATCACAAATTGCCCTTTATCAAGCTCCGATAAATCGCCAGCTTTTTTCTTTTCCATTCTGACTCCGAACACTCTACTAAGCGAAAGCAGGTTTTCGGGTTGTATATATACTGCCCTGTGAACTTCACCTGCGCCACGGGCCGCGTGTGGCCTAGTGGTCCACGTTCGTGACTGCCACGGAGTGGACCTCGGGTTCGATCCCAGGCAGGTACGAACGTTCGAACCACTCAATATCCGCAGTGCGTCGGACGGGCACGTTAAGCCGTCGGGCCACGGGTACTGGCTCCTCGGTAATAAGTAAGGGCGTCTTCCTCTCCCTTTCTACCTCGCTTCCGTGTGACCTTCCTATCGGGCACTCTAGGCCAAATCTCCTAGCTTCCTATTTCTAAGGGTTTTTTAAGACCTGGGGTCAGACACTCCCTTCCTAAAATTCTCTATATATGATCTGATCACCTGCGCTACCGTTCGGGCTGCAGTCGCGCTTATTTCTCTAGGCTGGGGGTGTTCATAATGTAATGGCTCATAGCTGTAATTCTTCACAAATACATGGAAAGAAAATACAAATGTCATTATCGGCACAAACGGTGCCGTATTTTTACTGTTTCTCATGTAGCCATCTCTTCTAAGGCCATGAAAATTGCATCAATCGGGAATCGAACCGGCATTCCCTCCTAACCGTTCGAGCATGCTAAAGAAGATGTTCACACATTTTTGGAACGTTTTTGATCAGAAATTACAGAAAATAAAAAGTTCAGAGAATTAAAATGGCAACAGCGTGTTATATGAACACGAATGAAACATCTGCTGCATTTAAATATCGTCTGCTAATAAAATGGCGAACGTAAACAAACTGTGGATCAAAGATTATGTTTCTGCACTTTACGAACATAAATATTCGTATTCTGTAATTAAAAACGCTGTGAAAATCATGGGGTTATCATTTCTAAATGTAAGATAAGCAACATTTTTAATAATAGAGGGGGGAAGTCGTGAAGCATTGCTTTTAACAGGAAAACGAATACCAAACGTATATGCAAAGAAGGTACGTACTTTTACGACTATTCCAAAAGTAACGTCTCTTAACCTTAAAAGAAAATCGACGAACAGAAAGAGCAATCGCTTAATCGTTAAAAATATCTGTATCAACTGTAAACAAGGTAATAAACAAAGATTTGAATCTCAAAAAAAAAAAAAAAAAAACAGTGTTCACAGCCTTTTGCTTAGGCACGTGGCTGAGCGCGGAACACGGTGTAGACTTCTTCTTCATGAAAATCACTTACTCGGAGAGAAATGGAAATTTATTGTGACTGTTGATGAAGCATGGATCTACCTAAACGACTGTAACAAAAAAGGTCAATTTACTATCGCAAAAGAGCAGGAAAAGACTTACAAACTTGGTTTGCATTCATGATTATAACTGGTTTCTCGTAAAAGGGGAAATTAAATTTAAGCAAAGCTGAAAGAATCTTAAAATCAGTTATACATATTACCAAAATAATGTTTGAACTCCCACGTTTAAGTAAGAAATAACATTCCTTCATCCACACACACATCCAAATCTGCCACTCTATTTCTTGATCAAGACGGGTATGTCTATACCTTTTTGTTCATATTCTTTCAAAGTCGCCTGATGTGACACCAAAAGACCATTGTGCCTTCGGACTGCTAAAAGCAGTGCTTTCTAAACGCAGACCTAAAACACAGATTGGACTATGGAAAGCAATGAAAGAAGAGTGGACTAGAATACCACAACCAATTTTAAGAAATGTCCTGTTATCTAAAAATTTCAGATGATGGTTCATATCCAGAGAAATAAAACATTTAAGAAAGAAATACTTCTTTCTTAAATGTTTTATCAAATAAAACATTTAAGAAAGAAATACTTTTATTTTAAATATTAATTATATTGCTGAATAATTGATCAAAAAATGTATGACCATCTTCTATACATTTAATATACACAGTGCGTCAGAGAATTTTTAAAACTGGGTCTGTAAAATGAAATAGAAACAAGAAATTATAATTTGTTTTGGTTTGTTGTTCAAAATAAATCCCTCCGGCTTCAATAAACTTGTTACAGCGTTTTCATAATGTTTCGAATGCCTGTTCCAGTTCACTTTGCGGAATTGTCTCCAAAGCACGCGTCGAAACTTTTTGTATGGTCGAAATACCATCAAAATAACACCCTTTTAACGTCATTTTAAGTTTTGGGAACAAAGAAAATTCGCAGGGTGCTAAATCAGGCGAATATGGTGGATGATTCAACACACATACGTTATTTTTCGCTAAAAATCTACGAACAAGAAGTGAGTTGTGACTGAGTGCATTATCGTGCAACAAACACCAACTGTTTTCATCTCGATATTCTCGACGCATGCGACGAATGCTGCCCATCAAACGCCTCACAACATTTAAATAAAACTCACCAGTAACTGTTTGTCCACTTGGAACAAATTCTTTGTGGATAATACACTTACTATCGAAGAATGTAATGAGCATTGTTTAGATTTTTGATGGAACTTTTCTTGTTTTTTTTGGCTTGTGGTGATTTTTTTGACTTCCATTCCGCACTTTGTCGCTTTGTTTTAGGATCATATTGAAAACACCATCTTTCATCACCAGTAATAATCGATTTTAAGAAGTTTGGATCATTTTCAGCTGTTGAAATGATGTCTCTGCAATGTGCACTTCTCCTTGATTTTTGTTTATTGGTTAACGTGTGTGGAACAAATTTAGCACAGACTTTTGTTTTGCCCAAATCTTCATGCAGGATGGTTCGAATAGTTTCTTTGTTGATGTTTAAAGACTCTTCCATCATTCTTAGTGACGCACATCGATTGTTTGCCACGAAATCACGCACTTTTTCAGTAATCTCAGGTGTCCTAGATGAACTTGGTCTTCGGGTATGCTTATCTTCTAGCGTCTCTCTTCCGTCCAAAAAACGTTTGTGCCACAGGAAAACATTTGATCTACTTAAACAAAACTCACCGTAAACTTGTTTCATCATTTGGTACGTTTCTGAGGCACTTTTATCAAGTTTTGCGTTAAATTTAATAACAGCCCTTTGTTCCATCTTAATAATTCAACATGAAAAAAATGTTACTTCTCTAATGAACGCCCGTTTCGTTTGAGTTACTTTAACAACTGCGCATTACTTTTGGCAGAAAGCAAGCAGGTGGTCACGGTTTATAACGCATTCGCGATTACATTGGTGGCGCCACCGTAGGCTAAAATCTAGCGCCAGTCTTAAAAATTCTTTGACGCACTGTATATATGTTTCAGACTCATATTAATTATGCTATCTTATATTGTTTCACACTCATATTAAACATGCTATCTTATCGTGGGGACACAGGACTAAATATAATTTCAATAAACTTCAAATTCTTCAGAACAAATATATAAGATTAATAGATCTAAAATTTGATAGAAATACACAACTAACACTATATAATAACACAAGAGTTTTCCCAAACAAATACAACATTCTTACGATTAACCAAATACTGTATATTACCTCAATATCGGAAAAAATTATGTTCAGACGCATTAAGAATAATTAACACGCCGAGATCATGCAAATTATACCCCAGATGCACACACGTGACACACGCACTAAATCACATATTCGACCTATTCATCCAAAAACTGAGACTATGAAGCAAAGTATAAATTACATTGGCCCACACTACTGGAACTCATTACTGACGGAAATAACTTGTTTAAATAATTTTAACCTTTTTAAAATAAAACTAAAAAACTACACAATAAATTGCAGCTCCTCAAATTAATGGTTACCGTGGATGGAAACTATGACTAATGCTATGACTTGTATATCGTGATGTAAATTGTTTTTTCAATCTGTAATGTTAATGTTTATTATCTTTTCATATATCATTACCTTTTTTTACGCTTTCCAACCGTAGGTTGAAGAAGCGCATATGCTCCAGCTTTTTCCGTCCGTCTGTCCGCACGATAACTGGCGTAAAAATGGTTCGATTTCGATGAAATTTTAGTATGTGGTAGGGGACCACCTGGGGACGAACCCTATCGAAAATGGGACAAATGGGGTCAAAGGTCACGACGTAGGAGCGGGATCCATTCCATTGCTTATTACGTTATAACTTGCGTAAATATGGTTCGATTTCGATGAAATTTTAGTATGTAGTAGGGACTATCTGGAGACAAACCCTATTGAAAATGGACAAAATGGGGTCAAAGGCCAGGACATACGATTTGGATCCATTCCATCGCCCTTATCCCATATTATTAAGGTTGACGTCAAGTAATTTTGCTTCCTATACTTCTAATGGAAAAACTTTTGTACACATTTCCTTCACAATTAATGTGTTTCCAAGGATGAAAATTTGAACATCGATTAAAATAACTTCATATTATAACTTGGAATACTTAATATTTTCTAAAACATAACAATAATTATATTAAAAATCAATAACTTTTCCTATGGTTGTGTTGAAACCAGAAAAAGGATGGCGCGACCTGTACTTTGATGACGTCAGTAGACAAACAAATGTTGGATTGCATAATTATGGTTATGTTTTAGAAAATATATAGTATTCCAAGTTATAAAATGAAGCTATTTTACTCGATGTTCACATTTTCATCCTTGTGAACGCATTAATTGTCCAGAAAGAGATGGCGCGACCTGTACTTTGATGACGTCAGTAGACAAGAAAATATTGAATTGCATAATTATGGTTATATTTTAGAAAATATTAAGTATTCCAAGTTATAAAATGAATATATTTTAATCGATGTTCAAATTTTCATCATTGGGAACGCATTAACTGGGAAGAAATTGTGTACAAAATTTTTTCCATTCGAAGTACAGAAAGCAAAATTACTTGACGTTCATCTTAAAGGAGCCATTCTTGTATGTATGTAAATTTTATTTTGAAAACGGGTCTAAGGATTTTGATGAAAGACGTTAACATACCGTTTTCTGGTACTAGAAATCGATTTAGCTTGATCTCGACTTTAGGAAAATTCGTTTAGTGGGTTAAATAACCACCCCGAATTACCACGTTCTTAGTGTCATGGCGTCGTCTCAATAATTTTATCCATGCTTAAAAACTTTATGACATCACACTCTTGTGAGCAGATGGTCGCGATTCCCATCTGCCTCATTACGTCACGCGTTGTGTGCGTATGTTCGTCCGCACGATGACTCGTGTAAAAATCGTTCGATTTCGATGACATTTTAGTATGCCGTAGGGGAATACCTGGAAAGGAACCCTATTGAAAGTGAACGAAATGGGGTCAAAGGTCAGGACATAGGAGCGGGATCCATTCCACTGCTCTTATGCGTCATAACTAACGTAAAAAAGGTGTGATTTCGATTAAATTTTAGTACGTAGTAGGGGACCACCTGGGGACAAACTCTATTGAAAATGGGCGATATGGGGTCAAAGGTCAGGACATAGGAGCGGAATCACTTCCATCGCCATTATGCGTCATAACTTACGTAAAAATGTTTCGATTTGGATGAAATGTTAGTATGTTATAGGGGCCTGCCTGGGGATGAACCCTATTGAAAATGGACGAAATGGGGTCAAAGGTTAGGACACAGAAGCGGGATCTATTCCGTAGCCCTTATGCATCATAACTTACGTAAAATTGCTTCGATTGCGACAAAACTTTATCATGTTATTTTGGAGGTATACTGAACCAGCTCTGTTGAATATCATCAAAATGGGATCAAAGGTCAGGGCACAAGAGCGAGATTTATTCCACAGCCATTATCCTCATAACTTGAATAATTATTTCTGGTATGTTGGAAAGCGTATCATGGGCAATGCATTGCATGATTTTACTAACTTGCTTTTTTTTTACTGTTACTACGAAACTTTTGTTTGTAACTACAACTACCGATATCTCAATGCAAAACTAGCCTGGGGAACATGGGACCTTCTCATGCCTGTGTGGCTTTTCCCCCTGCTTCCTTGCTGTGTATTGTTTCAATAGATATTTACGTAGCACTAGTTCTTAGCTCAGCAAAATAAATGAATTGAATTGAATATTTGCCTTCCATGTAGTTCTGAATAGTTGTTTCTTCAGGAAAATTCGTTCCTCTTTTTATATCTACGGAATACAAATTGTCCGACTAGAAAGCTAACATTTAGGATGAAAATAGTGAAACTCCCGAACACTTTTCTCACAATGGAAGAAAATAATTGCGTTGATAGAATAACAAGATGTTGCAATTATAATAGTAATCATCAGGAAAAGAACAAAAAGGAGAAACAGTGGAAAATAGTAGCTGGTAAAGTGAGCATTACTAGCTTAATCCTTACTGATGGGATCTGGAATGTTCAGCAGACATTGAAAAAGTGCATGGTGTGAGATATAGTTATCTCTTTTTAAAGAACCCCTTCCGTTCATTTTAAAATTAATCTTCATAGACAAGGTCATATTTAATTAGATACATCACGTTCGCCTAATTTGAATATTTAAAGATCATTAAACATTGTGTTTAATGTTTATCCGTGCATTCAAGTATTTTTCTCGGTATATCTTTTTTGTTCTGTAAAGCGATTAAAGTATTGGAATGTGTACTTAACAAGATTGAAGTTTATGTTCTTTCATTTTATTAATGTAGGTTCTGCACTCGAGAAATATAATCCGGTCAGGAAAAGTAATCGGAACATTTAAGCTTGATGTTGGAACAGTATTTGCTCAAAACGGTAAGCATTAAAAAGTTATAGTAACGGAAAAATGGTGAGAATTAAAATGCAATTGCCTCAGTAAATAACATCATTATTTTGAAAACGTAACTCGTTTATTTCAATTTTTAGTTATGTGCTTACTAAGTTAAAATTTTTTTGCTTTTTCAGAAAATAGAATCTGGGTGAAAATCAAGATAAATTATGTGAATACCTTTCATTCATTATTTTTTTTTTGTTATTTCTGGTTATTACTCTAATCTACTTATTTTTCTGGTTTTCCATTCTTTTTGAACATTTTTACTCCGGAACGAATAATGACGACTTCACTCAGTATCATCGGTACGTTTTTGAGAACAAAAGAAAATTCAAATGTAAGGACTTCATACATTTTCCAGTATCATAGCAGCGAAAGAACGAAGATATCATGTTCATTGATATACAGTACATGACACTGTGTTTCCAGCTGTATAATATGCTACTGTAACCGAGAGAGAATCTTCTAGGCTGCAAAAGTTGAAACTTGTCTGCGCATGTTCTTTAGGTTTTCAGAAACATGTTTTTCTGTCTGCAATAAATATTGGATTGCCGCAGATGAAATGTTCGCTTTCAGAGGGTGGATCCGTTCGACTCCTTTAGGGTGTCTTCCAGCAGTGTCACATGATATACCTTACATGGTTGGTATACACAGTCGTATCAGAATAATATGACCACCTATCTAAAAATCGAAAAAAACACACTTGGCCCGGATGCTAGCGGCCAGACAGGTGGCATGGACGTAAGGACGCCCCGGAAGGTTGCCCGAGGCACACGTGCCCATTCGGACTGCAGTAGTAGAGTACGGAGGTCCCGGAGATGACCTGGTTGTGGGTCGGCACGTCAAACCTGTCGATCCAACGAGTCTCACATGTGCTCTATGGGATTGAGATCGGGCGATGTCGCCGGCAAAGGGAGAACGGAGACATTGCTGTCGTGTTCTTGGAACCCGTCACGCACCCTCTTAGCGACATGGCATTGCACATCGTCCTGTTGGTAGTCGCCATCACCACCAGGGGAAACGTCCAATGTGAAGAGATGCATGTTGTTAACGAGGATGGACAGATAGCCATTGGCGTGTTCAGGGACCCATCGAGTGGTACCAGTGGTCCCAGGTCATACCAGGAAAACATCCTCCAGACATGCGCGCTGCCACCGCGGGCCTAAACCTGACCGACAACCGTGTCCTGGTGTTAGTTCTCGTGTGTCTGACGGCGTATCCGCCACGGCCCGTCGCTTTTGTGGAGTAGAAACCTTTATTCGTCGGAGAAGGGAACCTTTTCCCACTCTTCCACTGTATAATGACGGTAGTCTCATGTGAACTGAAGGTGTCGTTCCCGATGGACCTAGGTTAACATGGGCGACTTGCCACAGCGTCGACTCTGTAGACCCATGCGTAAAAGGTTTAGTTCTACTGTTATCGAAGACACGTACCTGGATGCCCCTGCGTTCATTTGCGTGGTCAATCGCCCTTCACCAGTCGACGGAGACGACGTTTTCCTCTGGGGTCGATAGCCTTTGGGGTTTCACAGTTATGGCGTCGGGAGGTACTCGATGTGCCAGCGGTCCATTTTGGTACACCCTTACTGTTGGATTCTCGGAAAAGTCATGACGTATTTTGGCACACGATAGCGGTTGGGCGGTTTTGGAAGTACTAGTGGCATGCGCAGCTCGGTTATCGCTATGGCATTCAACAGGTGCCAATTCTAGCTGCAGTCGAAAAGGAATAGTGAGCGATTTTGTTGATTTGCGGAGATTTGACATCAAGTTGAAGATGGAAGGCCAAACTGTGCATTTTCGCAATATTTTACTATTTCACTTCCGTAAAGGGAAGAACGCGCGTCAAGCTTGTGAAAAGTTCCGTAAAGTGTACGGTGATAATGCTCTACGATAACGTCAGTTCCAGTGGTGGTTCCCAAAATTCCGTGATCGTGATTTTGACCTCAACGATGCTCCTCGGTCCGGGAGGCCAACCGAGGCTAATGACGACCAGATCAAAGAATTGATCGAGTCTAACCCACGTTACACGACACGAGAGATTGTAAACACATTGCACATCCATCATTCAAGCCTTCATGACCACCTAAAGAAGCTGGGATACGTAAGCAAGCACGATGTGTGGGTTCCGCATGAACTCAAAGAAGCTCAATTGACGGCGCGTATAAACATCTGCGATATGCTCATTAAACGTGTGGGAAAATGATCCTTTCTTTGAAGCGACTGATAACTGGTGACGAAAAGTGGATTGTGTACAACAATGTGCTGCGCAAACGGTCTTGGTCCCGACGTGCTGCTTCGTCTCAAACAACATCCAAAACAGACATTCATCAGCGGAAGGTTCTGGTCTCAGTGTGGTGGGATTTTAAAGGTGTCGTGTTTTTCGAGCTCCTACCACGGAACCAAACAATCAACTCGAATGTGTACTGTCGGCAATTGGACAGTTTGAACGAATCCATCATCCAGAAACGTCCAGAGCTCGTTCATCGTAAAGGTGTTGTGTTCCATCACGACAACGAGAGACCGCACGCAAGTTTGATCACCTGCCAAAACTTATTGGAGCTTGGGTGGGATGTGTTGCCACACCCAGCATACTGGCCTGACCTTGCGCCGCCAGACTTCCACTTGTTTCGCTCTCTTCAACAGTTCTTCCGTGGTATAACGTTCAACTCAGATGAGGCTGTAAATCAGCAGCTTGTAGTGTTTTCCGCCACGAAAGACAGGTCCTTCTATGAACGAGGCATTCTGCAGCTCACTGGAAGATGACAAAAGGTTATCAAACAAAACGGACATTATATCATTGATTTATTTCTGTTCTTTCTATCTATAAATGACCTTTGCAAAACATGGCTAAAATACGTCATGACTTTTCCGAAAACCCAATACATCACCTTGCGAACAGCCCACGAACTCTGCTGTTTCTGAGATGATACCACCCTTTGCGTTGTAGCCGATGATCATTCCTTTTTGAACGTCCGTCAAATCACTACCTCCACCCATTGTGCTCACGTTACGCACTATGGCTGTTCTGTCCTGGCCGGCCGCTTATGTCTACGTGTGGTAGACCTTGTCACGTCCGTTCTATGATGCGCCTGGACGGGTATCATAACCGGTGTACGCGTTGTGTGCCAAGTTTTGGTGGCCACGGACGGCCTAGTGGTCAACGTTCGTGAACGCCAAGGAGAAGTCTCAGAATCGATCCCACGCAGGTACGAACTCTTGAACCACTAAATAATAGCCGTGCGTCCGGTGGGCACGTTAAGCCGTCGTACCCGGGTACTGCCTCCCCCCCCCCCCAGATTATAAATAAGGGCGTCTGCTGTTCGAATCTACAAAGAAACGGAACTCATCCGCGAGCATGGCATCACACCATTTTTCAAGATCCCTTTGATATAGCCACCGTAAGAGGGCGCCCCATTTCTTTTACACCTAACGTCATGCATGCAGCTGTTCTACGGACACAGTCTACAATATGGAGAATGCCGGCCACATCAAATACGGATATTAGGTTTTCTGCGGTGGCGACGGATGGCCTAGATGTCAACGTTCGTGACTCACGATCGACCCAAGGCAGGTACGAACACTCTAACAAATAAATATCCTCCTTGCGTCTAATGGGCAGCAGTCGGACCCCAGGTACTGGCCTCACAGTTATCAATAAGGGAGTCTTCCTTCCCATTTCTACCTCGCTTCCGTGTGATTTTCCTATCGAGCACTGTAGCCTAAATCTCCTAGCTTTCTAGTTCTAGTGGATTTTTAAGACCTGGGTTCCGACATTTTCTTCCTAAATATCCTCTACATAAACCTCTCCATGTGCCAAATTTCGTGACGAGATTCAATCGCAAGTGGCCATTCTTTGGATCATGAAGACAGGATTTTTTTGTATGAGTTGCGACATGTTGAGAAACGCGGCAAGGAATTCCTAATGAACGCACCATACGTCAGTGGTTCCGAAAATTCGATACAGGAGATTATTCTCTTGAAAATGCGCCTCCTAGTCGTCCATCATTTGCTGTTACATACCAAGAGCTATCGTGTAAGTTGACCCACGGCAAAGGTTGCAGTGAAGGCACGTGGGCATCATTCAACGGTTGTCCTGAGCTTGGCGGCCCTCAACAAGGTGAAAAAACTGGATGTCTAGGTGTCCACACGAATTGACAGCAGCCAATAAGACAAGTCCTTCTGGAGGTGTGCATTTCCCTTCTTGACCGGCACACCCGTGAGAGATTCCTGCATCGGATCCTTGCCTGCGATTAAAAGTGCATCCTCTACAACAATCATAAGCGATAAGCACAGTTTTTGTATACCATGGCGCCACTGAAACACTGTCCAAAGCCAATCCTACACCCTCGAAAAGTACTGGTTCTTGTACAGTGGTCTTCTGCCGGCTTTATTCATCGTTTATTTCTTCTACGTGACGAGACCATCAATTGGGACTGCTATTGTGCTGAAATGCAGCGATGCACAGAAAGCTCTTAACAAGCAGCCAGTTTTAGTCAGTAAGCATGGGTCTTTCTGCTGCAAGACAACGCTCTCCCACATGTCTCCCAAAAGACCGTCCAACAAATCTACCACATTTCCACTAAATTCTGGCACAACATGCATATTCCCCAGAATTTGCTTCCACGGCTTATCACCTCTTCCAGCATGTGGGCCAGTTCCGATATCAGAAGACCTTCCCAAACGACCAATGGTTATGTCAAGCCATTTTCACCTTCTTCACCTCAGAGTCGTCGGATTTTTATCGCCGTGGGATCCACGGCCTTATGATCCATTAGCAGCAATCCATGCAGAGCGGAACTAGGTGTTTCGACTGAGTGGATGGCGAATTTCTAAAAAAAGGTGAGTCGAAAGTTTTGCAATATTTCGATCACTTTATTTCTTCATACATTTATTTACGACGAAAGCTGACTAGCATTCAAAGTATAGGCCATCATGTTGCACCGTCTTTAGCAATCTGTCTGCCAGTTCTTCGATTCTACAGAGGGTGAGTCGAAAGTTTTTAAATAATTGGATCACTTTATGTCTTCATACGTAGCTTTACGACGAAAGCTGACTAGCATTCAAAGTATAAGCCATCATGTTGCACCATCTTTAGCCATCTGCCTGCCAAGTCTTCGATTCTACAGAGGTTGAGTCGAAAGTTTTGAAATATTTGGATCCTTTTATGTCTTCATACGTAGCTTTACGACGAAAACTGACTAGCATTCAAAGTATAGGCCATCGTGTTGCACCGTCTTTAGCGATCTGTCTGGCAGTTCTTGGATTCCGCGGCGATATCAGTTCTGGCCCTTCGAGGCGAAGAACTCTCTCACCATAGCTGCTTCCTCCTTCCTCCTGGTTGTCGAAGTGCTTCCCGCGAACGAAATCGGCCATGAATCGGAACCAATAATAATCCGACGTGGCAAGGTCAGGACTATATGCTGGCTGTGGCATTAGTACAATACCCCAAAGTTCTTAGAACTTTCCCCAGGTCGTTCGCGCGGTATGAGTCTGAGAGTTGTCCTGCTGTAGGAGAGCGCGCTTTCTGTTCACCAGGGCCGGTACTTCTCCTCCAAAATGGCATACATCCGCTTCAACTGTTCAGAGTAGAGGTTGGCGTTGATGATCCGACCGTCTGGAATAAATTCGTAATGGATTATCCCCTCGAAACTCCACCAAACGCAGAGCATCACCTTGTGCTCGATGCGCCCACGTTTGGCAACAGGTTCAGCAAGCTGGCCCGGGCTCAACCACTGCCGCTGTGTGCTAAGATAACGGAAATAGACCCACTTTTCATCGCACGTAAAAGTACTCTTGATGAAACGTACATCGCGCGGGTTTTCTAGGAGTTTCGTGCACACTTCCACTTGGCGGTTTGCTTCAGCTGGCTTCATTCGTGAGGGACAATGCGGCAGCTCCTGTAGACCTTGTCGAGGTCCTGAAGATGACAAACCACGGTGGCCTGTGATATGCCCAGCTCCCCTGATAATCTCCGAGTGCTGGTTGTCAGATTTGCTTCTACGGCCTGGCGCACGGACCCCGAATCCACGGTTCGCGGCCAACCTCATTTTGGCTGATCGTCGAGGTTTCTGTCTCCTGAGCCGAATTTCTTGAACCATCTCTTTGCGGTGCTGTGGTCCACGGAACCTTACCCTTTCGCATTCCAAATGCTTCGTGTTGCTTGAGCAGCGTTATGGCTGAGTTCAAACTCATAAAGCAAAAGTTCGCTAATTAGCCAGTTGTGGCTGTTCAACTTTTAGGCGTCCCAACCACAGACAGGACGACGACATACAATGTTGTTCACAGCTACGACTACCATTTTATTGAGCGAAGCTCTCTATACGAGACTCGAGACAATTCGTTGTCCGGGCATAGGTAGGAGATGACACATCCGATCACCGTAATTTTTTGCATGCGATTGGGCATATTCCATGGTCAGGTTTCGATGCCTCCCGATTCCCGAAATTCCGTGTCATTGAGGAATAATCGTTCAAAAACAGGCTTTTTTGGGGATTTTTCAGAGTTTTGAGAAGGGGTCGTTTGTTACCTATCTCCTCCGAAGATCTTCAGCAGATCGCGGTGACACTTGCCACAGAAAAAGGTAATGACATGGTGAGTGACATGGGGTTGGTAACATGGTGATTCGTCGTGTCGTATAAAATTAATGACCATTAGAAAACGACCAATTTTAAAAAAAAAATTGAAAAAATCCGATATGTTGCGAGTGACGTCATTGTATTTTTAACTGAAGTAAACTGAACTGTATACGTAAACTCAACTCAAGTACACTGCATAGCAGAGAATCAAAAACATCCTAACGGTTTCCAGAATTATATAGCGTTTTGGTTCCGTTTGGATTGTGTGTGGCGAGCAATATGGCGTCATTTGTCGGTTAGTTGAGTCTTGATCATTACATTTGTTTACATTCGATAGTCGCAATTTTTCACGACGCAATTTTGCTCAAGATTTTTAGTTCTTTTGCCGTCAATTTAAGATTATTTTGGTTCAAACTGATAAAAAAGAAAACCGAGCACATTGTGGACACAAGAAAATCGTTAGAATTGGCACCGTTAAGGCTTTTTATTTTCTTTTTTTTTTTTTTGCTTTTGTTTTCTTTCTAACTGTAACTGCTGAAGCCACGATCGAGGCGGGCAATATGGCGTCAATGACGTCATTTGTCGGTTCGTTGAGTCTTCATCATTACATTTGTTTACATTCGATAGTCGCAATTAAAATCTCGTTGTTTTTTCTTCTTTGATAATCATAAATGCCACGTCGAGGTCTTGGATCAAATTTAATTCGACGAACTGTTCGTGCGAGATGTATGCAAGAGACTCGACACAACGATAATTCCACAATTGCTACAACCGTTCCAACAGAGATAGAGGCTGAACAAGTGGAAAGTGTTGCTGATGTTCATTATTTTCAACCTCCTACTTGGACTAATCTTGGCCGACAAAGTAGAGAGGCTGCTCGCAAGGCACTGACACGCATTCAGCAACCTCATTGTGTTCGTACGCGGCAACGTTTAGAAACTGATAAAGATTTTGCTGACGAATTTGTTAATGTTTTAGATAGAAATAATTTTCTTGAATGCGCATCGTGTCATGGCTTATACCTCACAGACGCTCTTCAAAATAAAATAACAAATGCCAAAAATACCATAAATACTCTACAAAATATACACGTGAAAACAAAATGATGCCGGCTGAATTACCTCCTGATCTTTATGCTCTCACTGTGTAAGAAGAAATGCTAATCGCACGCATTCAACCTGTTCTAAAAGTATACCAATTGCGTGCCTGTGGTTCAAACGGCCAGTATCGGTATCGAGGCAACGTAGTTAACATAGAACAAAATGTTCAGGACATAGCTGATTCTCTTTCGCGAATTCCGTCAAATATCAGTGTTGTACTTGTGCGTAAGCAAGGGGCTCAGGGTTACAAGGATATCCGGTTACGTAGTCAAAAAGTACTAAAAGCTTTACAGTGGCTTTGGCAACAAAATTATTTTTACCGTGATGTACGCATTGACAATGATGCGCTGCAGTCATTGCCTGAGGACGGAGACATTTCTGAATCGCTGTATCATGTTCACAGTGGCGGATTCGTTAACGAAGAGTTTGACAGTGACTGTGTAACTAAAACGCTTTTACCTTTGCATGAGCGCCAACGACAGGAACAAATTGTTTGCAACATTGTTAGTTGGCCAACATCAGGCAACACCCCATTCAGTGAATTTACGTTTCATGGATATATTCCGATGGCCTTCCCACACTTGCTTCCTGACGGCAAACCTAATCGCATCCGTAGAACTCGAGCACCAGAAAACACGCCAACACTTCGACAGTGGGCTGATCATTTAATGCGTTACGGGACCAGCGATTTGCTCAAGATCCTAGATTCAGATATCTTATTCTTAACACAATTCAACGCCATGAAGCGACTCAACAAGGATCTATTTTTGCCAAAAAAATTTATTTCAGCGGAACTGTAGAGGAGCTCAGAAATGAAGTTGTAACTAATCCCAGATAAATAAAAAGCCTTTTGTTATGTGGCTCTAAAATACGTGGATCAAATCCGTATTGGTACCAACGACAACAGGAACTTAAAGCAATGGTTAATCAACTTGGTAATCCTACGCTCTTTATAACTCAGCGCGGCAGACCTCCATTGGAAATGTTTACAACGCCATTTCCAGATATCTGCTCAAGATATTGCGAACATGTCTGAATCGCAACGAAGTAATGTAATGCAAAGATATCTCACTCTAAATCCAATGGTTGCAGATGATTATTTTAGTTTTCGAGTTAAATCTTTTATGGAGATTATAAAAATCTCCATAAAAGATCTCGAAGTCCTAAATTTTACGCTTTCTTTTTTTAGAATTTGTTATAATAGACGCCTTAATGAGCTTACATTTTGTAATAGCTTCGCTCAAAATTTGCTAACTGTACCGAGTTATCGGTTACTGTCGACGGCTTGTCCTAGTATCCCTTTCGACTGACTGCAGTGCGCGACTTGAACTAGTTTAAACACGTGACATACCCGTCGCAGCAACGCGCTCATGCAAATATTGCAAAACTTTCGTTCATCCTCTGTATTTTCATGAGGGTTTGCATGTGGCACTCTTATTTCTGATATTTAATCTGCATCAACCCAACAGGAATATCTAAAATCTGAAATATCTGTTTGCTGATTCAACCTAGAGATAAAGTTAGTCAATTCAGAAAAAGAAGTAAGAAGACTATGCTCCTATTTGACAAAATTTGGATGACAAAAATAATTATTTGCTCTTCTCAGCAAAATATTTGTTATTTGTTTCGGGGATTAACGACCACTGTGAGGATCTCTCAGGTATACACTATCTACCAACAAGTAATTGGACACCCCTGCAGTCGACGATATCTGCGGTCCTGATGCACTTCACGGCCGCCGCCGTTAAATATCGTGTGGTAAACAACAACGCAAACAGTCGCATGCAAGAAGCCACGCAGTTCGGAGCTCTCTGATTTCGAGAAAGGTGTAACCGTCGGGTATCACAGAAATGGCCGATACATACGTGACATATCCAGCGAGTTGAAGTACCCAAAATCGACAGTAGCCTACGTGATTGGCAAGTGGAAGGTGAGAGGTGACTGTCGGAATGTGCCCCGACCCGGCAGACCCACAAAACTGGGAGTTAAAGACCGACGGGTGTTAGCCATAGAAATTCGGAAGAACCGCACCATCAATGGGCCACATCCGCGAGGAGTTTCAACAGGCATCCTCCATGAGTGTTCTTTCAATTAATACCATCCATAAGGAAGCCCATCTGCTCGGTTATCATGGACGTGCTGCCGCCCACAAGCCTTTGATCACCAAGTCCAATAACGCTGCTCGGCTAACGTGGTGCACAGAACGTCGACAGTGGACCGTTGAACAGTGGAAACAGGTTCTCTGGAGTGACGAATTAAGATCCACCCTCTACCGTTCGGATGGCAGGGTCTGGGTTTGGCGTCTGCCTTGAGAACACCTCCTGCCGGAATGTATTGTGCCAACTGGGAAGTTCGGCGGCGGTGGAATTATGCTATGGGGGTGTTTTTCCTGGTATGGCACGGGACCCTTGGTCGCAATTCCTGGTAGACTCAACGCCGAGACCTACTGCACCATTTTGGATGACCATGCGCTTCCTACGTTGTGGCAGTTTCACGGGGTGGACCCATGTTACTTTCAGGATGACAATGCCACCTGTCATGTTGCGAGGTCCACCATGGCTTTGTATGGTGACAATGGGGTTAATCGAATGGACTGGCCTGCGCAGAGCCCGGACCTTAACCCTAACGAGCACCTCTGGGACGAGTTGCTATCACAGGTGTCCAATTACTTGTTGGTAGATAGTGTATTAGTGATCGCCCGTCCCTAATTTGGGGCCTCTGGTTCCAGAGAGAAAGCTGGTGTCGTAAGACAAACACCTCACCCATTCTTCATCCGATACTCAAACTCGGGCCATCCTTAAAAAATTGGCCATTATTCAAAGGATAGCGCATCAAATTAGACGGCCATCGGGGCTTCTCAGAATAGCTCCGAAGCAACCAAAGATAGTTCTTACAGCGTTCAAACAACCTTCGGAAAGATCTGAACACTCGTCTTATATAACGGTATATTTTTCGGCAATTGCATTCTTCTGAATGTCATAAACACAATCAAATCGGAATCTGTTCAATCTTCATTTCAACTTATATCCACTGGAGCCAAATTGTAGTAGTGAAGAATATAGTTCAGCACTGAACAGTCTGCCTGTTAGCCAGAAACGTTTGCCTGTTAATTGTTGTGTGTGAAGGTGTATTTTCATGAAGAAGTCACCAATTGGACCGTTTTGCATATGGCCACCCAAACTTGATTCCCAACAACAGAACGTTATATACCTCTATGAAGTAAGCATTTTGATTGTTAATTAGCAAGTGAATTGCGCGTTTCATCCACCATTACCGATTTTCCACCTCATGAATCGTTTGCTAAGTACTCTCCGCCCTTTTCAAAAAGCTTAAATCGTTCAAAATATTTGCGGTCAGTGCCGAGCTCATCCGAATAAGCTATTGCTGACATTTTGTATGCTTAAATCGGATTTTTCTCCAGTTTACAAGAATTTTAAGTTGATTCGGTTTCCCTTTATGCGGTTTGTGATTACGAAATTAAATACGAGAGACCAACCGTGATTATTTATTTAAGAGCAATTGGACTCACTTCTATATTCATGTTAAAAGACTAAATTTAGACCAAGTGTCTAACTCTTTTACCGCATATTGTGTTCCTTTCTTAAATGTAAATACAAATAGTGAAATTCAGTGTTTCAAATGCAATTCCCTATTTATGTTCTTTTGCTTCGTATGTTTACGTTTTAGCTTCGATATTTTTTTGTGCTTAAACTTTTGGGACGGACTCTTAATTACAGCATTTAAATTTGTAAACTTAGTTTTCATAACATGGGTGAAATAAGGTGTCTTTAACTAATTTCGGAGTGATGAATTCAAATATGACTGTAAAAACTCTCCATCACATATAACTTTTTGTGTACGAACATTTGCTATATATTTTAGATACGTACAGTATATTCAACAATGCAAGATGTACCCATTACAGCTTCGCATTGTAATGTATTACAGCACTTATGTGTCTTGTTAGCTACAGAATTAGTGTTGCAAAGTGTAAATACCATATTCATATATCACTGCACATGAGACAGCAAAACGAAACAGAAATAGGGTAGACAAATGTAAATTTATACACGCGTACTCGTATACCCGTACACGTAGTTCAGTTTTTCTCTTATGTGCCGTGTTCTCCTCCTCCTGCAAAAACCAGCGATAATCACTCATCACTGAGGGATCCCACCTGCCTTGATACCTCTCTTCCGTCGTTCAGATATCTTGGTGGAACCTTTCTCCTTGTTTATCGCTCCTAGGTTTTCAGGAAAGAAGTCCAGAGGCGAATGTAGGAAATGCATTTTTAAGGACATCCGGCACCAAACGTTTTTATAGTTCTTGAGAAGGTTGTGAATCAGCTGTTTGTACCTTCCCTCTTTGTGTTTACCCAGAAATCCCTTTACCGCACATGTGAAAGATTCCCATGCGGCGAGTTTTGTTCTGTTTAGCTTTTCGGTATAAACAGAATCACTCAGTAGTTTCCATATGTGAAGACCAACGAAGATGCATTCTTTACGTTTTGCATCACTTAATTGCAAGAAACCTGGGCCAGATTTTTCCATAGCCTTTACAAAATTTTTCATCAGCCCCAGTTTGATATGAAGTGGTGGAAGCAGCACATCAAAGGGATTAATTCGGGACTTGTGACAAACGTTACTCTCTCCAGAAATGAAAACATTTAGTCTAGGTTAGGCTGTCCGTTCGTAGTGTTTTTGTGGTGACCCTACAGTCACACATACACTCACGGACAATGACATTTGATCACCTAGAAGAAATCATGCTACAACCGCGAAACTTTGCAAATAACTAGAGTGCGTGCTGGTGTGCAATCGATTCACGTTTGGTGCGATTGCGCATGACCGCACATCCTGTGGTGGCGCTGCAAGCACGAACCGGCGTGTACTCGATGCTCCATGAAAGCTAAAACCACCGGCCGACGCAAGCAAAGTACAGACTGACAAGAATGCCGGGCAGATGCGAGACACGTCGATTTACGCAACTTACAGACTTTGAAAGAGGCCTGATCATCCGGCTGAAAACCGCAGGGTGGCCAGCCACGTGGAAATTTCTGACTACACCGTCAGACTGTGTTGGGAGCAATGGACACGTGACGACACTGCCACACGGCGGAGCGGCATCGGATGCACCAGGAAGACCATCAGTAGAGAAGATCGCCGGATCGTGCGCCTGGCACGAACGGGTCTCACGCACACCCTGTCCACTATACAGGCAGATGTATCGGCTCCTGTGTGCCCACGGACCATTTCCCGACGCCTCGCGAAAGGGAATCTGCGATCCCAGCGCCCCTAACGTGTGATGCCCTTAACACCGGAACATCGCTGGCTCCGTTTGCAGTGGTGCCAGGCCAGAGCGACGTGGAACGCCACAGACTGGCAACGTGCGGTGTTTAGCAATGAGTGGTGCTTCGTCTTGGGGACAGATGATCCTCATGTCCGGGTGTGGCGGTCCCCGGGTCAACGGCACAATCCCCACCTCGCTATTAAGCGCCACACCTCCCCCACTGCAGGCATTATGGACCGGGGAGCCGTTGCCTACGATAGCTGATCAGCTGTAGTAGTAGTACGGGGCACATTGACGGGTCAGCGGTATGTGGATGAAATCCTACGGCCCCATGTGCTCCCATTCCTGGCCGGGATTCCAAGTGCATTACAGCAGCAAGATAATGCCCGCCCGCACATGGCTCCGTTCGCCAAGGACTGCCTACGTCATGTCCAAACACTTCCATGACCTTCCCGCTTCCTGGACATGCCCCTATCGAGCATGTGTGCGACCAGTTGAAACGCCAGCTGCCCCCGTGCCGCACTATCCGGGATTTGGAGCACACCGTCCGACACGTGTTGGTCAGTCTGTTCGCCTACCTGTTGGACCGTATTGCAGCATGTACCGCCGCACGAGACGGTGGGACGCGATATTAAAGATGACTGGACTGCGTGCCGCAGATTGCTCTGTAATTGTCCTGCAGCTCTGTTTTTGCCATCCTGTTTGTTCCTTTGTATCATTGCGAAAATTTCAGTTTAATCTGATGCTTCCTTTGTGGTACGCAAATTTCATTGCACGTGATGAGTGTACAAAGAAAACAACAAAATTTGGTGAAGCCACTTTGATGCCCAAGCAAGAGTGATATCACTTTCAGATAACCGCATATTGACCATCTAAGGTGGTCATATTGTACTGCAGTGAGAATTTTGTTCATATTTTCATACGACTCCTTCATTTCTACAGCATGTGCTATTGGAATGGTTGGCTTCTGGTTTCCGTTAGACAAAAGGACAGCTTTTAAACTAACCTTAAATGAGTCGATAAATAGACGCCATTCCGTAAGATCGTGAGCTATTCCTAATTCCCTCACCAGCCCCGGAATATCTGAACAAAAGCACTTACCATCCTGCATTTCATAGAAACAACGTAGATCAAATTTCAATTTCTGAACACAAACACACATGTAATCTACGCTAGCAGGTTTCACTCTTGCATCGGGAACCTAAAAGTTCAGCTTGTTGTTTAGAAAGATGTAATTCTCGAACAAGATCATTCAGTTCATTTTGCTCAATCAAGTGGGGCTCCTCTAAGTGTTCAGGAGTGTATGTGGGATCCAGATCTTCATGTGAGTCCATATTTTCGTTAGATGAATTAGAATCTCTCTCTTTACAGTTCAACGAAGGTTTTGGTATAGGAAGATCGTCCCCATGCGGAACAGGCCTTAAAGGCTGATGACAAATTTGGATACTGTATTTTACTTTTATTCTTCTTTGAAAAGGCACTCGCTTTGGTTAAACAAAAATAACAATCTTCCACGTGATCAGTTGGCTCGCGCCAAATTGTCGTAACTGCGAAAGTCATGTATTTCAGCTTACCTTTCAACCATTCACTCAGGCCAACAAAGTAGGAAATGCACCAGACATGTGGAGCCCGCGATTTATTTTGATCTCCAACATGACAACCAAAGTACAAATAGTAGGTTTTCCTCACAGTCTTTGTCAATGGGCGACTCTGCGATTTTATAATATACTGTCTGCACACACAGCAACATTTATCTGGAACATTAATACATTCGCGACAATCCCTTTTCTCCATTTCGGCAAATTTTGCTCATAAATATGCAGCACGTGTTTCTGCTTCCATGTAAAAAACAGCAATGGCATTTCGGTTGATGTTACATATTCTCTACCTGTGGAAAAAATCAGTGTTGCGACCCATAACATGTCCGGTGACGAAATATGACAATAAAAAAATCTAGTGTCCTTTTACATGATTAAAAGCGATAATGTGGAACAACAGTGCATATTTTATGCCCCATAACGAAATGAACGTGACGTGGTGGCCATTTTTTAAGGTCAGATCTGAAATCGACACCCAAAAATTAGTTAAAAACAGCTACATTTGTTCATGTTATACAAACCTTGTAGACCAGTGTTATTTAGTCATTCTACAGATTCGAACACCACCGGCATAGCTCGGATACCGGGCATCCAGTGGTCAATTTTCTCGAGATTTTCCGTAGAATCCATAGACATGACGACGTGAATACGTGCATGGTTCGCCTTGAAGTCCTACACGGATGCAGTTTTTCCCAGGTCCCCCGAAAATTTTAGGTTAGCCACCCATTCTGGAAATCACCTAGGTTATGATGCCATTTCTGCAGCTTACTTCGGTAGAGGCTATTATGGATCGAAATCTGTCCGAGTCGCGATTTGATCCCTTAACCGGATGAAATTAATGAACTCGGGGTTAACAAAATCGGATGAAATCAGCTCGAACGAATATATTAGCTGTCTAACAACTGAGCCGAACGCAGATAAAACGAGTGAACCTGAGCGTCGGAAAGAGTTGATTTCCCCCTTACCTCTGTTATTCGAAGTGGTCATACAGGAGGATGACTGACACTAATCCTTTTTGGCTGATTACCTGGGCGAAAATAATAGTGACGCACCTAAGAGAGTTGCTGTTTGACTCGCTTGTTTCCATCCAGTGACGTGATGTCCGTGTCAGAGGGATAACTTATCCCCATGATGCCTTGGTTCATGGATGAAGGAATAAAAGACTAGAAGCGAGCGCTTATCATCTGTGATAGGTTTATGGTAGGTGCTACTCAGATGAGATAGCGAAAGCACTTATCATGATGGAGCTTCCGTAAAACCTGGCCACTATGTGAACATTTCAGTTTGAAGGGCGCAAATCATTTCGTTCAGATACACCGGCCGCTTAAAGGATTTAGTAAATAAAAGTTAACAGAAGCTTAAAAGACTAGAAGCGAGCGCTTATCATCCCTGATGGGTTTATTTTCGGTGTCGCTCAGTTGAAAGGGCGAAAGGACTTATTATGGCGTAGCTTCGGTAAAACCTGGCCACTGTGTGAACATTTCAATTTTGGTGGGGTGGGGCGCAATGCATTTCATTCAGGTACACCGGCCGCTTAAAGGATTCAGTAAGTAAGAGTTAACAGAAGCTTAAGAGACTAGAAGGGAGCGCTTATTATCCTTGATGGGTTTATGGTCGGTGTTGCTCAGATGAGAGGGCGAAAGGACTTATTATGGCGTAGCTTCCGTAAAACCTGGCCACTGTGTGAACATTTCAATTTTGGGGGCGCAAAACATTTCGTTCAGGTACACCGCCCGCTTAAAGGATTCAGTATTTAAGAGTTAACAGAACCTTCTGTATTACGAAATGATAAGGTACTTTCTTAGTGTGTTCTTGAAATTAAACGCAAACAGAAGTTCAAAGAAAATTTCGTTTTTAAAACTTTAGAAACTTGTCATCAAAACACAGTCCTACATTTCTAAGACTCTAGAATTACCTGCAGCATTTTACAGACATTACATACGAAAGCGAGGCTCCAGATTACCGTTCAAGGGGGAAGGGGGCAACCGCTCTCTCCGAAAGATTCGAAAAGAGAAATATGATGTACGTTACGAGGCACAAGGGAAAATACGGAAGAAAAAATTATACGTTGGAGAGCATGAACAGCAGTTTCCTATAAATAAAACTGACATAAGGAGAACTGGAAAAGGATGTTTCAGAATAATGGCTAAATGATACTCATCTAAACTGAGCTTCGGAACGCTGAGAGAGGAAAACATAAAAAGATACGAATTCGATAGGAGAACCAGATAAAAAAAATGCTAATTCTAGTAATTTATCAAGCACTGTAGCGAACAAAATACTGATTGTGAGGAGTGTTTTGAAGTGGATCTCATGAAGATAACGGGTTTCCCTTATTGTTGAAACCTTGGAAATGTCGAAACCCATTCTGCGTATTCCCAAGGGAAATTTGTGTTACTTAATGTTATTTTTTAACAAAACTAAGAATAAATATTAAATGGAGATAAGCTGTAACTTTCATCGCTTACGAAATTGGATCTTTGAACTTTTCATGTGTGAGCTTTCAGAAATGTAAAAACGTATTAGTTGAATATCGGGTTTAGATAAATTTCATTTGCGACGCAAGTATCTCTTTCCCCCTCTGGAGTAAGTAAGGTTGATAACGATAAGGAGATAGATACATCGGCAGTACGAAAATTATCCAAAATTTTACCCATCTGTACAGTAACAGGAAGAGTTAGATATCGTTAAAAAAAATACAGGAAATCATCTACAAATATACACACGTTTTTGTATCTATGTACGAAAAGCTGTATACTGAAATGTTTGTATTCATTTTTTGCTCTGCACATGCGTAAATACATTTTAAAGTGAATAGAACTACATATTAGATATTGCGAAAATGGTCAAAGATCCGAAAAAAAGTGCGCTCTGGAGAAAAGCATGTGTAAGTATGAACAAATATGAATTTTGCTATTAAATTTGAGCATCTAAGTTGTATAACGTGGCTGTACGCTTTAAGTTCCATGAGATGCGTACTTAATATCGTGTAGGACCTCCTCTAGCCCGACGAAGTGCAGCCACTCGACGTGGCATCGCATCCGCAATCGGCCGGAAGACTTCTGGAGAAATTTTGAGCCATGCCGTCGGAACAGCCACCCACAGTTCCCTTTCCATCACGTCCCATAAGTGCTCTACTGTGTTGATCTCGGCCGAACGTGTTAGCCACACCATCCACCGGAACTGTCCAGAATGCTCCTCGAACCTATTTTGGACAACTTGGGCCCGATGACATGCTGCATTGTCCGCCTGGAAAATTCCAACTTTGCTCGGGTACGTAAAAATACCCCACACATATATATAGAACCACAACCAGCTTGCACAGTGCCTTGTTGATAGCTTGGGTCCATAGCCTCATGGGGGTCTGCTCCACACCTGAACCCTACCATCAGCTCGTAACAACTGGTAGCGTGACTCCCGACCAGCAGCATATTGCCAGTCTTTCAGGGTTCCACTTACCGCGTTCACGAGCCCAGGTGAGGCGCTTTGTTCAATGGCGTAGTGTTAGCAAAGGCACTCTGGTGGGTCTTCTGCTCCCATACCCCATTGATGCTAAATTATACTGCACTGACCTGATGGATATGTCTCTGGTACCTCCTGCATTGAATATGGATGTTATTTGAGCCAGTGTCGCTTGTCTGTTAGCATGGACAATCCTGGTCAGACGCTGCTGGTCCCAGTTATTCAGTACTTGGGGTCGGTCAATGCGCTGTCCACGGTGTGTGGTAATGCCTTCCATGAGGTATTCTTGGTACACACATAACACCGTGGATCGAGAAATGTTCGTACAACTTCGGACATTGAATTTTCCGTCCGTCTGGCTACCACTGCTATGCCTCATTCGAACTCCGATAATTCCCGTTGGCTTGCTGTAATCTTACTGACGGTTGTTCAACCTGACTCACGAGATTACAGCTCGGAACTCATAAAAAATCGTGACGTGCGTCGAAGGCTTTTGTACGATACCAACGTCAGTTAAAGTTTTGCATACTGCTATCCGTTGACCTTTGGCATCTAAGTGTAAAAGCTTGTAAGTAAATGGATTTTTTCAAATACTTCGTTTTTACTCACTGCTATGCAGAAACAGTATGGTCCTCCGTGACTTGTCTATTCCCATACTTAGATTCACCCTAAGATGGCATTGCAGTTTAAGGTACAAGAGCATACGCATTCACTGAGCCTTCGAGGACGGCCGAGAGATGTGTTCATCCGCGTCAGTCCCCGCTGTGTCCTGCTGTGAATCGCTTCCCCATCAACACATTGGCATTCTTGTCTCCCAAACACTGCATATTTACGCATGAGTGTGTAGGTCTAATTTTAAAACTTAATTTCTGAAAATAGATCATTTTTAGATTTGTCTAAAATAACTATATGTACTTATTATATTCGTCCGAGATGGGTCCGGGTTCGAAACCCGGTGAGGCATGGGTGTTTGTGTTTGTCCTACGGGACTGTATCTCTTCCTTCCCTGGAACCAGTTACCTTAAATTAGGGACGGGCACCTGCTTGTAGCCCATCGACTTGCTCACTCTGGTTGTCAAACCCTTAAACAAAGCAAACAAACAAAAAGAAAAACACGGTCAAACTATTAAATGTGTAACGTATTCATCAATGATTAAGGACAAGCTAGAACCTGAAATTCGCAACAAAAATGCTAGGATTGCAGTCATACAAGCCCTGATTTTGCACCACAAAAATGCACGCTTGCATACAATGTATAGCACCTGAAATCATGGTGACAATTCAGAATCCGAAGTCTACGGACCTTTCACATCCACCTTAGAGCCTGAAAATTGCACCGAGCGATTTTCATCTCTTCGGAATCTACTCGAAAAACCCAAAGGGTGCAGTAGCAACTGTGCCTCAACCTACGACGCAGAACTACGTCAACTGTCACTATTTCATTAGTTCTATTCCCTTAAAGTATTCAGCGAAAGGCAGTGGACGTAGCCCTATGTTGTAGGTTGAGGTACAGTTGTTACTGTGCCCCTTTGATTTTTTTTTTTTTCAGATATAAATTTTTTAAGAAATAAAACGAAAGAAATGTTTTACTTTATTTACTTAAAAGAAACTTATACTATATACCATTCATAGTAATTAATGTTAGTAGAAGTAAAAACCGTAGTATCATCGTTTTTATTGCTAAAATTATTTCTGAAGAAATCGTTCTACATAAACAATTTTTCAAACTCCTTAATTGTCTTGTTATAAATTTGGTAATACGTCTCGAACTTAATGTACTCTTCTCGCTGTTGCTCTAGTTCTTGTTTAGATTCAGAATGCATCGGCGGTGTAAAGGTTTGAGACGTAATACATTCATTATCCAGCGAAATTGTGAAGACTGGCGGTGTACATTTGCATTCCAGGCTCAATTTGAAACTTTGGATCGACGGCATCAATCTCCATCTGTTCTTGTAGTTAAGACTCAATTTGTGTAGTTGAAGTGAAAGGTTGTGGATCTAGAGTCGAAATCGGGTGCGCAGACTTTTTGACTCCCTTCGTTTGATGACTTAGCTGGCCTTTTCAGATTCCTCTCATTCTACTCTAGCTGTTTCTTCAACTTTCGTCGATCTTTATAGTAATTTAGCTGAATTTTCGCCGCATTTCAAAATTTTCGTCACCAAATTTTTTTTTTTTTTTATCAAAAATATAAATAAATTTTAAATCCACTTTATATCAGTTTATCACATACGTGTGTTAGCGCTGACCGTCAGCAACGGAAGAGGTCATCGCTATCATGATCTATTCACTAGTTATCAACCTTAAAACGTCGTGCGGCGAAACAAAATCCCGCGAAATTAAGCTTAACTTTCTAAGGCTATTATATCAAAGGGTTAATATAAATGAGAATCTATAACTATCGAATTATGTGTTATTTATTACTCTACTATTATTAATTTTGAAGATATAAGTGTTCAAAGTGTAGCATGTTTTCGTTGCATCCGTAACCGCGATGTTACCCCATACCCAATGCGGGGAGGGCCGCAGTTCTACATCAAAAAGCGTTACGTGCTTGGACATTTGGTTATGATAAAGAGGAAAAAGATGTGATGCAGACATGGCTTCAGGAAGTACCCCAGAATCTTCTTCACTGATCGGATCAAGAGCCTTGTAGACCGTTCTAAAATTGTGTGGGACTCCAGGCAGACTACATTGAAAAATAGTGGTACAGTTATGTAACTTCAATTTGTTTTTAGTAAATACAATGAAATCTTTTGAGTTTTCCTCGTACCTACAGATATATTTTCCCTCCTTGAAAACAAAGAATGTCGAAATAAGATATTACGATTAGACAGTGTTTTGTTTTGTTGTTTTTTTTTTTCATTCCAAAGCACACTCTATCTTCATTACCATTTTATGAGCTTAACTCATTTGATGATGTTTTACATTACACAGCAGTGCATTGGAATCTCACTCTAATTACGTCGGTCTTATTTTCAATTTTCGAAGGGAAAAAATGGTTCCGCTGTGTGCTGCGGATTCAGGGAGCGTAGAGAGTTCTGTTCAGATAAATGAAACATAAACCAGGTGATTAAGTACCTTAAGTAAAAGCTATCTATACATTTTATTTGTGATTAAGTACCTTAAGTAAAAGCTATCTATACATTTGATTTGAAAAAAAAAAAAAAAAAAAAAAGAGTGAAAAATTCGTAACTCAGTGGCAAGTCATCTAGGGAAAACGTACCGGAATGAAATCAAAACAGAGTAATGTTCAGTATATTTTTGACAACAAAATTCGTGGGCTGTCATTAAAAACGTCCATGATGAACTATAACCAAATTTAACAATGTGATAGACTAGTTATCATGACCTAAAATTATCAATATTCTGCGAAAATAACTGAGATACAGTTGAGTGTTTTTTTAACGAAGCCCCACCGTTGCACTTGAAAACTTCGTTATAAAGAAAATTCGTTAAATAGAAATGAACTTAATTTGTAAAAACTTAATCAAATCAAATGAAAAATACCGTAAGATGTAGTTGAATTTGGTCCGTATTTTGAGTAAAAACCTTCGTAAATGAGTTTATATATATTTTTATACATATATTCGTAGAATACATTGTTTAATAAATAAATTAGTGAAGAGAAGGAAGCGAAGACTAAAGCTTGCCTCTACCTTTCATTATCCTAATAACATAGAGGGATTGGACAGAATAACGTGAACACCACGCTCAGAGACGTGACTTTTAATGCAGCTGCGTATGTCGCAATACGCAAAGATATCCACCCCTTTTGGGTTGTAATGGCTTTGTTCAGAACCTCAAATGCATTTAAAGTGTCTTGTTGCAAAATTTCTTTCAAAGTAACGACTAAATGAGCGACCTAATGGACTTTGAAAGAAGGCGATTTGTTGTTAGTCGACTAGTTGGTTCCTCCGTGACAACAGTCACCAGGGTCGTGGGGGTATCGAGATCTCCTGTGTCTAACGTCATAACAGCATACGGTGCTCGTGGCAAAACCACGTCTGTGAAACACAAGAGAGGCCGGAAAATGACCCTGACTGATACAGACAGCAGAGTATTAAAGAAGGTTGCTACTCGTCATAAGGAGACCATTGCGCAGAAAATTCGTTTGTACAACCCATACAGTCTGCTCCCAACAGTGCAGCATGGTAGTGGTTCTGTCATGCTCTGGGCGGTCATATCGTAGTTTTCAGAAGGTCCCCTGATCACCTTGAAAGGACCAATGACTGGCAGGGCGTTGAAACCAATTTGGCCGACCAAGTCCACCCAATGGCTCAGGCATTGTTTCCTTCAGGGGATGCCATCTATTAACATGATAACGCCCCAAATCACAGAGCTCGGAGTTTCCAATCATGGTTTGAAGAGCATCAGGATTAACTTTCACACCTTCCTTGGCCTCCTCAATCACCAGACTTAAACATCATCGAGTCACTGTTGTCATTGTTGGAAAACAGAAGAAGATCCCGTTATCCTCCTCCTGCATCTCTCACGGACCTGGAGCAGTTTCTGCATGAAGAATGGTGTAAAATCCCACTGACCACCATCTAGGATTTGTATGCTTCCATTCCAAGGAGGATTCAGGAGGGTTTTGAATGCCAAAGGTTCTCTCACACCCAACTAGGTATGTGAAACCTTCTTTTCTTGGGTATTCACATTATTCCTTCCAAACCCTGTATAACTACTAAACATTTAGGGGTATGTTGCACCAAAAACTTATACAACTCCAGCTACACCAGTTTCTACTAAAAGATACATCATTGTGTGGTGCAAACAAAACCAACAACATGGTACAACTTTACACCGTAGTTTAGTGCAACCATGTACCATAATGTGGTAACATAACTTGGTGCAAAATTACACCATATTGCTGGGTTTTGTTTGCACCAGAGAAATGTGTATATTTTCTCAGAAACTGGTGCAGCTGGTGTAGTACCACTTTTTGGTGCAACCTACCACAAAATGTTCAACACTATTTATTTATGTTAAACTGTGAAAAATTCGCAATTCTGCTTTACACAAATTTCTTATAAAAAGTGTTTTGTTCATAAAACGTTTTACATTTTTGTAAGCCGCAGAACATTCCGATGTTCACAAAAATGTTTCGTTTCGATGATTGCAACACTTTCTTGAAACGATAATCCTTGTTGAATCATATCGAATTTTATCATTTCTTCACGTGAAGGTTTTTTGATATCCTCATCATCTTCATCGTTAACTGTAATTTCTTCACTACATTTTATAGCACTTTCCAAGATGTCATTCTCTGTAGCATAATCAGCGCTCACAACGTTTTCACCAACTTTGAGAAAATCAAACAGCTCTGCACCTTCTTCAACACCTCCTTTGTCTTTCAGCTGCTACCATTTGAATACTGTATAGCCACAGCTTTCTTCTTTAACCTTGCTCAACATCATCTAAAAGTTTCAAATTATCTGCAAGGGACAGGCACTTTCTTTTCGACATTTTGAGCGAATAACACAGGTGAGTCAAGCATGTACTGATTGAATGAGAATGAATACGTAACTTCTACACAGTCAGGCCCACACCAGTTAAACCGGTTTTTCCCTGTGAAATGCAGTTTCTACGATGGACTTTCTATCCAGATTTAAAGAAACAGCTGCTTTGTAAAATCTCCATGGATACGATTCCCTTACATATATACAATATCTACCAACAAGTTATTGGACACCCCTGAAATGGATGATATCTGCGGTCCTGATACACGTCACGGCCGCCGCCGTTAAATATCGTGTGGTAAACAGCAACGCAACTAGTCGCATGCAAGATGCCGTACAGTTCGAAGCTCTCTGATTTCGAGAAAGGTGTAATCGTCGGGTATCACAGAAATGGTCGATCCATACGTGACATATCCAGCGAGTTGAAGTACTCAAAATCGACAGTGGCCTACGTGATTGGCAAGTGGAAGATGAAAGGTGACTGTCGGAATGTGCCCCGACCCGGCAGACCCACAAAACTGGAAGTTAGAGACTAACAGGTGCTGGCCAGAAAAATTCGGAAGAACCGAACGAAATGGATGGGCCACATCCGCGAGGAATTTCAATAGGCATCCGGGAGTGCTCTTTTGATGAATACCATCCGTAAGGAAGCCCATCTGCTCGGTTATCACAGACGTGCTGCCGCCCACAAGGCTTTGATCACCAAGTCCAATAGCGCTGCTCAGCTAACGTGTTGCAAAGAACGTCGACAGTGGACCGTTGAACAGTGGAAACAGGTTCTCTGGTGCGACGAATCAAGGTTCACCCTCTACCGTTCGGATGGCAGGGTCTGGCTTCTGCCTGGAGAACGTCTCCTGCCGGAATGTAATGTGCCAACTGTGAAGTTCGACGGCGGTGGAATTATGCTATGGGGGTGTTTTCCTGGTATGGCACGCGACCCTTGGTCGCAATTCCTGGTAGACTCAACGTCGAGACCTTCTGTACCATTTTGGATGTCCATGCGCTTCCTATGTTGTGGCAGTTTTACGTGGTGGACCCATGTTACTTTCAGGATGACAATGCCACCTGTCATGTTGCGAGGTTCACCATGGCTTGGTATGGTGACAATGGGGTTAATCGAATGTACTGTCCTGCGCAGAGCCAGGACCTCAACACTATCGAGCACCTCTGGGACAAGTTGGAGCGTCGAATTAAGGGGTGCCCCCATCGTCCGGAATCGGTGAAGGAACAGACCTGTCACCTCCAAGCCGAGTGGAAGAAAATACCGCTAGCCGTCGTAGAACGCCTGATTGAGAGTATGCCCCGGAGGGTCGCAGCTGCAATCGCCGCTCGTGGAGGCTCCGCCAACTATTGAAGGTGAATAAACTTCGTTTTCCTTTGCTATCACAGGTGTCCAATTACTTGTTGGTAGATAGTGTATATATATATAAGAATCTTGTTGGAAGACGGACGTAGCGTCTTCCAACAAGATTCTGTGTGCCTAACAGACCCAAAACTTTCAAGATAAGGAATTAAGGACACTTTGCTCTCATCTGCGTGCTAAAAATATTTTCAAAGCAAAATTTTTGATGCAGAAAATGGTAATTTTTTGTTGAAAAAACCTTGGTCATATAGAAATTGATTTTCGTAATATGGAGATTGATTTAGATGCAAATATCGATCAATAGCAAGGGTGTACGTAAAATTTCGTTAAACAGAAGATTTCGTTAAATGGGGGTTCCTTAAGTAGAGGTTCGTTAAATGGATGTTCGTTTAATAAAAACTCTACTGTATATGATTCTAACAACTGTGTGGTGTTCAGGAGGTGGAATACTGCAGTCCCAAACTACTTTAATTTGCAGGAAATTAATCCTGAAGGTTCCCTTGATTTAGGAACTACGAAGAAAGCTCACAAAGCATCTGTGAAACTTTCCCACTGAGAACAATGTGTCTTATTACAATAAATCATTGTGTACTTTAGAATTGGCACATAGAGAAATGTTACGTGCATGTCATGTGAATGCAAACATTTTGTTGCATGTTAGATTTATTTTATATTCCAGCTGTTATCGTTTTCTCAGCATTCACCGTTTGTTCTTTGCACAAGCATTCAAGACATTGTACGTTTTATCTGTAAAATGTCAGTTCTTTAGTGCAATAATGAATCACGAAGCATTTTTCCACCCTTAGATCACCAGTTCTATCGCAAATGGGCTCTTCTTACCGATCCTGACGACATCACGGCTGGGCCTAAGGGCTACCTAAAATGTGATATCTCTGTAGCTGGTAAAGGTGATACAGTAAAGGTAAGAAAATTTATTTCCGACTTTTTTAGCTTGCTTTATTAAAAAATTTTATGCAACGGTGGAGTATCCACGAGTTGTTTTCATTTACCTTAGAGCGGGCGCGCTGTCACAAAATTTACGACAAATGTAGTTGTTTCCGAGTAAGATTTTTCTGCGAATCCCAACTTTCCCATTGGCAGAAAAAAATTCCTAAAACAACGTTTATGAAGGACACTGTGGAGGACAAGTTAGTGCCGGGACCTTTTTTTTATTCTGTGAGAAGACTTCGATGTGATAAGAGCGTTTGAAGTAAAGTTTACGATGTGCGCTCGTTCACGAAAATACGAGGTCCGATCAAAGAGTTCCGAGACTAGGCCGATATACACTGAAGAGCAATTGAATTAGAGACAGCTGGCGTTATGCAAATGTGGTGCTGTGGGCGGTCCTGTAAACGGAAACGATATGACGTATGCAGCGATCCGACAATATAAGGAGTGATGCGACGCGAATCAGTAAGAGTCGGACGCAGTGTGTGTAAGACGAAGTATCTAAGCGCATTTGATCGTGCGCAAATGGTCGCAGCCCGACGAATGGGTCACTCCATCTCGGAAGTCGGGCAGGCACTGGGATTTTCACGAGCCACTGTGTCACGGGTGCACCGTAAGTATATCGAATTCGGTAAAATCATACCTGCAAGGGCCAACTGCCGTGGACAAGAGCATGTGGATGAGCGGGGTCATAGTCGGCTAGCTCGCATTGTAACAGCAGATAGACGGGCCACAGTGCAAGAAATCACCCGGCAATTTAACAGCTGGTGCACAAAAACGTGTAAGCAGCCACACCATCCAGAACCATCTCCTCGCTATGGGGTACAGAAGCCATCGTCCCACGAGGATACCGCTGCTGACCGTACATCACAGGGTGCAAAGATTAGCATGGGCGCGGGAACATCGCCACTGGACCCTAGATATGGGGGAAAATGTTGCTTGGACGGATGAATCAAAATTCACGTTGGCACATGCGGATGGCAGGATACTAGTACGGCGCAAATCACATGAAGCTATGGATTCTTCTTGAAAGCAGGGTACTCTTCAAGCTGATGGGAATGGCATTCTCGTCTGGGGACTGTTTACGTAGACAAATGGAATCCCTGATACGTGTGACGTCGTCCCTCACAGGTCAACGTTACCGGTATATCCTGGACGACTATTTGCTACCGTTTGTGCGCCTTCAACATCCCACTGGGGACCTCATCCTGCAACAAGACAATGCAGCTCTCGAATTGTATCCGAATGGTTGGATGAACACTCCACGGACGTGACCTCGCTTCTTTGGCCAGATAGGTCACCAGACGTCAATCTCATCGAGCACATCTGGGATGCCATCGAGAGAGATGACCCTCCTCCATCAAATCTTCGTGAACTGTGGGAGTTGTTCAGGGCTCGTGGATCCGTATGGCTTCCCAACGCTTTAGCTGTCTTGTCGAGTCCATGCCGTGACGAATCGCCGCCGTCATCAGGGCGAAAGGTGGTGCTACACGTTATTAGACAGGTATCTCTAATTCAATTGCTCTTCAGTTTACAACAAAGTACTTACGTTACAAATGTCTGGCTATGATCTCCCTCAGAATAGTCTCATTCGGCAGCGATACACCGCTCCCAGCGTTTTTGCCACTGTTGGAACGCTCCCTGGAAGTCCTGTTCGCGAATCGTGTCACGCATCGTCTGCGATTCGCGCTCGATCTCGTCCACGATTTCAAAACGGCGACCCTTAAGCTTCAGCTTCGTCTTCGGAAACAGAAAGAACTTGCTGGGGTCCAAATCCGTGGGGTGAGGAAGAGTAGTCATGCTGTTACGGTTGCAAACTTGGCGTGTTGCTACCGCTCTGTGAGCTGCTGCATTGTCGTGTAGGAGCAGGAATAGGCGCCACATTTCAGGTTCTTTGCGGCGAATGTTCTCCCTAAGACGCCGCAGAACACCGCAGTAAAAAAAGGGCGGTGATGGCCTTAGCCTGGGGGACGAATTCACGGTGCACAACCTTACGAATGTCGACGAACACGATGAGCATGCTTTTGGTTGTGCTCCGGACCTATCGGGCTGTCCTTCGGTCGTGGAGATGCCGGGCTCTTCCACTGCGACGAGTGTTGTTTGGTCTGCGGGTCGTAACCGTAGACCCAAATCTCGTCCCCAGTGATGACCCGCGACATCAGAAACGTTGGTTCTTTCACCACCTGCTGACAAAGATCTTGACAGAGTTCGACACGGAGCGCCTTCTGTTCGGGATTCAGAATCTTTGGTATAAACTTTGCAGCAATGCGATGCATGTTCAAAACCGACGTCAGAATTTCTTTCACTGTTCCGTATGACACATTGATGATGGTAGCAATGTCTTAAATGGTTCTCCGACGATCCTCATGCACCGGTTTCCTAATTGTGTCCACATTTTCGGGGGTCTTGCTTGTGGACGGTTGCCCTGACCTCTCGTCCTCTTTCAGTGCCGTTCTGCTGCTCTTGAAGCAGGAGTGCCTCCCAAAACACCTCGCACGACTCATTGCTTCATTGCCATAAGCCTGCAACAACATTTCATCCATCTCATTTGCTGAGTTTGACGCAGAATTTGATGTTCGCTCGCTGCTCTAGTTTGCAGTCCATACCGAAATCGCAGCTGTGTTCTGCACGTGGTTACCAAATATCATGTAGCACAGCTCCCGATGTTCACAGAACGACGCCATTTGGCACAATAACTCATAAAGGTAACTACCCTGGACCGTTGCGCGCGCATCTGCGTACTGCCATCTGTTGACACGCTACAATCCTAGTCCTGGAGCTTTTTGATCACACTACGTATCGCATATTTTCATTCATCGTGTATTTCTTAATACATTCCCGAGTACTATATTCCTTTGCCTAACCGACAAGTTGTCCGTAATATCGCAGAATATTTCTGAAAGAATTATCTCTCAGTCTTATGAAGGAGCACTTTACTGCTAGAGCGAAGCTTCCAAACATACCGTCCGATGTCAGGGCATTTCTCAAAGTAAATTATGGACAACCGGTAAACCAACTAAATGAAGAGCGACCGAAGCTACGACGCGGAATATGTCGTTTGTGTGTCATGGACAAGAAACGAACGTCGGCGTCAATGAAATGTCACAACTGTAATGAATTTACTTGTAAACGCCACTCCGAAACCAACATTTTATGTGCTACATGTCACGCACAATTCGCAATCAGAGTAAAAAAATACTTCTGTTACGTTACGAATATTTTATTTTATTGCTATTTGTTTTCCAGGGTTTTCATTTATGAGTTTCTTTGGTTATTTCAGCAAATACACTGCTGGCCATCCAAAATGCAACACCAAGAAGGAAGCATCCGATTGGCCTGAAATTCGCAGCATGCGTCGCCCGCGAGAGGACATGGACACGATTAGCATTGCAGGGCATATGCAAATTATGTACGCCCGGCACGCCACCGAGAAGCACTGTAAGAAGGGTGCACAGAAGGCGGGGTGTAAGTAGTAGAAGTGTGTTGTGATGCCGGACCTGTGCTTGGGAAGCTTCCTGATGCCTCGTCGCAGAATACGGCAGTCATTCCAGCACGTTTCAGAGTTCGACAGAGGACGAATAGTGGCTTATCGCGACAGCGGTTTATCGTACCGAGACATCGACGCCCGTGTGGGACGACATCCAGCAACAGTGAGGTGAGTATGGAAACGGTGGGTGCAAGAGGGACGGACGGACCGACGTGAGTGATTGCCACAGCCGTGGAACACCACCGAACGCGAGGACCGGCATGTTGTGCGGTGGGCATTGACGGCTTGCACCGCCACATCACGAACGTTAGCACAGGAATTAGGGTGTGTTGCGCAACAATCTGTGTCAGCACGTAGCTTTCGACGTCGTCTGCAGGAGCGGCGACTTGTCGCACGGCGCACATTGCTCCGATTACCATTGACGTTACACGACCAGCGAGTGCGGCGGCAGTGGGCCGTTGAACGCCACACCTGGACTAATGAATGGCACGATATTGTCTTCTCCAACGAATCCCGCTTCTGCGTGCAACACCGCGATGGTCGGATCCGCGTGTGGCGGCACCGCGGCGAGAGACTGTATGACGCCTGCATTATGCATCGCCAAACCGGCCCGTCGCCTGGCGTTATGGTTTGGGGCGCAATTGGATATGACACCCGCACCCCTCTGGTACACTCAACAGCCACAGCTACATCACCGACGTTTTGGAGCCTGTAGTCCTCCCTTACCTGCAAGACCTGCCAGCTGCCACGTTTCAACAGGACAGTGCACGCCCGCACGTGGCACCCATTGTGCATCAATTCTTAACGACCCACCAGGTGTCACTGCTGCCGTGGCCCGCCTGTTCTCCCGATATGTCGCCCATCCAACACTTGTGGTCGCTGATCGGCAGCCGAGTGGCCCGGCAAGCACCACCCGCGACTACGCCTGATGAACTGTGGCTACGTGTGGAAGCAGCCTGGACCGACATACCTCAAACCCACATCCAAAGCTTCTTTCGTTCGATGCCGCGGCGTGTAGCGGCCTTTATTGCCAGCCATGGGGGCCACATGAACTATTGATGGCTGCGTGTTCCGCAAGTCGCACAGGCCTGTAAGCTCAATCGTTTTAACTTTGTATCTATTGTTATGTGTTCAGTAAATCTGGTTTTGCTATCTCGTGTCCTTCTTGGTGTTGCACTTTGGGTGGCCAGCAGTGTAGGTCAGCAATCGTTTTTGGTAAAAAAATACTATGCACCCTCGCTCAAAGGTTAATATACAATACGCATGTCAGTTTGTGTTGAAAAAATATAACTGGTACGTGATGACAGCTACACACACGCAGATCAAAGGTAGCAGTTTCAAAATGGTCACACTGATCTACAGAGGGGTGGGCTACTCTCCGTTAACTCTCTTTTGACTGATGGTGCACTCTCTGTTAAATTACATTACATCGTATGGGCTAGAGAAAGAGACAGCCTGTCCGTAAGCCATTGCTATCTTCAGAGAACTAGAAGAAGCGCCTCGAGTTCGCTCAGGAACACAAGAATTGGAAAGTAAATGAGTAGTAAAAAGCAATGTAGTCCGTCGAACTACGCTTTCAATTACAACCATGCGGATGGAAGAATGAGGATATGGTGAGAGCAGCACAAATCATAGACCTATCTCGCATCGTTACTACTCTTCAAGCTGACGGAGGAAACGTTATTTATTGTCTGTGGCATGTTTTTGTGGGAGTGTTTGGGACTTTGTTTCGTGTGGAGCAACGTCTGACCACCCAATGATACGTAAATATTTTTGCCCACCAATTCCACTCAGTTATGTTGATGGTTTACGCAAATGGAGATGAATACATTCTAGCAGAACAGTGCTCCCAGTCATGGTGCTGACATCCTCACTATATAATTTGTTTGTGTATAGCAAGGAATTTTCATGAACAGAAATTCCTGAGAACATCGATGATATCTCATTGGTGACATGAACTCTAAAATGTTAAGCTACAATTCGTCGCCTACATCAATTCCTCACGATTATACACTGAGTAGTCTAAGTATTTTACCCGTAATATTGATTGAATTCATTGTGGTCCACCTATCGATGTTCTCTGTTGAACATCGATAGGTGGCTTGGGATATATTAGCCCAAACCCGATGAATTGCACCCTCTAGCTGTAGAAGATATGAAGGCAGTGGGTCCAGCTGTCTGATATCCCTTTCGACTTCATCCCACAAATGCTCCATTTGGAATGAGATTCGATGATTGAAGTGACATGGAGCATCGTTCTGCTGGAAGCATCCATCCCCATTTGGATAAATAATCAAATTTATTGGCAACGATATTTAAATACCTTTGGGTCTTCAGACGTCGTTGCACACGAATCAAAGGGCCCAAACTCTCCCACCAAAATATGCCACAAACTATAACGTTGTCTCCGTCAGCTTTAAGAGAGTGACGACGAAAGATAGGTCCATGCTTTGTGCTGCTCTCACCATATCCTCACCCTTTCATCTGCATGGTGTAATTGAAAACGTGGTTCGTCAGACCACACTACCTTTTTCCACTCATTTAATGTCCAATTTTTGTGTTCCTGAGCAAACTGAAGTCGTTTGCTCTTGTTCGCTGAAGATAGCAATACGGACAGACAGGCCGTCTGGTTCTGTAGCTCACACGATGTAATGTACTGCAAACTGTACGTTGAGAGGCCATCGAACTTGGTCCCTGAAGCATATTATCATCTGTAATCTGATGAAGTGTTTTCTGTTGGACTGAACAATTCTGCCTGCTCTGCTCAGCTCGAGCATCCAGCAACCGTTGACGACCAGACGCCTCGCGCTCAGATTCGGCTTTTTGACTGGTGGTCCTCCACTGTCTGTTAACTTTACCAACTGTTGCCCCCGAACATTTTACAAGTGCAGCAGTTTTACTAATGTCTGCAACAATGATTCGAGCACCTAGGATGATTCCACGTCCAAATGCAGTCAGATCGCGTCTTTTACCAATTATTTCTTGTGCAATGCACTGTATTAGTCTCTGCATGCCTTCATTGTCCCCTTTTTATACCGATTTAGCAATCTTGCGTCAGCAGCATCTGCTGGATAGCTGCTTTGCAGAAAATGGTCTTGTGGTCATAATAATTTGGCCACTCAGTGTGTACATCGTGTTCTTTAACTTTTAGTTACATGCAGATCATAAACAGGAAAGCACTACAGTTTGGATTGTTTCTCTGTTCTTTTCGCTTTCCGACAAGACCGGTCCTTCCGCTTTGAAATGTTAATTTGCCGAAATTTTCTTCTTTCCCATTTATGAAAAGAATTGTACAAGACTTCAGGCATCACAACTTCTGTCTTTCGATCTTTACATGGTCTGTATGCCCTTCCGCTGAAATTCATTTCGGCTTCTAACGTCCACACTAAAGACATTCAGTCACTGTCTTGATAAAGATAGGCATGCACAAACAAACTGTCGATGTCTGTTCTTCCGCTTATCCGCCTGTCTGTTGGTCTGCAACAATGATATTTCTGCTTGGAAATGTCGGATTATAAAGGTCTCTTCTCTGTTCTACAAGATTAAACATGTGAGTGGAAGGTTCTAGACATCTAGCCGTCAGTCAATAAATTTCTCAGCTTGTGTTTCCATCAGTTTTCTGAAACGATATCTCCGATTGGTAATAATATAAGAGTGAAGAAATCAATCCTTCTTGTGACTGATAGAAGAATGCACACAATATCAAGGTTTGTTCGTCCCATCAACCATCTCTCTCTCTCTCTCTCTTTAGTTTTTCTTTCTCCCTCTTTAGTTTCTTTTTCTTTCTCTCTCTCTCTCTCTCTCTCTCACCCGCTCTCTCTTTAGTTTTTCTTTCTCCCTCTTTACTTTCTTTTCTTTTCTCTCTCTCTCTCTCTCTCTTTAGTTTCTCTTTCCTTTGTCTCTCTTTAGTTTCTCGTTTCTTTCTCTCTTTATTTCCCATTTCCTTCTCTCTTTAGTTTCTCTTTTCTTTCTCTTTAGTTTCTCTTTTCTTTCTCTCTTTAGTTTCTCTTTTCCTTCTCTCTCTTTAGTTTCTTTTCTTTCTTTCTTTCTCTCCAGTTTTTCTTTCCCTCTTTTGTTCCTCTTTTCCTTCTGTCCCACTCTTTAATTTCTCTTTCTTTCTCTCTCCCTCTCTTTATTTTCTCTTTTCTTTCACTCTTTAATTTCTCTTTCTTTCTCTCTCCCTCTCTTTATTTTCTCTTTTCTTTCACTCTCTTTAGTTTCTCTTTCCTTTCTATCTCTCTCTTTAGTTTTTCTTTTCTTTCTCTCTTTAGTTTCTCTCTTTAGTTTCTTTCTTTAGTTTCTCTTTTTAGTTTCTCTTTTCCTTCACTCTCTTTAGTTTCTTTTCTTTCTTTCTTTCTTTCTCTTCAGTTTTACTTTCCCTCTTTAGTTTCTCTTTTCCTTCTGTCCCACTCTCTTTAATTTCTCTTTCTTTCTCTCTCCCTCTCTTTATTTTCCCATTTCTTTCACTCTCTTTAGGTATTCTTTCTTTTCTCTCTCTCTTTAGTTTCTCGTTTCTTTCTCTCTTTAGTTTCTCTTTACTTTCTCTCTCTCTTTAGTTTCTATTTTCTTTCTCTCTTTAGTTTCTCTTTTTAGTTTCTCTTTTCCTTCACTCTCTTTAGTTTCTTTTCTTTCTTTCTTTCTCTCCAGTTGTACTTTCCCTCTTTAGTTTCTCTTTTCCTTCTGTCCCACTCTCTTTAATTTCTCTTTTCTTTCTCTCTCCCTCTCTTTAGTTTCTCTTTTCTTTCACTCTCTTTGGTTTCCCTTTTCTTTCTGTCTCTTTCGTTTCTGGTCTCTCTCTCTCTCTCTCTCTCTCTCTCTCTGAAAATTCCTTTTTTCTCCTATAGGGTAAATAAAGAATTTTGATAATACGAAACTTTGAAACGGATGTATCGTTTACAAACGGAAAGACAGACGCATGAAGGAGAAAACAGATGTTCACAATCTTGCACGTATACCTGTCTCCATGAGTCAGAGAAATCAAATTATTGGTTTTTCAAAAGCCACCATTTCAAACGTATTTGGTGACTTGAATTCTAGCGGATCTTCCACATCCAAAAGTCATAAATATGGGCGGAAATCTAGTTGGTATGTTAGGACTGTTGAACAGATCTTCCAGTGTACAGCAGCAAACTTCTGAATTCAACTAAGGCCAAGGGTAGCTCATTTCCACTTTAACCATGACTAAAGTTAAAGAAACTGGGTCTTGCAAATTGCATACCTTTTCGGAAACCACTTATCTCAGCAAAAAGCAGAACATTCCGCTTACAAACTTATGCATTTTTTAAATTATCCAGCATTAATTTCAGTACAATAACACATGCAGTATGGCTCTCAGTGATAGCGCGCGCACTGCTCCTTCACTGAAATAATTCAGTCACCTTGGCGAAGTGCAAAATCTCGAAAATGCACCATATTTTGCAGTGCGTAATGTTGATAATTTTCGAATGCAATTTTAAACTTTTCTCTCTGATATATGCCGCTTCACCACAAATTTTATCGAACAAAATGTTATACTCTCTCACCATCCTTTGAAGCATGGAACCCTTTTCCAAGTTTTTCTTTCGCTACATCACGTGTCCGTGTTTGCAACATAGGGCCACAAATTGTCAAATTTATCGATCATGCACTAACAATCCATTCCAAGACAATCGTATTCGTTCGACTAACACGGCCTCTTCATTTCCAGACAATCTTATTCAATCGACCATCCTGCCCTCTTCATTTCCGGTTTTCCCCATTTTTCTCTTCGTTCAGCTAATTACCTTTACGCCACTGCTCTCTTGTCTCCTCTTTTCACTTTAAAATGTCATAAATTTGTACAGCGTAAGTCAAAATGATGTTCCCGATTTCAATGATTTGGTACGCATGTTTAATGTAAAGCAGATACACACAAATAATACTGTAGAAAAACACATTTCATAAAGTTTTGTTCAACTTACTAATAAATGTTCAACGTGCGCTCCACGCGAAACACGGCACATATCAAGTCGGTAATCAAGTTCCTGCCAAACTCTTTCTAGAATGTCTGTGACGATTTCTCTGATGCGAGCTTTCAAATCAGCCAGCGTCGTTTGCAAGTGGTGGTAATGGACACAATCCTTTATGAAACCCCACAAGAAAACTTACACGGGGAGATCTGTGCATCGTGGTGGCCAACGTACTAGTTCTGTATCCCCCTCAGCTGAACGGCCAATCCGTCGTTTTGGCAGCCTGTCACTGAGGTTGCCTCGAGCCTTGCTATGGAAATGCGGTGCAGCACCATCGAGTTGAAAAATGAAGTCATCAATGTCTTCTTCCAGCTGTGGGAGAAGCCATTGTTCGAGCATGTCGAGATAGGTAATTCCCGTCACAGTGGCTTCAGCGAAGAAGAAGAGCACGTACACCTTTCGACGGGTAATGCACAGATAACATTGACTTTTGGAGAAGCACTCTCGTGCTGCAAGATTGAATGGGGATTTTCAGTGACCCAAATTGTCACGTTATGCCTGTTCACCATTCCTGAAATGTGGAATGTTTCTTCGTCACTAAAAACTAACTCTTCAGAGAAACCGTCATCCTCCATTAGGTTGAGAAATTTTGCACAGAAAGACGCTAGCAGGTGGCTGTCATCCCTTTTCAGCTTTTGAATCGACTGCAGACGATATGGTTGCATGTGCAAACGTTTCCTCAGAACTCGCCATACAGTTTTCTGCGGGACACCAACTTCTCGACCTGCTCGATAAGTGGGTTTCTTACGTAACTTACCCGAACACGCTCCATTACGTCATTTCCTCTCGACGAACGTCCAGGTGATTTTCCCTTAGAGATGCAGCCCGTGTCTTGAAATTGTGAATTCCAATTACAAATCGACTTGCCACCGAGTAGGTCTATCCCAAATTTGTCCAAAAATGTCGTTGAACAGTCATAACTGACTTGTTTGTGGGAAAATCGAGAACACAAAATCCCTTTTGTTGTCAGCTTGCCGCCATTGTATGACTTGTTCCTTCTGCCGGGCTTATCGCGCCATCTACCGACCAACCGATGAATCCGTTGCGGGACATTGGAACCTGAACAGATTACCTTCTAAAGTACACATCTCGCAACTAAAAATACTTATTACATGTCGTGTGGTAAAGCATTGAAATAGGGAACATCATTTTGACTTACCTTGCATATTTCTCTGGCGCTAAAATTATTCACTAAATCACACTTTCTTTTTTGTGTGCAGCTTCAATGACTAACTTTTGTATCCGAAGCGAGTATGAATTCTTTGGCGACGTGGTGAAAAGTAGGGGGAGGAACGCAACTCACAAGGTTGTGAATGATCATCTCAATGAATAAATGTTAAGAGAATTAAATCTGCGAGTCTCGTTGAAATCGGTAGGAAACAGCCAGATGTGAAAACTTTGGACTTTGCATTCAGCAAAGAGAGCAACGCCGGTCACGTGAACTGAACCTGAGTCGCGGCACGTGCTTAAGAAGAAGCCAAACAATGGATCTGCTGCGGTTTGTGTTAACAACTCAAAAGCAATCTCTCTGTTTAACCCTTTAACCGGCTGAAAGGAATTAACTCGGCGTTAACAACATCGGGCTGACATCATCTCGAACAAATATATTCGCTGTCTAAGGAGTGGTCCGAAAGCGGCTTGAACGAGTAAACCTACGCAATAGCATTCTGTTTAGCCAGAATGTGGCCATTTAGGAGGATGATTAACACAAATCCTTTTTAACTGTTATCTCCTACCATGGCAACGAATCTAAGAAAGAGATGAGAAGTTGGCTGAGTCATTTGTCTCTACCCAGCGGCATGATGTCATTGTCAGGGGGACCATCCCTTCTCCGTCACGCCTTGGGTCTTGGAGCAAAAAATGGGGGACTAAAAGCCAGCTCTTATGGTCAGTACTTCTAACAGGTTTATGGTCCGTACTGTTGAGATGAGAGATGAAAGAATTATGTTGCCATAACTTTCGTAAAACTCGGTCGCTATGTGAACATATTTATTTGAGGAGCGCACAAGTTTTTGTGTACACTATTTAAATCAGGTACGTCGGCCTCACAAAGGGTTATCTTCAACCTCAAGCAAATTTGTTCCATGTAAATTCATCATTACCCTTTATCGTGTAATGTTTTGTATTGAATTTATTGGGTTCTTCGTAAAGTCCTGAGTATTTTTTATGTGAAATAAAACTAATGCAACGAGTTTAAGAACCTACCTTTATTCCTTAAAGTATTGTCCATTTTTTCCCACGACTTTAGTCCATCTTTCGGGCTATTTTAGAATGTCATCCCTGCAGAACGCTGTTGGCTTGAAGACTGAAAAGTCATCCACGTGTTTCTTGACAGTGTTAAGGTCACGGAATGATTTTCCATTCAAGGACTTTAGCAGAGACCCAAACAAATGAAAGTCGGAGGGTGCAGTGTCCGGGAAATAAGGCGGGTGTGGAAAGACTTTGCAGCCCATGACGTCCAACTTTTTCTGGGGATGACCAGCGAAACGTGCGAGAGCGTTGTCTCGCTGGAACACAACACCCTTTCTGTTCACAAGTTCTGGCCTCTTCTGTTGCAGGTTTTGGTTCAGTAGTTCCAACTGGCAGCAGTACACATCCTAATTAATCGTCTAATTTGGTTAGAAAAGCTCGTAGTAAAGAATGCCATTGCAATCCCACCAAACAGAGACCATAACTTTGCGTCCATGAATATTCGGCTTCGGTGGTTGTTTACGTGGTTCGGCAGCATTACCCCACCTCTTCCGCACTATGTCGTATATCCATTTTTACTCTCCCGCAACTAATCGTTTTAAAAATGGATCCCCTCTGTTGTTACGTTTTAGGAGCATATCGCATATGGAACACCAGCCCATGCAGTTTTTCTCTAACGGCTTGTGTGGGGACAAAACATCATAACTACAAGTGTATCACAGCTTCGCTAAACGTTCAAGAACAGTACTTGTTGGCTTTTTCACAGATTCTGCTAACTCTCGAGTTGTTAATCTTGGGTTGCACTCGATTTCTGCCTTTATGAGATCGTCCTCCACTGCCGAAGCTCTTCCACATCGATCTCCGTAGTCTAAACGAAAATCGCCGGCTTTGAACTTCACAACCACCCCTGAACCGTTGATTTACCAATAGCACTCTCTTCATACACTTCACGAATGTTTTACACTTCTGCGCAGCCTCCCTCTCCTCTTTATAGAGGAATAGCATCACATGCCGAAAATGCAACATTTGATCATCCATGTTTAACACAAACTAAACAAACATAACTTCCACTTATCGTGAACCACACTTGGCTTAACGCCGCATGCAAATGCCACCTATCATTGTTGCCAACATCTCATGTGTTTTCAAAAAGTACGATTCCATACTTCACGCTCAACCATACACCTGTCACAAACGCTCAGCACCTTTCGGAAAACCCAATAAATACTTAATGGCACAGGAACATTTGGGAACTTCTTGTTGTTACCAGGTTGATTTACTCTCTAGCTATTTCCATAGGTTCCGTTGTGACGTACCTGCCAGCAGGACGCACATGACATAAAGTCAGATAGGAATCAGAATGCATGTCTGCGTAGCTCAGTTGGTAGAGCGACTTGTTCCGGAATAAGCGTACTCGGGTTCGAATCCCGGCGTAGACCGAAATGACGGAGAAATTTACTTCGTTATAATGGCGCCCGAACTACCCGGATGACCCGACCGTTCAAAATCTCGCATTGGAGTGAGGAAAAATCAGAGGATCCCTTCTCCAGTGCTTCGAAAAATAAATGTGTGTGACGTTGCATTCCACACACCAGATTGACTGGGAGTTCTCAAGTGCACGTTCTACAGTGGTTGTCTGCCTGCAACGATTCATGGTCACGGCTGACCCGTAGGCCATGCCCCCGGCCCTCTTTCGGGGGGGGGGATGTGACGTACCTGCCAGCAGGACGCACATGACATAAAGGCAGATAGGAATCAGAATACATGTCTGCGTTGCTCAGTTGGTAGAGCGACTTGTTCCGGATCCGGAATAAGCGTACACGGGTTCGAATCCCGGCGTAGACCGAAATGACGGAGAAATTTACTTCGTTATACCGTGTTAAATAGTACGTTTGGGGAAGGTTTCCGTTGTTAACAGATTGCACTGCATAATACACTATATTGACAAACGTCTCTGGACTTGCTGCGTAGTTAAGATGCGAGGTACAGCTGGAAAAGGTATAAAAACTAGCCTGCAGCTGACTGCAATCACATCGCACTGTGAGGTTGAGTGAAAATGTCGCGGCGGAAGAGAACTGACGTTGAGAAAGGAAAGATTGTTGTGGGTTGTCCATAAAAGAAACCGAGAGGCGTTTAAATATACCCAAGTCAACTATTTTGGATGTACCGAATAAGTGGAAGCCGCATGGCGTGCCTGAAGCAGCAAAACGTACCGGCAGACCAACGAAAATCAGTGATAGTGGATTTCGTAGCCTCAGGAGGGTCATTACAGCTAATCGACGAAGTACCGCACACGACCTCATTATGCAGGTCAGTAAAAATGCTGGAACCTCGGTATGTACACATCCCATTCGCAGAGAAATTCAGTTCATGGGTTACCAGGGTCATGCAGCTGTTCATAAGTCTTTCATCTCCACTTGGAATGCTACACGTCGTTAAGCATGGTGTAAAGAACATTTATCGTGAACCGTAGATCAATGGAAACGGGTCCTATGGATTGATGAATCCAGATACACGATCCATCAGTCTGATGGCCGTGTGTGCATATGGCGGCAGCCGAAGGAACGTTATTTACCACAGTGTATTGTTCCTATGGTCACATTGGTTATCGTGGATAAACCTGTTAACCATCACGCCTACGTTGATATTCTGGAGAATTATGCCCTACCAACTCTGTGGCCATACTATGGAACCGAACCTTGTTGGTACCAGTAGGATCATGCACTGAGCCACAAACCAAGGACTGCTACGGCGCGGTTTGACGATAATTCCGTATCGTGTGTGGACTGGCCGGCACAGAGCCCTGATCTTAATTCCATAGAGCACCTATGGGATGAATTAGAGCGCCGCATAAGAAGTTTGGAACCAAGGCCTACTACTAAGCAACAGTTAGCTGCAGCATTATGTACTGAATGGAAGCACATACCTATCACTGTGTTCCAAAACCTTGTCGAAAGCATGTCTCGAAGGGTCAGTGCATGCATTAAAGCCAAAGGTGGACAGACACCGTGCTAATGTATGTCAATAACTGCTATGTTGTGTTTCTCTTCTAGGTGTACGGTGACTTTTGTCAATATAGTGTATACACAATTGTGAACGAATGTTGTTTATTTGATCTAATCTGAACAAGAGTACATGTATTTTAGGATGCCGGTATTTCTTTTGGAAATGCATGCAGGAATGTCTGTGTATTAAGTAGTGGACGTTCACTATTATTTGTTTGTTACTTCATTAATGTTTTTCTCTTATGACACCGGCTGATTCTCCTACCAATTGAGTGTTGTAGTTCTCTCGACCCGAACTGTTGAATGGTGTTTAATCTCACTTGCTGTTGGCGATTAATTGTCAAATCTTCCTTCAGCGTCACAAAACACCGGAACTTCTTTATTTATTAATTGCACAAGAAAATAAGCCATTGAATGTATGTCTCCTTCCAAAATATCGTCATCATTTTCGTTGATGAAAGAAAAAAGTTACAAATGATTTATGTACATCACAATTTTATATTCTCACTTTGGAATTCACTCGAAGCAAAAAAAGGGAAATAAATTGTAAAAATTAATAAAGAAATCTGAATCTTCATCATCTTTATTTTGTTCCATTGCCATATCTCTGACTAAGAGTAAAACAGCTTTACGTAAAAAACAGCCTTATAATGAATCTTTCATTTTCTTTCAGTTGCAGAACTGAATGTACGCTACTTTTAAGAACGCATGGTGCTTTTTAATTAACTAACTTGAAGAAAATATGCATTTTCCAGGCAAGCACTACATTTTTTCGTTGTTTCTTTTTCAGCCACCACCGAAGAATGAAAAAGATGACGACGACATTGAAGCGTAAGCTGTACCTTTTTTTTTTTTTTTTTTTTTGTCATACGTGAGAAACTAGAATGAGCACTTATCATATGAAAATAAATCAATTATCGTTCTCCTTTTTGCACCACTGTGTTTTTAGTTGTTGAAAACAAAATTTTAAAAGAATAATGATTAATTCACGTTATGAATTCCAGCGCTATTGACTCTTTCATGATTAATTTATCATATAAACAGTAATTAATCAGCGTAAATTTAATTAAACTCTAATTGGTTCAGCACCGACGCCTGAAATTAAAACAGAACAGGTGCCCATGAAGAAAAAAATTTTACTTAATCATCTTTAAGGTATTCTGTATTTTTCTTAGTCCAAACAGAATTCCCTTGTTGTTCCTTGTTTTCTTTTTATCTTAAATTTTATGGCTTGCTCTACGTTTATATTATTTCTGCATTCATTTCTTCCTACATGAAATGGTTTTCCCAATTTTTCTTTGTTCTGTTATTTCAGAAAGAAAACTTGTCACATATGTGAGCGGAGACTGAACGCCTGTGATAAAACTATTACAATATAATCAAAGTCTAATCTGAAAGATTTTGTAAGGATAATGTGAACACTTGAATAATGTAGATAGAATGATAGAATAATGTGAATACTTCGGAAAAGAAGGTTTTACGTACCTACTAGGGTGTAGGACTATTTCGGCATTCAAAACCACCAAACCCCTTTTTGGAATGGACGCATACAAATCCTGGAATGGTGGTTAGTGGGATGTTACACCATTCTTCATGCAGAAACTGCTCCAGGTCCTTGAGAGACGCAGGAGGAGGAAAACAGGATCTTACTCTGTTTTCCAACACAGACTACGGTGGCTCGATGATGTTTAAATCTAGTGATTGGGGAGGACAAGGAAGTTGTGAAAGTTGGTCCTCATGTCCCTCAAACCATGATTGAACATTCCAAATTCTGTGAATTGGGGCGTTATCATCTTGATAGATGGCATCCCCTGCAGGGAACAATGCCTGAGACATTGGATGGACTTGGTCCGCCAAAATGTTTTCACACACGACCTGCTAGTCATCCGCTTTTTCAAGGTGATCACGGGACCTACTGAAAACCACGATATGATCTCCCATAGCATGACAGATCCAGTACCATGTTACACTGGTGGGAGAAGACTGTCTGGGTTGCACGTCTGTGACGGTGTTCTCCACGCGTAAACACGTCCTGCGGTGAGGAATAGTGTAAATGTGGATGCATCCTACCATATTAATACTTCCATGTATCGGCAGTCCACGTGGTAACGTCCTGGCACCACTGCCGTCGCCGTTGTACATTCACCCAGATCCACAGAGGTTTTGCAATAGCAGCTCTGCCATGAATATCTTGTTTATGCAGTTCCCCGCGCACTGTTTTCGTTGACACTGAGGTCTGGAGATGCAGATTGAGCTCCGCACTAATTTTCGCCGCCGTAGTCTTCTTATTACAGGTTACAATCCTCCTTAATGCTCTCTTGTCTCTCTCAGTCAAGGTCGTTTTCCAGCAGCTCTTGTGTCTCGCAGACGAGGTTTTTCCACGAACACGCTAGGCTGTCATGACTCGAGACACAGTTGCTCTTGATACTCCTACTACTTTGGATACTTTTCTCACGGAGGCAACAACTAGCTGACCAACAATTAGCTCTCTTTCGAAGTCCGTTACGTAGCTCGTTTCGTCGTCACCCTGAAAAGGAATTTTTTAACAAGACACTTTAAATGCACTTAAACAGGACCTTGAGGTTCTAAATAAAGCTATTGCAACGAAAATGTGGTGGATACTTTTCCGTATTGCGACGTACGCAACTGCATTAAATGTCGCGTCTCTGAACGCAGAGTTCACATTATTCTGTACAGCCCGTGTATCTCTCATATTAAACATTGATATCTTCCGAGCTTTTCAATGCCACGCTGCAGAATGTCTTCCAATAATTGAACTGCGAAGACAAGGGGATAAAAATCTATGAATATTATTTGACCTACCTTTGCTTTGTTGATAATATAGTTATTTTTGCAAACACCCCATCAGAATTGCTGTGTATCGTCGAGGAATTTGCTGACAAGAAGTGGGATTAAAAATGAACTTTCAGAAAACAAAACTGAAATATAATGTTTCTAGAAGAACTTATAATTCAGCGATTGATTGAGAAAATCTAAAGCTAACTGATACCCAAATTTACCTTTGGCAAGGGATATCAAGTGAGGGCCACATCTAAGAAGAAATTAGTCAGCCTATAAATTTTTTTGAAGAGCATTGAAAGAAACAGTAAGAACAATTTCTAGAAAATTTTACGATTATGTTTTAGAAGTGTTTAATCAATGCATTCTTTTAGTCCTCATTATGCGTCGGAGACGTGGACCTTAACTAAAAAACCCACACTGAGGCTGCAGAAAACTACAAGAACCAAGGAGAGATACATGCTCGTTGTAACCAGAAAACATAAGAAGAGGAACTCGTGGATGAGGGAAATGACATGAATGAAAGACATCAATCACGATCAAAGTAAAATCCCTGAAACGGCAATGGGCTGGACATATTTGTAGAACTGACCATGGATGGTCAACTGAAATATTAGACTGGATGCCAAGGGACAGGAAAAGATCACGTGGGAGATGAGTGGTTGACACTGGAAAGCATGTTGGAGTGACATGGAGGAAACTAGATCAAGACAGATAGTTGTAGAAGAAACTTGGAGAGAATTTTAGCCACCAGTGGATTGAGAATATTTGATGACGATGACCTTGTTACATCTCTCTGAGTCATCAACGTCATCAAGTGACATGAAAGGTCGCGTGGGAGATGAGTGGCTAACATTCGAAAGCATGCTGGAGCGACATGGGGGAAACTAACTTGAGACAGACACTTGTAGAAGAAACTTGGGGAAAATTTCGTCCAGCAATGAATTGAGAATATTTGATGACTTTGTTACATATCTCTGCTTCATCAACGTCATCAAGGGACAGAAAACGTCACGTGGGAGAAGAGTGGCTGAAATTTGTAAGCATGATGGAGTGACTAGCTTAAGACAGTCAGTTGTAGAGGACAGTTGGGGAGAACTTTATCGAGCAGTGGATTGACAATATTTCGTGACGATGACATTGTGATATCTCTCTGCGTAATCAAACATTCAATATATTTTGTAATTTTAGAGAGCAGAGGAATGTTTTAAACATCGATTGGTCACCTGTCATCGTATTAAAACATCATTCAGGCAATCAAAACTCACATAAAAACGACATTTTTTCTTCTATTTGGTCACTACATGTGACCAAACAGCAGGTCACTACAATATTTGTTTACTACACATCATCCAATGTAGGCTGGTGGTGGTTGCGGTGTGTTCATCCGGAAGGCTTTGGGAACTTTAGTACGTGTACAGTCTATTTTGAGTGCCTCCAAATATGTGGACATCATATCCGACCATTTACAGACATCCATGTCCTACCTGCATCCCGGTAGCAATGGAGTGTGCTAGATAGGTAATTTGCCCATTCCACAGGTCCCACCTCACTACTGCATTGTAACAAGAGCATTGTGGTGATCTAAAAATGCTTCAGAAGACTCCTGGAAACCCGTATTTAAGCTCCATAGAACATCTACCGACGAATAGGCTGTTCGGGCACGTGTCCCATCTGCTACGAACCTGAAAGAATTGTGGACCGCTTTGGAAGAAACATGGCTAGCGATACTTGCAGAACATCTTCATAAGCTCGCGTCGTCGTGTGGCCGCCGTCCTTAAGACAAGACGTTGACCCACACGTTACTAGCCAGGTATCACTAGTTCAATGGGACCAACTTATAATGCAGCCGGGTGACCACTCTTCTACTACGTAAACTGAGAATTCTTAGGAGCAACCACCGGACGCGACTCGGGGCTCTAGGGCAAATTTTTTTGATATCCGTCTTAGAATTGGCGTTACAGCGAAAAGAAAGCGGCAAAAAATTCCTATCTGGAGGGGTTTTTTTTTATTTCTGTGTGTTTTAAACTGCTTAAAAAGCAAAATATGACGGCTTAAGATATTCCCTACAACGCCTTTGACAGTTGAACTTTATTATAAAATTTATTGAAGGTGTTTGAAATCTCGGGAAGTTAGCTAACGGGCTAGCCCAACACCTCCGGTAACTGAAAAGCCTAACAACTTACACCAATGAGTCATTACATTATGACCACCCCCAGCCTAGAGAAATGAGCGCGCCTGGAGAACGAACGGTGGCGCACGTGAAGTTCACAGAGTAGTATACATACAACTCGAGGACCGGCTTTAGGTTATTAGAGTGTCGGAGTCAGAATGGGAAAAGCTGCCGATTTATCGGAGTTTGATAAAGAACAAATTGTGAAGGCACGGCTCCTCGGAACTACGATCTCGGAAACGGCGCGGCTTGTGGGTTGATTACGTATCAAAAGTGGTGCACAGATGGCCAATTGACGAATCGTTCTCCACCCGTGTGTCTTCCGCGGCTCATTGATGCCAGAGGGGAGCAGAGACTGTCGCGCATTGTTCACAGCGACCGCTGGGCGACAAATAACCCGCAGTTAAAACAGTGGAGATCAGGGCAATATGTCTCAGCACACAGTTCATCTCAGCCTTCTGCGCATGGGCCTGCGCAGCCGAAGACCCAGCCGGGTACCCACGCTCACTGCACGTCATCGCCAAGAACGCGAGGAATGGGCCCAAGATGGATGATTGAAAGAAAGTGGCCTGGTCCGACGAATCATGATTCCTGGCTCATCACGTAGACGGCCCAGAGCGGATAAGCCGATTACCAACAGAGGCTACGGCACGTGGATGCACTGTTGGGCGGAAAGAGGCCTGCGGCGGCGGTGTTATGCAGTGGACGATGTTTTCTTGGAAGACTTTAAGCCCCATTATCCCAACAGCACAATTCCTGACAGCTGTCACGTATCTGAACATCGTTGCGGACCAAGTTCGCCCATTCATGGCAATTGTGTTCCTTGCTGGTGATGGTCATTAACAACACGATAATGCACCATTCCCCACTCCAGAATCGTCAAGGAGTGGTTCGAGGAACCTGATGGTGACTCTCTATAAGGCACTGGCCTTCAAATTCATCTGACATGAACCCAATCGAACATTTGTGATTCGACTTGGAAAAGCGGGTTTTCGCTAAATCACAACCACCCCGAAATGTATGGGAACTGGAGGACCTGCTGTTGGTATTATGGTACCAGATACCCCAGGATACCTACCGCCACCTCATAGAATCGATGCCTCACCGGGTAGCCGCTGTTTCGCGGGCTAAAGGGGGTCCAACAGCCTATTAGGTAGGTGGTCATAATGTAAGGGCTCGTCGGTGTATATATGACGTCATCAAAGGTGGACCATATTTCTGTTTCCCGTGTCCTTCTGTCGACGAGAATAGGCTAAGCCTAAACAGACAGAATGGCCGGTGTTTACATATAGTCGTTGCTTATATTATTTGTGGCACAAAACTACCTGGGTTAGCGAGAAAAACACATAATTGTCTAGACGAGTAACATAACTCAGCGCCCCCTCTAGTTGCGCTGTGTCACAAATTCAATTGGTCCCGCTGTACAAAATACTACAAAAAACGACTACATTTGAGCATGTGGTTGTTCAGACTACCTCGTATTCCCTTTAGCTGACGAGCACCGGAACCAAACATGTTGTCCACTTACGATGACGTAATGAATGAGTTGTTAGGCTTTTAGTTACGGAAGGGGTGGAGGTGTTGGCCAGCCTTCGCAAATCGACTGACAAAGGCATGAGAACGAGCGGCAGAACGCCGGCAAAATTGGAACACACCTCGAGCGGCAAAATTAGTGTGGAGAAACCCTTGCTTGTTATAACATCATACAACTTGGCGAATACAACAAGATGACACCTAACCTTCCGTTGTATAATAATGATCACGTCATTAAATCAACAACAAGATAACACCTAACAATAGGTTGTTTTTTAAATCCGAAAAATTCAAAAGACATGTCTTTTAAATCCAAAAAATTCAAAAGATATGTCTTTTAAATCCTTTCAGGCACGAAACAAATGTTTCAAAACAGATTTTAATGAAACCTAAAAATTCAGCTAAAAAATTAAAACGCTTGGAAAAACTTCCGTAATACGCAGTGTGAGCGAGGATATTCCTAGTGAAAGTAAGAGGTTGAAAAATAGTAACCGCAATTTTACAATGCACAAACAGATAAACCTACTTGCTTCGCCTAGCAGCTAAAAAGTATGTTGTGAAAACTAATAAATTGTGAACAAAAAAATTCCTCGTAACGGAAGATTTCAGAGGCACGAGGTATTTTCAAATTCAACAATTACAAGAAGGAGATATGGAGTATAACTTTACGCGCCTTAGCAATCAAGCTGGGCGTTGCTTAAAGACGAAAATGTGTGTAAAATATTCTTCATAAAGTAGAGTACTCCACTAGAAAAAAGTAAGGGATTTTTAGAATCGAATAAAGACTTTCACATAGAAATATATGCTGACGTCACCTAACGGCAGAACTTTGAAAAAATAGAATAATAGGAAATATGCGAAAATTCGTAGAAAAGCTACGCTGAGGAAAAAGAATTTTTCAAGTAAGTCTTTTTGGTGCAGAGATAGTGAGGAAATAGTTTAGGAATTTACGACCCCTAAGCAGGAAAACTGTGCCTTATTTTAAGAGGGTAATGTTCTCAATATCCACAGTGGCGAATGGCGTATATTAAAAAAATCTTCAAGAGGATTCTTATAAGCGGAGATACAGTTACAAACAGAAAAAAATACGCTAACACCACCTATAGCAAGAACTGTGTACTACAAAGAACCCACGAGTACATGCTAAATGCTGCACAGCGTGAATGGTATTGAAATAATTTTTTAAGCGGTTTTTTTAGAAGCAGGGATATCGAGAAAAACAGATTTAACATTTGGGCCCATAGCAGAAAATTCACATAAAATGTTTCCGTATTTAACAGTATCTAACCGCAAATGCATTTTTTCAATCGGACTTTTAGACGCGCAGATATTGTTGTATATTGCCCTCTAGTGACAAATATGCACATTAAGAAAATTATGTAAAGCATTTTGCAATGGTACAATCTGTCCTATAAAGAAAGAATTGCTCAAATCGAACTATTAGAAGCAAAGACTTTGAGAAAAATAAGATATACATCTACGCCCCCTGGTGGGAAAAGTGTGCATATTGTATGAAGGAAATGTACCCCAAAGGTTTTTCGTGGCGAGAGGTTTCTGATGGCGAACGAACTTTTCAAGCGAAATTTCAGAAGCGCAGTGCTGCAAATATATTGGAAACATAAATATACACACTTGCAACCCTAATGAGAAAACAGAACTCTTGCAACCCTAATAAGAAGACGATGGCCTGTGATCATTCGTCCGAAAGGGGTGCGGGTTCGAATCCTGGTGAGGCATGGATGTTGTGTTTGTCTTACGGCACTGGCTCTTTCCCTTCCCTGGAACCAGTGACCCTAAATTAGGGACGGGCGACTGCTTATAGCCCATTGAGTTGCTCACGGTGGTCGATAAACCTCCTGCCGCTCTGGTGGTGCAGTGGTCTAAGCGATGGCCTCTGATCATTCGTCCGAATGGGGTCCGGGTTCGAATCCCGGTGAGGCATGGATGTTGTGTTTGTCTTACGGCACTGGCTCTCTCCCTTCCCTGGAACCAGTGACCCTAAATTAGGGACGGGTGACTGCTTATAGCCCATTGAGTTACTCACGGTGGTCGTTAACCTCCTGCCGCCCCGGTGGCGCAGTGGTCTAAGCGATGGCCTCTGATCATTCGTCCGAATGGGGTCCGGGTTCGAATCCCGGTGAAGCATGGATGTTGTGTTTGTCTTACGGCACTGGCTCTCTCCCTTCCCTGGAACCAGTGACCCTAAATTAGGGACGGGCGACTGCTTATAGCCCATTGAGTTGCTCACGGTGGTCGTTAAACCTCCTGCCGCCCCGGTGGCGCAGTGGTCTAAGCGATGGCCTCTGATCATTCGTCCGAATGGGGTCCGGGTTCGAATCCCGGTGAAGCATGGATGTTGTGTTTGTCTTACGGCACTGGCTCTCTCCCTTCCCTGGTACCAGTGACCCTAAATTAGGGACGGGCGACTGCTTATAGCCCATTGAGTTGCTCACCGTGGTCGTTAAACCACCAATCAAAAAAAGAAGTGGCCTAACAATCCTCCATCAAAATTTGAAACAATATGCACAACGTTTCCCACTAGAAGCTGAGTGCAATACAAAAAGTATTTTTCGAATCAGATTTCTAGAAGTGGATAAATTGCAATTCAATTTTACACGGCCCCTAGTGGGAAAACTGTGCATGACTTGAAGAAGTAATGCGACGCGAAACACTTTTCATAATAAATGCTATCAAAGGAAAGAAACAGTTTTTTTTCAATCGTATCTATAGAAGTAAAGATATGGGATGAAATGTATTTTGGATTCCATAGCATCTGCATTTACGCTCTCTGCTAGCAAATTTGTGCATTGGAAAAGGACCGAAAAAGAAGTGTAATCGTTATAACATTTCGGGCTTCCCAATGAAAAAAGAAATTTCGAAATGAGACTGATAGTTTCAGTGATTGGGTTTCCACAGATGGACGGACAAAGTGTAAACACGTTCACAAAAAGTAAAAAAGTAAACACTTTCACAAAAAGTAAAAAAGACGTGCTAAAAATTATATCGGCTGAAGCGTTCACTTCCTGTTTCATTCCCAATATAAACAAGAAAAATGACACCGAACTATCTGGTGAAATGAGAATTCTGATACGAAAAATATATTCTGAATCAGAGTTTTGGAAAAACAATACAAGGTTCAGCTAAAATCAGAATGCATTTATGCATCCCAGAGAAAATCTGCGCATATTTTAAAGTGCGCCATGTAAGCGAAGTTCTTCAGTGTGAACATAAACGCTTACAAAATAATAATAATAGTAATAATTATAATAATGATAATAATAATAGCCATCGGACTTCTACCCAATTGGTTGAAATAGCTACTTTCGGCCGTTAGCGGCTGAAATGTGTGCTACGAAAAACTATAAATTGTGCACAAAACGTTTCTCATAACAGAAGATATCAAAGGCAATTTTTTTTTTTCAAATTGAGTTCTTCGAAACGAAGATAATTTTTTTTACACCCCTTAGTGGCAAAACTTTGTGGTACAAAAATTGGCAAATACAGTGTATGTAACCTTGGTCATACGTTTCTCGCTTATACGTTTTCACTTTCTATACGTAATTCTGCGTTAGTCCCGATATTTTACTGTAGTTTTCAACGATTTTTTTTATTTGGTTTCATTTATACGCTTCTTGCATTTATGCGTTGAAATTGGGATTTCATATTATCCAAAAATACACTGTTCTTCAATTATTTTATACGTAACCCAGTGTGTTACAGCTTCAAGGGAATTGAGACATCGGTATTGTCTTCCTTTTTACTGCAGCTAAAGATTAACCTTGAAACCATTAGAGAAGAGTATGTTATTTACTTTCGCTTTGGAAGAAAAAAAAATTGGTTTCGCATTTCGTGGCTTACACACACGTGCGCTATTTAAAAATTGGTAAGTTTCTGGGACGTATCTTTGTGGCTCCATCATTCCGTGGCGTAGCAAAATAGAATCATAGATGTAACATCAATATTCAACATTGTGGTTTCAAATGGATGCACTCAGGAACCGCAGAGAAGAAAAGCTGTTGATACATGAGTTCCATACAGAAGCACTGGTCTCAGATTCTTAGTTGCCAGGAGTTCACTTAACTTAAAATCAGGATTTCAAACGGATACACTCAGAAACCGCAGAAAAGTGTTCCATACGGAAGCACTGGTCTCAGATTCTTAGTTGCCAGGAGTTCGCTTAACTTAGAATCAGGATTTCAAATGCATGCACTCAGGAACCGCAGAAAAGAAAAAAGAAAAACTGTTAATGCACGACTTCCATACCGAAGCACTGGTCTCAGATTCGTAGTTGGCAGGAGTTCACTTAAGTTAGAATCAGGATTTCAAACGGATGCACTCAGGAACCGCAGAAAAGAAAAGTTGTTAATACATAAAAGCTGTTATAGGAGTTCACTTAATCTAGTATCAGGATTTCAAATCGGTGCACTCAGGAACAACAGAAAAGAAAAACTGTTAGTACATGAATTACATACCGAAGCACTTATCTCAGATTCTTAGTTGCCAGGAGTTCACTTACCTAGAATCAAGATTTTTGTAGATGCACTAAGGAACCGCAGAAAAGAAAAGCTGTTATAGGAGTTCACTTAACCTAGAATCAGGATTTCAAATGGATGCACTCAGGAATCGCAGAAAAGAAAAGCTGTTAATACACGAGTTCCATATTCCGAGGTCTCAGATTCTTAGTTGCCAGGAGTTCACTTAACCTAGAATCAGGATTTTTATAAACAGATAATAGGCTTTATGATATTTTTGCAATGCGATGAAATATATTTTCATAATGCTTTTTTTTTCGATAGTATTTATCATTTTGAAATTTCGTTTATGTGTTTCTTAAGACCAAACCTTCGGAAAACGTATAACCGAGGTATGTAAAAAAATCCCTCCCTACAAACGCTATCAGTAGCAAAAAGAATTTTTAAATTGGACTTTTAGAGAAGCGAGGATATCATAATCTCCAAAATTGATATTAACGCCCCCAAGCGAAAAAACTAAACATTATATTGGGGGGGGAGTATACACGCACAGACACACAAATGTTTTCCAGCTTGAGTGTAGCGTGTAACTGAAAGGGAATTTTTTCAGCTAGTTTTTTAGAGGCGAAGATGCGATTGCAAACGAGTAAAAAGCAGGAATATGCACTTACGCCCCGCCCCCTAATGTAAAAGCATTTTGTCACAAAATACTGTAAAATGCATGCACAATATTCATCGTCGTTACTTATGTCAAATGCAAAAATTGTTTTTGAAATCCTGTTTCAGCAGCAGATATTTCGGATGAAATTCTATGTGAATTTACAACTTCGTAGTTAAAAGGCAATGGAAGGTAAAAAGAACTTTTTGAATCGTTTTTTGTTTTGTTTTTTAAGAAACTGTGCATAGTAAAATATATTTCGAATTTAATAGCATGTTCATTTATGCCGCTAGAAGCAAAGTTGTGCATCAGAAGCAAGCCAAAAGGAGTTTTGACAGCAAAAGAATTTTTTTAAATCAGTCTAATTGCTGCAGAAATATGGTGGCCTCATGTGCTCATATGGATGAACACATTGATGCTTTAAGCACGCCTTTTTTTATATATATATCAGAAAGACGTGCTAAAAAGTCTCGTCAGGGAAGCGAAAAAGCTTAATTAGGCAGTGTGCCAGCGAAGGCCACTGGAACAAGTGAAAGAACGACGGAAAAGACACGACTTAACAGAACAATCTACTGAACAGATGTGGCGACATCTAGCGTCATTTACCGCAAATAAAAGCAGTGCCCGCCAGTTAAACGACATTCTTCCGTCGCAAAGTTGTTGCTTTTTTGCTGAGTTTACATTTTTTATGCATCGCTGTGCCCTTTTCTTTGGAAATTTTTATCTCTGGCCCTCTAGACACGTGACTGTTCATACAAGTACCGTTGTTCACACTCCTACGTGAGTAACAGGTACCTTTTTTTCTATCTGCTTCCTTTTCTTTACAGTATGCAATGTACGTCAATTTGATTTCTAAGTGCGTCAATTTGATTTCTAATTGTCTTCAACAATTACTTTATGAATAATGGAATCTTTTTTTCTCATTGTGCTCCTTTTTTAATTTTACAGCATCGCATACATGTTTCAACTCATTGTATTTCTAAACATAAAGACTTCTTTAAACAGTTATTAATCTGTTAATGTTGTAATTTGAGTAACAGTACACAATTGCATGAATTTGGGCAAGTTTTAACAAAACTATCATTAAAAAAATGTTTGTTGTATCTGTGTGACCGGACATATGTTTGCCCGTTGCAAGTGATATTTTCTCTTTTATATCTTTCCAGGAACCTTTTATTACCCGAAGGGGTCCCAGCCGAGAGGCAGCATGCCAGGTTCGTTGTAAAAATCTTCCGAGCAGATGGCCTACCTCGCATGAACGCAGGAATTATGGCGAACGTAAAAAAGGCCTTCACTGGAGAAGGAAGGGATTTAGTCGATCCATATGTGCAGGTTTCCTTCGCTGGATTAACGGTGAGACTATTTCACTTTATCTCAGCTGTTGCGTCAAAAATATACTTGGAAAAGAATGTGATGTAATTTATATATATTTAATATTCTTAAATATTTTAGAGATAATGTGTGTCACCTTCTCCAACCGGTATACACCTAAAAAAAAATTTACGAACGTGAGCCTTCTTTTTAGGAAACTGATGTTTTTTGGAATAATTGTTTTTCTGCACTTAAGGGCATATTTTTACTGATTATTTTTAGCTGTTTCCTGTTTTCATATTTTGATAGATTGAATGAAATCGAGCGAAATCATCAATAGAAGTCTTGGCTTGGAAACTGAATGAATTCAGACCTCCTGCAAATGCGCCCTTTCCAAATTTTAACATCTTATTATAGTGGCTAGAAGAGATATTGTGCCGTGCGTTAATAGCTCGCTGTTTAAATTTTGTTCCCTCTTTTCATGAAACCGCGAGATGGCGCTGCTGGGAATTTCGATGCTAAGATTTATAAACGTCAGCCTGCTTTTCTATGGCGTGTTTGGGGGAATAGCGACCGAAAAGCCGCTTTTTGTTTTGTTAGATCGGTCATGAAAGGTAGTTGTAGTAAGTGTAACTTTGAGAACGTGTTTCGTACCTGGATGCGACAGTGGTTAGACATCCTGTAAACAGTGGCGGCCCCAGGTACAGGCATACCGGGCAACCGCCCAGGTCCCCGCACCACCCCCAATTAATTTGTAGTTTCTGCCTGGCGTCACCTAAAATATTGTGGTTGTAGTTCACGACCATATACAAATAAATGACCAATTTTAATATTTGTTTACTGCTTTTAATTAGTGACATCAAAATATTACTCTGTTAGCGAAATTTTTATTTTTTGGTCAGAGACATTTCTTCAGCGGGAAAGTTCTGGAGTGATGTCTAAATGAATTTTTTTTTAAGAAATTCTTCATAGGAGTTTTGCCACAATTTCGGGTACAAGTAGTGAGTTGCAATGTACTCGCTATTCTGTCCATAGAAAATCACGTGACATCTACTCTGGACTATAGTGATTGGATTGAAGACCTCAGATACAAAAAATGTCGCAGAATTCTTCTTTAAATAATAGACTTATCTTATAATTATACAGCTATCCTTGTGTATTTAGTAACAGGTCATTTTGGAAAGGTAATATTTTGGATTCCTAAACCTACTTATATTAATAAACAATGTATTGTATTACATCGTGTTTATTTCATAAAAATAAATACCATAATTCCCGATAAAAAAAATTGCTTTGGGATCACCCGAAGTGATTGTTATTGTGAAGAAAAAAAGGAAAAAATCGACCGACTGGTTTACGGTCAGAGTAAGCAACATGTAATTTTTACGTATATAAGGGGTTATTGCGATGGTTGTTGGTTATCGGCCGTAGATGACCTAGTGGTCAGCGTTCGTGACTGCCGTGGGAAGACATCGGGTTCGATCCCAGGCAGGTACGAACGCTCGAACCACTAAATATCCGCCATGCGCCGGATGGGCACGTTAAGCCGTCGGATCCCGGGTAATGCCCCCCCGGTAATAAATAAGGGCGTCTTCCTCCACCTTTCTACCTCGCTTCCGTGTGACTTTCCTATTGGGCACTCTGGCCTAAATCTTTCCTACTTCAAAGGGTTGTTTAAGACCTGGGGTTAGACACTCCCTTCCTAAATTCCTCTATATATGAGCTGATCTGATCTGTTTTATTGCGATTACGAAGAGCCCCGTGAAGAGCCATCGCCTGGGGCCCCGCAAGGACTAGGTAACTTATTTCCCTGCCGAAAGATGGGGCAAGGCGGAACGAATAGTTTTTTTATTTGTACTTGCCCCAAATCAAGTTGGCAGGCACTCTGTAATTATTTAGTTAAATGTTCCACATTTTCTTTTTATTCTTTTATATACCATTGCACTTTGTCAAAAATTATTGAAATTGGGTGTTTTGTTTTTGTTTTTTTTTTTTTGCTTTTTTTCAAAGTTCTGTAAAACTTTATCATGGAAAGATAAGGCTTAAGTACATTATCATGTGAAACCCAATTAAACATTTTATGTTCTGTAGAGACAGAGAAAAGAGTCGTAAGTGGATTAGAACAGAATTCAATAGGTTGACTGATTAAGCAAAAATCCGAATAATTACGGAGAAAATTTGCATCTAGCAATGTATTTGTACTAACCAGCCTTAAGACACGTAGATTCAATGTGACATAATGCATTTTCCTGATAAAGTTGACGAAGCTTCCCCAAACCACACCATTTGGAAGAATATTTACTTATACCTATCCATATAGGACATTAATCACTGTTAGTTAAACTGCAGGATAAAAAAGATATTCTTTGGTAGAATTTTACTGAAATTACTATACTGCACAGAAGGAGAAACACCAATGGCGTATATTCGAGGCTAGCTAGGCTAGCCGCGAAGCCCAGAGAATGCACAAATTAAAGTCAATTAAATATACACAAATAAAGGTCAATTATCAATGGTATTAAAATATGTCGATGCTTTCGGTGCGTAAAAAAAAGGCGTGCGGATTCGCTTCTTTGACTCAGTCTGGCGAGCGAAATCCAACGACATAACGCAAGCAGCTCTTCCAGAGTCTTCGCAGTTCTGATGGGAAAACCTTCCGTACAATCGCCTGCTAGCGTTTCCATGACAACATGAATCAGCTGGTAGAGGGGAATGGGCCATTTCTTTTGGAAACGGTTCGCTCAGAAAAAAGAAGGCATCTCAGTCACTCGCATACTCCAGCCCATAAGTGTTTCGCGAGAGTTGTTTCAGTTTTTGTGAGGTGTCAGTGATTTAAAATCAGTGATATTATATCTTAAACTCGTGGCTTTGAATTGTTCTGATAAATTTTCTGAAAGCTTCCCTGAACATCCACTGTCAGAACTTAAAGAACTCTATGCTTCAAATTTTGACACAGTTCGACTAAAAAATGAACGGAAAGTGTTTTATTCTTTAGATAAATGCAAAAACAAATCAGTAAGAGACATTACGTGTTACATAAAGTTGAATATATTGAACATAGTGTTTAGTGAGGTGTACAAGTCAGCAGATCTCCTATTAAACTTTCCATCAACAACTGCAACTGCCGAAAGAAGCTTTTCAGCATTAAAAAAAATCAAGATATATCTTAGAGCCACACAAAGACATGCACATTCGAAAAACTTGGCTGTTTTGTCAATAGAGGAAAACATTACTTTTAAATATGAAAAAGTACTCGGAAGAAACATTTTATGAAATCGTAGCACTCATGTTTACACAAAAGGAGAAGAATGGAGTTTATGTACAAATGAAGTATTCAGAAGAAGAATGGATTTCATGTACAAATAAGTGTTCAAATCCTAACCCTCAGAATAATTTGGTATCATGTTAGCAATAGCATGTACCTAACATTTAGAAACAAAGTTACTTCTATTACTTAACAATTAAAAATTAAACATCGCAATTTAAAAAAAAAAAAAACAGTGCTGTGGGAGCCCAGGTCCCGGACCCAAGATACGCCACAGAGAAGCACGTATATCTGCGAGCACAGTTTACAGCAGGAGCATGGAAGCTGTGTTCAGCGCCCTCTCTGATTTCATGATTTTTAGAACCAGTTTGCAGAAGCACACGACACACCATCTCTTCTAGGCACTATAACGTGATTTAATAGGGAACAGATCTCTTGCACTTAAGTTGCGTTACTTGAGAAAGTTTTTACCAGGATTAAGTGTTCCTTGAGTTTACATTCCTTATGAAAGCGTTTCAAGAATCAGTTGATATGTAAAAGTCAATGAAACCTGGTTAATGTTTACAAACAAATAGTGAGATTCACCTCCTCGAATATAAAGCTTTAACCGGCTTGAACGAAATAACTCGTGTTTAGAGTAAAATAAGAATTGTTTGTATGCTGGAGAAATGCCTTACTTACTTTGGGAGTTGTGGCAAGATACGTTCTGATTGTGTGAGTAATGAAGATGTGTTACAGTTGTGTAATGTGAAGCAAAATATTGTTAGCAAGGTGGAGACTAATATGCTTCAGTGGTTTGGCCATGTTGAAAGAATGAGTGATGAGATGCTTACTAAGATTTTTTTAGCCCAAGTGGCAAGAAGGAAAAGCAAAGGAAGGCCAAGAAAGTCATGGGAAAATCAGATTGAGGAGTGTCAGCATGAGAAAAAAGATTATGAGTATGAAGTATAGAAGGTCATGTGTTGGATGTCAGTGAAGCCCAAGTTGTGTGTCAAGATCGCTGTAAATGGAGAAGCTTGATACGGCAACAGTAAGTTAATAATGTTAAAAATTTATCTGGTAGTTCGTCATCCTTTAGCTCCACAAAGGAATCATTATTGTTTCACAATAATGATATCAGAGAACAGCTTAGTGATATGTATGTAATGTAGAGTAAATAGGCTGAAATCAGCTAGCGAATGAATACAGTCGCTGTCTACGGATTGGGCCAAATGCGGCTGGAATGAGTACACCCGCGAATCAAAAAACATTCACCTTACCTACACTCAGTCACAAAAGTCAGCATACACCCTTCAAAATGTAACCATTTAAGAAATTATGGCCATTTGGAAAACCTCGCGTGTTTAGTAAAATTATGTTTTACGAGTACAACAGTATTGTGAAACAATAAATGATTGAAACAAAATATTTGCACAAAGAACAAATAAATAGAAACTGTACACCAACTATTCTCAAAATACTGTAACTATACTAGTGATCCGAATTTCTTGGCGTAGAATAGAAATCAAAGTTCCCAAGCTTACGCACATCAACCAGATAGCTTTTTCAAGGAAAGTAGACAGCACATACTGTAAACTGAATAACAGAACACTTCAACAATTTGAACGCGGTGACTTGACTAGACAATAAATGAATATATGCGAATGAAATTATTTATTCACAGAAACTATGCACCATTTTGGTTGGATACGCGATACCGTGGGAGAAAAACGCAGCATTATTTGTCGAACTGGTTCCAAACTTGTGGCAAATCTAGAGGCACACTATTATTGCAAACCCCACTGCTGGTGATGATGTTTAAAGTTTCGCGAACGGCTTGCAATGATAGTGTCTCTCTCGAATTGCCACGATATATCAGGAAATGCCGTCTTCACACGATGTAAAACGCAATTGAAAATCAAAGTGGAAGATAAGAACTTTAATTTGACAAAACCGCTGATTAAAAACACAAGATCTTTCATGCCAGCATCTGGCACATCCTCAGGTGATGGTTAAAAACACAAGATATGTTAAAACCTTCAAAGAAATTTACAGGATAAATTACTGCTACATATACAAACCGTAGTCAATGATGCATGCCTTATGGCAGTCCAATTGTGGACTCTATGTTTCTACGCATACATTAGAGCATGCGTAGAAACATCGAGCCCACAATTGGACTGCCGTAAGACAAACGCATCATCCATGCCTCATCGGGATTCGAACCAGGACCCATCTCGGACGAATGATCAGAAGCCATCGCTTAGAACACTGTGTTACCAAGGCGGCCCGCATTAGTTTCCGTCCCCATTTGCCTGCTTCATCCAAATGGAATATCTTTATTGATTTTATTTTAGCTATATTTATTTTTTATTGATTTTATTTTAGCTTTATTTATTTTTTATTGATTTTATTTTAGCTATATTTATTTTTTATTGATTTTATTTTAGCTACATTTTATTTTTATTGTACATTTCAGCTGTAAAATTCTGGGACAAATAAAGTATTTTTGAATAATTCAGCACATAATTCAAAGGCCAAATCCAATTTAATTTAGGATAGTATAAAATTTTCAATCAGATTTCAGTCAGTATAAAAAATTTCAGTAATTCCGCATAAAATTCAAAGGCCAAATCGAATTTAATTTAGGATAGTATAAAAATTTCAGTCAGGCAAAGAAAAGTTAAGCGACAACCGCAAAATTTCTGCTGCCCTCATTTTGTGATTTTTAACATGGGCACACTCATTAAGTCTATGAATGGGAGTGTATGCTTTCATAAAAGAGATCAAAGATTTTGTCTTTCTGTTTCGCTCTCCGAACTACTTAAGCGTCTCGTATTTAAATAAAGTAATTAACATCTTAACCTACGAAGGAAACTTATCCGTCCTGTGAGGTTCGTCGTAATCCTTTCCATCTTCTGAAACGCATCCCAGACAAATGCTCAGAATAAGATACAGCCATAAACTCTGATACTGCACCACACTACGGACGTAGAGGCTTATTATGATTTGTCACTAATCCAAGCGTAAGACATTAATCCTCGATCGGAGCACCGGAAATCTCAGGAAACATCTTACCAAGCAGTTGATGGTTCCAGTGGTGGCGAAGCTAATGGTAAATAATGCACAGCACACCTATCATGGGACGTAATGGTAGTTTTAAATTGTGAAATCAACTAAGAGATATAGCTCTCAATATACTGAAATATCTGCGGAGATTTAGCTGAAACAATTTCTCCGTTAGTGGGAGATTTCAGAAGTGCAAAATATTACAAGTAATCGCATCTGTGTGGAAGCTTATGATGATGATAACACGGAAGGGATTACTGGTGAAAAGCTCTTTCAGTACCGAACTGAAATTTTTATTTTATATTTGTTTTGCTCCTATAAATGATAATGAAAACGTGATCCAGTGAAATTCCACTGCATATGGACTTGCTTTAAATGAGTTTCGTGGTTACTGCTCTGCAACAGTTCAACGTTGTTCGCGTTTTTTCCATGAGAAGTTTAGTTAATGAACCTAAGAACGATTCTGTGAGTGCTGCAGCCTGAGCTGGCTTACTGCTCACATCTTGAACCATAACATGCACAGGATGTATGCGAATTGTGTTTATAACTTTGTTCGTGCATAACAACTTTGTTAGGAGATTTAAACTTATCGTTGGGGCATCATCTAATAAAGAAAATAACAGTTCTTGTTTCCTGTTTAAGTCAGAAAGTCAAATGTGCGCACAATATCCACGCGATGTTTCAAGTACTGCGAAGTACGTGGAAGGATGTTTGCACCATTTTTTTGCCATTGCAGCTGTGAGTCTTCATTATGAAGTTAAAAACCGTACTTCTGTACACATAGCTGTGACTCTTTACTATGAGGTCATAAACAGTACTTCTATACTCACAGTCTGTTCACACAGCTGTGACTCTTTATTATGAGGTCATAAACAGTACTTCTGTACGCATAGCTGTGACTCTTTATTATGAGGTCATAAACAGTACTTCTGTACGCATAGCTGTGACTCTCTATTATGAGGTCAGTAACAGTACTTCTGTACACACCGACGTGACTGTTTATTATGAGGTAAGAAACGGTACTTCTGTACACACAGCTGCGACTGTTTATTATGAGGTCAGTAACAGTTCTTCTGTACACACAGACGTGACTCTTAATTTTGAGGTCAGAAACAGTACTTCTGTACACACAGCTGAGAATCTCTATTATGAGGTCAGTAACAGTACTACTGTACACACAGACGTGACTCTTTGTTATAAGGTCAGAAACAGTGCATCTGTACAGACAGCTGTGACTCTTTATCATGAGGTCAGAAACAGTACTTCTGTACACACAGACGTTACTCTTTATTATGAGGTCCGAAATAGTACTTCTGTACACACAGCTGTGACTCTTAATTTTGAGGTCAGAAACAGTACTTCTGTACACACAGCTGGGATTCCTTATTATGAGGTCAGAAACAGTACTTCTGTACACACAGACATGACTCTTTATTATGAGGTCATAAACAGTACTTCTGTACGCATAGGCGTGACTCTCTATTACGAGGTCAGTAACAGTACTTCTGTACACACATACGTGACTCTCTATTGTGAGGTCAGTAAGAGTACTTCTGTACGCACAGCTGTCATTCCTTATTATGAGGTCAGAAACAGTATTTCTGTACACACAGTCTACAACATATTCCCATAAAAAAAATCACAGGGAGTGATCTCTGGTGATCTGGGTGACCAAGGTATGGCACTACCAAGGGCAATCCATCGGTCTGGGAAATATTCATTGAGAGACTCTTGTGCATTAAGTTCTAGTGTAAAGCCGAGCGGTCTGAGGAGCCAGGTTACGACCATTCGTCTGAGGTGGGTTTGGGTTCGAACCCCGGATGAAGCATGAGGGGTGGGTTTGTCTGATATGGTACTGGTTCTAACCCCCTTCCCTGGAATTAGTGTCTCTCTCTCTCTCTCTCTCTCTCTCTCTCTCGTATTTGTTTAGTGGTTTAAAGACCACTGTGAGCAACTGGATGGGCTATAAGAAGTCGCCCGTCCCTAATTTAAAGCAACTGGTTCCAGGGAAGAGAGAGAGCCAGTGCTGCAAGACAAATACAACCTCCCTGCCTCGACGGGATTTGAACCCGGACGCAACGCGGACGAACGGACAGACCACTGCTCCAGGAGGACGGCCTCTCTCTCTCTCTTTCTCTCTCATATGTATATATACAAGGTGTAACGAAAAATAACTGTGCACTGAAAGTAACACTTACCATATTAAACTGGTTCCTACAGGAAGTGTTGAAAATGGGCCTCACCGACCTTCAGACATGCACACGATTCTACATGTTGGTGAAGACCTTTCTCAGAGTATGTGGTGTGATTTGTTGGATGTTGGTCGTTATTGCTGCCTGTAGCTCTTGAAGTGTATGAGGACTGCCTGCGTACACCTTCCTCTTCAGTGCTCCCCACAGAAAAAGTTCGGGCGGAGTCAGATCCGGTGACCGGGCAGGCCACAGTTCCCGGGAGATGATGCGATTTCCGAAGAATTCCTCCCGAAGCTGCATCGATGTGACAGCGGTGTGATCAGTTGCACTGTCTTGCTGTAACCACCCTTCGTTGATTTCGCGTTTCGTGAGTTCGGATATGAATGGTTGGATAACCTGAGCACGTTTCCGTTCTGAGTTAATGATTTCACTCAACAAAATGGGCCCAATAATGCCGTCTCTTGTGGTCCAAGACGTGACTCGCACATAATCAGATTAAAAGCGGATTACGTACGGGTCCAGCAGGATAAAAATCTAAACATTCCTGGTCATGCTACGAAATATCAAAACACGTTCAAGGGGGAAGCGTTGTACGTTGCTCTTCTTATCGGAGGTGTAAACTTGATGTTGATAGCTTTTACCGACACATTAATGTAATCATTCATCTGAATTAATTTTATTTTCAGTTAATACACAGTATATTCAACGAATCTAGTACATTTTCGTGTGTTTTTCACGCTTTCCAACCGTAGGTTGAAGAAGCGTATATGTTCCAGCTTTGTCCGCCTGTCCGCTCGATAATTCGCGTAAAAATGGTTCGATTTCGATGAAATTTTAGTATGTGGTAGGGGACCACCTGGGGACGAACCCTATTAAAAATGGACGAAATGGGGTCAAAGGGCGCGACATAGGAGCGGGATCCATTCCATTACCCTTATGTGTCATAACTTGCGTAAACATGGTTCGATTTCAATGAAATTTTAGCATGTGGTAGGGGACCACCTGTTTTGGAACCCTATTGAAAATGGGTGCAGTGGGGTCAAAGGTCAGGACATAGGAGCGGAATGGATCGCGATCCTATGTCCTGACTTTTGACCCCATTTCGTCCATTTTCAACAAGCATCGCCCTTATGCGTTATAACTTGCGTAAAAATGCGTCGATTGAGACAAAACTTTATCATGTTGTTCCAGAAGTATACTTTACCGGTTCTGTTGAATATCATCGAAATGGGGTCAAATGTCAGGTCATAGCAGCCAGTTTTATTCTACAGCCATTATCCCATAACTTGTGTAATAACTTGAGTAATGATTTCTGGTATGTTGGAAAGCGTATCATAATCATTGCATTGCATGATTTTACTAAATTGTTTATGAAATCACATGAGTCAAATGAAAATTTTAAAAGTGCGATAAAAATTCAAAATGCAGTCATTGTCCTGTAACTTGGCAACATTGTTACCAATGACTAAAGTATTTTCTTAATGGTGGCAGCACGGTGCAGACAAGTTTAGTGACGTCACAGTAGCAGTTTAAAGATGGCCTCCCCACTTGAGACATGTACCAAAGAGAAGCAGCGTTCTGTCATCCGTTTCTTGAGTAGTGAAGGCGTGTAAGCTATTAAAATTCATCGTCGAATGAAGTTGCAGTATGGTGATGCATGTCTATCTCTCCAGAACTGTACAAGTGAACTAGAAAGTTCCGTAACGGCGTGAGTTCTGTGACAGATTTTCTTCGACCGTGTCAGGCACACAGAGTAGTGACACCAGAGTCATTATTAACCAGGCACAATATTATTTGAACAGTCAACATTCAACATTAACATTAACGTTTAACATTAACATTAAACTTTAACTTCAACTTTAACATTCAAATTAATGTCATTAACTTCAACTTAGCTTCAACTTTAACATTCAACTTAATGTCATTAACTTCAACTTTTTAACTTCAACATTAACTTCAACTTAACATACAACTTTAACTTCAACTTAACATTCAACTTTAACTTCAACTTAACATACAACTTTAACTTCAACTTAACATTCAACTTTAACTTCAACATTAACCGGGCACACAGAGTAGTGACACCAGAGTCCATTACAGCAGTTGAAGGCACTGTGATGAGAAATCGGTGAGTGACGGTAAGTGAACTTTTGAATGTCAGTTTTGGTTCAGCGCACTACATGACATGCTCCAGTTCAACAAAGTGTCTGCAAGGTGGATGCAACGTCAGCTGACAAACAGCGAAGTGTTCATGCCTGTCAAGAGGTTTTGCGGCACTTTGAAACAGAATGCGATTGCTGTCTACAGAGAATCGTTACTGGAGATGAAACCTGGGTATCAGCCAAAAACCAAAATAGCGAGCAAGGATTGGCGGCATCCGTCCTCACCAAAACCGAAGAAGTTCCGCATGAAGCTAAGAGCAGCGAAGGTTATGCTTACTCTCTTTTTGGGATGAACGAGGAGTAATGTTGAAGCACTACATGCCCCGGGGAACACTGTAACCAGTGACACGTATGCAGGTCTTATCAGGAATCACCTTCGACCTGCCATCAAATCCAAACGACATGGACTTTTGAGTACTGGTGTCTTGTTGCAACGTGACAACGCTCGGCCCGCATACTGCCCGTGCGACGGTTACAACCATGCAAGACATGCACTTCGAGTGTCTTCCACATTCGCCGTATTCATCAGATCTGGCCCCATGTGATTGCCTCATCTTTGGACCATTCAAAGATGCAATGGGAAGAAAGATTTTCAGGTCCAATCAAGAGGTGCAGCAGATGGTGCACGAGTGGCTCCACACGCGACGGAAAGAAATTTTTTTTCGTACAGAAATATATGCATTTTGTATGCGTTGGATGATTTGTATTGCACAAAATGAAGATTACAATGAAAAATGATATAAGTGCGTACTACTTTTGTTCAATAAATTGTGAGAAAAAAAAATATTTAAGGTTTTTATTTGACTCTCCCTCGTATTTCTCCTAGTTTTTTTACGCTTTCCAACCCTAAGTTGAAGAAGAAGCCAATATGCTCCAGATTTGTCCGTCTGCCAGTCCGCACCATAACTCGCGTAAAAATGATTTGATTTCGATAAAACTTTTGTATGTGGAACAATCTGGGAAGGAACCCTATTGAAAATGAACGAAATGGGATCAAAGGTCAGGACATAGGAGCGGGATCCATTCCATCGCCCTTATGCGTCATAACTTATGTAAAAATGCTTTGACTGCGACAAAACTTTATCATGTTGTTCCGGAGATATACTCAACCGGTTCTGTTGAATATTTTCGAAATGGAATCAGGGGTCAGGGCACAGGAGCGAGATTTATTACACAGCCTTTGTCCTCATAACTTGACTAAAATGCTTCTATTACGACAAAACTTTAGTATGTTGTTCCAGAGATATACTGAACAAATTATTTTTAGTATCATCGAAATGGGGTCAAAGGTCAGGGCACAGGAGCGAGATTTATTCCACAGCCATTGTCCTCATAACTTGACTAAAAATGCTTCTAATGCTACAAAACTTTAGTATGTTGTTCCAGAGATATACTGAACAAATTCTTTTTAATATCATCGAAATAGGGCCAAAGGTCAGGGCACAGAAGTGAGATTTATTCCATAGCCATTGTCCTCATAACTTGACTAAAAATCCTTTTATTGCGACAAAACTTTAGTATGTTGTTCCGGAGGTATAGTGAACCAATTCTTTTTAATATCATCGAAATGGGGTCAAAGGTCAGGCCACAGGAAGGGTGTTTATTCCATAGCAATTATCCACGTAACTTGAGTAATGATTTCTGTTATGTTGGAAAGCGTATCATAATCAATGCATCGCATGGTTTCAACATGTTTATTGAGAAACTAGGATAGAAGAAAACAGAGGGCCTGTATTTACAGTGCAAACAGAATTATAATTGACGACATATGTACAATGGCGATGGAAATTTACAGATGCAGATGTGCTATATACAATGACAATAAAAGCAAAGGAAAAGTGACAACATGGAAAAGTTGAATAACAAAGTGACCGGGAACAATGATGTATCAGTAATGCTCAAGAGATGCACAATGAAAGAATCAAAATGAACAATTCTAGTACTGGGTAAGGAGATGAATGTGTGGTTAAAATGTTATGTACATTGCAGTACTGACATGAAAGGTTAAGAAAATATGTAGTGCAACAAGTTAAAAATAATATGTACAAATGTAATCAAAGGCATTAACAAAATACTTCGATGGGGAAAATGCGCTTCTCAGAGAGCGGGTGTGAAGATCAATGTACGTCACAAAGACATGGATGAAAGTACCTGGAGAATTTCAGTAACCGTTCTGTAGAGGTACAGAAAGTTTGTTCAGACAATCAGTAGAGTAAGATTTAGAAGAATAGTTCTCAAAGAAGGAGTTGTAGATGAACTTTACTAACTTGTCGTTATCTCTGCCTTGATTTGGTTTATTGCCAACATCGCCACCGCAACTTAATTCCACTGAACATCGATAACAGTTAATAGTGAGAGGCTTTTTGTTGGTCAGTAGTTTGGTGAAATAACCAGTGAAAAAAAGTTTCAAATCTTGCTGAAGCATTAAACCGGCAATACAAAATACTTTCTTCTTTAATATGCCTACCTGAAATTTGTTTTAACAGTTCATTTAACATTCTCTTTAAGTTCAGTTTTCTCCGATGGAGAATTAGTAGTCCTCATGGGAAAAGGATGGTTCGTGCTTCCATGTTAAGCAAACCTCCATCCACCAGATGGCAGTGGCAGGCTTTAGAATTTCAGTTCCTTGGCAACATTTTCCCCCAGAGTCAAATTTCGGAAGAACTTTCACTCGATTAAATCCTTAATTAATTTGTGGTTTTAATGATCGTTTTAAAACACGCCGATGGAACTACATTATGCATGTTAAATATAATTTAGTGTCGGTGTGCAGCTCGTCTAGATTAAAGAGCTGAATTTCTGATAACATGCTCTACTCCATACGACAATTAAACGTCTTACGACAGTTTTGGTGTTCGAAGTGGGTGTTTAACCCTTAGTAAAACTGACCCCCATTTTGTTCTCAAGCTCCTACGTAGAAAAATAAAGTATTGGTTTGAGTGGAATTGTTTTGTGTTGTATGCGTTGAAGCTTAAGACTTCCGAGGCACTGAATTTCAGCGGATTTTTTTATATTATACTAAACTGACGTAAAAAAAACCCAACACCACGAAAAAATAGTTGTTGAGGAATGAAATGACGGCAATACATTTGTATAGGTAACATATTTAATCGATTAAAGTTTCAAGATCACAGCTTAATGTAAGCGCGAGAAGAGCCATTTTAAATGTGAAATGCTGGTACATTAATAACCGGTGTAACCGCCAGAATGTTGAATGCAAGCACGCAAACGTTCATGCATTGTGTCGTACAGGTGCTGGATGTCAGTTTGTGGGATGGAGTTCCATGCCTGTTGCACTTGGTCGGTCAATACAGCGACGGTTAATGCTGGTTAGGGATGACGCTGGAGTTGTCGTCCAATGATGTCCCATACGTGCTCGATTGGTGAAAGATCTGGTGTTCTAGCATGCCACGGCAACATGTCGACACTATGTAGAGCATGTTGGGTTACAACAGCGGTATGCGGGCGAGCGTTTTCCTGTTGGAAAACACCCCCTGGAATGCTGTTCATGAATGGCAGCACAACAGGTTGAATCCCCAGACCGACGTGCAACTGTGCCGTCAGGGTGCGTGGGATAACCACGAGAGTGCTCCTGCGGTCATAGGAAATTCCTCCCCAGACCATAACTCCATGTGTAGGTCCAGTGTGTCTCGCCCGCAGACAGGTTGGTTGCAGGCGCTCGCCTGGCCTCCTTCTAACCAACACACGGCCATCACTGGCACCCAGGCAGAACCGGCTTTCATCAGAAAACACAACAGATCTCCACTCCGTCCTCCAATGACCTCTAGCTTGACACCACTGACGTCGCAAACGGCAGTGGTTTGGAGTAAGTGGAATGCACGCTACAGGTCATCTGGCTCAGAGCTGTCCTTCAAGCAACCGATTTGTAACAGTTTGTTGTGTCACTGTGGTCGCAACTGCAGCTCGAATTGCTGCCGCAGACGCAGTACGATGCGCCACGGCCATACGCCGTACACGGCGGTCTTCCCTCTCAGTAGTGTCACGTGGCCGGCCGGAACCCGGTCTTCTTGAGGCAGTACCTTCCCTTGACCACCGCTGCCAACAATCATGCACAGTGGCTACATTCCTGCCAAGTCGTTCTGCAATATTGCGGACCGAAAATCCACCTTTTCGTAGCCCTGTTACACGACCTCGTTCAAACTCCGTGAGCTGTTGATAATGGCTTCTTCGTCTTCTTAAAAGGCATTCTTGACTAAGATCAACACACTACGTCGAATCTCAACGATAACTAAAGCTCACGAACGTTACAGCGCGTATTTACAGCAAACCTGCTTTGCATGTTCCGAGGGGCGCTACTAGCGCCACACGTATGCGCCGAGTGCAAAATTTGCATAGACGTCATCTTACAGATGACTCTCACCGCCTACCAACTGTCGTTTATCTAACACAACCCCTTCTTGGTGTTGGGAATTTTTTCCGTCAGTGTAGATGAAAGCCCACCAATAATGACGGGAGAAAATAAAATTTATGATACAGAAGATTATTGAGTTAAAATTTATGATATTGAGTATTTTAAGTTCAACGTTAATATATGGCGACGTTTGCTCACAGCTTTCTTAAAAATTCCAGAGCAATCGATTATGGATTTTGATACGACGGGCTGTCTGTTTGTTATGATTTGTAAAACCTTTTGTCCTTATTTCCTCAACACTTCCTTGTACACAACATTTTTCGTATACACTGACTGTGACCCCTGTATCAATTTCCCCTGTTCTTTTCCGTGAACTAATTTTATCTTGACGTCGTCAGATCGTCGTACTCTTGGTGTTGCTACATACAGATGGCAAAACACCGGTTCAGGTAGTGAACCAAAATTCCTCATGTAAAGTTTTTGTATCTCTAAAGAGTTGACTGTGGGACGTAACGCACCTCAGACGTCACGTGAGAATCATTTGGATTAAATGACGTCACACCAGCAGCTGTGTTCTTTGTTGCTATGACAACAGAGCAAATCGATATACGCGTGGACTGTGCGCGTGTAGGTGATGACGTCACCTACACAAAAAGCTAAGCGTGACGTCACAAACATTTGTTTCTAGGTTGTTGTTATGACGACTTAAAAAGTGGCACGGAGGAGGAGGGCTCTAGCAAATTATATAATAGGAAATCTTTCGCGACAATAGTAGAGTAAATCCTTAGTACAAAATTTCGATGTAACGAAAATGGGTAACGGAAGTAGTGAAAACCATTGTTGAAATATGGTTTTTGAATGCTGTCCCATGAAGTGGCGCAACAATAATTAATTTCATTGTTACTCACCAATATATTTTACTGAACTATCGCCGAACTTCATCGCGTTTTACATAAACGTAACAATTTCTCACGGCAATTCTCGTAAATTACGAAAACCTGATGTTAAATGTGATAAAACCCATTACAGAAATGTATTTTTGATGCTATGAAAACGGTGTGTTGTAGTGAAGTTAGGGTTCCTCTTGAACCCCTTTCCCCAGGGGGGGGGGGGAGATTAACTGTTATTGACGAGATATTTAAATTGATGTAATAGGTGCACGTTTTAAAGCGTTTTATGACAACGCAACATGTAAATTGAGAGAAAACAACAATACCTTTACGAATCAAAATATGCGCCGTCATTATCTAACACCTTCCGCCATCGGTCGGGCAGCTGACGGATTCCAGCCATGAAGAATACTTCGTCGTGTGACGGGATGAAGTCGTGAACACATTTTTGCACTTCGTCACATGTCCGGAATCGTACAGCAGACAAACCATGTTGCATCGATCACAACAAATGATAGTCTGAAGGGGCTATGTCAGGACTATACGCCGGGTATTCCAAAACTTCCCAGCCAAGCTTCAATAACCTTTCCTTGACCGATTTTGCGACACGTGGCCTAGCGTTGTCATGCAGTTATTTCACGGGACGCAATCCTTTGCCTGTGAATTGACGTATCCGACAGATTTCCTGGTTCAATCGCAGTACAGTTTGACCCTGTTCCAATAGTTCATAATTGAGCACACCCTTCATATCCTACCAAATACACAGCAGAACTTTCTTAGAGTGAATATTGCGTTCCGGTGTCGAAGTCGTTCCTTCACCGGGGTCTACCCAGTGCTTTTTACATTTGGGATTGTCTTACCATATCCACTTTTCATCACCCGTATGGATTTTCCACAGGAAAGCGTTCTGTGTTGTTTATTCAACAGATTCAAACACTTCATGACACGCTCATCCTTGTTCCTCTGGCTCAGGTTATGTGGCACCCATTTTCCTTCCTTCCGAATCTTTCCCATTGCGCGTACATGATTGCAATTTTTTTTTTAGTTATCCCCAGTTGTTCAGCTAGTTCTTTTTCGTTTGAAACGAATCTTCATCCAGCAATGCTTGCAGTTCCTCATGTGCAACCTGCTGCGGGGTGCCGCTAAGTTCTCGATCCTTAACATCAAACTCACCTGTTTTAAACCGTCTAAACCAAACCTCTCACGTGCTTTTCGATACAATATTCTCCCCAGAACAGAACAGATCGATACACATGCTTTTGCAGTACTTTTTCCTTCATGAAATTCGCAACGAATGCAGTGTCGAATAAATGCAGTATCGCTAGCCATCTTTCATCTACCGATGTGCAAGTGCGTTTAACTGTTGGGCAAACTTCTGTGTCACATTTTATACTCTGGAGCACTTACGGTTACATGATAACAATGCGGGGGAATGTCGAATAAGTTACGTAGTGGTATACGTCACACAGAAAACGCTTTAAAACTTATTTGCATACATAATATAACAGGATGAGGTGTAGCCTGCAGATATCCTTGACCAGAGGTGAAGAACCTTTTCATGTTGGAAGGCCGCATTCAAGAAACTTCAATTAGATTTATGTACTTCGAAATGTACATTATGTTGTACAAATCTTACTATGTACTAACTTACTTCAAGAAATGAAACAAAACATATCTAAATCTAAGGTTAGCTAACATTTTAAAATAACTCTACTGTGACTGATTTTTGTTGGAAAGCTTTTGAATATTTGGTTGTAACATGGAATTCCGCACTTTGAACTGATCCTCTAGATGGATATCTGTCATTTTAGCTGATCCTCTATATGGGTATCCGCCATTTTAGCTGTCTTCTAGATGGGTGTCCGCCATTTTAGCTGATCCTCTAGATGGATATCTGCTATTTTAGCTGATCCTCTATATGGGTATCCGCCATTTTAGCTGATCCTCTATATTTTAGCTGATCCTCTAGATGGGTGTCCGCCATTTTAGCTGATCCTCTAGATGAGTATCCGCCATTTTAGCTGATCCTCTAGATGAGTATCCGCCATTTGTGACTTTAAGGACGCCTTGATTTGGGTTAGGTAGAAGAATGTAGATTCGCAGCAGTAAGTGCTTGAACAGCAAGAAAGCATTTTTCGTGCATGTTGCCGAAGACGTGGGTATTCTGTTGCATTTTTCCATATTTCAACTAGATCTTTCTTAGCGTCAAATAAGGACTTTAAAATGTCATCTTCTGAGAGCTCAATCTATTCCATCTGTTGTTCTTTAGGAGCCATAGAATGAAATCATCAGCGTAGCAAGTGTCAAAATAGCCCTTATGACTTACTAAAGTTTTAATTGTGGCCATCAGTTGGGGAGCATTATTTCTTTTAATCTGCTCTTACACTTTGGTATTTTAAATACGGTCATTTTAAGACTAAAATAAAAGTAATAAAAGACGAATAAAAACATATTAATACAAATAAAAGGATTTGTTTTGCAAAATTTGTCTTCACTCAAACGTAAACAAAGACATCGCTCTTTCCACGTTTATAAGCACATAGCAACCGAAAAATTGTTATCCGGCCACTGCTGGGATCGTACCCCAGATCTCTCGATATCTAGCCGAGTGCGTTCGCCTTACGCTACAATGGCCAACAATGAACGACGCTGTGTGCGTTTATCTATCAGCTTCTGACATCACATATCCGTAGGATGGGCTCAGAAACTTTGATATCTTCATCCGGTGGGTATCTGTCAAAGGCTGACAGATAAACGCACATAGCGCCGTTGATTGTTGGCCATTGTAGCATAAGGCGAACGCACTCGACTAGATATATAGAGATCGATCCCAGCAGTGGCCGGATAACAATTCTTCGGTTGCTATGTGTTGAGAAACGTGTAAAGAGCGATGTCTTTGTTTATTCTCTGACGCCACGTATTTAGAGGATTTTCACTCAAAAGACCGCACTTTTGGCTTAGGAGGCCACATGCGCCCTTTAGGCCGAAGGCTTCCCAGCCCTGTCATCGACCAAAAGTTAACAATCTCCCTCACTAACACCCTTGCGATTCAGCTTTTCTTTCTGTCTTGAGGTCAGATTTCAATTTTCGCATTTCATTGGTGTCCGAGTCTTTTCTTAGTTCGTCTGAATCTGAATAATATATGATAACAAATAGTTTTTGAAAAACTAAACAGTCGAAATACTTACTAATGCAGCCGAAGTAGTTTAGAAACATTTACGTTTGAGTCACATATCTTCTTTCATTGGTTTTATGACAATAACATTAATTAATCCACCTACCTAAGTGCCGCTCAATGTCAGCTTTTAGTTAACCTTATTGTTTGTTGTTATGATTTACTTCCACTTAGTATGTATCAGCTGCTGATGACATAGTCATCATTGCAACTAGTCTTAGGGAAATGCAAAATATGATAAAAGATTTATGGATGAAAAAATCTTAAGAAAGGTCTGACAATAAACACAACAAAAACTAAATATATGACAATACAGAAAAAGACACAGAAAAGATTCTGATAGAAGGAAAAGAAATTGGAAAAAGAGATGAATGCATCCATTTAGGTCAAATAGTCAGTTTGAAAAGAGAAAAGAAAGAAAAATCAATAGAAGAAATATCAAAGATAATAGAGCCTTTTGAATACTTAAAGACTATTTAACCGGTGATTTTCCATTGTGTTTAAAAAAATCTTCAATGCATGTATTATCCCAGTGTTTACTTTTGGAAGTAAAACGTGTAGTAGCACAGGGCAATAGTATCTGACGGAAGAAAGAAGTTTTTGAACAGTAGTATCCGGTGTTGAAAACAATAGTATCTGACGGAAGAAAGAAGTTTTTCAATCGGGTTTTTAATCCCTCAGATATTGCTGTAAACAGAATCGTCAGCTGACGCCCTCTGGTTGCAAACTTGTGCGTTAAGAAAAATATGAATTTATATGAGAAACATTTCGCGCCAGAAACTCTCTGCAACACAGAAATAATTTTTCAAATCGGACTCTTAGAAACCGAGATGTCGACAAAAATTAGATACGAATCTACGGTCCCTGGCTGGAAAAACATGCATTACTTTAATAAGAACGTATTCTCAAAAGGTTTTTCGGTTTGAGCAGTATAGGTCCACCCAAGAATGTTTTCAGTCAAGTTTTCAGGAGCTCAGATTTTGGCTGCAAATATATAAGAAGCAGAAATTAACACTTATGCCCCATGGTGGCCAAACAATTCTTTTCTAAACATTAGAAGTTATAGGGAAAAAAATTCCATCAGGTGTTGTATGCGATACAGGAAGCATTTTTCAAATCGGAGTTTTAGAAGCAGAAATAACGCAGAAAACGCAATTTACCTTTGCGCCCCTAGCGGAAAGTCCATGATTTATTTGAAAATTTTGAATATATATGATAAACATTTCGCATCGGAAACACTATCCCCCAAAGAAGGCATTTTTCAAATCGGACTCCTAGATGTAGAGATATTGACGAAAAAAGATATGCATCTACGCCCCTGGTGTAGAAACCATGCATTATTTAAAGAAGAAAATGTTCCTAAAAGGTTTATCGACGTGAGTAGTATCGATCCAGAAACATTTTTTCTCCAATCGAAATTTTACGAGCTCATATTTTGCTGCAAATACATCAGAAGCGGAAATTAAGCCTTACGCCCCTGGTGGCCAAACCATTTTCTTACAAAAATTAGAAATTATGTGCAAAGGATTTCCCATCAGGAGCTATTTCCGGTGCAGAAAGAATTTTTCAAATCGAAGATTTAAAAGCAGAGATATAAGGGAAAACCCAAATTACCTTTACGCCCCCTAGCGGAAAGTCTATGAATAGATTTACGCCCCCTAGCGGAAAGTCTAAGCTCAGATTTTATGGGAAATACATCAGAAGCAAAAATTAACACTTACGCTCCCTGGTGGATAAAGTATTCTATACCAAAAATTTTAAATTATATGCAAAAGATTTTCCATCAGGAGCTGTACCCGCTAAAGAAAACATTTTTCAAATCGGAGTTTTAGAAGAAGAAATATCGGAGAGAACGTAATTTTTTTCCCGCCCCCTAGCGGAAAATCTATGCGTAATTTGAAAAAGTAACTATACCTAAAATACTCTTCGACATAAATTGAATCGAAAGATAAAATAATTTTTTCAATCGGATGTTTAGAAGCAAACATGTGGAATAAAACGTATTTTTAAATTCGACATCATCTGCATTTACGCTTTCTAGCGGCGAAATTGTACATTGTTAAAAAAACGAAACGAAGGATCATCATTTGCATATTTCAGGCTTCCTAATGCAAAAATAATTTTTCAAATCGGACTAATAGTTGCAGAGATATAGTGTCTACAGATGGAAGGACGGACAAACCGATAACATAAGCACGATCTTTTTTTACAAAAGACGTGCTAAAAATAAGAGCATCGGTAAGCAAGCTAGAGAGAAGAATATTAGGAATAACAAGAAGAGATAGAGTTAAAAATGAAATTATAAGAGAAAGAACCGTAATAATAGGTATTATAAAAATAATAAAAGTGAAGATGGGCTGGACATGTTGGAAGACTGAAAGATGGACACGATTAATAACAGAATGGCAACCGAGAGATGGAGAGAGACGAAATGGTCGCCAGAGAACAAAATTGAAAGATGACCTTCAGAAATTTAGAGGTGCTAAATAGTGGAGTGTGTACCAGACTGTAGCTCGGCGAGATGGTGAGTCACGCGAGTAAAAGCAATGCGTTGTACGTAAATAAATGTATACTCCCGAAACACTCGTTTTATTTCACACCCACAAAGATCTTGGCACGAGAAAGATGCATAGCATAAATTATCTACGAAGAGTACAAAGATACACCCTCGATGCACTTTCGTCATTATTATTTTAAAATTTATGTTACCAAATGTGCATGAATAAAAAGGGGGCTATTGATTAATCATGCTAAATCCGGATATTCGTAAATTGCAAGAGGTGTTAATGTTTATGATATACGACATACCAGTACGTTCAAAAAGTTCCAGATTTTTTTGTATTAAAAAATAATGAGTACAGATAATACCTGTTTATGCGGTGATTCCTTCGAAGTAGTTATCCTGTGCAACTATGCATTTTTGCCAGTGCTCATACAAAGATTTAAATGCAGATTGCGAGCCTCCTTTCGCCACATCCTCCAGTGCCTCCGTCGCAGCTCGTTGCACTTCTTCAGAACTTGAGAAGCGTTGCTCCTTAAGCAAATTCTTCATCCAGAGAAAAAGGCACACGGAGCGAGACCAGGGGAATACGCTGGTTGTGGAAGAACGGGAATGTGATGTTTGGACAGGTAATCGGACACCAGGAGGGATCTGTGAGCCGGCGCATTATCGTGATGGAGCACCCACGAATTGATCTTCCAAAGATCGGGTCGCTTGCGTCTCACTGATTCTCGGAGACGATTCAGGACTTTAACGTACCCTCCTTCTTTAGTGACTGTACGACCATGTTGAAGGAGTCCCCTGTGTACGACCGGCTTGCAATCAAAGAAAACTGTTAAAAAGACCTTTCCTTTGGAGCGGTCAGCCTTGAACTTTTTTGGTCGTGGTGACGACAGTCATTTCCACATTTTTGACTGTCGGTTGGATTGGGGATCGTACAGTAAGCAACAAGTCTCATCGCCAGTGATCAATCGATTCAAGAGATCGGGATCTGAATCCACTGCATCGATGTTATCCCGCAAACTTGCATGCGCTCATCCATTTTTTTCTTGTGTCAGGTTTTTGGGAACAACTTTTTTGCACACGTGATGCATGGCCAGTTTCTCTGTTAAAATCGCATGGCAACTTCCAATCGAGATGTTGGCAACTTGTGCCATAGCTGCTACAGTTTTTCGACGGTCATTGTTCACAAATTATTTGACCATGGTGATTTGTTCATCCGTTATAGATGTTGAAGGACGTCCTGACCTCTCATCATACTCGATACTCTGTCTCCCGTTTTCGAATCGTCGATGCCACTCATAAACTGTAGTTCGACGCATTGCACTCTTACCGTACGTTGACTTAATCATTTAAAAAGCCTCGGCGAAAGATTTTCCGAGCAGAACACAAAATTTTACACTTGAACGCTGTTCAAAATTTGACATCGTTGTCCTCACGACGGAGAGCCTCGAATGCCTGTAATCACGAACTACGCACATACGCTGTATGTTTTGGATCTGGATCAAACCGGTTCTGGCTGGTCGGTCACATGATGCTCTTTGCTTGCTCAGCGGGGAATGACGTAAATCACTGACATTTGGCAAATATTCAAAAAGTTCCGGAACTTTTTGAAAGTAGTAATATTTCAACAGACAATAAAATTTTTAAGAGGGTTCATCTTTTTGAGTGTCTTGGAAAACTAATAAGGCAATTATGAAAACATTCAAAGTTACCACTTTTAGTAGATTTTATTATACTGAATTAAATATTTGCGAAACTTTCATTATGCTTTCCGTTTTACAAGATGGAACCCTACATACAACGATGAAAAATATTTTCAATGCTTTGAAATTAGGATCCTAAGGAAAATACACGGTCGAGAAACATTATTGTGACCGCCAACTAATATCCAGAGTAACCGCCGTATGCAGTGCGGACAGCAGCTAGACGGGCTGGGAGTGACTCAATAAGGTGCTGGAAAATGTTCACAGGTATGTGGAGCAATGCTGACTGCATTGCATCTGACAGCGGTTGGAAGGTGCGTGGTTTAGGATCCATAAAGCAAGCAACTCGACCGAAGTGGTCCCCCACAGATGCTCAATGTGGGTTTAAGTCTGAGGAATTAAGGGGCCAGGGAAGTACCTTGAAGTCTTCATCTTGCTCTTCCAACCACTCTCGGACATTTCCAACTGTGTGACACGTCGCATTGTCGTTCTGAAAGATCCCATCCGTCCCGAGGCAGACAATCAGCATGTATGGGTGGAAAGTTTCAATCAGAAATCAGAGTCAATGAATACAAAAAGTACGCAAAATACAGTAAAGTAGCCACGGCACTATCCAGAGAAGTCAAATTCAAGTCCGCTACTCCTATGTGGGACGATACAAAGAAATTGGCTACCTACTCTACCCCTAAATGCACAGCCATTCGGAAAACCTTGAAGATCATTACCAACAGCGATACTTGCAATGATAGCGTGTCACTCGAGTTGCCACGAATTTGGAACGAATTCTTCGAGTAACGCCTTCTCCCTACCAGGATACCGCGTGCACAACCAACGTGATACCTCGTGCACAACCAACGTGATACCTCGTATCTTTAAATGAATATAACGTCGTATCTATTTATTGTCACGTCAAGTTCCCGCGTTCAAATCGTTAAAACGTTCTATTATTCAGTTTGCAGTTTCTGTCTAACTTCCTTGAAAAAGCTATCTGGTTGATGTGCGAAAGCTTGGAAACGCTTGTGTGTATATTTCCTACGCCAATATATCGGATCACTAGTATAGTGTTATTATTCACCCACATGAAATTGAACGTTTTTGCCTAGTACGTTTTAATCGCCATCGTGAACCTTTAATAGACAAAAATCGAAATCTGTAAATAATAAGCAGGTATTTTTACCACTGGGATGTTTGCGTTAATTCTGAAGCCACTGAATGCAAAGCTATTATCAGAGGCGGGTTTTTTTTTTTTTTTTTTTTTTTGGTTGCCATGAGCAAGTCAATGGATTATAAGCAGTCGCCGATCCTTAACTTAAGGCCGCTGGTTTCAGGGAAGGGAGAGAACCAACCAGTGCCGTAAGACAAACACAGCATTCATGCCTCAGCGGCATTCAAACCCGGACCTATCTCGGACGAATGATCAGAAGCCATCACTTAGACCATTTGCGCGACTTGGGTAGCCTTACTACATGTATTTGTACTTTCTCCTGAGTTTCTGTAAACAGAAATATGTCTTTTGTTTCAGACCTTGTAGGATGGACTTGGAAGAAACAATGAGAGTGAGGGAATCCACTTTTCCGGAATCCGTTCCTGGCCGTATATATAAGCATTTTCCCAAAAACTTGTCCCGAAGGTATTTCATCGACGGAGGAATCAAAACAAGGATAGGACTTGGCGTCACTATAAGACGCTGTACATGCCTCTCGCCGTATTTCCTGCAGGAATTTTTTTATGGTTCTTGTTAGAGGGATTGGGGATTCTCCCTAAAGATTAAACCATGTTCTTCCATTTCCTGAAACAACACTATGGTGTTGGGCAAATGTTGTTGCAGTACTTCCTTGCCTCGAACAAAATAAATAGCGTTGCTTAATCTATCTCACGTCAACTCCTTTTTTACTCGCACATCAACATAAATACTGCATCCCAGAAATATTTCTCAGTGAAATGGTGTTGGTTTTTACCAACTAATTGAATGCATCCCATTCCATCACCATACAGCCGCATATATTTTTTGTGTATTTTTAGAACGGCTTTCCTTTCCTCTTTTTTTTAATTTTGGTGGAGTTTGTTTGTTTTGTTTTTGTTTTAACAACTACCGTGAGCAACTGGATAAGTTATAAGCAGTCTCCCGTCTTTAGTTTAAGGCCACTGGTTTCAGGGAAAGTTTTTCGTCAAAATTATAGACATTCTGCTGTTGACATTTACATATTTAACACTGTATTGCATTTAGCATTGTAATTTTATATATTTCTGTAAGTAGAAAGAGAGTGATAAAAAAAAAAGGGAAATAAATAGTTGGAGATTGGCGTCCTTGTAAGAGGGTTTATTTTTTACGCTTTCCAACCGTAGTTTGAGGAAGCGTATATTATGCTCCAGTTTGTCTGTCCGTCCACACGATAACTCGCGTAAAAATGGTTCGATTTCGATGAAATTTTAGTATGTGGAAGTTCAGGACATATGGTTCAAACGTTCGCCCCTGCCCAGGATCGAACCTGAGGTTATCTCCATGGCAGTAACGAACGCTAACCACTAGGCCACCCGCGGCCCAATCAGCACACGATTCTTCATCTTTTTGTATCTCATTAGCGAAAGTCGGAGAAAGCTAGAGTGGATTAGAGGGGGCGCGAACGCTTTTTCAGAAATGAATTTGTTTCCTCACTTGCACAGTTTCGCTTGTAACTTCACTTCTGTTACTGGTAATACAATTCTGTAAAACTATTTGAATTCAGCATAAAATTTCCTTTAAAATGATGTATAATATATATTCCTGACTTGAACATTACGCTGTATAAGTTGACTTCAAACATCAAAAATTGACTTTCGGTCTACTGGTGCAGGAAGTTTGGACACGATTGTATATGTTAATTTGGTTTTCAGCTGCTACGAAGGACATCCTGGAAAGCAATATATAAATTAAAGTGACAATTTAAGTCCCTTGAAGCACTAAGTTGAAGTTAAAGAGCTAAGATAATAGTTGCAGACAAACTAATGGCAAATATTTAACTAATATTTTACCATTTTCTACGTAACACCGCAGAATTTATTACATTTTCGGGTTTCACCCGTGAGACGACGTCTATACTTTCCCCTTTTCTGACTTGCTTTTTGACCCCTTAAACTGCGTGCATTTTCTTTCTACGCACTTAAGTATGACATATTGATCCTGTTTCTGAAATTTAAGTCAATTCTTTTCGCCAATCAGTAAGGTCTAAAATGAGCGAATAAGTAGCTTTGCTCATACGCTTTCACGCGATATATACAATAGTGATACCGCCGCTGGTACCAAAATGTTACAACAGTGGGTCATTATCCCACCGCTGTCAATCAATTTAACAACCGTAGCCGAGCAATTAGTATATTTCTTCACTGATCTCCTTCGATGTAGTTCTTGGCGCGAAAACTGTATTATATGGCCATACGCTTAAACAATTTGAACCAGTACACATAAATAATGTCTTCTATGACTGCGCTGACTGCCTAAACAAATATTTAATTGGCTATAATAACATAACAATGGCACACAAACGAATCAAATTTAGCTGTCTTCTGAACATAAGTATTGGGTCAACTTGGACCTAAATCAGTTCCCGCGAGATAGTTTTAATGAACTTAAATTCCACAGTTCAGTCTTACTATTTCTCAGTTCAGTTCTTGCAATATATTAGTTCAGTTCCTCAACTAAATTGCATAGCAGATGTAACAATAAAAACAAAATGTTTCTACTTACATGGATGCTGTCAAGAATATATACAAACTTTGATTTAACTTTTCACCTGTATATTTCTTAGGTATCCAAGCCACCGCTTTTAAGCTCATATTTTTCTTGCGCTGGCTTTATCCCGTCACACTTACCCGTAGAGGCTGCGCTGCTTACGTAGCCACACACACACACACACATATATGAGGCCTCGCTTCGCCCCGCAGGACCAGAGCGCTTCCTTCGCCGCTACAGGGAGAGGATGGTGATTGCACACTGCCGTAGTTGGACTCGAACCCGAGCTTCGCTTCTCATTGGAATGACCACTGTCCACTCGCAGACTTCTTAATTCCTCTGTAACTTTGTTTTCATTGGACCAACCAGTCGCTGATTTCCATTAGGCTCCCAGCCTAGAAATTGCTGCTTTATCACGCGGATTTAGGCATTCCGCTGTCTTTATGGCAAACTGGCATCCCCAGCTGCCAGAGTTGTCTCAGTTTCTTACCAAATGCAGGGAGATTAGCTGCTTCATTTATCCCAACCATATAGCAGATCCAAGGCATCCAGCCTTTCACATCGGAGAGCGTACAGACAACTAAACTTTCTTCCTTATTTTCACGCTAAGTGCGAAATCTTATTTTTCTGCACGGACCACACAGAGAGCAATTGTTCTCGAAAATGTCCCAAACAATCGACGAATTTACGATTATTCGCTAATCCTTTTGTCCCCCATCTTCATTCATTTCTACAAGTGGAACCTCTTTGAAATGTAACTCCTTCCCTGTTTAGACTGGCCGTCAGCTGCAACCTTAGATTTATGACCTAACAGAGCTATTCTGAGACCACCCAGCCAGAGGGAGAATTCTTCGCCTCTTTTCTTTCCAACCCCCAGATAAAACTTTCTCTGCTAAACTCCAATCAAGCCTCGAACATAATTAATACTTAATTAACTTCTTACATCCACCACGCACATTAATTACTAAATTAATAGCGGGGGTGGAGTCGTAACAATAGTATCCAGGAGATTCAAAGAACTTTTTGATGCTATGCACCTTTCCCGACAGCAGTAAAGTTAATCCCAAGTAAACAGTTTGGACATACCGAAAATGGGTAACGGAAGTCATCAAAACCTTTGTTAAAATCTAATTTGTGAACGCTGTCACATGAAGTGACGCAACAACAGTTTTTTTCATTGTTACTCAACAATATATTTTACTAAACTATCGCCGAACATTATTTCGTCACGTTTTATGTAAATGTAATAATACGAGTGTTGTACAGAAAGTAATGCAAAAGTGGGTATAACTTTTTTATCACATGACTGAGGTCGTTCAAATTCCACATGTTAATAAAGTAACTCTTCCTCTATAGTAACACCTCTTCTTCTTCATTGCAGGTAAATCGTGAATTCCAAGCAGAAGCAACCTGCCGTCGTTGAGTTCTTGACGAAGGAAGGGTGCAGGATGTCCAACATCCACAGAAGGCAACAGATGTTCACGGAGAAAACACCATTGACAAGAGCAAGCAATGTGCACATATGGATGAAGACGTTTAAAGAAGGGGAAACCAGCATTGAAGACAAACTAGGCAGTAGAAGACCCAGACACGAATCGTCACCGAGTGGATGAATTGGTTAGCGCGGAGAGACGAGTTCCACTCCGTGAGCTTGTTGCACAACTGGACTATGGTCACAATGCCCTACAGAAGATCGCGGAAGACTTAGGGTATCAAAAGGTGTGTGCAAAGTGGGTACCTCGGCAGCTGACACCCGATTTGAAAGAAAGAAGGGTGGAAAGGTCTGCTTTGATCTGATGGAAGCGTTTGAAGCCAATGAAGACACTTTTGTTTCGATGTGGTGACAGGGGATGAAACGTGGGCTTATCTTTACGATCCGGAAACGAAGAATCAATCCTTGGAATGGCGTCACACCTCTTCACTTAAGCCTCAGAAAGTCATGGTGACTGTTTTTTTGGGGGGATGACAGGGATGTCATTCTCCTTGATTTTCTGGAACGTGGCCATACCGTGACGAGCGAGTAGTACATTGAGACACTCAAGAAACTTAGAGAAGCCATAAGGAGGAAAAGACCGAACAAGAATCTGAAAAGAATTCACATTCACCATGACAATGCGATACCACACACATCTTTGGCAACAAATCAGGCTGGTCTGTGGTCCCCCAATAACCGTACATCCCATATCAGGTGCCGTCCGACTTCCACCTGTTCGTTCCAATTAAGGGCAGTCTCTGGGGACAATGATTTGATGACGCAAACGAGGTGAAATTGGCTGTGAAGAAGTAGGTACAACAATCCACACCTAAATTTTTTCAAAAAGGATTCGAGAGTTGGGTTCAACGATGGCGCAAATGAATCGCTTGTGATGGAGACTATGTTGAGTAGTGCCGTTGTATAGAGAAAGAGTTACTCTACCGAAATGTTCAATTTTAACTTTTTCTGTCAGTCAATAAAAAAGTGAAGCCCACTTTTGCATTACTTTCGGTACAACCCTGGTATCTCATTGCAATCTACGTAAATAACGAGAACCTCTTGCTAAATATGATAAGAGCCATTACAAAAATGCTTTTTTTAATGCTATGAAAACCGTGCGTCGTAGCAAAAATTGGCTTCCTTTCGACCGGTTACCTGTTATTGACGAGAGCTTTAAAATGATGTATAACACCATAGAGAGTACCTTGTAGATATCCTAGACTGAAAACTACCAATCCTCCTCACTAACACATTTGCGATTCAGCGTTTATTTCTATCTTGAGGTCATATTTTGGCTTGCTCATGCGCAGATAGACTTTAATAGATACATCGCATTTTATAGGTGTCAGGGTTGTGTAAATGAGAATATGTAATAATAAAAATATTGTTTTTGTAAAACTAAACAGTCAAAATACCTACTATTGCTGCCCCCATACTTTAGTAAATGTTTACTTTTATGACTCACGTGTCTTCTTTTATTAGTTTTACGACAATAACATTCATTAATCCAGTTTCGTAAGTACCGCTCAGTGTCAGTAATTAGTAAATCTCATTGTTATGATTTAATTCCACTGAGTATGCACCAGACTTTGGCTAGGTGTGGTCGTGATTGACACTAATAAATGCAATGTATGTGTTTTACGCAAATAAATGTATATTCTCGAGACAATTGTTTTATTTCACACTCAGAAAGATCTTGGGGTGCGAAAGATGCATAGTATTAATTATCTTCCAAGTCAATTAGGTTTTTTGTTTTCGCTTTTTTTTTTTTTTTTTCACCTAAGTGGAAATTTACGACAGCACATTGCTGCCCTCGACCAATGCTTCTAACAACATGCGCAAAAAGCAGAAGACTTCAGTCCTGGATTCCTGTTTTTTGCGATGTGTCTCATAGGGTGATTAGATTATGTTTTTGTTATCCGTCCGAGCACAAGTCGTGATTATTTCTGACATCATGTCTGTGTATGAGAGTGGAATTGTTCCTCCTCTGATGTATGGCAGAGAAACCTGGGTACTGCAGAAGAAACATAGGAGTCGTTTGTGTGCTGTAGAAAGGGCATTACTTACTTGGGGTTTGTGGCAACACTCGTTCGGATTGAATGACGAATGAATGAAGATGTGTTGCAGTTGTGTAATGTAAAGCAAAATTTGTTAACAAGTCGGTGACTAATATGCTTCGGTGGTTTGGCCATGTTGTAAGAATGAGTGATGAGATGCTTACTAAGGAAATCATTTTAGCCCAAGTGGCAGAGGAAGGCCAAAAAAGTCGTGGGAGGATCAGATTCAGGAGTGTCTGCATGAGAAAAATATTATGAGTATGAAGTATAGAACGTCTTGCGTACGGCGTGTGATGGATGTCAGTGAAGCCCAAGTTGTATGTCAAGATCGCTGTAAATGGAGAAGTTTGATATAGCAAGAGTAAGAAAATATTATCTGGTAGTTTGTATTTCTTTCTGGAGCTAACCTCTGAATCTCAGAGAACAGCTTAGTGATATGTATGCATGCATGTACACTTAAGAGCAATTAAATTAGAGACAGCTGGTGTTATGCAAATGTGTCCCTGTGGGCGGCCCTGTAAACGGAAACGACATGACGTATGCAGCGATCCGACAATATAAGGCGTGGTGCGACGGGAATCAGTAAGGGTCGGACGCAGTATGGGTAAGACGAAGGAACTACGCGCATTTGTTCGTGGGCAAGTTGTCGGGGCCCGACGAATGGGTCACTCTATCTCGGAAGTCGTGCAAGCACTGGGATTTTCACGAGCCACTGTGTCACGGGTGCACCGTGAGTACATCGAATCCGGTAAAACCAACCCTGCAATGGCCAACTGCCGTGGGCAACAGCGTGTGGATGAGCGAGGTCATCGTCGGCTAACTCGCAGTGTAACAGCGGATAGACAGGCCACACTGCAAGAAATCACTCGGCAATTTAACGCTGGTGCACAAAAACGTGTAAGCAGCCACACCATCCAGAACCATCTCCTCGCTATGGGATACAGAAGCCATCGTCCCACGAGGGTACTGCTGCTGACCGCGCATCACAGGGAGCAAAGATTAGCATGGGCGCGGGAAAATCGCCACTGGACCCTAGACATGTGGAAAAATGGTGCCTGGACTGATGAGTCGAGATTCACGTTGGTACATGTGCATGGTAGAATACGAGTACGGCGCAAACCACATGAAGCGATGGATCCTTCTTGCAAGCAGGGTACTCTTCAAGCTGGTGGGGGTCGCATTCTCGTCCGTTGTCTGTTTACGTTAACTGAAATGGGACCCCTGGTACGTGCGACATCGTCACTCACTGGTCAACGTTAGCGGGATATTCTGGACGACCAATTGCTCCCGTTTGTGCGTCTTCACCATCCCACTGGGACCTCATCCTGCAACAAGACAATGCACCGTGCCATCGCTCCCGAATTGTACCCGAATCGTTGGATGAACATTGGCCAGCTAGGTCACCCGACCTCAATCCCATCGAGCACATCTTGGATGCCATCGAGAGAGATGTTCGAGGTTCTTACCCCCCTTCATCAAATCTTCGTTTAAATGTGGGAGCTTGTTCAGGGGTCGTGGATCCGTATGGCTTCCCAACGCTTCCGGTGTCTTGTCAAGTCCATGCCGAGACGAATCGCCGCCGTCATCAGGCCAAAAGGAGGTGCTACACGTTACGAGACAGGTATCTCTAATTCAATTGCTCTTCAGTGTATGTCTGTATGTATGTAAACTATATAAATTTTGATTGTTAGATTCAAATGCTAATACAAAGGTCATCCTGAAAGTAATGCCTCGTCCCTCATAAGATTTTTCTTTTTAGCAGCAAAATTGTGAAACTTGGTGGCAAAATACTTGGACATATTGTTAATAATGCTAGCCTATTAAAAATATTGTCCATCACTTTCTATACATTTCCGCCATCTTTTAACCCATTGGTAAATTCCATTTTGGAAAGATTTCTGAGACTGTTGTTTCACCCTTGAGTTCACAGCCACTTTAACGTCTGTCACTTCGTCGAAACGTTCCCCACGAAGGATGTTTTTCAAAGGGACAAACGGGGAAAAAATTTTAGAGAGCCAAATCAGGACTATACGGGGGTTCGGGCATCACCGTCCACCCCATTTTGGCAATACCCTGTGAAATCTCCATTTAGGTGTGGGGACGTGCGTTATCGTGGTGAAATGCCACGGCTTTCCTTCTGATAGATTCCTTTAGCTTCTTCAATGTCTGTACTTCGTGAGCGCTGTTTATTGTTGAAACTCCTGAGTGGTGACACAACGATCAGCGTTATGAGGTCTTTCACTCGTTGCCTGTTGGGATCTGTCAGTGCAGTTGCGGGTCTTCCACTCCGTTGCTTGTCCGATACTAAATTTTCTCCCACTCGAAACATCTTGATCCGTCTTCGGACATTACTGATATCGATTGTTTCAGCTCTATACACCACCAGGAGCCTTGTGTGGATTTCTGGAGCCTCACACCCTTCTTTTTCCAGGAATTCATTTATGACTCGCTGCTTTTCTCTGTCATTCATGATCTTTATTTCAGATTCTAAAAAAAAATTGTTCTCACATTGGTAACATATAATGCATATCAATGCAGTTTCATTAAAATCGCTTCAAAATTTCGAAAGTTATTAAGGAGGAGGCATTACTTTCAGGATGCTCCTCGTATATAAATATAAAATGCAAACATAAGCTGCATTTCCTTTCAATTTTTCAATAATGCACATTAAGAATGCTTTAAGAATTCTGATATAAACTGAGTTCTAATGAAAACAAGCGCTCGAAAGAAAACAATGTTTTATCAATGAAGAAGTAAGCCTTTAGGCGTGATTTTCTGTGCTATGCCTTTTTTGTTCCCCATTTTTATTTTCGATTCACAAGTACATAAATTCATAAAAAAATGTGGAAGAAATATATCTCTGCTCCTCAAGAGATTAGTTTTGCGTTTTCGTATCATAGATTTCTTAATACTTTTTTCTCTAAACTAAAAAAAAACAATAATTCCCGGCAGAATGGGGAAAATAATGTTTTGAAAACACATTCAAACTAAGAAACACTCGTTCCCGTGTTTAAGATATTCCAATTTCTTTAGTCGTATGATGTTCTTTTTTGTTTAAAATGTCTCTGGGCTGCAAATCAATTTTAGAATTTTATGATGCTTTCTTACACATCTGCATTACATTTTCATATTTTTTAATAGTAACCACGCAAGACGGAAATTGCTGCAAAACATTCATGTTCCTGGAAATTATTAAAAGATCACAATACCCACATGCCTCAAGATTTATTAGTGGCAGTAACTGTCAGCAGCGCAGTTTTTAACTTTCTAAAGCACGAATTTCTATAGCATCTGAAATCACGAACATTAAGTCGATATGTCTGAAGGTTACAGCGTCGAATTTTAACTTCATTAAGTCATAATACATTCCTCTCAACTCTACTTACAAATTGTTACGTCCCCCTAGATTGATGTTGTTTGAGAATTTAACGACCACCGTGAGCAACTCAATGGGCCATGAGCAGTCGCCCTTCCATAATTTAAGGCCACTGGTTCCAGGGAAGGGAGAGAGCCCGTGCCGTAAGACAAACATAACATCTGTGCCTCACTGGAATTTGAACACTAACTCATCTCGGACGAAAGATCAAAAGCCAGCGCTTAGACCACTGCACCACCGGGACGTCCCCCTAGGTACTACTTCCAGGCCCCAAAATTATTTGTGTACATAGCAATATTTTAGGCATTAAGTGAATATGCTTTGTGTAACTTGCCAGAGCTCGCACGTGGTTCTCGGACGAGCAGGTGCATCGCCCGCGCGACCGAATGTGTACGTAGATGCTGACCTCGTCCTCCAAGTTCGGCAGTGCAAGGAGGCGAACTTGGAGGACAATGTCAGCTCCCGGCAAGATCGCCTTACTTCCAAGGGACAAGGGAATAAAGGGAGGAGCAACAAGCACCGGTATTTTAGGCCGCGGATGGCCAAATGGTCAACGTTCTTGACTCTCGCGGAGAAACCTCAGCTTCGATCCTAGGCAGGTACGAACGCTCAAACCACTAAATAGCCGCTGTGCGTCGGATAGGCACGTTTAGCCGTCGGACCCGGGGTCCTGGCCCACCGGTAATAAATAAGGGGTCTTCCTCCCCCTTTCTACCTCGCTTCCGTGTCACTTTCCTATCGTGGACTCTAGTCCAAATCTTCTAGCTTAATATTTTTAAGGGTTGTTTAAGACCTGGTGTCAGACACTCACTTCCTAAAATCCTCTACATCTGATCTGATCTGATCTGATAAACTCGGGGCTTTTGACAGTTTGGCGTGGGAACGTTTGGCGGTGCGTGCCTTACGTCCTGGGCATTTGATGTTTGGAGTGTTTGAGGGAGAAGCCGGCGCGACTTTTGTCTTGACGGACCACTACGGAAGTCGGAGGGGTTTAGAGAATAACTCCAGGGAGCCGGGCTACCGGGTGTTCGGAGCAAAGCCAGGAGGTCCAGTGTCATGGAGTGGATTTTCTCTCAGGTAAGGAAGAGAAGACTTACAGTGACGACGGTAGTATTCGAAAGGAAATCTCCTCAGTGCGGAGAAGTATAACAAGTTTCTGGAAGATTGGATTCTTCAGAAGTCAGTCGGTCTACCGGCAGTTACTTCCACACAAATATTTAAACCTATTTGTTATGTTGCAAAAGCCTGTCATGTGCTTCATTTATATGCCACGACTCAACCATTTACAGAACGCTTGAAACATCAGGATTAACGAGAGCCCTGCTACGCGTCGAAAAGAACCTACATCAAGACTGTGGGTTTTACGGAATTGCCCGGCCCAGAATTAGACCGATCTAGCGGGGTCCGACAATAATGATGGACCATTCGTAAAATATTCGTTCACAAAGAAATGACTCTTCACCGTGAATGATGAATGGTTTGCTTTCACCGCTGCTGTGAATGATTATTAAATCCGCCATTACTGCCACAAACACTGAAGTCACATCCCGTTTAACTGTCTTCCGAAAGATTAGTTCACAACGAATGACTCTTCATCGTGAATGATGAATGGTTCGCTCTCGCCACTGTGAAAGATCATTCAATCCTGCATTACTAACGCACATACTGAAGTCACCGCTTATGTAACTTCATTCTGCCCCCCCCCCCCCCTCCCATGAGTTCAGAAAAGATTCCCAAATAAGAAATGTAGTGTGGATAGTCAATGTATGTCAACCATTATGTGAATGGGCAATCAGCAGTGAGCTTGAAAACAATTTAAGAATCGGAATTATATGTGAATGTCATTCCTTTCAATGGTGTAACTGAATCGTTCGCCAAGAGTGGAGATTCATTGGCGAACGGAAGTTTAATGGGTCTCTTAAGTCTTATTCTTTTAGGCGTTTGCCAAAAAGAGCTGTGACTGCGCTTGTTCTCCGCGATCTTGATAGTGGATAGTATCACCACCCGTCACTATCAAGATCGTGGAACTGCAGTTATTGTAAGTCAAAGTGACTTTACAGTTCGTAGGGTGTCATTTTGTGCCCCCTCCTCAAACTTTTTCCGACAGTCAGTAACTCCCGACCAGCCATCTTTGTGCATTTCCTTGTGCTACGTTGCGGCACGAACATGCACCACTTGTTCATCAGATACACGTGGTGTCTCTGGACTTTCACCTTTACACAAACATCCAGCGGTGTAGTGGGGTCGAAACGCCCCGGAACAGCGTTCCGGTACTTTTTCTTTCTAACCGGCACGCGTGCCGGTAAACTCTATACAGAATACTGATTTCGACCGATCACTATACTATCTTATACTGTCCATGCAAGGAAGTAAAAAGGGAAGAGGCAGAAAAGGCGAGGGAGGATAAGGAAGAAAGGTACTGAAGACGTAAAGGCGCCGCGCGTTCTTTTACTTTTTTAATTAGCACTACACCGCTGCAAGCATCCTGTTGTTTCAAATTTCTTGTGCCAGTCATAGATGGATTGTCTATTCGTCGGTGATTTCTTGGAACGTGTTGTAAAACGCAGTGGCGTAACTACTATTCCATCATCCCCCTCAGCTCCCGGGAGCTGCGCAAAAAACAAATAAATAAACCAAAGATTTATGTTTTCCTTTAAGATATATTTAGTTTTCTTAAATAAATGTCAAGTTTCACTTTTAAAACACTGCATTGTCCTACAGATTGAAGCTGTTTGACCTTTTGGCTCCGGGTTGTTATATGATCGTTATGCAATGTGTTGTAATACGATCGCCCTGCAATGAGTTGTAAATAATACGATCGCTCACCAATCGCCCTCTCTCTCTCTACGCTGTTGAGAGAAAATGCGAAGCCACATGGGGATTCCCCGTAGAGGATGTGGGAAACCAATCAGTTACCTCGGATTACGTACACGACAGGCGCCAACATTTATTCACAGCAGCCGCAGATCTGCGGTGTATAAGAGGGTGATTTCTTCAAGTGATTTCTTCAAGTGATTTATTGTAGTTTTGGACAAAACAATTACACATATTGTTAAACCCATTAGTTAAAAACTTAAAACTACAGGATTCTAGGTACCACCATTACGTTTCCAGACATTCTCCTGACTTCCTGCCCCCCCCAACCACCAGACACACACACACACCGCGAAAAGAACATCCTTCCTGGGAAAATTACCGTGCTTAGGGGTGTTGAAGTAAATCTTGCGGGTGGGGGGGGCGCACGTTCTCCTGGTTACGCCACTGGTAAAACGTCGTTGCACAACGGTAACATAATTCGTTTTGCTTAACCCAAGCACACAGGATGCCTTCTCCACAGCATTTGCGACCATCTTGTCTGACTGGTCACGTGACGATGAAATCGTGCAATATTTTAGTTTTGCGCCATCTATACAATAAAAACGTTGCTATTGGTGATAGTAAGGTGTATCGTGAGTGTCAATATCTTACATAGTTTTGATTGTATAAAATATTGAAACTATTTCTTTTGCAATAATCCTGTATTAATGTACTTATGTGAACTGTGCATGATATTTTTCATGGAAACCGGATGTGCAAACAGGTCAACGTTTCACCGTGTTGACAATTGTTTGCAGGTCAAACAGGTCGGGTCAAGGTGTGCCTGGCCCGATCGCTACCCGGTTTTATTTCCCGTTTTGTTTTTGAAAACAATTCAAAAAATATTTCAGAGAACCATTCAGAGATCTTTGAAATAATACTTCAGACCTGCAGATTATGATCCAGAAATGTGCTGAGAAGGGTAAAGAAATGGGATTAAAAATGAACTTTCAGAAGACAAAACTGAAGTACAATGCTTTTACGAGAATTGAAGATTTATCGATTGGTGGGGAAAAGCTGGAGATAGCCGATACCTACATTTACCTTGGAGAGCAGATATCAAGAAAAGGTCGTATCGATGAAGAAATTAATCAGGAGAGCTTTTGAAAGAAACAGTATAATTTTGAAGAGCAATATGCCATTATGTCTTAAAAGAAAGGTGTTTAATTAAAGCATCCTTCTAGTGCCTACATACGGAGCAGAGACGTGGACGTTAACTAAACAAGTTAGTAAAATCATGCAATGCATTGATTATGATACGCTTTCCAACATACCAGAAATTATTACTCAAGTTTTGTGGATAATGGCTGTGAAATAAATCTTGCTCCTGTGTCCTGACCTTTGACCCCATTTCGATGATATTCAACAGAACCGGTTCACTCTACCTCCGGAACAACATGATAAAGTTTTGTCGCAATCCAAGCATTTTAGGTAAGTTATGATGCACAAGGGCAATAGAATGGATCCCACTCGTGTCCTGACCTTTGACACCATTTCGCCCATTTTCAATAGAGTTCGCCCTTCCTTAGTGGCTCCCTACCACATACTAAAATTTCATCGAAATCGAACCATTTTTACGCAAGTTATGACGCATAAGGGCAATGGAATATATCCCGCTCTTATGCCCTGCCTGACATTTGACCTCATTTCGCCTATTTTCAAAGGGTTCGTCCCCAGGTGGTTCTTTACCACATACTAAAATTTGATCGAAATGGAACCAGTTTTACGCACGTTATGACGCATAAGGGCAATGGAATGGATCCCGCTCCTGTGTCCTGACCTTTGACCCTGCTGCGCCCATTTTCAATAGGGTTTGTCCCCAGGCGGTCCCCTACCATATACTAAAATTTCGTCGAAATCGAACCATTTTCACGTGAGTTATCGTGCGGACGGACGGACGGACAAAGCTCGAGCATATACGCTTCTTCAACCTACGGTTGGAAAGCGTAAAAAAGACATATCAAAAACTGCAGACAACTGAAAGAAGGTAAGATAAGAAAGAGGAACTCGTTGGATAAGGAAAATGACAGGAGTGGAAGACATCATGATCAGAGTAAAGTCCCTGAAATGGCAATGTACTGGACATTTGCCAGGAGAACGGACCGCCGATGGACAACCGAAATTTTAGACTGGATTCCAAGGGACAGAATAAAACCACGTGGAGCATGAGTGGATGGAGGAGAATGTTCCAAGACAGACTAGCATCACTAGATAGGAATGATTTCCTACGGCAGTCTTATTGCGCGTGCGCACGGACATGGATGCTTGATGATCTCGGGAACTTCAGTTTCTGGGATCGTACACATATTGCATTAATGAAGGGGGCAGCCCGACTTCTACGAACGCAGGTGTTGTTCATATTGATTTCAGCTCGGGAGGCGATACTCTAGTGCGCAGAAGATAAGTGGTTCGAAAAAAATTGAAGTATGCCGGACCCCACTACTGTTTTTTGTGCTTATTGTAAGTGTGAGTTTTCTGGGAAAAGTAATTTATCGAGGCACGTGAAAAAGTTTCGTGATTCTACAGAAATACCTGGAACTTTAGTCCATTTTTTTTGATTGAATGTTTAATGACCACCGTGATCAACTCAGTGGGCTATAAGCAGTCGCCCGTCCCTAATTTAGGGCCACTGGTTCCAGCGAAGGGAGTGAGCCAGTGCCGTAAGACAAACACTACATCCATGCCTCACCGTGATTCGAATCCCGACCCCTTTCGGACGAATGATCAGAAGTCATCGCTTCGACCACTGCACCACCGGGGCCGCTTAGCCAATTTCCACTGTGGTCTTTGTAATCAGAGTTTCAGGCGTTTGGTCGACTTGCAACAGCACATTAAAATTGTACACGGACATTGAATTTCAATATGAACAAATTACATTTCATTCTATGGAATATTTTGAATTTTGGAAGAAGATGGAACGCAAGACTCAGTCCTATTTTGTTAAACAGACAGGAAATAAAAAATTGGCAGATGGTGACACAGCAATCATAGACGTAGCCAAGGGGGTGGTCCCAGGGTCCGGACCCCCCCCCTCCATTGAGGGGAGATTTAGTATGAATTTAAAGCGATACATATGTATACATGGGGCTTTCACCAATGAACCAAACCCATGGACCCTCCCCCTTAAGGAATTTCTGGCTACGCCACTGACAGCAATGCATTTTCCCTGTCATCGGAGTGGCATGTACGAATGTAAACTGCAAGGAGAAAGAAAACGTCGTTTAAAATCTATTGGGAGCCACAAAACTAAAAAAACTGGTCCTGCCATCATTGTTGCTTGTGTTCAGTAAGTGAATGATTTTACTGAAATTGTTTTCACTTTTCCATTTTCCAGAGTAGAAATCGCTCACTCCGCTGACGAAATTTAAACAGCACCTGCATTCGAGAGTAGAAGTCGAGCTGCCGTCTTCATATGTATGCGACCCCCGAAACTGAAGTTCCCAATATCATCAAGCGTCTATGTCCCTGAGCATGCGCAGTAACACTCCCATTGGGAATCATTCCTTGTCCAAAGAAGCTAGTCCCAAGAGAGTCCGTTGCCCAAGAAATTTTAGTAGGCTTTCACCTAGCAGTGGATTCATAATGATTGATGGTGATGATACTCGTTAGTCTCGTCCTTAGTGATGACCCGCGACAGGAACGTTGGTTCATTCACCACCTGATGACGAAGATCTTGAGAGATTTCGACACTGAGCACCTTCTGTTCGGGGTTCAAAATCTTTGGCACAAACTTTGCAGCAATGCGGTGCATGTTCAAAACCGACGTCAGAATTTCTTGCACTGTTACGTATGACACATTGACGATGGTAGCAATGTCTTGAATGGTTCTGCGACGATCCTCATGCACCAGTGTTTCCTAATTTTGATGACGCATAAGGGCATTTCATGCATCTCATTTGCTGAGTTTGACGCATAATTTGATGTTCTCTCGCTGCTCTAGTTTGCAGTCCATACCGAAATCGCAGCTGTGTTCTGCACGTGGTCACCGAATATCGCGTAGCACAGCTCCAGATGTTCACAGAACGACGCCACTCGGCACAATGACTCATGAAGGTCTCTGCCCTCGACCGCAGAGCGCGCATCCGAGTACTGCCATCTGTTGGCGCGCTACGTATCTAGTCTCGGAACTATGATCGCACTAGGTATATGTGAATTTATACTTGCAGTTCACAGCAGAATATTCCGGGTCGGGTCGGGTCTAATTATATGACGGCCGGTCTGGGTCGGGTCTAATTATATGACGGCCGGTCTGGGTCGGGTCTAATTATATGACGACCGGTCTGGGTCCAAAATTTTTGACCCGCTTCCAACTCTGATGTAAACTACAGAGATTTCTTTGCTCATGAGTAGTGCATGATTAGAAATGGTACGTGTGCTTTACTTCACTCAGGCTGTGCAAATGAGAAGAATTTTGCATTTAAAAATTCGCGCAGAGTTTAGAAACTTTTCGAATAATGAACCCACACATAACTTCGATTATCACGTGTGAATGATGCTTCGTTATTTTCATTAACATTCTTTGTTGCTCGTTGTCTTGTCTTAAAAAAACCTTACTCTTAAGTCCGGCGCCTGTGTTCGTCGTTAATGGGTAATTCTGAGTTTTTATCACCCATAAAAAAGAAGCTAACGATGAAACAAAACTTTCTGGAGAAGCCTGGTGGATTGTTGTCCGGAGTTAACGTCCTCTGCTAGGTTCAAACCTCTAACATTATTCAGCTTAGATTTTTACGTTTCCTTTGAGAAACAATAAAAGAAGTATAAAATGAGGGGTAATAAATAATGATTTGCTCTTTATAGGTCAACATCTAGTATTTACTTTGATACTTTCTTACTGTGTCTTCGAAATTCCCATGTACACTCACAAGGCAATAAATGACGATTATTTGTTCCCGTGAGACTGTTTAAAAGCGAAATACTCCGATTCGAACTGATTATAAGTTGGCTCACTGGTTTAGATGGCTTCTCTGCTTAGAAAGAGTTTAAAATCTATCAGATTTGATAAGTACATTATATTCAAATTATTCTGTTTTTATCACTGATCCATTTACAAAATCTACATCACTGAAGTATGGTTCCTGTAATTCAAATTTACAGAGTTTCATCATTATTTTATTGTTCGCAGAATTTCACTTTCCTGTTCCAGGTTCAGATTTTTTTCAACTCAATTTTATAGTACCAAGAACATCAGTAGGCACATTTGGTATTGTCCTATGGTGTTTATTATCAGCCAAGGCTAATTATTATACTAGCTATGGTTTATCCTGAAATTGGTTTAGTTGAGCAATTAATTCATGATCACTTTACTTTCAATTTTCAACCGATTATGCCTTCACAATTTTCCTTTTCTACACTTCCGATGCTTTCATATATCCCATCGGAGGGATCCCCCCCTCCCCTGACTACCATCTGCATCCTTTTCTATCTCGTAACCATCTGTCTCCCGATACCTTCCTTCATTGCTTCGTACCCTTCGCTTTGTGAATTCCCCATATTCTAAAGAAACCGGCTAGTGAGGCCGTCAAAGTTGTAAATTAATTAAGTAGTCTGGGATCACTTTCGCTCTTTGTGCTAGAGTCATTTTAAAAATTACTACAGATTATTAGCACTATGAAACATTTAGCTGAAAGGCTCCTCCCAAATTACAATGCTCGATTTCTCTGGGAATCGCTTTGGAAAGACTAACAATGATTAGAGCTGCTGATGCTCCCTTAACGGTCGTCGTAAACGTCCCTTCTTGCTGACAGTAAGATAGTAACGAAGGACCTACTATTGTATAATATTACTGGCAATGAATATTTCGCAGTAGCAGCATAACAAAAAAATGCCCAGGGGATAAGATCCATTTAGAATGAAACAAACTAAAATGTGTTCGAAACTTCAGACTTTATAAACAGTCACAGATCAGTACGGTAAGCGCAATAAACACTATATTGACAAAAGTCACCGGACTCCTAGAAGAGAAGCACAACATAGCATTTATTTACATACATTAGTACGGCGTTCGGTCCACTTTTGGCCATTAACTGACCCTTCGAGACATGATTTCGAGAAGGTTTTGCAACACAGCGATAGGTATGTGCTTCCATTCAGTACATAATGCTGCCGCTAACGGCTGCTTAGTAGTAGGCCTTATTTTCAAACTTTTTATGCGGCGCTCTAATTCATCCTATAGGTGTTCTATGGAATTACGATCAGGGCTCTGTGCTGGCCAGTCCACACACGATATGGAATTATCGTCAAACCACGCTGTAACAGTCCTTGCTTTATGGCTCGGTGCATTATCCTGCTGGTACCAACAAGGCTCGGTTCCATAGTATTGCCACAGAGTTGGTAGCACATAATTGTCCAGAATACCACGGTAGACGTGCTGGTTAACAGATTTGTCCACGATAACCAATGGGCCGGGACCATACCACGAAAAACACCCCCACACGAGTACACTGCCAGCTCCAAACTTGGTCGTAGGAACAGTACACTGTGTTAAATAGCATTCCCCAGGCTGCCACCATACCCGCACGCCGCCATCAGACTGATGAATCGTGTATCTGCATTCATCAGTCCATAGGACCCGTTTTCATTGATCTACAGTCCACGATAAATGTTCTTTACACCATGCTAAACAACGAGTAGCATTCCGCGTGGAGATGAAAGGCTTATGAGCAGCCGCACGACCACAGCAACCCATGGAATGAAGTTCTTTGCAAATGGTACGTGTACATACCAAGGCTCCAGCATTTTTACTCACCTGTGCACTGAGGATTGCTGTAACGAATCTCCTGAGGCTTCATTTTTACTCACGTGTACTCCGTCGATTAGCTGTAACGACTCTCCTTATGCTTCGACGTCCTCTATCACTGATTTTCTTTGGTCTGCCGGTACGTTTCGCTGCTTCAGGCACGTCATGTGTCTTCCACTTATTCAATGCATCCAAAACCGTTGACTTGGGTATGTTTGGTCGTATCCAAAACCGTTGACTTGGGTATAAATGGCTCTCGATTTCTCTTATAGACAAACGCACTAATATAACACCTAATAATCTTTCCTTTCTCAAAGTCAGTTCTCTCCTGCGGCGTCATTTTCACTCAACTTCACAGTGCGATATGATCGTGGTCACCTGCAGGCTTGTTTTTATACCGTTTGCAGCTGTACTACGCATCTTAACAACGCAGCGGATCCGTTCATTTGCTTTTAAAGGAGTGTCCGGTGATTTTTGTCAATTAGTGTACATATGCGACATTCCTGACATTTTCGCCTTCCTTCAGGTTTTTTTAAAATATCAAATTTCATTACTACGCAATTTTTCTTCTACTTCCTTTTGACACTGAAGGATGTCTTCAGTATTAAACATGTTCAGTGCACAATTTATCAAGACTGCCTACCTAACAAAGCCTTTGAGCTTCACAATAAAGTCAAAAACTTTGTTCGCATCTTTGTTCTTCAAAACAGAGGTCTAGCCTAAGCAGCTTTTCCCACCTTAAAGTCCTTGAACAGCCCAAGCCTTCATTTTGTATGGTTTAAAGAGTAGCTCTAACTCGGGACATTATTTCTGAACCGAACAGGGAACGACCCGAGCTTCTATTTTTTTTTATTTATGTAGGAATTTCAAAAAAACACTAGAGTAACTGACGCTGGGTACTCCATAAATACTGAACTGAAGCTCTTTGGCCTTGCATCTTTCTCTCTAAATGTTCGATGATATCCATAATATGACCAGACGTTCAAGTTTTGGCATTAACACTTTCGACGTCATACAAAAGCAGAACAGAAAAAAAGAGAGGTGAAACATTTCAGAAGTAAAAATCCAGATTTTTCAGGGTCTCTTCTCCAGGATAGCGGTGTGGGTGGATAGAACAATTTCTTTCCAACCAGACGGTCGCGGGATTGATCGCAGGATGGTTAGGCTGCTCTGAGCATCTGAATAGTCGCTGTGCGCTGGATGGGCACGTTAAACCGCCAATTCTTGTGTATGGGACCCCCCCCCCATTTACAAATATGGCCATCTGTACCTTACCCCTACCTTTCTCTCCCGCTGGAATTGATAATTGTGACTTCATAGTCTGGAACTCTTATTTCTTTGACCTGTCTACCTCTTGCAGGTTCAATATACACTGAGGAGCAATTGAATTAGAGATACCTGTCTAGTAACGTGTAGCACCACCTTTCGCTCTGATGACGGCGGCGATTCGTCTCGGCATGGACTCGATAAGACACCGGAAGCGTTGGGAAGCCATGCGGATCCACGACCCCTGAACAAGCTCCAACAGTTCACAAAGATTTGATGGAGGAGGGTCAGAGCCTTGAACATCTCTCTCGTAGGCATCCCAGATGTGCTCGATGAGATTGAAGTCAGGTGGCCTAGCTGGCCAAAGGAGCGAGGTGACGTCGGTGGAGTGTTTATCCAACCATTCGGATACAATTCGCGAGTGATGCCACTGTGCATTGTCTTGTTGCAGGATGAGGTCCCCAGTGGGATGTTGAAGACGCACAAACGGGAGCAAATGGTCGTCCAGAATATCCCGGTAACGTTGACCTGTGAGTGATGATGTCACACGTACCAGGGGTCCCATTTCAGGCCACGTAAACAGTCCCGGACGAGAATGCCACCCCCACCAGCTTGAAGAGTATCCTTCTGGGAAGAAGGATCTATCGCTTCATGTGGTTTGCGCAGTACTCGTATCCTGCCATCCGCATGTACCAACGTGAATCTCGACTCATCAGTCCAGGCAACATTTTTCTACATGTCTAGAGTCCAGTGGCAATTTTCCCGCGCCCATGCTAATCTTTGCACCCTGTGGTGTGCGGTCAGCAGCGGTACCCTCGTGCGACGATGGCTTCTGTACCCCATGGCGAGGAAATGGTTCTGGATGGTGTGGCTGCTTACACGTTTTTGTGCACCAGCGTTAAATTGCCGAGTGATTTCTTGCACTGTGGCCCGTCTATCCGCTGTTACAATGCGAGCTAGCCGACGATGTCCCCCTCTCATCCACACGCTGTTGTCCACGGCAGTTGGTCCTTGCAGGGATGGTTTTACCGTATTCGATGTACTCACGGTGCACCCGTGACACTGTGGCTCGTGAAACTCCCAGTGCCTGCACGACTTCCGAGATGGAGTGACCCATTCGCCGGGACCCGACAACTTGCCCACGATCAAATGCGCTTAGATCCTTCGTCTTACCCATACTGCGTCCGACTCTTACTTATTCCCGTCACATCACTCCTTATATTGTCGGATCGCTGCATACGTCATGTCGTTTCCTTTTACAGGGCCGCCCACAGCGCCACATTTGCATAACGCCAGTTGTCTCTAATTCAATTGCTCTTCAGTGTACAAGCTTTCTGCAAAGAGGGTCATACTTTTAGTGCTGTGTGTAATGAGGATTTTAACTTCATCCCATAATGGTCTATGTGTGCCACTAGCTACCAATCGAGCTAGGGCTGTTGAATGGGAGCCTGTTCTGACATCGCGTGAGTGTTCAAACAACCGGGTTTTTAAATTGCGTAAAGTTGAGCCTGTGTACACTTGAACTATCTCATTAGGGTTTAAAGCTCTCAGGGGGATGAGGTAGATGCCGTGCCTGTATTTGTTATCATTAACACTTGTGTTATTGACTTTTTTTCGTTCGCAGTGCAGTGACTTCTCTCTCTCTCTCTCTTTGTTCAGAACAACCTTCGTGAGCATGCGCTGTAACCATTTTCTGTGTCATCAAAATCCCTATATATGTTGCGTGTCGTTGTATACTCTGATGTCATTGGGTGGGTGGCCTGATGAAGATCACTAGTGTGATCGAAAGATCTCGTGTTTTTACCTATCATATTTTTTAAACTTGTAAATACCGTTTTTAATCGGATTAAATGTGTAAGTGCTCTTCATCATTTTGCAAAAGAGGGTATTGAACAAGTTGCCTATTGTGTTATGTATGACAGAGGTCTACTCCCGTACGAATATTCCGTAACACTTTCAGAAAGAGGTTTGAGGATGACAAAAAAGCTCCATGTGTATGCTCAGCCTTGGTGGTTTTAGGGAAAATCTCGAAAAGTAATCCCAGGTAGATATATTATGTTGGACCAAACGTGGGCTTTCAACGGTCGGCCCAGCGACGACGCGACTCGGCGGCCAACAATTGGATATGTGTTGGTTCAACGGTTGGACCCACATTGGAAAACTGTTGCAAACAGTTTTCCAATGTGATCATGTGTTGTTGGACAACCATCGGACAACCGTTAAGTGGTCATTTGTTGATAAATGGTTGGTCATGTGTGGTTGGAAAAACCGTTGGCCAATCTTCGATACACAACGCTACCGACACAAAAATATTATTGGGCCAACCATTGGCCAATGTCAATGTGCTACTTGGGATGGAAGTGCTAATTTTTGTTCTTTTTGCAACTTTTAACCTGTTTCCTTTTTCTTTTTTTTGGTTGCGGGTTTAACTACTACCATGGGCAACTCAGTGGGGTTATAAGCAGTCGCCCGTCCTTAATTTAGGGCCACTGATCTTAGAAAAGGGAAAGAATCAGTGCCGTAAGACCAAAAAAAAAAAAAAAAAAAAAACCATCCTTGCCTCACTGGGATTCGCACCCTGGCCTTATCGAACGAATGATCAAAAGCCTTTGGCCATGGCACCCCGTGGGCGGCTGCCCCCCCCCCCCCTCCCCCTCTCTAAAGAAGTCGTCGCGAATATTATAAAATGGCGCAGGTAGACTTAATCAACAGCATCAATAAAATAATCTCTTTGTCGTTACAATAATATTTTAGCTGACTAAATTCGGTAAAAAAATATGTATCTACAAGTAAGAATACGAACCCACTCCAGGCTGCGCGATTGCCAAAAAACAACCATTATTTTTTCTTGGCTATAGAAAACAGATCAAGAGACTAACATTCCACGCAAAATAACACACTACATAGTGTCTCTCACAACGGGCATTCTATCACTGGAAGAGCTATCCGGGTTTTTTTTTATACCTCAATACACTGCACTGGGTGCGCAGCCGGGAGTAATTTTGAATTACAGGCCTCTTGCAAGTTTTAGAACCTTTTTTTCCTAAGAATAACAAATACTTGAATTTGCGGTTGAAGCTCTATACGCATTCCCGGATAAATATACGATATGGGTCAATTTAGCTTCCGAATGCACTTGTAGAAAAATTGTGTGCATGCCTGTGCACTAGCGGATATTGTCCCCTTTGAAATAATCCCCTTCCGCAGCTATGCATGTAGTTAGACGCTGTTGCCATTACCGGAAACAAACCTGAAACTTTGTTTCTGGAATACTCTTTAGTCCTTTGTCACGTTATGCTGGATGTCAAATATGTTTCAAAATCTTCGTTTTGAAACATATTAAAACACATGGCGGTTATTATATTTGGAAAGAGCCAGAAATCACCAGGCGCTAAGTCAGGTGAATAGGGTGGACAATCCAGTTTGGCAATTTATTTCTTAGCCAGGAATTCGCAAACACTGAGCGCATCATGACTTGGGGACATTATCAAGCCACAGTTCAGGTCTTTTCCTTCGAACAGAACCCTGTAACAATTTTAATACCTACAATCGCGGCCAAACGTCCTGCACCAGTAGACCGAAAGTTAATTTTCGATGTTTGAAGTCAACTTTAACAGCGTAATGATAAAGTCAGGAATACATATTATACACCATTTTAAAGGAAATCTCATGCTGAATTCAAATATTTTTACAGACTGCTATTAGCACTAATAAAAGTCATCTACAAGCAAACGTACAGCGTCTAGTCATAAAAAGCAAAAAATAGTGGAATTTGTGAAATTAGTGTACAATGCATTTAACGTAAAATTACTGTACAGTGCATTATTGAAACTTGCAAGACACTTGAAATAACTTACCAACGAGCAAAATACGCTTTAATATTTAATTAGATAACCATGGTTTCTTAATAACAAAGTTCACCTTTTCGGCATGGAACTAATGAGTTAGTAATAACACGGTGCCATACGGCCCTTAGAGACTCAATTAATGCTGTTTCAGATGTGAGTCCTTGTTGCCGGATCTTTTGCTTCAATCTCACCGACAGATTCTCTATGGGATTAAGATCCGGTGACTGTGCCGGCCACTGACGTTTTCTTATAGCTTTTCGATTAAACAACTCGTCAAAGGAGTTTGACCGATGACATTACGCGTGATCGTCCTGAAAGAAGAAATTCCGCAAACCCAATGACTTGTGCAGATGGTAGCAGTTTGGACTCCAAAAATATAATATCCACATATTTCGACCCATTCAATGTGCCATCAACAAAGTGCAGACGGCCAACACCTCTGGTTGAAGTACAAGACCATAACATCAGCGAATGTCGGTGCTTGGTTGTTGGCAGGGTGCAGCATGCTTTATATCTTTCATGATCCCGACGACGTAGATAATTATTTCCATTATTAGCGGAAATAGTAACAGTTGTTTCATCACTGGAAATGCCATTTTTTCATTCATCAACAGTCCAATTCTTGTGTGCCTTGGCCCAAGCAATTCTTTTGAGCCGTTGTTGTTCAGTAAGGAAAGGTTTTCGTGCAGCTTTTCGTGCAATCAGTCCATTTTCTTATGGTCAACGACGAACTGTACGTGCAGATGCAATAATGCCTGCTTCATTCTCCCACTCATTTCTTAAATCAGTGGCTGTTTTAAACCTTGATTTTAAGGAACGACGAATCAGCATGCGATCATCACGTTCAGTACACAGCCTTGGTCGACCGGTTCTTTTTCTGTTTCCCACACATCCAGTTTCTGCAACTCTTTTAATGGTGCGCAAGATAGTGGAATGATCACAGCCACATTTAGCAGCAATTTTAGGACTACTGAATTCAAGTTCATGCAAAGTAATAATTTTTGCCCTGGTTTGAAGAGGCAGGACTAATTTTCGGGTCTTTGACATTCCGAAATTCAAATATAACCAGGAATTTTGCATAAACTTCCGTCAACTGACTACAAGGAGCTGCGTTCTAAGTCGGCAGATCAGATCAGATCATATGTAGAGGATTTTAGGAAGCGAGTGTCTGCCGCCGGTGGCGCAGTGGTCTAAGGCGCTGGCCTCTGATTATTCGTCCGTAAGGTGTCCGGGTTCGAATCCCGGTGAGGCATAGATGTTGTGTTTGTCTTACGGCACTGGCTCTCTCCCTTCCCTGGAACCAGTGACCCTAAATTAGGGACGGGCGACTGCTTATAGCCCATTGAGTTGCTCACGGTGGTCGTTAAACCTCCAATCAAAAAAAAAAAAAAAAAAAAAAAAAGGGAAGCGAGTGTCTGACCCCAGGTCTTAAATAACCCTTAGAAATAGGAAGCTTAGGAAATTTAGGCTAGAGTGCCCGATAGGAAAGTGACACGGAAGCGAGGTAGAAAGGGGAAGGAAGACGCCCTTTTTTATTACCAGGGAGCCAGTACCCGGGGGGTCCGAAGGTTTAACGTGCCCATCCGACGCACGGCGGGTATTTGATGGTTCGAACGTTCGTACCGGCGCAGGATCGAGCCTGAGGTTATTTCCATGGCAGTCACGAACGCTGACCACTAGGCCACCCGCAGCTTAAGGGAATTATGATAATAGCTGCTAACTATTTATACTTTCGAAGCCATAAAATGAAGTAATTCCATACAGAGAAGTGTCAAACAGAATACGAAAAATTGTTTCAAAGAAACGCGATAACCCTACATACTTCCTTTTAAGAAATCAAACTGCGCAATAAGAAAAATGAGCGAAGTGAGTTACGTTCTGAAATGTAGATTTTCTTCTTATTCTTGAACCAATAAAAGTGCTTTTGACAAAAAATCACTTTCTGCAGAGTGAAATTGTTATTTTTTTTTCACTTCTTCTCGCGCGCTTTAAAATAAATTGAAGGCAACATGTTGCTGTGCATGAAATATTTATGGAGAAACGTGAAATTTCATTCATCCGTCATCATCAATATATATTTCCCTTGATATTTTATCTTCACCTTAGAGCTGTCACTCAAACGTTGATGTAAATCTAGTTTAGTATTGCTTTCGCCTCCCGAAATTCATGAATACGCAATACACAGTTTTCCGGAGCCTGTATCAAAAGAAGAGATGAAGGAACCAGCTGCAATGCATTCTATTAAATCATGGAATGAAAAACAGAACTGTGTATACGTATATTGTGCATTGCTGGCATTCTTGTTTAAATATTTATAGTTCGGATAGAAGAACTTTTTTGAATAAAATAATGGTATTATCACTGAAGTGGAGCGAGAGCCTTTAGTTTATCTTGACATCAAAGTGGTTGCAGTTTTAGATAAATACTTCCGTTCATAAATAAACGCATTTCCGGCATAGTAGTCCTAATATTAACAAGTTAGTTAAATCATGCAATGCATTGATTATGATACGCTTTCCAACATACCACGAATCATTACTCGTTACGAGGATAATGGCTGTGGGACAAATCTCGCTCCTGTGCCCTGACCTTTGACCCCATTTCGATGATATTCAATATAATTGGTTCAGTAAACCTCCGCAACAACATGCTACAGTTTTGTCACAATAGAAGCATTAGTCAAGTTATGAGAATAATTAATGGCTGTGGAATAAATCTCGCTCCTGTGCCCTGACCGTTTACCCCATTTCAATTATATTCAACGGAACCAGTTCAGTATATCTCCGGAACAACGTACTAAAGTTTTGTCGCAATCGAAGCATTTTTACGTAAGTTACGACGCACAAGGGCAATGGAATGAATCTCGTTCCTATGTCCTGACCTTTGACCCCCATTTCGTCCGTTTTAAATAGGGTTCATTCCAAGGTTGTCCCCTACGACATACTGAAATTTCATTGAAATCGAGCCATTTTAACGCGAGTTATCATGCGGACAGGCAGACGGACAAAGCTGGAGCATATACGCTTCTTCAAACTACGGTTGGAAAGCGTAAACAAGAAAAATGTCACCGAATTTACGGTTGTAATTAGCACATAAGTTGAATCCTGTCAGACTTCAACAAAATATTTCAAAGTTATTCAGAGTGGATGGAACCCAATTGAAAAAATAAAACGCATTTCTATAATCGATAAAACATCTATTAGAAAGAGAGACAGTTACTTTTTTCCGCAAGCGGCTGCTGACCTTCTGACATTCTTCCAGATGACCACTTTGGAATCGAGAAGAAAAGCTTTCCAACTCAAGTTCCTGTACGGCATCATCAATGGAGAGATTGATGATACTCAAATTGTAAACAAATTAAATTTCCGTATTCCACGTTTACCTAGGACAAAATGTGAACTATTTGCAGTGCCATTTTGCAGAACTGATGTTGAAAAAAATTATCCGTTATGCAAAATGTAAAGGTTTCCCAACTCACTTGAAGAATGTCCGGATATTTTTAATATAAGTAACTAGCGCAAAGCCCCTTCTAGGACGGTTGTCTTTAAGCTTTTATTAAATATTAGTATACAAAGGAATGTAGCCCGTCCTGTGACTGAGTGAAATTTTTAATTGAAGCAGATTGAAAAGAAATCCAATAGACGCCGGATTTCTGTAAGGAAACATAGTAGAAACTTATATAATGAGAACTCACTGGTGTTAGAACTAAAACTTATATGCTATTTATTTCCGTTTTTAAAAAGAACTCGCGATAAATACCATTTTGTGGAAATATTTGTTATTTGACAATTGTAGATTAGAGCGTTTAGATAGGTCGATATTTTGCAAAATATTTAATATAATCAGCACTAAACTCGGAAAGTTGTTTTCGTATAAACTTATCTTAATCACTTTTTCTTTGATCTTTCACGGTAAATGACTTTTTCTCCGGCACACTTGTTATCCACGGCTTGTTTTAGACTGTCCTATTCGACGGTTAGTTTGAAACTTCATAACAAAGCTTTTTCTACAAAATAATGCGACATCTGGTATTACGAATCGGAACTATCTACATTTTCGACAATGTGCTATTGTGGCGACAACTGCTTTTAGATGCAATCTTGCTCACTTTGACATCACAAGATTTTAGTTTTAATCATAGCTTAGAACGTTCAAACAGATCGAAATTTTGCAAAATGTATTATATAATCAGCACTAAAACTCGGAAAGTTAGTTAAATTAAAAAAGTAAAAAATAATTAAAGCGTACAAATTAATATTCGAATTGTGCTAGATTAAATTAATATGCAAACGCAACTTGCCGTGATATTAGGATTGTAATTCGAATTTTGTAGATCGGATAAATAGAACTCGATTCATTGATAATCCAATGTTTTCAAATTAACACGCGATCACCTTGACATCTAAAAGTGATCGCGTGCTATTATATAGCATACAATCATTTTGACATCGTATGAGCACACACGAATTGATTGATAAGTGATGGCGCAGCAATGCAGACGTTGATGTGAAGTCAAGCATTTCAGAAAGACAGACGGATCTGGGTGTTTACATTATTAATATTTTTTTGCCATAAAGCATATTTTGCGAGACTGTAAATATCACTATAGCAATTCCTGTAACTTGGTATACGATCTGCACGGATGTGCTTACAAATAAATAAATAAATAAATAAATATGTTGCAAATATAAAAAAATTGAGCACAAAGTTTCTCCTAGCCGAAGGACGATACACAGTGTCCCACTCGCTACTTTACCCAAATTTTTATTAATAACATCATGAATAATTACAGTAATTGAATTATATTTGTTAAGGACATATCTTCCTCCATGGAAAACAGAACCATATCATAAGAGATGTTGAAAGTGTCCGCCTTGTGCATTGAGATATGCTTCAACACGAGACTCCACATTTCGGAAAGTTCACGCCAATATCATTCAATTACTGTAATTAATTATACACGATGTTATTAATGAAAACTTGAGTGAAGTAGCAAGTGGAAGACCCTGTATGAAAGGAAAAAGGATTTTCAAATCGACCAGTTAGAACAGATGAAGAGAAAAACATTATACACTGATGGCCAACCAAAATGCAACACCAAGAAGGACTCGAGAGAGCAAAGCCAGATTTACTAGACACATAACAACAGATACAAAGATGAAATGATTCAGCTTACAGGCCCGTGTGACTTGCGGAACACGCAGACATCAATAGTTCGTGTGGCCCCCATTGATAGCAATAACGGCCGCTACACGCCGCGGCATCGAACGAAAGAAGCTTTGGATGTGGGCTTGGGGTATGTCGGTTCAGGCTGCTTCCACACGTTGCCACAGTTCATCAGGCGTAGCCGCACGTGGCGCTTGCCGGGCCACTCGGTTTCCGATCAGCGACCAGACGTGTTCGGTGGGCAACATATCGGGAGAACATGCAGGCCACGGCAGCAGTGACACCTGGTGGGCCGTGAAGAATTGTTGCACGATGCGTGCCACGTGCGGGCGCGCATTGTCCTGTTGAAACGTGGCCGCTAGCAGGTCCTGCAGGTAAGAGAGTACTACAGGCTCCAAAGTGTCGGAGATGGTGCCGTGGCTGTTGAGTGTACAGGCGATGCGTACCAGAGGGTTGCGGGTGTCATATCCAATTGCGCCCCAAACCATAACGCCAGGCGACGGACCGGTATGGCGATGCATAATGCAGGCGTCATACAGTCTCTCACCGCTGTGCCGCCACACGCGGATCCGACCATCGTGGTGTTGCAGGCAGAAGCGGGATTCGTCGGAAAAGACAATGTCGTGCCATTCCGTAGTCCAGGTGCGGCGTTCAACGGCCCACTGCCGCCGCACTCGCCGGTGGTGTAACATCAATGGTAATCGGAGCAATGGGTGTCGTGCGACAAGTTCCCGCTCCTGCAGACGACGTCGAACGGTACGTGCTGACACAGGTTGCTGCGCAACACACCCTAATTCCAGCGCTAACGTTCGTGATGTGGCCGTGCGAGTCGTCAATGACCGCCGCACAATATACCGGTCCCCTCGTTCGATGGTGTGCAGCGGCTGCGCCAATCGCTCACGTCGGTCCGAATCCGTACTCGCCTCTCTGTGGCTGGAAGTCGTCCCACACGGGCGCCGATGTCTCGGTACGATAAACCGCTGTCGCGATAAGCCACTATTCGTCCTCTGTGGAACTCCGAAACGTGCAGGAATGACTGCCGTATTCTGCGACGAGGCATCAAGAAGCTTCCCACGCACAGGTCCGGCAGCACAACACACTTCCACTACTTACACCCCGCCTTCTGTGCACCCTTCTTACAGTGCTTCTCGGTGGCGTGCCGGGCGCACATGATTTGCATATGCCCTTTAATGCTAATCGTTTGCATGTCCTCTCGCGGGCGGCGCATGCTGCGAATTTCAGGCCAATCCGATGCTTCCTTCTTGGTGTTGCTTTTGGGTGGCCAGCAGTGTACATGTGTAAATTTACGCCTTTTAATAATTTTGAAAAATGGAAAAGTTGAAATTACGCGAAAAGTATTCTTCACAAAGAAAGCTATATTAAGAAAGAAGAATTTTTCAAATACGCCTCCTCGAAGCAGAAATTGCGTAAAAAAAGGTTTTGACCTTCCTGGGTCAAAACGGTGCATTATTTTAAACAGATAATATCCCCCATCATTATTTTAGGAAATAGCGAATAGTAAAAATAAAAAAACCGAAAGTTTTTAATAGGACTTTTAGAAGCAAAGATACAGCATCGAACAAAAATGCAAACTAAAACCCCCAAGCGCCAGAACTGTGAACTACAAAAATCCACGAGTACCGGTAAAGTGTTCTATAAAGTAAATGATACACGGCATTCAAAGATGTTTTTGAAGTCGTACTTTTAGAAGCAGAGATATCGACAAAAACAGATTCAGCATTTGCATCCCCTAGCGGGGAGAACTGTGTACTATTTTTGACAGTAAATGTACATAAAATATTTTTGCAGTTATTTCTATCTAACCAAAAAGAGATGTTTTCATTCGGGTTTTTAGATGCGCAGATATTACTGTCAATATGCTGCAAACGGAATCGTGAACTCGTGCCTTTTGACTTTAAACTCTTCAGTTTTTGAAATCTATTTTTTTTTCAAAAAGGAAAAAAAAACTGCTTCTATTCATATTTTTTTGGCATTGATTTCTGTCAGCAGCAAAGCAAATTCAAGCTTGTTTTTTCTGTATTTTCGAGTTCATGAAAACTACGTAATTAATGCACAAAGAATGATGCCATCAAGTTTGGAATAGGGTTTGATCAGGCGGTTGATATAGATATAACTCCGGCCCGTGGCATCAGCCTTACCAAACATAATTACTTTAGTAAGTTAAAGTTGATTCCTTTATTTCATGGTCACTCACGTTCTCTGCACTTTGCGCAATAAATAGTGTTGATTTCGGATCCAAAGATATTTTTACGAATGGTGTAAAGTGCACCTGCGTCGCAGCGTCTGTTTCTTCTTTTTTCTTTCCGTCTAAGATTATTTGCAGTTTTACAAAAATATAAGTCACTAATTCACCGAATGCAGACACATTATGCTCGATCACAAGTGTTATATTCACCCCTTTGTTTTGGGAGAAAGTCCAAAGTGTCACAGAAATGGCTGTATCACATTGCTGGGGTTGCTTCTCGCACCGTTTTTCGACCTGACTTGTGTATCGCCACATCACACTACTCATGTTCTCTTAAAATACTAGAACTTTCAGAACACTCCAGCAATATTTTCTGTTATGTTCTGTGTCTGGATTAAACGAACCTCTCCGCATGAGATACAGTTTATCACGTGTGATATTGTGATGTCAAATAAGAGCAATGATTTTTTCTCGCTGAATCCTAACACCAATAAAAAATTTATTTGATTTATAGAAGTCTCACTAAGTCATTTATAATTTTAGTAAGATGGTTTTCCGCGTGTGCATCTAGAAACATTATAAGAGATATGACTGAGTGTTGATGAGCATAGCTAGCATGATATTGTACTCTAGAGCTTACTCGTAAAAAAATGTCCCAACATAAATTTAAAGAAGTACTTCTATGCAGTACTGCTGCATCACGTGCTGCATACTCGTAACCCACCTTCGTTTTGCTGATGACGTAGTCATTTTTGCAACTACCCCATCAGAGCTGCAGAGTATGATCCAGGAACTTGCTGACAAGAGTAAAGAAGTGGGATTAAAAATGAACTTTCAGAAGACAAAAGTGATGTTCAATGCTTTTACAAGAAATGAAGATTTATCGATTGATGGAGAAAAGCTGGAGATAACAGACACGTACGTTTATCTTGGACAGCAGATATCAAGTGAGGGTCACATTGATGAAGAAATTAATCGGCGTACAAAACTTGCCTGGAGAGCTTTTGGAAGAAACAGCATAATTTTCAAGAGCAATATGCCATTATGTCTTAAAAGAAAAGTGTTTGATCAATGCATCCTTCCAGTGCTTACGTATGGTGCAGAGACGTGGACCTTAACTAAAAGAGACATACAAAGGCTGCAGACAACTCAAAGAAGCATGGAGAGGTGCATACTTGGTGTAACCAGGAGAGATAAGAAGAGGAACTCGTGGATCCGAAAAATGACAAGAGTGGAAGACATCATGATCAGAGTTAAATCCCTGAAATGGCAATGGGCTGGACATACTGCCAGAAGGACAGATCATCGATGGACAGCCGAAATTTTAGATTGGATTCCAAGGGACAGGAAAAGACCCAGAAGAAGACCACATGGGAGATGGGTGGATGAAATTCGAAAGTATGCAGGGGTGACATGGAGGAGACTTGCACAAGACAGACCGTTGTGGAGGAAACTTGGGGAAACCTTCGTCCAGCAGTGGATTGATAATGGTTGACAATGATGATGATGATGATGCAAAAGTATTGCATCCCCTGCAAAACCCGTGAATTTTTAAGTTTAACTCTTTTCTTACTAACTAATTTTCATAGTTATTTCATGATTCATATAACATTAGATACAAAATTGAATGGAGATTTCAAAAATGTCTTCGTTTCTCCTGTAGCTGCTTCTGTTCTTAAGATACAATACAAAAATCATGACCAAGTCGAAATTATTATCAAAATGGTCATTTTTCCAATAGTTAGGTTTACAGCAATAAATCGCTTTTGTAATTCATAAGGAATGAAATAACATTTAAATACAGAAATATAGTGAAGCAAAATTATAAAATGTACCTAATATTATGTTGCCCATCCTTTAGCTTTAATCATAGCTTTGCATCTTGCTTGCATACTGTGAACAAGGTTTCGTAAAAGATTGGGTTGAATAATACAATTACATCTTCAATAAGTTGAATTTTGGTTGTTGGCTTGTTTTGTTTTTTTTATAGTTTATGCGACATTTTGAACCACAAATTTCCAATCGGGTTTAAGTCCGGTGATTCTGGTGGCCAATCAAGATGCTGAACATTTTTTTTCCTGCAACCACCTTTTCTCACTACTTTAGCACGATGACAGGGTGCATTGTCATCTTGAAAAATAAAATTGCCGTCATAAAATCTTCTAGATCAGCGGTCGCCAACCAGTGGTCCACGAGAAAATTTTGGTGGTCCGCAGAAAAATCTGGACATTATTACATTATTTGCATTTTTTATGTTTTATTAACAATAAAACAAAAAAATATTCTAAGAAATTCTTATATTCTGAAATCTGAAGGACAAATTTCGCCTTTATATTGAACTAAATTCACGAAATGTACTAGACTCTAGTACAGGGCTTGTGAAATACGGCACGCGAGAGCTTCATTTCGTTCAGTTTCCAACAGTCACCCCGCTCCGCGAATACCGATTCTCATCCAATTGTTTTATTTTATTTGTGTATTGTATGTAACTGTGTATTTTCTTTAACTGTTATATTTAATGGCATCAAATAGTTTGATTTTAATAACTATCATTTCTTGTTTGGTTTCAGATTCGAATGCAATAAACCCATAATGGGTGAAAAAAAGCAAAGGAATATTTTGTATTTCTTTAGTAATACAAAAGATAATGTGACTAACGATAATAGTAGCAATAGTAATATGCGTACTTCCCTTAACTGTGAGCTGATCAATGATTCAGAGCCTCCACAATCCTCGTCAGGCACCACTAGGAAGAACATTCGAACTGGAGGAGGAGAGAAGGAAAAACTCAAAGTATCAAGAAAATATGATTCGAACTACTTTAAATTTGGATTTATTCAAGAACCTGGTAGTGAGCTGCATTCACGGCCGCTTTGTGTTGTGTGTTCTGAGAGTTTATCCAATGATGCAATGAAACATTCGAAACTCGAAGGACACTTGCAATCAAAACACCCGGATTTAGCTAAGAAACCACTTGAATATTTTCAAAGAATGCGTGAAAATATGCAAAAGCAAGTAATTGCATTAACAAAAATGACTATTGAAGACAAGTCCTTATTAAAGGCTTCTTATCTGATAGCACTTCAGATCGCGAAAAATAAAAAGCCGTATACGATTGGAGAAGAATTAATTAAGCCTTGCATGTTACAAGCCTGTGAAGAGGTTTTGGGAAAGCAGGCTGTCCAGAAACTGAAAGTAATTCCTATGTCCGCTAACACTTTCAAGCGCAGAATTGAAGACATGGCTGAAGATATTGAAAATCAAGTTATAAAAATGGTGAAAAATTCACTATTTTATTCAATTCAACTTGAGGAATCAACGGACGTAAGCAACAAGGCACTTCTCCTTTGTTTTGTGAGGATTGAGTGTGAAGGAGAGTTACAGGAAGAACTACTTTGTTCACTCAACTTGCCTGGTAGAACAACTAGCGCTGAGATTTCTGAAGCACTTAATAGTTTTTTCCTGAAACACGGAATTGAATGGAAAAAAATTATTGGGATATGTACAGACGGTGCCGCAAACATGACTGGACATCTTTCAGGAGTTGTTGCAAAGGTGAAAAATGCTGGTCACCCAGACATTTTGTCTACAACCTGCATTATACATCGTGAGCAACTTGCGGCGAAAAATATGTCCCCAGAACTACACGAAGTATTATCAGATGTTATTACATTAATAAATGAAATTCGATACAAAGCGATCAATTCTCGAATATATGAGGCACTTTGTGAAGGAATGGGTTCCCAGTATACTCACCTTCTTCTTCACGCTGAGGTGAGATGGCTGTCGAGCGGCAAAATACTAATCCGACTGTTCGCCCTTCGCGAAGAAGTCAAATTATTTTTCTAGCAGCAAATAAATCCGAAATTTCAAATACCCTTTTCCGATGATGAGTGGGTAGCCAAGTTTGCATACCTGGCAGATATTTTTTCACTGTTAAATGAACTAAACCTATCCTTCCAAGGACAACTTAAGAATGTGTTCACACTACGAGGTAAAATGGATGCTTTTCAAAAGAAAATATTACTGTGGCAAACGCAGTTGGCTGAAGAAGATCTGCAAATGTTTTCAAATTTTGATGAATATATGAGAGAGAAGGATGTCAACCAGCAGGTGGTAACCATTGTTCAACCGCACTTAAAAAATCACTCACAGAATCTTTTGGTCCTTATTACCCACAGAAAGAAGATCCCAGACATGGCAATATGTGGATAATAGATCCATTTGCAGCAAACATTGAAGATAGCAATTTAAGCATGAATGAAAAAGAAAGCCTCATTGATCTATCAACCGACGACAGTCTCAAAGCTAAATCCCAGTCATCCTTATCAAGACCTCATTTTTGGCTCTCCATAAAAAGTGAATACCCATTGCTGAGTGAAAAGGCAATGAAAATTTTGATTCAATTTTGAACAACATATTTATGAGAAAAGACATTTTCATCTGTCACAGCAATTAAAACTCGGTACCGGTCTCGGCTTGAAATAAATACTGCTCTCCGTCTTGCAGTACCGTCATAGGAGCCAAAAATCCATAAACTTCTTTTAAACAAGCAGGAACAAATATCACACTAAAAATGTGTAATACTTAAATAAGCTTCAATTATTTTGTAATAATTAAACTAACTTTAATCATTTTGTTACAATTAAACAACCTTTAGAGATTTTGTTATGATTAAATAAGCATTTATAAATTTTGTTATAATTAAATAAGCATTTATAATTTTGTTATAATTAAATAAGCATTTATAGTTTTGTTATATTAAATAGGCGCATTTCATATTAATAAGATGGAAGTTCTGTGATCATTATTTTACAAATGTATTTATGTTTTTAAAAAAATTCATATTAGTGGTCCGCGGGATTTAAAATTATGAATTCAGTGGTCCGTGAGGTCCGAAAGGTTGGTGACCGCTGTTCTAGATGATGGTAGCATCTTTTTTTCTGATATCCAGATGTATTTTTGGGCAGTTGCTGTACCATCGACAATATCGAGGTTCCCAACGCCATGTGCACACAAGCAGCTCTAAACCATGACCTTCACTGGATGCTGAACTTTAGTCACTAAGCAACTTGGATGGAATTCTTCATGCTTGAATCTCTTTTAGCGTGAATTTCGATGTGTTTGCACTATTCTGATTCCCATTAAGGCGCAAAATTCTGATTCATCGTGAAAAGAACATTTTCCCATTGCTTGGTTGCCCATGAGACATACTGTTTTGCCCACTGAAGTCTACGCTGTCTTTGATTTGCAGTTAACAGTGGTTTACGCCTGCCTTTGCAACCACTCATGTCATAGCGAAACAGCCTCGTCTTAACAGTAGATGTACTAACGGTAACAACAGTCACATCAGACCATCTTTGAAGCACTTCAGGTGAATTGAGCTTCCTGTCTGCCAAGCTTAGCTTTCTCAGCACTTTGTCCTGCATGGTTGTAGTGGATCTGGGCCTTCCACTGCCACGCATATTTTTAATATCACCAGTGTCTTTTACTTTCTTCAGTAGCCTAATAACTGTAGATTGATGACAGCCCATTCTTCCAGTGATTTGCCTTGAAGAATATCCCTCTTCATGCAGAACAACTATTTTTACTTTATCTGCAATGGGCCAATTCTGCAGTTTTAAAAACTATTAAGAATGTAAACAAATTATACCCTAATAACAACAAGAAACGACCACTACAATGCACAGGTCAAAAGCAAGAATGAGTCATTTTCTTGAAGGACTTCCGTCCACAGTGGGTAGATTTAGGTCCAAGCCACCTACAGCGAGTTCGCCTTTTGGGCAGGACACAGAAACGGAAGGAATGAGAGCAAGTCTAGCGACTTTGACAGAACAGTTTGTAGTGATATTAGAGTACAGTAGATGGCGCCACCGTACAAGTACGATGTTGCACATAGAGGGGTTAAAGAATTTCAGGGGGGCATAGGAAAGGATGCCCATTTAACCAGTGGGTCCAGCCTGGGGGCCGTCACTTAACGTGCTCGTCCGATGCACGGCGAATATTCACACCACCTCCGCAAGATCAGCCCAGGATCGAACCTGAAGACCTTGCATTGGTAGTCTGAACTGCAAACCACTCAGCTATTCGCGGCTTCCGACCACTACAATGCTATGTGTTAACCCTTATAAGAGCTGGAGTAGGATTAGAATAGTATTAGGAAGCAGCCAATCAGGTAAAAGAATGTATATGATTGGCTGTAACAACTGATACGTGGCTAACGTGAATTTTAATGTGTTTGTCAAACCTCATATTTTATGTCATACCTTAAGAGCAGAAGTAGCAACAGGAAAAACTAAGAACTTTTTGAAATCTCTCTTAAATTTCGCATCCAATGACATATAAACGATGAAATAACTATGAAAACTAGTTAGTTAAAAACGAGTGTAACTTAAACATTTACGGGTTTTGCAGGTCATGCAATACTTTTGCACACCACTGTAAATCCACGTCATGGATTTCACAGCTCATAGTATGCTCTGGAGGAAATGTAGGTCATTATATTAATGGTAGCACATTTCTTCAGAAACGTAGAGATTTACTTAATGCGCTGTTTTCCCAAATGAGCCATTTCCTTAATTTTTTTACGTGCCATTGCATCCTGTTGTTATGTAGGACGATGTCCATGGGGAATCTTAATCTAATCATTTGTTGCGCTGTTCTGGCTAACTTTCTGCGCGCGTTAATTAATTGCCTTTCTCCTCTTTCTCTCTCTCAACAGGGTAAGACATCAATAAGGAAAGGCTGTTGTTCTCCAGTGTGGAATGAACAAATCGTGTTTACGGAAATGTTCCCCCCGCTATGCCAGAGAATTAAGATCCAGCTCCGGGATAATGATCCAGTCAACGACGCCGTTATCGGGACACACTTCATCGAGTTAGCAAAGATTTCCAACGAAGGAGAGAAAGGTAAGCCCTTTTCCCACTTTTAGGGAAAACATTATCAAGCTTCGCTGTTTCATGATTTGTAGGTTTTACGATTGAGTATCTTGTTGTTACGAAAGGTTTTCTCTTTCACTACCTTATCAATCCTTTAATTCTTCCTCACGACTTTTTAATCCTGTCAAATGAATCTACTAAGCTGACAAGGAGCAGCTTGAACCTTTGTGCTCGGACTTGCAGTTTCATTTATCCATAACTCTATTCCACACAAAATAACGTAATGTGAGAGGAAATAAATTTGCAGGCGTGTGGTATTATTTAGTTTCTACTAAACGGCGATTACTAATACATTATTTCTGAGTTTAAAATAATAAATTCAATCACAAGACATTAAAAAGCTAGGTCTCCTGCTTTTAAATCTGTGGCAGAATAGCGGTCATAGATCCCGTATCTACACAAAGATACGACACTGTAATTGGCTTTGTGGTCTTTTGATAAGAAATTAACAGCGCCACCCGGTGTGCGGGGGAATAACTATCGAATCAACAGCGGTGCTTGCGCTCCGATTACGCAGTTGCTTCGATTGGTGAACTTTAAGTGATCCATAGAGCCAAATCGAATTCGCGTTTATTTTTCTTTATGAGCTAAATTTCCACATTCTTTATCCTCGGCAGAAAGGAATTTGAATACAGCTAGCCAGCGGATTCAAATTCTTACGGAAACATGAACTCACTTTGTAGAATTATTGCTGGGAAAAACGTCAACTGATAATTTTGTTTCGTATTTTTACAAACCAGAGCCTGAGAGCGTTGTAAATCTTTAGCATCATAACTCACAAAAATTACTTTGTATTTAACGGAGTCAAAGCCACCAATTATTTGTAACAACAGACAACAAGATTTCCAGATGGCGGCTGAAGCAGACCCCACAAGATGAACAACTATCTCTTACGTCGGTAGGGCACAACATTTCGGCCGCCCAGGTGGCGCAACGGTCTAAGCGATGGCTGCTGATCATTCGTCCGAAAGGGGTCCGGGTTCGAACTCCGGTCAGGCATGGATGTTGTGTTTGTCTTACGGCACTGACTCTCTCTTATCCTCGGAACCAGTGGCCCTAAATTTGGGATGGGCGACTGCTTATACCCAATTGAGTTGCTCATGGGGTCGTTAAATCTCCAATAAAAAAACATTTCGGGAGATCTCAGATCCGTATCGTTGCGTAGCAATTTAATCTTTGCAGTACAAGAGTAAATTTTTGATCGCTATTCTGCATCTTCTCTCTTCTGACAGTTTTCATAGCACACTGATGCACAAAACTATACAAATCAACACACAAAAGGTAAATTGCCTTTTAGTTTTACACCCCGTCGAAATAGTTAATCGCAGGCATCTTACCGCTGGTCTGAGATGGGTTCCGGTTTGAATCCCCGTGGGATATGGATGGTGGGTTTTTCATACAGCTGTGGCTATGTATCTTCACTGAAACCAGCGATCTCGAATTTGGGGCAGTTTACTGCTTATAGTTCTTTCAGTTGCACACGGTGGTCGTACATTCCACCCCCCCCTCCACCACCACCAATGAACAAAAAAACAAACATTTAATCACAAACACAAATGCGTGAATAACGCATAAAATAGAGACATTATTTTTTTTTGGGTGGGTAGGTGCTGTTGTTCCGGGTTTAACGAACACTTTGAGCAAATTTACGGACTATACGTAGTCTTTCTCATCCTTAACTTAAGGATACTGCTTCGGAGAAACTCCAGCGCCATGGGACAAATACAGAACCCATTTTCATTAGGGAGATGAACCAGAGTCCATCTGGGAAGAACAGGACAAATACAGCAACCATTCTCATTCGGGAGTGGAACCAGGATTCACCTGGGACGAATGGGACAGATACAGCATCCATTCTCGACCGGTAATGGAACTAAGGTTCATCTGGGAAGAATAGGACAAATACAGCAGCCATTCTGATCCAGGAGTGAAACTAAATTCCATCTGGGAACAATGGGACAAGTACAGCACCTATTCTCATCCGGGAGTGGAACCAGAGTCGATCTGGGAAGAATGGGACACAATACAGCATCCATTCTCATCGGAAAGCAGAACCAGAAACCATCTGCGAAGAATTGAACAAATACAGCACCCATTCTCATCCGGTAGTGGAACCAGAGTCCATCTGAGAAGAATGGGACAAATACAGCAATGAATAGGACCCTGATTTCACTCCCGGATGTAGTTCTCTTCAGGGAATGAAACTGTAGTCCATCTGGGACAATGGAAGAAATACATCACCCATTCTCGTCCGGTAGTGGAACCAGAGTCCATCTGGGAAGAATGAGACAAAATACAGCACCCATTCTCATCCGGAAGCGGAACCAGAGTCCATCTGGGAAGAATCATTTCAAACTAGCGCCTTCAAACCAATCTGTCACCACTAGAAATACAGTGGCACTGTATGTGGTATCAAACACAAATTAAAAACCAAATCGTTTTAGAATTCCCCTACGTTATGAATGTAAGTATTTCACTTCCGCACAAACTACATCCAGAATTTCACTAACCACATATATTACCACCTGGCTGAGGGAAAGATTTTACTTTCTGTCCTATCAAAATAAAAGGAAAGCCTTATTTATTTAGCTCCAAACATCTTTCAAAAGGCAGAAATCTCACTGACATCTCTCTACACAGATTGTTATTAACTGTTACATACTATAACGAAGTGAATTTCTCCGTCATTTTTATCCGCGCCGGGGTTCGAACCCGGGTCCACTCATTCCGGAATAAGTTGCTCTACCAATTAAGCTACGCGGACATTTTATTCTGATTCCTATCTGCCTTTGTGTCGTGTGCGTCCTTCTGGCAGGTACGTCACATCTCCTGGTACGTTACATCATCTCCCCCTTATTTTTTTTTTTTTTTTTTTTTTTTTCGAAGTGCTGGAGAAAGGATTCTCTTATTTTTCCTATCTCGCGGTGTAGAAATAACATCACACCAATGCGAGATTTTGAACGGTCGGGTCATCCGGATAGTTCGGGCGCCATTATAACGAAGTAAATTTCTCCGTCATTTTCGGTCTACGCCGGGGTTCGAACCCGGGTCCACTCATTCCGGAATAAGTTGCTCTACCAATTAAGCTACGCGGACATTGATTCTAATTGCTATCTGCCTTTGTGTCGTGTGCGTCCTTCTGGCAGGTACGTCACATCTCCTGGTACGTTACAATACATGTATACAATTGTTAAGTCTGACAAGGCTTCGATTCCAGCAAAAAAAAAAAAAAAAAAAAGAAAACTTGTATCCCGTTAAAGGATGGCTAGCATACTGTCGTACATGACGTCAAGCACGACAGTATGCTAGCATTATCAATTTTAAATTAATACACGCCGACAGACGGATCAGAATAGAGCGTCATCAGCACGATTAGGTGAATCTCTGCTATCTTGAGTTAACAGAACAGGCTGTTCGAACCTGTGTAATTGTCTGAGGTCTATTTTTATGGCGGGTCATTTCGTTCCTAATCTCTGGAGCAGTATTTGGATGCCATGAAGCATCCTACCCTTGCGGAACAGGCAGACCCGTGCTTGTGCATATTGCTTTTTGATTGAGAAGGCTACTTCCACCATTATAATACGCATGCCACATAGCTCGGAACGTCACCCAGTGATTCCAGTAGTGAAACATTGATTCCATGTGCTAAAATGGCCCGCACGGTCCCTTGACATCAACCCAATGGAACATCTCTGGGATGAGATTGAATGATTCATTCCTAACAGAGATCCTTCTCCAGCGAGCACTCGGCATTTGAAGGATGCTATCACATCCACTGAACATACCAATAGAACGATATCAGAAGATCGTTGAATAAATGTCGCATCGAATTAATGCTATTTTTAAGGTCAAATGTGACCCAAATGCTGATATTCTTAATAATTTGGTGCTTTCGGTGTATGTACTGGGTGTTCAATTTACTTTTTGTAATAATAGACAATGCGCTGAGGCGTTATTAGCTTCCTTCACGTGACTGCGGCTACACAATCAGATAACGAGAAACACACTGCAGTAGTATTGCAAAACCTGCTACTGAAGATCTAACAGGCTTTGAGCGTCAGGTGACAATGGGTGTTCAGAAGAATGTTGTGGAAGTATCGACAAAACTGCTGCACTTGAGGAATGCGAAAGACTAACTGCAATATGATAAGGCAAGGCATCAAAAATCATGTAATGCGCATGACCTGTGGTCGGGGAACAAACGAGGAGGATCTAAGAATAGCCAAATTTTACTCGCCCAACAGACATACAGCAGCGAGTCATGCAAAAGCCGTCTAGAAAGTACAAGGCCGTGACATTAGAGAGACGAGGTCCCTCCGCTTGTGACGTCACTTTCATGTTACATAGTCTGATATGTTGGTATCGTGCTTGACGTCATGCACAACAGCGTTGGAAATAAATAGAAAGCTTTGGTTTCCGCGTGACGTCAGGGAACAAACACATCTCTTAAATATCGTGGGTTTTGATAAAAACGTTTTTATCAAAACGGCCATTTACTTTTGATAAAACGTTCACATCTCTCAAATGTCGTGACTGCTTTAATGAAGAATTCTCTAGACAGCCTTGCTCAAACAACGGATAATTTCAATCAGCGACAATGTGCAAATAAGCGTCTCTGTACGAGCTGCGCAGTTCATTTCATTGTCTGCTTTGCAACAGCAGAAAACCAGTCCACACACCATAACTGTCTGCAGGGAGCAAGATAGTGTTCAGTTGGCTCGGGAGCACAGGAAGTCTGCCCTGATGTTTATAAAACGGTTATGCAGTTTGCCAAATTTGGCTTTCAAGTAAACCACGCCGATGAGAGAGTAAGAATTTGATAACAACATGAGGATATATATACACTGAGGAGCAATTGAATTAGAGACAGCTAGCGTTAAGCAAATGTGACGCTGTGGGCGGCCCTGTAAACGGAAACGACATGGCGTATGCAGCGATCCGACAATATAAGGAGTGATGCGACGGGAATCACTAAGAGTCGGACGCAGTATATGTAAGACGAAGGATTTAAGCACATTTGATCGTCGGCAAATTGTGGGGCCGACGAATGGGTCACTTCATCTCCGAAGTCGTGCAGTCACTGGGATTTTCACGAGCCACTGTGTCACGGGTGTACCGTGAGTACATCGAATCCGGTAAACCCATCCCTGCAAGGGCCAACTGCCGTAGACAACAACGTGTGGATGAGCGGGGTCATCGTCGGCTAGCTCGCATTGTAACAGCGGATAGACGGGCAACAGTACAAGAAATCACTCGGCAATTTAACGCTGGTGGACAAAAACGTGTAAGCAGCCACACCATACAGAACCGTCTCCTCGCTATGGGGTGCAGAAGCCATCGTCCCACAAAAGTATCGCTGCTGACCGCACATCACAAAATGCAAATATTAGCATGGGCGCGGGAACATCGCCACTGGACCCTAGGCAAGTGGGAAAATGTTGCCTGGACTAATGAGTTGAGAATCACGTTGGTGCATGCGGATGGCAGGATACGAGTACGGTGCAAACCACATGAAGCGATGGATCCTTCTCGCCAGCAGGGTACTCTTCAAGCTGGTGCCGATGGTATTCTCGTCTGGGGACTGTTTACGTGGACTGAAATGGGACCCAAGGTACATGTAACATCGGCCCTAATAGGTCAACGTTACTGGGATATCCTGGACGACCAATTGCTTCCGTTTGTGCGTCTTCAACATCCCAATGAGGACCTCATCCTGCAACAAAACTATGCACCGTGCCATCGCTTCCGAATTGTATCCGAATGGTTGGATGAACACTCCACCGACGTGACCTAGCTTCCTTGGCCAGGTAGGTCATCGAGCACATCTGGGATGCCATCGAGAGAGATGTTCGAGGCTCTAACCCCCTCCATCAAATCTTCGTGAACAGTGGGAGCTTGTTCAGGGTTCGTGGATCCGTATGGCTTCCCAACGCCTCCGGTTTCTTCTCGAGTCCATGCCGAGACGAATTGCCGCCGTCATCAGGGCGAAAGGTGGTGCTACACGTTACTAGACAGGTTTTTCTAATTAAATTGCTCTTCAGTGTAGATCCACCTTTTATAGACTCTACACAGTGGCAGAGGGAGTGTGTTGTGTGCAGAGATCGCGTTAACGCCTAGACTGACGAAAATTACTTCCTAAAAGAAAATCGCGACGTATTTTATTGCTCCAAAAATTATCCATCCTGATTTAGAAACCCACCTCTAGTTGTTGTTGTTGTTTTTTAATTTTTATCACATTACTAGTATTTTTCTCCTCGACTGTTCAACACAGCACTTGTACCATTAAAAAGTAATTCCTCTCTCGTTTCTCAATCCCGTTCTGCCTCATCTAGATTTCGGGTATCTCGGGCTGCGGGGAAACACGACCTCAAAGCATGTTTGGAAAAGTGCGTTGTCTATGTCGTAACTTGGGGAGGAAGTTCCAGTGACCATGAGCTCTGCTGCCGTGCCCGGGAAATGACACAGTTACGAAAGAGCCGTAGGCTGCGCATGCGTGCAAACCCAAACGAAAAGCGAGGAAGCAACATTTTTTTGAGAGGTTGTGGACAGCGTTGTCGAAGCAGAAATAACCGTTCTGCATCTAAAAAGGATAACGCAGATACCCGCTATTTACAACTTAAATGCTTTTATTTTACAATTATAATGTTTTTAAGTAAAACCTACTGAGGCACCCTGTTTTATCGATTAAAAGAACAATGTGAATATGCCATGGATTTTAATTCACAGTTCCCTGATAAGTGACTTCTAGCAAATGAACAAAACTGAATTTTTATCAAAGTAGACGGTATTGTTTATTTAAAATATGAAAAACGGAGATCATTCTAAATTATCCTGTTCAATAGAAAATTGCCTGTGCAGGAAGAATTATTGTACGTCAAACGTCATATATCATATATCGAAGAATTCTCATGTTTGCCGCAGATGTCAGGATGCACGCTTTTTACGCTTCCCAACCTTAGGTCGAAGAAGCGTTTATGCTCCAGCTTTGTCCGTCCGCCTGTCCGTCCACACGATAACTCGCGTAAAAATGGTTCGATTTCGATGAAATTTTAGTATGTGGTAAGAGACCACCTGGGGACGAACCCTATTGAAATGGACGAAATGGGATCAAAGGTCAGGACACCGGAGCAGGATTTATTCCACAGCCATTATCCTCATAACTTGAGTAATAACTTCAGTAATGATTTCTGGCATTTTGGGAAGCGTATAATAATCAATGCACTGCATGATTTTACTAACTTGTTATTTTTTTTTTTTGAGGGATTTAACGACTTCTATGAACATGTGAGGCTATGAGGATATTAAAACAAGTGTACTGAAAATAGTACCACTTGTTAATCTTAGGAATTATTACTCTATTTTAAATTTTTCTATACTTATTAAAATAATTAAAAGAACTGCATGTCCAAAGAACAGTTTTTTTTATTGGGATGCATAAAGTTTTAATGGAATTAAAAAAGTTTCTTAGAACGAGAATTTTTTTTTCTTTTTGATTTGGGTTTTAACGACCACCACAAGCAACTCAATGGCCTATAAGTAGTCTCCCGTCCCTAATTTAATGACGCTGGTTCCAGGGAAGGGAGAGAATCAGCGTTGTAAGACAAACACAACATCCATGCCTCACCGGGATCCGAACGCGGACCCTTCACGGACGAATGATCATAAGCCAGCGCTTAGACCACTGCGTCACTGGGGCGACACCAGAAATTTTAAGGCAGTTTTTTAGAAACAAGAATTTTTAAGGCAGTCTTTTGCAAACAGGGGGGGGGGGTGTGCTGCTTCTAAAAATTACAAAATACTTCTTGAAAATGAGCGACCAAACATATTACAGCATGCTGGCTGATCATGTTCATCAAATCACGATCACTATTTCCTGCCGTGGTGATGAATGCTACCACTAGGAAAATGCGTCATGTTATAATGCCCACAATGTGTCCTAGTTAGTCTCAGGAAAATGACGGAGGCTTTTTCCTGATTTATTCTCCACTTCAGTCTCCATGGAGCGTGTATGAGATGCAGTCAAATTGGATACTGAAAGGTTGGATCTATTGCCATCTAAATTGGAAAATGTTATTCAACGTGTGTGGAATTGTTACACAGAATTGTTATCATAACTTGAGGGATTGAAAATCGCGGAATCGTATACTGCTTTAAAGGCTAGAGATGGTTTTTTTTTTTTTTTTTTTTTTTGATTGGAGGTTTTACGACCACCTGTGAGCAACTCAATGGGCTATAAGCAGTCGCCCGTCCCTAATTTAGGGTCACTGGTTCCAGGGAAGGGAGAGAGCCAGTGCCTTAAGACAAACACAACATCCATGCCTGACCGGGATTCGAACCCGGACCCCGTACGGACGAATGATCAGTGGCCAACGCCTTAGACCACTGCGCCACCGGGGCGGCAGGCTAAAGACGATACAACACAATATTAGTAAGTAATTCTAATAAATTTTTCCACTCGGAATATCATAATCAGCCGTAAAATTTGATCCGTTAAAAAGAAATTTCCTCTTTTTCAAGTGACAGTGAGACAGATACGGCATTACAAACGCAGTTGATTTTTTTTTTCTTAAAAAGGAAAAGCATCATAAAAATACATCTCTGTTATCACGATATCGCTTTTGCCGCATTAGTTTCACGAAATGAGTTTTTAGAAAGGACAGGATTCTGTAAAAGTCTGAAATTAATATGAAACCCTTTGGTAGTACTTACTCGCGCTGCAGGAGGAATATTTCATATCTTAAGACACATCATTCTTTAAGTGCTTTTATCTTGACGTGATGGTATTTGCAGATCTTTGCTATGTTTTCAGTTAAGCGTCTACAGTTTCTTGTAATCTGTACTGATGAAAGAAAGGACAGCACATTAAAGTGCTCAATTATAACTGATTTTTGATAGTTAGCAATGAAGTATTTGGCAAATATTTGAATAGTTTTTAGAAAGCGCATTTGGAGATTCCAGAATCGCCTAGAGCTGAATTTGTTCTAAGTTGTCAGCGCTTGTGTTTTATGCATTCTTGTATGGCTGAAAGAAATGTGTCTTCTGCGACTAGGTAGCATATCATGAATGGAAAAAGCTAAATAAGCAAGTTCTGTGAACAGTTAAGAAACGCTTATTATGTGGTAAATCCGTTAATTCATTGGTTTATACGCATAAAGTTTCCCCAAGCTTTCGCAACACAAAGATCTTATGATTTAAGTTTCGTTTTTCTTGTTCTCTTGCGACTCATCCTGTTATATTGTTTTTTTTAGTGCCATAGTTTATTCTTCAGGTTCTGTAAGCTTATATGTTGATTCTGCCTTTCATTCGTTAAGGTTTCTTGCCAACATTTGGTCCATCTGTAGTTTACTTGTATGGATCTCCCAGAGATTACTCGCTGTTCGATGAACACACCCCTCTAAACGATGGTTTAGGCGAGGGAGTCATGTACAGAGGCAGACTCCTTGTTGCAGTTAAAACTGAAATTTTAGATGCACTCGATATGGCAGCTTCAGAGGTCGAAGTGGAAATCGCTAATCCCATTTCTGAGGTAAGTAACTTTGGTTTCGTAATTCTATTTCTGTTTCAATTTAAATTCAACTTTTCCCATTCTTGAAATACCTATTTGAAAAACTACCCCACACTTTACCTTCCATGTATTTTAATTATTCTTTCTATGGTAAATGCTTTTCACTGTAACTTCCGGAGGTACTGGTATCTGCACTCAAAGGAGTTTCAGCGTCATGAAGATTCTTTGTCGCTGCGTTTTTTTACGCTTTCCAACTGTAGGTTGAAAAGCATATATATTCTCCAGCTTTGTCCGTCCGTCTTTCCGCACGATAACTGGCTTAAAAATGGTTCGATTTCGATGAAATTTTTGTATGCGGTAGGGGACCACCTGGGAACGAACCCTATTGACAATGGGACAAATGGGGTCAAAGGTCACGACGTAGGAGCGGGATCCATTCCATTGCCCTTATGCATCACAACTTGCGGACATATGGTTCTATTTCAATTAAATTTTGCTATGTGGTAGGAGACTGCCTGGGGACGAACCCTGTTTAAAATGGGTGAATTGGGGTCAAAGATCAGGACATAAGAGCGAGATGCATTCCATTGCCCTTATGCGTCATAACGTGCGTAAAAATGGTTCGATTTAGATGAACTTTTAGTATATGGTAGGGGCCACCTGGGGACGAACCCTACTGAAAATGGACGAAATTGGGTCAAAGGTCAGGACATAGGATTGGGATCCATTCCATCGCCCTTATCACATATTATTAAGGTAGACGTCAGGTAATTTTGCTTCCTATACTTCCAATAGGAAAAACTTTTGTACACATTTCCTTCACAATTAATGTGTTCCCAAGGATGAAAGTTTGGACATCGATTAAAATAACTTCATATTATAACTTGGAATACCTAATATTTTCTAAAACGTAACCATAATTATATTAAAAATCAATAACATTTCCTTTGGTGGAGTTAAAACCAGAAAAAGGATGGTGCGACCAGTACTTTCATGACGTCAGTAGACAAACAAATGTTGGATTGCATAATTATGGTTATGTTTTAGAAAATATTAAGTATTCCAAGTTATAAAATGAAGGTATTTTAATCAATGTTCAAATTTTCATCCTTGGGAACGCATTAATTGGGAAGAAAATGTGTACAGAATATTTTCCATTCGAAGTGCAGGACGCAAAATTACTTGACGTTCACCTTAAAAGAGCAATTCTTGTATGTATGTAAATTTTATTTTGAAAACGGCTCTAAGGATTTTGATGACAGTCGTTAACCTACCGTTTTCTGGTACTAGAAATCGATTTAGCTTGATCTCGACTTTAGGAAAATTCGTTTAGTGGGTCAAATAACCATCCCGAATTACCAAGTTTTTAGTGTCATGCCGTCGTTCCTTTAATGTTATCCATGCTTAGAAATCTTATGACGTCATACTCTCTCAATTCAGATGCTGGCGCACGGTCACGCCATCTGTCTCATTACGTCACACGTTGTGTGTGGATCCTATTAAAGTTGTATGACGTCACACTCTTGCGAGCAGATGGTCGCGATTCCCATCTGCCTTAATACGTCACGCGTTGTGTGCGTATGCCCGTCCGCACGATACATCGCGTAAAAATCGTTCGATTTCGATGAAATTTTAGTATGTGGTAGGGGAACACCTGGGAAGGAACCTTATTGAAAGTGAGAGGAATGGGGTGAAAAGTCAGGACATAGGAGCGGGATCCATTCCACTGCTCTTATACGTCATAACTGACGTAAAAAGTTCGATTTCGATTAAATTTTAGTGTGTGGCAGGGGACCACCTGGGGACAAACCATATAGAAAATTGGCGAAATGAGATCAAAGGTCGGGACATAGGAGCGGAATCACTTCCATCACCATTATGCGTCATAATTTATGTAAAAATGTTTCGATTTGGATGAAATGTTAGTATGTAGTAGGGACTTGCCTGGGGACGAATCCTATTGAAAATGGGCGAAATGGGGTCAAAGGTTAGGACACAGGAACGGGATCTATTCTATAGCCCTTATGCATCATAACTTACGTAAAATTGCTTCGATTGCGACAAAACTTTATCATGTTATTTCGGAGGTATACTGAAAGGGTTCTGTTGAATATCATCGAAATGCGATCAAACGTCAGGGCACAGGAGCGAGATTTATTCCACAGCCATTACCCTCATAACTTGAGTAATGATTTCTGGTATGTTGGAAAGTGTATCATGATCAATGCGTTGCATGATTTTACTAACTTGTTATTTAGCTTTTATCACATAGGTTCATTCCTCAGAGTATAAAAACTAACTAGGCTTTTAAAATTGAGGGCATGCAAGATATAGCCTGTTATCAAATTATTTCATACACTAAGTGGTCAGTTTGTTCAAGTCGCCAGGCTACTCAATTAATACGTTGTACTATCTTCAGAATAGTCGGTATTTTGCATCGGCATTAGTTCCGCTAAGTTTCCGTTACGTTTTTGTGAAACGTTAGTTCACATGTGTATCAGACGGCAGCTTCATATTCAAGTAGATTGGATAGAAGAGAACCAGATGTAGGATATACTGCTCTAATCCATCGCACAAGGGCTGCAGTGGCAAACTACTTGAGAATAAAACACTTTCCTCGTCCAGCAGGCTGAAATATCAACCACCTGGTTATCACCGCGCAAGGCTATATGTTGATATACTAACAGACCATTTTCACACCTTCATGGTTATACTTTCCCCACAGCAAGATGCCTCAAGAAGACAATGCCCTGTCTCATTGATCACATTTGACAAAAGATGGCTCGAGAAGCATTCCAATGAATTTCCAACCCTCGAATTGCCCTCTCACTCTCCGAATTTCAACCCAGTTGATCATCTGTGGGACGAAGTGGAGCGATGCATTTCAGCTCGAAACCCACCACCCGCGCCTCGGTATTTTACGGACGGATATTTTATAATTATGAGCCCCAGTACCACTCGAACGTTTTCAGCATCTAATTTTTGAGACTAAATTTTTAAATTGTGTGTTTGATTTAATAAATGTGTTCATTACACTTATTTTTCATTTCATTTTATTTGATCAGTTACAAGCGGCATAATGCTTTCTCCCACGTACACCTAAACATCTGCCCCTAAGGCATTGGTTGTCACTAAGAGGAAACATATGATGCCTTGATTACTGCAATCTAATATTTGTTCAGCATCCTGTGCCTCAGTTACTTGAAAAACCAATGTTCTTCATGTTGAAAGAGTAGCATGTTTTCACATAAATTGGAAGCTGCAGTAATATTCCGGCAGTAGGAAGATAGAATTCAGAATTTGGTAGCATGTTAACAGTCAAACACGGCATTTCTGTGTGAGAGATAAATATGCTTTGCGTACGTTTGCAAAGATTTTTTTCCATTAATTTATTATACGTCCTTTCTTATTAATAGGAAGTGTTTGGTATGTATCATCATCATCATCATCATCATTGTCAACCATTATCAATCCACTGCTAGACGAAGGTCTCCCCAAGTTTCCTCCACAACGGTCTGTCTTGTGCCAGTCTCCTCCATGTCACCCCTGCATACTTTCGAATTTCATCCACCCATCTCCCATGTGGTCTTCTGGGTCTTTTCCTGTCCCTTGGAATCCAATCTAAAATTTCGGCTGTCCATCGATGATCTGTCCTTCTGGCAGTATGTCCAGCCCATTGCCATTTCAGGGATTTAACTCTGATCATGATGTCTTCCACTCTAGTCATTTTTCGGATCCACGAGTTCCTCTTCTTATCTCTCCTGGTTACACCAAGCATGCACCTCTCCATGCTTCTTTGAGTTGTCTGCAGCCTTTGTATGTCTCTTTTAGTTAAGGTCCACGTCTCTGCACCATACGTAAGCACTGGAAGGATGCATTGATCAAACACTTTTCTTTTAAGACATAATGGCATATTGCTCTTGAAAATTATGCTGTTTCTTCCAAAAGCTCTCCAGGCAAGTTTTGTACGCCGATTAATTTCTTCATCAATGTGACCCTCACTTGATATCTGCTGTCCAAGATAAACGTACGTGTCTGTTATCTCCAGCTTTTCTCCATCAATCGATAAATCTTCATTTCTTGTAAAAGCATTGAACATCACTTTTGTCTTCTGAAAGTTCATTTTTAATCCCACTTCTTTACTCTTGTCAGCAAGTTCCTGGATCATACTCTGCAGCTCTGATGGGGTAGTTGCAAAACTGACTACGTCATCAGCAAAACGAAGGTGGGTTAGATAATCTCCATTAATCTTTATCCCCTTGTTTTCCCAGCTCAGCGACTGAAAAACACCCTCCAATGTGGCATTAAAGAGCTTCGGAGATATGGTGTCACCTTGTCTCACTCCCTTTCCAATTTTTACGTGTGTTGTATTTTCAAACAGCCTAATCTTTGCACTTGCATTTTCATAGATGTTATTAATAATATTAATGTATGCATCTTCAATACCGCAGGTTTTCAGAGCCATTGTAACTGCTGATGGTTTCACCGAATCAAAGGCTTTTTCATAATCGATAAAAGCCATGCACAATGGAAGTTCATATTCCCTCGCTCTTTCAATTAGTTCTCTCAGCACGTGGATATGATCTATTGTGCTGTAGCCACTCCTGAATCCAGCTTGTTCTCTCGGTTGAGCCATGTCCAGTGTTACCTTCAAGCGGTGTGAAAGAACTTTAGTGAAGATTTTATAAACTACTGATAGGAGGCTGATAGGTCTGTAGTTTCAGAGATCCTCAATGTCACCTTTCTTATGTAGCAGGATCATTGTAGCGGTGTTCCAATCCTCAGGAATCTTTCCTTCATTAAGGCATCGAGTGAAAATTTGGGCGAGTACTGTTTCGATTTCTCCACTTGCTTCTTGTATGATGTCTACAGTAATTTCATCTTCTCCTGGAGCTTTTCCTCGCTTCATGTTCTTGATTGCATGTGCAACTTCTGCTGGAAGGACTGGAGGAACTCTGGTACTGGTATCTTTCATGATGTCTGGAGTGCATATATCATCCCTTTCATATAATTTGGAGTAGAAATCTTTCACTCTTGTCAAAATTTCGCCTCTATTTCTTGTTACAGAACCATCTTCTTTTCTCAGTGCCATAATCTGTTTTCTTCCCTTACTGAGATGTCCCTTTGCTATCTTTAGGCTTTGGTTGTTTTCAATTGCTTTCCTCACTAGTTCACAGTTGAATTTCCTTACGTCTTCAGTGATACTTTTTCTTACTGTCTTGCATAGCTCTATATATTCCACTTTGGAAGTCACATCTTCTTTAGTTGTCCTCATCTCTCTTCTTTTTTGCATCAACATTTTGGTTTTTCCTGATAATTTGTTCACATGCAACTTGTTCTTAGACCCAGCTAATTTTGTTGCTGTTTCCATAAGAGCTTTGGTTACTTTTCTGTTAACTTTAGAGATGTCCACTTCTTCCGATGTTAGGCCTTCTAAAGCAGAGAACATGTTCTTCAGTTCTAACTTGAAGGTATTATGGTGTTTTTTGAGGTTGGTTATGTCAATAGATTTTGTTTGTCTTATGAGCTTGCCACGTTCAAGTTTAGCGTTGAGGTGCATCTTACATCTCACCAATCTATGGTCACTACCTGTGTTGAACTTGTTTAGCACACTGCAGTCTTCTATGACGAATTTTTTGTTACACATAATAAAATCAATTTCATTTGTCGTCCCATTTGGATGTCTCCATGTCCATTTCCTGTGTGGCTTTTTCTTGAAGAAGGAGTTCAAGATGAAAAACTCTTCTGCCTCTGCAAACTCAACGAGAGTATTTCCACGCTGGTTTCTGTTGCCGTGACCGAATTTACCTACTGAAGTTTCATTCTGTTGCCGTTGCCCTATTTTTGCATTGAAATCTCCCATAATTATTTTCAAGTGCTGCTTACCTTTATTATTTAGATGACAAATTTCCTCATAAAATTCTTCAATTTCTTCTTCAGGATGACTTGTGGTGGGTGCATAAGTTTGAATAATCTGAGCCTGGTATCTTTTCGAGAGTTGGATAACAAGTCGTGCAGCTCTGTCAGAGGAACTTTCAACTTCTACAACTTTATCCTTCAGTTTCTTGTTTATTATAAATCCAACACCACTAGTTCTGCCAGTATCTGTCCCACGATAGTAGAAGAGATGTCCACTTTTCAGTTCGATGAGATCTTCTCCTTTTCTCCTTACCTCACTTAGCCCCACGATGTCCCACTTGATCCTTTGTAGTTCCTCTTCCAATTCAAGAAGCCTTGAATCAGAAGATAGGAGCGTCCGTTATAGGTAGCCAAGGTCAGCATCAAATGGCAGCCTAGTCCGGTCCTCCGGGATTCTTAGCACCCTCTGCCTTCATGTCGCACTGGCCGCTGCCTTGGCCAGGTACATTCCAGCTGCCGGAGACTGAGGGCCAAGATTTAAGTTGTGGAATCATTTTGGAGGGGTTTGGCCATAACTCACCACGCTGGCCAAGCGGGTTGGTGAGTGTGGGATAGAATTTCCTCTAATCCCGATGGTATAGTTATACCGCTATGGGCGGTCGTCAGAGCCCCTTTAGTGGGAACAGGATGCACCACGAGAAGGCGGGGTTGACATTTGTCAAGGAGAGGCTGTGATGTTACGCATCACTTGACCTTACATCCCTGGTATGTATATATATATATATATACACCGTCAAGCTACATCATAGTAACCATCGGCTATTATCCAGAATAACCGCAGTGTGCAGCGCGGACAGCAGCTAGACGGGCTGGAAGTGACTTAATAAGGTGCTGGAACGTGTTCACGGGTATGTGGAGCCATGCTGACAGCGGCGCATCTGACATCTGCTGGAGGGTGCCTGGTGGAGGATTCATAAAGCGAACAACACGATCGAGGTGGTTCCACAGATGCTCAATTTGGTTTAAATTAGGTGGCCAGGAAAGTACTTTGAAGTCTTCGTCGTGCTCTTCCAACCACTCTCGGACATTTCTAGCTGTGTGACACATCGCATTGTCGTGCTGAAAGATCCCATTCGCCCAAGGAAAGACAATCTGCATGTATGAGTGTACGTGATCTGCAAGGATGGATTCATAATGAATTCAGTACATAGTGCCTCCCACAGGTATGAGTGGACCCAGAGAATGCTACGAAAACATTCCCCAGACCATAACGCTGCTCCCTTCAGCTTGTGCTCTTCCAGCAATGGTTGAAGAGTGTTTGTACTTCGATGTTTCTCACCTTATACGCCAACGTCCAGCCGTTCGATGAAACAAAAAACGTGATTGATCACAAGAGGCAATCCTTTGCCAATCAACGGAGGTCCGATACTACCGTATAAATGCAAGCTTTTTCTGCCGATGCACCTTTGTTAGCATAGGTGCAGTGACTATCCTTCTGAATCGGGGATCCATACGCACCAGGGTTCGGTTAATTGTCGTTTTAGATACACTTCCGGTAGCCCCCTGGTTCATTCTGCCAGCGAGTTTCTCCACTGTAGCGTGTCGATCAGCCCTCAAGCACCTTCGCAGCCGACTTTCACCTCTCACATCAATTGCACCTGGTGCTCCGCAGTTTTCACTCGCTTATTCGGAATGGTGCCATTTTTCCAATCACGATTCACTTTAACCACAGCACCACGCGAACAGTTCGCAAACTGTACTGTTTCAGAAATACTGCCACCCTTGGCTCAAAAGCCGATAACCATACCTTTTTGCAAATATAATATGTTTTCATGACAGCAACGAGTGATATGTTTTCAGAATGCCTACAGCATACCTTATTTGCCCTCCAAACCAGCTCACTACAAGTACCTTCTTTCATTGGCTAAGCGCTGTGGACATCAAAAGTAGGAGGTGGTCACAATAATGTCACTCGACTGTGGGTGTATATATATATACACTGAAGAGTAATTGAATTAGAGATACCTACCTAGTAACGTGAAGCACCACCTTTCACCCTGAGGACGGTGGCGATTCGTCTCGGCATGGACTCGACAAGACACCGGAAGCGTTGGGAAGTCATGCGGATATACGACTCCTGAACAAGCTCCCACAGTTCACGAAGATTTGATGGAGGGTGGTGGGAGACTCGAACATCTCTCTCGATGGCATCACATATGTGCCCGATAGGATTGAGGCCAGGTGACCTAGCTGGCCAACGAAGCGAGGTCACGTCGGTGGAGTGTTCATCCAATCATTCGATACAATTCGGGAGCGATGGCAAGGTGCATTGTCTTGTTGCAGGATGAGGCCCTCAGTGGGATGTTGAAGACGCACAAACGGGAGCAAATAGTCGTCCAGGATATCCCAGTAACGTTGATCTGTGAGGGACGATGTCACACGTACCAGGGGTCCCATTTCAGTCCACGTAAACAGTCCCCAGACGAGAATGCCACCCCCACCAGCTTCAAAAGTACCCTGCTGGAAAGAAGAATCCATCGCTCAATGTGGTTTGCGCCCCACTCGCATCCAGCCATCCGCATGTACCAACGTGAATCTCGACTCATCAGTCCAGGCAACATTGTTCCACATGTCTAGGATCCAGTGGTGATGTTCCCGCGCCCATGCTAATCTTTGCTTCCTGTGATGTGCGGTCAGCAGCGGTACCCTCGTGGGACGATGGCTTCTTGACCCCATAGCAAGTAGATGGTTCTTGATGGTGTGGCTGCTTACACGTTTTTGTGCACCAGCGGTAAATTGCAGAGTAATTTCTTGCACTGTGGCCCGTCTATCCGCCATTACAATTCGAGCTAGACGACGATGACCCCGCTCATCCACACGCTGTTGTCCACGACAGTTGCCATTTGCAAGGATGGTTTTACCGGATTCGGTGTACTCACGGTGCACCCGTGACACAGTGGCTCGTGAAAATCCCTGTGCCTGCACGACTTCCGAGATGGAGTGACCCATTCGTCGGGCGCCGAAAATTTGCCCACGATCAAATGCGCTTAGATTATTCGTCCTACACATACTGAGTCCGACTCTTACTGATTCCCCTCGCATCACTCCTTATATTGTCTGATCGCTGCATACGTCATGTCGTTTCCGTTTACAGGGTCGCCCACAGCGCCACATTTGCATAACGCCAGCTGTCTCTAATTCAATTGCTCTTCAGTGTATATATTCCCTCATTCAGCCTCCACGTCTTATGGGAGAGAGAACGCCAGAGCCATGGAGTGAACAAATAACGCTGGCATCTTTTGGAGTCGAAAGACTGCAGGGCACAGGGTTAGTCTTCTAATAGTTTGGACAACGTACAAATTGTAAAATTGTTTCAACTGTATGGTATGCACAACATTATTGACTCTTCCAGTACAAGAAATGTGGATGGATGCAATGCATATTTCGCAAAAATTAAAGAAAACGACGTTGGCAACAAATATTGATGTGGAATACATGCGTTCGTAAAAATATACACCAAAGAGTCAAAACAATATGACCACCTACCTAACATGATGTTTTACCGCCAGGTGCCGCCAAAATACCACTTATCTGGCGAGACATAGAAGCTATACGATTTCTAAAGACGTCTTGTGATATCTGGTACCAACACGTTACGAGCAGATGTTTAAACCCTTGTAAGTTACGTGTCTGAGCCGGCGGAGATCGGATTTGCTGTTAAAACACAAACCACGGATGCTCGATTGGTTTGATGTCTATAAAATTTGGTGATCGGGGCAATACTTGGAAACCATCCTCATATTCGGCGAACCATTCTTGAACAGTGTAGGATGTGTGACATGGCGCGCATTTTCCTACCGAAAGAAGGCACTACTAGAGATGAGTAGAGTACTACTGTCATGAAAGGTTGTACCCGGAATGAAATGCTGTTTATGTAGGTCGTAGATGTCATGGTTTCCTGCACATGAATGATTGGACAATGTTTTCCCAGCAGAACATTTGCCCACAGCATTACACTTCCCTCGCCGACTTGTTTTTCGTCCCATGTTTCATCTTAGTGTCAACACTTCCCCAGGTAAATGACGCACGCATACCCGGCCGTCCACATGGAGCAACGGAAAAAATCATTGAACCAAAAAGACGAATTTCGTCCAATCATTCAAAGTCCAGCTTTGATACTCGCGTGCCAATTCTAGGTTTCGACTGTGAACCGAGTTTAGCATGGACACTTAAAACGGACTTCGGTTACGCAGCCTCTTTTTCAGCAGGATCCGATGTTCTGTGTGTTGTAACACATTACTCCCGTAACCAGCATTTGAATTAGCTGCGATTTAAGCCACAGCATCCTTTTGGTTGACTAGTGTCAACACATGCCTTCATTTACCTGCTTCGATTTGCATAAAAACGCTTTGGTCATAATATTTGGCCTGTGACATACCTGCCAGCAGGACGCACACGACATAAAGGCAGATAGTAGTCACAGCAAACGTCCGCGTAGCTCAATTGGTAGAGCAACTTATTCCGGAATGAGAGGACCCGGGTTCGAATCCTGGCGCGGATAAAAATGACGAAGAAATTTACTTCGTTATAGGCCCTTTGATGTATAACGCCTTTTTATTATAATCGTTCTTAGTTCACTACCGTTCAGACCAACAAAACTGTTTTCAACACGTTTCCATGTGATTCCTGTATGGTAACTTCTGGATAGTTTCTCATCTCTCAGTATTCAAATAAACACTTTTTTTGACTGGGGCTAATCTGTTCTTTGTACAATACATCCAAGATCACACTCACTTAATGCATCCGCACTGTAAATGATAACCGTAAGTTTTGCTTTTCCTATGTGTACTTCCTTTTTGGTAGTAATTCAGTATTTTAGTCTCATTTTCACATTACTTGTTGCCTCTAGAGGAAAATATTTTGTAACAGAGAGTCTGTTTTGTTTCAGAGTTCCTACGGGCGAAGCGATGAATTCTTTTTATTTGGCTGCGTTTTAGAAGCCTCAATGATTGACCGAAAAGTAGGAGAAAAGCCCATTTACTTCGAATTGACGATAGGTAAGTGTCTTGAACTTGTTTAATTTCAACACTTCTAGATGTAATTATTCCTCCATGTTGCTGAAACTTTCCACTTGATTTCATTTTATTTATTTATTTCAATATGTATGATGTTACATTATAACATTATGAAACAGAGATATTTATGTTCAATTAAAAATAAATAGCAGCAAGGAAAAACAGGGGAAAAGCCTCAGAGACATGACGTGCCCTGAAACCCCAAAACAGAAAAAATGAGTGAAGCACTTGTGTCAACACAGTAAGGGAAAGATGAAGGCTTTCTTTTTTTAGTTATTAAGTATATTTTTAATTTTTTTAAATAATGTTAAATTATCAATATCAATTAACTAGTGGTCAAGCGAAATTTCTAGTTGTCGTTTCCTTCTGACCACAGGTGTAGATCTAAACTTGATAAAACTGCAATGTTCAAGAGCTGTATATAGTATGTTCTAGTCTCCAGCGTGGATTCAACTCTCAGTCCGGATTCAGATCCGGTGTAGCGTGCGTAACCAGAGCACATAAGTACATTCACTTTGATAACAGCTTACACTGTCATAAATGGTGGAAGTTAAAGTGGGAGGAAATTGAAATTGGATGTCTAGTTACAGTCTAAGCTTGGATCTATTTCAGGCCAAAGAAAAACTATGGACGCAAAACAGACTAAGTCCCAAAACAACATGCATTGCAAATCACATTTCTGTTTGTTATAATGGTTGATGAACATCCATAGCTTACTGGAAAACGAATATTCTCGCTAACGGTCCAGCACAAGCTGTAAATAGGCAAGAATAAAGTCCTCCTTTAAAAAACAGAAAATTTAACAAGAACCCATTATACACTGGTGTGCAAAAATTAAGGACGAAGAGGAGAAATTAGCATAACACCGGAACGAGCAGGCAGAACGGACCGAAAGACCACTCAGGAGATAGACTAGGGTCCGTTACGGTAGGGCATGCGCATATATGCAGCACGACGTAAGGGGGAGGGGCGAGTGTCGGAAGGTTATAAAGCACACGGGCGGTGTACGCTCAGCAATTCCGTGAAAGCTATTGCACGGTGTACATCGGTTTGAACGACGTCGAGTTGCTGCCACCGTGTGATATGGCCAACAGGCAATCCAGTAGACGACATCTGGATGACTTTACCAGAGGTCGCGTCATTGAGAAGTTGGAAGAATTTCGAAGTGTGACTAGTGTGGCCGAGGAGTTCGGGATCGCTCACAGCATCGTTTCACGAGCTTGGAGAGTATTTCAAACGACAGGAACAGCTGTCCGAGAGTTTACCAGTCGTCGTCCACGAGCAACCACGGCGGCGGACGACCGGTTATTGTCCTACAGGCGAGAAGAGACAGACGGCAGAGAGAGGGAGAAATCGCAAGGCACATGCAACAGACAACTGGACGTCCGTTATCCCGTTTTACTGTGGCCAGGAGGCTGCACAAAGATGGTCTATTTGCACGACGACCAGTGCGGTGTGTGCCATTAACGCCTGCTCATCGGAGACGGCGGTTTCTGTTGTGCCAGGAACACAAGAACTGGACACATCAGCAATGGGGTTGAGTTTTCTTTACGGATGAGAGCCGATTTAGTCTGACGAGCGATTCTGGACGTATACACATCTGGAGAGAGCAGGAAACACGCAATCACACCTCCAACATCATCGAAAGGGACCGGTTTGGAGGTGGCCGAGTTCTTGTTTGGGGCGGTATCGTGCTTGGTAGCCGTACTGACCACCACATCTTCCAAGGAGGTTCAGTCACTGGTGTCCGCTATTATACAGAGGTTCTCCTGCCTCACGCACGTCTGTTTAGAGGTGCTGTGGGTCCTGATTTCCTCTTCATTGGCGACAACGCTACACCTCATTGTACAGTGGCTGTCGCATAACTGTTGGAGAGTGATGATATTCAACGCATGGATTGGCCCGCAAGGTCCCTGGACCTAAAGCCAATCGAACACGTGTGGGACTTTCTTGGGAGACGCTTCGCAGCACGTCACCAGCCACCAGCAACGATTCCGCAGCTGCGATTGGCGCTACAAGAGGAATGGGCCGCGATGCCTCAACAGCTCCTTGAAAACTTCGTCCTCAGCATTAACAAACGTTGTAAATCCTGCAACGCAGTCAGGGGTGATCATATCCCCAACTAAAGACTGGATTTTCCTTGGCAGCCGCCTGACACATAGGCGTTTCTGTCTTCTGTCCAGTTGTGCTCGAAGCTACGTTTTCAATAAAGGGCCTTTGTATCCATTAGATTCCTTGTCTGGACGGTTTTGCTCACTTGTCCCATATTCTTACATCTTAGGGATCTTATGGTATGATTTGAGTCGATGTGGAGCACTTCTGCACGACGTTACATTCGAAAAACCGTCTCGTCCTTAATTTTTGCACGCCAGTGTATATGCGGTAACCTTGCATGGAGTGAGAGAATCGGTTATATGCTCTGCTTGACATAGCAAATGGAACGCCAGAAATGCTTGCCAGGAGCGATGAGATTGGTGAGTATGTATGGACAGGTGCGTTACATAAATGATTACAGCTGCGAACCAGTCACGTGCTAAGTGTGGGAGATAAGGTGGTTAAACGGCTCGGCGTATCGGTCATCCTCATCTGGGGGTGGGGAACATTACATTGGAATGATCTCGGTGGCAAAAGCACGTGTAAGGAATAAGAATGTCATCGGAAATCTTACTATATCACAAACTCCTTTATCAGTGTCTACATCGTAGGGCTGTTTGTGGCTCGTTAGCCCCATACATCGTATCGCTGCGGAAACACATTGAGATGCAATAACTGTCATCCAAATGTATCGACAGTGGTTGGGGGATGGTAACGTACATCACCGCAGTTAGACTATGCACTTCAGTAGATGACCGAATGCCGCGATCTCCGTATTCAGCGGGAAGCCGCAGGTCGACATTCCACAGCGGACGACATTGGACGAGGTGTAAAAGCAGCAATGCATATCTCCGAATCGACGTAGACCGTGAATTCAAAATTGGGTAAGGCAGATTTACGCTCTGGCCACGCATTGCGACGATTGTCACTGTCTGCACTAGTGCGCAAAGTTGCTGTGGTACCTTACAAGGTGGCGGGAAGAATGGAACAGGCATACTTGATGACGAGTCTGTTCCGGCGCCGGTGACTCGGGAGACAACGTGGTAACAGGGTTGATCTTGCTTCCATCCTTGAACTTCATATTGCTCCTTGGCTTGGTGTCATGATTTGAGACTCAAAATAGTATAACTATATACTAAAAATCCGAAAATTTGTTGGCGTAGAATGATTTGAAGGTGATACACATTGCTCGGATTTTAGCATATAGTTATACTATTTTGAGTATAATTTGGTGCACAGTTCCTACTTTATGGTTTGGGGCTTTATCTATTCCAACAAGCATTTACCACTTCTACGCATTGAATGTAAAATGACAATATAACCATATGTCTATGAATCGATGCAGCCCAGTTTGTTCTCACGCCATCGTGATATCCCTTATTCCTTTTTCAAGAAGATAATGTCTGCCCGAAGACTGCCAATATCTGCAGACTGTGCCTACAGTGTGTCTAAGTGCTGCCTTGGCTAGATATATTTCTGGCTGCTTTCTTCTCTCTCAATGTTCGACAAAATACTTTTTTGACTGGTGATGATCGGTTCTTTGTACAATACGTCCAAGACCACATCCATTTTGGGGATGGGGAAAAGGTTACGTGCATTGCAACGTGTTGGACGTCATTGGCAGACGAATTAACGCCAATGCACGACCTCATCGCAATGTCTCTGAATTGTGGACACCAGTCCACGAACGTCACGACACTGTTGGCGGACATTTCCACCCGATGCCACACAGTGTTGCCGAATGCATAGCAATCATGACTCAAGTCACCTATGCCATCCCGGTTGCGCAGTGGTCCAAGTGCTGGCTTCTAACCATTTGTCCAAGGTGGTTCTGGGTTCGGAACCCCGTGAAGTATGGGTGTTGTGTTTGCCTTAAGGCACTGTCTTTCTCCCTTCCTTGGAACCAGAGACCCTAAATTAGGGGCGGGAGATTGCTTATAGCCCATCGAGTTGCTCACAGTGGCCGTTAAACCTATAAACAAAAAAACGTTATACTGTTTTCTCGCCCATCACATTTACGTAATCCCTCACAAATTAAACCTATTCTCTCCCAGCTAGGTGTTTACATGCATGTTGAGTTCCATCTCATTTTTTGCATTCCTTTTTCTTTATTGAAGGCTTAACGACCACCGTAAGCAAAACGATGGACTATAAGCAGCCGCCCGTTGTTACTTCAAGATCACTAGCTCCAGGGAAAAGAGGGGGAAATTCAGTACTGTGAACCAAATAAAACATCCATGCCTCATTGGAATGCGAACCGGGGCCCTTCTCGGACGAATGGTAATAAGACAACGCTGAATCCATTGCGCCACAGAAGCGGCTCTGCATTCCTTCATGGTGAGGCATTTTGCAAGTCGAGGAGAGTAATCCAAGAACTTGATCTCAAAGACTACAGTCTTGTGACAATTATATGTATATATTAAGATAATACAACGAAGTTTGTCACAAAATTTATTTTGTCTATAGTCAACCATGGTTTCGCTGTGTATTGACCCTAGCTCCATCAGGACGAATGGCACGTAAATATTCAAATTGTATATGATATCATAAATTGTGTTTACAGTCACGGGTTTTGGTTAGATGCTTCCTCGCGCTGGATAGAAATGGGGTGGATGCCATGGCATTAACAAGTTGCGAAGACTTCTGATATATATATGGAAAGCTTCCAAAATATCAAGTTTGGTAGTTGAATCTAGCTTGTCAATTAGTTTTGCTTCTTCAAAGAGAAATGTATGGTCCTTTTCGTAACAGTGTTTAGCTGTCGATGACTTCTTTAGGTTACAGTTCCGAATGTAGGTCTTGTGCTACAATCGATAAAGGAGCACACGACCTACATTCGGAACTGAAGTCATCTATTGAGTTTCGTTGTGTTGCAGTAACAAATAAACACAAGATAGATCTCTAGGTAATCAGAAGTTCGGGACAATTCCCCAATAATTTTAGGCTGCATTTCCGTAGGCTGATCGATAAGTTACTCCCGATGACCTTTGGCGCAGAATGTACACTGCTGGCCACCCAAATGCAACACCAAGAAGGACACGAGACAGCAAAGCCAGATTTACTGGACACATAACAACAGATACAAAAATGAAATGATTGAGTTCACAGGCCTTGCGGAACACGCAGACATCAATAGTTCGTGTGGCTCCCATGGCTGGTAATAACGGCCGCTACACGCCGCGGCATCGAAAGAAAGAGGCTTTGGATGTGGGCTTGGGGTATGTCGGTTCAGGCTGCTTCCACACGTTGCCACAGTTCATCAGGCGTAGCCGCGGGTGGTGCTTGCCGGGCCACTCGGTTGCCGATCAGCGACATATCGAGAGAACAGGCGAGCCACGGCAGCAGTGACACCTGGTGGGCCGTGAAGAATTGTTGCACGGTGCGTGCCACGTGCGAACGCGCATTGTCCTGTTGAAACGTGGCCGCTGCACGTCCTGCAGGTAAGGGAGGACGACAGGCTCCAAAACGTCGGAGATGGTGCGGTGGCTGTTGAGTGTACCAGCGATGCGTACCAGAGGGGTGCGGGTGTCATATCCAATTGCGCCCCAAACCATAACGCCAGGCGACGGACCGGTATGGCGATGCATAATGCAGGCGTCATACTGTCTCTCGCCGCGATGCCGCTGCACGCGGATCCGACCATCGTGGTGTTGTAAGCAGAAGCGGGATTCGTCGGAGAAGACAATGTCGTGCCATTTCGTTGTCCAGGTGCGGCGTTCAACGGCCCACTGCCGCCGCACTCGCCGGTGGTGTAACGTCGATGGTAATCGGAGCAATGGGTGTCGTGCGACAAGTCCCCGCTCCTGCAGACGACGTCGAACAGTACGTGATCACACAGGTTGTTGCGCAACACACCCTAATTTCTGCGCTAACGTTCGTGATGTGGCGGTGGGAGCAGTCAATGCCCGCTGCACAACATGCCGGTCCTCTTGTTTGGTGGTGTGCCGCGGCTGCGGCAATCGCTCTCACGTAGGTCCGTCCGTCCCTCCTGCACCCACGGAATCCATACTCGCCTCACTGTGGCTGGATGTCGTCCCACACGGGCGCCGATGCCTCGGTACGATAAACCGCTGTTGCGATAAGCCACTATTCGTCCTCTGTCGAACTCCGAAACGTGCTGGAATGACTGCCGTATTCTGCGACGAGGCATCAGGAAGCTTCTTACGCACAGGTCCGGCAGCACAACACACTTCCACTACTTACACCCCGTCTTCTGTGCACCCTTCTTATAGTACTTCTCGGTGGTGTGCCGGGCGCACATGATTTGCATATGCCCTGCAATGCTAATCGTTTGCATGTCCTCTCGCGGGCGACGGATGCTGCGAATTTCAGGCCAATCGGACGCTTCCTTCTTGGTGTTGCATTTTGGGTGGCCAGCAGTGTAAATTGTCGCGTCATGGCGACTTTACACTCTCTTGACTAGAGGACGTTATTTTATATAGGAGTTTGAATAAAAAGGTAGCGTGCCAGAGAACAGTTTCAAGTGAAAATTATATTATTCTGGGAAACATGTCATATCTCGGTGGTGAGCACGATTATTATAGGATTCGCCTTGAACGGAAAACCCGAGCAGAGAAGACTCATCGCAGCTGTAAAAGCTTTGGTTTTCAAGACATGAGTTTTTAGAGCAGGTCAGAATGGATTTTAAAATTCGCGCACGAGCGTAGTGCGCAAAATGAATCAGACACATGATAACAGGCCTTTCACAAAATTGGACAACAAAATGGAGTATGTGTAGACTTCAGTGCAAAACGAAAGACTGGTGACTTTACGTCAAATTGCTGCAACACGCAAATGTTTCTTTCGGTACCTATACATACATAGCTTGTCCCAAAACAACTGAGAATGTTTTTATAATATATGTGCAATACTGCGTTCGACCTTGGCGTGAATCTAAAAAAAACGGTAGTCTTTGTAGTAGCCATAGCAACCGGCCACACCGATTTCTCACGCATGCGTCGTCGGTAGTTCACCGTATAATAAGCGTTGTTTCGTGAACCTCTAAGCAAGTGCTTTCGTGCTGTGATTTTTCGAAAATATCCTTCTAAAAGGGATGCCATTGAATTTTGCTGTTGACTTAAGAAGTCTGTAAAGGAGACTTTCCGTCTTATGCAGGAGGCTTATAAACATGAATATCTAGCAAAATCGAGGTCGTATAATAGGGCTACGAGAAGGTGGATTTTAGTTCCGCAATATTGCAGAAGACTTGGCAGGAATGTAGCCACTGTGCATGATTGTTGGCAGCGGTGGTCAAGGGAATGTACTGCCTCAAGAAGACCAGGTTCCGGCCGGCCACGTGGCACTACTGAGAGGGAAGACCGCCGTGTACGGCGTATGGCTGTGGCGCATCGTACCGCGTATGCGGCAGCAATTCGAGCTGCAGTTGCCACCACAGTGACACAACGAACTGTTACAAATCGGTTACTTTAAAGACAGCTCCGAGCCAGACGTCCTGTAGCGTGCATTCAACTTACTCCAAACCACTGCCGTTTGCGACGTCAATGGTGTCAAGCTAGAGCTCATTGGAGGACGGAGTGGAGATCTGTTGTGTTTGCTGATGAAAGCCGGTTCTGCCTGGGTGCCAGTGATGGCCGTGTGTTGGTTAGGAGGAGGCCAGGTGAGCGCCTGCAACCAACCTGTCTGCGGCCGAGACACACTGGACCTACACCTGGAGTTATGGCCTGGGGAGCAATTTCCTATGACAGCAGGAGCACTCTCCTGGTTATCCCACGCACCCTGACGGCACAGTTGTACGTCGGACTGGTGATTCAACCTGTTGTGCTGCCATTCATGAACAGCATTCCAGGGGGTGTTTTCCAACAGGATAACGCTCACCCGCATACTGCTGTTGTAACCCAACATGCTCTACAGACATGTTGCCGTGGCCTGCTAGATCACCAAATATTTCACCAATCGAGCACGTATGGGACATCATTGGACGACAACTCCACCGTCACCCCCAACCTGCATTAACCGTCCCTATATTGACCGACCAAGTGCAACAGGCATGGAACTCCATCCCACAAACTGACATCCAGCACCTGTACGACACAATGCATGAACGTTTGCGTGCTTGCATTCAACATTCTGGCGGTTACACCGGTTATTAATGTAACAGCATTTCACATTTAAAATGGCTCTTCTCGCGCTTACATTAAGCTGTTTTCTTGAAACCTTAATCGATTAAATATGTTACCTATACAAGTGTATTGCCGCCATTTCATTCCTCTACAACTATTTTTTCGTGGTGTTGGGATTTTTTTTTTTTCCGTCAGTGTATTTTGAGAATTTCGTGGTTTAGGAACAAACAAAATTTCCAAAACATATTTCTTCAAAATGCGCATGAAATAATAACACACTGTTACCAACTGTACTGGAACTTTCAACTTTTAGACTGAAATTAGAAAAGAAACTAGTTTGACATCTAAAATGACCATTTTAGGTTCGCAAGTTGAATCTTAAAATTAAATTTCATACGATTGGGCTCTGAATGAAAAATTCTGTAAGCCGTTTATTAATGTCAAAGTAGAAACAAAATTCCTGACGTAACGTTTACCTGTTTCCAAAGAGTTGTTCGTGTGACGTAACGCATCTGTGACGTTATATCAGAATGATTCGGATGAAATGAAGTGACACCAGCAGCTGCCAAAAATCGGTTTTTGTTGCTATGAGAACAAAACAAACTGGGCTGTTGATTGACTGTATTATATTGTTCTAATAAGAAACAAGGTTTCGTCCAGGTGAAACAGATGTATTCCAAATGTGAAACAATGGACATGAACACTACAACACTAAAAGAAAAATTATATTGTTTGAGGCAGAGATTCAACAATTAAAACAGGCAAGCAGCAGGAAGCGCCCAAAAAAATGGGACACACGTTCAAACAAAGGAAATTATACACCGCTTAGCCATTACATTATGACCACCTACCTAATAAACTGTAGGGCCTGCTTTTGCCCTCAAAACAGCGGCCACTCGGCGAGGCATCGATTCGATGAGGTGGCGATGGGTGTCCTGGGGTATATGGT